>JAUPFN010000030.1:3287364-4642364 GCA_036924255.1 Apodemia mormo
GTGTGTGTGTGTGTGTGTGTGTGTGAGGTGTGTGTGTGTGTGAGGTGTGTGTGTGTGTGAGGTGTGTGTGTGTGAGGTGTGTGTGTGTGTGAGGTGTGTGTGTGTGTGAGGTGTGTGTGTGAGGTGTGTGTGTGTGTGAGGTGTGTGTGTGTGTGAGGTGTGTGTGTGAGGTGTGTATGTGTGAGGTGTGTGTGTGTGTGAGGTGTGTGTGTGTGTGAGGTGTGTGTGTGTGTGATGTGTGTGTGTGTGTGTGTGTGAGCTGTGTGCGCGCGTGTGTGTGTGAGGTGTGTGTGTGTATGGTGTGTGTGTGTGTGTGTGTGTGTGTGTGAGAGAGAGAGGTGTGTGTGTGTGAGAAGTGTGTGTGGGTGGGTGTGTGTTTGTGTGTGTGTGTGTGTGTGTGTGAGGTGTGTGTGTGTGTGTGTGAGGTGTGTGTGTGTGTGTGAGGTGTGTGTGTGTGTGTATGTGAGTGAGGTGTGTGTGAGGTGTGTGTGTGTGTGTGAGGTGTGTGTGTGTGTGTGTGTGTGTGTGTGTGTGAGGTGTAAGACGTGTAGTGTTGGTGTATAATAAGATTAATTGCGTGTGTGAGGTGTGTGTGTGTGTGAGGTGTGCGTGTGTGTGAGGTGTGTGTGTGTGTGTGTGAGGTGTGTGTGTGTGAGGTGTGTGTGTGTGTGTGAGGTGTGTGTGTGTGTGTGAGGTGTGTGTATGTGTGAGGTGTGTGTGTGTGTGAGGTGTGTGTGTGTGAGGTGTGTGTGTGTGTGTGAGGTGTGTGTGTGTGTGTGAGGTGTGTGTGTGTGTGTGAGGTGTGTGTGTGTGAGGTGTGTGTGTGTGAGGTGTGTGTGTGTGTGAGGTGTGTGTGTGTGTGAGGTGTGTGTGTGTGTGTGAGGTGTGTGTGTGTGAGGTGTGTATGTGTGAGGTGTGTGTGTGTGTGTGTGAGATGTGTGTGTGTGAGGTGTGTGTGTGTGATGTGTGTGTGTGTGTGTGTGTGAGGTGTGTGTGTGTGTGTGTGTGAGGTGTGTGTGTGTGTGTGGTGTGTGTGTGTGTGTGAGGTGTGTGTGTGTGTGTGTGTGAGGTGTGTGTGTGTGGTGTGTGTGTGTGAGGTGTGTGTGTGTGTGTGAGGTGTGTGTGGTGTGTGTGTGTGTGTGTGAGGTGTGTGTGTGTGTGTGTGAGGTGTGTGTGTGTGTGTGAGGTGTGTGTGTGTGTGTGTGAGGTGTGTGTGTGTGTGTGTGTGTGTGAGAGGTGTGTGTGTGTGTGTGAGAGGTGTGTGTGTGTGTGTGTGTGTGTGTGTGAGGTGTGTGTGTGTGTGAGGTGTGTGTGTGTGTGTGTGTGTGTGTGAGAGAGAGAGAGGTGTGTGTGTGTGAGGTGTGTGTGTGTGTGTGTGTGTGTGTGTGAGGTGTGTGTGTGAGGTGTGTGTGTGTGTGTGTGAGGTGTGTGTGTGTGTGGTGTGTGTGTGTGTGTGTGTGAGGTGTGTGTGTGTGTGAGGTGTGTGTGTGTGTGAGGTGTGTGTGTGTGTGAGGTGTGTGTGTGTGTGTGTGTTTGTGTGTGAGAGAGAGAGGTGTGTGTGAGGTGTGTGTGTGTGAGGTGTGTGTGTGTGTGTGAGTGTGTGTGAGGTGTGTGTGTGTGTGTGTGAGGTGTGTGTGTGTGTGTGTGTGTTACACACTCACCGGGCAGCGAGGCGGCGGGCGCGCGCTCGGCGGGCGGGGAGGCCACGGCGCGCCGCTCCAGCCCGCGCTACACACACACTTTACTGTTACTGCACGTCACGGAACACAACCTTTTTACCCCGTGTTGATCCCAAGCTCCTTTGTAGAATAGACCAACTGCCGTTCTGCCAGGCAGGTTGCAAGACGCGACCAATTAGATACGCTTCACTGCCACTAGGTGGCAGAGTTCTGCAACGTCTCACCCGGATAATAGTATCACCACCACCACCTATCCTGCCGAAATAGCGTCAATGCTTGTCATTGTCGTGTTCCGGTTTGGAGTGTAAGGTAGATTTATGCATGTGGAATTGCCATCCTGCCACACGGATAACAACGCACCATTAACATCTTAGGTGTATATAGGCGATGGTTTCTCTTTCCGTATACTTTTTTGCTATTTAATTATGTAATAAACAAGACACGATGGAAAGGCGACCGCGTCGAGTCACCGCTTAGAAACTTCTATTAATATTCTATATTTTATCCTACTCATACTCAAATATGAGCGTTAGGCGCCCCATAGACCTACAATAATATTGCGCAATACTTTTATTGTGCAATAATATTGAATACCCCCTTTGATTCCAAACGTTCAATAAATTTGCTCAATAAAATTGACAAACCAGTCTGATCAATATTTTCGTACGAGCAACATGTCTGACAGCGAAGTTTTAGCGCCAAGCGTCCTGGTGATTTTGTTAAATAAATCTCTATTCAATTCTATACCTACACTAGACATGCGCAAAACGGTACTTTGAAGTGTAATGCAACATCACACATCACCTTTGAAAAGGTAATATCACCCGCAAACATCACTCATCACTCATCACTCATTACTCATCACATCACCTTAAGGAAATATCACCTTAAGTGTCTTGCGTTACATGTGATGTACGCATCGCTTTTTTATGCGAACTACGAGTCATTAGACTGAGTATATATTTCTTTCCAAACCAGAGTACCTACCATAATAATTGATGATTAAACTGACTTATAATTTTAGTCTGATAAGTTTTATTATAACATTACGATTATATTAATCGTAATTACATTTTCAATTCGTCATGTAGGTACCTGATTTAAAAGTATTATCACGCCGGTACCTATGTGGGGTAAGCAGAATAAACCAAACGTCTATAGACTTTCAGTTCTCCACGATTCACCAGTTTCTTGGTTGGCACACCATTCCGCCAGACTCCGAGCTGCTACTGAGATTTTAGATTTTCGAGTAAAGTATCTTCACGCCCGTATCCCCGAAGGGGTAGGCAGAGGTACAACAAGGTCCCACAAATGTGATAGGTGGCAAGCCTATAGCCAACCGGGCACTTTCCAATCCCGGGCAACTTTGTGTATCAGAAAACTTAAAAAACACTTTTTTATATGCCCGACCCGGGAATCGAACCCGGGACCTCATATAGTCAACGCCAACGCTGGACCACTAGATCACAGAGGCGATTTTCGAGTAAATCCTCAATAATACTTTTGCCCGATCGGGACTTCATGGTCGAAGTATGACCAAGTAGTCTAACCCCTAGACCACGATGCACAAATCAAACGACGCGGCGTGCGACACACAGAACAATTAAAATGTCTTAACTCAAACAGTTATTGCATAATACCTAAGGGACTCATTTTTATTATTATTTTGTACATCTAACTAATAACATATATGAACTGAATTGTTATCACCAAACGTTTCCAGTTCAAATCATTCTAACATACTTAACGTACTCTTATACCCGTTCTCCCAGCTCGAACCAACGATCTCGGTATTATTCGATTTATTTGAGTTATACTGCCAGTTGCATATGTCCCGCACGTTGCGCACCACACTCTTCTCTTGGTAGTATAATATGTGATACAGCCAGACAAACGACACTAACCGAACTGTACCGAGTGATGAATGAAGTAATGTGTGATGGTTGAAACGCTAGTGTGATGTGTGATGTTGCATCACCTTTCCGAGTGATATTACTTTTGTGATATTACACGCATCCCCTACCCATGTCTAACCTACACCCATAAAAAAATCTCCTGTTCTTTAAGTTTTATAGCATTCTTGCTCGCCATTTTGCTTAAATTTACGACACGACCACACATTAAACACCGTGACTGAACGAACGCGACCGCTCCAAACTCTGAAGTGAAATTATTGTGCAATATTAAGCCTACACAGTGCAAGAAAAAATATTGCACAATAAAAATTAAACCCGCTCAAACTTGCGTTCAATTTTTGTGCAATCTTCAATATTAACTATAAACGGTAGGTATATGGGCCGCCTTACATCAGACCACGAGATATTTATTTAGCCATTTACATTTATGTACAACAAAGTACAAAGGTGGACGTAATTCTAAATGGCATTCTCTACCAGCCATCTAACTTAATCAGAGAAGAATATTGGTATGTGCATAGAATTGTTCGATCAACCGTTTTGGATTGGATTTTCCGCGTGTTGGTTCCGGGCTCCTTTGAAGAATAGACCAACTGCCGTTCCGCCAGGCAGGTCGTAAAAGGCGAGCGATTGGCTATGCGAGTCACTACCATCGTGGCTATTAGGTGGTAGAGTACTGCATTGTCTCGCCCGGGTCTGGTACCACCGCCATGCCTATTCCTGCCGCAATAGCGTCAGTGCTTGTCGCCGTCGTGTTCCAGTTTGGAGGGTAAGATAGCCGGTAAACTTATGCATGTGGCATTAGACCTCGCTACAAGATAGCAACGCGCCATTAACACCTTTGGTGTCTATAGGCGATGGTTAATTCTATCCATCAGGAGACCCATCTGCTTGTTTACTATCTTATGATATTAAAAAAAAATTAGATCCAAAATATGTACCCTATTTTATGCAAATAAAGCAATTATTATTATATTATTATAATTATTATATTATTATAAGTAAAAATAGATATTTAAATTAAAATATGAAAGAAATAAAATACTGATAAGATATGAGTTAAAGGTTATATTTTGTTTTACTACAGTACAACCGTTATACCACAGAACAAGACACTAATGGAAGGGCAACCATGCCATGGCACACGACTCATACTTAACCAGTTATATTTTGTTTTACTTCAGTGCGACCGTTATATCACGGAACAAGACACTAAGGGAAGGGCAACCATGCCGTGGCACACGACTCATACTTAACCAGTTATAATTTGTTTTACTTCAGTGCGACCGTTATATCACGGAACAAGACACTAATGGAAGGAGCAACCATGCCGTGGCACTGACTCATACTTGACCAGTTATATTTTGTTTTACTTCAGTGCGACCGTTACACCACGGAACAAGACAGTAATGGAAAGGAAGCCATGCCGAGGCACACGACTCATACTTAAGAGGGTCCCGAGCCTTTAAAGCGAATCAATATCTGTCATTTTATGCGCTCTGTATGTGTGTGTGTGTGTGTGTGTGTGTAAAAAGCCCATGGTGTAGTTGTCACACCGCATACGTATTAAAAATTATTTTTTACGCAGGGTTGCCACTCCTCCTGTCTTGACCTGGGTCGAATTTGAATTTCCGAGGTAGGGTTTAACAAAATTTTCCGGGTCAGATCGGTCAGTGAGTGGTGACAGCAAAGCGACAGTCGACTATCACGCTTCACGGCGCGAGGTGCGTGATTGAGTAAATACGGTGATCGGTCGGGTCGAGCGAGAAGGAATGAAAAGGGCAACAAAGCAGCGAAAAAAAAGAAAAGCGAACAAAAAAATAAAAATCAATATTATTTAAAAAAAACTTAAAAAAAAACGCGCTTTCAATTATATATTTTTTAATTGTCATCAGAACTAAAGGTGTATTTAAAATTTTAGTTGAAATGTACCCTGAAAAATGGATCAAATTTAACTTGCAAGATTATAGAGATACTAACATTAACAGAGCAAATAAAATATAATATTGTAAAAATAATAATAATAATAATTGTTAGTGGGTACGTGTGTGTGTGTGTACCTGTAGCTGGCGGTACTCCAGTCTGGCGCTGGCCAGGTCGTGCGCGGCCCGCGGCGGACTGAGCTCGGCGCGCCGCACGGGCGAGTACCTCTCCGCGTGCTCCCGCGCTGCTGGGGACACCACCACACCACACACGTTATACACTTGCTCCCCAAAACTTTACTCATTAAAAAGCTTAAACACACTCAATCCACAACCATTTACCACGAATTTCTGGGATCCATTATCAGGACCAGTAAATTTTAAAAAGACTAACTTAAAATTGATATACAAAGAACATCGAAACCGGTATCCGTTAAAGGGACGTTGGGTAATGTTGAGGGTAGTCAATAAACTACAGAAATTAAACATATCAGTGTATTTTGAAACATCTCCTTATTGAAAAGCGTCTGATTAGCAGATAAATCTCCTAAACAAATCACACAGTTTGAAATAACTTTACATTTTTTTAACTATATTAAGGGTGCTCTGAACGGTATTATATTTATGTATGTTTTATAACTTCTTCACGCTAGAACCGCTAAACGGTGTCTTATATCACAGGATTTTTTTTATATATATATCATAAGATAGCAAACAAGCAAATGGGTCTCCTGCTGGAAAGAGTCAACCATCGCTTATAGACACCAAAGATGTTAATGGTGCGTTGCTATCTTGTGGCGAAGTCTAATGCCACATATATAAAATATGTAATATATAAAATAAAACTAAAAATGGGAAATTAAGGGAAATTTATGTACATTATTGACATAATAGAAATAATGTTATCGTAGCATCGTACCATACACGCTACGATATGATTTAATGACTTTTTATATTATTCTTCTTATGACAGAACATTAAGTTGCCTACCAATTAATTACATGAGACGGTTAATACATACTAGTATTAAAAATTATATTGTCAAATGGCATTATGTAGGATATGTAAACATCTTAGTATGTTAAATGTAGTGGATAAAGTTAGATCATATACGTTCGTCTTTATATTTCACCCTCCAAATCGAAACATGAGTGACAAGCACTGACATTACTGCTACAGAAAAGGGTAGCAAATCAGAGCGGAACGCTGCAAAACTACCACTTAGTAGTCACGACAGCAGTGACAATTATGATCAAAAATAACAATATTCAGCGTTGCTTACAAACGCGCAAGGAAATGACTTGAGAATTATATATACAAAAACAAAAAATATGGCAATATCATAAAAGTATCTTGATAATAATCAACCTTATTTCTGTACGTTACGGCTTAGTTTCGAATATAGCTTTAAAATTAACTTTAAGTTCATAGATTTAACGTTTAAACTTGCAAATCACACGCTATTCATAAGACGTTGCCGTCACGTGACGCATTCGTACGGTGACTGCGATTGGATGAAATAAGACCACACTTTTATTCGTGCTCTCATTTCATTAGCAACTTTTAAATCCGTCATCTTGAATCTGGTTAATTTTTGATCTCAGTCACACTATTACACACACAAAAATAATAATATTTCACAATTGAATAAATTTACGAAGTAGTCGGTGAACTAACTACCTAGTAGTGATAATGGGAGTGACATATTAACACACTAGGGGGAAAACAGTTAAGCACACAATTATACAAAAATCACTACAAAATAAAATGCACCAAAATTTATATCGCACAAAGCATTGCACTCACACACACACACATCTATATTAATGCTATAAAAAACATCTAAACAAAATAACTAAAAATCGTGAAAAGCGCATTCTAGAAATCTCTATTTTGAAACCACTTACCTAGGTCGATGATATATATTCTATTAAAATTCTTCTTGTACTGAGTACTAGTTACCCACGGCAAAGACAAAAGGATGGTTAAGATTTCAACCAATGTTTGGATGCTAATTTGTTCCCGAGAAACTTTGTATTTTCAGAAATACTTTATTCACTTAAACTTTTTACAAGTTATTTTGACGGGTCAACAATTTTATAGCTGTTACCGGATTGGAATGCAGCCACACACTGAGTTGATCTGGCGGAAGGTACTCCGCGGGCGTGTATTTTTGTATCTTTTTTTAAATACTATGTTTAATTTGTAAATATACAATCGGGTTATAATAATACTCAGAAACACATGATGTGAGGACTAATTAATCTTATGTTTTTTGTAGTCTAGATATTCAGATATTTTATATCCTTTTTACATAGTTTTATTTTTATACATTTTTTAATTTTGTTAATTGGTAAATCTCTAATAGCAGCAGGAAGTTTATTGTAGAAGCGTATAAATTGTCCTATAAATAATGCTTATAATACATAATAATAAGCGTTTTGGTCGTCCGCTAATTATTTAAGATTATCTGGTTGACCGAGCTTAGCTCGGTTTTTCACATATCCATATCTTGGGAACCAAGCTTATCTTGGACCTGGAACCTTGATACATCGATTCCTTGACCCGAAAAACCCCTAATTTGTGACTTTCATGAAAATCGTTGGAGCCGATTCCGAGATTCCAATTATATATATACAAGAATTGCTCGTTTAAAGATATTAGATAACGCCCTTTACTAATCATAATGTAAAGGAGTCATATTGGGTGTCTACAGATTTTAGGACAGTATTCTCATATCGCCGGACTTTACTTTTTAAGTTAAATTTCTTGTTTGGGGGTTTTTGAAAGAAATTACGGTTTTTAATACTACTATTACCTTATAGTCTCAGTAAAACAACTATTATTATAATGATCGTTATTCTAATAATTAAGATGTTTTACAGCATGATTGTTAGATTAGTTAGCTACAGAGGAGACACAAAATGTCGACTCGTCAATCTTTTGAGGGTTTTCGACTATTTTTTTAGTTTCACTTTCTAGACACTTGGACCATGTCTACAAAAATAGAACTATAGTTGATATACTATTAATTTATTAATAGCAAGGGAGCCCAAGATACCAAAGGGATATTTACTAGAGCGTCATGGGACCAACGCCTAAAAATATAGAATATGGAAATCCTCCCTCTTCAAATATAGAATATGGTATCTTGAATATCCTTATCAGCCGTTATATTTTACCCGTCACCCAAAAAAAAAAACAATATTTACCCATTTCCTGTACAGTGGCCAACATGGGTTTCCCTCGCTGTGGTCCAGAAAACTTTCGTTGGCGAGTGTACTGGCCTTGATTGAACCCAGTAGGATTTGGAATAGGAGTCCCAGCAGTTATAGAACCACTGGGTACAGATTGAGCTTGGGACCCGAAATTATAGTTACTGTGGGAAAAATTGAAAGAGTTGTCGACATTCATGGGTGCGTCAGTCATCTGTTTGGAGAAAGGAATGCCAGTTAAATTTGGTTGATATGGTATTGGCGTGCCAGATATAATAGAACCTTGATTTAATGGACCAGATACGACTGTGCTCTGATTTAAATTTGAAATGCCTGACATTTGATTGGATTGGATAAGAGTTCCCGATAGTATGGAACCTTGGTTTGGAATTGGCCTGCCTGAAACTATTCCACCTTGATTGGAGATAGGAATGCCAGGCATAAAAGACCCTTGATTGGAGATTTGTATGCTAGATAATAAAGAACATTGATTTGAAATTGGACTGTTAATGACTTCATTAGACAAGGGCTGACTGGAAAGATATTTTTGATTCGAGAGAGATGCACCAGACATAATTGGGCCCGTTATTGGCATTCCAGAAACTTGTGATTGATTTGACATATCCATACCATGAACAGACTGAGTCCGGGAATTCATTGAATTTGTTATTGGCGTGCCAGAAACGATAGATCCTTGATTTGGCATGGCACTCGAAAATATTGAATCTTGACTAGCATGGGTTGCATTTTGTATTGGCATGCCAGATATTATAGACCCTGAGCTTGGCATACTCGAAAATATATCCTGATCGGTTTGATTTTGAATTCTGGAAAACATATTTTGCGATTCAATTCCAGAAAATAAATTTGTCATTCCAGAAAATGAATTGGGTCTGGGATTTGAATTGGAATCTTGGTTTTGATTGATAGGAATACCTGAAATTATGGACCCCTGGGTTGATAATGGTACTTGAATTCCAGAAAATGAATTTGTTATTCCAGAAAACGAATTTGGCCTAGGATTTGTATTGGAATCTTTGTTTTGGTTAACAGGGGTGCCAGAAACTATGGACCCCTGATTTGTTAATTGCATTTGAATTGCAGAAAATGAATTCGATCTAGGATTTGAGTTATCATCTTGGTTTTGATTAAAAGGAATGCCAGAGACGATAGACCCCTGATTTTGTAATTGCACTTGGGTTCCAGGAAAAGAATTCGGATTTCCTGAAAATGAATTTGGTCTAGAACTTGAATTGGAATCTTGGTTTTGATTAATAGGGGTACCAGAAACAATGGATCCCTGATTTGGTAAAGTCATATTTGGAAACATTGTGTCTTGATTGGAGAACATAGAATCTTGATTGGATTTTGGAGTTCCACTTACAATGGAACCAGACTGACTGACAACGGCGCCATGAGTTGGTGAAAATTGGGGTACAGAAGGGGTGTAGGGTGTGTGTGCTTGATTAGGGGTTGCAGACCCTCTCATAATACTTCCTTGGGGGATGGTTTGTAAAACCGGTTTCATAGAAGTTTTTGGGGTCCCAGCAGGTTGGGTCTGTGGTTGGTTTGGAGGTTGGTATGATTGGTATCCGCTGTGGATGGAAGGAGGAAGGTAATTTCTATTCATTCTTGCTTCAACCTCCATGATTAATTCTTGGCTAATAACTAAAAATTATTGTAAAATAATTAGCAAAATCATGCACAAAAAAAAACAACATGCTCTAAACTACATTAAAGTAGCCACCATTAAATTAACAACACGTATTACAATGTGTGAATATTTTTGAGAAGAGAGAAGAAGCGTACACAAATTCAAACGTGCAATTACCTACAATATCTTTAACAATTAAGTGAAGCCTTTTACAATCAATTCCATGATATGCACATATTTGTGGTCGACAATCAAACACACTAACAATCGGCAGCAAAGGAACTACAAGATTATGTAAATACTTTTATAAAATGGGTATGTAAAACTACTCAAAACTCAAAACATCATAACATTGAACACCAAATATGGTGTCCAACAAGGAAGTGTCCTCGGTCCAAGCCTATTCAACATTTTTATTCATACTACAGACATTACAATTTTTGATGAAATTGTATTACACGTGACGGTAATAGCGTTAGGTAAAATATTCACCAATTTGAATAATTACAAAATGGCCACATGAAATTTTATTAACATTTATATTTTGTGAATACGTCGCTGTTGAAATATATAATGCAATCCTTTGATAATAAATTATGTATAGAGGTAGAGAGGTTGGGAGGCTATGCTGTCTCCCATTGATATAATTCCCTTGGATATAATGGTGGCTACCGAAACATAGTTATGATATTACAAAATAAACTAAAGCTACATTTAGCACAGCAAAACAAATTATTTTCACAATTATGTTAAGAGACCAAGTTGCACATATTTTTCAAAAATGGTTTTAAAACTAAAATATTGTTTGTTTAAGAAATTTTGCTCATTTTTAGCCATAACAAAACGCTTTCTTTACACGTTAATATATTGCAACGAGGTTATAAATAATAAATTGCTCCAAATCACACTGCTCAACTGATTAAAATTATTGAAAATATATGCACTATAAAAAACAACAAATTAAAAATAAAGTATCTAAAATAACAAAGCAAAAATTATGCTTCTAAAAATAAGAAGTACAAGAGATTAAAACTTTTTAAAATAATAATTAAAATTGTATAGCCAATATGAAAGTTTCAAATGTGAATAATACAAACATACTGTTTGCAGCAAAACATTTTATATTTTGAAACATTTTATAGATAATTAGCTACCGGCCCCGCTTCTAACGGGTGCAATGATGTAAGCGCAAAAAATATATTGTATGTAAAATGTATATATATATATATATATATATATATATATATATATATATATATATATATATATATATATATATATATATATATATATATATATATATATAAAGCTTGCTCTTGGATCTTTGCCTATTGATGAAAACTTGATTAAAATCCGTTGCTAATTTTACTTTAATTTTTTTTAATATTTATTTATTAGACAAGAGATTATCATTGCGTCAATGGCAATATTAATTGTCAAAAAAGCAGTGATGAATTGTTTACGTTTTGGAACTATACAAATTTAATAATCGAAGTCTGGCTAATTTGAAATACTAATTTCGTAAGTTAATTAGAAATGAACAGTAATCCACAAACGCTGTATGTACAAAACAGCAGGGGCCCGAGCGCGGTCCCCTGCGGCACTCACCGGGCGGGCGCTCGGTGACGGTGAGCAGGCCGGAGCGCCGCACGCGGATGTTGGCCGACGACGACGGGGACGCGCTCAGCTGCGGGACATGGAATATCATTAAATTACCACCAATCTTTAAACCAACCAAGCAACAGCCGACTTTCAATCTCCTAAATCTCTGGAACCTCCAAATTTAAATGGACCATACAGTAAGAAAACCTGTCCAAAAAACAAAAAAAAATCATAATTGCTTCATAAATTATCGAATTCTGAGATAAAACGTAAAAAAATCCAATTTGGGAAGTCGACAATAGCGTCGATGATTTTTATGTTCCCGTTTAGAGGGTAAGATAACCAGAAGAATAGCAATCATTCACATTTTTGATGTCTGTAGACAATGGACATCTCTTGACTTTAGAAGAGGAGAGTTACTTGTTTGCTATCTTATGATACATAGTAAAAAATTTCACGTAATTTGACAACTTGAATTTTGCAGACATACACTACAGATACAGAATATAGTATACATATACAGTGTGTAAAGAAAACCCTGTCCAATCTGAAAGATTCATATAGGTTGGTTAAAGGCATTATTGAAAAAAATATTAAAATGACTATTTCTGAAAATAAAAGATATCGTTTTCTTAATATTCGTATTCTTACATATAACTAAGTTAGAGTTAAGCAAATATTTTAAAAATGACAACATCTTGTCGCTGTTTATTTCATTGTTTCGCTTTGGCGGCTTTCGCACAAACACCGTGCGAAGGCGCGGTGTTCGTTTTTCGGCTTTTTACAAACGAACTTTGTCGGATGCTACCGAAGGATACGCACCGCATATCCTTCGGTAGCATCCGACTTGCGCGGCATTCTTTGATAATAAAATTTACTCATTTGTAGGTATTGTCATACTTAATGTATGAAAATACCATTTAAGATTATTTTTTTTATTAGGAAAACTAATTAATATCCATAAAATAATTACACATATGTAACCGGTTGTATTACGTTACCAAATAACACCTTTAATTATCCGACAGGATTTTCTTTACACACTGTACACTAATTTTTTATTGAATAGGAACTTTTTCTGATAATAATACCAAGCCACCGTCTAAAGACAGTTTTACTACTGATTAAACTCTTAAATTTTATACCTGAAAAATCCATGGAACATAGAACAAGCGGAATTGGCAAGTACAAACATTTGTATCAGAACCGCGATCGCCATACTCACACATAAAATAAGCATTATTGCATATAAACTACTAATGCAAACATTGTTTCATTGGTCGTTTTCATTTTAAACAACAATAGTCCGAAACACACAAACAGAACATTTAAAAATATACCAAATTGCGTTACAATAAATTTTATTTTGCTACAAAAAAAGAATATTTACGTCCTTTTGTAGTCTATTCAAAGTAGACTCATCTATTTGTTCAATAGTGAAACTTAAGATCTTAATAGTTTCGCTATTCTACAATAGATGGCAGTATTGATTTTTCCGTAGTTTTCAGTTGATCATATTTGAGTAGAGAACTTTCTATAACGATATACGTAACGACTGTCATTACGTATATCTTTCTAGAAAAATTAGGTCAACCTAAAATGAACGTTATATGTAAGGTTTACGGCTGATTTTAGCTTGACTTTCTATTATATCATTAGAGATTATATTAAATCAGGAATTAAATAAAATAAAATTGTACTTTCGAATGATATGAAATATCTCCATTTTTAATCGTCTGTATTCTACTATCATTTCTGCATTCAAGGATGGCACAATACGGCATAATTCAGTGTATAATAGATTTTCACACGACGACTATCTCCTAATGATATGGTAAGTATCACTAAGGCAATTTAGA
The DNA here is from genome assembly GCA_036924255.1 of Apodemia mormo. Taxonomy (NCBI): domain Eukaryota; kingdom Metazoa; phylum Arthropoda; class Insecta; order Lepidoptera; family Riodinidae; genus Apodemia; species Apodemia mormo. The sequence continues at coordinate 3,301,212 of JAUPFN010000030.1, forward strand.
GTAACAGCGCATAATAGTGATGCACGCGGCACGCCCACTCTTCACTTCCACTTGTTCTATGTTTCATGAAAAAATCCCTACCAAAAATTATTGGTTCTACGGAATAGTACGAAATAAAAGCCTCTAGAATCACCAAACTGTGAATTTTTAAGGTAAGACTAAAGGTCTATTACTGCTCGATTCACTTCGTCTACTTGGTAGGAGCACTGTGATGTTATTTATGTTTAATATAGTATAAGTAGTACTGAGTGCTAAGTGTGAGTTTTTCTTTTCGCATTCGATCGTGAGCGCGTTTCGAGTTTACTAGGAATTTGTATGTGATTTGTACAGCGCCACCTAGTGGTAAACTGGTTTCTCACGTTTACCACTAGGTGGCGCTGTACAAATCACATACAAATTCCTAGTAAACTCCAAACGCGCTCACGATCGAATGCGAAAAGAAAAACTCACACTTAGCACTCTGTTTGTGTGGTGAGGAGACATGTATAAGTGTGGTCGTGTGGTGTGTGGTGGTGCGGCGTTGTAGAGTGCGTTGAATGGTGTTTTGTGTAGTGATGCGTAGTGATGGTGCGATGGTGGCGTGATGTGCGGTATTGTGTAGTAGTAGATGATGTAGTTGTGTAGTGTATGGAGGTGTGGTGGTGGTATGTGGTGGTGGTGGTGAGTGGTTACCATGGGCGAGCCGCAGACGGCGGAGAGGCCGGCGTCCTCGGGCGTGGCCATCGTGTGCCGCTTGCTGCTGCCGCGCGTCAGCATGTACCTGACACACACACACACTCAACTACACCACATACACTAACTAACTAATCAGACGAAATATGATAATATGATATATAGTCTTCTTCAAATGAGGTCCGTATTTAAAGTATGGTAGCTTTAACATAAGTTTAAATAAAATTCTGTAGCTAACCTGTTCAGATTATTGTTGTAGGTGGATTCGCTGGACTGCTCCTCCGTTTGCTCCAGATCTTCAGCCCTGGTCGGGGTCCCGCTATCTGACACCTGCGTATCACGGATTAACACCATTATTATCTTGTTACTCATACAAAAAAAACCCTGTAATTATGTTGACCCTGCTGACCCGATGGGGTCAGGTGTGTGTGTGTGTGTGTGTGTGTGTGTGTGTGTGTGTGTGTACTCACGTGGTGCGCAGGCGCAGAGCGACAAGTGCGGTCGGCAGATCGTCCCACGTGCGCTCCGCCATCTGATGCGCGCCGACCGAATGATGACGCTGCGACACACAAACACAAACTATGGTTATAGTTGTAAATCATATGTATAATATAACACTATGCGTTGTGCGTTCACGCTATAAAATAATTCAAAACAAATGCAATAGTTATATTAGTGTAATATTATAACAAATAAACATAACTCATTGGTAGCGAAAATCCCACTTCTGAAACTATTTACCATGAGTTTGCATAGCGACTGGAGGTTTTAAAAGATGCTGGTCTTTGACGCTGAAGTATCTCGGGGGCTGATGCTGCACGGCAGGCAGCTTGGCAGCCAAATTAGTGTTGGGTAACAGCGACACGTGTGTGCTTGCTTCTTGCTGCAACAATATGAAATAAATCTTTAAAATAGACGATACTTGGAAGCAATTTATGATCTAAGAGAACAATTAAGAAATTATAAAATAGGATATTTAGAGTGTTTATATTTATACTAGTTGGGCATGCGACTTCGTCTGCGTTCTAAAAGTTCCGGAGTTTTACTCGCATAGTTCCCGTTCCTGTGAGATTTCCGGGATAAAGTTATCCTATGTCCTTTCTCAGGTCTCAAACTATTAGTGTACCAAATTTCATCCAAATTAGTTCAGTGGTTTAGGCGTGAAGAAGAGGCAGACAGACCGAGTTACTTTCGCATTTATAACATTTTATTAAGTTTGGATTATAAGAGAGCAAACAAGCGAATGACAACCGCATTAGAAAGAGATAACAATCGCTAATAGACACACTAGCTCCATTGGTTCGTACCGCTGAAGAATTTGGCCATAGAATCAACGTGCCAACTACTGTCAGGATGACGTCGTAATTGTGGAGATTGATGACGATACCTAGGATACGAAAAAGGAACACCGTCCCAGCCAGGCAAGGTATACTGTCTGGAGACCGAACTCCGTCTGAAGAGCGTTGAAACTTGTACATAGTGTTACAAGATAAATAACTGTAATATCACGATTTAGGGTTTTTGTTTGTTTACAAAATGATTCACACCGCGAATGTGTAAGCAGTAAGTTCGCGATGGCACTCGTATACAAATGTTTCCGCGAATGTTCGTCAAGTGACGAGACGAATGGCGAACACGATTGTGTAAATGCGGTATTATACGTCAATTTTAAAGCTCCGGCCAAATTTTAAAATTGGAAACTAAATATTGGATTGAAAGATTTAATTATTATTGTAAAATTAATACAAGATAATATAAAAATATTTAATTTAAAAATATCCCATTAAATCCGTGTATTGCATGCACCGAGTCTTGTGAATGAACTCTGTTAAGCTGGCAGTGTGTCAGTTTACATTTACCTATAATTACGATAGCAACTATTATGTAATCTGTCGCTCATTTTTACGACTAATTAATTTTAGTTCAAATCTTGCGCAATAAAAATAATATCCATGCGTTTTGTTTTATGTGTCAAATAAAAATAAAATTTTGGTTTTTTTATTTTTTTTTATTTCATAAATCCAACATATCGATTCTGAACAGCCTCTGAAAATTTAGCCGGACCTTTAAATGTAAACCTGTATAATTTTTTTATCGTTACGAATGTTACGCAATAATATTATTATTTGCAGCGTAAACTCATCCACTTACTGCAGTTCACTTGAGACTGACTTACGTTAAGGTACAAAAAAAAAAATCAATAAAATCGAAAAGTGGTAGTCTAATTTATGTTTCTGTAGCAGGGTTAGAGGATATATATCATGATATATGAATTTAAGACATACACCACAAAACTACAGAAATAAAACATATCAAAATTAAGAAAAAAAAACAAAACAAAAATAAGGATATAAAACAAAGCAAAAAAATGTACACTAAAGAGTTACAAGCCAATATAACAAAAAAAAATAGTAAACAAATCATCATAATATTCAAATATAGTCCAATTCCAACAATATTACATACATACATGTCAAACTTAGAACCTCTATAAAATACATGTTTTCATACAATTTCAAAAAAGTAAAAAAAAAAAAAAAAATGAGTTTCCCGTACCGGGAATCGAACCCGAGCCTCCTGGGTGAAAGCCAGGTATCCTAGCCACTAGACCATACGGGAGATACCACTACTGTCGAAATTATTGAATGTTATCTAAAATTGTTACTATAATAAGATTACAATATTTTTTTTCACCTTGAAAATGTATTAAGATTTAGAATTGTATAGAATTCTGCTATTTAAAATTATATGATGCTATGGATTGCCCTGCAAGGTAAGCTTTAACTGTGGCGAGTTTAATACTTATTCGTAAATAGCAGTAGTATCATCACGCCCGTTCCCTTGCGGGGTAGGCAGAGTAAACCGAACATCTATAGACTTTCCAGTTCACCGCGATTCACCGGTTTGTCGGTTGGCGAGATAAGTATTTACATCGTAATTCGTATACACATCGTAATTATCTTAAAAATGTATACAAAGTTTTTCCTTCGTGTATTAGTAAATGTATGTGTGTGTGTGTGTGTGTGTGTGTGTGTGTGTATGTGTGTGTATGTATAGTACTCACAGCAAAGGTGGCAGATCCACAGAGTGCGGTAGGTCTCAACTCGGCCGGTGGAGGCGCTATATCCCCAGCCTGAAATTTATTATAAAATAAATTAATTACTAAAAAAATAAATGCATTAAATAAAAAAGATGAAGAATGTAAAAAAAAAATTCCCGTACCGGGAATCGAACCCGAGCCTCCTGGGTGAAAGCCAGGTATTCTAGCCACTAGACCATACGGGAGATATCATAATCATCGAAATTATACAATATTTATGTATTTAACAAAATTTTATAAACGCTACGCGGGTGAAACCGCGAGTAGGTCGCTAGTACAAAAATAAATAAGGCAAAATAGGCAATTTAAAACTGTCTTCCCGTTAATACTGTTGCTAATAATCTAGAAACGTGAAGCGTTGGAGCGCTGGAGAGATCTAGAAATAAAAAAAGAGATAGGCTGCTTCTGTTGATAAACAATAGCCGCCGTTACTCGAATAGTTATACCATAATTGACCTTATCGTTTAGGGCATAAGGGAGGTGAAAATAGCGTGTGCAGTAATTTGTGTGTGTACATTAAAATAACTTGTTTACGATTAGCCTTACGCGTAGATGATTCGGGAATGAAGTCGAACTTCTATCTGACGCAGTTATATGTGTACCTGTCTGGCGCAGTTTGTGTGCATATCTGGCACAGTCCTGTGTGTACCTGTCTCGCGGTGTGTGTACCTGTCTGGCGGTGTGTGTACTAGTCTGGCGGTGTGTGTACCAGTCTGGCGGTGTGTATACCAGTCTGGCGGTGTGTGTAACAGTGTGGCGGTGTGTGTACCAGTCTGGCGGTGTGTGTACCAGTCTGGCGGTTTGTGTAACAGTGTGGCGGTGTGTGTAACAGTGTGGCGGTGTGTGTAACAGTGTGGCGGTGTGTGTACCAGTCTGGCGGTGTGTGTACCAGTCTGGCGGTGTGTGTACCTGCCTGGCCGTGTGTGTACCAGTCTAGCGGTGTGTATACCAGTCTGGCGGTGTGTGTACCAGTCTGGCGGTGTGTGTACCAGTCTGGCGGTGTGTGTACCAGTCTGACGGTGTGTGTACCAGTCTGGCGATGTGTGTAACAGTGTGGCGGTGTGTGTAACAGTGTGGCGGTGTGTGTACCAGTCTGGCGGTGTGTGTACCAGTCTGGCGGTGTGTGTACCTGCCTGGCGGTGTGTGTACCAGTCTAGCGGTGTGTATACCAGTCTGGCGGTGTGTGTACCAGTCTGGCGGTGTGTGTACCAGTCTGGCGGTGTGTGTACCACTCTGGCGGTGTGTGTACCTGCCTGGCGGTGTGTGTACCAGTCTGGCGGTGTGTATACCAGTCTGGCGGTGTGTGTACCAGTCTGGCGGTGTGTGTACTAGTCTAGCCGTGTGTGTACCTGCCTGGCGGTGTGTGTACCAGTCTGGCGGTGTGTATACTAGTCTGGCGGTGTGTGTACCAGTCTGGCGGTGTGTGTACCAATCTGGCGGTGTGTGTGTGTGTGTGTGTGTACCTGTCTGGCGCAGTCCCCTGGCCCCACGGTGTGCCTCCTCCTCCCCTCCTGCGGCTCCCCGCGCCGCGCCGGCACCTCGCCCCCCGACACCGACCCCGCGCTCGACCCCTCGCCGAACTGAACATAAATACTCATTTTTAAAAAGTTTAACTTAACTTCAAACATATGTCAACCGTACCCATATCTCAAGAACTACATAACAAGATTTGATGAAATTTTAACTGTTTCCTAAGTTGGAATATACCACATTTAAATCAAAAAGAATTCTCTCAATATAGTTTTAGTTCCCGAGAAATTCGTTGACAAACATTATAGATGTTGTACATATAATAAAATCATAGGAAAGTCAAAACTGTACATTGAATATTTTTTTAAAAGAATACTTGGGGCGTGATCTACAATCGATATCGAAGCCAAAAATATAGTTTTTAGAATTTTTATGTGTTTGTCTGTATGTATGTCCGGGGTAAACGAAAAAAGTACTGCATGGATTTACTTCAAATTTTTATCACGCTATCATCTACGGGGGAGGAGCTGTGCGGAGAAAACGAAGTCCGCGCGGACGAAGTCGCAGACAACAGCTAGTACCTGAAATATACTATTGTAGCAGTGGGATGAGGAAATGATGAGACCATAGTTAAATTACACCTTTTTAATTTTTAACACTTAATTTAACTGTCAACCGTGCACACGGTCAGGCTGCTAATTGCGCATTGAACTTATATTAAAACTTATAACTCAACAACAACAATCCAGAGATCCTAGTCTAAAAGCATGTCGCTAACACATATAGACTGTAGGTAAATGTGGTAAATTTAAAGGTTTACCTACCTAATTATACGTTTACTCACAAGCAAACATACATACAATTTATAGTACACAATTAATTAGAATGAAACACGAAATTGGCTGATGGATTACAATAAAATTAGATTTCACAAAAATGCAGGTAACCTGGGTAATCTATTGCGGACACGGGCGATATATTTTGCTTACGGCGTTAAGGCGAGGCATCGGGACAAACGGGAAAAAACTGGTTTGCTAAATCACGTTTTTTGTATTGATTATTAAATAACAATTTTACAAAAATTACACGATGTACCTGAAGATATTACCTAAAGAATGTGCTAACTCACTACATGATAGAACGTACTTTACTCGATCATATAAAATTCCGAAAACAGGCTAGAAATATCTCTAAAACAAATAATTTGTTAATAATATTTCTAATCTTCTACATGATTTTTATATAGTGATATTTAGTTTTAAATACAAAAAGAATGTACTAAATTTTGATTTTCAGCTGAAGTCCTATATTTATTTATCCGAATATTAACACGTTTCCCAGCGGTTTTTAGAACATACCGCGCCGCCCATTTCCTATAGAATTTATGCGCGTCAAAATACCTCGCCTTAAAGTCTCCCCTGGCGTGGCCAGTCGTCGGCCGGCTCCACGATGCGCCGGGGGACCGGCTCTTAAACATTAAACCTCGGGCTACCGGTTCCCCGTGGCTATGCTTGTACGATTAATTATTATTACATAATATTATTATAATCGTAAATATAATATATAGAACAAATATATATATTTATGGACATATAAACAGTGTGTAAAGAAAACCCCGTCCGATCCGAAAGAGGCATATAGGATGGTTAAAGGCTTACTGAAAAAAATATTAAAATGACTTTATTTCTGAAAACAAAAAAGATATCGTTTTTTAAATATTCTTATTTTTACTTATATTTCCCTAGAGTTAAGCAAATATTTTAAAAATGACAACACCTTGTCGCTGTTTGTTTCATTGTTTCGCTTTGGCGGCTTTCGCACCAACACCACGCGAAGGCGCGCTATTTGTTTTTCGGCTTTTTACAAAGAATCTTTAAACGGGCCTCAAACGCGCCGAATGTCTTTTGGTAATCCGACCAGCGCGGCATTCTTCGATAATAGAATTAACCTATTTGTAGGTGTTGTCACACACAATGTATGAAAATACCATTTAAGATTATTTTTTTTATTGGGAAAACTAATTAATTATTATCCATAAAATAACTACACATATGTAACCGTATTACGCTACCAAATAACACCATTAATTATCCGACAAGGTTTTCTTTACACACCGTATATTCTATGATATTGAAATATATATTATAAAAATTATATAACATATTTGTACATATGAATAAAATACACATATTAAATAGTGTGGTGTAATAATGCATATGTGGTGAGTTACCCACATAAACATATGAATATATACACATATGAACATATGCCACAGTACCTTCTCCAAGCTGTCTCCGGTGAGGTATCCAGGCGTGGACATGTCAGTGCTGTCTTCCGCCTCCATTTGTTCATCTTCACTTCCCTGGAAATCAACACCAGTTCAATCCATATTAATATTATAAACTAGCTGTGCCTCGCGACTTCGTCCACGTGAAATAATTTCTAAAATAAAAATAGCCTAAGCTACTCCTTATTACGTCAGCTATATGGTATCTTCACGCCCATATAGCTGACGCCAGCTATATGCCAGTGAAAGTACCGTCAAAATCGATCCAGCCGTTTCAGAGATTTGCTGGAACAAACAGACAGACAAATAGAAAGACAGATAGAGAAAAATTGCTATTTTTGTACATCTACCGTGTTTTCATCCATATGCAATTATTTTAATATTACCAACAAACACCCCAATTTTATTTATTTGTATGTATGTATTTGTATGTATGTATAGATGCGAATGCTTGGATGTTTGCCAATTTAGGTAGGAATCTATAGTTTAAAAAAATATGATTGGGGATGACTTAAAATCTTTCTAATGGTGAAAAAAAAATTCAAATCGGTCCAGTAGTTTCTGAGTTTATTCGATACACACAAAAATACAAATCTTTCCTCTTTATTAGTGTAGATTTCACGCAAAATAGTGCAAATAGATACTTTTTTGTAGTGCCGAATGTTAGGCATTTAAACCGAATTTCGGCCGAATGTCGAAATTCGGCTAAAGCTGTTCGGTTTTTCGGTTAAATATGTACAATATTTAACCAGTGAACCTGTATGGTTAGGCCCTGATTACACTTTGATTACGATGTGTGAACCGAGGGGGGGGGGGGGGGTGGCAGTTTCAGGGAGGGGCAGCTGCCCCCTGGAATTCGTTTACCTCTCTACTAGCTAATGTTGTAGATAAATATAGTCTTAAAATGTTACGGTTGCCCCCCCCCCCCCCCCCCGATGTTCAATCAGTAAACAATGTTCCGAGGGTTACCTTACAGCTGGTGAGATCCAGCGGGGAGCCGGTGCAGGAGTCCAGGGAATCTGGAAATTAATATTCACTACTCAATGTTAATTCCAGTCATATTGTACACGCGAACATTCTCCACGGGTCCTGCGTAAAGCCGGCTGTACACATTGGGCCAAGTATTGGACCAAGCATTGGGCCAACTATTGGCCCAACGTGTAGAAGCCTACTTGGCGCTATGTTGGCAGTTGGCGCCAACATTGGCCGGCCAAGCGAATGTTGTCGGTTTTTCGTGCGCACATCAAAGGATCTTGGCGCGCTCCGCCAACGGTGTTCACACGTTGGCCTCTTATTCAGTTCATTGTCATACGTCAGTAAAGGCGGTTGTGTTGCGCGTGAGTTAAATTGTTGTTCCCGAGTTACGATGGCGTAGACAAACACTGAGTTTTACAATTCATAGAAATATAATCGAAATGAACCAATGAATGAATGACTGATGATGATGAATGTCCTTTATGAATTGAAACTTTCTCATTATTAGACCACAATAATTATTAAATATGATCATCTTTGTCGAGAAATTCTGTAACATATTGAAAATAATAATTACTTATCGATTTGGACTGATTTTAAAGTACAAAGTAATTATTATTTTCAGTATCTTATACGGAATCATTATATGAAATTTATCCGAATTCCGAATACATGTTGTTCGTATTGAATTCAAGTCAATACTAGTTATTTTTTAAACTTTTCTCGTCTTGTCTCATTTCGCATTGTTTTGCCTCATTGGTAAGAGGAGGTTCAGAGCAGTGCACTGTTTCAGATGACATTAGGTATTAGGTTAGGTTATTAAAAATACCATTTTTTAATACTTTTATTTCAGGTTAATGATGCTTAGAAACGTATAGCAGATTGCTGCTGCAATAGCGTCAGTGCTAGTCACTGTCGTGTTCCGGTTTGGAGGTTAAGGTAGCCGGTAAACTTATACATGTGGCATTAAACCTCGCCACAAGATAGCAACGCACCATTAACATCTTTGGTGTCTATAGGCGATGGTTGACTCTTTCCATCAGGAGACCCATATGCTTGTTTGCTATCTTATGATATAAAAAAAAGATAAGTATTCCTGTTATTGAACTAAAAAAGAAAAAGGAATCTTTAATGACAAATCTTACGGCTGTAAGAGATTCTACGTCCATCTTTATTAAAGAGCCAATGCAGAATGGTCAATACACCAATGTGTAAACAGAAACATTTAATGTTGGCCCAACAGTTGGCCCAAAGCTTGGCCCAATGTGTACAGCCGCTATAAGATGTCGTAACTTAAAAAATGCGAGTTTTGTTTTATTTATGAAAATTAATCCACTTTAATAGATCTTTTAATAATACGACTATTTTCCCCGTGTTGGTCCCGGGCTCCTTTTAAGAATAGACCAACTATCGTTCTGCCCGGCAGGTCGTAAAAGGCGACTGATTGGCTACGCGAGTCACTACCATCGTGGCTACTAGGTGGTAGAGTCCCGCATTGTCTCGCCCGGATCTGGTACCACCGCCTTACATATTCCTGCCGCAATAGTCAATGTCAGTGCTTGTCACTGTCATGTTTCAGATTGGAAGGTAAGATAGCCGGTACACTTATGCATGTAGCATTAGATCTCGCCATAAGATAGCAACGCACCATTATCATCTATGGTGTCTATAGGCGATGGTTGATTCTTTCCATCAGGAGACCCATCTGCTTGTTTGCTATCTTATGATATATAAAAAATTACGAAGAATAAAAATGAAATTTCTATTAAAAAATCCAACTTATAATAGAAATTTAATTTTTGGAACGAAGTTCCTTACGGCAGGCTTGGAGGGGATAGGGATTTTGCTGCGCGACTGAACTGAAAAAAATGTGATAGTAAAACCGTAAAAAAAATGCGTGGAATAAAAGCGTTAAATGAGACGTGCGCAGGCGCGACAGTCGCGTACACAAGCGAGTAGTGCCGTTTAGCCGAAGGAACTTCGTTCCTACCTGGTGTCCCGCGACACCACATCATTTTTATTTTTATTCTTCGTGTTATTAAAATATATAAAAAAGTAGTAATTTTTTAAAATAAAACAAAAATCGTATTTTTTAAGTTACGACAAATTACGCAGGACCCGTCGATTTGTTGGTGTAAGTATTTGTTATTGCGTGAGTGTGTGTATAAGTATCTTTATTGTAGAAATGCAAAGAGATTAATGTATAGAGAAGGTATGTTAAGGCGAGGTATTTCGACGCGTGTCAATTCCATAGAAAATGAGTGGCGCGGTATGTTCTGAAACCGCTGGGAAACGTGTTAATGTTCGGATAAATAAATATAGGAAATCAGTTGAAAACCAAAATTTAGCACATTCTTTTTTGTATTTACAACTAAATATCACCATATAAAAATCATGTGGAGGATTAGAAATATTATTAACAAATTATTTGTTTTAGAGATTTTTTTAGCCTGTTTTCGGAATTTTATATGATAGAGTAAAGTACATTCTATCATGTAATAAGTTAGCACATTCCTTAGATATCTTCAGGTATATCGTGGAATTTTTGTAAAATTATTATTTAACAATCAATACAAAAAAAACGTGATTTAGCAAACCAGTTTTTTCCCTTTTGTCGCGATGCCTCGCCTTAAGTACAAATCGTGTTCCATTTCGCTGACAGTGTAAACCAGGACTTCCAAACCAGAAGGGCACGCCCATATTTATATATATATATATATATATATATATATATATATATATATATATATATATATATTTCGATTAAGGGATTTGTTTGTAAAATATTAAGCTTATAAGTGCTTTTGTTAGAGTCAAGTGTCGTCCCCCCTATGAAGACTAAACGGTTGGTTTTGGGGGTAGGAAAAAAATCATGGTCGTTGTAAATATAATGAAGTTAAAAGAAAAACTAGCACGGCTTAGAAGGCTTTACAAGTTTTTGATATACATGACCAACTTATAAAATATATTTACATAAGTTTTTATAGACCGCGAATCTGTGGTGCGGATATATATTGACGTTGAATAGCTTAAATGTTCATAGTATGAAACTGTAATTAAAAAAAATAGGTTGACGTGTCAAAATAACTTGTAATTTTTTTATTGAATAAAGTATTTCTGATTTCTGTAAAAGCCTTCTTCTTAGTCCGCATTATTGATAAGCACTTTCAGAACCCTATATTCTACAAGGGCCGACACACACTTTACCAATTTTTACCTACTGACGTTCGGTTCTCCCTGCCTTAATCGTTAGGATACCAATATGATGATTTTCTATGATTATCATATTTCCATACCTCCGTCTATGTTGCTTAAACTATCTCTCTGCTCCAATTTGTCCATCAGCAGGTGGTAGATCGCGGAGATGTGGTCGAATCTCTCCTCTTCTACTGACTAGAAGATAGAAAAGTATTTTGAACCATTTGAAGTGTTAACTACAATCTTACTAATGTTATCTGAAAATTTGGATGTATGGATTTTTTTTTCAATGGCGCTGAATGGATTCAAATCAAAATTATTGCTTATAGTCTGTGTAGGAATTTCCTGCAATCCATAGGTCACTGCTTTTATATTTTTTTAAAATCCGGATATAGATCCGGCTCGAAGGACCAGAAAATTGTATGATTTTTTTATTATTAATTTTATAAATGTTTTTATAAAAAGGGGTAAGGGTTTTTTTATAAACATGTTTTTATTTTCAGATTATGCAAATTTATGATAATGGTATGATAAAAATGCAAATGAGTACTGTCGCGTATAATGTTAGTTCTAAAATTGCCTTAACTTGCCGCGATGCGCGTAAAAACCTATCGCTAGGATAAGCTAAGGTGTTCAGTGTCATATTAAACCGTAATATGGCTCGAACTGTCTGGAATAACACAGTCTTCTTTCCATGAAAAGAGCAGCAGCTGGAGAGACACTTTAGATAGGTCAATAATTTTATAACTACCCTCAGATTGCTAACACCGCCGATCGCTGAAAAGATCGGGAGGAAAAGTAAAATGCTATATACATTAGTACCAGATTGACTAATGTATAAAGCAGTACTGGGTTGATTTAGTAGTAATTTTACCGGGTTGATTTAGCAGTAGCAATCTTGCCGAGTCGATTTAGTAGTAGTAATGTTACCGGGTCGATTTAAAAGTAGCAATATTACCGAGTTGGCTTAGTTGTAGTAATGTTACTGGATTGACTGAGCAGCAGTATAGTTACCGGGTCGGCTTACCAGTAATAATGATACCGGGTTGATTTAGTAGTAGTAATGATACCGAATTGATTTAGAAGTAGCAATGATAACAAATTGGCTTAGCAGTAGTAATGTTACTGAATTGACTGAGTAGCAGTAATGTTACCGGGTCGGCTTACCAGTAGTTATGATACCGGGTTGATTTAGTAGAGGTAATGATACCGGGTTGATTTAGAAGTAGCAATGATAACGAATTGGCTTAGCAGTAGTAACGTTACTGGATTGACTGAGCGGCAGTAATATTACCGGGTCGGCTTACCAGTAGTTATGATACCGGGTTGATTTAGTAGTAGCAATCATACCGGGATGATTTAGTAGAAGTAATGATACCGGGTTGATTTAGAAGTAGCAATGATAACGAATTGGCTTAGCAGTAGTAATGTTACTGGATTGACTGAGCAGTAGTAATGTTACCGGGTCGGCTTACCAGTAGTTATGATACCGGGTTGATTTAGTAGTAGTAATCATACCGGGTTGATTTAGTAGAAGTAATGATACCAGGTTGATTTAGAAGTAGCAATGATAACAAATTGGCTTAGCAGTAGTAATGTTACTGGATTGACTGAGCAGCAGGAATGTTACTGGGTCGGCTTACCAGTAGTTATGATACCGGGTTGATTTAGTAGTAGTAATCATACCGGGTTGATTTAGTAGAAGTAATGATACCTGGTTGATTTAGAAGTAGCAATGATAATGAATTGGCTTAGCAGTAGTAATGTTACTGGATTGACTGAGCAGCAGTAATGTTACCAGGTCGGCTTACCAGTAGTTATGATACCGGGTTGATTTAGTAGTAGTTATCATACCGGGTTGATTTAGTTGTAGTAATGATACCGGGTTGATTTAGAAGTAGTAATGATACCGGGTTGGCTTAGCAGTGACAACGTTATAAGGTTGACTTAGTAGTAGTAATGTTGCCTGAGCAATAGTAATGTAAGGGTTCACTTAGAAGTACTGATGTTACCGTATTGACTTAGTAGTAATGTTACAAGTTTCTACTCTCAGTAATAATCATACGAGGTTCTGACTCAGCAGTCATAATGTTCCCAAATCTCGATAGTACTGGGTTTTGAGTCGATAGTAGCAACTAGCAGGAGTACTGGTATAACAAGGATGAAGACATCTGACCTGTCGGACGTGGTGGTGCGTGAGTCCCGGCAGAGACATCATCTTGTGCAGCACGGCGCTGTGGCTGTCGCCGCCCTCGCCCCCCGCCCCCACCCCCGCGGGGTGACACACGCACACGCCTTCAGATGCGTCTGTAATGATAATACGGACATAACAATAAAATTACATCGAGATAAAAAATGCTTCATTTTAACCCAACTATAACAAACAACTAGACTGAAACTTCCATTTTTACCCAACTATAACAAACAATTAGACTAAAACTGTTTCATTTTTACCCAACTCTGACAAACAAATTGACTAAAACTGTGTCATTTTAACCCAACTATGACAAACAACTAGACTAAAACTGTTTCACTTTTTACCTAACTATGACAAACAACTAGACTAAAGCTGTTTCATTTTAACCCAACTATGACAAACAGCTAGACACTATAACTGTTTCCTTTTTACCTAACTATGACAAACAGCTAGACTAAAACTGTTTCATTTTCACCCAACTATGATTAACAACTAGACTAAAGCTGTTTCATTTTAACCCAACTATGACAAACAGCTAGACTAAAACTGTTTCCTTTTTACCTAACTATGACAAACAGCTAGACTAAAACTGTTTCCTTTTTACCTAACTATGACAAACAATCAGGCTAAACTGTTTCATTTTTACCTAACTATGACAAACAATCAGGCTAAACTGTTTCATTTTTACCTAACTATGACAAACATCTTCTCCTCATTAACTAGCCGTTTATTTTGCGAGATAATTAATTGGTTCTTGTGTTTTTCTTACGTTTTACTATTTTCTTAGAATAGGCACTGTAAAGTATCAGAACAAGTCAAATATTACAAAATTAAGCAAAAACATCATCAAAAAATAATTTTCCACACAAATTTCCAACAACTAATGTTTCAGAATCATGCTCCAAATCCATGATTTCAGCCTATTTAGCCACAGTGTTGTAAAAGAGTGTGTTGGCTTGATGGATTTAAACTTAAGAGGTCGTTTTTGTCTTCATTGTGAGTGTGATATTGACTATATCATGTATAATTCTATCCGACTACGCTAGGAGAAGGGTAATGTTTTTTTCGGATCAGGGCAAAGTCGGTTTTTTGTTTTTATAAGTATTTTCATTTTGTTTTTTATATGTGTGTGTAAATGTGTGCGCATGTGTGTGCATGTGTGGTTGTGTGTATGTGTGTGAGTGTGCATGTGTGTGCGTTTGTGTGCGCGTGTGCACACATATATATACATATGTATGTGTGTGTGTGTGTGACTCTGTAGTTGCGTGTGTGTATATTGGTGTGTGCGCGTGTGTATGTATGTGCGCGTGTGTATATGTGTGTGTGTGTGTGTGTGTGTGTGTGTGTGTGTGTGTGTGTGCGTGTGTGTACTGACCGTGCGGGCCGGGTCCGGGCCCGGGCTGGTGCGCGGCGAGCCAGCGGTGCCGGGCCACCGCCCGCAGCGACAGCCGCCTCTCCGGCTCCACCACCAACATGTGCCGGATCAGATGCTCGCATTCTGCCAACAGTATCCGAGCTGCTACAGCCTTAACTATCGATTTTTAAGCCCTCGGCCTCGACGCAAAAAAGGGGTGTAATAAGTTTGATGTGTGTGTGTCTCTCTGTGTGTGTGTCTCTGTGTGTGTGTTTGTGGCACCGTAGCTCTAAAACGGGTGAATGAATTTAGGTGCAGTTTCTTTTTAACATTACTAGCATTCAATCATATATTTTTCAAATTATATGATTTATTATTTCATGTTTCATTTTTATTAATTAAATTCATATATAATAATTGAGGATCAATAAGTTCTAAAAGAGTATTTATTGACTGCAATTGAAATATTTTTCTTGCTTTGTAATTAATGGTTGTCATATTAAATGTAATAATGTATGGCGCTATTTTTATAACAAAAAAAAATTAAATATTTTTACAGGATGCAGTTTGGTGAATATGCGGAGGTTCTCTTCAAATTTACCATTCTTTTATCGAAAGACGCAGTTCGAAGTTCCATCCTTTCGTTGTGGATATACCAAAAGATTGAACAAAATAATTTGACATTTTTTATTTGGTTCGAGTCACCAAGGTTTGGAACGAACTATTTTTGTCAGGAAAAATCTTTGACAAGGGAAAGAAAAGGACTTGGCATTAATTTCTATAAACAATAAACATTATACAATTGCATGCATTCTAACGCTAAACATATAAAAATGGCTTTATTTCTGTCTTAACACGTTCGAATTTTCATAATAGACAAAGCTACAAAAAAATTGTCAGTGTTCTAATTTAAAATCATTTGAGAAAATAACGTCACCTTAAACAGCTTGCGGTCAATACGCCATTACTAAAATACGCTGTCAATGTACGTTAAATGACAAATACCCCCTTTGTTTACTAAATACTAAATTAATTTGAGCATTTATTTTTATTTTTCTATAATTTTAGTGTATACCTTAAATCTAGAATAAAAACTAATTGTGAAAGTAACATGCCCAGTTTCAATATAATTTATCAATTGTTCTGTAGACAGTAAACAGCTGTTCTTAAGTCCGCCATGATTCGGGACGAAATTACAAGGTTTTCACTTAGTTATTTCATATTTAGTAGTAGTTCCCTTAATCTAAGGGAAAAATAGATCCAAGCTATTTTTCCTGACAATAATAATTCTGGAACCTTTAAATGTAGAGTAAATAAGTTTCTTATGTATGGGCGTGTACCACCTCCGTGTTCGACACCTTCCATTAGATGACAAATAGAATGAAATAGGCATTTCAACTGAAATTAAAAAAGGAAGTCTCACCTTGCGACATGAAGTATGGTATTCTGAACTTCCCACTCAACACAACACTCCGGAGCTCGCTCAGGGTACTGCCGTCGAATGGCAGCGCGCCGCACACTAGCACGTACAGAACCACGCCCAGAGACTGGATATTAAATAAATATTCACGGGACAATTACACTTACTGATCAAACCCCAAAGTAAGCAAATTATATGCTTGTGTTATGGGTGTTAGTCAACGATACTGATACATAGAAATACATATATAAATACTGGAATATATTTAATAAACACTCAAACCCAAAAATACAAACATTTATGCTCATCACACAAATGCTTGTCCCCGTCGGGAATCGAATCCGAGCTCCGTTGATTGCGTAGTCTCGGTCGTTAACGACTCGACCAACAGGGCGGTCAATTAAAGATGAGCGATTGTGAACGATATTTTTCGCCGTGTTGGTCCCGGCCTCCTTTGAAGAATAGGCCAACTGCCGTTCTGCCAGGCAGGTCGTAAAAGGCGACCGATTGGCTATCGAGTCACTAACATCGTGGCTACTAGGTGGTAGAGCTCTGCATTGTCTCGCCCGGGTCTGGTACCACCGCCTTACCTATTCCTACCGCAATAACGTCAGTGCTTGTCACTGTCGTGTTCCGGCTTGGAGGGTAAGGTAGCCGGTAAACTTATGCATGTGGCATTAGACCTCGCCACAAGATAGCAACGCACCATTAACATCTTTGGTGTCTATAGGCGATGGTTGACTCTTTCCATCAGGAGACCCATCTGCTTGTTTGCTATCTTATGATATAAAAAAAAAGATATTATTGTTACGTACTTCGGGTTCGTAATTGTAAGAAAACACCACTTATATTAAATCCGTGTATTTACAATACAAATACCTAAAAACTGCTCTGTATTTGTTAACACATCTCTATTCATACCCGAGGTAAAGTTCGACAACAATCGCGAATGTTCGGTAATCATCTCGTAAACAATCAGAATAATAAGTTATTTACAATAAACAACTTATCATACACAAACAAGTCCTAGTACACGTAATTTTCAACCTTATGCTCATACCACAAAGTCCATTATGGCATAGCTTCGGGTAACGGTCAACTATTTGTTTGTCAATAGAAGTAGCTATCTCTTTTTTTATTTCTAGATCTCTCCAGCGTTCCAACTCTTCACGTTTCTAGATTATTCGTAACAATATTTTAAAAAGTAAATAAGATGGTAAAAGTCATTCAAATTATTCGAATAACGTTATAACTCATTCGAATTTGAAAAAAGCGAGAAGTAAATTCATATGTATTGCGTCGTCTCATTCCATTCAATTCAAATTTCATTACTGCTAGTTTATATATTCGAATATCCGTACCCCCATTTAAAATTAAACTCTATGTACTGAGCAAAAGTATTTATTTATTTATTTATTTATTAAACACTTTATTGTACACAAAACATTTACAGTAAACAATGAAATGATGTATATTAAAACAAAAGGCGAGCTTATCTCATATCGAGATTTCTTCCAGCTAACCCATATGTAGAAAACAGTAGACATACAAAGACACTTGTGCACATATTATTAACACGGCATAATAATAAAGCATACAATTTATATCAAATGTGGACTTAAAAGCTATTAACAACAAACAAAAAAAAAACTAAAAAGAAGGGACAAAAAAAATAACACACTTTAAAAGACAAGAAAATAAAACAAAAAAAGTACTCAGTTTTGTGTGACAAATTGATTCATTGAACTTAAAGAAAATTACTAGTTTACATCCGAATACCGTAGATTTTTTACTGCACCCAAAATATATTTTGATTTTAAAACCTTTTTTTTATATCATAAGATAGCAAACGAGCAGATGGGTTTCCTGATGGAAAGAGTCAACCACCGCCTATAGACATCAAAGTTGTTAATGGTGCGTCGCTATCTTGTGGCGAGGCCAATAAAATTAGTGTTTCTTTTATATCATAAGATAGCAAATAAGGAAATGGGTCTCCTGATGGAAAGAGTCAACCATCGCCTATAGACACTAGAGATGTTAATGGCGCGTTGCTATCTTGTAGCGAGGGCTAATGCCACATGCATAAGTTTACGCCTACCTTACCCTCCAAACCGGAACACGACAGTGACCAGATCCGGGCAAGGCAACGCAGAAATCTACCACCTAGTAGTCACGATGGTAGTGACTCGCACAGCCAATCGGTCGCCTCATTCAAAAAATATTGGAAGCTTAACTATATCATTGTCTTAAAGACTTTGTCTTTGAATTAAAGAACACCTTCGAAGTTGGCGCTCGGGCAAGGGTGATTTTACCTTTGTGCAACACCTTATAAAAGAAGGTCATACTTTTGATAGTACGATAAATTTAAGAATACCACATTTCTGCAGCAAAGGTAGAAGGCTCAATGCCTTAGAAGCGCTTGAAATTAATCGACACAAAGGTGAACAAAGACTCTTAAATGACCAAACGGAGCTCAATACTTCTCCTTTGTTAAACCCTTTTTAATATTTATATAAGCACAAATATGTAGGTACTAAAAGTAAAAATAATTATTAATTATAACGTAATGATGTAATGATTACAATGTAATGATTTTTTAATGCAATTTCAATTTGACATTTTCGATAATTATTATGTTTTATTGTTATTATTTTAGTTTAAACATTTTAATTTATATTATTAATTTGGCATTTAAACATTTTTCATTTTTATTTACTTAGTGATAATTATTTTTACTCATTTTTGACATAAATAACTGTGTAATAGGTAATAGGTGTGTTAATCTATTTTTATTCTATTTAACTTTGTTTTACTTGACATTATTTATATAGCATAATTAATTATTTAATTGACATTTTTGTATCCATAAGTATAGTTATAAATTAGTGCAATATAATTGTAAATTAAAATTTCCCACATTGTTGGGCAAAATTGATAAGGCTGACAACACCTGTGAGCGATATTTAAATTTACCCTTTTAAAATCAATATTTACGTTTGTTTATATTCCATAACAG
This sequence comes from Apodemia mormo, assembly GCA_036924255.1. Taxonomy (NCBI): domain Eukaryota; kingdom Metazoa; phylum Arthropoda; class Insecta; order Lepidoptera; family Riodinidae; genus Apodemia; species Apodemia mormo. The sequence continues at coordinate 3,320,901 of JAUPFN010000030.1, forward strand.
TCAATAATAATCAGTTAAGTATATTACATCCTGAAGATGCTTTAAAAAGTGAAACCGGTCGAGTAATATAATAAAAATTGTGTAAAAGTGAAATTTATGTACAAGTGGAGTAGTAAAAGTGTCTAGTATATCATTATACTCAACTTATCCAATTCCAGCAATATCAAGGTTGACTGGTAGATAATGCATTAAGTATTAAGTCCATCTTTTGTACCAATTTGTTTTGTATAATAAAGAATAAATAAATAAAATATCACATACATACAGGTCAAAATATTAATCGCCTTTCTTAGTCAGTTCAAAGAAAATCAACTCACCCATATATCCGCTTTGGGACCGTCGTACTGTCGCCCTTCGAACAGTTCAGGAGCCGCGTAAGGCGGGCTCCCACACCAAGTTGATAGTGGGGAACCTGCTGTGTACTGGTTACTGAAGCCGAAGTCTGCTAACTGGAAAGTCAAGGAAAATATTTAATGACTCTGGCTACGTTGCGTCTGGGCCCCCTTTGAAGAATAGGCCATATTCTGCCAATCTGGCAGGCAAGTCTAAAAGGCAAATGATTGGCTATACGCGTATCTTTGTGACTACTAGGGGGTAGAGCTTCGAGACGTCTCACCCAAGTTTTGGTACAACCACCTGATCTGTTCCTGCCGTAGTAACGTCAATGCTTGTCACTGTTGTGTTCCAGATTGGAGGGTAAGGCAGCCGGTAAATTTCACTCCCAATCCCACGGATAGCAATGTTATTATCACATAATTGTCTTTATCAGGAGAGCCATCTTGATTGTTTGCTATCTTATAAATCTTAAAATATAAAAAGGAATACATTTAGGGATATAAAGATTATAATTGTAGTGACCTTACTCTTCGCTCAATTCTTAACCAGCTATCTGGCAGGAAGGCAAATTGTTTATGCTGCAAAAGGGCTTGGACTGACATAGTGAAAATAAAAACCACCTTAATATTCATATTTTTGTCCAGAAGTAAATTTTCCGCCTTCAAATCCCTGTGTACAACTCCATTGGCGTGGCAGTAGCCCACCGCTGCCACCATTTGTGCAAACGCACGAGCCGCTTCACTTTCCGGCATCCTCCCTCTGGATACTAAGTGATCTGTGGAAAACAACGAATAAATGAACGATAATTCTTTATTTTGCACAAACTTACAGTAAAAAATACATGCTTACTACAAACAATTTAAAGACTCGTAGTACCCAAAGGCGGTCTTATCGCCAAAAAGCGATGTACCAGACAACCTTTGTTGATAAGAAATTTTTTTTAATGTAGATTGATAGGATATTCATAAAATATGTACTACTAGCTGACCCGCGCAGCTTCGCCCGCATGTAGATTAACATGTCGTCGATATAGTTTTGCATACAAATTTCATCCCCTATTGCAGCCCCTTAGGGGTTGATTTTTGAAAAAATGTTAGCCTATGTTTGACCCCGGATCTTCAACTATCTCCATGCCAAATTACATGAAAATCGGTTTAGCTGTTTAGCCGTGAAAGCGTAACAGACAGACAGACTTTCGTATTTATAATATTAGCAGAGATGAGTACAGATTACAATTACAATATATTAAGGCTGTACATATTTGCTATATTTATACAAAACAATTCTTCTCTCATAGATAAACAACACTCAACGGGTACTTTTCGGTGGCATTGCGAAATCCACATAAAAAAGTTCGCGGATTGGGCTGTCACAAAAAGAAGTGTACTTACCAAATATTTCGCCGTTGGATGCGTATTCTGTGACTAAATATAATGTGTGACTGCTCTCCATGACCTGAAAAAACGGAAAAACCTTTATATTAGAGACAGCAATTACTCGCGCGTTCGTTCACGTGATCCAAAATCAATACTTCCTTTTGCTCACTCGGGTAAAAAGTAGCATAAGTCCTGCGCCTGCCCTATAAAGGCCTCTATCTTTCAGTGAAAGTTTCAGCAAAATCGGTCCAGCCGTTTCAGAGATCACCCCATACGTTACAGACTGAAATTTAAAAATTGTTGTTTAAGTTTTAGAATCGTAGAAATAACATATTACATTAGAAAACCCTAGTTAACTATATTGAAATCACAGACATATGCTTTAATTTTATTTATTCGTATAGATGCCACGAATATTCGATCACTATTAGGCATGGGTCATTTAACAGTTAACATATTAAATTTCGTACTAATTTTTTTTAACAATTAACAACTGTTATTTATATTAGCAAATACTGTTAAACATTACCAAGAACTTCATATGGGATAATAACGTCATTAAAAATATCGGAGCTATTCTTGATGTATAATAATAATAACTGTTAACAATTGTAAAACTACTCCAGAGGACCTTTTTTTTGGTCGTTAACTCGACGGCTTTGCGTTTTTGCTGCTTCTAATACTTATTTTAATATATAGGCTACTACTGATATAACATATCTCGACACGTCCCAAGAACAAAATCGTATCTGCAAAACCACCAAATTACAATATATTTGTTTGTGGGAGTACATTGTAGATAAGATGTTGTTCACTTGAGCATTTCCAAAACCAAAAGACCAATAACTATAAAAAATATATTGTCTTTTAACTTTATACGTGTTTAATGCGATTTTTATTATACAATTTCGTCTGATCTCTCCATACGATTTTGTTCTCCGGACGCGGACGCGTCGAAATAAATAACTGTTAAATATGAATTAATTTTAACAACTAACAGTTAACATAATTTAACAATAATTTCCATGTCTAATAACTATTCGATATTCATTCTACTCAGCAACTTTCTTTGGTATTCGGCCGAATACCGAATACCTATTCATGAGAAAAAGTCAACCAAAAAACATCACAATTAAAACTTTAAATTTATCAAATTGATAAATTTAGTCTTAATTGGCTCCGGGCCTTTGGGCCACCAGGCAGGAGCCAGGCAGGTCGTAAAAGGCGACCGATTGGCTATGCGAGTCACTACCATCGTGGCTACTAGATGGCAGAGTTCTGCATCATCTGGTACCACCGCCCTGCCGATTCCTTCCGCTTAGCGTCAGTGTTTGTCACTGTCATGTTCCGGTTTGAAGGGTAAGCTAGCCGGTAAATTTATGCATGTGGCAATATACCTCGCCACAAGATAGCAACGCACCATTAACATATTTGTTGTCTATAAGCCATGGTTGACTCTTTCCATCAAGTAACCCATCTTATAGTAAATTAGGGTAAATCTTAAGGTAAACTTATGCTGTGCTTATATAACTTATGCTCTGCCCCTGCCTACCCCTATTTGTTGTTAGTTGCTCGGTACGACGTCAAGTTGACTACGTCCTCCGTCTTTATGATGATTTTGCCTTCAAATTTGTTGATAAATAGAGCCAAAATATTGTTTTGAAAAATAGTGAAAAAGAGACCGTGGTATGATTACTGATTAAAATAAATACTTAGTCTATTTTTTTTCAAGCCTAAACAGTAGAATAGTATGTCACGCACATTGCTTATAGAATTGGGAGGGATGAACATCAAAGAATTTTTTTTTATATCATCAGATAGCAAACAAGCAGATGGGTCTCCTGATGGAAAGGGTCAACCATCGCCTATAGACACCAAAGGTGTTAATGGTGCGTTGCTATCTTGTGGCGAGGTCTAATGCCTCATGCATACGTTTACCGGCTACCTTTCCTTCCAAACCGGAACACGACAGTGACAAGCACTGACGCTATTGCGGCAGGAATAGATAAGGCGGTGGTACCAGGCCCGGGCGAGACAATGCAGAACTCTACCACCTAGTAGCCACGATGGTAGTGACTCACATAGCCAATATTTGTAAAAAATTTCTATAAACTGATTTATTGATTTAAAAAAAAGTATGTTCACGCCCATATCCCCGAAGGAGTAGGCAGAGGTACAACAAGTGCACCCACGATTAGCCGAAGATACTTGGTCCCACAAATGTGATAGGTGGCAAGCCTATCGCCAACCGGGCACTTTCCAATCCCGGGCAACTTAGTGTTTCTCAGAAAACTGAAAAAACACTTTTTTTGTGCCCGACTCGGGAATCGAACCCGGGACCTCATGTGGTCAACGCCAACGCTGGGTCGCTAGACCATAGAGGCGAGAGAGCAAGATTGATTTTAAATCCTTACAATTTTGCTCTAAAAAAACCAGTACATTCGAGGTAAAAGTAGAGTTGGTAAAGGAGACTGATATCGTTGCATACAAACTTGGGCCCCCTTGTAATAAGATGAATATTATGTTAATTAATAGCTAGTTTAACGTTATATAAATACTGAAAATTTTACAGATTTTAGCAATCTGAGAACAGAGATATAAGATATTCACCAGAAGTAAGGTCACGGTACTACGGTATAGTTTAACTCACTGTAACCGTTTACTATTATATAAACAATTTATACTTGTAATACAGGCAACTATGCTTCATGTTTATAAATTGACACAATACTAAAACACAGATTTTTGGAAAACACAAATTAAAGGATGCCTTTCTGTAGGTAGTAGGTACGTAAAATAGCGAAGAGTGAAGTCCGCGACTTGCGAGTACGACTCTTGCGAGCGGTCAGTGATGTCAGTTGTAATTGTCAATTTTAGCTGTATTAAATCCACAGACACTAAATCGTATTAAGTTTGAAGTAACGTAATCAATCGATTATATAAATTGTTTCGATTATATTTTCTATTTTTATATTATAAATGGATTGTAAAATAATGACCATCATTATTTTACAATCCACTTCCTGTTGATTATACTAAATATTAATCAAAAATACACTTTTACATATATTTACGAGCTTATATTTCGATTAAAATTATTTACATAAATCGATTATAATTTTATCGATTATACAATTATAGTACCACAAACTTATTTTCGTGATTTCTTTTTTCTCAGAAAGCGGATTAAGCTCATATTTTGAACTTTGAAATAGAAAAATAGTATCATTTTTTTGAACCATACTTCAATCCTTTACATTTGGGCCCAAAAATCCCCCTCTCCTTTGTCATGTAGATAGTTGAAAATCCGGGGTCCAATATAAACTGCTCAGTTTACGTACGTTTACGTACGTTACGTAGGTATGCCAATGTATTAGTAGGTATATATATATATATATATATATATATATACGTGTGAATATATTTGTATGTGTAATGCATAGTAGTGTGCGTAATGTTTTTTTTTAAATTAATTGAATGTATTTTTAACGAATATTATAGTTTAAAAAAATTTAACTTTTTTAAATTTTACACTTCTTAATTTGCGTAATTTTCGTAAAAAAGTGTACAAAGTTTTCGCATCACGTATTTACAGTCCGCGCGCGAGCTCCGAGGAATTTTGAGGAATGTTGACGTGCAGTGAAAAGAGAGAGCGACGTACACGGAGCACACACGAGAGAGAGAGACGTACACACCCCCACACCCGCTCCTACCTCAGTCCCCGATTCCTCGAAGCTCGCGCGCGGACTGTATCTATACATATAATAAAATCGTAGGAAAGTCAAATCTGTATATTGAATATTTTTTTAAAAGAATACTTGGGGCGTGATCTACAATCGATATCGAAGCCAAAAATATAGTTTTTAGAATTGCCTGTTTGTCAAGTTCGGAGTAAACGAAGTCCGCGCGGACGAAGTCGCGAGCAACAGCTAGTATGTAAATATTATTCAGATATACGTAGTTGCTACGAGTATTACAAATTTCAACAGTGGCACTTTTTTATAAAAAACTAGCTGCTCGCGCGACTTCATTCGCAGACCAACACACATTACTTCCTGTCACTCAGTCGGATAGGGATGCAACATCGCTCATAAAAAACAACGATATCTTTTTCTAAAGTAAATTCTTCGATCGATTTTTTTCTAAAGTAAAGCATCGATGTCCAAACATTGACTTTTATGAAGGATACATCGATTTTGTCTTCAACATTTGTTTATTAACTCATATTTTATACTAGCTGTTTCTCGCGACTTCGTCCGCGCGGACTTCGTTTAATCCGCACAGCTCCTCCCCCGTAGGTGATAGCGTGATAATATGTAGCCTATATGTTGACCCGACCTGTTAGTAATATTCATGCAAAATTTGAAGTAAATCCATGCGGTACTTTTGAGTTTACCCCGGACATACATACAGACAAACAGACAAAAATTCTAAAAACTATATTTTTGGCTTCGGTATCGATTGAAGATCACGCCCCAAGTATTCTTTTAAAAAAAAATTCAATGTACAGTTTTGACTTTCCTACGATTTTATTATATGTATAGATTGTTACATGATTTTCGATGTGCCTGGCGGAATGGCCGTTGGTCTATAACAATGTTACAGACACTCCAATTATATTTATTTGTATAGATGCTGTGGACCTGCACTGCTGTGCTATGTTTGTAAAAGTCTCGTACCTCTGAAGATGACGTAAAAATCGAAACCAGTTTACGTATTGATGCTATGTTTATGAAAGCCTCATAGCCCTGAACTGAATATGCCGTAAAAAGTGAAAACGTTCTTTTTTGGCAAGGAGATGGCTCTCCTGCTGAAAAGAGACAGCCATAATAATATTATGTTAATGGTGAATTGCTATCTGTGTAAAAAAATATTGATAACGTGCCAAAGTGATAGATAACATTTAAGAATTTCGTTACCACTGGTATCTCCCGTGTGGTCTAGTGGCTAGGATACCGGGCTTTCACCCAGGAGGCTCGGGTTCGATTCCCGGTACGGGAATGATTTTTTTTCGTTTTTATTTTATTTTTATTTAAATAAATAAATATATTATTATTATTTATAATTAAAGGTGCCAATGTTTACAATTATATTTTGGTGCGGTTAATGTTTCCTAGCGGATTCGATTTGGGATCTTCTAGACAAGAGCTTACCATTTTTAAATGATCACATTGCTACTACACCTGTGGTATTGCGGATGTTCATGGACAGTGGTGATAATTTACCATCAGGAGCATCCTCTGCTCATTTGCCCTATATAAAAAAAGATATTTATCAAAGAGCATACTTATGTTGATAATTTCAAACCCCAATGATTTTTTTTATAATATTAGATAGCAAACATACAGATGGCTCTCGTAATAGATAGATAAACCATCGCCTATAGACACCAAAGATATTAATGGTGTGTTTTTGGATGCATTTTGCGTTGCTACATGCATTAGTTTATCGGTTACCTTACCAACCCGGAACACGACAATGACAAGCATGACGCTATTGCGGCAGGAATAGTTAAGGCGGTGGTACCAAATATACGGGTGAGACTTTGCGGAACTGTACCACCAAGTAGTCACGATGGTAGTGACATTTATAGCCAATTGTTCGCCTTTAACGACCTGCCTGGCAGAACGGCAGTTGGTCTATTCTTCAAATAAGCCTGGACCAACACGGCAAAACTGATGATGAACCATATCGATGACATATTAATGTACTAGTGGGTGAAACTGCGCGCGTTAGCTAGTCATCGTCATAAATATCTATACATATAATAAAATCGTAGGAAAGTCAAAACTGTACATTGAATATTTTTTTAAAAGAATACTTGGGGCGTGATCTACAATCGATATCGAAGCCAAAAATATAGTTTTTAGAATTTTTATCTATTTGTCTACAGGCCCCGGCCATACATACATGTATGGCCAGGGTAAACTCAAAAAGTACTGCATGGATTTACTTCAAATTTTGCATGAATATTACTAACAGGTCGGGTCAACATATAGGCTACATATTATCACGCTATCACATACGGGGGAGGGGCTGTGCAGAGTAAACGAAATCCGCGCGGACGAAGTCGCTGGCAACAGCTAGTTATTTCTAAAAGGTGTTTTTTCCTGGAGTGGCTCGATCTCTTTAACTACTTCCCTAAAAAAATAAAAAAAAAATCCAGTTAAAGCTTAAATGTTTTCAACTTCGGGCGAAAAATATGAAAAAAATCGAAAAAAATCTTTTTGTTAATAAAAAAATTAATTAAATATAATTTTATAACATCGACCGGAGCGCCAGCTGTGGATGATACATCAAATATCTTTAGAATATCTTTATACTTGGAAATCGCTAGATGGCGCCGTACGAAATCTTCACACGGATCAGCTAGTATAGGTTAGGCATGGGTTCGATATATCAAAACGTAACTTATATCAGATATGTGTTTATTACAATATGTGAACTATTTAATGATTTTTTTTATAAACCAGGCAAAAACAAGTAATAACAATCATACACTCACAAATATTCCAAAATCACATACATTCTCCAATAGTAATAAAACTATGTTTTTAAGACCAGTAGATGAGCATGAAATATTTAGAATCATACATTCTCTAAAAAACACTAGTGCAACTGGTTATGATAATATTAGTACAAAATTACTCAAATATGTTGCTCCAGTAATATCAAAACCACTCAGCCACATTGTTAATTTGTCATTTTTAGAAGGGAACTTCCCGGAACGACTAAAAAAATCTATTGTAAGACCATTGTTTAAAAAAGGAGATAAGTTTGATTTGAATAATTATAGGCCTATTACTTTAATTCCAGTTTTCTCAAAAATTTTTGAAAAAGCTATGTATGAAAGACTTTATAATTATTTACTGGAATTTAAATTACTAAAAAATAATCAATATGGATTTAGGAAAGGTAGATCTACAACCTTAGCATGTTTTGAGTTAGTAAAAAGTATTACGGAATGCCTGAATACAAAAATGTATCCACTTTGTGTATTTTTAGATATGAGTAAGGCATTTGATTTTGTTTCACATAAAATTCTGTTGACAAAGCTTGAAAAGTATGGCATCAGAGGAAAATCATTAGAGTGGATACAAAGTTATTTAGATAAAAGGAAACAATGTGTTGAAATTTCAAAAGTATGTGGCAATCATCAAAAAATATTTACTTCAAGTTATTGCTGTAGTGACTGTGGAATACCACAGGGAAGTGTTTTAGGGCCCTTGCTTTTTCTAATTTATATTAATGATCTCCCAGAAACTATCGAACATGAAACATTTTTATTTGCAGATGACACAACCCTCCTTATTAAATGTAAAAAGAAAAATCTTTTAGTAAAGGAAACATCTGAAACCTTACTTAAAGTTTCAGAATGGTTTAAAAGCAACAATCTTAAAATTAACCTGAGTAAAACAAAAATAGTTGAATTTCAAACATATTACAGTAATAATATCAAAAGTTCAAACATATTTTTTAACAATACCAATATAGAAAATACAGATGATACTAAATTTCTAGGAATATTAATTGACAAACATTGTAACTGGAAAGCACACATTGATTCCCTTTGCAATAAAATTGATAGATTTGTGTATGTTTTAAGAAGAATAAGAGAAATAGCAAACTTAAACGCTACCTTGTTAGCATATCATGGATATGTCTCATCTGTATTGCAATACGGAATCCCTATTTGGGGAAACTCAGTAGATTTAATAAAAATATTTAGAATACAAAAGAAATGTATACGTGCAATATGTAATGTGAATCAACTTTATTCTTGTAAACCACTTTTTAAAAAACTTAAAATACTACCATTACCTTGTCTTTATACCCTGGCGGTATGCGTATTTGTAAAAAAACATCAACACTTGTTTAAAACAAATGCTGAAGTATTAGGTAATACATATTTTAGGAATAGTGAAAAACTACATGTACCCAGCCAAAGACTCCACATTTTTAAAATAAATGCCTATTGTATGGCAATTAATATATACAATCATATTCCTGATAGTCTTAAATCCTTACCTCTTAATAAATTCCGCAAACAACTATTTGATTTACTACTAGACAAATCTTATTATAATGTAAATGAATTTCTTGCTGATAAAATTAAATATTAATCTAATAATAAATCTTTTATTGTGTATAATTATAAAAAAACGTTGTAATTAATAAATTTAAACTAACATGAATTAGAAATTACTCTTTTTAAATTACAACTATGTAATTTATAAAATTGCATATTAAAAAATTTAGTTTATAAGGTAGAACATGTTGATAAATATACATTAAATTGTACAACTTAACTAAATTGATACAAATTATCTATTATCTTTCTTCTGTGTTTAAACTTTGTAAAATGTCAATATTTTAATTAAACAAAATTAGTTTTGTAATTCATAGAAATAAGTTGTGATGTCAATTAATGTGTGTAATTGTATCATGTAACTATAATTTAAAAAAAAAAAATACAAGCCCGCTGAGTTTCTTCCGCCGGATCTTCTCAGTGTGTGGCCGCGTTCCGATCCGGTAGTAATTGTAAAAATCGACTCACAACATTTTTAGTTTAATGATAAATAATTATAATTTTAAAATATTTGCACACCATATCATGGTAGAATATGTTGGTAACTTAATCAAATTTTAATAACTTGTAACTCCCATATTCTGGCAAATAAATGATTTCTTTCTTTCTTTCTTTCTTATTATCATATATCTAAATATACATAACCGTTTTCACAAAAACTTCATCAGGTTATGGTTTTATCCAAAGCGCAACGCAACAACACGAGAACGAAGTACCTACGACTAACGAACAAAACGCAAACTCCACATCATGAATATCAATGTATTAACGGTATAAGTGTGAATTTGCGTTTGTCGTTAGTTTACGTTTCGTTCGTTTCACAGTTATTTGTGCAAATCGTACTACTGATATCGATATCTGAAAACGGTTTTCGATATCGATATGAAAACTGAATATCGGTTACATATCCGTTTGCAACTAAATATGAAACCGCCCATGTCTAGTATAGGTATAATGGAGCACTAGTCACTACCAAGTCGACTAAATAAGGTTTATTACACAGGTACCTGATATAACCTCACTATATGTGGATGCCGTAACCTCTTCATGATGGATATCTCCCGGAAGGTCTTCTTCAAGTTATCCTCATCAAGGCGGGATTTGTCTATTATCTTTATGGCTACCTGAAAAGAAGATAAATTATTTTAAACGATACAATACACTTTACTCGACTGCGCTAGAAATATTTATTTATTTTAGTTTTATATCATTAGATACTAAAAAAGCAGATGAAAAGCGAAATTCTCGTGATGAAAAGAGAAACCATCGCCTATAGACAACAAAGATGTTAATGGTGCGTAAGGAAAGGCAAGATTTTCACCTATTCGTGTCGCAATAGCGTCAGTGCCGTGTCGTGTTCCGGTTTGGATGGTAAGGTAGCCGGTAAACGTATCATTACCTTGCCACAAGATAGCAACGCACCATTAACATCTTTGGTGTCATTAGACGATGGTTGACTCTTTCCATCAGGAGACCCATCTGCTTTTTTTTTTTTTAATCTATAGGGAAACGCTTGACCACAATCTCGCTCGCTCTAAGCTAAGATGCGGCCTAAAATGGAACGCGCTTCCCTAGAAAGTACCTGTTCACTCTTCTCTTGAAAATCCCCAGATTGTTGTTTGCTATATATCTAATACCTTTAAACGAGCAATTCTTGTATATATATTGGAATGTCGGAATCGGCTCCAACGATTTTCATGAGTCACAAATTAGGGGTTTTTCGGGTCAAGGAATCGATTTATCAAGGTTCCAGGTCCAAGAAAAGCTCGGTTCCCAAGATATGGGTATGTGACCTATTGGCTATCACTACCATCATCCTGTTACAAACATCGTGACTACTACTAGGTGGTAGAGAAAAAAGAATATAAAAGATTAATGGTGCATTGCTATATTGTGGCGAGGTTTAATGTCACATGCAAAGTTTACCGGCTACCTTACCCTCCAAACCGGAACACGACAGTGACAAGCACTGACGCTATTGCGGCAGGAATAGGCAAGGCGGTGGTACCAGACCCGGGCAAGACAATGCATTTTATTGTTTTTTTTTTATATATCATAAGATAGTAAACAAGCAGACGGGTCTCCTGATGGAAAGAGTCAACCATCGCCTATAGACATCAAAGGTGTTAATGGTGCGTTGCTATCTTGTAGCGAGGTCTGATGTCACATGCAAAGTTTACCGGCTACCTTACCCTCCAAACCGGAACACGACAGTGACAAGCACTGACGCTATTGCGGCAGGAATAGGCAAGGCGGTGGTACCAGACCCGGGCAAGACAATGCAGAACTCTACCACCTAGTAGTCACGATGGTAGTGACTCGCATAGCCAATAGGTCGCCTTTTACGACCTGCCTGGCGGAACAGCAGTTGGTCTATTCTTCAAAGGAGCCCGGAACCAACACGGGGAAAATTTAAATTGAAATTTAATCAATTTACTTTTATTTTCAATTATTGAGATACATTTTATTAACCAATCCAAGAAATATTTTATTATTTTCATACACTTTTGACAAGTCGTTTTTTTTTTAGTTATTAGATCGGAACGCGGCCGCACACTGAGAAGATCTGGCGGAAGAAATTCAACGAGCTTGTTTCGGTTTTTTTATAGAAGACGGGGCAAACGAGCAGGAGGTGCACCTGATGGTAAGTGATCACCGCCGCCCATGGACATCCGCAATACCAGAGGTCTTGCAGTTGCGTTGCCGGCCTTTTAAGAATGAGTAAGCTCTTTTCTTGAAGGCCCTTATGTCGTATCCGTTCGGAAACAGTTAACACCCCTGCCGGTAGTTGATTCCACAACAGAGTAGGTAGAGCGAGGCAAAAAGTGTCGAGAAAATCACACAGTTTTGGATTTCCAGACCAGATTTTCCAGTGAGGGTTCCAACTTCAATTTTGACGCGATGTCCGATGATGGAATCATGGCAGTGGCGGCAGATTTCTTTTTATTTTCAAAATTCCATTTGTTATTCAATGAAAAATTTTTTTTATATAATTAATTTTAAAGGAAAAAAAAATAGTGATATTTTTTAAAAGAGGTTACTTTTAAAGAATATCACTATTTTTATTTTGCCTTGTGGTGTAGAAGCTGTGTAACTAGTGGGATAGTGGGATTCAATGACGTGTCCGTACTAAATTAATGTTACGCAATCCCGGCAAATCTTACTATCTATTCCAATCTATGGTTCTCACTTCTCACAAAGTAAGGCAGTGCCTCGAAGTATTAGGTGTAGGTGTAGTTATATTAATCACTTGAAACTAATACCTACGTTACATCTCATTCTGTGAGGTCTCGCTATCTCTTTTTATACAGCTGAAATAGAAAGAGAGGGTGAGACCTCAGAAGATGACAGCAGTATTTAAAGTTGTTTCAAGTAGGTATTAGAAGTGCTGCCTTCAGAAATAATACAGCTTCATGGGCAGTGCTATAACTGACATCATACGAACGAACAGAACATCATACATATTTATCATATTATTATCATAAATTAGCATAATCGGACGATAAATATATAAGTATTTATTTGTATTTACAAATTGTAGAAAACATTTACAACTATTCTGCCTCACGTGCACATCAAGTAAAAAAGCTGATGACCTTGAAACGGCTAACTGGTTTTTATTAAAACATGTCCAGCTTTAAAATAATAAACCGCATTGAAGGCGATGCAGCCGTTTTCGAGTTAGGGTTTCACACACACACACACACACACGCATATATATATATATATATATATATATATATATATATATATATATATATATATATATATATATATATATTAGTGATGGGCCGAATGTGGTTTGAACCGAATTCGAACTTCGGCCGAACATTCGGAGAAAATACAAAAATTCGGCCGAAATCGGCCGAACTTCGGTTTAATTTTGGGGCGCTTTCTTAAAAGCGACACGTCGTGACTTTTTTACGAATTTGCTTAAAATTTAATTATTTTATACTAGATATTTACGTATTTTACTATTTACTACTAGCTATTATATTGTCCGCGGCTTCGCTCGCGTAAAGTAAGAGAAAAAAGTATCCTATGTCACTCCATCCCTTCAACTATCGCCATTTAAAAAATCACGTCAATTCGTCGTTCCGTTTTGCCGTGAAAGACGGACAAACAAACAGATACACTTTGCCATTTATAATTTTAGTATATATTAGGATATATAGGATATCGTCAATGGGTTTCGCAATGCACGTGAATTAATGACGTAACAGCAAAATTTTGATACATTAAGTTACATTGTTCCAATTTAGGCACGGATTTTTATTTTTAACTTTCTGCTACGTAGGTATATAGTAGATAAGGAAGTTAATGATTATGCCCCGATTTTCGAAAATCGAGTTTTCACCAGATCTCCACGTTTTGAGGTCCTAAAAATCTTTTCCGACTATTTTCACAATGAGGTTAGTATGCCTGTATAAATGTGTAAGTGTATATGTAAACATCTCATAACTTTGTACATAAATAACATACATAAATAAATAACTTTGTATAATCTAAGTACATAAATGTATAGATTAGGTACAGAATCTAATCAGCTCTATTCCTACAAAAACTGCGTTCAATTCATTAATTGCATCAAAATCGGTTATTCAGCTCAAGAGCTATCGTTGACGAAAAACTTTAGAAAAGTGTTTTTCGGCATAACTTGGTAATTTCTCTAACTAATTTTTTTTGACCTTCCACAATAGTTTAGTGCTTAAAAAACTACGTCAAATTTAGTTTAAAAAAACGAAATAGAATCGAGTTTTCAAAAGTTACAACTTTTTTAATATTAATATTTTATTGTTTACAGAAAATTTCTTAATATTTTTAAAATAACTTTCCGGCTAATACACTGCTTGATTTTTAAAATCTTACCAGCATTTCTTTCTAAACATCTGCGTCAAATATCGTAAATTGTATCAAAACTGGTTTATCCGTTTGGAAGTTATCGTTGACGAAAATTTAGAAAAAAGTGTTTAATTTATATAAAATAAGAGACTTTTTGACCAAAACTTGTTTGAAGGTCAAACCTTCGACAATATTGTGGTACTTAAAACAATTACGTCAAATGTAGTTTCAAGAATCAAAATCGAATCAAGTTTTCAAAAGTTATAACTTTTGAACAATAAAGTTTTGCTGTTTACATAAAATTTACTTAATATTTTTAAAATAACTTTTAGACTTATACACCGATTTATTTAAAAAATCTAATCAACTTTTCTCTTTAAAAATTGCGTCAAATACCGTCAAAAATTACGTTGAATGCAATGGACAAGATCTAAATCATCATGTTTTAAAATATATGCATCTTCAGTTATATCAAACTTTTGATTTTTAACTTCCCGCTACGTATGGCGACGCAGTATGTATGTATGTATGTATGTATGTATGTATGTATGTATGTATGTATGTATGTATGTGTGAGAGAGAGAGTGTGTGGTTGTATGTATGTGTGTATGTAAACATTTCATAACTTTTGAACGGCTTGACCGATAAAATTGAATTAGATTCTGCTCAACTTAGGCTTCCAACAATTTTAATCAATTCGGACTAGAATATTTTGAGAAATTTTGAAAAAATTGATGAAACATATTTTTTTAATGTAACTTCCAGATTAATGTATCGATTGAGTATACAATTTTATCAGCTCTTTTTGTTAAAAATCTGCGTCAAATTCATAAATTGTATCATGATAGGTTAATCCGTTCGGAAGTTATCATTGGCGAAAAAATTTGGAAAAAATGTTTTTCGACATAAATTCGAATTTTTTTCAAATACATTTACAAAAATCAAAATTAAATCAAGTTTTCAAAAGTTACGGCTTTTCAAATATTAATATTTTGCTGTTTACAGCAAACTTAACATTTTTAAATTGACTTTCAGACTAATATACCGATTGACTTAAGTCTATTCAGCTTTTCTTTCTACGAATTGCGTCAAATAAGCAAATTGCATCAAAATCGGTCGATTTATTTGGGATTTAGTAATATCGAAAATTAAAAAAATTTTTTTTTGATATTGCTTCGACATTTCTGAGCCTGTAGATTACGTAGCTATGAAAACATTTTAGAGGTCAAAAATTGCGTTGAATGCCATTCGAAAGACCAAAATCAATCAACGTTTTTAAAATATATAGCATTTCAAAAATTTTGAAATTACTGTCATTTACAACGACTTCTTCTATGTACTAACGAATATTTGTAACAAATTTAAGATTTTTGAACTCTGAAAAAATCTGTGTTATGCTATGATATAGATAAAGATCTAGCGGAAAGTTTCAGGGATGACCTGCCGGGTCAACTGTTTTACATACTTTTTGAAGTCTTCGAACTCAAACTTTTTGAAGTTTTCGAAAGTATAGTATAGCCTATGTTACACTCGGGGATGATTTAATATATTTCTAATTGTAAAAGATTTTTTCAAATCGGTTTAGTAGTTTTTGAGTTTAGATAATATACAATATATAAAAATATAGAATACAGATTTTTCCTCTTTATAACATTAGCATAGATTTGAAGCAAAATAGTGCAAGAAGATACTTTTTTCTAGTGCCGAATGTTCGGCATTTAAACCGAATTTCGGCCGAATGTCGAAGTTCGGTTTAAGCTGCCGAAATTCGGTTAAACCGAATGTAAAACGAATTTCGGCTCATCCTCATTACTGAATATATTGATAAAGGAATCCCCGTTTTAGCAATTCTGTTCGACATGAGTAAGGCTTTTGATTGTGTAAATCATAAATTAATTTTGGAAAAGTGTGAAAGATATGGCATTAGAGGCACTGCATTGCATTGGTTAGAAAGTTACCTTACGGGTAGAACCCAGTACGTAGAAATTCACAAAATAGATGAAAATCGTAATCTAAAATCATATCATTCTTCTGCGAAAAAATGCGAAGTTGGAGTACCACAAGGCAGTGTTCTAGGGCCATTAACATTCTTGCTACATATAAATGATTTACCGGCAGCATCAGACCATGAATTTGTGATCTTTGCTGACGATATATCTGTTATTATACCTGACGAAAACAAAAAAATGGATTATGAAACTGAAGTAAATGACACAGTAAATAAAATCATATGCTGGCTTGAAAATAATAATTTAAAAGTAAATTTATCTAAAACCAATTACATTAAATTTTATAATAGAAAATCGACTTCTCGTAAATTAAATATAATATGTAATGGAATTCCTCTTAAAGAAACCAATGAATCAAAATTTTTGGGAATTATGATTGATAATAATTGCAGCTGGAAATCTCAAGTAGATATTATATGTTCAAAAATAAACAGTTTTGTTTTTGCTTTAAGTCGACTTAGAATGACTGCAGGTGAAAATGCTGCCCTTATTGCCTATCATGGATATGTTGGAAGTATAATCAGGTATGGTATTCTTATATGGGGTAGCTCAATTTCGCATCAACGAGTATTTGTTGCACAAAAGAAGTGTATTCGTCGTATTTGCGCAGTTCATCCTCTAGAAACTTGTAGGCCACTATTCAAGAAATTAAACATTTTGACATTAGTGTGTCAATATATTTATGATGCTGCGGTTTTTGTTAAAAATCACCCACATTTATTTCAATCATGGAACAACTCCGAAAAAAGGATGTTTCCTCCCAGAGATCCAACAAAAATACATTTCCCCATTTGTAACACCACCTTTTATCAAAGGAACTGTCGTGGGATGATAATAAACGTCTTTAATTGCATACCACAAATGATTAGGGAATTAAGTTCTAAAAGATTTACAAAAGAACTAAGAAAGTGGTTAACAGATTGCTCATTCTATACTTTCGAAGAATTTTTTTCATATAAAAAAAGAAAGAAATTTAATTTAAATCTATAGCAGTTTAAGATTTCAAAATACCGCCTTGTTGCAGGGTTTCATTAAAATAAGTAAATTAAATTATAAATTATTGTTATTTTTAATTAGGTACATCTATATATTAAATTAGTCAGAATAGCTTAAATATTGTTAAACTCCAATAAATAAATTAATAAATAATATTTTCATGTCAATGTTATTAATATAGAGCTTTTTATATTTTGTGTTTATATAAAATATTAGTTAAATATACATTTTTTTTATTTTTTTTATTTTGAAATTTTAAAATTATATATGACATTGAAGACAATAATCATGTATATATTCACGTTTTGACATTTCAAATTATTAATTACTTTTGAATAAATTTAAATATAAGACATTAACAATTAACTCTATTTTTTAAGACATGGGCATGAGTATTTTTAATAATAAATTTTTATCTTTTAGGATAAAGTGAACACAAAACCTGTGATTATATTTGACTTGGTATTAATTTGGTGGTATAGTTAAAGTGTTTCTCTTTATTTAGTGAGGATAATATTGTAATTGTAAGTAAATATATATTTAAAAAAAATTACTATAAGATTTAATTCAAAATTTACTATGATTATTAACATTTTTTAAATTAAATTTACTATGATTATAAACAAAATTTAACATTTGCACGCCACAAAACAGGCAAAATAGGATTAAAGAGAAGCATATTTTTTTTTTAAATAAGATCTTATTATGTACCCTATTTTATGCAAATAAAGATATTATTATTATTATTATTATTATTATTATTATTATCCCTAATATATATATATTTATATATATATAAAGAAAGTGTGTAAAGAAAACCCTGTCCGATCCGAAAGAGGCATGTGAAAATGACTTTATTTCTGAATATAAAAAAGATATTGTTTTTTAATATTCGTATTTTTACTTATATTTCCCTAGAGTTAAGGAAATATTTTAAAAATGACAACACTTTGTCGCTGTTTGTTTCATTGCTTCGCTTTGGCGGCTTTCGCACTAGAAACACCGTGCGAGGGCGCCGTGTTCATTTTTCGGCTTTTTACAAACGAACTTTAAACGCACCGCACACGTGCCGACTTGCGCGGCATTCTTTGATAATAGAATTTACTTATTTGTAGGTGTTGTCATAATTAATGTATAAAAATACCATTTAATATTACTTTTTTTATTGGGAAAAATAATTCATTAATATCCATAAAATAATTACACATATGTAACCGTATTACGGTACGAAATAACACCTTTAATTATCCGACAGCTAGGGCGGAGCTATGCGCAGGATGAGTGACGAGATGTACTTTTTCGGAAGCTAAAAACGACTTTGTTTTGTTGGCCGTGTGTGAAGAAGCGTTATCATGGTGTAGGAGAATGCGGCTTTTAGGTCGTCTTTCGCGAACTTTTTCTAACACCCTGGGTAAACAAATGGTAGAATAACACTCGGCATTAACATTCTTTTGATCTTCAAGTGGAATTGTACAGATGGGACTCCATAGCTGAGAAAAAAATCGCGATCATTTTTTTACCAACGTTTCTCGCCTGTCTCACTTTTGTTGGCCTGTTCTCATTTTCAAACACCCATTCACAAGATTGCTGTTTTTTTTCGGGTTCAGAACAATAAATCCACGTTTCGTCTCCTGTGACAATGTCATAAACAACATTAGAATGTCCGTGGTCGTACTTCAGTAGCATCTGTGAGCACCATTCCATGCGAGCCCGCTTCTGCTCCGCTGTCAGTTCATGAGGGATCCAACGACAACAAAGTTTCCGAACTTTCAATTCTTCGTGTAAAATTTTCTGAATTTGGCTCATACCAATCCCCAATGGTCCTCGAATTGTCTCATAAGTAATCCGGGGGTTTTCTTCAATTAACCGCTTAACAGTAGCCACATTATTTTCGTTGACGGTAATTGAAGGCCGCCTTTCACGAAATTCGCCATGTAAAGAAACTCGACCTCTCTCAAATTCAGCAAACCATCGCCTCACGGTGTTCAAACAAGGTGCTTCTCTCCCAAAAGCATTTTGAAGACGAGCGGCACAGTCTTGCGGAGAAAGAGAACTTTTAAAATCATAAAAAATCATCGCTCTAAAATCATTGTCAAAAAACAATTGACAAATCATTTCCCGCCAATTGTTTTTTTTTATTACTAAGAATGTTGCAACGTTTTAAAAATATAACATTCGAAATTTAAATAGTTCCGATTAACTAGAAGTGCAAAACTTTTAGTGTGCCCCATGTATTAATATTAAAGTTGTGCCCATCGCAGTTTACGATTTTCCGTAAGAATAACAGTACTGATATTTGTAACTAATGAACCATAAATTGCTCTGCAATTTTCATCAAATATTTTTGTAGAAAATCAAACGCTCTACAAAAAAAAAACTTAATATAATTTTTCGAAGAATTATTTAAAAGTTATTCGAGGTCAAAGTTAAATTCAACTCAAGAACATTTTTGGGACAAAAATATTATTTAAAAAAATGTTGTGATCGATTTAGCCCCGGTAATCCCCAGCAGTTCCGTGATGGGGTATAATCAAAGAGGTATGTGACATGCTTTCAGCTTGCCTCAAATTCCTACCCAAAAATTTGGTGCCAGCTCTCGGACTATAATATTAATATAAGATAGTACGAAAAAATATTCGATCGTTTAATTTGTCCATTGATATTAATTATTATTATTATTGTTACAATAATAATTAATATCACTATAATAATTATATCTATACCTTTGAGTATAATACTCAAAGATCTCTATATTATAATATTGTATATTATAATTATATTAATTAATTAATATTAATATATTATTAATAATAATTAATTAATTTAAGGGAAGGTAAGGAGGCTTTCGGCTCCTAACCCAATGAAAATTCAGGGGTTCGTACAAAAAGAAGCTGTATTGTGCAATTAGTTAGAGAGATATTGTAATAAAAAATAATGACGGTGCGCGCGCGACACAATTTGCGTAGACAATTTTATGTGAGGTCCGACGCGATTAGCTCCCCGATGGTCACTGACGGAAAAAATCACAACCACCGGCGGGTCGCGATTTCGTTCCTTTACCGCGCGTCATCTTTATACCTATTTACGGACGTGTACGTACGGGCGAGGCGATTCGGATGGTGGAGTCTTTTGAGAGGAAGCGTTACAACCTCCCCCTCTAACCCGTATGTGACGCCTCCGTACGAGGGTTAGCCTGACGCGGCCTTCTTCTCCTACGTTTTTCCTGCAAAGGCTCTTGAATTGCAAAGGCTTTGAATGTGGCCAACGAACGGGGTTAAGACCGAAGCATGATATTTAACTCGCGGAACTTACTGCCTCACGAATATGGTAAGGACCATCGCGACGAGGGATTAGTTTTGCAGTTGGACCGCGGTTAGTATCGTTGCCTTCCTGAGTTTTCAGCAAGACCAGTTCTCCTACCGGGTCGGGTGGTGAACGACGATGCTCGTTAGCATAAGTGTTACGGTAGGCTTGCATTTTATCGTGCGTGTCCCTGGCGTCTAGTAACACCTAGGCGAGACGGTTCAGATATGGAATGAGGATTGTTATCATGTTGTCGTTTTCTGTGATGGCTTTCATATGTGACAGTACGTCAGCAGGAGCTCGCAATTCACGGCCAAACATAAGGTATGCCGGGGAATACCCAGTACTGCTAGTAACCGCCGAATTCATTGAAAACCGGATTGCAGCCAAATAAGTATCCCAGGAGGAATGATCATGTCCTACCAAGATAGCAAGTTGTGGTTTTAAATCTCTATTCTTACGTTCAACTGGGTTTGATTCCGGGTGGTACAATGGTGTTAGTGTTTGGGTTATACCGAAAGTGTGGCAAATCTGTTGCATCACCTCACTAATAAATTGTACACCATTGTCACTTATAATACGTCTAGGCACTCCATATCTCAAGAAGACTTCTGAGGATAATATTTTGGCACATTCTTCACTTGTCGCGCTAGCAAGTTCAAATAATTCGAGCCATTTGGTGCAAGTGTCTTCTAGGATAAGAACCCATTTATTGCCTTGGGTAGTTTCCGGTAAAGGACCGAACAGGTCAATGGCCAGAACCTCAAATCGCCCATTGAAAGCGGGTGTCTGAAGTATTCCGGCCGGTTTCCTGGTATCTGCCTTGTATCTCTGGCAAGGCACACAATTTTTTATATGCTGGGTCACAGGCGCACGCATGTTTGGCCATACGGACAGATAAACGGACTAACGGACATACAGACGGACATGACAAAAGTATAAGGGTTCCATTTTAGCCATATAGCTATGGAACCCTAAAAAACTTATTAAATTAGAATACAAAATTTCAAGTACACCGCGTGTGAGCTCACATTCGAGTTGTTTGATGGAATAAGAATTTTGAAATTAAATATTAGGTATACTAGTGTTACGAATAATCTAGAAGCGTGTAGAGTTGGAGCGCGCGCGCGGTAATTATCTAGAAATAAAAGAAAGAGATAGCTACTCCTATTGACAAACAAATAGTTGACTTGGGCTATGCCATGATGGACTTTGTGGGATATAGTATAAGGTTGAAAGTAGCGTATACTAGGATTTATGACTCATAACATGTTTACGATAAGAAATGATTCATTGTTTCCCGATACATTTAGATTTTTCTGGATCCAGCTAGGACTTTTCCCTGCCTATAAATAGAGTGGTGTTGACAAACACAAGGCAGTTTTTATCAAGCGATCGAGAGCGATACATCAAGTGACTATTCCGAAGCGAGAAGTGTTTTATTGTGTAGTGTTCTAAGTTCAGTGATAGTATAGCGAGTGACTGGGGTGTAAAGTGTATTTTAGTATTACGTTGTGTTGTGTTGTGTAAATACACGGATTTAATATAAGTGGTGTTTTCTTACAAGTACGAACCCGAGTACGTAACACTAGTTTGAAAGTTATTTTAAAAATCTATAGCGTGTCTGCGAAATTCAGCCGTTTTAAATGATTTAGAACAGAATGACTCTTTTGATCTGTTCCCGACGCCGATCTGGTACTGATACGATAAGAACTATTCTGGTGAGATGCCAGATACTCCGCATGTTTTCAACGTCGAGTTAGGAACTAATCTGGAGTCTCAAAATCACGTTGAGACACCATATACTCAGCGTGCTGTTAACGCAGATCTTGTACCTGTCCTGGTCTGGTGCACTTCGTCAAGATGCCAAATACTCAGCATGTAGTTGTCGCTGTTCTTGGGCCACGTATGGTATCTCTGCAGCTTTATAAGCTGCCCCAGGCACCACCTGTTCAAGCCTTTGCAACTTGTTGAGACGTTTCATTACGTCTGGTTATTTTCATAGCTCAGGCTTTATCAGAACTTTGTGAAATATTAGATTTACGCTTTTGCAAGCAGTAATTAAAAAAACGTAATCGGTAGTCATTTAAAACAAAAAACTAAAACAATTCCAATAGCTTACTTATACAGGGCTACCTCTAAAACACCAGCAACCTCGCAGGATTAGTTACGTAACATTAAATAAAAATGTTTTTGTAAGTTTTCATTGTCCTGACATTACTAACTCTTCATTCAGATGCGCTGCTAGTAGTGTAATAGTGTTACGTACTCGGGGTTCGCAATTGTAGGAAAACACCACTTATATTAAATCCGTGTATTTACACAACAGAACACAACGTAATACTAAAATACACTCTACTTGCTAGTCACTCACTATACTATCACTGAACTACACAATAAAACACTTCTCACTTCGCACTGTTCACTTTGAGCATCGCTCTCGATCGCTTGATAAAAACTGCCTTGTGTTTGTCAACATCTCTGTATTTATAGGCAGGGGAAAGTCCTAGCTGAATCCAGAAAAATCTAAATGTATCGGGAAACAATGAATCACTTCTTATCGTAAACATGTTATGAGTCATAAATCCTAGTACACGCTATTTTCAACCTTATGCTATATCCCACAAAGTCCATTATGGCATAGCCTAGGTGAACTATTTGTTTGTCAATAGGAGTAGCTCTAGTATCTCTTTCCTTTATTTCTAGAAAGTTAGCGCGCGCGCTCCAATTCTACACGCTTCTAGATTATTCGTAACAATAGTAACACTTTCTTACCTAATCTTTGCGATGCACGTAGAGTTAAGAGAAAATTTTAAATCATATTAATTTTTGTATGAAAGTAAAATCCAACAAATTATCAAAAGTCGTAAAACAAATGTGTTGCAAACAACAAACAATCGCCGTGTTGGTCCCGGCCTCCTTTGTAGAATAGGCCAACTGCCGTTCTGCCAGGCAGGTCGTAAAAGGCGACCGATTGGCTATCGAGTCACTATCATCGTGGCTACTAGGTGGTAGAGTTCTGCATTGTCTCGCCCGGGTCTGGTACCACCGCCTTACCTATTCCTGCCGCAATAGCGTCAGTGCTTGTTGCTGTCGTGTTCCGGTTTGGAGGGTAAGGTAGCCGGTAAACTTATGCATGTGGCATTAGACCTCGCCACAAGATAGCAACGCACCATTAACATCTTTGGTGTCTATAGGCGATGGTTGACTCTTTCCATCAGGAGACCCATCTGCTTGTTTGCTATCTTATGATATAAAAAAAAAAAAAAAAAAAAATGTTGTATATGATGTTAACTACCTAGTCCTGCGAGGTTGCTGGTGTTTTAAAGGTAACCCTGTATATAACAAAAACCTTAAACTAAACGTTATTCTTTTCCTTATAACTTAAACCGTTCGTTATAGGTAACTTAAAAAAATATAGTTATCCAATGAAAACCAAAAATAATTTACTTTACTCAATATTCACAAATACATCCTAAATGACTAAAACTATACCTATTCTATTTTACCTATTATTTAAAACGAACCAAAAAAAATCATACACGACTGTAATTAAATTAAAAAGTAATTTATATTTGTGCTTAAAAAAGCAATAATTATGCCTACTGTAGGTACTAATATATAGTCCGGTGTCGGTGTTGACTACATCATGATCTCATGAAGAGGGTGCGATTCCCGATTCGCAATTTTCTAATAAAAAAAGCGTTGCCTGGGACAGTATAAAGCCCGGTTGGCGATATGCTACCCACCTGTTACATTGTGGGACTAAAGTATCCTCGGCTAATCGTCGGTGCACTTGTTATAACTCTGCCCATACGATGTGGTAGTGTGGTGTGTGTGTGTGTGTGTGTGTGTGTCAAAACAAACACACTACACTATCACACCGTTTGCCGGGTCAGCTAGTATATAATATAGATTCATGTGCCACACATGATAGTATATACAAATATGTATATATTATTTTCTTTACAGTTAAAGTCAGTAGTCAAACTTAAAAGAGATTTTATTGTTGTCTATGGTGGAATTTGGGCCACAGGCGATCGTTTTTTTTTTACCCGACTGTAGGAGAGTATTGTGTTTATTTGATTATTATTGTTACGAATAATCTAGAAACGTGAAGAGTTGGAACGCTGGAAAGAAAGAGATAGCTACTCCTATTAATAAACAAATAGTTGGCTGTTATCCGAATAGCTATACCGTAATAAGGGTGAAAATAGCGTGTACTATCATAAGTTGTTTACAATAAGAAGTGACTCATTGTTTCCCGATACATTTAGATTTTTCTGGATCCAGGTAGAACTTTACCCTGGGTATAAATAGAGATGTGTTGACAAATACAGGGCAGTTTTTATAAAGCGATCGAGAGCGATACTTAAAGCGATCCGTGCGAAGCGAGAAGTTTTCTATTGTGTAGTCGATTAAGTTTAGTGATAGGGCAGCGAGTGTGACCAGTGTATAGTGTATTTACGTATTACATTGTGTTGTTTTGTGTATTCGTATTGTAAATATACGGATTTAATATAAGTGGCGTTTTCATACAATTACGAACCCGAAGTACATAACTTTATTATACACTAGCTGTTGCCCGCGACTTCGTCCGCGCGGACTTACTCCGCACAGTTCCTCCCCCGTAGGTGATAGCGTGATAGTATGTAGCCTATATGTTGACCCGACCTGTTAGTAATATTCATGCAAAATTTGAAGTAAATACATGCAGTACTTTTTTAATTTACCCCGGACATACAGACAAATAGACAAACATTCTAAACGATATCTATTGTAGATCACGCCCCAAGTATTCTTTTAAAAAATATTTAATGTACAGTTTTGACTTTCCTACGATTTTATTATATGTAATAACAGATAATAGATATTTCGTAGATTTTGACTCTATATTATAAAATGTTGTCCTTGGTTTATAGGTCAAAAAAACACGCGACACAGCCGTTCGCCCTTGACCTGGAAGGCCGAATTCATTTCTAGGGCACATTAGTCTTCAAGAATTCTTTTGAATACCTAGTTTATTAGCAGAATGCCGTAATATCAAAGAAGTTGGGTAAAATGCGGGTTTTTAACCGACTTGTCAAAAGGAGAAGGTTCTCAATTCGGTTGCATTTTCAACTGACAAAAAAACAGAGGTTATCAGTTTGACATGTAAGTATGTAATAATGTTGGAATTGGATTATAATATTGTTACGAATAATCTAGAAACGTGTAGAGATGGAACGCTGGAGAGATCTAGAAATAAAAGAAAGAGATAGCTACTCCTATTGACAAACAAATAGTTGACGTGGGCTATGCCATAATGGACTTTGTGAGATATAGCATAAGGTTGAAAGTAGCGTGTATTAGGATTTATGACTCATAACATGTTTACGATAAGAAGTGATTCATTGTTTCCCGATTTTTTTACCCTGCCTTTACCCTGGGCCTTTACCCTGGCTATAAATAGAGATATGTTGACAAATACAAGGCAGTTTTTATCAAGCGATCGA
Source organism: Apodemia mormo (assembly GCA_036924255.1). NCBI lineage: Eukaryota > Metazoa > Arthropoda > Insecta > Lepidoptera > Riodinidae > Apodemia > Apodemia mormo. The sequence continues at coordinate 3,347,347 of JAUPFN010000030.1, forward strand.
GAGCGATAATGCCTGTAGGTGATGGCGTGATAATATGTAGCCTATATGTTGACCCGACCTATTAGTAATATTCATGCAAAATTTGAAGTAAATCCATGCAGTACTTTTTGAGTTTACCCCGGACATACATACAGACAAACAGATAAACAGACAAACAGACAAAAATTCTAAAAACTATATTTTTGGCTTCGGTATCGATTGTAGATCACACCCCAAGTATTGTTTTAAAAAAATATTCAATGTACAGTTTTGACTTTCCTACGATTTTATTATATGTATAGAATGGCGCGTGCGCTCCTTGTAGGCAGAAAAGCAGTGCTTTACTTGCCATTCACAGATATTTTAATAAAACGTTCGTACGTTTTAGATGATTTTAATTAATAATAAGTAAATGAATAAAATGTGTCATAATCATGTGCACGTCGCTGAAATCTATAAAAGAAAAAGTTTTTGTGGCCGAGTACTCCGCCGCATACTCAGTATCATAATCCTGTGCACGCCGCTCAGTGACTATAGATTATTCCTTAGTCTCGCTAAAACTCGAGAACGGCTGAACCGATTTGGCTAATTTTGGTTTTGAATTAATTCTTGAAGTCCAGGGAAGGTTTAAAAGGTGAGAAAATATAGAAAAAAAATAATAGTACTTAAAAAAAGGCAGAACAACGTTTGCCGGGTCAGCTAGCAATATATAAACATTCACGGGACGAATTACACACAGTGACCTAAGCCCAAAGGAAGCGAATTATTTGCTTGTGTTATGGGTGTTAGTCAACGATACTAATACATAGAAATACATACACAGGTTTTAAAGAAAACCCTGTCCGATCCGAAAGAGGTATATAGGTAGGTCAATGACATTATCAAAAAAATAATAAAATAATTATTTTTATTAAAATAAGAAAAATATCGTAAAGTGCCTCATTTTAGTACTAAAATTGAGCAACTTTCTCTAAATCAAGCAAATATTTTGAAAATTTATGTATCAATATTCATAAAATAATGTCACAGATATATGTTGTATTAAGCTGCCAAATAATAATAATGCCTTTGACGATCAGACAGGGTTTTTTTGGAACCTTTTGGAATAGTTTTAATAAACATCCGAACCCGGAAATACAAACATTTATGCTCATCACATAAATGCTTATCCCCGTCGGGATCGAACGTTTTTTTCAGCCTAGGTTGTGAAGCTTGCTCTTTTGGGGTCGGTGTTTTACCAAAAAGTATTCAACGCGCCTAAAGAAGTTATCACTTTAAAAATACGGAAATTGGGTAAGTTCGCGAGTCTAGTATTGCAGGTAGAGTAGCGATTCTCGAAGGTCAGCTCAGAGTCCATTTACATATCTTATCAGTAAATCGACAACCTTGCGGTCACTTAAAAAATACAACAAAAAGAACAAAGAATTTATCGGCAGCAACATTGAAAAACCAGATGATTCCCGCAAATTCGGTATGTATATATATATATATATATATATATATATATATATATATATATATATATATATATATATATATATATATATATATATATATATATATTCGTATACGAATAAAATTTTATACAAATTAAAAAGTTTGATGACTCTTAAATGACATCTGTTTTAGTTGAATAACTTTGGTTAGACGTACCGAATGCTGTGTTAAAATATTTTCACCTATTATGGTGGGACCATGATTATGGTAGGACCATGAAATTTTGTATATTTCTACCGCTTGGTCTAACTTAAAAGATAGGATAGTTTATTACCTTAATTACCCCCCTCCCCTCAAGTACCCCACCAAAATATTCATTACAAATAATTTGTATGGCAAAACTACGTTTGTCGGGTCAGCTGCTATATCTTTAATACGTGAAAGGAAAACTTTGGACCCCTTTTTAAAACCATTGCGCGAACGGTGGAATACGAAGATTGGCATTGCGGAGCATGCACAATAAATTAATAAAAATAAACATTACACACACTATACAGAATACGACAGAAGTCAATCTTGTGTATGTACTTCACTTTTTATACCTAAACTCGGCGGTCGCGCTAGGGTTGTCACTTTGGCTTATGCACAAAAAACGCACTAGTATCTTACTCCAGTAAAGTAAAGTTTTAAATCAAAATATGTCACTCTTCTTTACATTTTGCATATTATAATGTAGTCTTATTGATATGAAAATGATGTGTAAAGCTAATTTTGTCGACAACCACCGGCAAGTGTTGAAAAAAATTAAATCGTTTTTTGCTTTTCTGAAAAAAATCTGAATAAAATGCGTACAACTTATAATTTTACATACTAGGTGGTAGAGTTCTGCATTGTCTCGCCCGGGTCTGGTACCACCGCCTTACCTATTCCTGCCGCAATAGCGTCAGTGCTTGTCGCTGTCGTGTTCCGGTTTGGAGGGTAAGGTAGCCAGCCGGTAAACTTATGCATGTGGCATTAGACCTCGCCACAAGATAGCAACGCACCATTTACATCTTTGGTGTCTATAGGCGATGGTTGACTCTTTCCATCAGGAGACCCATCTGCTTGTTTGCTATCTTATGACATAAAAAAAAAAGGTTATATGACTTTTCCTCCTCTGGTCAAAATTAACCGAGTTAGAGAGGTTTTTAAGTTTAAGGTGAATGATTTTATAAATGACTAGCTGAGCCCGCGACTTCGTCCGCGTGGAAAAATTTTGAAAATTAAAGTAGCCTAAGTTACTACTTATTACATCAGCTATCTGCCAGTGAAAGCCCTATCAAAATCGGTCCAGCCGTTCCAGAGATTAGCCGGAACAAACAGACAAAAATTGTAGAAAATATTATTTTGGTATATGTACCGTGTATACATCCATATGCATTTAGTAAAAATCGATTATTTTAATATTACAAAAAGACACTCCAATTTTATTTATTTGTATAGATGACTTAAATTTTAAATGTGATTTTAAAGGCGTGGTCTTTTGACGCACGTCAGTTCTATAGGAAATGGACGGCGCGGTATGTTCTAAAACCGCTGGGAAACGTGTTAATATTCGGATAAATAAATATAGGACTTCAGCTGAAAAGCAAAATTTAGTACATTCTTTTTTGTGTTTAAAACTAAATATCACCATATAAAAATCATGTGGAAGATTAGAAATATTATTAACAAATTATTTGTTTTAGAGATTTTTTTAGCCTGTTTTCGGAATTTTATAATCATGTAATAAGTTAGCACATTCCTTAGATAACATCTTCAGGTATATCGTGTAATTTTTGTAAAATTGTTATTTAACAATCAATACAAAGAAACGCGATTTAGCGAACCAGTTTTTTCCGTTTGTCCCGATGCATCGCGTAATAATTTTAAAGCTTTTTTAAATATGTATAATGACATTAATGCGAATGCGAAAGCAAATAAATGGTGCCTAGTTAATCACATTGTTTTTTTTTTTATGTCATAAGATAGCAAACAAGCAGATGGGTCTCCTGATGGAAAGAGTCAACCATCGCCTATAGACACCAAAGATGTTAATGGTGCGTTGCTATCTTGTGGCGAGGTCTAAGGCCACATGCATAAGTTTACCGGCTACCTTACCCTCCAAACTGGAACACGACAGCGACAAGCACTGACGCTATTGCGGCAGGAATAGGTAAGGCGGTGGTACCAGACCCGGACGAGACAATGCAGAACTCTACCACCTAGTAGCCACGATGGTAGTGACTCGATAGCCAATCGGTCGCCTTTTACGACCTGCCTGGCAGAACGGCAGTTGGCCTATTCTTCAAAGGAGGCCGGGACCAACACGGCGAAAATTGTAATATAAATTAAGTATGTATATTGTATGCTTTCCAAATAAAATAAAATAAAAATAAAATTAAATAATCAAATGTGAAATAATAATACGATATGAAGTTTTCTTTTTATTTTAAACTAGCTGAGCCCGCGACTTCGTACGCGTGGAAAAATTTCGGAAAAAGTAGCCCAAGTTACTCCTGTCACATCAGCTATCTGCCAGTGAACGTCCAGACAAAATCGGTCCAGCCGTTCCAGAGATTAGCCGGAACAAAAAGACAGACAGACAGACAAAAATTGTAAAAAATGCTGTTTTGGTATATGTATTGTGTATATGTACATCCATATGCTTTTAGTAAAAAGCGGTTATTTTAATATTACAAACAGACACTCCAATTTTATTTATTTGTATGTATAGACTAGCTAGTTAGTTAGCTAGTCGCCTCTGTGGTCTAGCAGTTCAGTGTTGGCGTTGACCACATGAGGTCCCGGGTTCGATTCCCGGGTCGGGCACAAAAAAAGAGTGTTTTTTCAGTTTTCTGAGAAACACAGTTACCCGGGATTGGAAAGTGCCCGGTTGGCGATAGGCTTGCCACCTATCACATTTGTGGGACCAAGTATCTTCGGCTAATCGTGGGTGCACTTGTTGTACCTCTGCCTACCCCTTCGGGGATATGGGCGTTAAGATACTATAGACTAGCTGTGTCTGTAACTTCGTTCGCGTGGAAAAAGTTCTAAAATAAAAGTAGCCTAAGTTACTCCTTATTACATCAGCTATCTGCCAGTGAAAGTCCCGTCAAAATGAGTCCAACCGTTTCAGAGATTAGCCGGAACAAACAGACAGACAGACAGACAAAAATTGTGCAAAATGGTATTTTATTTGTTGTTGAGTTGATGACATAAATGGCGTTCTAAATAAGTATATAATAATAATAAAATCGAAGTTCAAAATAAATAATCTACTTACAAACAAACCAAAAATAATTTAAACAATATGCCGCGGCAGTTTGTTAACGGCGGCGGAGAATATCAATAACATTATAAACTAGCTGCATCCGCTCTCGCATTGAACCGAAACTACCGAGATTTGGCGTCCGTGAGAGCTGTCTATGTGTGCGTTGCTCGAAGACTAGGTGTATCTAGATTGTCTTCTGTATTTTGTTATGTTATTTTGTGCACACTACGTTAATGTGACATACACAAAGCTATCGTGTCTTTATAACGCGTTAACTTAGGATCTAGGAGTTGTTTTGTTTGTATTTTAGATACAGAAGAGTGAGGCAATTTTTTTTCAGGCTTTTATTTAATTTAAAAATAAACAAAGATTTTAAATCAGGTAGTGTGAGGCCCCTTTAGGTGCGAGGCCGTGGGCGAAGTGGGCCTTCGCCTAGCTACGCCACTGAGGCGATGTTTGTTTCTTTCCATTAGAAGAACCATCTGCTTGTTTGCCTTGTTATGATGTATGAAAAAAGCTTGAAAGCTTGAAGAAATCTTGGTCTCTTTTTTAAATAACGGTAAATAAATAAATAATAAATATTCCTGGGACAAATCACCATTACCGATCTAACCCCAAAGTAAGCAAATTATTTGCTTGTGTTATGGGTGTTAGTCAATGATACTAATACATAGAAATACATATATAAATACTTTTACATACATAATAAACATTCAAACCCGGAAATACATACATTTATGCTCATCACACAAATGCTTGTCCACGTCGGGGATCGAACCCGAGCCCCGTCGATTGCGTAGTCAGGGTCGGTAACCACTCGACCAACGGGGAGGTCAGTTGTCAAATTTAAAAGAGATTTTATTGTTGTCTATGGTCAAATTTCGGCCACAAGCGATCCCTAGCGATAAATTACCGATTTCAGGGGACGGAGTTAATTGAGATTAAAATTATTCAATCTTTTAAGTTGGTTAACTTAAAAGATTGAATAATTTTGATCTCAATTACAGTAGATATCTACAAAGTTTCATTGAAATCGGTTCAGTAGTTCAGGAGATCATCGCGGACAAAAGTGACGCGTGATTTATATATATTGTTACGTGCTTCGCGTTCGTAATCTATACATATAATAAAACCGTAGGAAAATCAAAACTGTACATTGAATATTTTTTTTAAAAAATACTTGGGGTGTGATCTACAATCGATATCGAAGCCAAAAATATAGTTTTTAGAATTTTTGTCTGTTTGTCTGTACGTATGTCCGGGGTAAACTCAAAAAGTACTGCATGGATTTACTTCAAATTTTGCATGAATATTACTAATAGGTCGGGTCAACATATAGGCTACATATCATCACGTTATCACCTACGGGGGAGGAGCAGTGCGGAGTAAACGAAGTCCGCGCGGACGAAGTCGCAGGCAACAGCTAGTTGTGCAATAAAACGCCACTTATAACAAAACCATGTTCTTCTGAGGGAGGATGATGGTCTCTACTTGAGCGAACCATACGCGTGATTAATCTCTCCAAAAATCCGGTATTCTTGTCGTCGTGGATACAGCTGCGATTTTCATGGATGCTGCCGAACTTGCCGTTGCTGCTGAAGGGCTTCTGCATGAAGTTAGCGCTGGGTTGTTCATTTTTCCTTTGCGTGTTCACTGGTCGGTGGTTACCAATATTACCTCGTTTAAATGAAAGTCACACATCGGTTGATAAATGTGTTCATTAAACTGAAATTTTACTGAGATTTTCCTTAACCTTATATACTTGTAATTCACGTGCATGGCTGCGTGATAGAATGTGGTGCGATAACATATTTACAACACAAATATACAAAACATCACAATGCAATACGTAAATATACACTATACACACTAGTCACACTCACTGTACTAACACTAAACTTAACCGACTACGCTGAACGAAAACACTTCCTTATTCACTCACACTGGTCGCCCGTACTGTACGCTTCCGATCGCTGTATAAAACTGCCCTCTATTTGTCAACTCATCCCTATTTATACCCAGGGTAAAGTTCGACATTATTCCCAAATCATCTACGCGTAAACAAGGCTAATCGTAACAAGTTATTTTAATGTAAACAAGTCCTAGTATACGCTATTTTCACGCTTATGACTTATGACAGAAGTCCCATTATGACATAGTTGTTTGAGTATCAGCGGCTGTTGTTTATCAATAGAAGCAGCCTATCTCTTTCTTTTATTTCTAGAACTCTTCAGCGCCCCAACTCTTCACGTTTCTAGATTAACGCAATAACATTAAGGAGATTAAGAATATTAAGAAGGTGGATTTAAACAGATTTTTTAATTACTTACTAAAAGATAACCGGTCTTCATTTACTTAAAGCAAAAAGTTTTAACAGTAATTACGCGCACACTCAATAAGGTGTACATAATTTTTAAAAATATATTTTTACTATCAGTTAAATTTGTTAGATGTAAATTCATTGCAGTTAAAAAATAAATTGTTGGTCTAGGCTCCTTTGAAGGATAGACCAACTGCCGGTCTGTCAGGCAGGTCGTAAAATGCGACATATTAGGTATACGTTTCACAACCATCGTAATATCTAACATACTCAGGTTTTTGTAAAAATAATAAAAATAAAAATGTGTTTACTTAAGTATCATCACGCTTGTTCCTTTTGCGGGGTAGGCAGAGTAAACCGAACGTCAATACACTTTCCGGTTTAAGGGCTGTTCAAGTATTAGTATTACGTAAGTAGATTGTTTACAATTATTGACTCTCCCCTCCCCCACATCAACAAAAGTAAGCAAATCACTAACCCCCTCTCCCCTTGCTTACATAAACATTTGTGAATTTATTTTTTAATCTGTTCCTCAGATTTATGATTGATCCATGAGTAGCAGCTTTTATTGGGTAATATAAAAAGCTTAACGCAAACGTTTAATGTAACAAGCAGTAAATATGGAGAAAACTCCGAAAATATGTAGAGACATCCGGATCATTATCAGGTATCTGTGGACGTCCCACTTGGTACGTCAGACCACTGCCGGTTTCGCGCCTACCACGTCCTCTTTTAGCAGGCTGCCGTCGCGTTCCGTTGCAGAACGTCGAATTCCGTCTTCTGCGGTGCCCATGGGTGGCAAGTCTCAGCCTTGGTTTAGTCGCCACTGCAAAACGGCTTTACGTCGAAAACAGGAATGCTACCGAGCTTGGGCTGCTGCGTCGGCATCTCGTGATGTAAAAACTAGCGCATTACGAAAGGAGTACAACTTTTCCTCGAGGTTCTTCAAAAGAGCTATCGCCAAGGGAAAAGCGGAAAATTGGCTGAATTGGTGAGAAATTAGTTCGCCTTCTTTCGGGCACTCGTGCGTACTAGTCTCTCGCCAAGCCCTTGAATCAATGACTCTCTGGCTCGTACCGCAAAGGAGAAATCCGATCTTCTGGGCTCGTTCTTTGCGGCCAACTCGACTCTGGATGACCAAGGGAACGCACCGCCTACCATCCCGCAGTGTGATAGTTCTATGCCAGAACCACAGTTTCAGCAGTCATCTGTGCGTAAAGCCAGTACTCTCCTTAGACATCCACAAGTCAAGTGAGCCTCTCATCTCTCCGATTGTGCTTAAATTAGGTGCTCCAGAGCTGGTGCCAGTATTGACGCACCTATTCCGGCTCTCCTATTCACTCGGCGTGATACCGAAATCATGGAAACCAGCTTTAGTGCATCCCATCCCTAAAAAAGGAGATCGCTCTAATCCGTCTAACTATCGGCCAATAGTCATAACCTCCTTGTTCTCCAGTCATGGAGACACTTATAAACTGTCAGCTCCTGAAGTATATTTAGAAAAGCACCAGCTGATTAGCGATCGTCAGTACGGTTACCGTCGTGGCCGCTTAGCTGTATCTTCTGATATACCTGACGCATCGTTGGACGGAGGCAGTTGAGTCCAAGGGGGAGGCATTGGCAGTTAGTTTAGTTAGACATTGCGAAGGCCTTCGATCGGGTATGGCTGTATGGCATAAAGCGCTTCTCTCGAAGCTGCCTTCCTATGGGCTTCTCGAGAAATTATGCAAGTGGGTCACTAGTTTTTTGGCTGATCGGAGCATCAAGGTCGTAGTCGACGGCGCATGCTCCGATCTCAAACCTTTCAATGATGGTGTTCCCCAAGTCTGCGTGCTATCACCGACACTGTTTCTTCTGCATATCAATGATACGTTGCGAATTAGTAACATACATTGCTATGCGGACGACAGTACTGGTGATGCTACGTACTCCGGTATTTCTCGAGAACACAAGAGGGCCGGAACAAGCTCGTGTCTGAACTCGAGAGTCGACTAACCGATGTCTCAGAATAGGGTCGTCAAAACCTTGTTACATTTAACTCCAAAAAGACGCAGCTTAACGCAAAAAAAACACCCTTTGTCATATCATCTCGGTTCGAGAACACTCTCCTGACAGCCTCAACCAGTATTGGAATTCTGAGAGACGACATATCGAGCAACGTTCAGTTCCGCGGTCATTTGGAAGTAAAGGCTAAACTAGCCTCCAAAAAGCTTGGTGTACTCAATAGACCTTCATGCCAGCCCATCGCCTCCAACTTTACAAGGCCCAAATTCGACCTAAAATGGAGTACCGTTCTCACTTCTGGGCCAGAACTCCTCAGTACCAGAGTGCTAAGTGTGAGTTTTTGTTTTCGCATTCGATCGTGAGCGCGTTTCGAGTTTACTAGGAATTTGTATGTGATTTGTACAGCGCCACCTAGTGGTAAACTGGTTTCTCACGTATACCACTAGGTGGCGCTGTACAAATCACATACAAATTCCTAGTAAACTCCAAACGCGCTCACGATCGAATGCGAAAAGAAAAACTCACAGTTAGCACTCAGATTCTTCCTCTTGATCGCATTCAACGTAGAGCGGTTCGAATCGTTGACGACCAGACTATTTCTAATCGGCTTGACTCTTTGACGTTACGCAGAGATGTAGGTTCGCTCTGCATCTTTTATCTTTTAATTCTTGCATAGGACATCGCGTCAAAATTTAAAGTTCCATCCTCACCACCTCGATGTCTGGAAATCCACAACCGTGCGCTTTTGTCGGCACTTTTTGCCTAACACTACTCCTTTGTAGAATAAATTGCCCTCGGGGGTGTTTCCGAACGGATACGACTTAGGGACCTGCAAGAAACGAACTTATTCATTCTTAAAAGGTCGGTAACGCAGCTGTAAGACCCCCGGTATTGCAGATGTTCATGGGCGACACCACCTGCTCGCTCCTATCACTGTCAAATGTGTCACACATTTGTAGATTTATTACGAGTATATTGTAAAAAATTTGAAATAAACCATGTTGTACTGTTTTATCGTACCGAACGAGATGACAAGGTTTAAAAATTACCCTTGAATTGATTTTATTTCGTCAGTAAGTAGTATAACTCTGTATTTCTGTGTGTAAGGTACATTGATAAATTAAGAAATTGTCTTGAAAGGCGAATCCATTTAATCCATGGTAAAAACAATGTTTTTTGTGAGAATTTTTCGCTACATTTCTGAGCCGATAGTTAACACGACCCCGCGCTTTCGCGCAGGTAACGTACAATGAGCGTCAAGTTTTTAAGAGTCTATTACACTACACGATTTCTCGGTCCCAGCCTTTCGGGAACTCTGTGTCCTAGTTAGGATGCCGCTTACATGATACACTAGAAATTGCTACCTGTGTAGAGATTGATGCTGATAGGGATGTTAATATATGATAGTTTGCTGATAGGCGAGTGATCCTGCAGCTGATAGATAATATACGAGAGGTAAATAAAATCCATTGACTGCGTAATAATCACTGCTTTTATTGTATTATTTCACATGAATGTAGTGAAATCATCAAAAAAATGATAAAATAAAAAAAATAATTTTTTTCATTCACACATTACCTACTTAAATCAGATAGGTAACAACTATTAACAATAACGGAATCGAAATCGTCACAAACAAAATGATTGTCGGTAAAGTTGGTTTACGGGCGCTAATTTTACGTGATAACGTCATAAGAAAACAAAATCGTGCTAACTGCCAACCTATCGCTTATTCCGCACTCTCGCTTGCACGTTCGGTTCAAGCAGAACCTGACAATGAGTCGTGTTATTACGACAAATATTAACAATTTTTTAAGACAATGTAAGAAATTTTTATACACCGAAAAAAACCCAAACCAAAAAAAAGCCAAAAGAGTTGTTCCATATTCCAGTCGGCAGAGCGGCAAGGAGATCAGAGTTATAAGTGTGAGTTTTTCTTTTCGCATTCGATCGTGAGCGCGTTTGGAGTTTACTAGGAATTTTTATGTGATTTGTACAGCGCCACCTAGTGGTAAACGTGAGAAACCAGTTTACCACTAGGTGGCGCTGTACAAATCTCATACAAATTCCTAGTATCGAAACGCGCTCACGATCGAATGCGAAAAGAAAAACTCACACTTAGCACTCTGAGTGCTGAACCAGTGCTGAACTCTGAGTGCTGAACTGCGTGAGAAACCAGTTTACGACTAGGTGGCGCTGTACAAATCACATACAAATTCCTAGTAAACTCGAAACGCGCTCACGATCGAATGCGAAAAGAAAAACTCACACTTAGCACTCAGAATAGCGATACCACTCGATTGCCCCGTTTATTACACCACCTTGTCCCTGTCAACAGGGCGCGAGTAATTGAATAGATGTTAGGATAATACGTAGAGGTGGGTTAATACCGATATTTCTCAAGATTAGGTGATACCAAGGAACTTATATACGATATCTGGAATTACTACGAAGCAATATTTGAAAAATAAAAATGTACTTTATTTCTTTAGCAATAAAGTTAACATTTGCTTCTTACTTAACAGAGGGGAAAAACGTTCTGAGCGAGACAACGACATGAGTGGATGTTATCCCTTTCTTGTAATTGCCAGTGTAAATAAAACTTTCGGATGGTAGTATTTTTATATATCCGGTAAACGTTAAATCCCTTTTATTCATACACGTTTATAGATACATTAGCACAAAATGTATTGTAATTAACATATTGAGTTCTTAAATGTGCTTATTTTAATTATAACGTAATTATTTATGCAATGTAAAAACTGTTTTCTCAAATCAGTAGATTTAGTAGTAATTTGTAAACTATGCACGGCCACACTCAGGTGGCCGTACGCTTTGGCGCGCTTTATTTAAAAATATAGCTGATACTTTAAGTAAAAGTTTGTTAAAGCATAAAGTCCTCTTTTTGCTTACTGCTATAAGTTTTTTCTGTTGTAAATGGTGAAAAATTGTAGCGTTAAGTGCTGTAATAGTGAACCGTATGCTGGTTGCGGAATTTCATTTTTTAAGTAAGTTTTTTATTGTATTTACAAGTTAAGTCTTAAGTAGGGTAGCAATAATAACACAAAAATTCGGACATGTGAATACAAAGAAATTACAATTCAATCTAACATTTCATAATACGTCTAAATACATTACCTACATACTTTAGGTAGTAACTGTTAACTAGTAGTACATACCTAACCTCTTGTTCATTATTTTCTTGTAGGTTCCCAAGAAATGAGATTCTTCGACAACGGTGGATTGAAGTTGTTCCATTTAAGAAAATAAATTCATATTACAGTTTGTTGTAGCTGTTGGAAGCCTAATCATTTAGTCTTATTTAAGATATTTTTTAATTAAACATACAAACGTAATATAGGGTCATTGCGTCGGTAACGTGACCGCCTCTAGTATGCGACCACTTGAGGGCCTAGGTTTCTTAATTAAAGATAATAGCATTTTTTCATGAGAAAACAATGAACAGTAAGCATTGAATATTCAATGAATAATTAATTATGTAACAAGAAAATCATAAATTTAAACCTATCTGCTAAATCCAAATCTAGAAAATAGTGATCGAGTTCGGGTGATGACTTAATGGTGTGTTTTTGTGTCGCGTATTGCAATAAAAATACCACACCGGGTGGCGAACAAAGTTAACTTTTGTTACCTTATACTAATGTTACACTCAAACAAGAAGCGTTATTATTTCAATTATAGAACATTGTTTGTTGGAAAGTTGTAGTGACATCATTTTTTAGCTTATATTTCTTTTTAAATCCAGTGGTCGCAAACTGAAGTATATAAATATCTAATACGCTCGAAAGCGGCCATGTGGTCGCATTCGGACACTTAAAGCTATAAAATATTTTGCTTATGATCTCAATGATGCTTTCATGATTGTATAATTTAGAATCTGATGTTGTAGAAGCATAAAGATGCATCTCATCAGTTTACGACCACACGTTTTCTTGATAGAACTTTGTTTAATTCACTTACTAAAATAGGTGATCGCAAACCCACCCTGGTCGAAAATTATGATGTTGTTTGTAATCGCCCTGTTTTAATACGAGAGAAAGTAAACTAAAATAAGTAAATAAATAAAATATTGCTTTCTTTAGATGACAACAGGCCCGCAAGATAAAAAAAAAACAAAATGAAAAATACTGGTTTTTAGGATTACTTAAAGGAAATTTACTCGGGTGTACTGGGGTGTATATTAGCGCGCAAGATAAAAAAAACACTAAATGAAAAACACCAGTTTTTTAGGATTACTTTAAGGAAAATTTACTCGTTGTACAATGGAAAATTTACTCAGGTGTATAATAGAGAGGAAAATGGCGTTATCAAAATATTGCTTGACTATTATGTAGTTGTCAACCACAACAAAATTAGTAGAGTAATATTAAGGAAATACGGTCACTTTTATTTCTTCGAATCCCACGAATCCCGTGACAGCGAGTGATAGCTCCGTTATCATCCGCGCGGTGACAAATAGCCAATGAGTCTAGTCACGAGTTCAGCAAATCACTGTTTGTAAATAATGAACTTCAATTGTGCCTATAAAGGATAATTTGAATAAAAATGATATCTATGCGTGGGCGTCCGTATGAGTATAAACATGTTATAGGATAATTAGCTCAATATTTAAGTACCTAATTGTTTTACATATTTGGTATTAAAATCGACTACTGAACACTCTCCTTTAGTATGGACGGTTTTTATCAGCCAATCCATACTATTCCATACTAATATTATAAATGCGAAAGTAACTCTGTCTGTCTGTCTGTCTGTCTGTCTGTCTGTTACGCTTTCACGGCCAAACCACTGAAGCGATTTGGATAAAATTTGGTACAAATATAGTTTGAGACCCAAGAAAGGACATAGGATAGTTCGTAGGTCGTAGATAGGATGTGAAACGAAAAAACTACTTGTTATTAGTCTAGATGATTAGTGTTTAAAATAAATATTTGTTTTTTATATTATAAGATAGCAAACAAGTTGACGGCTCTCCTGATGGAAAGAGAAACCATCGCGTTTAGACATCAAAGATATAAATGGTGCGTTGCCATCCGTGTGGCGGGTTTGCAATGTCACATGCACAAGTCTGCCAGCTACCTTACCCTCCAAACAAGAGCATGACAATGACAACTAGGTGGTAGATTTCTGCATTATCTCGCCCGGGTCTGGTACCACCGCCTTATTTATTCGTGCCGCAATAGCGTAACTGCTTGTCAAAAGTTTACTTAACTCTTAACAAGAAATAATTTCACTACCATCGTGACTACTAGGTGGTTCCACAACATCTCGCACTGGTATTTGGCACCACCGCCTTACCTATTTGCGCCGCAATAAAGTCAATGCTTGTCGTCGTCGTGATCCGGTTTGGATTGTAAGGTAGTCGGTAAACTTATGCATGTGGCCTTAGACCTCGTCAATACATAGCAACGCACCATTAACATCTTTGGTGTTTATAGGCAATGGTTGTCTCTTTCCATCAGGAGACCCATGTGCTTGTTTGCTATCTTATGATATAAAATTGACATTATTGCTGCAGGAATACCTTCTGCGATGGTAGCAAATACCCGGGCGAGACGTTACGGAACTCTACCACCAAGTAGTCACGATGGTAGTGACACTTATAGCCAATAAGTCGCCTTTTACGACCTGCCTGGCAGAACGGCAGTTGGCCTATTCTTCAAAGGAGCACGAGACCAACATGGAGAAAAATGGACCATTTTAGGAAATGGGTATTTTGAAAATGTTGTATATTTTGGGAATTGGACATTTTGAACTTGAACGTTGAAACCGAAACCGAAGTGTTTTATCCAGGACCCTGTCAATAGACTGGCATTAAGACTTTGCAATATCTCTCACCGTATCTTCTAGGTTTTATTGATTCTTCAGTATCGCTGGACTGCTTCACTCGAACAAATTTTAAAGCAATGTAATGTAATTGTCATCTGTTACATACAATTTTTTAAAATTAATGCATACATTTTCTAGAAGAGTATTTTGATCTTTTATCTGTATGTATAATGCTCAATTCGGCAGAAAGATCACACATGCAAAGATTTTTTTACCACACTTTTTACCCGTGAAACAGCTTATTATGAAAACAAATCTAGCTATTTATTTCAGTTACATATCAAGTAAAATTATTCCAACTTTTGATAATTTTTAATAATCCTATTTTACGCTCTAACACATTAAGATGGGCTGCAGCTGGTCAGGGTGCTTCGCAAAAATTCGCCTAGATCACTTTAATACATTTTATATAAACTCTCGTACACTATGCCGGGGCAAAGTGCGGCAGATTTGCAGAGCGGATTTGAGCGCACACAATTTTCTACGTGTTTTAAGTATGCATTTACAAAATCAGAAATTATGGGTGAAGAACGATTAAAGGCCACAAAGAACTAGCCTTAACGTGCAGTTCGGCAGTTAACTGTACACAAAACTAGTCAATGTGTTGCGGCCCGGCACGTTACTAATATGCTAGCATTTATAGTTGCAATCCGGCCCCCTCCACCTCACTACAGCCTGTCGTAATAATTCGATATCATTAGACAAATCACACGAATTGATCTAACCCTAAAGTTAGCAAATCATGGGTGTTAGTCAAAACAACATATTATGAATGTGCATTTTCCTTCGTCAATAAGAGCGATAACAGACATTGTTAACCTACACGACTTTCAAAAGTTGATAGCCGTGGGTGCTATCCGGGATTTATCGTAGCTGTCCATATCAGTTCTATTCCGCTTTTTTAGAATGAAATTTTCCAGTTGCACAAATATTTATGGACACCCTAGTAGAAAGAGACACACTCCACTCATGTCGTGGTACTCTTCGGAACGATTTTGAAGTACATGTGGACCTTCCAGGTAGAATATAACTTCCTTGGGTGATACTAGTATATTCACTTTGAAATATTATAATGTCTTAACTAATATGTCAGTATTAACTAATATTTCACTGTAATTTGGACCTTAAAGTAACAGTAATAAGATCTGATATTGATACGGCAGGAAAATACCTTAACTAATATTTCACTGTAATTTAAACCTTAAAGCAACAGTAATAAGATCTTATACTGATACGGCAGAAAAAATCTTAACTAATATATATCAGTATTAACTAATATATCACTGCAATTTGGACCTTAAAACAACAGTATACTGCAGGAAATACGTCTGTCTCATTCGTACGTACGACGCGGCGTATCGTGATAATATTTTAATATTTGACGGGCGCCAATCTAGTAAATCCGAACTATTCCGAAGACCGAATGATATTATCCGATTCATTTTGGATACCCGTTACAGATATTAGGCGAATATGAAATATTAGCATATTACAGTTCGCCGGATTACTAATTCACGAAACCTTTCAATATTACTAATATCTTAGCGAATACTAATATATCAGTCACACCATTAATAATACGTGTTTCACTCGTAACTCCTAAGTAACGACTAGATTAAAAAACTTATTACACTACGGGGGCAGGACTCCCGAGAGGCAGGGTCCGAGAAATCGTGTAGTGTAATAGGCACTAAGTCGGGTCGTGGATAAATT
Source organism: Apodemia mormo (assembly GCA_036924255.1). Classification (NCBI taxonomy): domain Eukaryota; kingdom Metazoa; phylum Arthropoda; class Insecta; order Lepidoptera; family Riodinidae; genus Apodemia; species Apodemia mormo. The sequence goes on from JAUPFN010000030.1 coordinate 3,363,942, forward strand.
GGTAAGCTTTGGATAAGTGCTCAGCCCTGTTGATATAGCTCCAGGAATAAGGTCAGAGGGTGGATAAGAAGCCTAACGCTACTTAATTAAATATGTACTTATATTTATTGAACGACAAGCAGTAATGTACCCTTCAAATGTCAAAGTTCAAAGGGACGATCATCGGAAATATTAAAAATAATAATATATTGTCATTAAAAATTATTGACCGTCTCTTGGTCGAGTGGTTACTTGGTTCGCGTACCTTAGTCGTATTACGAATCGATGCGGCTCGGGTTCGATATCTGAGAGGGAGAAACATTTGTGTGATGAGCAATGATCGTATTTTTCGGTTTGGACATTTCTTATATACAATCTATATCTATATTAATAAATAAATAAATAAATAAATATTAGTAATTAATAATTAATTAATCAATATTAGTAATTAATTAAATAATTAATTAATTAATCAATCTTAGTAATTAATAATTAATTAATTAATTAATCAATATTAGTAATAATTAATTAATTAATTAATTAATCAATATTAGTAATTAATTAATAATTAATTAATTAATATTAATCAATATGAGTTATTAATTAATTAATATTAATCAATATTAGTTATTAATTAATAATAAATTAATTAATATTAATCAATATTAATATTTATAATTATAAATGCGAAAGTTTGGATGTTTGGGTGGATGTTTGTTACTCAATCACGCAAAAACTACTGAACGTATTTGAATGAAATCTGGCGCACAGATAGATAATGACCTGGACTAGCACATTGGCTACTTTTTATCCCGGAAAAATTAGGTGATCCCGCGCGATTCACCAAAAACTTATAATGCAGCGGTCTGCACACTGCAGCTAGTATACATATAAATCTGAAATATATTTATATATGTATTTCTATGCAATAGTATGGTCGACTGATACCCACATTACAAACGAATAAATTGCTTAGATCAATTCGTTAATTTTTTATATCATAAGATAGCAAACAAGCACATGGGTCTCCTGACGGAAAAAGACAACCATCGCCTATAGACACCAAAGATGTTAATGGTGCGTATCCGTGAAGTGAGGTGTTGATGTCACTTGTATAAGTTTAACGGCTACCTTACCCTCCAAACCGGAATACAATAATCAGCACTGACGCTATATCGGCAGGAAATGGTGAAACAGTGGTACCAGACCCAGGCGAGACAATACAGAACTCTACCACCTAGTAGTCACGATGGCAGTGACTCACATAGCCAATCGTTCGCCTCTTACGACCTGCCTGGCAGAACGGCAGATGATCTATTCTTCAAAGGAGCCTGGATCAATACGGGGAAAATTTGTCCGTGATATTATTATTTACTAGCTGTTGCCAGCGACTTTGTCCACGCGGACTTCGTTTACTGCACACAGCTTAGGTGATAGCGTGATAATATGTAGCCTATATGTTGACCCGATCTGTTAGTAATATTCATGCAAAATTTGAAGTAAATCTATGCAGTACTTTTTGAGTTTACCCCGGACATACATACAGACAAACGGACAAAAATTCTAAAAACTATATTTTTTGCTTCGATATCGATTGTAGATCACACCCCAAGTATTCTTTTAAAAAAATATTCAATGTACAGTTTTTACTTTCCTACGATTTTATTATATGTATATAGATGGCTCAAGAACAGCTGGACCAAAATAAAAATTTAAAATATACGGTAAAACAAAACAACAAAAAATCTACATACTACAATCTAATGTTGTCAGAATCATAAAAGTTAATAACACTTTTTATAATATAAACAACATAATACTGGTTAACAAAACAGATATACAATGCGAATGTGGAAGGATGTAGGTACCGGGGAAGACCAAGACTGACATACCACGATCAAATTGATCGAGTACTGTCCGAAGGTGGTGCCAAGATTCTTCGCAACCGGCGTGTGTATGAAGAGAGTGATGAATGTGGAGGAAGCAAGACAAGCCTCCAAGGATCGTGATGTATGGCACTCGGTTCTCTCTGCCTACCCCGTGAGGGATCTGGCGTGAAGATGTATGTAATAACACTTTAGCAATAGGACTAAATACAGGTGACAATAAATATTTTAGGTTGACAGGACGAGGAAGGTCAACCGGAAGAGAATCATGAAGTGAAGAAGTATTAGCAACTGAAAAATATATATGATCAACTGACCCTTCATCTAACCCACATCCTTATCTACTTAGGTAGTGGGAATTTAAAAATACATCCGAATTGAGAACCTCCTCATTTTTGGAAAGTCGGTTAAAATTATAGTGATATTTAAGATAGTTACACAAAACAACTATTGACAATTAAGTACTTGTTATCATGACAATTAAGTACTTGTTTTTCGCCGTGTTGGTCCCGGCCTCCTTTGTAGAATAGGCCAACTGCCGTTCTGCCAGGCAGGTCATAAAAGGCGACCGATTGACTATCGAGTCACTACCATCGTGGCTACTAGGTGGTAGAGTTCTGCATTGTCTCGCCCGGGTCTGGTACCACCGCCTTACCTATTCCTGCCGCAATAGCGTCAGTGCTTGTCGCTGTCATGTTCCGGTTTGGAGGGTAAGGTAACCGGTAAACTTATGCATGTGGCATTATACCTCGCCACAAGATAGCAACGCACCATTAACACCTTTGGTGTCTATAGGCGATGGTTGACTCTTTCCATCAGGAGACCCATCTGCTTGTTTGCTATCTTATGACATAAAAAAAAAAAAGTATTAAGTAAACCTGGTGGTACCACTTAATAGTCCTCTAAAACATACATCGAAGAATTTAACGTCTCTGCATCTCACTCTTTTACTAAAATAAAAGAAAGAGAGGGTGAGACCTCAGAAGGTGACAAGATTTTAGTGTGTTTGTGTTTTAAGTTTCAGGAATAGTGTAAATAAGAAAATGTATTGCATTGTAAAGAAAGCGTGGGGTGCTTTTTAAGATATTGAGTGACACCAAGCACCCCACGCTTTTTTTACAATGCAATACATTTTTTTATTTGCACTATTCTTATTTTAAATTTATTTTTTAAATCTTACTTTGTTAAAAGCGTATTTTTTAGTAAAAAAGTATCTTCACGCCCATATCCCCGAAGGGGTAGGCAGAGGTACAACATGTGCACCCACGATTAGCATATGATGACCTGAAATAGCACATAGGCTACTTTTTATCCCGGAAAAATTAAGTGGTCCCGCGGGATTCGCCAGAAATTTTTATTCTGCAGCAGGCTGCACGCTACAGCTAGTAATATTACAAATGTGAATGCTTGGATGGATGTTTGTTACTCAATCAGGCAAAAACTACTGAAAAAATTTCAATAAAATTTGGCACACACGTAGATGATGATCTGGAATAGCACATAGGCTACTTATTATCTCGGTATAGTTAGGTAATCCCGCGGGATTCCCCAAAAACTTTTATAACGCAGCGGGCGGCATACTGCAGGTAGGTAGTAATTAAATAAATAGCAAAAAAATATCAGCCAATGATTGGCTCATACGGTACATAAACTCGTCCCGAGTCGTCCTGCCCACTCAGTGTCGTCACTGTTGTTGAGCTTTAAACACGTGTTCTATGGTGAATAATATTGACTTTTGCGCTATGCTATAAAAGTGTGCAGGAATTACAAAGGCCGATTGAAAACAACTAAAAACGTGACATATCATCGGCAAGGAAACATTAAATAACTGTATGATAAAGAAACAATTAAATTTTCTCAAACATGCGGGGAAATAGTGTCATTACGTTTGAATAAAAATTAAAGAGCACGCGAAGTATCGTAATTACGCACACACAAAAATGAAAGACATTGCATTGAAAGACAAATTTGGAACAAGAAACGCGTGGGCAATGTTGTTCGAAAAGTAATTTGAATTAAGAACTCTTTGGTAGAAGTTCGTAGAGGGGATCGTGAGTGAATAGGAATTCAAACGATAAATCGATTTTTTCAAACATCGATATATCGGTCATAAACATGGATGTTGAAACCCCAAACTACGATGATACATCGTTCTTCATGAGCGCAATCGCTTCAGTGCTTGTCGCTGTCATGTTCCGGTTTAGAGGGTAAGGTAACCGGTAAACTTATGCATGTGGCATGAGACCTCGCCACAAGATAGCGACGTACCATTAACATCTTTGGTGCCTATAGGCGATGGTTGACTCTTTCCATCACGAGACCCATCTGCTTGTTTGTTATCTTATGGTATAAAAAAAAATAAAAAAATTATACAATGTGTAAAGAAAACCATGTCCGATCCGAAAGTGGCATATGTGTACCAAAAGTTGTTGGTTAAAGGCATTACTGAAAAAACTATTAAAATGACTATATTTCTGAAAATAAAAGATATCGTTTTTTTTAATATTCGTATTTTTACATATATCTCCCTAGAGTTAAGCAAGTATTTTAAAAATGACAACACCTTGTCGTTGTTTGTTATATAGTTTCACTTTGGCGGGTTTGGTACAAACACGAAGCGCGAAGTCGCGGTGTTCGTTTTTCGGCTTTTTAAAAAAGGAATTTTAAACGCGCCGCATGTCATTCGGTAGCATCCGACTTGCGCGCCATTCTTTGATAATAGAATTTACTTATTTGTACGAGTTGTCATATTTAATGTATGAAAACACCATTTAAGATTACTTTTTTTTATTGGGAAAACTAATCCATTAATATCTATAAAATAATTACACATATTTAACCATATTACAGCACCAAATAACACCTTTAATTATCCGACAGGGTTTTCTTAACACACTGCATACAGAGGCAGCACGGAAAATTGGCTTTTAGGTCATTGTTGAAGATTTTCTACGTTGAGATGGTTTTTGACTGCTGATTAGATATAACCCAGTCATTGACGATTAAAATTTATGAAATCCAAACATATAATGTTATTTTACTGTTAACAGTGCTATTTATAACCATAATATGGAATACATTTTCATTGGCACCACATCAAGTAATATAGATTTGAAAGAAAATAATATTATTGGCCAGAAATTATATGTTTTGATGACCTTCTGTATCATGATTTTATAAGCAAATGAGAGTTTGAGCTTCAGTTTGAAAGAAAATAGACATTTAAAAATAAATAATAAAATTGGGGGCAGTTGTGAGAACTGCCAATAAAAGTGAAACTTAAAACTATATTTAATAGCATAGATTTATCATAGTGACATCTACTGGGTTTATAATATTTTAGGAATGCAGTTATTACTGTTTGTATAGCTCAGGGGTCGGCAACCTTTTGAGTCGGAAGAATAAAAAATTACAATTGGTAAAATTTCAAAGTTTTAAAGAGCCACATTTTTTTTTCTTGCCAACAATAAATAGTACTTGCATAAATAAAGATTTATGATAAAAAAACTGATCTATTTATTCAAAAGAAAAAATATATATATATTTGTTAATATATAGGTATGTAGGGTTTTTCACAACAAATTAGATATGTATATGGTATTATTAGTGTAGCTACATGTGGTATAGCCCGTTTTGATAGATAGATTGATGGTATTATTAGATAACCCTTACTATTTAAGTATAAAATTGAAATAAACATTTATTTAAAACAATAACTTGCACTTTTTTTTTGGCATGGGCATTAACAACTGCCATTCGTCAAGTTTTAAACTTGCACTTCAATAACAAACAATTGAGCAACAAAATTCAATGGGAGTGATGGCTTTGCATAGTTATTCAAGTAGAAATTTATATGTTTTTTTTATAAAATAAATAATATTTGCATATGGAACAAAAGAGCTGCAGCTTTACATACAATGAGCAGCATGTGGCTCGTGAGCCGCAGGTTGCCGACCCCTGGTATAGCTAAAGATATATATTTTTTTAATCTTTGCAACCCTATTGCTTTTTTGTGCAACATTGTAGTCATATTTTATAATGTAGATATACTTTATTAGCATGTTGATGATGCTGACATGCACTGTCTCGAACTCATTTTCCCTTACCAACAATCGTCTAACACAACTAAAAAATTTGCCTTTTAAATATTGTAATGTTTTGAAGAAAACTTATAAGAATACTATCATACCAATCCCTTAAGATCGTTAGAGGTGTAATTAATGCATATTTAGCTTATAATAGTCATATGGTGTAACTGTGAAATAATTGTCAAATAGGACACATCTATATCTATATATATAAAAATCAATTGCTGTTCGTTAGTCTCGCTAAAACTCGAAAACTGCTGAACCGATTTGACTAATTTTGGTTTTGAATTAATTGTTGAAGTCCAGGGAAGGTTTAAAAGGTGAGAAAATATAGAAAAAGATAAGAGTAGTTAAAAAGGCAGAACAAAGTTTGTCGGGTCAGCTAGTACATATAAAAAAATCTAAAGGAGCTGCTCGTACATAAAATAATATCGTAGGAAAATCAATGATGTCCTGTGTAAACTCTGCATGGATTTACTTCAAATTTTGCATGAATAGTACTAACAGGTCAGGTCAACATATAGGCTACATATTAACACGCTATCACCTACAGTGGAGGAGTTATGCGGAGTAAACGGAGTCCGCAAGGACGAAGTCGTGGGCAACAGCTAGTATTCAATATTTTTTTATATCATAAGATAGCAAATAAGCGGATGGGTCTCCTGATGGAAAGTCGACCATCGCCTATAGACACCAAAGATGTTAATGGCGTATTGCTATCTTGTGGTGAGGTCTAATGCCACATGCATAAGTGGCGGACGAATTATGTTTTCCAAAATAAAATATTTTTAAACAGATCTAGTAACTAAGAACATCATGAGTAACATTTGAGGGTGGCTAAATCAATGAGGTAACATTGTAAGAAAATACCATCTGCCATTTTGCAAGGCAGTACATAAAAAGCAAACAATTGGCATTATATGTCATTCTTTTGTCAAATTTAATCAAAATCATTTCTCTGTGTTGGTCTGTGTCCCCTTTGAAGACGAGATTATCTGCCATTCTTTTGTTAAAAATTAAATGATTGGCTAGACATGACAGCGCCATCGTGACTACTAGGTGGTAGAGCTGCAGTAATGTTTATTGTTAATTCTCATTATCATGTTCCAGTTTTGTGGGTAAGGTGGCTGGTCAACTGATGCAAGTATCATTAACACAACACCACACAGCAACTCGCCATTAGCATCAAAATCAAAAAATGTTTTGTACGAGTAAACTCTTGTAGGCACTTTTGACAAGTCGTCATTTTTTAAAAATCACTACAGGTTCGGAACACGGCCACACATTTTTGGTGTCTATAAGTGATGGTTGTCTCTTTCCATAAGGAGAACCATCAGCCAAGATTATTAAGTTATATGTGGATCGGGAGATACAAGTCAAATCAAATCAAAAAATGTTTTATGGTTTTTTTTGAATAAAACATTTTTCATTTGCAAAGTAACATGCTTGCAAAATTGAACATTTTGCATTATACTTTTGAGAAGTCAACAATATGTATAATATCACTACTGGATGTGATTTTGGCTTCACTATAAAAATTTCATCAGGCTTGCCTTCTGTATAATAATGTAAATAAAACATATTTTATTTTAAATGTTTTATGTGTATTATACATATTACAATCATTGTCTCATGTTATTTCATAATAATCCGTCATGAGATAGTTATGAGAAGTAATTAATTTTTTCGTGTTATAAAGAATCTGAGATAATAAACAATTTTTTTATTTTAACAAATTTATTTGCTGGTAAATTTCTTATAGTTTTGGAAAGTATATTGTAAAAGTGTAAACATTACATTATAAAAGAGTTATTTTATCTGTGGAGACGAAGTGCATGCACAAGATTGTTTTTGTTCCTCATATATTTATTGAGTTAAATTTAAATTTTTTCTTAAATCAGGAAATATTTTTATATTAGGTTCTCAAATAAATATAACTGGGGTCTTAGACAATTAGAATATTAATTTATTTTACATTTTCAAAAACTTATGGGCTAAGATTGTAAATTGACCTGTGCACTATTTTGTATCTTCACGCCTGTATCCCTGAAGAGCTAGGCAGAGGTACAACAAGTGCACCCACTATTGCCGAAGATACTTGGTCTCACAAATGTAATAAGTGGCAAGCCTATCGCCAACCGGGCACTTTCCAATCCTGGGCAACTTCATGTTTATCAGAAAACTGAAAAAACATTTTTTTAAGTGCCCAAACGCGGAAACGAAGCCAGGACCTCATGTGGTCAACGCCAACGCTGAACCGCTAGACCACAGAGGTGGCTATATGTATTGATTGCTCTATGTTGTAGTGTGAAAATAGTATATACTAGGCTTGACGTGAACGGGCCACCGACCACAGCCCTTGGTAGCCAGCAACAGAGACTTAACATTCTTTCTCATATATTTTTATAGACGCCCCGCACATGTGTAGTCAGTGGCGGCCACTCGCTACAGCTACAGAATATATGAAAAAGAATGTTAAGTCACGGTCACTGGCCTCCAGTGACCGTGGTCGGTGGCCCATTTGCGCCAAGCTTTATAGCAAAAATTCAGAGACAAATCCCATATGAAAAGATACACAGAAAATTACTAAAGTAGATATGCACACAATTTTTACAGCTTTTTCGTATCATAACTCATAAGATAGCAAGCAAATAGCTCTCCTGATAGAAAGGGACAATCATAGACACCACACATGTAAACAGTACGCTACTAGTACTATTGTGTGGCCAGATATTAATGTCTTGCCTAAATAATGGAGTTAAGTTCATTCCTATTAAGTTGCACATTGTGATCTATACACCTAACAATTTCTTAGACTACCCCATGTTGGATCCTGGCTCCTTCAAAATAGACCGACTGCCATTCTGCTAAGCAGGTCGTAAAAGCCGACTAATTGGCTACACGAGTCACTACCATTATGTCTACTAGGTGGTAGAGTTCTGCATTGTTTTGCCCGGGTCTAGTACCACAGCCTTACTGCCACCAGCGGTTATCGCTGTCGTGTTCCGGTTTGGAGTGTAAGGTAGCCAGTAAATTTATACATGTGGAATTAGACCTCAACAAGACAGCAGCACACCATTAAAATCTATGGTGCCTATAGATAGGGGATGGTTGACTCTTTCATCATCATCTGCCTGTTTGCTATCTTATGATATAAAAACTACTCACCATGAGGCTGTTACAGTATTGTAAATTCTTTACATATTTATATTTAAAGAATATTATAGATGGTAGTTAATAACCATAAAAATAATTTAAATACCCAAGAGGTTATTTTGCAAGGTGTAAAATATAATTTTGTTAAGCCTTTGTTTATTGTACTTTCATATAGTAAAATCAATGGAGTGAGTTGTGTTTACATTTGACTTCCTTCTGATCACAGGATGAATTGAGGAATAAAGCTAAATGCACATAAATACTATTAGAGTAAGAAATACGTACCCATACCTAAATTTTCTTTAATATGCATTGTTAATTTATAAATGTTGAATATGTTCAGCTTTTAAGCAAAATATTTATTACCAATCCTTATCCTTAAATTATCGTGTAAGATTCTTATAAGAACTTTATAATTGACTATTCTCATCCATTGTCGTATTTATAAGGTTCGCATCAATGCCTATAAAAATAAGCTACACAATAATTGATTGAGGACATCAAATAAACCGGACAATTGACAATAATTGTTGCGAAAACATTTTGTAAGTAATTTAATTACAAAATGTTTTTTCTACAATTAAAACTGCGAAATAGAATCCGACAAGTTGATGTTAATTATTGATAAAAAGTTTTGGAATATTCGCAACTAGAAATTTGAAGTCCGAATATTATACGGACAATTTAAAATGTACACATATTAATAAGACTATGTATAGTAAACAATGCACCATTACTAATGACCCGGTTGAAGTTTATTTTTTTTAAACAAACATGTTCGTCTCCTTTAGCCAGTCAGATATATTTTATGGAACTTGTTTTTTAAATTAAATCGCTAACCTGATACTTCAAACATCCCGAGGCTTGAGAAAAGTGGATAAAAACCGTCCACAACACAGCAAACGCGCACAAATCACTGTTGACAGCTTAATCTGGTGGAAACTGGATTCCTAATAGGTTGATAAACAAAAACACGCATAGTAAACCACAAGACTCTTATATACGCGGTCAAACGAGATGTGTACCCACCTTACTTTTAGTTATAGCATGTGTGGCGAGCTTAACAACAGCAAAATTTCCAGTACCAATTGTTTTTTCAAGCTCGTAGTTTCCGACACACACTAGCTGGTCTATTGGGAAATGTTTAGTTTTATGCATAGGCTTTATACTGTTAGCCATTTTAGCAAACAATCACAATTTTATTCACTAAGATTCACATTCTGCGACGGATTTCTGGTTACTGAAGTTAGTTCACTTTCGATCCGCCGGAGCGCTACTATCATTCACGTCATTTGCAAAGGATGTGCAACTACGGCTTCAGGGGTTTCATTAATAAAACATCTAATGTTTTATCAAAATTATCAAGTAGCTACTTCATTTTCACACATTTAAATTAAAGTTGACAAGTTCTTTATTTTTATAATTTAACATTGTCAATTACGCTATGTCAATTATTCTTATCACTGATTTCTTATCAATACGTAAGGCTCAAAATGCACCTCACCGGATAATAAAAAATGAACTCGATTCACAACCTTTGCGTGATGCTTGCTATTTCACTCACTCTATTTTGTTTTGCGAATGAACGAGCGAGATCACAACATATCAAGGGGCGCGTGACGTCAACAATCATCTTTTACGTCATACGCGGCAATTTCAAACGAGTCAAAGAGTACGTCAGACACAACTATCGATTTTTGCCCTTAACTGAATTTACAATTTTGGTATGAAAGGCTCTCTTAGATCTCTCTACATAACAATCTCATTCAATTGTTAATTCAATATTCGTTTGTAATAGGTTTTCTCATAAGTGGTAGCGTAATAAGTACTTACAACGTAAATTGTTAGGTATATACTTATGTAACTACCTATTTAATGAATTAAGGAATATAACTTTGTTAAAGATTAGGAAAAAACGGGAATAGTATAACAGTTTTTTAATTATTAAGTCCGCTTGTAGACAACTATTTAAATGTATTTAAAAGCATTATATTTATTTTAATAGTTTGGTACAAGTGGAACTAACTAGGGATTGCCGTCTGGTTGAAATTCGATCAAAGACTAAACAAAACAATAAAATGAAAAATACCTTTTAAGTTTGAAAACAGACTTGTAAGTAATAAACAAATAGTATACATGTGTGTATATACTTAACTATGTGTGTCAAATGAATGGTAGTGTGCGTAATGTTTATTTTTATTAATTCATTGCGTTTCTAATGCACATTAATTAAAAATATTAGCTTTCTACATTTCTTCCTGTGTTAACTTTTCCTCCGTTAAATTTATACTCATCCATTCTTGTGATTGTAGTAAAAAGGGGTACAAAATTATATTCAGATAACGTTTAAATGAACTTTTAAATGTTGACTGTTTTATTACTCTTTTTTTCTTTTTTTTGTTACTCTATTGGTTAGCTGGTTTTTTGCACAAAGGTAGGGTTTGATCCACGGATTAAATGTATACGCCTTTCTAGATAATTTCTTAGTTTGTCAGCGTAGCTTGCAATTACATACAGAAATAAAATCACTTCAAGGGTAATTTTAATTGCAAATGTAAATTTAAAAATGCAACGATATCAACCATGAAAGTTTTGCAGGCCTGGCTTAGGACAAACAAGTTGTGAAAAAGAAGAGTGATTTTGCCAATAAGAAAACTAATATATGGGTGATTCTAATATATAGTGTCGATGACACTTTTAGTTTAATTATATACACGGCATTCACTAGTCCATATAAATACTTCGTATTCAAATAATTGTTTTTACTTAAAATAAAAATATACAATTTCCAACACTAGAGACCTAATCACAGACTATTTGTTCTGTCACTACGTTTTATAAGTCAGAGCTGTCCAGCGCACGGCCCACGAGCCGCGTTGTCATATTAGCCCAGGATGGTATCTGGCTTGGCCAGCCCTGTTATGAGTAATCCCAAGTATAAAAATTATTACCGGCTGACGACAACCGAGTCCAGTGAGCTACAAAATACCGATTTTGAATTAGCCAATCGGAACAACGTGTTCCTTTTCAGATTATTGACAGAATTAACATTGTTAGTGTACCTAATGTAGATTGTCAATTTTTCAATTAATTCGTTGTTACATCATACAAAACTTGAAACACCCTTAGCAATATTTGTCTACTAACATTAAGTGCAGTATCGTTGCGCACAATTCGCTATCTTTCACGATAATATGGTTTCGGTTGACGTAGTACTAGAACCAAAAAAATCTGTAAACGGTTGATTTTGCAGGCCATCCCTGAAACTTCCCGCTAAGTTAAGGTATTTTAAGCTCACAAGAGTAAAGACTATAAAATATATAGATTTTTTCAGTTCAAATATCTATTTTGTTAAAAATAGCAGTATATTGATTTTTGAAAAGCTGTATAGGTATTTTAGAAATGGTGTTCGCTTTTGATCTTTCGAATGGCATGTAACTCAATTTTTCAGATCTAACATAGGTATTGCTTCAGCTAAATAATCGATAGGTTGAAAAATTTAGAAGCAATGTCAAAAAACATTTTTAAAAAAATTTTCGTCATGTATCCCATGATGTATCCCAAACAAAATGACCGATTTTGATCCAATTGACGGTATTGGGCGCAGTTTTTAAAGGATAAAAGGTGGTAAGTATTTTAAGTCAATCGGTATATTATCAGGCCTCTGACATTCGCTTATACCTACCACGACAAGCACCTACAGCACACGACAACGCAGCGTTGCAAATCGGTCGGGGCTGCCCCGTCACAGAATACATAATAGTACACGGCCCTGTGCTTATTAGTACACTAGCTGACCCGCGTAGCTTCGCTCGCGAGTAGATGGCATGTCGTCAAAATAGCTTTTCATACAAATTTCATCCCTTATTCCCATATAAAGGTTGACTTTTGAAAAAAAAATTAGCCTATGTTTGACACCGACTTTTCGACTACTTCCATGCCAAATTTCAGGAAAATCGGTCAAGCGGTTTAGCCGTGAAAGCTCGTAACAGATAGACAGACAGCCAGACAGACAGACTTTTGCATTTATAATATTAGTATGGATTAGTATGGATGCGTACCTGTATGACGGCCTGTCGATCATCGTCACAACGTAACGTTTATTACTATAGGTACTCTTATAAAATGGGGAATCGTAATACAAATAATTGCTGTGCGGATGTCTGTCGCATAAACAGAAGGATTCAAAGTTTTCATTTTTTACTTTACCGAAAGATTCTGAATGGTAAGAAATATTTATTAACCGTCCCGTTGGTCGAGTGGTTAGTGACCATGAGTACGTAATTGACATGGCTCGGGTTCGATTCCCGACAGGGACAAACATTTGTGTAATGATGTTTGTATTTCTGGGTTTGGGTGTTTATTATGTATATTTCGGTGTCTGTATATGTAATTCTTTGTATTAATATCGTTGACTAGCACCCATATTACAAACAAATATTTTGCTTACTTAGGAGTTAGATCAATTCGTGTTCTTGTTCGCGTTGTGATTTCAAACCTGATGCAACGAAAAAACGACATGTAAGAGACACAAATACAAAAATGCGTAGAATGAAGGAGGGAGAGGGAGAGGGAGGGAGAGAGGGAGAGGGAGGGAGAGAGAAAGAGGGAGGGAGAGAGGGAGAGGGAGGGAGACGGACAGGGGTAGGGAGAGGGGAGGGGGAGAGGGATAGGGAGAGGGGGAGGGGGAGTGGGAGGGGGAGAGGCATAGGTAGAGGGGAAGGGGGAGGGGGAGGGGGGCAGGGAGAGGGAGAGGGAGAGTGGGAGAGGGATAGGGAGAGGGGGGAGGGAGAGGGAGAGGGATATGGAGAGAGGGAGAGGGGGGAGGGGGACGGGGAGGGAGAGGGGTTTGGGGGGAGAGGGGAGGGGGAGGGGGTAGGGGGAGAGGGGGAGGTGGGGAGGGGGAGAGAGGGAGAGGGAGAGGGGGAGGGGGAGAGGGAGGGGAGGGCGAGAGGGGGAGGGGAGAAGGGCGTGGGAGAGGGGGAGGGGGAGAGGGAGGGGGAGAGCGGGAGGGGGAGAGAGGGAGAGAGAGGGAGAGAGGGAGGGGGAGAGAGTGAGGGGGAGAGAGAGAAGAGGGGGGAGGGTGCGAGAGGGGAGAGGGGGAGGGAGAGGGATATGGAGAGAGGGAGAGGGGGAGGGAGAGAGGGAGAGGGGGAGGGAGGGGGAGAGGGGGTGGGAGGGGTAGAGGGGGTGGGAGGGGGAGAGGGGGTTGGGGGGGAGAGGGGGTGGGAGGGGGAGGGGGGAGGTGGAGCGAGGGGAGAGGGGGAGGGAGAGGGATATGGAGAGAGGGAGAGGGGGAAGGAGAGAGGGAGAGGGGGAGAGGGGGTGGGAGGGGGGGGGGGAGGTGGAGCAAGGGGAGAGAGGGAGGGGAGGGATATGGAGAGAGGGGGAGGGGGAGGGAGAGAGGGAGAGGGGGAGGGTAGGGGGAGAGGGGGGTGGGAGGGGGAGACGGGGAGTGATTTCAAACCTGATGCAACGAAAAAACGACATGTAAGAGACACAAATACAAAAATGTGTAGAATGAAGGAGGGAGAGGGAGAGGGAGGGAGAGAAGGAGAGGGAGGGAAAGAGAAAGAGGGAGGGAGAGAGGGAGAGGGAGGGAGACGGACAGGGGTAGGGAGAGGGGAGGGGGAGAGGGATAGGGAGAGGGGGAGGGGGAGTGGGAGGGGGGGAGAGGGATAGGTAGAGGGGAAGGGGGAGGGGGAGGGGGAGAGGGGGTGGGAGGGGGAGGGGGGAGGTGGAGCGAGGGGAGAGAGGGAGGGGAGGGATATGGAGAGAGGGGGAGGGGGAGGGAGAGCGGGAGAGGGGGAGGGTAGGGGGAGAGGAGGGTGGGAGGGGGAGAGGGGGAGGGGGAGAGGGAGAGGAGAGGGGGGGAGGAGAGAGAGGGCGAGAGGGAGAGAGGGAGAGGGAGGGAGGGGATAGGGAGGGGGATAGGGAGAGGGAGAGGGGGAGAGGGAGAGGGGGAGGGGAGGGGAGGGGGAGGGCAGGGGAGGGTAGGGGGAGAGGGGGAGGGGGGAGGGAGAGAGAGGGGGGCTGGCTGGCTGGCGGGGAACAGAGTGAATAGAGCGTTGGTTTTAAGTCAGGGTGCCCCTCTTGCCCTGCATAATCATTCCTATGCCTGCCTATGCCTATCCCAACGATATTGTATGAAAGTGAGAGTTGGGTATGTTAGAAGGGCATGAAAGTATAATCAACGCAGGACCAATGTAATCGTAATGTTGAAGTGAGAGAGAAGTTATGCTTGAAAGAAAGTGTTGGTGTAAAGATGAGAAAGGGCATGCTCCGTTGGTTCGGACATGTACAAAGAATGGTAGGTGAAAGATTAACAAAACAGATATACAATGCGAGAGATAAAATACTTTATTATTGAAGTGAAACTTTTGAAGTGAAACTTCTTTAGAATCGTTGTGATTTCAAACCTGATGCAACGGAAAAAACGACAGGTAAGAGACACAAATACAAAAATGTGTAGAATGAAGCCGGTAAAGAATGAGACAGAAATATACATACTATTTTATATTATCGGTCTCTCCTCTTTGTTCCGTACTTCGTAGCGTCCCCACTCCCGTCGTTTAAGCATAGTCGCCTGTAATTAGTGAGCCAAAGCGAGAGAGCAAATGTCGGTGTGTATGTATACTGCACACTGTTTAATACTTGCTTGTATTTGAGCATTTAACGTGTGTTAGTATATGTGAAAAGTACGTGAGCTAATACTACTTTACACTGTATGCGGCTGCGTATTACAGCTTTTTAGTAAGATGCCATCTCATTCTTTTCTCGATTTAGTGAAGTTTCACTTCTATCGTGTGTGAATCGCACACACACCTTTTTTTTATTTGTGGCAAAATTAACATTTTTAATATTGCTAAGATATTATAGAATTTGTCGAGGAATATTTATTATTATTATTATTAATTTTATTATTTACTAGCTGTGCCCGCGACTTCGTCCACGTGGCAAAACTTCGAAAAAAAGTAGCCTAAGTTACTCCCTATCACATCAGCTATCTGCCAGTGAAAGTCTCGTGAAAATTGGTCTAGCCGATCCAGAGAGACAGACAGACAGACAAAAATTATAAAAAATGTTATTTTGGTATATGTATCGTGTATACAAATAAATGTGTGTATACATTTAGTAAAAACGGTATATTTTAATATTACAAATAGACACTTCAATTTTATTTATATGTATTGAAGATTTATTGAATACTCTTCTGGCTCAATTACAAGATGCACCGTCCCTATTTTTAAAAGTCAAGTGTACTAGTATAGGATCCCGATAGAAATCGACCTTCAACGAGCTGGTTAATGAATCAAACATATTTTTTATGTAATTTAATATATCAAAAAATATGTTACATATGGGTTGCCTATCAAATTTCAGTCCAGGATATTTTTGATTAATTTTTGAAAACATGTTTTTTTAAATATTACACATACACACACACACATATACACATACACACACATACAAACACACATACACACACATATACATACACATACACATACGTACACATACACATAAACATACATAAATACTGACGTCATCGTGAAAATAGTCGGAAAAGATTTCTAGGACCTCAAATCATCCGGTGAAACTTAATTTTCGAAAATCGGGGCAAAATCTGTAACTTCCTTGTCTACATAGGTATGTAGTGGGAAGTTATAAGTTACAGCACAGAATATGGTTACAATGTCATTGATAAACTGGCCTAGTACTACATTGTTATTGAAGTAATTACAACGAAAAAGCGACGTTTAGAGAACAAAATATACAGCGTGTATAAAAATAATGAAATCGGCAGACACGTCCGAGCCGCTTCAGAACAAATTTACAATTACCATTTCAAATCATAAAAAAGGCTAGTCATTTCTACGGTTTTACGTTAAAAATATTTAAAAGCGGACAAGGCTGCCAGCATTTTTGTAATACCTAACCATAGAGGTATTACATCAGCTACCTCCAAGGTAGGAGCAGCTGATGCTATGTAGGGACTTGTCTATATTTAAATAACCTACCTATTCCTATCCCGATTGCCTTAGTTAGGCTAGTACATTTTGTGGGGCTGTCTTTTACTAAAAGATAGTTTGCCCCATGTGTGGTATTGACTATTTTCTTTTAAAATACAACAGTAAATGTTATTTAATTACTACTACAACATGTCACAAATTTTAGTCTACAAAACCTAACCAAAAGGTATACCACAGTCCCTTAGCTAATCTATCCTACTTTATTAAATTTTAGCCTGAAGGGCTCTAGCTATAATGAGATAATACGAGATGGAAAGGTATAACAATTCAAACTTTGTTTTCTTTATTGGACCAAAAGAAAAAAGATTGAAGTATTACTTCCTCTCATCATCGAGCTCGCCCCAATAGATATCCCGAATATAATAATAGGAATAATTATTATTCCTCACCTTGAACCATATTCAACTACCTCATCAAAATACCTCCCATGATTATCTGAGTTTATATATATCTTATACAGATATTCTTTGTGTCGACTATGTCGTACTACAAAGTTGACTCTCATTCACTTAACTCTTAACCCCATCTCTATACTGACTTTACGACTCCATATTAAGGCGGCTCTGTTCCTAGCAATAATTAAACTCCATTAAATACTTTTTTATTGAAAAAAAACTTGAGAGGAATACATTTCATTTGAAAACATAATAACATATTTCTTCATATATTCCTTCGTCATCTTTTTCCCTTTGGCTCCGGTTCATCATCACGATATTGGTTGAACCCCGTCATATTATATGAAACAAACATAAATATTAGTATCTTTAGACACAAGCCCAAACTAAAATAATGATCTAACATGCATTAATCAAAGACCTACTACTTGTAGGTCTTTGGCATTAATGAATGATAACAAAAAATACATCATTTTTTATATACGTACATGATAAATAGGTTAAAATATTTATATGTACAATATCTCTGTATCTCCTATTGCTTAACTTCATGATTACATATTAATTTACATTAGACAAACTCTACACTATTTTGAACGGCTCCTTACATAACCTACAAAATTTCAAACTCCTGTTGTCCACCCGTCTTGGTGTATATGTCGCAGTGAAATTGTCAATAGCCGTTAGATTATAATCTACCTAGGGATTTTATAATTTGGTTAGGTTATGTTAGTAGTTAAATTATAATATCACTTAGGTAAATTATAATCTAACGGTATTGACAATTTCACTGCGACATATATACTAATACTAATTGGCCGGGTAAGAAATTCTTTACTCTAGCCCTTTTGTCAAAATATTTTTTCTTTCTAACTTGTGCCTTCCTAATGTTATACATTGCCTTTCGAACTAAAACACCCAGTAGATTATGTCTCTCAGCATAATTTATCTCCCGATTACAACTATACCTATTCACTCCCTATATACTTAGAAAAGTTCTTACAGGCGGTGAATCTGTATTGCGAATATATTCGTCATTGGCGTTGAATAGGTTAAAATTTCATAGTTTGGAACAATAAAAAATCTTTGGATTATTCCGCATTAACGAGTTGAAACTACGGAACCTACATTGCGCGAGGCACGACACGCACATGGCTGGTTTTTATTATTTTTATTTATATAATGGCGCGGATAAAAATATCGGCCTACGGCGAAGTATCGCCCTAGCCCGATATATCGGGTTATCGCGAAACTGCATCAAGACCGAAGGGACTTGACACGTCATCGCAGTGGGCGTCAAACTACGGTCCGCAGGTGATATTAATTGTGCGACTCGCGACAAAGAAACAATAATATAATAACAATACACAATAATAATTACAAACTTTAATTTACCTGCATACATATTATGTTTACGTAACTTCATGTATAAGCCGTATTTTGATACTGGCATTCTGTATCGACCACCGACCACACAGCCCATAGACACCTAATAATAGACGAATGACTTGTGTCAACACATCTGACTTATAGTTCCGATGTAAATGTTCACGCGCCAATGATAGTAGTGATTGAGTAATCAGTGTCGACCAATCAGATCCTCTGTACATCACTATCTTTCACTGTGGCCTTGAGTTAGCCAATTACGGCGTTGCAACCCCACTTCGTCTTACCTCAGCTAGTTGCCAGAATGCATTCAATACGGAAAATCAAACATTAGCCGTCTATAGGCTGTATGGTCGGTGGTATCGACGTATGTTATTTTATGTAGAAAAAAAATAACATCCGCGATTTGACCTTGCATCATTGCATGTTATGAAACAGTATCATATGATTGTGATCTTAGGGCGAGTGAAATAAAAAAAACAGTAGCATAAATTAAAGAATGTAAGAAACGAATGTTATTGAGTTAAGAATTCGAGAAGAAAATAATTTAAGGAATGTTACAACATTCTTGTTTGCTTGGTCATGAGCACAAATATCATCATCAGCAGGCAGCAAAAATATCACCTGTGGCCCGCGGTTTGATGACTAGTGATATTATGACGTAAGCATTTGTCGTGATGTAGTTCGCGATAACATTGCGCTAGCGCGAAAATTCACCGTCGCCCGATATGTCTAGCCGTCATAAAGACGTACAAGCGCAGCTTGACTGTCAGACAGAGCAGAGCAAAGAATTAAGATTTATACATGGGGCACACTAAAAGTTTGCACTTCTAGCTAATCGGCACTATTTGAATTTCGAATGTTATATTTTTAAAACGTTGCAACCTTCTTAGTAATAAAAAAAACAATTGGCGGGAAATGATTTGACAATTGTTTTTTATCACACATCAAAGTTCTACGTACGCAACGAAAATGGAATAGTCGAAAAGATTTTAGAGCGATGATTTTTTATGATTTTAAAAGTTCTCTTTCTCCGCAAGACTGTGCCGCTCGTCTTCAAAATGCTTTTGGGAGAGAAGCACCGTAAGGCGATGGTTTGCTGAATTTGAGAGAGGTCGAGTTTCTTTACATGACGACTTTCGTGAAGGACGGCCTTCAACTGCCGTCGACGAAAATGATGTGGCTACTGTTAAGCGGTTAATTGAAGAAACTCCCCAGATTACCTATGAGACAATTCAAGGACTATTGAGGATTGGTATGAGCCAAATTCAAAAAAATTTACACGAAGAATTGAAAGTTCGGAAACTTTGTTGTCGTTGGATCCCTCATGAACTGACAGTGAAGCAGAAGCGGGCTCGCGTGGAATGGTGCTCACAGATGCTACTGAAGTACGACCATGGACATTCTAATGCTGTTTATGACACTGTCACAGGAGACGAAACGTAGATTTATTGTTTTGAACCCGAAAAAAAAAACAGAAATCTTGTGAATGGGTGTTTGAAAATGAGAACAGGCCAACAAAAGTGAGACAGACGAGAAACGTTGGTAAAAAAATAATCGCATTTTTTTTCTCAGCAACGGTTCCCATCAGTACAATTCCACTTGAAGATCAAAAGAGTGTTAATGCCGAGTGGTATTCTACCATTTGTTTTTAGGCTGTTAGAAAAAGTTCGCGAAAGACGACCCAAAAGCCGCATTCTCCTACACCATGATAACGCTTCTTCACACACGGCCAACAAAACAAAGTCATTTTTAGCTTCCAAAAAAGTACATCTCGTCACTCATCCTGCGCAAAGCCCCGACCTAGCACCCTGTGATTTTTGTATTTTCCCCAAAATCAAAGATTTGATGAGACGTTTTACGTTTACCAACTCCGAAGAGGCAGTGATAGCGTTCAATCAGCACGTAGAAAACATGCCTTCAGAGTGCTAAGTGTGAGTTTTTCTTTTCGCATTCGATCGTGAGCGCGTTTCGAGTTTACTAGGAATTTGTATGTGATTTGTACAGCGCCACCTAGTGGTAAACTGGTTTCTCACGTTTACCACTAGGTGGCGCTGTACAAATCACATACAAATTCCTAGTAAACTCTAAACGCGCTCATGATCGAATGCGAAAAGAAAAACTCACACTTAGCACTCAGATCTGTGCTCCTGTTTTAAAAAATGGTTTGATCGCATGAAAAAAATGTTTAAAATGTAAAGGAGATTATTTTGAAAAGCAATAAACATAATATTTTGGTTACAACATGTTGTTTTTTTTTAAGTTACGCAAAACTTATAGTGTGACCTACGTATCTATGAAAGATTCATTGAGTCCATTGTGACGTATTCCCCTTCTCGCCTTTCTCCCGCACATCGCTCCCTACTACACAATACGCTTGCGCGAAAATCAAGAACACATCTATCCACCATTTTGTTTTTGTTTATCAATTAAACAGAAATCATTATCTATAAATTAAAGTAACTGACATGAAACTGACTATCTACAAACCAAAAATCCATTTAGGGATATTTCTTTTTATCCCAAAAAGGTGATTGGGGTCTAACTCCAATAATTTGATAGTTGAAACCGGTGCGAGCCGGCATAATTGAAGTAAAAAAGGTACCTATCTACTTAAGTTTATCATTGTTTAAAATTTTAGGTACCTACTTAAATATGTTAAACATAAAACGAGAGCCCGGTTGGTTGAGTGGTTAGATACTGACCATGCTATGGTAATTTAGTACTATAAAATATTTGATAATTGTATTGAAAATAGCGTCACCTAGGTCACGAATTGAAAAATATTTTATTTCTAAAGATAAGATCTGGATTCAAGGTTTTTGCCACTACATACGAATATTAAAAATAACCTTTTAATGTCTTAAACATATATATTTAAATAAGATATTACATTACATTATATTTTTTAACTATCTGAACTATAAACATATATTGTTTTGTGGTAAATACGCTTATTTTTCAAAATGACAAAGTTTGGCCAATCTATCAAACAATAAACAACACAATTACAAATGGCATCGTCATGGTGTTAAATGTTGATACTCGTGCGCATTTTATTATTGAAATTCAGTTTGTTTTGTGTGTATTAGTGTTATTTTCGTTGGTTTGAACTTTTATTCTCCGGATTGCTTAATCGTGACACAAAACTAATATATTGTGCTATTTATTGTGAGATAATAAAATTTTAATTATAATATGAATGTTTTAATTCTGAATATATAACATTATACAGCGTGGCAATCAAACGAAGTTGCAAAAGGACTTGTCAGAGTTACATTTTGTTTGAATGGCACGCTGTATAGTGTTTGATAAATTCCTATTTACTATTAAAATTTCAATAAAAAAGTAGGTACCTATATTAAGCTGCCGAAACAAAATAGTTCTCATGCTATAAGATAGATGACGCCAGTAGTACGCCATTATAGATTTAGAAAGTTGGCCATCTATACCTATAGTAATACACATATTTGTAGCGGCTCAAAAACAATCACAAACGCTATAAGAAAAAATAATAAAAAATGGACAAAAATCAATAACAAATGGAAAAAATGAAATTCAAAAATAAAATCCTGAATCGCGATATCACAATTATTTATCTTGTAACACTATATACAAGTTTCAACGTTTCTCAAATGGACTTCGGTCCCCAGGCAGTACACCTTGCCTGGCTGGGAAGATCTTCCTTTTCCCTTCCTTGTCTTTGTGTGACGTCATCAACCTCCACAGTAATGACGTCGTCTGACAAGCAGCTGGCCCGCTGGTTCCATCACTTCGACCCTTCCACGGTACGGACCAGCGACGCCACATATTTATCTATGATACTGACTTCGCAAATAATGGGGCTGATCAGGGGTTGGTAAACTGCGGCTCGCGAGCCACATACGGCTCTTTGGAAGTGAAGCTGCGGCTCTTTAGTTCGATACGCAAATATTATTTATTTTATACTAGCTGTTGCCTGCGACTTCGTCCGCGCGGACTTCGTTTACTCCGCACTGCTCCCCCTGATAGCGTGATAATATGTAGCCTATATATTGACCCGACCTGTTAGTAATATTCATGCAAAATTTGAAGTAAATCCATGCAGTACTTTTTGAGTTTACCCCGGACATACATAAAGACAAACACACAAACAGACATACAGACAACCAGACAAAAAGACAAAAATTCTAAAAACTATATTTTTGGCTTCGATATCGATTGTAGATCACGCCCCAAGTATTCTTTTAAAAAATAATCATTGTACAGTTTTGACTTTCCTACGATTTTATTAAATGTATAGATTTTATATATAAAAAAATTCTTTTCATCATTTTCAACATTTGTGTGATGAGCACACCTAGTTGCTTTTATTTCTAAGTTAGGGTTTTCATCAAATACATTTGAGTATTTTTTGTATGTACATACTAGCTTTTACACGCGGCTTCACTCGCATTTAAGATTTTTTTTTAAATAAAAAGTATCTTATGTTACTACTAATATCTTCAATATTCTTGGAGATATTAGTACAAAGTGTACAAAGTTTTATAATGATCGCAATCGGTTAAGTAGTTTTCGCGTGAAAGCGTACCAAACAAACTTACGTTCGCATTTATAAGTAGGGATTTCTATATTGTGTATTGGTATTGTTGACTGACACCCATACTACATACAGTGATCGTATATTTGTATAAATATCATTAACTATCTGATCCGCGCAGCTTCGCCCGCGAGTAGATTAACATGTCGTCAAGATAGCCTTTCATACAAATTTCATCCCCTATTTCAATCATTTAAGGGTGACTTGAAAAAAAATTAGCCTATGCTTGACCCCGGCTCTTTAACTACTTCCATGCCAAATTACATGAAAATCAGTCCAGCGGTTTAGCCGTGAAAGCGTAACAGACAGACAGACAGACTTTCGCATTTATAATATTAACATGGATTGTGCAGTGCAGAAATTATATTTTTTCAAACATGAGCGGAAATATTCGAAGTATCAGATTTATTTACACAGAAAAACTAGTCATTTCCGCCTGCATGTCGCGGCCGGCGCATTTTTTTTTATTTAGAACAAAAAACGCGCACGCATTCGGCAATGTCATATGAAAAGGCATGCTGGTGGATGTGTCATTTGAATTTAGAACTCTTTTATCTTGGTACATATTGTGTTTACGGGGCTGTATCACATGAGTAGATAAGGGATATATTCTTTGGCTGTATAGCCATATATGCGTTTACCATTAGGCATAAACGGAAAAAAAAATTTGGCGGTATTTAAAGAAGTACTTACGAATCTCGATACTCTTATTTTAATAATAAACATGAATTAAAATTTGTAACGAGTTCTGACGGTTCCGAAACTGAAATGATATTGACTAAGACTATAAGCGAAATTGACCATGGAAATCCTGCTGTCAGCGAAGTCAAAACAAAAAAAGGTAAATTAATTCATTACCTACATAAAAACTTTTATTTCCTTGCATTTTTGGGAAACGCACTATATGCCTATATGTCCTCGCCTGCGGCTCGATCTTCAAATTCATGCTTGACCTACAATTGCCTGTTTCGCAACCTTTGCAATAATGTACTATTAGGGAGACCAGATGCCCCGTGTTTTACGGGTTATCACGTATTTTGAGCTACAAAAATTTAAGAATCTATAATTTGAAAAATTGAATACGGGATAAACTGTCGTATTTTTAAAAATTCCGTCTACTTCCGTTTACTGGAAAGCTCGACTAAATATGAATGTTCTGCCTGTTTTACTACGAATTCGTTCGTTCGTATGACGAGCAGTTATTTATTTACAGTGCCTGATATTTTAAATTTGTATACATTTGCTTCACAAAATAATGATCATGTAAAAGCTGTTGACTTGTGACAAGTTATATAGATTTAAATATTAAAGATTTTGCAAAAAAATAGTGCCACTTTGTCTCCCGTAAAAAGTGTAAGACCCCTATTTTTGATGCTGGTAACCCTTAAATTAAGAAGTAGTAGGTGGCAATACTAACTATTATATACCTACGTGATTGTAGGTGCAGCATTCTCTTGTGTGTTGTCAGCCAGGGTTGTGTGTTGTCTGCCAGGGTTGTGTGTTGTCTGCCAGGGTTGTGTGTTGTCTGCCAGGGTTGTGTGTTGTCTGCCAGGGTTGTGTTGTCAGCCAGGGTTGTATGTTTTCAGCCAGGGTTGTGTGTTATCAGCTAGAGTTAGGTTGTCAGCACGCGTTTATCCCATATCTGGATTGGTGCTTCTAAAGATTAAGGTTGTTCAATCTAGAAACTGGTAATAAACTGCCTGTTTTATGCAGATGACGTCATAATTTTATTCTTGGCTTTGACTTCACTCCATCTGTGTTACTGTCTCACAAACAATAAACGTACTCAATTTTCTGATTACTCTTGATAGTTCCTCTAGGATAGGCCTCTCGTAAAAGGCTAATATCACTGACATCGTCACTATTAATTTAACGAGTTTTGCAACGTCTCCTTCGGGTCTGGTATCACCGGCTTCTCTATTTCTGCCGCAAATGTTTAATGATTGTGACTGTCGTATTTTGTGTTGTGGTGTAATGTACATGTAAATTTACCAGCTAATTTATGCAGTTCGCGTCGTATTCTTGCCATACGGATAGCAACGCATCATTAACATTTCTGGTGTCTATCGGAATTGTTATCTTTTTCATCAGAACCATCAGCTTTTCATCCGATGATATATAATATTTACTGCAGAAGTTGAACTGCTTTTCGAGATCGGATTGAAGGCCATGCGCGAATCCAAGGCGGTCACAATTGTCCCCCCCCCCAGTTACGTCTTATTCTTCAAATTATTGGAATTAAAACACAAATGACATTGGTTTATTATAATTGTTACAATATTGTTCTAATTTCAATTGACATGTTTTTATTACTTGGATTAATATTTGTATATAATGAACTAGTATTATAACGATATAAGTAATATTACGATGTACAAATTGTCTTCATGTAATTTGAATGTTATCTATTATTTAATAACTGACGTTCAAAAAGAGGTTACTATTAATCCTATTTTGAATAAAAAGTGTTGACTTTGACTTTGAAAAAAAAAGCAGGTGAAATGAGTAAAGATTGCTCTAACTCCTGGATCCGCGCCTGTCGCAGACTTAGCTGTAAACATGGTGGTGAGATATTTTTACCGCTATAGCGTCAATGCTCAACATTATTGTGTTTCGTTTTGGAGTACGAATTAAGTTCTGGCAACACAACGCGCAATTATCATCTTGTTTATAGGCTGTCCCTTTCCATCAGCCTTAGGCAGGGGCAACCTGCGGCTCTTTAGTTTCATACGCAAATACTATTTTACTATTTATATAAAAAAAATATTTTCATCGCTTTTACCCTCACCCCTGACATGCGTCGTCACTGACGTCAGTCCGTCGAAGTACTGTTTTATTATATTGTAGAATATATATATATATATATATATATAGTGTTAGTTTATAAAATATTTATTATATGGGCCGTTGCCTGAAATAATTGGTAAAATAAATAAAATAAATACACACCAAAGATGTTAACGGTGCGTTGATATATGTGTGGCGGGGTTGGAATGCCACGTGCATAAGTTTACCGACTATTTTATGTATCACCAAGGGGGAGGGGGGGTTAAAAAATGCAAAAAAAGACATCACGTGATTAAGGGACGGCCCATTTGCAAGATAAAATAGTCGGTAAACTTATGCACGTGGATAAGTTTACCGACTATTTTATCTTGCAAATGGGCCGTCCCTTAATCACGTGATGTCTTTTTTTGCATTTTTTAACCCCCCCTCCCCCTTGGTGATACATGGTGATGTTTAAGACTGCCCCCTTCCTAACCACCCCCTATATCACGTGTATTTTTTAGTACCTACAAAGAATCTTAATTTTTTTTAAATATTTAGGAAATATAGGTAAAAGTATCATCTAATTTTATTATACAAAATTAAAGACTACAGTAATAACGTCTAGTGGTAGACAGAAAAGTTACAGGTTGTTTTTGGCTGACTTAATAACAAAAGGAACTCGAAAATTTTTTTGTACTAATCTATTTATAGGTACATATAATAAAATCGTAGGAAAGTTAATGTATGTCCGGGGTAAACTCAAAAAGTACTGCATGGATTTACTTCAAATTTTGCATTAATATTACTAACAGGTCGGGTCAACATATAGGCTACATATTATTACGCTATCACCTACGGGGAAGGAGCTGTGCAAAGTAAACGAAGTCCGCGCGGACGAAGTCGCGGGCAACAGCTAGTACATGAATATTATTTAATGTACAGTGTCCTTGGACCACGGATTAGCAACTTTCTTCAACATCAATAGCTGGATATGTATCTTGCAAATAAATACACGTGATATATTACTACACCCCCCCTCCCCCATTGAGATATTTCGTGATTTTTTATGGACCCCACCCCCCCCTTTCAAGCCTCACATGATTAACGGACGGCTCGAAACCGAAACACACCAGCAGAAAGCATTGACGCTATTCTGGCAACAATAGATAAAGGTTTTTACTAAACTTGAGATATTGCAGAACCGGTTTGCGTCAATGTTTTTTAATGATTGGATGGCACAACAAACATCTGTGTGATGAGCATAGATGATTCTATTTCTGGGTTTGGGTGTTTATTAAATATCTATGTATTTCTATTGTTTTTTTTTTATATTATAAGATAGCAAACAAGCAGATACCCATCCTGATGGAAATAGTCAAACATCGCATATAAACACCGAAGGTGTTAATGGTGCATTGCTATCTTGTGGCGAGGTCTAATGCCACATGCACAAGTTTACCGGCCACCTTACTTTCCAAACCAAAACGTCGTGTTTTGGCAAGCACTGACGCTACTGCGGCAGGAATAGATAAGGCGGTGGTACCAGACCCGGGCGAGACAATGCAGAACTCTACCGTCCATTAGTAACTAACACCCATGTTACAAGCAAATAAATTGCTTAATTTGGAATAATTAATAGATCAAATAGATGATAAAATGTACCCCTAGGGTGCGCGTATCACTGATTGGGAAGCACTGTCCTAGACAGAATGGTTTCCTGGTTTCTGTTGGAATCTCGTAGTAGTAGGAATATAAATAAAACAATGAATAATAATTTACTCGTTAAATATATATTTCTATAATAGAAATCTGTTGTTACGTATGTTACATATAGTTAACTGCTTCATAATAATAAAATATAATTATATTAAAATAATAAATTAATTTTCATATTATTAATAATAGTTCAACAGTAATATCTTTGGCTAATAAAGATCCATTTCAATATTATTAACTATCCCATACAGCCTGTACTATCTATATGGCGAAGTTAAAGTTTTTTGGCGATGTTAGAGGATTATGGCGATTTTGATGAATTATGACTGTATTTTATGTTTTTTTTTTTGTGTGATGATTGAGAATGATTGTGATGTTTTTTTATAACTAAGGCGGTGTATAATACTTTTTTTGTTAATTTAACAGTTATCATTTAACTGCAATAATATTTCAAATATAAATTGATTACATCATATAAATTGGTTATTGGAAAAGAAATTTGTAATGTAAATGTTGGGAGACCGAGTTATTGTATTATATGTACTTGGCTTGAACGAGGCATTCGTGGATTTAAATATGAACAAGTGTAAAGAAAATTTGACAAAATTCATACATTATTAATGGAATTTTGATAATAATAACTATAAAATGAAGATAATTTCTAGATATATTTACGGATATATATATCCATTTAACATCCACTTAAAAATCTCACTATCGTTTTTTTTTATATTATAAGAATAGCAAACAAGCAGATGGATCTCCTGATGGAAAGAGTCAACCATCGCCTATAGACACCAAAGATGTCAATGGTGCGTTGCTATCTTTATTTGCGTTATGGCAAAGCTTGAACATTTAGCGTAAAATGTATTTTGGGAATTAGGCTTACTATTGTATTCTACAATTTTGGCGATATTTTTTGATTTTGTTGTCGATTGATTTGGCGGTATTTAAAATTTGTAGGTTTCAGTAGATATAGAAACTAAATAAATATTTACCTATTCACTGCTGGCATCTTAACAACGACTTAAAATGATAGCTATATGACGTATATAGCACGGGAGAGATGAGAATAGGGAGATGAAGGGACCGATATTCAATGTTACAGAATAATCGAGTGTAACAGTCCAGATATATCTCGCGATGTTACACTATTCTATTTCTAATTTAAATAATGATTTTATATTTAGGTGTATACAAAGGTTGATTTCTGTCCAGACATGTGTACTAATCTCTGACCGGCAAAGTTAACTGGATCGTACTACTCAATGTTAAGATAGTATACCGTTTGTCATAAATGCAAGAGTAAGCTGAGTCGGTCTACAGTTGATATCAATTTCTATTTAAAAACTGAAAAATTAAAATGTAAACATTATACATTTCTTCCGAGGTAATGTTTTTTCCAAATATAACAATTATTTTTTTAAGTTTAAAGTAGAAAAAATTTTTTTTAAAGACTAATAAACTGTTAATATTTGTGTTTTAGAAGTGAGTTCCAAATATAACAATTTTTTTTTTTTAACTTTAAAGTGGAAAAAAAATTTTTAAGGACTAATAAACTGTTAATATTTGTGTTCTAGAAGTGAGCCCACGCTAGGGAACGCTTAACAATTTATTAAACACCACACACAAAATATAAAAGACCCAAGATGCACAGTCCCGAACAAAACTGACATTTAAAACTGTCCCTAATTTCACAAAAGTAGTTATAAATATGGCAAAAACATATATTTTTGCATATACGACCGTAAGCGCAAGACTTATAGTTCATTTTAAAAAGCAACGTACCTACAAAAAGTAATAAAATCGACAGTCGTGATCGACGCGATTCTATTTGAAATGAGCTCACAATTTAAAATTAAGCGCTCATTTTTAGGGGACGTTTTTGAGACACTGATTGTGCATCTTGGGTTTTTTATATCAATGATTAAACAAAGAAAACTCTCGACGTGGCTGGATTTGAACCTGATTTTCACTGCCTTGTCTGCGCTGAAGACGAGATTGATCACTGGTGCGAATCCTGCCGCGTAAAAATTTTCCTTATTAAATCAATTCTTATTCTGGTAATACGGATTTAAGCAAAATATTAAATAAGAAATATTGTTTTTGCGAAACTTACACGAGCTAATACTTTTTAAACAAATAAAATAAATATAACATTGATATAATTTTTTTCTTTAAAAAGAATAAAATTTATCACAAACAAGAATAATACTAAATATTCTAATCCCTTTCAGCTTGAATAGGATGTAAACAAAGACGTTTGATGGTAAATAAATTAACAAAACACTTAACAATGGCTGTATGAGACGTTTTACAATGATCAACAATTAATAAAAATTATAAAAAAAACATGAAAAACAAAACAACCACGCCGCGGTGAAGCTCAACTAACCTCACTTAATTTAATATAGCAACACTATATCACGTCGAGTCTGATATCGATACTCAGACTCGATATCGATACACCAGTCGACATAAAAAAAAATATTAATAAACGTCAATGTCGAATATTATATCGATTTTTTGTTGATATTTTAAAAGTATACCGATGCCTGAATATTAAAATCGATTAAAATATCGAAATATCTGAAGTTATATCGACCTATTGACATTTAAAATGTGTTTGGTTTTTATTATTTAGTTAAAATTAACAATAATTGTTATCATTAACTAAAACAATATTTTAATATCACATGTCTATATTTTTATATAACGACTTTATTGATATCAATACTTCGATATGAAAAAATCGATTATACACATAAGTATTTTCAAAATATCAATTTCGAGTCCGAGTCGTAGGTGAGTCACTTTGCGTTTGACTACGAACGTGAACGGACGATTCGACACGCCCAAAGGCATTGTACTGTTTTAAAACTCGCCGATATTAAAACGAACGTACTGTCTAATATGACAGTAAAATAATTTTCCTACCCGATAATAATTAGCGAGTATTTACAGATTGTACAACAAGGAGCATTACTCCATTTTATCGGCGAATTGTAAAACAGAAATAATTCTAAACCTAGTTATAGGACTCACATTGCTAAAGTCAAATTTTATTTAAATCAAAATAAAATAAGACTTTTATTTATTACTAAACATCACTCACATGTCAAATACAAATAAAACTATTTTCCTGGATGACATTGGATCCATTTTCACCAAAATAAATATATGTAATACTTTAAATAAATAGGTAATTGTAAAAAAAATAATAATAATAGTAATTTAAAAGTTTAAACCGACTATACTATCTAAAAAACTACTAAACCGATTTTGATGAAGTTAAGACTGTTCCCTAAGTTGGAATATGCCTGCTTTAAATAAAAATGAACTATCTCGGTATAGATTTCAGTTTCCAAGAAAAATTGTGGACAAACATACACACACACACGAACTTGGACACCTTAATATTATCCAATTCCAACAATATTACACACCATTCAAGCCAAACAGATAACCTGCCATTTTTGATTGATTGAAATACAGTTGTGGGAATGTTGACAATTTTTTGTGGGTAGATTTGAATAAAATACAAAATTTTTTTGTTCCGAAAGATATCTTGTTTAAGTTACAATTTTGTGACGCTATTACTTAAGACGCTATTAAAAAAGTATTCTTACTTTTTTCTAGAATTTTAAAGTTTATATACGTCTTTTGCTTAGAACATATTTAAAAAACTATGATTTTTTTTAATAGTAGGTTAAATTGATGCATTCGTCCTTAAGCGATTCTCTCACAAGCGTTTCATTTTTATTTATATGAACGAGCGTTCACCAGTGTGATCGAAATTCAACCATAAACTAAACAATAAAATCTCTTTAAGTTTGACAAATATAGCCGTAAAGAAAATAGTATATATGTGTGTATAATATCATGTACGTCACATCAATGTAGTGTGTGTAATGTTTATTTTATTTATTTAATGTATTTTTTAACATTTTATTTAAATTTATTAAGTTTCTGCAGTCCTCTGCAATGTAAGCTTTAATTGTGCCAAATTTCAAACTCCACCGTTCGCGCATTTATCTTAAAAAGGGGTCCAAAGTTTTGTCTTCACGTATTAACATATGACATGTACGAAAGAAAATTACGAAAACAATAAAATTTGTTGTAAGTTAGCTAATGTTTTGTAACGTTTTAAAATGACGTCGAGATTAAAGAGTAAAAATCTCATTTGCGTTTTTAACAATATTTCAAAAAAACAAGCTTCTTTTTTATTTAATTAATACTTTTTGTACACAGAACTCTTAGGATAAAAAAAAACATAACTTTTTTGTTTTTAAATTTACCCGTGATACCAATTAATTGGATTTTTTTGCAGGAAAAAATTATTTTTACAAAAAAATTTCACAAACAAATTGCATGTGGTTTAATTGTGTAAAGCGTTATATTGTGAAATTATATTTATATTACTACGTAAAATACTATCGAGTTTTTGTAAAATGGCGAAAGTGGGTCCAATGTTACAACGTAGGACGAATATTCTAGGAAGATCAACACGTGTTTTATTAAAATATATATTAGATTAACTTTATATTGGCTAATAATCTCTTGTACAAAAAACTGATGATAGTCAACATAAACCAACATTTAGAAAGATTCAATTTTTAATATCCGACGCAAAAACGACGGGTGTATGTGAGTCTGTTTATGGTACTGTAGTTCCCAAAAGGATGATCCGATTTGGTTGTAGTTTCTTTATTCGAAAGTCCTGTCTATCGCGATTATTTTCAGCTACGATTAAATAAAACTTGTTGAGCCAATTCAATATTATCTATAAGCAATTCAACTGAATAAAAGGAATAAGTTTGTATAGGCCTGGGGACTAATTCAAGTTAACCTCTCGAAACTCTGACATGCAAAGGCGATTTTAAGCGCCAGGACTCATCACTCGCTTTTTGGCGGGAATGGCGTCTCAGGCGACTCGATGCAAAAAAAATATTTTTTTTCTACAACTAAGTCATATTTTATCATTCTGTAAACGACTGTGTATCAATTGATATATTTTCTGTCTACTAGAGATCTAAATGAAGTAATAGACAAAGTAGTTTTTATATTTACAAGCAAATATAATAAAAATCACTTGAAAAAATAATGACTTTCTAAATTACTTTAGTTTTGGCTATCACGATATATTTCTTACAACAAATTATCCAAATAGAAAAAATATACGGCCTTTCTAATAAAAACAGTACTTACATGAGAGAAATGCACCGTAAAACAACACAAGATTGAATTTTATACCACTAAAAAAACCGCAAACACACTCGCGGTCCGGTCGAATGAACTAAAATGACTGGTACAAAATAAATGACAATAATAGATTTCAATTTACGAATTTGACATGACAGATATTTTATCATAGATTAAACGTCAAAGGCTTTTTCATACAACATTAGTCCTTATAAATAGAAATTTAAAGTTTAAATTCAAATGCAAGCGGGGTAAAATTTTGCTCTGAGAGTGAACGCTTGACCGTTTTATCATATATATGTCTAATATTTGCCTCTGCGAGAATCGAGTGGTTAATAATGTACAGATCCAAATCGGTAATTACTAATTTGGTCAATTCAAAAAATTCTTTTTGAATTGACCAAATTAGTGCAGGTTATTTGAATTGACCAATAAGCACGTGTTAATTGAATTGACCAATGAGCGCGTATTATTTGAATTGACCAATAAGCACGTTTTATTTGAATTGACCACTGAGCGCGCGCGGTGGTAGACGCCATTAGATTTTATCAACTTAATCACTTAGAAGTATAATGTATATACTAGACTACTCTAAGGGAAGTCTATATCAATAATTTTTGTAGCAATTTGGTGTATTTGCTAATATATTTAGTTTCTCAGCAAATGTTTTAAAGTTTAAAATTCTCATTCTTGATAGTTTAAAATAGCGTATCATCTGTAGGTAAGTTTTCCTATGTTCAATGTCCGATATTAATGTAATGACGCAATATAATAATTTATAGTAGACATTTTGGTTTACAATATCGAAATTGTCTTATGACCAAGGATTTAAAACGTTATAATATCGATATGTTTGCGCGTTTCATGCTGTTTCGTGATTGGTTTGTGGGTTTCATACTGTTTTGTGATTTGTTCGCCAACTAGCGCTAGAAGACAACGTCATCTATATATATATAAAAGGCAAAAGTGACTAACTGGGGTATCAACGCACAGGCCAAATCCTTAAGGCTAGAAACTTGAAATTTCGCACACGTATTTCTCATATGATGTAGGCATCCACTAAGGATTTTTTCAAAATTCAACCCCGAGGGGGGTGAAATAGGGGATAAAAGTTTGTATGAAACTTTTTATTCCTTGGACATATTTGTATGAAATTTCGTATAAGTACAAAAAAAATAATGAATTACGTGTCTAAGCATTTTTTCGATACCTAACAGGATAAAATAAGGTAAATGGCTTATAAAGAAAGATTTAATAAGTTCTAAAGTAAATATGCGCGAGCGAAGCCGCGGGTAACAGCTAGTAATATCATATACCATAACGTTAATTCACTACGAAATAACCAATAACGAAACAGCATGAAACGCGCAACATATCGATATTATAACGTTTTACATCCCTGCTTAAGGCTTCCTAATTTATAAAAATATGCCTGTTATACACAAATAATGTAACTTTTTTAAATTAATCCAATACTTGTATATGTCGATCACAAAATCTTTTTAAACACTAATAATATACATATATATTATATATGTATAATGTATATATATATACACGTGCTAATCCCCCCGGGATAGACCCAAGTATCAAGCACGCCCCGCCACAAACACCAAGTGCCGACCGCGTGTCAGGCGAGCCTGTGACAATGTCCGATGACACACTCGTTATCTTTCCGCGGCTACTTCACTTCACTGCTGCAAATAAAACCAATTTAAATTTAAAGTTTTATGAGAGCATTTAGTTCAAAACTTCAAACTTATTTAATTTACATTAATCAGGGTTACATAAGATGTACTTTTTTTATATCATAAGATAGTAAACAAGCAGATGGGTCTCCTGATGTAGAGCCAACCATTGCCTATAGACACCAAAGGTGTTAATGGTGCGTTGCTATCTTGTGGCGAGGTCTAATGCCACATGCATAAGTTTACCCCTTACCCTCCAAACCGGAACACGACAGCGACAAGCACTGACGCTATTGCGGCAGGAATAGGTAAGGCGGTGGTACCAGACCCGGGCGAGACAATGCAGAACTCTACCACCTAGTAGCCACGATGGTAGTGACTCGATAGCCAATCGGTCGCCTTTTACGACCTGCCTGGCAGAACGGCAGTTGGCCTATTCTTCAAAGAAGGCCGGGACCAACATGGCGAATTTTAAATTGTGCGCTCATTTTTTGGTCAAATACAAGATTCTTAAAACTACATTTTGGATGATTCAATCTCTTTTTTGCATAAATCTATTAGTTTAAAATCTTATATAGCGAATTTTTATCGAATTATTTTAGATTAGGTAAAAAAATAGCGAAATCTTCGATATTTTATGTGTTTATTATTATGTGTAAAATAACTGACTCATGCCCAGTTCCTTTATCAATAAAGCACATTGTTTTAGTTACACGTAGTACATTTTCTACGAGGCGTAAGCTAAAAATGTTCCTATAAAATTACCAAATGGATGGATGGAATGGTCCTCCTATAAACTTGGGGAAGTATTTGATATGCCTAGTTATTATTAAATTGGTTGCTAATGGTTACTGCCACAAATAAGTGATTGTTGATTATAGGAGCCGGCGTATACAGGGTTAATTTTGAAAGTCTGGCTAATTTTAAAATTAAGAACTAAAGGCGGTTTGCACCAAAATGCTTAAATGCATTTAGTCCCTTAAACATGTTTAGCCAATATCAAATCGCCTTAAATGCTGTCACTTTAAACGTATTTGGTGACTTAAAATGATTTAAGCATTTTGGTGCAAGCCGCCCTAAATACTGAATTGAAAAGTGAGTTTTAATAATTATTGTAAAATTATTATAATATAAAAATATTCGTTTAAAAATATTTCACTAAATTAATGAATTGGATGCACCGAGTCTTGTGAATGAACGCTATAAAGCTTGCTAAAGGCAGAGTGTCATTTTACATTTACCTATAATTACGATAGTAATTACTATGTAGTCTGTCGCTCGAAGTACATTTTTCCTCATCACTTTTAATTTGGTTGAAGGCAATAAAATATTTTTTTCGAATTTTGCGCAATTGACATTAGATTCATGCGTTTTGTTTTGTGTGTCTAATAAAAATGAAATTTTGAATTTTTACATTACATAAATCGAACATATTATCGATTCTGAACAGCCTCTGAAAATTTCGCCGGACTTTTAAAAGTAATGTATAAACAACAACTTTTGTTCAATGGGTATTTACAAAACGTTACACATTTACCAAAACAAACCTTCCTGATTCCATTCGTTGTTCTAACATATTTTAATTCTGTATTAGTCGTAACTACTCCTCTCGCGCGGCTACGCTCCGCTACGATTATCCGGTTTTCCTCGCAAACCTTTATTTTTTATTTATTCAACTTATTCAATAAACCTTTTTACAAATTATTTTGACGGGTCAACATTTTTTTCAAACTTATACTGGATCGGAAACGCGGATACGTACTGAGAAGATCCGGCGGAAGATACTTAGCGGGCTTGTCTTTTTTCATATAATTTTTTACATAAGATTACAAAATAATATACATTAGATCGGTATGAGGGGCAATTAATCCTAGGCTTTTTTTGTCTTTTAAATAATCAAAGATTTTATACTTCCCTTTTTTACAGTTTTGTTTTAACACATTTTTTAAATTTATTGACTGGTAGATTTTGCCTTCAAGAAAAGAGTGTATTCATTCCTTAAAGGCCGGCAACGCACCTGCAGTACCTCCGGTGTTGCAGCTGCTCATGGGCGGTGGTGATCACTTACCATCAGGTGAGCCTCTTGCCTGTTTGCCCCCTATTCCTTAAAAAATCTATTATAGTTTATGGTAAAAGCGTATTCATTGCCCTATAAAAGAGTTACTTATTCAGTGGAGACGAGATGCAATTGGACATTTGTGTCATTTAAATGACTGACTTTTCTACCGACTTAACTACCGACGTACTAAATTAAATACCACCGTCACAAATATATTTATTTTCAACTAGGTTGTTACATTTCCTACTCGTATGTAGCACCTGAAGTAATTATTCTCTCTTATCTAGAAACTATTATTTTGTAGGTAATTCAAAATTATCTATACATATAATAAAATCGTAGGAAAGTCAAAACTGTACATTGAATATTTTTTTAAAAGAATACTTGGGGCGTGATCTACGATCGATATCGAAGCCAAAAATATAGTTTTTAGAATTTTTGTCTGTTTGTCTGTTTATCTGTTTGTCTGTATGTATGTCCGGGGCATACTCAAAAAGTACTGCATTCAAATTTTGCATGAATATTACTAACAGGTCGGGTCAACATATAGGCTACATATTATCACGCTATCACCTGGCGGCCAGGTGCTGTGCGGAGTAAACGAAGTCCGCGCGGACGAAGCCGATGGCAACAGCTAGTTAGCTTATAAATTCAAGCCTCCATGTTGGTGAGTATAACGCGCACAGCGTTCAAAACAATCACCTTCGTAATCAACAAAGTCCACAACTAAGCTAATAATCAAAATTACTCGCGATAAGAATCTTGTTTTAATTTTATCAAACGTGTAAAAAGTTTTCAAACATGTCTCAACTGGTAACTATGCGACCAGTGTACAATATCGTTTTTATATGTCCACACAATTAGTAACCCTATGGATTGATATCTGGTGATCTAGGACAAGGAGCTACACGCGAGGCCCGCCACGTCCAATCCAATGATCAGTATAAATTCAATGATAATTACTTCCGAATATCGCAAGAATACGCACGACCGACGTGCTCACACCAAACCAACCGACTGGCGGCCGCCGGCGCCCGGGCACCGCGCAAGTATCGGATCAAGGATAACGCCCTCGCTACTTGAACCCTACCGCTGCTACTTGTAAATATGCGTAGTAATAATCTTTTCATAACAAACAGAGCGTTGCATTCAAGTATTTTTATTTTTGTATGAATATGATTATTATTAAAATGGAACAAAAGTTATTGTTTATGATGTTAGTAATAGTACAATTCTGAGAGGTTATTGATTTAATACAATATTTATTAATTAATAACACTTGTACTGTTTCACAATAACACAGTGTTGGCTTACATAACAATAATGTATAGAGTTTCTTATAATTTATATGTGCCAAACATATAAAATATAAGAAACTCTGTACATTATTGTTATAAAATAAAAATAAAAAATACTAATGTGATTGTGAAACATTACAAGTGTTATCTATATATCTATATACATATATAAAAGGCAAGTGACTGACTGGGGTATCAACGCACAGGCCAAACCCTTAAGGCTAGAAACTTGAAATTTCGCACACGTATTTCTCTTATGATTTAAGCATCCACTAAGGAAGGCTTTTTCAAAATTCAACCCCGAAGGAGGTGCAATAGGGGATAAAAGTTTGTATGAAACTTTTTATTCCTTAGACATATTTGCATGACATTTCGTATGAAATGATTACAGAAGAAATAATGAATTACGTGTTTAAGCGTTATTCGAAATTCAATCCCTAAGGGGGTAAAATAAGGGAAGTGGCTTATAAAGAAAGGTTTAATAAGTTCTAAAGTAAATATGCACGAGCGGGTAACAGCTATTTAATTAATAAATATTGTATTAAAATGGAATTTTACCAAGGGCCGACGATATAAAGCATAGAATATGTTATTGTTTTACCAATATTCATCTTTATGTGCGTTTCGTGCGCATATGCATGTGTGCGTTTCGTGCGCGTGTTCGTGTGTGTGTGTGTGTCCGTGTACTCACGCGCGCTAGGAGGAGGCCAGCTCGTAGAAGAGTACGTAGGCCTCCGAAGACACCACGTCGCGGCTGTTGATAGGGCTCACCCTGCATATACACACCAGGATACACTGTATTATGGTTATAATACTGACTGTCCTATTAATACTGGGGCCGGACTTGCATCTATCGTCCCCAAGTATTCGAGCAATAAATACTATTAGTGGAGTGCCGTAAGGCATAAAACTTGTAAAATCTTGGAATCAGTGGAAGGGCTAGTCAATGAATCTGTATGCTCGAATGATGTACGAGGGTGGCCTGAAAAGTTTCCGACCCAATAATGATACAAGACATTATTGCTCTTTTTTTTTTTTCTCTTCTTCCGGCGATGCTCCCATCTCTCTAACCCATGCAAAGAGTACTTAACGTCTTTCTCTACAAAATAATTGTCCACGAAACCAATTGGCTCCTCGTTTGATGAAAATGTCTGTCCTCCGAGCGCAGTTTTTAGCTGAGGGAAGAAAAAGAATTCGCTTGGCGCTAGATCTGGCGAGTAAGGACAGTTAAGCAGGTCAAATCTTAGTTTGTGTATTTTTGCCATGGCGACCGCTGAGGTGTGAGACGGTGCGTTGCCTTGGTGAAACAGGATTTTCTTTTTCTGCAAATGTAGCCTTTTTTCCACAATTTCTGCCTTCAGCTTTTCAAGTAACGTTGCATAGTATGCTCCTCTTATGGTTTTTTCTTTTTGAAGATAGCCAATTAAGATAACTCCATGACTATCCCAGAAAACAGTCGCCATAATTTTCCCAGCTGAAAAAACAGTTTTTGCTTTTTTTGGAGCCGCTTCCCTTTTACCAGTCCACTGTTTTGACTGGATTTTTGTTTCAGGCGTATAATGGTGGATCCAAGTTTTATCTTCAGTAAATAACCGGCGCAAGAACTCGGATTTATTGTGCCTAAACTGCGCCAACAGTGCTTTGGAAATGTTCATTCGAACACGTTTTTGGTTTAACGTGAGCAAACGCGGCACCCAACGCGCGGATAGCTTTCTCATGCCTAAATTTTGATGCAATATGTGGCAAACGCGTTCTTTGGATATGTTCAGAGTCTCTGCTTTACTTTAATTTTTTTTTATTATCGATAGGTAAGCGCTTGACTTCGATCTCGCCTGATGGTAAGCTAAGATTAGGCCTAAGATGGAACGCGCTAGAAGGTACCTGTTCACTCTTCTCTTGAAGATCCCCAGATTGTACTCGTCCAGGAACACAGACTCAGCCAATTAATTAATTAATTGACCAATTAATTAATTAATTAATTAACTAATTAATTAATTAATTAACAGCCAATTAATTAATTCGTCGTCTAGCACCATTTGATGAACTTTACCGATGTTATTGTCAGTTGTTGCAGTTACTTTAAATAACTTTTTTTTTGACGTCCCGAACGTTCATTGTCTACTAAATTCTTACGGCCACGTTTAAATTCAGCTGTCCAACATTTTAGTGGTAAATGATGGTGCAGACACTCTATACACAGAGTCCAACTCATCTTTGATTTGCGTCGGCGTGTTACCTTTCAAAAACAAATATTTAATGACAGCTCGATACTCATTTTTTTCCATTTTGGCAAAAACACTCACATCTATTCATACAAACAATTATGAACTAAAAACTGTGTTTCCAAACAAACTGAAATTTTGGCGCGAACACGTCGAAACATGCACAAGTACATTCGTTAACTTTTGTTGACGTGTGCTGCCATCTTCACGTTCAGGTCGGAAACTTTTCAGACCACCCTCGTATATTTTCAAAATGATGATTGGTTTTGATCTATGAAATGGCGTTCTAAGCAATTTTTTAGCTCTAGGATGTTTTACTTAGCTACAAAATCTATAGGTTAAAAAATTTAGAAGAAATAAAAAAAAACTTTTTTCAAAAATTTTATATTTTAATAAATCCCGAACGAATCAACCGATTTTAATCCGAGTAACCTGGAGCCTCAAAACGTGGAGATCTCGTGAAAACTGGATTTTCGAAAATCGGGGCAAAATCAGTAACTTCCTTATCTACATACGGGAAAAGTAAAAAAAAAGCATTTAGCCAATTACTTAAAATGTTGAATAAATTAACATTAGTTACTATTTAAATATAATTTATTAATATAAAATTGAAACCTTTATTATAAACATTTTGTTCCCCCGTCTATCTCACATTTCCAGTAAATTGTTAAAAAAAATGTTGTAGTCGAGATCGGTCAATTTTTTAACCTTTTTTATTTGAGCCTTCAATAATGTTGACAAACACTCGTTATACAGATTCATTGGCTAGCGCTGGATTCCGAGGTATAAATCTTACGGCGGGACTACGTGTAATTGGAGTAAAGTATATTTCATACTTTACGACCTATTCTCGTGGGGGCTGTGTTCGTAGTCCCTTACGGCTTGTGTAATTGGAGTAAAGTATATTCCATACTTTACGACCTATTCTCGTGAGGGCTGTGTTCGTAGTCCCTTACGGCTTGTGTAATTGGAGTAAAGTATATTTCATACTTTACGACCTATTCTCGTGAGGGCTGTGTTCGTAGTCCCTTACGGCTTGTGTAATTGGAGTAAAGTATATTTCATACTTTACGACCTATTCTCGTGAGGGCTGTGTTCGTAGTCCCTTACGGCTTGTGTAATTGGAGTAAAGTATATTTCATACTTTACGACCTATTCTCGTGGCGGCTGTGTTCGTAGTCCCTTACGGCTTGTGTAATTGGAGTAAAGTATATTTCATACTTTACGACCTATTCTCGTGAGGGCTGTGTTCGTAGTCCCTTACGGCTTGTGTAATTGGAGTAAAGTATATTTCATACTTTACGACCTATTCTCGTGAGGGCTGTGTTCGTACAGTACCCGGCGATAAATATTGCACATCGACCTTTGGAAAGAGACAATCGGCTAATTTCAGCTTCGTAGAGCGTTATCTCTGTCGCACAAAATACAAACAGTCCGGTACCTATTAGGAGCTGTTAAAACAAGTATGATTTGCTTCTTTAATATTTTTATTCTTTGTATAAAATACACTAATTTTTCTATAAGTGATGGCTTTAGGTTGGGGTAAAATAAATT
Source organism: Apodemia mormo (assembly GCA_036924255.1). Classification (NCBI taxonomy): domain Eukaryota; kingdom Metazoa; phylum Arthropoda; class Insecta; order Lepidoptera; family Riodinidae; genus Apodemia; species Apodemia mormo. The sequence goes on from JAUPFN010000030.1 coordinate 3,405,952, forward strand.
AAAAAAACATGTTCACATTATATTTACGTATTTAATTATTTTGGAACATTACAGCTTTAGTGTACATAATAAACACCATTATACCTATTGCTAAAATGAGACATTGCAATAAAAATAATAATAATTCTAATTCTCAATTACTTCTATTTCACTATCTGTGCTCTCAAAGAGGTCAATATCACTGCCACTATCAGCCGTATTTATCACTAATCTATCAGTGTAATTGTCTAAACTGTGTTGAATGCTTCTATATTCATTCTCACATTTGATTGCATGATCGCAAACCTTTTTCCACTCTTCAGCGCCGATCATGTTTACTTTTTCAGTCAATAATGTTTTACTGTAGTTAAGTTCATACCCACATTTCTAGAGGCTACATAGCCTTTCAGTTGAGACCATATATTTTCAATTGGATTAAAATCCGGATGATATGGTGGCAATCGCAACACAGTGTGCCCATGTTCGGCAAGTACTTTGTCCACAGAAAACTCTGTATACCTCTCCTTGTGCTGACATATAATAGCGTAAATCTGGGTTTTTGTTAATTTTGGATCAACTGGAATTTCGTGTCTGTTTAACCAGTTGATCATTTCCCTTTAATGGTGTTTGAGTTGGCGGGTCTCTCAATATATTTGTTGTGATAGGGTGCGTTGTCGATAACTAGAACAGAATCACTGGGTATATTTGGGATTAATTGTTTAACCAGCCATTTCTCATAGTTATCGTTATTCATTTCATTGTGATAGTCACCTGTAGTGTCCGTGGATTTATACGTTAAAAAAGCACCGGGTACAAAGCTTTTTCATTTCCCGCATGAACTATTATCAAACGTTGACCTTTTGAAATTGGCTTTTTTACTCCTTTTTTCTTATCGTCACTCCAAGATTTCCCTTTAGTGTGGGGTGCATGTATATATGACTCATCCATGTAGACGATATTTTTTCCTGTTTCGCGAAATTTGCGTATTTTATCAAGGTATTCCATTCGTTTGAGACTAACGTCGTGCTTTTCCATTAGAATTTTTCGATTATCTTCCATTTTAGTGAACTGAAATCCCATGTCATGAAGTATTTTTCTCAACGTTTTTTCAGACCCATTGTAATTAATAGCTTCAGATAATTTAGCTTTTAATGATTTTATTGTTGGCAGTTCATTAAATAGTAAGTGAAAATCATACACCATTCTTCGAACAACATCGTAATCAAAATCGTCCATATCCAAACGAAATTGCTTTTTTGGTCTCCCTTTTTTTGGAATGCTGAACTTAATTCCAGTCGAATGTGTTTCAGTACTGACTTCGTTTAATATATTGTTCAAAGTTCTTCTTGAAATTCCAGTGGCATTTGCAACTCGCTCTTGAATCTTCTTAAAATAACAACTTACATTTTCATCTACTTTTTTTTTAAATCTATCAGCTTCGGTTACAAAGTATTTATAAACATTGTAGATAATTTCACGTGACTGACCTCGTAAAGGTTTCCCTCTTTTTCCGAAAGATGCCATATTACAACTTTAAAATATTTAAATTTGTGGGTGTTATCAACTCTAAATATATATTTTGATCGGGACGCGACCGCACTCTATCGTACTTGAACAACGACTGACTAAACGTCACATAGGTAGTGTGGGACTGAGATAACGCTCTACGCAGCCGAAATTATCCGACTGTCTCTTTCCAAAGTTCGATGTGCAATATTTATCGCCGGGTACTGTAGTCCCTTACGGCTTGTGTAATTGGAGTAAAGTATATTTCATACTTTACGACCTATTCTCGTGAGGGCTGTGTTCGTAGTCCCTTACGGCTTGTGTAATTGGAGTAAAGTATATTTCATACTTTACGACCTATTCTCGTGGCGGCTGTGTTCGTAGTCCCTTACGGCTTGTGTAATTGGAGTAAAGTATATTTCATACTTTACGACCTATTCTCGTGAGGGCTGTGTTCGTAGTCCCTTACGGCTTGTGTAATTGGAGTAAAGTATATTTCATACTTTACGACCTATTCTCGTGAGGGCTGTGTTCGTAGTCCCTTACGGCTTGTGTAATTGGAGTAAAGTATATTTCATACTTTACGACCTATTCTCGTGGCGGCTGTGTTCGTAGTCCCTTACGGCTTGTGTAATTGGAGTAAAGTATATTTCATACTTTACGACCTATTCTCGTGAGGGCTGTGTTCGTAGTCCCTTACGGCTTGTGTAATTGGAGTAAAGTATATTTCATACTTTACGACCTATTCTCGTGAGGGCTGTGTTCGTAGTCCCTTACGGCTTGTGTAATTGGAGTAAAGTATATTTCATACTTTACGACCTATTCTCGTGGCGGCTGTGTTCGTAGTCCCTTACGGCTTGTGTAATTGGAGTAAAGTATATTTCATACTTTACGACCTATTCTCGTGAGGGCTGTGTTCGTAGTCCCTTACGGCTTGTGTAATTGGAGTAAAGTATATTTCATACTTTACGACCTATTCTCGTGAGGGCTGTGTTCGTAGTCCCTTACGGCTTGTGTAATTGGAGTAAAGTATATTTCATACTTTACGACCTATTCTCGTGGCGGCTGTGTTCGTAGTCCCTTACGGCTTGTGTAATTGGAGTAAAGTATATTTCATACTTTACGGCCTATTCTCGTGGGGGCTGTGTTCGTAGTCCCTTACGGCTTGTGTAATTGGAGTAAAGTATATTTCATACTTTACGACCTATTCTCGTGGCGGCTGTGTTCGTAGTCCCTTACGGCTTGTGTAATTGGAGTAAAGTATATTTCACACCTTACTCCAATTACACAACTTGTATACCTGTAATATATTTCATACTTTACGACCTATTTGGGGGCTATTACGGCTATTGTACCTGGAGTCGTTGTACTCATGCCAGTCGCCGGTGTACGGATGCTTGCAGTACGCCGTGTAGTGACCAGAGTACGTCGTGCCTACAGCAACAAAAACTTACATTATACATTGTATTATCTAAGTACTAATAAAACACGGGAACAACCTATATTCACGGGATAAGAAGTATCCTATATACTATTCCAGGTCATCATCTACATGTGTGCCAAATTTCATTCAAATTTGACCAGTATTGATTGAGTAACAAACATCCAACTTTCACATTTATAATAAAAACATTTATTTAGCGGAAAATTGAGATACATATAAATTACGCATTATAAGCTTATTAAAAAAAATAGAAAAAATAAATAAAACACACACAACAATAAAACTAAGCGTACAGAAAATTATAAAACATAAGTTGTGCGTTTGTACCATGTGTGTGTTCCATAATGCCGCTAAAAAATATCCAACTCGGCCAGACGTGAGCCTGGCGCTGGTTTTCAGTTAGACCTATAGTGAGTCACGGACGTGAAATCATTTATTAAATATTAAACATGAGTGACAACAAGAACAACACGAAAAATGTAAAAAAAAACACTAAATATATAAACTAGTCAAAAACTTAAAGGATATAAAAAAATCAAATTTTTTGGATGATTTTCTACGAGCTGTAACTCTACGTTGTATGTGTGCGGCGTGTGTGTGTGTGTGTGTGTGTGTGTGTATGTGGGCGGCGTGTGTGTGTGTGTGTGTATGTGGGCGGCGTGTGTGTGTGTGTGTGTGTGTGTGTGTGTGTGTGTGTGTGTGTACCTGAGTGGTTGGAGACGGCGTAGAGGTTGTATGTGGGCGGCGTGTGTGTGTGTGTGTGTGTGTGTGTGTGTGTGTGTGTGTGTGTGTGTGTGTACCTGAGTGGTTGGAGACGGCGTAGAGGTTGTATGTGGGCGGCGTATGTATGTATGTGTGTGTGTGTGTGTACCTGAGTGGTTGGAGACGGCGTAGAGGTTGTATGTGGGCGGCGTGTGTGTGTGTGTGTGTGTGTGTGTATGTGTGTGTGTGTGTGTGTGTATGTGTGTGTGTGTGTACCTGAGTGGTCGGAGACGGCGTAGAGGTTGTATGTGGGCGGCGTGTGTGTGTGTGTGTATGTGTGTGTGTGTGTGTACCTGAGTGGTTGGAGACGGCGTAGAGGTTGTATGTGGGCGGCGTATGTATGTATGTGTGTGTGTGTGTACCTGAGTGGTTGGAGACGGCGTAGAGGTTGTATGTGGGCGGCGTGTGTGTGTGTGTGTGTGTGTATGTGTGTGTGTGTACCTGAGTGGTCGGAGACGGCGTAGAGGTTGTATGTGGGCGGCGTGTGTGTGTGTGTGTGTATGTGTGTGTGTGTGTGTACCTGAGTGGTTGGAGACGGCGTAGAGGTTGTATGTGGGCGGCGTGTGTGTGTGTGTGTATGTGTGTGTGTGTGTGTGTGTACCTGAGTGGTCGGAGACGGCGTAGAGGTTGTATGTGGGCGGCGTGTGTGTGTGTGTGTGTATGTGTGTGTGTGTGTGTACCTGAGTGGTTGGAGACGGCGTAGAGGTTGTATGTGGGCGGCGTGTGTGTGTGTGTGTATGTGTGTGTGTGTGTGTACCTGAGTGGTTGGAGACGGCGTAGAGGTTGTATGTGGGCGGCGTATGTATGTATGTGTGTGTGTGTGTACCTGAGTGGTTGGAGACGGCGTAGAGGTTGTATGTGGGCGGCGTGTGTGTGTGTGTGTATGTGTGTGTACCTGAGTGGTCGGAGACGGCGTAGAGGTTGTATGTGGGCGGCGTGTGTGTGTGTGTGTGTATGTGTGTGTGTGTGTGTACCTGAGTGGTTGGAGACGGCGTAGAGGTTGTATGTGGGCGGCGTGTGTGTGTGTGTGTATGTGTGTGTGTGTGTGTGTGTACCTGAGTGGTTGGAGACGGCGTAGAGGTTGTATGTGGGCGGCGTGTGTGTGTGTATGTGTGTGTGTGTGTGTACCTGAGTGGTTGGAGACGGCGTAGAGGTTGTATGTGGGCGGCGTGTGTGTGTGTGTGTATGTGTGTGTGTGTGTACCTGAGTGGTTGGAGACGGCGTAGAGGTTGTATGTGGGCGGCGTGGGTTGGCTGGAGGCGGCGTAGGGCGCCATATCAAGCCCCATCAGAGGGAACTCCACCACCACATTCAGCTTGCCACGAAACCGCTCCGTGGGCGAAAACCTGCACACCATCACACCACTACACTCACCATTTACCAATTTATATTGACGCAGAGTCGAAGCAAATCGAAGCCTCATGTTGCATACGTCTCTATTTTTTCGCCCGTGTTTTTCCGGGCCCTCTGAAGAAAAACCTATTACCATTCTGCCAGGCAGATCGTAAAAGGCCAACGATTGGTCCCACTACCATCGTGACAGTACCAGATCCAGGTGAGTTGTATGTGGCAGTAAGCCATCAGATTATACCAGCTTGATCATTTAGATATCAGATATTACACATCATATGCGAATACTGTAAAGCAGCTATTTGTGCCAGAATGCTAATGCTATATGCATAAGTTCACCGGCTACCTTACCCTTACAATCAGAACACAACGGTGATAAGCACTGACACTATTACAGCCAAACGAAATAAAATAGTTGTACCAAACCCGTCGAAACGTTGCAAAACTCTACCACCTAGTAGCCACGATGGTAGTAATTCGCATAGCTAATCTTTCGTCTCTTGCGAACTGCCTGGCAAAATGGCAGATGGTCAATTCTTTAAACGGGGCTCAAGTTAACATAGAAAGTAGAAAACTGTGTAAATTTATTCTTCAACATATTAAAACATGTTTTGTTGTGTATATCTATACCTACAACGTATTGTATACCTTAGATAAAGGAAACTACTGCTAGATATGAAATAACTAAGCGAAAACCATGTAATTTCGCCCCGAATCATGGCGGACTTAAGAACAGCTGTTTACTGTCTACAGAACAATTGATAAATTATATTACAATTGGGCATGATACTTTAACAATTAGTTTTTATTCTAGATTTAAGGTATACACTAAAATTATAGAAAAATACAAATAAACGCTTAAATCAATTTAATATTTTGTAAACAAAGGGTTATTTGTTATTTAACGTACATTGCAGCGTATTTTAGTAATGGCGTATAGGGATTGAGCAAGATGACTATGATGCCATCTGGTGGGCAAAATCAGAACTAATGTGATGTAAACAGTATGTTGAATATTTTGTATTATATTTAAATAAATAAAAGTATTATCAACTGTTACCTTTTTTTAAACTAAAATTAATTGTCGTCATGTCCTCATCAAAAATTACTTGTTGTATTCGTGAGTGTTCACATTATGCCATATAAAAATAATACGGATATTAAATTTTACCGTTTCCCGGAAAGTTCTTTAAACGCTGCGACGATAATCTTCAAACGCAAAAAATGGATAAATGCAGTGACAAATTACGTATAAGTAAAATATTATTATTGATAACTTTGATTAATAGTAACTTTTCGTGCCTATTAATAAAAATAAATAAAGGCGAAAAAATATTAGTCAAGTCTTTCCTTTCGTCCCAAAGGGACAGGCTAAGACCAGAAGTCATGCTGCCTTATCAGTCGTTACCTTATTTCGTGAGTAATAATTATTAAATTCTTCCGCGGATAAGTGCTTTTAGATTTTTTTAAATTATAAATATTTAAAACAAAATACAAACAGATTTAGAAAATAGAAACAGAGAACTAATTTGAAGATAAAATGTTGTTTTTGCTTTAATAAATCTTGCCAACACAAGAAGTAAGAGTAATTGGACGATAAGAATCTTTATGAAGTCTAGGTTTTGCAGGTTTTAAAATTGGCACCAAACAGTCAGTTTTCCAGGAAATAGGAATCTTATTATTTATCCAAAGATTATTCAGTAAATTTAAAAATATCAACATGCAATTTTCATTTGTTATTAATAATTTTGTAAAAAATAGCATCTATCCCAAAAGCAGTGTCCTTTCTAGAGAAAATAGTTCTTGGAGCGTATAAGGTCTTATTAAATAAGAATTATTTAAATTTTCCAAACCAAGATATGAATTTTAATAATTTAACCAATTTTATTGAACTTCTTAAGAAATTACAGTTTCAAACGTCCTCTGTTTTACCCTGTTACGAAGGGTTCTTTGAAAACAAATTTCACATGGATATACTTATTGACAAAAAATTGTCGTTCAAAGAGTAAGTACATAATGAACTCTAGAACAATTGGAATGGTCATCAACTCATCATTATATTTATACTTGTGGAAGTAAAGACGTTAAGGGCGTTTAATTTACAACTTTTGACAGTTCTATAAACAAAGGTAAAGGTTACAGATTAAGTAAAAATTCCAGTGTTTTCACGGCAGAAGCTGTTGCCATTTTAGCTGCTTAAACATATCAAAAATAAAAATCAGGGACTTAAAAAAGTGGCTCATTATTAGTGATAGCATGAGTGTGTTGTCAAATTTAAAAAAACAACAAACTATCTGCTATTTTTTTAATTTTTTTATATAGAAGAGGGGGCAAACAAGCAAGAGGTGCACCTGATGGTAAGTGATCACCGCCGCCCATGGACATCTGCAATACCAGAGGTCTTGCAGTTGCGTTGCCGGCCTTTTAAGAATGAGTAAGCTCTTTTCTTGAAGGTCCCTATGTCGTATCCGTTCGGAAATACCCCTGCCGGTAATTGGTTCCACAACAGAGTAGTGCGAGGTAAAAAGCGTCGGGAGAAACGCACAGTTGTGGATTTCCAGACATCGAGATGGTGAGGATGGAACTTCAAGTTTTGACGCGATGTCCGATGGTGGAATTCGGCGGCAGGAATTAATCCAAACAACTCGTCGGAACACTCTCCATGATATATACGATAAAAGACACAGAGAGAACCTACATCTCTGCGCAATGCCAAAGAGTCAAGCTGTTTCGAAATGGCCTGGTCGTCAACGATTCGAACCGCTCTACGCTGAATGCGATCAAGAGGAAGAAGCCGGTACTGAGGAGCTCCGGCCCAGAGATGCGAACAGTACTCTATGTGAGGCCGAACCTGTGCCTTATAAAGTTGAAGGCGATGGACCGGCAAAAAGTACTGTTTTGCTCTGCTGAGCACACCGAGCTTTTTGGAGGCTAGTTTAGTGTTAATTACGTAATTTATAAAATTAAAGAAATTTATAATAATAATCTTTACAATATTGACAACATTATAGTTAGATTTATGTGGGTTCCATCTCACAAAGGTGTTCTTGGAAATGAAAAAGCAGATTACCTCGCCAAATTTGTCAACACTTCATCCCTTTCTTTAAAAACTTTCGATGATATCTTACTACTATATTCTGATGTTAATACCATATTGTGTTGTTGGATGAGCTAATCGACATTTATGGTAGTCTCGATTTGGTTTTGCGATCGACCACTGATTTCCTTGTTAATAATTGTACATGTGTCTTTGTACAAATTTATTATTAACTAGCTGTTGCCCGCGACTTCGTCCGCGCGGACTTCGTTTACTCCGCACAGCTCCTCCCCTATAGGTGTTAGCCTATATATTGACCTGACCTATTAGTAATATTCATCCAAAATTTGAAGTAAATCCATGCTGTACTTTTTGAGTTTACCTCGGACATACATACAGACAAACAGACAACAATTCTAAAAATTATATTTTTGGCTTCGATATCGATTGTAGATCACGCCCCAAGTATTATTTTAAAAAAATATTCAATGTACAGTTTTGACTTTCCTACGATTTTATTATAGGTACAGATACGGTAGGGGAATTGTAAATATATCTGTTTCTATTTTGTTTTAAAAATTTATAAACAAAATCTAAAAACATTTATCCATGGAAAAAATGAATAGTTATTATCTCTGTTACTCACGAAATACGATAGATAACGAGTAACGACTGATAAGGCAGCATGACATCTGGCCTTAGCCTGTCCCTTTGGGACGAAAGAAAAAAAAATAAACAACTTTAATATTGTAAGTAACAAAGAATCAGATGTTTTTTCTCAAAAAAATAGTAATTACAACAAACTAGTAGATGTACTTCGATATTTTAAAATATTTCAGCTATTTGTTTCCTATTTTCTCTGTTTTAACAGCTTTTTGAAGAATATATTTTAAGACTTCGTGGAATTTATTCCACGAAGTCTTAAAATATATTCTTCAAAAAGCTTAAATGTTGCTAGATTTTGCTATTTTCAATATCATACAATTAATTTATTTTTTTTAAATTTAATAAAAGTTATTTTAACACTTATGATAATTGTGATATTATAAGTATTTGAAATTTTGGTTTGCGTCACAACTGAACAGGTAATTGATGAGTAATAGTAGATTGTTTATTTCCTCTTCAGTTTCAATTACATTTAAGACATGACCTGATTCAATTAACTTTTTGCCTTTAGTATGATTCTTACCTATAATCCGGTCGTTTTTTATAGGTAAAACTCCATTTTATTATTTTTTGCATGTTTTTCCAATATTGGTGTTATTATATTACAATGTTTACATCACAAAAGTTCCTTTATCTGACACCAGAGCGCACTACTTTCGGCAACAGTGCTGCCCCTATAGTTCGTGCACGATCCCTATTGACCGCAAGCTGTGGCTTAGGGTGACGTTATTTTCTCAAATGATTTGAAATTAGAACACTGACAAATTTTTTGTAGCTTTGTTTATTATGAAAATTCGCACTTGTTAGACAGAAATAAAGCCATTTTTATTTGTTCAGCGTTGGAATACATGTAATTATATATATATATATATATATATATATATATATATATATATATATATATATATATATATATATATATATATATATATATATATATATATATATATATATATATATATATAAATCATAAGATAGCAAACAAGCAGATGGGTCTCCTGATGGAAAGAGTCAACCATCGCCTATAGACACCAAAGATGTTAATGGTGCGTTGCTATCTTGTGGCGAAGTCTAATGCCACATGCATAAGATTACCGGCTACCTTACCCTTAAAACCGGAACATGACAGCGACAAGCACTGACGCTATTGCGGCAGGAATAGGTAAGGCGGTGGTACCAGTCCCGGGCGAGACAATGCAGAACTCTAGCACCTAGTAGCCACGATGGTAGTGACGCGCATAGCCATTCAGTCGCCTCTTACGACCTGTCTGACAGAACGGCAGTTGGCCTATTCTTCAAAGGAGCCCGGAACCAACACGGGGTCTTTTGATTGTTTATAGAAATTAATGCCAAGTCCTTAAGTTGTATACACATCGGATAGCTGTCACTGAGTCTTTCCCAAGGAAGTTACATTCTACCCGGAATGTTCAAACGCGCTACAAAATCGTTCCGAAGAGTACCACGACATGAGTGGAGTGTGTCTCTTTCTACTAAATAAAGCGCCAATCACCATATATAAGTGCGGCCATGCGTAGTTTACAAATGACTACTAAGTAATTCTACTAATTTTGAGAAACAGTTTTTGCATTGCATAAGTAATTAGGTAATAATTAAAATATGAACATTTCAGAACTCACAATGTTAATTACAATACATTTTATGCTAATGTATTCATCGACGTGTATGAATAGAAGGCATTTAACGATTACCGAATATATAAAAATCTACCATCAGATAGTTTTATTTACACTGGCAATTGCAAGAAAGGGACAACATCCACTCTTGTTGTTATCTTGCTCAGAACGTATTTCGCCTCTGTTAAGTAAGAAACAAATGTCAACTTTATAAGTAACGAAATAAAGTACATTTTTATTTTTCAAATATTGCTTCGTAAAATTCCAGTTATCGTATATAAGTACACACTAACATTACCTTTTAAGGTGTATGACGAGCACCCGCGGGAACTTCTGCACCGTGAACCACTTGAGGCACTTCCGACGCACGCCGCACTTCGAACACGTCTGCGGACAGACAGACACATCAATACTAATATTAAAATGCGAAAGTACCTCTGTCTGTCTGTCTTCACGCGTAAACTACAGAATCGATTTGGATGAAATTTGGTACAAAAATAGTTTGAGACCCCAGAAAGGACATAACGGGTCCTACGTATACTGGTGCAACCCGTAAAACAACGAAAAACATTTTTTTTGCATCAAAAGCCTTAAAATTACTTTATCTCCAATTTAATTATAAATAAAAAAATTATAATCCGTAAAGATCTATATCAACTTCCTAACTTATACGCATATCATAAACTTTTTTAAACTTGGGGAATAGTAGGTAAATAAGGTTGGAATTTAGGTAAGGTTAACGTAAACAATCAGTTGTCTCTTTCACGAAATAAAGAAAACAACGGAATTGGCAAGTACAAACATTTGTATCAGGACCGCGATCGCCACACTCACACATAAAATAAGCATTATTGCATATAAACTACTAATGCAAACATTGTTTCATTGGTCGTTTTCATTTTAAACAACTATAATCCGAAACACACAAACAGAACATTTAAAAATATACCAAACTGCGTTACAATAAATTTTATTTTGCTACAAAAAAAAAGAGTATTTACGTCCTTTTGTAGTCTATTCAAAATAGACTCATCTATTTGTACAATAGTGAAACTTAAGATCGTAATAGTTTCGCTATTCTACAATAGATGGCAGCATTGATTTTTCCGTAGTTTTCAGTTGATCATATTTGAGTAGAGAACTTTCTAGAACGATATACGTAATGACTGTCATTACTTATATCTATCTAGAAAAATTAGGTCAACCTAAAATGAACATTATATGTAAGGTGTACGGCTGATTTTAGCTTGACTTTCTATTATATCATTAGAGATTATATTAAATCAGGAATTTAATTAAAATAAAATGAAAATTGTACTTTCGAATGATATGAAATATCTCCATTTTTAATCATCTGTATTCTACTATCATTTCTGCATTCAAGGATGGCACAATACGGCATAATTCAGTGTATAATAGATTTTCGCACGACGACTATCTCCTAATGATATGGTAAGTATCACTAAGGCAATTTAGAGTAAAAGCGCATAATAGTGACGCACGCGGCACGCCCACTCTTCACTTCCCCTTGTTTTCTTTATTTCGTGGTCTCTTTAATAGTCTGTGGTTATATGGTATTTATCTTGTCATTGGGTGTCTTTAGCACAACTGCTAATCTCAGAAATCTAAGTAAAATTCTGACCATTTCTTTTAGAAAAAGACACTTTTTGGATAGGTACTTAAAATAACAAGAAAGAAATTAGCTTTAAACTATTCTTTAGTAGAAAAACTGGGAGAATTTTTATTTGATATTTATAATGCAAATTATCTATACATATAATAAAATCGTAGGAAAGTCAAAACTGTACATTGAATATTTTTTAAAAGAATACTTGGGGCGTGATCTACAATCGACATCGAAGGCAAAAATATAGTTTTTAGAATTTTTGTCTGTGTGTCTGTATGTATGTCCGGGGTATACTCAAAAAGTACTACATGGATTTACTTTAAATTTTGCATGAATATTACTAACAGGTCGGGTCAACATATAGGCTACATATTATCACGCTATCACCTACGGGGGGAGATGTGCGGAGTAAACGAAGTCCTCGCGGACGAAGTTGCGGGCAACAGCTAGTAAAGAAATAAAATGTATAACGCAGTATTAAAAGTGTATAGTGCAAGAAAATAAAGTTTAAAAGCGCGTAATATACAGGGTGTCCCAGAACTCAACGTCAAGCCGAAACGGGGTGACAGGATAGATCATAACCATCACGAGAAAAATCAGAAAAAAAATCTATCCCATGCAGTTTGAAAATTATGGGCATTTTAAGAAAAACCTAGAAATTTGGTCTAACTGTACCATTTTTCGGTTATTGTGGTTAATTTTTATTATTTTTGTTCATTTAAACTTTGGAACCGTAACCCTAAATAACATCTCGAGAATCACAGTCTAAAATAATGACACAATTACCCCAAGTTTCCTAGAATTTAGACTATTTGTTAAACTATGAATTTAAAATTTTCAAACTTTGTCGACTTTGAAACACCCTCCTTTAAAAAAAATGTACTAGAGTGCCTTGGCAAGTGCCATTAAAAGTTGGCGCATTTAATCAGGATTGTAAAATGGTACAATACTTGTTAGTTTCATACTAAAAAAAAACGAGTAAAAAATAAAAACCTCAAGTAACCCGATTTTTGCTAACCCATTTTACTCAGTTAAAATGTTTTTTATTCGCACAAGCCTTTAGTAGATTCTTTATTTTACGGCAAAATGATGAGAGAGATGGATAGTGGACATGTTTGCCATGAGCGAGCGAGACAGATAGTGACGCCACGCAGTGAGACGGAGATGCGTCGTTTAAACGAGTGCGAATGAGACAGATACAGACGCCATACCAAGCAAATAGCTACGCTGCCAGTCTGACACCAGTTAGTACATTTCGCTCATTCGTCTACTGCGCACCTTTCCGTATTCGCTTGTGTTAATTTAGTACTGACAACTTTGGCTTTTCTTTTTGGACTTGGATTTTTGTGAATTGGACTTGTTGATTACATACCGGCAACTTTGGCTTCTCTCTTTTGGAATTGGACTTTTGTGTTGACATCCTTGTCATCACTATGCCTACGCGCTACACTTCACAAGAATATGCGAACATGCATCTCATTTATGGGGAATGCAGATGCAATGCAAGTGCCGCCGCTAGACTTTATCGTGAAAGATATCCAAATTTAGAGCGCTATCCGGATCACCGCGTGTTTGTTAATGTGCACCGTTCACTCACAGAGGGCGGCCATTTTCCGAATCAAATACGGGCTGGAGGTAGACCTCGCTTTCCTTACGAAGAAGAAGTGTTGGAAGAGGTCGCAGATGACCCAAGTATTTCCGTTCGTGGAATTGAAGAAAGAACGGGAATACCCAAAAGCACAGCACATCGTATTTTACAAAGAGCTGAAATGCATCCGTTTCACGTACAACGAGTTCAAAGTCTTCTCCCTCGAGATTATCCTGAAAGGATTTCATTTTGTAGAACAATGCTACAGAGGCATAATGAAAATCCCCAATTCATCCAAAAAATTCTCTGGTCAGATGAATCTACATTTAAAAAAGATGGCTACATAAACTTACACAATTTTCATGAGTGGCATGTGGAGAATCCACATTTAATGCGAGAAGACCGATCCCAATATCGCTTTAAAGTTAACCTGTGGACAGGAATTTTAAACGGCAAAATTGTTGGGCCTTTTGAGCTGCCTGAGAATTTGAATGGCACGAATTATCTAAATTTTTTACGAGAAAATTTACCAAGTTTGTTAGAGGACGTACCACTAACAGATCGTCGCCACATGTGGTATCAACAAGACGGCTGCCCAGCGCATTACGCAGTGCAAGTAAGAGATTTCCTTGACCAAGTTTATCCGGGAAGGTGGATTGGACGTTCAGGCACTATCTCGTGGCCAGCCCGTTCCCCAGATTTAAATCTCCTGGATTTTTTTTATTGGGGCGTTCTCAAAGAAAAAGTTATTCTAAGCCCATTGAGAGCGTAGCCGAGCTGCGTGAACGAATTTCTCAAGCTGCTGAGGACATCAACTCTCGAGGATATGCCCGGCTAATAAGTAGATCTTTTTTAAGAAGATGTAGGGCGTGTGTTGAAGCTGATGGTAAACAATTTGAACATTTGTTATAATAAAAAATGTTATTTTCAAATCTGACTTTTATTACAATAAACCTAAACAAAACAAGGTCAACATTTTTCATTATTTTATTAGTATTTTGTTGCTTTGGTAAAAGTGGCGTTACTATCTGTCTCGCTCGCTCATGGCAAACATGTCCACTATCCATATCTCTCATCATTTTACCGTAAAATAAAAACCTACCAAGGGCTTGTGCGAATAAAAAACATTTTAACTGAGTAAAATGGGTTAGCAAAAATCGAGTTACTTGAGGTTTTTATTTTTTACTCGTTTTTTTTAGTATGAAACTAACAAGTATTGTACCATTTTACAATCCTGATTAAATGCGCCAACTTTTAATGGCACTTGCCAAGGCACTCTAGTACATTTTTTTTAAAGGAGGGTGTTTCAAAGTCGACAAAGTTTGAAAATTTTAAATTCATAGTTTAACAAATAGTCTAAATTCTAGGAAACTTGGGGTAATTGTGTCATTATTTTAGACTGTGATTCTCGAGATGTTATTTAGGGTTACGGTTCCAAAGTTTAAATGAACAAAAATAATAAAAATTAACGACAATAACCGAAAAATGGTACAGTTAGACCAAATTTCTAGGTTTTTCTTAAAATGCCCATAATTTTCAAACTGCATGGGATAGATTTTTTTTCTGATTTTTCTCGTGATGGTTATGATCTATCCTGTCACCCCGTTTCGGCTTGACGTTGAGTTCTGGGACACCCTGTATGTATGAACAGTGCATTTTAGTGTAAGTGCGGCGCACTGACCGGCTTTTCATCGCCGTCGAGTTCCTCCTCGCGGGTGAAGTGCTGCAGACACTGTTGAAGCTTCAGGTTGCCCGTGCGTGACGGAATCGGCAAACTGGAACAGATATCACATCGTATAATTCGACGAAACGAACTTTTTATCCTGGAAAAATAAAATGTTCCCGTGGGATCCAATTTCCACTTCACCATAAATTCATAAAAATTATTTGGTGAATCCCACGGGATTGGGCTATTGGGCGCAACTAGTTTGAAAAGTTTTCCCGAATGTTGAGGTTCGCGTGTGTGAGACCCCACCGACCACGCGGCCCATAGACGCCTAATGTTTGATTTTCCGTATTGAACGCATTCTGGCAACTAGCTGAGGTAACACGAAGTGGGGTTGCAACGCCGTGATTGGCTAACTCAAGGCCACAGTGAAAGATAGTGATGTACAGAGGATCTGATTGGTCGACACTGAGTATTAGCGTGTGGAAATTTACATCGTAACTATAAGCCAGATAGAGCCATTCATCTGTTACTAGGTGTCTATGTGTTGTGTGTGCAGCGCATGGTTGCAGTGCGTGCAGCGCAGCGTGGACTTGAGCTGCCCCACGAAGATGTGCGTGTGTCTGTGCGCGCGTGTGTGTGTGTGCGGCGCTGACCTGAGGTCCCAGAAGGGGTCGAAGGTGACGCTGTCGTGGTTGCAGTGCGTGCAGCGCAGCGTGGACTTGAGCTGCCCCACGAAGATGTCGGCGACGCGCGACTCCTCCGTGCGCACGTACCGGCTCCACGCCTCCGCCGCCTTCGCGCTCGGACTGCGACACATAACATCACTAACATCACCAACATCACCCAACATCACACCCTTACTAATGTCACCACTAACGAAATCCATGATATTGCTGGGTATCAGACATAACAAAATAAGACATGTAGTGTCATCTTACTACTAAACTAATAAGACTTTTAGTTTGTGCCAACCGGCTCGTTGTATCATTGCAATAACTGAGGCGCTCTAAGCTAATGAGCTAGTGTCGACTAGTTCAAAGTGCTTTTTTGGCTTTGTGATCGATTTCATCGATTGTACTGTTCGCTAGCTAGATACATAAGCATATGCTAGTTACGAGTTCATCGTCACAGATGAAATTCACATTTGTAATATTGATTAATACTTTCGTATTTCTACATATATAAAGAGTTTTAGGACTTATCCAGTGCTTGAGAAAACTTGAAATACTTAAAAACATCAAAGAAAATATCGGCACGACAGGAGATGGATACTTTTTCATACAATCATGGGCTCTCTCGTAATAAGATGAAAAGTATGTCAATTAATAGCTAATTTGACATTAAATAAATGCTGTTAACCATTATATGAGCAAATGGTACTTGTAATACGGGCACAAGTGTTTCATGTTTATAAATTAACATAATAAAAAAACAAGTTTTTGGAAACCACAAATTAAAGGATATCTTCCTGTACCCAATATAGTGAGGAGTCAAGTCCACGACTTACGAGCTGTCAGTGATGTCAGTTGTAATTGTCACTTTTAGCTATTACACTTTTAGCTAGCTAACCCGGCTAACGTTGTTCTGCCTTTTTAACTACTCTTATCTTTTTCTATATTTTCTCACCTTTTAAACCTTCCCTGGACTTCAACAATTCAAAACCAAAATAGGCCAAATCGGTTCAGCCGTTTTCGAGTTTTAGCAAAACTAATGAACAGTTAATTTTTACACGCTTTTTATTAGCTTCACCTGTATGTTTGTATGTTTGTTTGTATGTTTGTTTGTATGTTTGTTTGTAACCGACTTCTTTAGGCGCGATTTTGACCCACTTTAAACGGCCAGATTTCGTTCAAACTTTGTAGATTTATCGAGGACCGATGACAATACACTATTTTGATAAAATTATTCCATTTTTAACCGACTTCAAAAAAAGGAGAAGGTTCTCAATTCGGCTGGTATATATTTTTTTATGTATGTACACCAATTTCTCCGAGGTTTCTGAACCGAATTACGTGATTCTTTTTTTGTTTGATGCGGAATAGTTTCGAATTGGTCCCATAAAAATTTGATTCAGGTAGGCCCAGTAGTTTTTGTTTTATGAGCATTTTTTATTTATTGTACCTATCTCGATGTTTGAAATCAAATCTCGCAAGTAAATTTGATCCACTTCCCGGTTACCGATTGAGCTGAAATTTTGTATACGTATGTTAATGGAATGACAATGAAACCTTATTATGACATGCAGCGGATGTGATGAATCTGAATCGGAAGGTGACCACAGGAACTTAATAATTAAATGGATAAAAATCGGTTAATGACTATTGACTAGGTAGAATGAAAAGTCTATTGAGTTTGGACTCATTTGATTCATGTTGACGAGCACTTTGGTGCTTGGTGGTAACTAGGATCCTGCAAGGTCCGATGATGAAGCCAGAAGGTGGCCCTAGGAGCTCAGTAATTAAATGACAGAACTCTATCGAGTTTGCGTTCGTTTGATTGATGTTGACGAGCACATTGGTGCTTGGTGGTAACTAGGTTCTTGCAGGGTTCAATGATGAAGCCAGAAGGTGGTCATAGGAGATCAGTAATTTAATGATACAACTCTATCGAGTTTGGGCTCGTTTGATTCGTATCGACGAGCACTTTGGTGCTTGGTGGTAACTAAGATCCTAGAGGGTCCGATGATGAAGCCAGAAGGTGACCATAGGAGCTCAGCAATTAAATAACACAACTCTATCGAGTTTGGTCTCATTTGATTCGTGTTGACGAGCACTTTGGTGCGGGTGGAAACTAGTTATAAAAGGAACTACTCTTAACAAAAGTCGTTGTTCTACGTCTGTCAAGTCAGTCAGTTCAAGAGGTAAAGATATAATTTCCATGTTGTTCCAGTAGGCCTGAGAAAGAACTTTTCTTTTTTTTTTGTTTCAAACTTTGTAGATTTATCGAGAACCGATGACAATACACTAATTTATCTATAGTAAATCTGTAGTAAATCTATATTAATATTATAAATGCGAAAGTTTGGATGTTTGGATGGATGTTTGTTACTCAAACACGCAAAAACTACTGAACGGATTTGAATGAAATTTGGCACACAGGTAGATGATGACTTGGAATAGCACATATGCTATTTTTATCCCGGAAAAATTAGATAATCCCGCGGGATTCACCAAAAACTTATAATGCAGCGGGCTGCACACTGCAGCTAGTTTTTAATAAACTACAAAACCAAAATGGTTAAAAAAAATAGTTCTGATAAAAGAATAGTAGCCCATACAGGAAGCCCCAGAGTCGAACGACGGGGCCATGCCTGGGACATTATTGGGAAGCCCATCTTGGCAAACCTATATTGTCCTATGCCCGGGCCATAACTGGGCAATCAGCCTTGGCCATTCCAATGATTACCCAGGCTTGGGCCAAGACTGAATAACCTAGCCTTGGCCAAGCCTAGAGTCACCCTAACTTGGGCCAAGTTTGTGTAACCTAACCTTGGCCAAGAGTCTTCGCAACCGGCGTGTGTGTATGAAAAGAGTGATGAATGTGGAGGAAGCGAGACAAACCTGCAAGGATCGTGATGTATGGCACTCGGTTGTCTCTGCCTACCCCGTAAGGGATCTGGCGTGAAGATATATATATATGAAAAAAAATTTTCGATCGTAAAGCACTCTCTGATGCTTCGCATCATGAGTCGTGCAATAGCTTAAAATTAAAAAAACAAGCAATTATAATAGTCCAAGATCCCAGAGCTGCCAGACGTCACGTATTTTCTGACGGATGAAATGTGGACGATTGAGTAGTGTTAGTATGTACTATGATCGTATGTCTACCTGCTAGCTTGGTCAAACGGCCAATTTCCAGGTATCAGGTAATCAAGGTACATAAAAACATTACTTACTTCACGTAAATTCTCATGGCTGATTTTCATATATGTTTTCGAGTGTATAGTTAAAAATAAATTATCAATACTCCCAGACACTTTCCGTCGGCCATATTGCTTGGCAGACGCTTTAAGGGTCTCAAAATAATTAGTTGACTTCACGTAAATTCTGACGCTCCATTTTTATATACGTTCATCCGACAACAATTTTAAAAACTTTGACAAGAAGACAGACCGATCCAAGGGGCCAATCATCCCCTAAACTAAATTTTAATATCTCTGTGAGTGGGAGCGCGAGAGCATTATCTACGCGCATGAGACTGAGTTAAACCGACTGCGCTGTTAAGGCCATGAAAATTACTTGAATAGATATTTTATAATTTTTAGAACTTTTGTTGACAAGTAAATTATGGCAACAAAAATAAGAAAAAAATTGACCTATAATAAATAATACTAAAGTTAGCCGACATTTTTAATTTTTTTTTTCAATTTATTAATTAGAACTAAAAAATATTTTTTTTTAAATAACACTTATAGTTTTTCAAATTTTTTACAAATGAATTTTTTTTAATAATTTTTTCAATTAAAAAAAATTCTAAAAATTTTTAGATGTCGGCTAATTTACTTTCATTTTTTTTACTAATTATTTTTAATTAATATAATTTTTAAATAAAATAAAAAATTGGTCAGATGACAGCTAACTTTATTGTAATTTAAAGGCCCTCTTGAGGCCAACAGCTAAAGTCACTCCCAAATAAGTATTCAGTGTTCTGCCGTGCTAGGTAGACAAGTGCACTCATGTGTAGCTGAAGATAGTTAATCCCACACAATGTGATATGTGGCAATCCTGTTGCCAACCGAGCACTAATCCAATCCCAGGCAATTTGTTTTTATCAGAAAATTGATAAAAAATATTTTTGGATTGCCTGATCCGGGAAACCAACCGGGGACTTTATATAGTCAATGGCAACACCGGGCCTACAGATAGACTGATATACAATAGACTACAGAGGTAATTAATACAATAATTTATTTAATGAACAACCAAATCAAAAATACCAACGGGATTCGAACCCGGGCCTCGTTGATTGCGTAGTCAGATTCGCTAACCACCCAACCAACAAGACGGTCAAATATACGACTTAGGAGAATTGATTGAATATTGAATACCTACCTAGCTTAGTGTAAGGAAATGTAAAAAAAAATTGAAATATTCCCTTAATACGTTCACAGGCTTAAGACTGACAGCTTTTTGGAATTTTTAATGTATGTATTGTAATATGACCTTAATGCTGGCATAATTAGCAGTCGCCCTTCACAGTGTACTTGTCCCAAATCTCAAAGGATTAGTACATTGGGTACGTATTCACGGACGCGTACGCGTGATACTTTTAAATACTCGATACTCGTAAATATTCGATACGTTTTTGCCTCTTTGACATTACTAAGTTGTATGTGTAATCGGGGACGAGTACGCTTACAGTACTTCTAAATACTCGATACTCGTATATTCTACGACTGCATACTTAGTTTGGAGACTTCTTAGTTGAAACCTAGTATAGAAACCTGTTCCCGTAAATACGTCTCATCTCTACTTAACAGCGCAGTCGGTCTCACTCAGTCTCATGCGCGTAGATAATGCTCTCGCGCTCCCACTCACAGAGATATTAAAATTTAGTTTAGGGGATGATTGGCCCCTTGGATCGGTCTGTCTTCTTGTCAAAGTTTTTAAAATTGTTGTCGGATGAACGTATATAAAAATGGAGCGTCAGAATTTACGTGAAGTCAACTAATTATTTTGAGACCCTTAAAGCGTCTGCCAAGCAATATGGCCGACGGAAAGTGTCTGGGAGTATTGATAATTTATTTTTAACTATACACTCGAAAACATATATGAAAATCAGCCATGAGAATTTACGTGAAGTAAGTAATGTTTTTATGTACCTTGATTACCTGATACCTGGAAATTGGCCGTTTGACCAAGCTAGCAGGTAGACATACGATCATAGTACATACTAACACTACTCTATCGTCCACATTTCATCCATCAGAAAATACGTGACGTCTGGCGGCCCTGGGATCTTGCTCTATAAATAAACCAAACTAAAAAGTAGAAAATAAATAGTAGTTTAAAAAAACTAAAAAACACGCTTTTTATAGAAAACCGAACTAAAAAATAGAAAATAAATTTTAATATATTTAAATTAAGAATAGTGTCAAAAATTTCAATAATTATAAATTAATAATAGTGTGAATAAAAAAAATAATTTTATTTTAAAAAAAGCGTGGGGTGCTTTTTAAGATATTACCGAAATGATAATCACTCTACTCATATCTGTCAATAAAATATTTATAACTATTGAAACCATGCACCCCACGCTTTTTTTAAAATAAAATTATTTTTTTTATTCACACTATTATTAATTTATAATTATTGAAATTTTTGACACTATTCTTAATTTAAATATATTAAAATTTATTTTCTATTTTTTAGTTCGGTTTTCTATAAAAAGCGTGTTTTTTAGTTTTTTTAAACTACTATTTATTATATATACAGATATGTTTTCTTTTTATATTATAAACTTTATACAATAATTGTGGTACTTACTGTTGATTAAATTAAATATTAATCAAGAATGCGCTTTCACATATTATACTTACAAAATTCCATTTCGATTAAAATTATTTACATAAATCGATTATAATTTTATTGATTGTATAAGCTTAGATTACAAACATATTTTCTTGATTTCTTTTTTCTCCAGAAAGCGGATAAAGCTCATACTTTGAACTTTGAAATAGAAAAATAGCACATTTTTTTTGAATAACACTTCACTCTATAAATTTAATGCTTCAACCCTTCTTAGAGTGAAGTGCTATTGACTCTCCTGAAAATGCTTCGATTGAGAAGTGAAACGTGCGCTGAGTACATAATTTTTGTGTTATTGCCTTCGCTTCTGACGTGGACGAAAGTGTGGTGGAAATGGGTAGACTATTGTGACGCTGTGGTCTCCAATTTTCAGGCCTTGGATAAGTTTGCCCCATTCCTACTATCTTTCATTTCAGTTGCATCACAGCATGTACATATTTCACTGAAATTTTTCAAATTATATACCACAATTTCTTCTTTAGAGATTTTACTGTTTAGTCTATGGTCGAAATTCGGCCACGGGCGATCGATAATATAGTTAAATCGGAGACAGTCATCAGAATTGACGACCGAGGTAAATATTAAACTATATTTAGAAGCATTGATTTACTACAGTGACATTTACTGGGTTTTAAACACACTGTATATCCTTAAATATTAGCATGTTGCTGACGCGAATTCATATGATTTCCTCTTCCTCAAAAAACAAAAAATGAAGTTTTTACGTCAAGTTTTATATCAATAGCGCGTAAAATTCACCAATTTTTTTTTATGTCTGACTTACAATAAGTTAAGTGTTGCCATCAATCATACCTCAGGGTGTCGTCAATCTCGGTGAGGATGGGTTTCGGCTTGACGGTGACCCTGTTGACATCCTCGTGCAGACCTTCCAGCAGGTACCGGAGGAACTCCTGAAATATACACCATCACCTTTAGGGAAACCAACCTAGTTCTATTTTTTCACTCTTAACTTATATTTTACCCTGTGCTAGTCCGGGCTACTTTGAAGAAAAGATGCCATTCTGCCAGGCAGGTTGTAAAAGGCGACCGATTGGCTATACGTAACACGCTTAATGATATCCGTATGATACTATGATGATGAAATCATCATGACTTCTAGGTGGTTGTTCCGCAATGTCTCAACCGGGTCTGGTACCTCCTCCTTACCTATTCCTGCCGCAACAGCGTCAGTGCTTGCCACTGTCGTGTTCCAGTTTGGAGGGTAAGGTAGCCAGTAGATTTATGTATATGGATTACCATCCTGCCACACGGGTAGTAATGCACCATTAACATCGGTGGTATCTATAGGCGATGTTTTCTCTTTTTCCATCGGGAGATCAATTTGTTTGCTTGCTATCTTATAAAAAAATATACATTTTATTGGTTACATATATATATATATATATATATATATATATATATATATATATATATATATATATATATATATATATATTGATAAATACCTAATTGAGAGGTGTCTTATGGACATCCGTTTGGACAGGAGTTCCTTTCGCTATATCTTTGACTGTGACTTAGAAGTGTCATTTATAATTAGACTTTTGAGTAATTTGTAAAATACCGATACGTGACCAGTGGGCAAGACCCCTGTCACAGTTCACAGTATCTATCACAGTAGTAATAATATTCTTGATTATTTTTGACAAACGACAAAATTACAAAATAATTTTGCATATTCTCATAATTGGCGGCAAGCTGTACAATATAATTAAAACGCGATTTCAATTCGATATTTAGTTCCTAATTTTAAAATATGTCCGGACCTTGAGAAGTAGCCCTGTGTAAATATCATGCCATAACTAACAGAATTCAATAGCGTATCTATAGTACGTACGCGTTAAGAATGCAGTGAGTCATCGTTATCCGCTGGCTTTTTAACCAATCAATTCACTATTGTTTGTTAATGGACCAATCAAATCATGTTGCACTTATTTTTGATGGTTAATAGGCCAATCACATCACGTTGCACTGATTTTTGTTGGTTAATGGGCCAATCAAATCACGCTGCACTGATTTTTGTTGGTCAATGGGCTAATCAAATCATGTTGCACTGATTTTTGTTGGTTAATGATCCAATCAAATCACGTTGCACTTATTTTTGATGGTTAATGGGCTAATCACATCACATTGCACTTAATATTGTTGGTCAATGGGCTGATCAAATCATGTTGCACCGATTTTTGTTGATTAACGGGCCTATCAAATCATGTTGCACTAATTTTTGTCTATTGATGGGCCTATCAAATCACTTGAACTGATTTACGCTGGTTAATGGGCCAATCAAATCGTGTGGTACTGATTTTTGTCAGTTAATGGACCAATCAAATCAAAACTGATGACTCACTGCATTGTTAACGTAAACGTACTGTAAGGTTCACTAAATCCCGGAAAATTGAACTATTGCAATCTATGCTTGTATTTATGACTCACCTGAGCATCTTGTTGGCTGTACCCCATGAAGCGAGGCGCGAATCTCTGAACCTGCGACTTCAAAGACGTTGTGTTCACCACTGTGTCCCTTTCGCCACTGCGCCATAGCTCTTTGATGACACTCGCGAACGCTGGCGGAAAAAAGCATTGTTGTGATAAATTAAAGATTAAAAACAATCTACACTAATATTATAAATGCGAAATTAACTCTGTCTCTTCTTCACGCCTAAACCACTGAACCGATTTGGATGAAATTCGGTACAAAGATAGTTTGAGACTCGAGAAAGGACATAAAATAGTTTTTATCCCGGAAGTCTCCCGGCGACGGGAATAATGAAGGTAAAACCCCAGGACTGGCTATTTTTTAAAACTTTTGTCCACGCGGACGGAGTGATTAGCGGGCGGGTAATTATGATTATTATTAGCGGGTACAGCTAGTATTTTCCATAATATGTAATGGGATTTTTTTTTATAATGATATAATTTGTTCTTTTGCAACAAATTTTACCCGGCAAACGTTGTTCTGCCATACAAACTACTTGTGGTGGGATAATTGAGATAAAAACTTTCTTATCTTTTAAATTGGACCAAACAGTATTTGTCTACAAAATTTCATTGAAATTGGTTAATTAGTTTCGGAGTCCACATATATATATATATATATATATATATATATATATATATATATATATATATATATATATATATATATATATATATATATATATATATATATATATATATGTATATATATATATATATGTATATATATATATATATATATATATATATATATATATATATATATATATATATATGACGGCGCCACTGCCGATGTTTAGATAACGTGCGTTGGGCGAGTGGTGGACAAACGCCGCGCTATATAAGTCAGCGCGTGCGCATGACTCGTATCAGTCGTTCGTCGCCCATTGCCCGGTGCACACGTTACGTAATCACTGAGTACTGTATTTGTCAGTAAATTATAAAATCAGTATTGATTAACTTTGTGGATTACATTTAAAATTAATGTAATTTAATTAATTGAAATAAATTAAGTAATTTGTGAAGACTTTGGTGTTTCCTTCTTTTTAAAAAAAAAAACTATGTCGGAGCTTGACGCGACACACACACACACACACACACACACATATATATATATATATATATATATATATATATATATATATATATATATATATATATATATATATATATAATAAGAATAAAAATGTAAATATAAAGAGATAAGAATATTGCTGGACAAAATGACGCGAATTGATTTAACCCCAAAGTAAGCATACATAATAAAAACAACTGTTACATACATAGTAAACACATACACTCAGAAATATAAACATGTATGCTCGTCATACAAATGTTTTTCCCAGTTGGGAATCGAACCCGAGTCCCGTCGTTTCCTAGGTCAAACGAACGAATTTCGGTTCTTACGAAGGTCAAAGATTAGTCGAATTGACCAACCAACGGGGCGGCCGCTGGTTTTGTGATTAACGACTCTGATTAGTCTGACAGTTATTCAAAAAATGTTTGTTACCTTTTATTGATTCAGAGGCGTTACTTTGCGCAAATCCATAATTAAAAGGGCAAATTAATTAAATTTGCTATTATCCGCGAACTGTTCGGTATTA
The DNA here is from genome assembly GCA_036924255.1 of Apodemia mormo. NCBI lineage: Eukaryota > Metazoa > Arthropoda > Insecta > Lepidoptera > Riodinidae > Apodemia > Apodemia mormo. The sequence goes on from JAUPFN010000030.1 coordinate 3,431,838, forward strand.
CTTATACTCGCGCTGATTGAACTAGTGTTCGTTTCTCCTGAAGATACCTCGGTTTCGAAGTGAAACGTGTGTTGAGTGAATAAATTTTATGCTTTTGTGCTTGCTGCTGCTGTGAGTGAAACTGTGATGGATGCAAGGGCGGATCCAGGGGTGGGGTCATGGCGGATCCAGGGGTGGGGTCATGACCCCCATGACCCCTCCCAGGCAGGGGTCTAGATTTTATTAATGCAAACAAATAAGGATTAGAGCCTATATTTACTGAACCTCAAATATGTGACCCGAAGGCTGGATCCACCCCTAGGTGGATGTGCATGGATAATCGTGCCGCTGTGGTATTCTTTTGTCCGGACTATCGGTGAGTTTCAGCCATTTATTAAAGCGGCGTTTTTCTTTTCGAAATATCTTTCTAAATGTTACCTTTAATGAGTGCGCCCTTCATACACGAGAGTGTCGTGTTTATGTCGGCCATGTACTTGTCATCAGCGAGGTATTCGAGCAGCGGCTTCGTGTTGGACAGACACTGGAGAACGCTGTTCATGAAGCAGGTGTTGCCTATGTTTCGGAGACCATTCAGACCTGAAATTACACAAAACTCCCATTAATATTGTTACGTACTCGGGTTCGTAATTGTAAGAAAACACCACTTATATTAAATCCGTGTATTTACACAACACAACACAACGTAATACTAAAATACACTACACCCTAGTCACTCGGTGTACTGTCACTGAACTTAGAACACTACACATTAAAACACTTCTCGCTTCGCACTGGTCACTTGATGTATCGCTCTCGATCGCTTGATAAAAACTGCCTTGTGTTTGTCAACACCTCTCTATTTATAGGCAGGGTAAAGTCCTATCTGGATCCAGAAAAATCTAAATGTATCAGGAAACAATGAATCACTTCTTATCGTAAACATGTTATGAGTCATAAATCCTTGTACACGCTACTTTCAACCTTATGCCATATCCCACAGTCCATTATGGCATAGCCCAGGTCAACTATTTGTCAATAGGAGTAGCTATCTCTTTCTTTTATTTCTAGATAGTTAGCGCGCACGCGCTCCAACTCTACACGCTTCTAGATTATTCGTAACAATATGCAACACTAGCGACCATTCCCGTGCCTCGGATGAGAACGTAGTTGTCGGGCCCGGTTATTGCTAGAAATAGTCGTGATCAACTTGTAAACCCATCTCTTAGAACTTCTAAACCCATATTTAAACAACTTATTGACGTTAACTTCTATGTTTATTAAGAAGCGGCTTAATAGTAGGTGAGCCCAAGATACTAAATGGGTAGTTACTCCAGCGTCGTAGGGACCTATTGGAGATTAAATTATAGAAATAATAATAGGTTAAGTTTTTATTTCAATGGTTGAGAAAAAATCTACAGATAAAAAAATGTTTAAAAAAACAATCTACAGATAAAAAAAATGATTAAAAAAACTGTGATATGGAAATCGCGTCAGATTGAAGTATTGTGGGTTAACTGCTACCTAAAATTTTGAAAATCTGACGATTCAAATCTAGCGTAAGGAAGTGGGAGGGTCACAACGTTGCAAAGAAAACGTTTTGACATTTTCGAGCGCGTCTGAATTTTCTTTTCTTATAGCGGAAATGATGTGAGAATGAAAAAATATATAATCTAAAAATTTCCACAAGCCGTTATTGGAATTTTGTTTTTTTTTTTGCTCTAGCCACCCGCCTCTATATAAAAGATCTTATATTTGGAGAGCCCCAACAGTTAACAAGGTATCCCCCTGTATTAATCTGACGCGCTCGAATAAATGCAAAAATCCCCTCGTGGGCTCTCCTACTATAAGATGGAACGCGCTTCCCTAGAAGGTATCTGTTTACTCTTTTTTTGAAGATCCCCAAGTAGTACTCGTATATATTTCCCATATTATAGAATCGTGTATGTTTGTGATAAAATCAAGAACTCTTTACAAAACTAAATATAAACAAAAAATATTCATCGAGAGATCCAACTAGCCTACAAGTCCCAACTTGTTATACCGCTACATATAGAAAAAATTCCCATTCGATTTAAGTCAAGATTTATAATAAAATACCTAAGACTGTAGGTGAATTGTCCGTCAATAGATGTACAAATAAATTAAGTAAATGTACAAATAAATTAGTGCAAACAGTCTACTATACCTAGTCTTGGTGAATATTTTAATGATAGAATTGGTCTCTAATATGATATGTTCCTCGCTTTTTCGCTGAAGTTTATATTTTTTATTAAAATAACCATGATGGACTGGTAATTTTAAATTGTATCATGATTTTAAGATTCTTAAGATATTATTAAATAATATAAATCTATTAAATAATATATGTCTATAGGTGATGGTTGACTCTTTCCATCAGGAGACCCATCTGCCTGTTTGCTATCTTATAATATAAAAAAAAGATGCATATATCTACCGGCTAACATATCCTTCAAACCGAAACACGACAAAGACATGCATTGACGCTATTGCGGCAGGAATAAGTAAGTCGGTGATACCATATACCCGGGCAGTACATTGCGGAACTCTACTACCTACTAGTCCCGATGGTAGTAACCCATCTAACCAATTGGTCGTCTCTTACGACCCGCTTGGCAGAACGGCATTTGGTCTATTTTTCAAAGGAAGCCCGGGCTAACAAGGTCCTTAGATATTTTCTTACACGTCGTGTTGCGTCGTACTACGAAGCGAAGTATTATAGTGTTAGGGCGCGCTTCGATTCGATTGAAACTTTGTTACGTGACTAGGGACGACACTGTCTGACTGACTCTTTTCTATTCACGTTTAACTAAACTGAAATTGGAACTAAATGCCAACTTTGAAAATTTCATTTGAGAATTAATGCAAAAGAACATCTGTTGTTGATTTGAAAAATTGTACTTAATTTAAGTTTATTTAAACTTACTTTTTGATATCACGATCTATTTTTAATTACCTTAATTCTTAGAACCTAAGTTTTTTAATTATATAATACATATATGTTTTCAGTGTATTAACATGAAATATAACTAAACTACAATTATATTTTAAAATTAACTATAACTCACTTTTGCTTTCAAAGCTCACGGATTTACTATTTTTATCTTTTCTAATTCTTCGGATCTATGAAACTTTATTAATAATTCTACATAATGAGTATTAACAACAAAGATAGCCAAACTACAATTATATTTAAAAATCAACTAAAACTCAGTAACATGTTTTGCTTTGAAGCATATGGATGTACTATTTTCGTTTTGGCCATACTTTAGATAGATTCAAAGAATTAGAGTATGGCCAAGACAACAAATAGTACATCCGTGTGCTTCGAAGCATAACATGTTAGTGAGTTTTAGTTGATTTTTAAAACTACTAAGTTTCCAGAATATTAACAAGAAAGATAGATAAACTAAGAAATATTTTTAAAATCAACTATAACTTACTACGATTTCTTGCTTCGAAGCATACGGATATACCATTTTTGTCTTGGCCATACTTTTGCGATTGCACTTTCGGCTTGCGGTTTGTTAAGTGAATGCCACCTGTTATATATTTATGATCAATGTGTGTGGTCAGTACCATTGCTAAAATCAGAAATCTTAGATTGTCAGAATTCTGAGCTATGATTTTGCCAAGGCACCTTCTTACTTTGAAGTATTCCCATGCTGCCAATTTACTTTGCAAATCAAGGCACCATTGAATATTTCTGACACTTCTATGGGTTTTGACAATTCAAGATAGAAAGTGTGTCCAGGATGAAAACTAGTCGGCAGTGGCTTGGTTGGTTAGAGCGTTCCGGCTATAGGGGGAAATTCACAGGTTCAAGTCCTGACGAAATGTCTTTATTATTTTTAAGGTTTTAAATATATGTTTCGTCTACAGTGAAATTGGAAAAAAGATTATCCAGTTCCCTGTTGAAGAATTTATAATATTTCTTTCAACTTATTGGAACGAAGTTCCTTACAGCAGGCTTGAAGGGGATAGGGATTTCGCTGCGCGACCGAACTGAAAAAAATGTGATAGTAAAACCGTAAGAAAAATGCGTGGAATAAAAGCGCTAAATGAGACGTGCGCAGGCGCGACAGTCACGTACACAAGCGAATAGTGCCGTTTAGCCGAAGGAAGTTCGTTCCTACCTGGTGTCCCGCGACACCACATCATTTTATTAACTTTGTTTATAAGCAACGCTAAAAGTTTTAGATATAAATATGTCGCTAAATAGGTCGTTAAAAATAAATAGCTAATAAAATTTAACACATCGCCATTTGGGTTTAAATTCATTCCTAATAAATAGAAACAGGTAATTTTAAATATTAGGCCTTTATTTTAAATAAATAAGTATCTTCACGCCCATATCCCCGAAGGGGTAGGCAGAGGTACAACAAGTGCACCCACGATTAGCCGAAGATACTTGGTCCCACAGATGTGATAGGTGGCAAGCCTATCGCCAACCGGGCACTTCCCAATCCCGGGCAACTTTGTGTTTCTCAGAAAACGGAAAAAACACTTCTTTTTTAAAGTGCCCGACCCGGGAATCGAACCCGGGACCTCATGTGGTCAACTCCAACGCTGGACCACTAGACCACAGATTTTAAATATTCACACCTAAATAATAACTCTTCACATAAATATAATTTAAATATTAAATCTCTATGTAGATAACAATTAAATATTGTTGCGAATATTCTAGACAAAAGAACAAAAACAATGTGTCAGTGGAATAATCTAGAAAAAATAAATAGACAGCTGCTTGTTGCACAAACAGTGATGCCATAATAGACCTTATTCTTAAAGCATTAAAGGTTGAAAATAGCGTGTACTATGACTTGTTTACGTTTAAGTTGTTCACGGCTCATTGTTAATCTCGACTATTTTAGGTCATTTTTAAATTTTAATGTACAATGTAAAGAATGTTGGATATCAACAGGTCTTTTTTCCATTTAAATATTTTTTACAATGCTTTTTCTAATTCTAATAACTGCCTTTTAAATAAAAAACCTTAAAGCGTAAAAAAAGAAAATAGTAAGAGCTTACAGTTTTTTTTTGTAGACGACAAATCTTACTAAAAATGCTCAGTAAACAAATTTCAATATAGTTCTACCACTACGTCATCTAGGTAAAAGAACTTACCACTTGTATGGCTGGACTGTCGGTCGTTTCGGTTCTCTACAACATCAGATCTCTCACTGCTCCTCCGGAGTCCACTTGGCCCGCTTTTACCACCGGCCAACTCCTGGATATTGTGAAAAATCATAGAAACATATCCGTTCACTTATTCCACAGAGGTCAATACGCAACAGTGAGGTGCGTGAACGCATTAATTGTATCTAAGTATAGTGTAAGGTTTCGAAGAGCTGACGTAAGGTATTTCTAGAAACTTCACAATGCATTTTTCATGCATACATCGTGAAGGGTTTTGCAATAATACACTGTTGCGTAAGGACTCATATTTACGAAAAATTATGACGGGCTAGCTATGTGTTTGGTTTAAAATAATTTAGTCTAAGATCCCGCATTAAAAAATCAACCCTTACTTGTTAAAAGAATAATGTTTCAAATAATGTTGCAATTCTAAAATTTATGAGAACAATCACTTCCAACGTAGTCCTGCTTGTTTTAATATTAATTATTAAAACAAATTAAGTTAAGTATCTTCACGCCCATATCCCCGAAGGGGTAGGCAGAGGTACAACAAGTGCACCCACGATTAGCCGAAGATACTTGGTCCCACATGTGATAGGTAGATAGGCAAGCCTATCGCCAACCGGGCACTTTCCAATCCCGGGCAACTTTGTTTTTCTCAGAAAACTGAAAAAACACTTTTCTTATGTGCCCGACCCGGGAATCGAACCCGGGACCTCATGTGGTCAACGCCAACGCTGGACCACTAGACCACAGAGGCGACAAATTAAGTTGCTGCTTTATAATATGTTGAATGCATAATTTTTTAAGTACAAAATTTCCGATTTTGCTATTTCTTCATATTACACAAGTTGTGACATCAGATATACATAATACTATACACAAATACATAATTTATTTCTATTATAAAAAAGTATTTACAAATATAAATTTTACAAAAATATAAATTTACTCATAACTGGCACTCAATGTAAAATTATTTGCAGCTTATTACAAAAAAATGTGTCAATAGCAAGGTGACTAAGGCGGCAGCGATTGTTCTCATAAATTTATAATATAGTAATGACTTGAAAACATTATTTTATTAATTTTACAGATGATAGAAGATTTTTTAAGGCCGAATCTTCAACTACAGCAATGAATGATGATGCATGATGGGAATAAAACAAGCATCGCAGAGAAATGCCTTTAAAAGCAGTTAAAAGAGCACCATGGAAACAAAAGCAGATAATATGAATTTAGTATTTCGTAAAACTCATACATTGTTGGTAGGAGCCATCTTCATTACGCATGCAATAGTAACATTTTAATTTTATTAGAAATACGTAACTTATGCAAATTAAAAGAGGGGAACTAAAACAATCAAATTCGTATCATAAAGCGATTTTTGTAGACGTATGCATTCTAACATATTACTACTAATTGCAAGCATTCTTAAAAAATATAGTTTTTTTAATATGTAACGCACTATTTGATCAATTTCAGATTACTTTCTGAGATTACATCATTAAAAGTATTATTTATTATTTTAATAACTTACATGATTAAAAGTATTATTTATTATTTTATCAATCTGATGCTAATGTACATATATTCAAACAGTGGTCAACATATATAGAACTTGTAAAGCTCAACGTTTCGACACTCATGATCACGTTTTTTTTTTACATAAGATAGCAAACAAGCAGATGGGTCTCCTGATGGAAAGAGAAGCCATCACCTATAGACACCAAAGATGTTAATGATGCGTTGTTATCTTGTGGCGAGGTCTAATGGCACATGCGTAATTTTCAAAGCCCCATAACTTTATTATCTACCCAATTTGAAATTTGTCGAAGATAGAAAAGATGGTTTTCTGGTCAAAACGAAGCTGTTTACAAAAATTCAGCTTGTTAGTAATCCAAAACAGTTTGTTCGTGGGATCCCGTACTATTAATAATTAGAGGAAGTTACGGATTTTGTCCCGATTTTCGAAAATCGAGTTTTCATCAGAGCTCCACGTTTTTAGGTCCTAGGAACCTTTTCTGATTACTTTCACAGTGAAGTTAGTATGTCTATATGTATACATAAACGTAAGGGCGGATCCAGCCTTCGGTTCGGGGGGGAGGAGGGGTCACATATTTGAGGTTCAGTCGTGATAGGCTCTAATCTTTATATAATTCTAATAAATCCATACGTAGACCCCAATCCAGGAGGGGGGGGGGGCATAAAACCCCCCCCTGGACCCGTCCATGCATACATGCAAGCGTGTATGTAAACCTCCCAATGGTGCGTTGCTATCTTGTGGCCAGGCCTAATGCCATATGCATAAGTTTACGGCTACCTTACCCTCCAAACCGGAACACGGCAGTGACAAGCACTGACACTATTGCGACAGGAATAGGTAAGGCGGTGGTACCAGACCCGGGCGAGACAATGCAGAACTACAACCTAGTAGCCACGATGGTCGTGACTCGCACAGCCAATCGGTCGTCTTTTACGACCTACCTGACAGAACGGCAGTTGGCCTATTTTTCAAAGGAGCCCCGGACCAACACGGGGTAATATAAACTTGGCCGAAACTTCAAGCTTTACAAGTAAGTTCCATATATGTACGCGTTTTGACCCGTTTATATTTTAAAAAATGATTGTACAACGCATTAGTTTAAAAGTTCATACAACAAAAAGCTTGTAACTAACAGCAATGCTCATTACGTTAATTTGCTCTGAAAACCGCACACAATGCATTTTAATGTCAAGCATAACTTCGTCTTAAATGTACACATTGAAATGAAATGAATTAAATATACACATTGACTGGCGAAAGACAGTACATTATATGTAAAAAAATAGGTACATAATATTGACAAAATGATGCAATTAAAATGTTTACTACGGACACTCGCACATAGATATAGTTTACTAGCTGTGCCCGCGACTTCGTTCGCGTGGAAAAAATGTAAAATAAAAACCCTCATAGTTCCCGTTCCCGTGGGATTTCCGGGATAAGAACTATCCTACGTCTTTCTTGGGTCTCAAACTATATTTGTATAAAATTTTATCTAAATCGGTTGTGATTTGGCCGTGAAAGCGTAACAGACAGACAAGAGTTACTTTCGCATTTATAATATTAGTATGGATTGTTTACAAACAGCGATTTGCGGAACTTGTGACTAGACTCGTTAGCGCACATCTATCGCCCGGATATCACCCGCCCTGTGATCATATTTTCTGAATATTACTGCACTAACTTCGTCGAGGTTTACTATGTAGTGAAGTAATTTTTTTTTTATTATATTTTTATTGATTACAACTGACAATTATTGTGCCTTTCAATAAGTATAGTCTTTTCAATTTGTATATTAAAAAAACGAATTAACTGAAAACTGATGATAGTAGCAACCTTTTCAATTCGTGATGGCAGAAACTCACAATTTCATGCAAAAATATGGAATGTCTATATAAATAATATCATGGAAGTAACAACAAAACAACTATTTAATGTCGGTGATTCGATTTATTCTATACATTATATATATATATATATATATATATTAGGGTGGATCGAAAAATTTTTTTTTCTTAGCATGGGGGTAGAATTTGTAGCTTATAAAAAAAGATAATTTTTCAAAAAAAAAAAAATTTTTTTCGCAACATTTGGAGATAGCCCACTCGTTTTTTAATAAAATAATGGATCAAATGGACTAAAAATTTTAAAATATTTAAACGATGTTTTAGAATCTGTGGAATGTCTTTTTGAAAGCCAAATGGAAATCAGAAGTCAAAAAAAATTTTTTCCTATTATTTTTGTAACTTAAGCGAAAAATAAAGAATTAAGCAGCCCTTTTATCTGTATTAAAGTAAAAGGTAAGTGAAAAAAAAATCATATGCAATTATTTTTTCATGTTTTCCACGATTTTTGACGGAAAAAAAATTTTTTCGCTAGAATAAGTCCATTTGATCCATTAATTTATTAAAAAACGAGTGGGCTATCTCTAAATGTTGCGAAAAAAAATTTTTTTTTTTTTGAAAAACATTCTTTTTTTATAAGCTACAAATTCTACCCCCATGCTAAGAAAAAAAATAAATTTTTTTTTTTTCGATCCACCCTAATATATATATATATATATATATATACTATCATGCTTAAAATGTTATTATTACTTATGTAACTGTAGATATTTGGCAACTAAGTAATCTGTCAGCAATTCAACACTCGGCGATCAAAGACGAAATGAAATTTTCCGCAACATAATTAATTCATTGAAAATTTTATGTTTATAATACACATTTCAAAAAAGTTTAAAGTTTTTCAAGTTTTCGCAAGCACGGGGTGAGTGCTATAACACAAAAATAATTAGGAGCATGAAAGTATTGATCAAAATTATAAATGTGAATTTCATCTGTAACGATGAACTCATTTAACTGGTTATACGTATGTATACCTATCAGTATAATGGACGGAATCGATCATAGCAAAGGAAAATTTCGCAACGTCGAGCCTGTCGACACTAGCTCAGCGTTAGAGTGGCTTTAGGGAGATGGTCGCAGGTACAAATCCTGCGTGTCGATATTTTTCTTTGTTGTTTTTAAAGTTTTTCACATTTCAAAAACTTACGACGAATCTACATTTTAAAACTGCCATATTTTAATGTCGTTGATTCGATCTATTTTATAAATAACAAACACGCATTATAAACTCGTATTTGTAGGTATTTGACCACTAAGTATTAAGCCCCGTTTTCACTTTGATTAGTGCGAGTGCCAGTGCTTAACGCAGGTGCTTAGTATTAAGAAAAAATAAGTGAAGACAGGCGTTGATCAGTGCAAGTGATTAGTAATCAGCGCCTATTCACTTTTACTACGCTGAATACTATCCACTCGCACTGGTCGACGGCTGTCTTCACGTATTTTTTGTTTAATACTAAGCACCTGCATTAAACAATCGCACTCGTACTAATCAAGGTGAAAACGGGGCTTCACCTCAAGTCACAGAGGTTTAACACTTGGCGTTCAAAGACGAAGTTAAGGTTCCATGAAATAATTTCGCTTTTTTTTTGTAAATTAATTGCTTTAATCTTGTCTTCGAATTATGTATTTCCGCAAAGTAACGCTTAAATTTATAAAATTAGCGCCTTTATTTCTCTATATCTGCAAATTTGTGTCTGTATAGTATATAAATTTGTAGCGTCTGTCTGTCATTGTCATTTATTTCTGTTTTATCAATTTTTTATCTTTATATATAGGTTTTTATATCATAAGATAGCAAACAAGCAAATGTGTCTCTTGATGAAAAGAGTCAACCATCGCCTATACACACCAAAGATGTTAATGGTGCGTTGCAAAACCTAATTACCTTAAATTCGAGTCGGGATCTCTCAGTTGCTAAACTTAACACCTTAAATGAAACACCCGACCATTTCGCTGAGACATCATAAAAATATATGAACTGTCATTTTCGTAATCACGTGTTTTCACTCTACACCAATTTTCATCAAGATCGGTCATGCCATTTTTGAGTTGTGACCCATTACAACAGACATAAAGACAGAAAGATAAAAAATATTTGGGCAGGTCGTAAAAGGCGACCGATTGGCTATACGAGTCACTACCATCGTGGCTACTAGGTGGTAGAGTTTTGCATTGTCTTGCCCGGGTCTGGTACCACAGCCTTACATATTCCTGCCGCAATAGCGTCAGTGCTTGTCACTGTCGTGTTCTGGTTTGGAGGGTAAGGTAGCCGGTAAACTTATGCATTACGAGACCTCGCCACAAGATAGCAACGCACCATTAACATCTTTGGTGTCTATAGGAGATGGTTGACTCTTTCCACCAGGAGACCCATCTGCTTGTTTACTATTTTATGATATAAAAAAAAGATTTTTGGAACGAAGATTTTTAATTTATTTTTAGACGGTGCAAAGTTCACCGGTTCAGTTAGTTTATGATAAAGCTAAAAATATGAGCAATAACTCATTAGAATGTCGTCTAGAAAAATGTGATACAATGGTTTTCCGGCAAATAAAAAAATTGCGATTTTCGTTAACAATTGTTTTTTCCCCTGTATCCATGCGGGGGGCGAGACGTTGCGAATTTTATCACCTAGTAGTCACGTTCGCAATGACATGTTTAACCAAAAACTTTTAACAAATTGCCTGGCAACATGGCAAATAGTCTTTTTTTATATAGAAGAGGGGGCAAACGAGCAAGAGGTGCACCTGATGGTAAGTGATCACCGCCGCCCATGGACATCTGCAATACCAGAGGTCTTGCAGTTGCGTTGCCGGCCTTTTAAGGATGAGTAAGCTCTTTTCTTGAAGGTCCCTATGTCGTATCCGTTCGGAAATACCCCTGCCGGTAATTGGTTCCACAACAGAGTAGTGCGAGGTAAAAAGTGTCGGGTGAAACGCACAGTTGTGGATTTCCAGACATCGAGATGGTGAGGATGGAACTTCAAATTTTGACGCGACGTCCGATGGTGGAATTCGGCGCCAGGAATTAATCCAAACAACTCATCGGAACACTCCATGATATATACGATTGACACAGAGAGAACCTAATCTCTGCGCAATGCCAAAGAGTCAAGCTATTTCGAAATAGCCTGGTCGTCAACGATTCTATTTTTTAAAGTCGGCCCGGACCAACACTAAATAAAATTAAAGATTTAAAATAATCAGTTTTTTTTTAGTTGAAACTAGTTAACAACACACTTGTACTTTTATTTCACTATAATTATACAAAGCGAAACCGGCCTTGACGGAGTAAAGAATATTACATCCTGATGATGCTTTAAAAAGCGAAACCGGCCTTTACAGAGTAAAGCATATTACATCCTGATGATGCTTTAAAAAGCGTAACCGGCCTTTACAGAGTAAACAATATTACGTCCTGAAGATGCTTTAAAAAGCGAAACCGGCCTTTACGAGTAAAGAATATTACGTCCTGATGATGCCTTAAAAAGCGAAACCGGCCTTTACAGAGTAAACAATATTACGTCCTGAAGATGCTTTAAGAAGCGAAACCGGCCTTGACAGAGTAAAGAATATTACATCCTGATGATGCTTTAAAAAGCGAAACCGGCCTTTACAGAGTAAAGAAATTACATCCTGATGATGCTTTAAAAAGCGAAACCGGCCTTTACAGAGTAAACAATATTACGTCCTGAAGATGCTTTAAAAAGCGAAACCGGCCTTTACAGAGTAAAGAATATTACGTCCTGAAGATGCTTTAAAAAGCGAAACCGGTCGATAAAATTAAATAATTTAGTATATAATTATAGTGAAATAAAAGTACAAGTCTGTTGTTAACTGGTTTCAACTAAAAATAATGGAATTTCATCAAGTGTCGACGACTGAAAATGTAAAATCTATAAAATAATCAGTACTAGTTCGAAAAATCAATGTTAGTCACATTTTAAATTCTCTTAATGAAATTGAAACAAATGAATCAAATCAATGCAAAAAGAAAACAAGCAGTAATGGGATCGCATAGGACAGTGTTTTTCGAAGTGTGGGTCGCGGCCCCCTATGAAAGGGGGTCGTGGACGGTAGTTTAGTGTTAATAAAAAACAAAGACAAAATATATACCAGACAATAAAGAAAAAGGATTTTTTTTAAATGTAAATTAAGCGGTGGGTAGGGTGTAATTTTTTAAAACATGCTAAGGAGGTCGCGTCTTGAAAAAGATTGAAAAACACTGGTATATGGGGACATTTTTTATGAAATACTAGTTAAAGTATATTAGGGGTGCACTCCCTTTTCTCTAATTACCATTGATGAGAAGAATAAAATTTGTGTATTACGTATTTAAAAACTACAATAGTTGAAATATATGCATTCAATATACGTTTGCGTTTAAGTTAATTCAATCAATACATCAAAAATATGTTCAAATCTATGCTTATGTGTTTCGTTGGATAATCGGGGGCTTCGATACTTTAATTCTTCAATATTTTATATTTCGAATTTAGTTATAAATATTATCTAATCCAGGGCTGTCAAAGTCAGATACCATTTTAGGCTAATATGAATTACCAAAGTGATTAGGAGGCCGCAAAGGCAGCTCACTTTTTAAATAGAAAAATACACAAATACAGTTAAGGAAAATTATTAAATAAAACATAATACTGTAAATGGCGAGCTTATCTTGTAGTGAGAATTCTACATTTTACGCGCACGCAGAAGACATTAAATTTTTAAGTATGTTGCGGTAGTTTAAAAACATTTTGCGGGCCGCATAATAAAAAGCATTGGACAGCTCTGATGACATATAATAAAATTGTAACAAACCGATGTCTATGTTATATATATCGAAGAATAACTAATATAAAAAATATTAGAGGTCCAGAAGTCTTAACCTGTTTTAGAATTCGTCTGGTTGTATGTTTGTGTGCGCATCATGCAAAAATTATTACATTGGATTGAATGTGATTTGCTTCGATGTGTTGCTAGAAGTCTGATTCAAAATATTGGCTTCATTTTAACCAGAAAAATACAAAATTATTAATAATTCCGAATTTCACGCAGCGAAGTCGTAGATAAAAGCTAGTGTACTGTAAAATTAAAGATACTACTAAATTAGTTTTTTACAAGTTAGAAACATGTTATATTGTTTGAAAAACACCCTATACAATCCTCTTAAACTGCAATCTAATGAAATTAAGTTAAAAAAATTATGAGAATTTATGGTTGGTCCGGCAAAATCAACACCATTACACATTCTGATAAGCAAAGCATGTGAATCCGGTATTACCATTCGTTCGTATGTCACCGATGTGATGTGCACGCGTACGCGTCCTCTAGGGGGTAGTCGTGAGGTAACCACGTTATCTGACACACCAAATTAAAGGTCAAGCATTAAGTTCTTTAGAACTAAAATTCCTTTAATATTTATACTGCTTTTGTTGGAATTTAGAAAATATTCTATACTAAGATTCATATTTCAACGAGAATGTAACCTCTAAAGTTAATAGTAATATTTTTTTATCTGTTCTTAAATTTTCCACAAAATGTAAGCATAAAAATTCGTAGAGCCTTACATAGTAGAAATCCTGTTAACAGCTCACAGCTCTACCGGGAAAGATTCGGAAGAAAGCATTTATAATTTGAATATAAGCTTTACTATGTAAATAATATTTAAAGATACTTTTAATATTATATTTCTAAGAAGGAATCAAATATATTTTCAATAATATTGTCGTGCTCAAACTAAAATGTCGTAATTTAACATCCCCTAAATTAAGTTTTTTTAAACCGAATTGATCAAATAATTTTTATGAACTATCTTACCAGAAGTTATAATTAGAAGAGATACTAAAATTCCAATAATTGTTATTATTAAATTGGTAATGTTTACTGTTACGAATAACGGATCGTTGATTTTAAGAACCTAGCATAAGACAGATCTATAGAAATTTTCTTTTTGATTAAGTGGGCTTCAAAAAGGTGGGAAGTTGGATACCGGCATTTTAGTTTGAAGACGGCAGAATTAGAGGTATCTAAGGCTACTCTTAAAAACTCTAACTTATGTGTAAGGCATTTAAGTAATTAACATACGGAGACCTGATAGTGGACTCCATAAGTGGTTGGTAGTTTTGCGCGGGGCTGCGCCACCGTCCGCGGCCGAGGATCGTAGCAATGCCGGCAACCACACCTCATTGCGTAGCGCCGACAGAAAACCCGTAGTCACGCATGCCAGTATTACCAACTCCAAATACCAAAGCATACGACTTCCTGAACGTACGGCGGAACTATTAATTGAAGAGTTACACCGACACTATTTTTTTCGTTTGTGTTTGTTAGCACTATTTATTTTGCTTGACTTTTTTACTAGCACTTTTGACTTTTTTGTTTACACTATTTTTGTTTTCAGATCACACGTCGTATGTGATTACAAATTGTTTGTATTGTCACTGTTTTGTTTTAGTGGTATTTTTTGGTGTGTACAGATCGTTTTCAAATATCGTTTTTTGCACTTAGCACTATTTTCCGTAACACTGTTTTTAAAATCGAATTGTTTGTAATTTTTAACAAAAAATAAGAATCAAGTTCAATCGATACAGGTTTAAAAACTTTAAAAACTGTTGAATTTAAGTACACAAACTCACACGAAAGTTTTTGTAAAATGGCTATTGGAATAATAATTCAATTTATGTAATAGATTCAAATAATTTTAAAAAGAAGTAATAAAAAGAAAGTTAAGTATGCGAAAATAAATAACACTATTTTTAAAAATATATAAAAGTCAAATAAAATTTACAAAATAGAAACGTAAGTTTTTTAAAATTAAATAGCCACAACCAAAATTCTAAACAAATTCATAAAAACGTAATTACTAAAGTGTTTTTGTTGACAAGAATTAAAAAAACGGTCACTAATTTATTGTAAAATCCAGTTTCCTAAGATATTGTTCGAAATAAATTTTATAGTCAATATTCAATATATAAGTATCAAGAATTTTTAAAAAAATTCTAGTAACACAGTCCACGCATAAGTTATATAAGAACAATTGAAGTTTATAATCTCATTTAATATTTTATTAGTATCACAAATCATATCACCACTGAGTACATCACTAAATTTATAACCGATTTCACTTTTCACGTAATATATTTCTCGTTCATTGACAACATCGCATATGGTATTTAAAAATAGTTCTTATTGTCTAACTGATAAGACTTTCAATTTTCTTTGGCTCAAGTTTTAAAAAGTCAGAGCTAGAGGTAAAATTTTACGAGAATATACAACGCGTCAACGAAGCTAATCACTCAGGGTCGTAGAACTTGAGAAAGAAAGAGACGAGAGAAAAGCTAAGTGATGCCCGTGAAAGAAGGCATTGTGACGTCACGGCTCTCTTATCAGAGTCCCGGCTTGCACTGAGCAAAGCAAGCTTCAAAGCCAAACAACGTTGCCAAATTTCACAATCGAGAAACGTAATCTATGAGATGTAACCATTTATCTCTTTAACGCACGTGACTATTAACATTTCTTCCGTAAAACTGTTTTTTATTTAGCTTTGATTCATGAAAATCTGTTCAGCCGTTTGAGGAACGTTAGCTTCTATATTTTTCACAAGGGATATGAAAAGCTTTTCGATCGACTTGAAGTTTGGTGTTCATGATGTTGGAACTATGATGATTTTACAATGTGATCGTGGCCACTGAATACTGGAGACTAACAGTAGTCAATCTACATACAAATAATATTCGAACAACGCACACATAGACACCTCTCACGGACGCGATACCTCGGAATGACTCGGGACAGTTTGTTCCGCACCAGTCCGAGATATCGCGTCCGTGAATATTTTTTTTTATATCATAAGATAGCAAACAAGCACATGGGTATCCTGATGGAAAAAGTCAATCATCGCCTATAGACACCAAAGATGTTAATGGTGCGTTGCTATCTTGTGGCGAGGTCTAATGCCACATGCATAAGTTAACCGGCTACTTTACCCTCCAAACCGGAACACGACAGCGACAAGCACTGACGCTATTGCGGCAGGAATAGGTAAGGCGGTGGTACCAGACCCGGGCGAGACAATGCAGAACTCTACCACCTAGTGAGATGTCTATGTGTGTTATGTTCGAAAATTACTTGTATGTAACATTGACTTCAGAGTGCTGTGAGTTTTTCTTTTCGCATTCGATCGTGAGCGCGTTTGGAGTTTACTAGGAATTTGTATGTGATTTGTACAGCGCCACCTAGTGGTAAACGTGAGAAAACCAGTTTACCACTAGGTGGCGCTGTACAAATCATATACAAATTCCTATTAAACTCGAAACGCGCTCACGATCGAATGCGATAAGAAAAACTCACACTTAGCACTCAGTTAGTTTCTAGTATTCTGTGAAGTGGTTATAGTCTGAAATTGAGTTCGAGATCAAAAATATGTAAACATGTCAATGTCACTTCCAACTGCCGCAAAATCGAACATTCAGGTGTACCCAACATTTTTCTAGGCAGTCTAATTGTCCTTTTGATTAATAACCTAATGTGCAATATTTAGTTTTATGAATTTAAATATACATATAATTTTTCAAAAAATTTTAATACTTTTTGACAAACCACGAAAACACGGCTATTTAAATTGGCTACATCATTATTTACATTTTTGATATCGAATTGTAGCAGAGATTTTGAGATATTCGGGATTTGAGACAACCATCGCCAATAGGCACCAAAGATGTTAATGGTGCGTTGCAATCCGTGTTGCGGGATGGCAACATGCATAACTCTCCGACTACCTTACCCTCCAAACCGAAATACGAAAATGACACACGTTGACGCTATTACGGCAGAAATGGATAAACGGTATCAAATACCCCGGGTTTTTGGTACCGTTTAAGGTACCGAAACGTTGCGGAACTCTACCATATAGGTGTCACGATAGTAGTAACACGTATAAACAATCGGTCGCCTTTTACGACCTGCCTGGCAGAATGGCAGTTAATAATATAGGTATTTATCATCAAACTATAAACGAGCAATTTTTGTATATTTGTAAGTAAATGATTTCTTTGAAATGGCTCTAACGATTTTGACGAATTTTTGTATTTAGATAGTCTTTTACTATTAAAATTAGGCCCGTATCATACATACATACATATATACATATCTTTACGCAAAATCTCTTACGGGGTAGGCAGTACCGAGAGAATCGAGTGCCATACATCACGATCCTTGCAGGCTTGTCTCGCTTCCTCCACATTCATCACTCTCCTCATACACACACGCACGTTGCGAAGACTCTTGACACCACCTTCGGACAGTACTCGATCAATCTGATCGTGGTATGTCAGTCTTGGTCTTCCCCGGTACCTACATCCTTCCACATTCGCATTGTATATATTTTTTGTTAATCTTTCACCTGCCATTATTTCTTCATGTCCGAACCAACGGAGCATGCCCTTTCTCATCTTCACACGGACACTTTCCTTCAATTAAGTACCTATGTAAGTAGGTATCATCCTCGTGATAATCAATTTTCACATGAAAAAAAAATTATACCAACGAGGCTCGGTCGCCAAGTTCGTAGTGTTTATCGGTGACATGACTGTACTATGATAACTCTTATCAGTTACAAATTCTGTTTGATATCGTATTATGTAATTCACACCGTCTACTGTTACAGCTGTTACTAAGAAAACGTGTTGGTCTGGGCCCAGTTTGAAGAAAAGACCAGTCATTCTGCCCGGCAATTCGTAAAAGGCGAACGATTCGCTATAATTGTCACTGCCATCGTGTCTACTAAGTACTAGGTAGTAGAGTTCCATAACGTCTCGCCCGAATATTTGGTACCACCGCCTCTCCTATCCCTACTTAGACTGCGGTCACACGAACAATTTTTTTTTGATTACTAACAAGGTGAATTTTTGTGAACAGCTTCGTTTTGACGAGACAACCATCTTTTCTATCTTCGAAAAATCTCGAATCGGGTAATTAAAAAAGTTATAGGGTTTGAAAATTTTGATTCGGTGAAGGAAAAATATTTATTACTAACAATAATTATTTTTCGACTTTAATCGCTTGATTATATTACGAAAAATACGATGAAACTTTTGTCCTACACCTTCAATGGTTTTTCTGACGAGTCCTCCACTCTAAAGTTTCGGAATTATGAGATTTTTAAATTGATATTTATCAATTTAAATACAACCTAATTTTCTCTGAACAGCTTGTTAATTATTATTGTAATTAAATGGTAACATTGTCCTACATGGAAAGGGAAAAATTTTCTCAGTCCGACACTCTAAACTTTTCTTTTTTATCTATCTTTATTAGTTACCCGATTCGTGATTTTTCGAAGATAGAAAAGATGGTTGTCTCGTCAAAACGAAGCTGTTCACAAAAAATCAGCTTGTTATTAATAAAAAAAAGTCTGTTTGTGGGACCACGGTCTAACTGCAATAGCGTCAAAGGTGTCATTTCATTGTGCTCCGGTTTGCAGGATAAAGTACCCGGTAGACTTATTATGCATGTGGCATCCAGCCACATTAATAGCAACACACTATTAACATCTTTGATGTCTAGCCAATGGTTTCTCTTTCCATCAGGAGAGTCATCTGCTTGTTTTCTGTATGATATAAAAAAATCAACACATAATACGAATTGAAACTTTGGACGCTTTTATCACTCGGCCACCGTCGCTTTTACAACGCGTCTTAATACCTAAGACACCTTTCAGAGTAGGGGTGACACTACAAGGACCGCACCAGGTGCCAACCATGCTGGCTACGCCACTTCCTAACCCTACCCTACATCCCAATAACTGAAATACCCCGGTATTTTTAATGTAGCTATTACAGACGGCAACTTTATCCATACAATTCGACACAGATGTGTACTCAATGATTAACCTTAAGTATTGAAATAACATGATTATCTCGTATATATTGCTCGTGTATCGTGCACACTTCGAATAGCTAGCACTGCGTTTCTCTGCACGTCTCTCTAGCCTTCTTAAGTTATACATATATAGCCATAACGCCCATAAGGCTAGACTTCCAAGAAGGCGGTTCAAATACTTCACGCTCGATCTCTACAAATATTCACTTTTTTATGTGCACGAAATTGCCTAGCACAGATTTAAACATAGCTTCGTTCACGTGTTGTATAAATAAAATAAACACCTTGTAAATATTTATATAAAACCACTAAAAATTGTATTTCAAATTTGACAGTTGACGTAATGTATTTTTTGTAACGGGCAGTGCTCAATGAACGTTTTATTTTTGAAAATATAAATTAAAAAGTTTTTATATCTGAAGTTAAGGTCATAGACTGCTATATACTAAAAAAAAATCACAATAAAAGGATACCTACAAGTTTATGGGCGTGTTCAGCGGAACTATCAAGTTGAGAGTCAGAATTGTGAGCTAAGATTTTCGCCAGGACACTTTATACTTAAAACATTTTAATGGGTTTGTTCGTGTTAATTTGTCTGAATTGAGTCTGTCTGTCTGTCAAACTTATTTCGACATGTCAGATAAACAAAATGTTATTCCGAGCCTCTGACTCGAACCATCTGCTTATTTATTGTCCTACGATATAAGAAATGCCACAACAAATGTTTCCTTGTTGCGTCGTGTCGAATTAGAGATATAATTTCTTAATAAGACATATCATACGCTATTTATTCTGATCTGACTTATCCACAGGTATCGTCAGCAAGTAATTGCACTCTCAGCTAAAATAAAAAAAATAATGATCACGCTGCGCGCGGTAGACAGAGTAAACCGAACATCTATAGACTTCTCAGTTACCACGATTCACAGGTTTGTCGATTGGCCAGTTGAGTGTTGATACCTATCACCGCATGTTACCGAACTGATAACGTTTATCGATTATTTCTATAAGTGATAACCGGGATCGACGGTTTTATATGCTCATCCAAGGCACGGGAGTGGTATTATATCATCTGCCATTCCGAGCTGCTACGGAGACTTTGTATTTTCGATAAACACCCTGAAAAAACCTCAATAACACTTAACCGATCTGTGGATAGAATCCAGAACCTCATAATATTAGCCGAATTGGCTGTCCCCTAGACCATGTGGCAGTCAGCGCAGTTACATAAAATATTAAGACAATTTAAATGATTAATTTAATTTCCATTATTACAGTAAACAAACTTATTGAAAGAAATAACAAAATAAAACTGTCCACAGTAAACCGCAACCACAAACTGAAAAGAAAAAAATATTCGCGCGCTTTTTCACCAAGATGGCTACTACACGTCAGCTGTTCCCACGTGCGCCACCGCGTTCGACATTTCCCGCCTACTTTATTTCTAGATACATTTAGCGCATAAGTATTAATAGAAACCGAATGTATATAATACTCAGTGAGATGGCTACGACGTTTTTGATATCATATTTTAGTATTTTGTGTATGTTATAGAAATGACTCTCGTGGTCTAAGGGTTAGCTTGTTCGTCTCAGATCATGCCTACCTGGCTTGAACGGATTCGTTGAATTCGTTCGAAGCGTAACTGAAATGAGAACGCTTTAAAAACTTATTTAAACCAATTTAAGCCAAAACTGCGAATCGTATGTTGCTTGGCATTTGTGTCTATCGTCACAAAGCTTCGGGCAATGACACGATAAATGCAGATGTGACCGGCTATCAGCTATTTTCGCATACATTCCGGACTACGTGTGCCTTAACGCGCATATAACTTCAGGACGATAAACGCAACTGCGGCTCCAGTATTACGCACAATACGGCCAAAAATGTAGAGCGCCGAATATCATAGAAAGATTTAAAAATACTTCTAAAAACCAGTCGATTAATAAAGACCAGAGTGCTAAGTGTGAGTTTTTCTTTTCGTATTCGATCGTGAGCGCGTTTGGAGTTTACTAGGAATTTGTATGTGATTTGTACAGCGCCACCTAGTGGTAAACATGAGAAACCAGTTTACCACTAGGTGGCGCTGTACAAATCACATACAAATTCCTAGTAAACTCCAAACGCGCTCACGATCGAATGCGAAAAGAAAAACTCACACTTGGCACTCAGATAACTGCGAGTCGAACTCGCTTACCGAGGGTTCCGTACTTTCTTATTTCTTAACTTCGACGATTAATTACGTATTATTGACTAAATTTTTTAGGATTTGATTACATACGAATAGTTTCCAGAATTTTCCCGGTACTTGTAGATGATAGCACCTAATTGTACTTGAAGACGATATTACTTCCCATATTTTATAGTTCTGGATCAATGAAAAGGGACCATCCATTAATTACGTCACACGAATTTCATGATTTTTTTATCCCTCCCCCGTCCTTGTCACATCTGGTCACATTTGTGAGATCTCTTCCTACCTAGTGTGATGTCACATATTTTATAATTTTACATTGGAAAAATGATCTCCTTAGATTATTTTTTATCTATACAGGTAATATATTAAAAAAAATGGGATGTCACACAATTTAGGATCCCTCCCTACTCCTTTTCACACAATGTCACACTTCTTCGACCCCCTCCCTCTCCCTTAAGGTGTGACGTAATTTATGGATGGCCCCAAAGTACCCTATAAATTTTGACTCCCTTCAGAGTTCGAGACCTACCTTTCTTTGTTTTACATTAGTAATAATAATATTCACGGGACAAATTACACTTACCGATCTAACCCCAAAGTAAGCAAATTATTTGCTTGTGTTATGGGTGTTAGTCAACGATACTAATACATACAAATACATATATAAATACTAGAATATATATAATAAACACCCAAACACGGAAACACAAACATTTATGCTCATCGCACAAATGCTTGTCTCAGTCGGGGATCGAACTCGAGCTCTTTGATTTCGTAGTCAGGGTCTCTAATCCCTCGACCAACGGGGCGTTAACTTAGAAGCAAGGATTTATAACGTTATAATTTCGATATTTTTGCTGTTTCGTGATTGGTTCCCTGCGTTTCATGCTGTTTCGTAATTGGTTCGCCAACTAGCGCAAGAAGACAACGTCATAATATCATATACCATAACCAATCACAACGACGCAAATATATCGAAATCATAACGTTTTAAATCCTTGCTTAGAAGTTCAATTTTTCACAGATTCAAGGAATTGTAGACCTGAGTACGTGGTATCAATTTTCACCCGATGCTTCCATTAGTTCCCGAGTTTAAAAAAACGTGCGCAATAAAGGGTAGAAAATCATCCATTTATTCAAAAGGTCTCGACAGACGGACGCACAGACACACGGACAACAAAGTGATTTTATAAGGGTTTCGTTTTTTCCTTTTGAGATACAGAATCCTAAAAACCCTTATAATTTTGCTCCACAAAGAAACCGGTTTTTTTGGGTTGAGGTATAAAGCCAAACCATCTATACAAATAAATAAAATTGGAGTGTTTGTTTGTTATATTGAAATAATGGCTTTTTACTGCATACATATGGATATACGGTAGGTACATATACCAAAATAACATTTTTTACAATTATTGTCTGTGTGTTTGTTCCGCCTAATCTCTGAAACAGCTGGATCGATTTTGACGGGACTTTCACTGGCAGATAGCTAATGTAATGAGTAGCTTAGGCTACTTATTTTAGATTTTTTTGCACGCGGACGAAGTCGCGGCCACAGCTATTATAGTTATAAAAAATTCAAGTTACTTAGACACATCAACAATTTATTAAGCTTTTACCGGATCAGAGTGCTAAGTGTGAGTTTTTCTTTTCGCATTCGATCGTGAGCGCGTTTCGAGTTTACTAGGAATTTGTATGTGATTCGTACAGCGCCACCTAGTGCTAAACTGGTTTCTCACGTCTCACGTAGCACTCAGAAATGCGGCCACACACTGAGAAAATCCAGCGGAAGGACGTCGGCGGGCCTGTTTACTGAATCTCTAGATGAAAACCCGGCTTCGCTCGGAAGTCTTATAATACGCCATCTTTTATACTAACTCAAATAATAAACATAAAAAGTAGCAACACTGTAGTGACGTCTTCTTTCAACTATTACGTTGGTTTAATAAAGAAAACACTATGGCATTGCTATTTTTTAATTTCTACTCTTTTAAGAACGAAAAGAAAATAAATTTCACGATAATCTGCACTCCGTTGTAAGATACTTTAATGACGCCATCTACACCACATATTTGTAACCTTTAAAGAAATATGGCCGATTTGTCTGTCGCACGTTTAGAATTTTTAATCGCTATTTTAACAAAATACTCGACAATCCGAATTTTGCGGATACATGTTGTCGACTCAAAATTATTTTTTTTTACGCTTTATAATTTAGGTAAGGTTTCGATCGAGTCTACCGTAACCCTTGACGAAATTATTAATATAGATTTTTTTTAACTTCTTCCCAGGAACAAACTTTTTTTTTATTAATAACAAGCTGATTTTTTATGAACAGCTTTGTTTTGACGAGACAACCATTTTTTCTATCTTCGAAAAATCTCGAATCGGGTAACTAATAAAGATAGATAAAAAAGAAAACTTTAGAGTGTTGGACTAAGAAAAGTTTCTACTTTACGTGTAGGACAATGTTACCCTTGAATAACAATAACAATTAACGAGCTGTAGTGAGAGAATTAGGTTGTTATTAAATTGATTTATATCAATTTAAACATCTTATAATTCCGAAACTTAGAGTGGAGGACTCGCCAGAAAAACCATTGAATGTGTAGGACAAAAGTTTCATCGTGTTTTTCATAATTTAATCAAGCGATTTAAGTCAAAAAATAATTATCGTTATTAATAAATATTTTTCCTTCACCGAATCAAAATTTTCAAAGCCCCATTAGTTTATTATCTACCCAATTTGAGATTTGTCGAATATAGAAAAGATGGTTGTCTCGTCTAAACGAAGCTGTTTACAAAAATTCAGCTTCTTAGTAATCCAAAAAAAGGTTTGTTCCTGGGATCCCGTACTATTAATAGTAAGAGGAAGTTACGGATTTTGTCCCGATTTTCGAAAATCGAGTTTTCATCAGTTTTCATCTATATGTATGTATACATAAACGTAAGGGCGGATTCAGCCTTCGGTTCAGGCAGGGGGGGGGGGGGGGTCAATAGCACATATTTGAGGTTCAGTCGTGATAGGCTCTAATCTTTATATAATTCTAATAAATCCATACGTAGACCCCAACCCAGGGGGCGGATTATAAACCCCCCCTCGTCCCGTCCTTGCATACATGCAAGCGTGTATGTATACCTCCCATAACTATTCGATGGCTTGGCCTATCGAATTGTGGTTGACGGCATTCGATTTGGTTCCGCGATTAAAAATTGGAACCATTTCGGTTCAGTAAAAAACAAAAAATAATCACAAAACATGTTACTTTCATGATCACCTTTTTGTATCATAAGATAGCAAACAAGCAGATGGGTCTCCTAATGGAAAAAGTGAACCATCGCCTATAGACACCAAAGATGTTAATGGTGCGTTGCTATCTTGTGACGAGGTCTAATGCCACATGCATAAGTTTACCGGCTACCTTACCCTCCAAACCGGAACACGACAGCGATAAGCACTGACGCTATTGCGGCAGGAATAGGTAAGGCGTTGGTACCAGACCCGGGCGAGACAATGCAGAACTCTACCACCTAGTAGCCACGATGGTAGTGACTCGCGTAGCCAATCGGTCGCCTTTTATGACCTGCCTGGCAGAACGACAGTTGGTCTACGGGGGAACACGGGGGAAAAACAACTAATTCTAAACAAAAGAGCAAAAGCATTACCCTCCTTCAGTCGGGTAAAAAGCTCATCGAGATGGAATTTTGATTTCTAATTAAATTGAATTCAAAAGTTTCAAATGAATCGCAACTGTTTTCATAATGGATGTTTTTATATCATTAGATAGCAAACACGCAGACGGCTCTCCTGATTAAAAGAAAAATCATCGCCTTAGACATCAAACATGTTAATGGTGCGTTGGTATCCCTGTGTCGTGATGGCAATGCCATCTGCATAAGTCTACCGGCTACATAACCCTCCTAACCGGAAAACGACATTGACAAGCACAGATGCTGTTGCTGCAGGAATAAGTAAGACGGTGGTACCAAATACCTGGGGGAAACATTGCGGAACTTTATCACCTAGTAGTCACGATGGCAATGACACGTATAACCAATTCGTCGCTTTTTACGACCTGCCTGGCAGAAAGGCAGTTGGTCTATTCTTCAAAGAAGCCCGAACCAACACGGGGAAAGTTCAAATGAATGGAATAACATTTATCGGTGCTGCTATTACAATGGGTGTCCCAAATGGGTCAATTCTCGGACCGTTTCTGTTTCCTAGATATAAACCAGGGCTGTTACAGATGCAAGAATGTTGACATCCGCGGATGCAGATGCGGTTGCGGATTATTAAAAGTTCACATCTGCGGATGCGGATGCGATACTGATGCGGATGCGGATTTTAAAGAGATAATTAAAAATGTTAAGTGCATAAATAACTAGGAATCAATTTAAACTTAAATGTTTCATTTATTTTATCCTATTTCTAAAACAAAACTACACAAGTTTTTAGTTTTATTTATGACACAACAGAATTTTAAGCTTCGAGTTACATAATAGAAATATTTCTTTAGTAATTAAACATGAAAATTGGTGAAATATATTTAATAAATAGCAATATAGCAGCAACCTTTTTGAATTTGAATCTACATCCGTAAAAACTCCACATTGATTGATGCGGATGTGAATGCGGATACAGATGTCTGAATTGATGCGAATATTCCGCATTTGCGGATTCGGATGCGAATATTCGTAACATCCCCGATATAAACTCCTTGCTTTACTATTAATAAGCATCTTACATACAACATTTGTACTACAATAAAATAGAAAAGGATTTAAAAGTCGTCTTTCATTCTGTCAGGCAAATTGGAAACGGCGATCGGGGGGCTGTATTTGTCATTATAATCTACTAATACTAGGTGGTAAAGATCTGCACCGTCCCGTAAGGGTTTTAGTACCGTTACAGCTTAAATATTTATCACTGTCGTGTTTCGGCAGGGAGGCTAAGATAGCTAATTAATTTCCTTTTCTCCATGTAGTTTTTGCTGAAAAAAATCTGCAAAATACGAGGTAAGGATCTCCAAGCGAAAAACCGGTAAATATTAGAAAACTGTCTAATTCAGTTCACTCTGCTTAGCCCAGAATAGAAAACGCGTGATGTATTTTAAAACAAACACTAAAATCATATCGGATTTAAGTTCATCTAAATTTAGAGTCGATCGTAGAATGACAGACAAAAATTTCAAATCAGCATGAGTCACACACACAGCGCCGACGCACACACACATAGACGCACGACCTCGTTGTGAATGCCAATGAACTCGACAATAGGATCATCCACAGGAGAGCTAGGGAATCTGTGTCTCATACAGTTTCTTTGTACATCACATAACTATCTGTGTCCGTCTGGATTCCTTTGAAGAATATACCAACAGACTTTCTGTCAGGCAGATCATAAAAGGCGACCGATTGACTATACGAGTCACTACCATCGTGGCTACTGGGTGGTAGAGTTCTGCAGTGTCTCGCCAGAGTATATGGTACCACCACTTTACCTATTCCTGCCGTATTAATATTTATTATCAATGTGTGTTACTGTCGTGTTCCGGTTTGGAGTTTTTTTTTATATGATAAGATAGCAATCAGATGAGTCTTCTGATAGAAAGAGTCAGCCATCGCCTATAGACACCAAAGAAGTTAATGGTGCGTTGCTATCTTGTGGCGAGGTCCAATGCCACATGCATAAGTTTTTTACTGGCTACCCTTTGGCTTACCCTTCAAACCGGAACACGACAGCGACAAGCACTGACGCTATTGCGGCAGGAATAGGTAAGGCGGTGGTAAGGAATAGGTAACCAGAGCCGGCCGAGACAATGCAGAACTCTACCACCTAGTAGCCACGATGGTAGTGACTCGATAACCAATCGGTCGCCTTTTACGACCTGCCTGGCGGAACGGCAGTTGGCCTATTCTGCAAAGGAGGCCGGGAAACTTACCGTTTGGCCTGCAGAGGGTGGGAACACTTGACTCTAACTAAATTAGCAATTTAAAGCTTAATGTTTTACAAACGAGTCCTTTAATCGTAAACTTGTTATCACAAACATAATATTTTTTAAAAACCTATCCAATTATAGCCGAATATATGGGGTACGTGATATACGTACGGGAAATAACATTCCCACTTTGAGACCTAGTGTGATGTCACATTTCTGAATTTTACATAGGAATAATGATCTCATCGATTATTGGAACGAAGTTCCTTACGGCAGGCTTGGAGGGGATAGGGATTTTGCTGCGCGACCGAACTGAAAAAAATGTGATAGTAAAACCGTAAGAAAAATGCGTGGAATAAAAGCGTTAAATGAGACGTGCGCAGGCGCGACAGTCGCGTACACAATAATAATAATAATAATTCTTTATTTACTGCTCACGAGGAAAATATACAGAGAAAAGTATGACAGTTATTTAATAACACATTAATCAAGGTGTGATAAGTGCACACTTAAAAAATGAAAAGTTTCCTTGTAAGCGTCTGGAGTCTGAACTAGGTCTAAACCTGTACTACAGAGCTCCAGGCACTCTCTTGGACCTAATGTGTGGATATTATATATATAATGAGAGTATATATTTATAATTTTGTCTTTTTGTGTGTAATAAATTATTAAAATATAGTGTTCTTTTTTACACTAGTCAGTTTGTAAATGTACGCATCTATCTAGTATACAAGCATCAGCGTAGTAATAGAATGAAAGTTATTTTAAAAATAAATGAACTGAGCCAAAAAGGATTAATTTGCTTATTAAGTGTTAATGAAGGTAATAGTTTATCGAATAATAGCCATCAAGTTCTCAGTTTGGTCATAACTTAATGTTAGTAACCATGCTCTAATTTTATTTTTGCAGTGGATTTTGCAATTTGAGTATATTGATAATAGTTTATTTGCTTTATTATAAAGATAAGGGCCTAAATATCCGTAAAATCTGCGTGCGAAAGCGGTTCGGTAAAAGTAAATATCTTTGCAGACCTTGTAAATATTGCGTTTTGTTAATATTAATGGGTCATATCTTAGTTCGGAGTGTTGTCTGAGAATTATAGATTGTATAAATAATTGGCGAATGGTCAGAACCTCACAGTTTTGATAAAGTAGTGTTGTGGAGTACAAAATAGGCCTAAAGGTTGAAACTTTGAGAATAGCCCTTTGAGCTACCTCTAGATGTTTCAACGTGTTTTTTGTAGATCCTCCCCAAACTTCAATGCAGTAAGTGCATAGGGATTGACATAATGCAAGATAGGTAATTTTTAATAGTTCAGGATCAAGTACAACTCTAAGTTTTTTAAAGACTACAATGAGCTTTCTAATTCTATTGGCAAGAGAAGTTACGTGTGATTTAAAGCTAAGGTTGTGGTCTAGAATAATACCTAAGTAACTTTAAGTCAGTAGTTCTTTGTAAAGTTATACAATTGCAGTTTTTTATAAAATCATTTTGATTTTTACACAGGTGTGCAGTTAAATTCAGGGAGCTAGGAGGATCCGGGTTTCGGATTGAGAAACAAATGTATTTAGTCTTATTAGTGTTAAGAGACAAAGACATATTTTGTAGGAAACACGTTATCTTATTTAAACCCTTTTGTGCAACGTCATAGACTTCACTCCATGTATCGCCCTCGAAAAATAAGGCGGTGTCGTCCGCATACGAGATGAGTTTACCCTGCGAGAGTGAGGTTAAGCATAGGTCGTTAATGTAAATAAGAAACAGGGTAGGGCCTAAAATGCTCCCCTGGGGTACACCATGAGTCACGGGGAGATCTGAGCTAGAATTTTGACCAATAACAACTCTTTGAAAGCGTTTCGACATATAGCTTTTAAACAATTTAAGCTGTAAACCACGCACACCTATAGCTTCTAATTTGTTTAAAAGGATGGGCACCGAGACTGTATCAAACGCCTTAGCTAAGTCAAGAAAAACCGTAATACATTTTTTACCACTGTCCATATTATGTGTTATTAAGTTAGTTAATGTGAGTACAGCATCTGAAGTGGATTTTCCGCGACGAAAGCCAAATTGATTTGCAGAAAGAATAGAGTTTGATTCAAGGTAATTAACGAGGCGTATATTAATGAGTTTTTCAAGAATTTTAGATATGGCAGGTAATAATGAGATAGGTCTATAGTTTTCTATACAGTCTCGGGGTCCATGTTTGTGTATTGGTATAACTATCGATTTTTTAAGGCATGTGGGGAAAACACCATTATGAAAGCAGGCATTAAAGATGTGGGCTAGTGGTGGGGCTAGGAATGTTTTTGATCCTTTTAGAATTTTGTTAGAAATTTTATCGTAGCCAACTGCTTTTTCAGATTTTAAGCCAGTTATAATATTTTCTATAACTAGATAGATTGATTCTTGAGGGAGGTTTTAGTATATAAACCGTTCCGATATTCCCACGGGAATAAAAGTTACGCGGGTGAAACCGCAGGGAAGTCGCTAGTAGAGGATAAGGTTTAAATGCTTTGCATATTTTATTCCGAAATATACATTAATTGCAAACATTTACTAGATATTCAAAATACAATATAATGTTGATTAAAATACTTTGTTGCCAAATATGAGGATTATAATAGAAATTAATGCAAAAAATACGAAACATATTTCATATATTATTAGAAGCGGTAGAGTACATTAGATTACTTCGATCATTCTGCCATCAATGTGAACGTCGAAATTAACTTATTTGATGAACCTGAAGTTGTAAGCGTTTTTCTTTGCAACGAAAATAAAAAGAACCCCCAAACTAACCCTTTGCTTCCCTAAAATACTTGATGTATTTAAGGTAAGCAAAGGGGTAGTTTCGGGGTCCAAAGGAAGGTTTTAATATTTTAATGGTGCATTGTTATCTTGTGGCGAGGTCTAATGCCACATCCATAAGTTTACTGGATACCTTACGCCTGCGCGGTAGTACCAGACCCGGGCGAGGTAATGCATAACTTTACCACCTAGTAGCCTCGATAGTAGTGACTCGCATAGCCGATCGGTCGCCTTTTATGACCTGCCTGGCAGAACGACAGTTGTCCTATTCTTCAAAGGAGCCCGGCCCAATACAGCATGTTTCATCAACCATGTTTGAACAATCAACTTTATACGCAGAAAATATTTTTTACTACTAGCTAGCTAGGGTGCATCCCGCTGCATTATAAAAGTTTTTGGTGAATCCCGCGGAAATAACTTATTTTTCCGGGATAAAAGTAGCCTATGTGCTATTCCAGGTCATCATCTACCTATGTGCCAAATTTCAATCAAATCCGTTCAGTAGTTATCACATGATTGAGAAACAAACATCCATCCATACATTCAAATATTCATCTATCCAAACTTTCGCATTTATAATACTAGTTGCAGCGTGCATCCCTCTGAATTATAAAAGTTTTTGGCGAATCCCGCGGGATTCCCTAATTTTTCCGGGATAAAAAGTAGCCTATGTGCAATTCCAGGTCATCATCTACCTGTACACCAAATTTCATTCAAATCCATTCCATAGATTTTGCGTGATTGAGTAACAAACATCCAAACTTTCGCATTTATAATATTATTAATATAGATAATAATAGAGACATTGCAAAAAAAGTTTATAACTTCAGGTTCATTTTTCAACAATTTTTGTATCTTTTTGTAATATACAAATATGGTACAAAAAAACTTTTGACTGCAATTTTTCCCTTCTTGTTTCATTGTAACCTAATTTGATTACAGATACATTTGTTTGTTTCAAAACATTATTTATGTGGGTTTTACATTACAAAAACAGAAATATTAAGGAGTAATATTTTTTTTGTATTTGTTGCATTTAAATTTAATAAATTGGAGCTTTCACTTGTACAGAATTGAGATTCATTATTATATTTTAAGTTAAAGCTCAAATTTACAAGCATCATAATAAATTTAATGGACACTTACCGATTTTATGTAGTCGTAATCCTTAACTTCGAGAATTCTTCTTCTAGCTGATGGTGTTTCTGGACTAGAATCTTCTGTTGGATCACTGATTGTACTTTCGGTACTAGTTTCCATTGATTTCACTCCATCATCTCTATCATCTGTTTCACTCTTTTCTATTCTTTTCTTCAAAAAGTTCTCGTGCTCAAAGGTTTTATTCTCAAAACCCGTGCCACTGGGAGACTCTATATCATTATCTAATATGGAACGATCTTCCTCTGAATCAATATATTTAATAGTTTTTTTAACATCTCTTTTATCATCACTGGTATCGATTTTTTTAGTTGTCGCACCGGAAGCGATGGGTTGTGATATTTGTATATAAGATGCGAAATTTGTTGTATGCTTAGGTGTTTTTACTTGCTTCTCTATATCACTTTTTATATCTTTTATTTTAACTTCAGGACTATTTCTTAATTTTTTACGTTCAGAATAATCAAGATCGCCGTTTTCTACTTGAATAACTGTGGATTTCTCTAAAATTTTACCTATAGGATTATTTGGATCTAACTGACTTTTGATACTAGCTAGGCGATCGGAAGGAAGCTTTGAATTTAAAGAAACTGACATAGCGTTAGTCTTATCTACGTTTGGTTTAGCTAAAGATACTGGTTCGGAAATTGTTTTACTAAGCGTCAAATCAGAGTTGGAACTGGATCTAGAATTAGAAGAGCCTACATCCCATCTATGATTCACGCCATTTTTTTCTACATACGGCAAGTGAACTGGTACTGGTTTATCGTCTTTAGAGTGCACTTTCGTGTAGCCTGATGTTCCATTCTCACAATCTTTTAATTGATTCAGATATTGTTCCATCGAATATCTCGTATCATTCGTCGGTAATTTTGTTACAGTCATTTTCTGATCGAACCTTTTACGTATCTCTGAGACTGAAGGCACTTCATTGCCATTGGTATCTTTAATGCCGTTGGACATAGAGTTCCTTTTGCTGTAGCTGCTTGAAGGCGATGTTTCCTTGTACCTTCTGCCTTCAGGTTTCTGATGTTGAAAATTGATACTTAGCAAGTAATGGGCTTATGGATAGCGCGACGTGAATGTGTTAGTTCCAACAAAACGCACATGCGTCGGCGCAGAGGCCGCTATGTTACGATGATGCTACTAAAGCGCGGCTTGAAAGGCTTAAGTCTTAAGCGATATTCAATAGAAAATGTTTTGAGTGCCTTTCAGGCGGCGTGTGTTTTGGAAGCTGATTGATGACCTTAGTGCGTTGGTTAAGAACATAAACACACACACGCGCACACTGCGTTGTTTGTCTGTGGGATTTAGAAATACATTTAAATTTTTAGATGCCTTTAAAACTGCTCAGTAACTTTTGTACTTAATTTAAAAGCTTATGTATCTGATGTCTACATATGCTACTCTGCCAAGCCTTAATCGAGCCTTAAAATTTTGTATTATATTATTTTTAAATATTCCTAATTATTAAATATTTTTTTATCTCACTATAGTTTCCCTGTTTTCTCTATTTAATAATTCTTAAACAAGATTTTCTGGTTTTGATTAATTCAACATGAAAAGTATTTTGGGTACTCTTTTTTATATATTATATTCAAATTTAACTATTTTAAGCAAACTCTTTGAATAATTCTAAATACTTATGACATTTTTTAAGCATTTTTTTCTAACTTTGTTTTTAGAAACATTATTCTAAAAACAAAGTTAGAAAAAAAGTTCCAAGAAATAAATTACTTACTGAACATATAAATTGAAATTAATGTCTACTGAGATTAATAATCATAAACTTAAAACCTAGCTGTTCTGATCTGATCTTGAAAAAGTGGTTTTTTTTTCACCAAATTTCAACAAATTCAAAGTGGTCAAGGTGGACCTCCAGGGGTCCACGGAAGACTCGACGGATCTACGTTGGCGTAACTAAAATGGGGGTCACAATTCGTAAACAAAGTAAAAGTATCAATTAATTATCCATTTACTTCTCACTTTTTTTCGAAAACTGTTAATTCACGGTTGGAACTCAACTGCCATGCAAATTTCCACAGTTAGATCTAATCTTCACATTTTTTCTAAAGTTTTGGGAGTATGGTAGAAATTTAGATTCAGGGGGTCCACCAAAACCAGCAAAATTTTGAAAGTGGTCTATGAGAAAAAAGTTTGGGAACCTTTGATTTAGATTGATAAGTGTATCAATCAAGATACACTTATTCAGATTGATTCTTAATTTTACTAATATATCTTTTAATTGATGAATATATCTAGCAAAAGTGATAGGCCAGGAAGCATGTCAGTTTTGACACACATTTAATATTCAGATATTGTTATTTTAATTGTGAGTTTCAAGTTCATTGTTCTGATAGCTGCGGGAATAAGTATGGCAATGGTGCCTGGTCGAAAAGATCAGCCTAAACTTTATGATATAGTGCATGCAAAATGTTTTCAATAAATGTTCAGTTTTATGGGCATTAAACAACAATAAACACACACAGACATACATACATACAAACAATAACTATCTTCTATCTTCATAACTTTTAGGATGACCCTCGAGTTTCATAACTTGAATTACTACTTATTTGAACGTTATATTTAAATAAATAATAATAAAAAAATAAACATTACTGCACAACTTACAGAAGTTCACGTTACACCAAACTATTCTTTATGATAAAATAAAAATAATACACATATTTAATAAAAATCAATACATACCTGAGAAACCCTACCCACCTACTCTTCAGCTTTCCATTCAACCAGGTACCTATTATAAAACCTACATGATAAAAAAATGAGAACTAACCCACATTATAACAAAATTGAGAAGTGTCTTATGGTCTGATGGACATGGTCGGAACGGAGTTTCTTTTGCTAAATCTGAGACTATGACTTGAAGGTGGTGTCAAGTTTAATGAGATGGACTAGTCATTTGTATGAAAAAATGTCAATACATGACCAAAAGCAAGATCCCTATTCACAGTTGTGTAGTAATAATTAATGAGTAATTATATTAATTAAAAAGGGTTAAACATTAAAATTATATGTTGTTGCATATTCTCAAAATTAACGGCAAGCTAAATCAATTGAAAAATGTTTTAGTTTCTTGGGTGATCAGGAAGTGCCTCAAAAACCATTGCAAAATGGTCGTTATTGTGTCTTTTTTTTTTGTAGGTCTACATTTGTTGGTCTAGCCCCTCAGCCCGCAAATGATAATTTGCGATAAGGGAATTTGTTTCAATATTTACTCCACTTCATCTCCAAAAGTATTTATGAAATCTAATTATCCTAATATGTAACTTTTATTTTGTACTTTTACGGTTTTCACCCATGTTGGTCTGGGTTTCCTTTTAAGAAGAACCATCTGCCGTTCCGCCAGATAGGTTGTAAAAGGCATGACAAAGCATTGTGTCAATACTATTGTGGCTACTTAGTGGTAGAGCTCTGTCCCGCCCGGATTTTATACCACTGCCTTACCTATTCCTGTCGCAATAGCGTCAATGCTAGTCACTGTCGTATTCCAGTTTGGAGGGTTGCTGGTGAACTTATACATCTGGCATTAAGACTTTGCCACAAGGATAGCAACCGCTAACATACTTGGTGACTATAAGTGATAGATTTCTCCTTACATCAAGGAAGCCATTTGTTTGTTTGTTATCTTATGATAAAAAAAATCTATCTATGATAAGTTTTATCTCAATTGGATAAAGGTTCGATCATAAAAGAGAGAGTTATATTTATAATATTAGTGTGGAGAAGGAAGCCAACAAAACTATTAGCACTTGGATACAGTACATCAATTAAAAAATAAAATAATAAATCGTTTGTATTCTCTGATTATTTTTTTTATATTATAAGATAGCAAACAAGCAGATGGGTCTCCTGATGGAAAGAGTCAACCATCATCTATAGACACCGAAGGTGTTAATGGTGTGTTGTTATCTTGTGGCGAGGTCTAATGCCACATGCATAAGTTTACCAACAACCTTACCCTCCAAACCGGAACACGACAGTGCCAAGCACTAACGCTATTGTGGCAGGAATAGGCAAGGCGGTGGTACCAGACCCATGCAAGATAACACATAACTCTACCACCTAGTAGCTACGATGGTAGTAACTCGTATAGCCAATCGGTCGCCTTTTACGACCTGCCTAGCAGAACAGCAGTTGGTCTATTCTTCAAAGGAGCCTAGGGCCAACACGAGGAAAATTAAATAATTAATTTATAACAATCAAAATTATTTCAAATATCAATGTATAAAAAAGATGTCACCATTACTAAATTGTTGAATGAATTGGGATTATTATAATTACCATTGTATTTTCATTCATTGAATTATGTCGACTAATATTGAATTCTTATTATTTTAAATTATTATTACTATATATTTTACATTTATTATATATACTATATACTATATATTTTAAAATTTGCTTTAGTAACACATGTATTGTCAGGTTATCCTTTGACATAAACTTATCCTATTTCAGAATGCACTATGCATTGAAGTATTTTAAATAATATTGTCTCAATGGTCCATTTACAACAGAATATAACATACTTTAAAAACTTGTAGGTTTTTTGATAGCCAAAGAATTCTTTTTGTCAATAATTGTGAAGAGTATTTTTACGGTGGTGTGTGGATTATAGAAATACAAAGATCTACAAAGATGAAACCGGCCATGCATTATTTGCCGTCAGAAATGTAATTTATAACTACTACACTGGTACGCTCGTTCAAATTAGGAATACACAAGCATTATTTATAATAAAGTCACTTAAAAAACCACATTTATCCCTCAGACATACAACAGAATTTACAAAATCATATCATAGAAACAGCAAAGAAGAGTGCCATCTTAGAAATAAACATCAAAATTTGAATTTTGTCTGAAACACAGATGGCGCTAACCTTTGCCTTAAAAATAATGGAATATTTACCTCTGATATAGTAGCAGCTGAGTTTCTTGGCTTCCGAATCCTCAATTCTGGGGCTGGTGGTCTACCAATATCATTGGATATAGACTTAGATCTAGAAATTTCACCATAATTATTCTGAGCTTGTTTAATTCTTTCCGTCAATGGAATATAATTTGCTGGGGAATACTTATTATATAACTCGGCTGTGGACATTGCTAAGGCGGCCGAGCTAAGTGAACTTCTCTTCCCTCTATTGAGGTCATTTGTTCTAGAGCTCTCACTACGAGTTGTTGATACATCTCGTGACCTTGATTCACTTTTCTCTGACCTATATCGACTAGAAATCCCACTATCAGAGTCGGTTACACTCGGAGCACGGGAGCTCCTTGTGTATTCAACTAAAGATGTTTTTCTTTCACGTTTTCCATCAACATCACTGTACTTAGATCTGTATTCTGTAGTTTTATCTCCATAACTAGTTCTTAATGTAGATGTAACATAAGTCCCACCGCTCGATCTGTAGTAAGGTTTATCGATACTGGATGAGGAGGTCAACGTAGACCGAAAGGACCCTGATAGGGACGAAGATGTTGGGGTAACTCTGGCAGGAGATATCACAGGCATCTTGAATTGTGTTCAGTGCGGTTTGATTCTGGACGGACGCTTTCTTTGCATTTTTACAATCTGGAACAATGGATAACTTTGAGAATTGGGATAGATTATTTATGAACCACACCATTGGTCAAGCGGTTAATTACGCTGACTATGCAATATGAAAACAAAATTTTCAGCACTTCTAGTGTTGATTGCTTGTTGTGACAAAACCAACTCCTACTCCTCTTTTCATCCTGTCCCTCTACACATTGCTCTGCAATGAGATGCAATTTCGCAGCTGACATAATATAGATCATATTATGTCAGCTGCAAAATATGTAACCACTAAGTGATTAGCACCGACCTGCAGAGACAAATAGTAATCAAACATTCAGAGGCCGATTATTCGGCTTCGACCAAGGGCCTGGATATTCAGTATTCGGCAAAATTCATGGTATTTTATTAATAATATTGACACACTTATATGATTTATTTCTTACAACTGAATATCTAAATACAATCATTATAAACTAAACAAATCTTTTATAACAAAAAACTAACACAGTAATTACATGTGATAATTTAATAAATACAAGGCATAAGACACACGTGTTACTGACTTTTGGCACTAAAGTGAAATCATTTTACAGACTAAATAAGCATAGACTATTTGAATATTTTGAATGAATGATAAAGGAAAGATACCAAAGAGCGTAAGCCACACAACTTCATCATACTAGTCTGTATAATTAGTAATTGAAGATTCAAAATCAAATGGGAATTCAGCTCGATCGGGCCTTTTGGGTGTCAACCGAACTCCACAAGATAATGGGCGTGGCTCGATCGAGCCTCTCGAGCCTCGGTGGTTCAACAAGAAAAAGTGGATGTTAAAATTGTAAGAGTTTTACTTTTTATTTGTTTTTTGGAGGCAAAAATGTTAGGAGCTTATTTGCTACGTTTGGCAATATATTTTTCAATACACTCACTCGAAATCCCGCTCTTATCGCACTGTTTAGATGCATGTAATAGACAATTTTCCACACTAGTGCAGGAAAAGGTGCAGGCCACCCCACCATAATGTTATTACATTTATCGTATCAGACCTAATACACATTGTCCTCAACAAGTCGCAGGTCGTCCCCTGTTCATTCATTTCAGTGAGTGTATTGAAAAAAGTCGTTAGTCACTGCAGCCCTCGGCTCCATAACATACTCGCCTACGGCTCGGGTGGATCCTGCCTTGTAACAAAATGTACTATTTCCTGCACTTCCTGCACTTGTAACAAAATGCACTATTTTTTTGGCAAGGGTAATTATTATTTACATAAATTCAATAATGAGATGTTATTTTTTGCATGTCATTTTAAATTGAAATATGATTATTATTTGGTGTTCATTAACAATTTTTGGATTAACAAGGATTTTTTTGGAGTCAGTTTGCTTAAACAGGTTAGTAAGATGTAAAAATTTTGATTATAATTTTACATTCAAATGCTAGTTTAATTTTGGTGATCATTTACTACTTTTGGGTTAACAATGATTTATTTGGAGTCATTTTGCTTAAATAGGATAGCGAAATGTTAAAACTTTGGTTATAATTTTACATTAAAATGCAGGTTTCATTTTGGTGATTATTTACTATTTTTGTCTGTTATGTTACTATATCTGGTGGCAAGTTAAACATAATCCTTAAAAAAATTACTAAGGACATATTCAGGTTCATTTTCCAACAGGGACAAGCATTTGTAGCATAAATGTTTATATTTATTTTTATGTATTAATATTGTTGACTAAAATTGACAATACAAGCAAATTATTTACTTACTTTGGATTTAGTCAATATTTATTTATTATTTATGTCACCTGTGTGTCTAATACAATAAAATTCAGTTCTATAGTTACAGCATGATAAACCAACATGTAAACATAATAAATTTAATATTTATTGACATTTTTAAATCTAGATGACAAATATATTTAATGAGTTATAATTAATTTTATTATTATTATTTATATATTATTTATGTATGCAGATGTAGAAAAAAATAGATACCAATTTTTTACAAGGCAAAGGGAATATGTCTTTCTCTTTCTCTCTAAAACACCTATCTCTGTCTATTGGTAAATATATCAATGACAAAAATGTAAACATCTGAAACTACAGCAAATTAAATAATACTTACAAGATTAAATGCAATCTTACGT
Organism: Apodemia mormo; assembly: GCA_036924255.1. Lineage (NCBI taxonomy): Eukaryota > Metazoa > Arthropoda > Insecta > Lepidoptera > Riodinidae > Apodemia > Apodemia mormo. Next base: position 3,471,119 of record JAUPFN010000030.1, read on the forward strand.
TCAGTTAGACGTAATATTAATTTTTTTCAAGGACATAGGGAGATTTTCCTTTAGCAAACTATACTAAAACGGTATATTGCGTAGTTTCGCGTAAAATACCAAAGCACGGTATGTAATTTGATCTTGTAGTCGTATTAAAAATCAAGGCCATATAATCTTCAGAGGATCACTATTCACTGCACACAGTAAATTGTCACTTTCACACGACTCACCCGGTCTCCCGCTCGCAAAATCACCAAATACAAACCGAAAATACACTTCTTGATTTATTTTTAGCGTATCCAAAGACGATTTTGCATGACACACACTACCCGAACCGTTTCACTGCGAAAGCTTTTCTCTCTAATTAATTTTTTTCTTTAAAGATCACGTGTTGCAACGCAAATAAAATCGATTGTCAGTAACTGCATTAGGCCATTAGCGATGAAAAAACACTGGATACTTACTGTTCAGATTTTTCGTAACCAGCGCGACTGAATTTAATACAGTAAATATATCCACTATTAGAACTTATATTTAGTTAGTGTTAATATTGCACACTTCACTCGCTGTCCCACTTACATTCGTTAATTAAATTGTTGAAAAATGGAGCGTAAACGTAGGAAAATATTTTTCTTCAGCTCTCATGTAATTTTAGAAGGCTCAAGGCTCGATGGCGCTAAGTGTGACGTCACTCAAATTGTTGGCAATCCTATTTTTGTTCCATTTCCGTCGTAAATTCTTCAAGGATTTTAATCTAAGCCTTCGTGCATTTACAATAAAGTTTATTTATTGTATGATCCGTCGACCGTGACAGTTGACAGATTTTCAGGATCAATGTTGCTGCACTCAAAAATCGGTGGTGAAACATAATGGCAAATGACGTAATCTTTTACTCATCAGTCAGCTGCTCAATGTGATACAAAATCATATTATTTTTTTTAACTAATTGCTTTTGTTTTTCACTCACCATATTTTACCAAGCGAAAATTCACGTAAATATTTAAATATAAACGCAATATAAATTATATACATTAATTTATTATGTCTACTCACCTATAGATGGCACAACAAAATAGTTTACTCAAAATATTTATAGATGTCACTATTATAACTTATGAAAATGAACTGGCTGTCTGGCTGTTACAATTTCTGGATATTACCTAACTTTTCAGAATTCTATCAGACCTACTACCTACCTAACGTAAAGCCTTTTTATTTTATATCATAGGATAGCAAATAAGCAGATGGTTCTCTTGACCCAAAGAGATAATCATTGTTTATAGACAACAAAGATATATTTAGTGTCACGTATAGCCAATCATTAACCTTTTACGAATTGGCTGGTAGTCAGGAAGTTAGAAGTCAAAACGGGCCCAGATTATTACCGTTGTCCCACCCCACCGTCGCAGGATTTTTTTTAGAAGGAAAGCAGTAAAAGCGCTCTTAAATTAGTTCCCAGTAAAAGTAACATATTGAAACAGCGCTACAAGCGCTCGGTACTTACGCTGAATACCTTCACTCCACAACATCTGTTCAATATAGTAGTTTATCCTACGCTAGCGCCATTCCGGTAGTATGCAGCTGGACTGAAACTTTCCCTCTATATAAGTTGGTTGTCTGGACATGTTTACTGTAAAAATTGGTAAAATGTGTTTCGGACTACACGCAAAGTAGGGCTCCGAAGTTGGCCATCACAATAATGAGAACTAAGAAGAGGGCTTTTTAGTTTCATACTATATAAGTTGGTTGACTATTACTCAAAAAAAGCCTTCTAAGCCGTGGTAGTTTTTCTTTAAACTTAATAATATTTACTACTACAATGATTTTTTCCCACCATGAAAACCAACCTGCCTGCTAAGCCTGCCCTAGCTTGCAAAAGGGGGGGGGGGGGGGGGGGGGGCTTGACTCTAACAAAAATAATCACTTAAAAGCTTAATATTTTACGAACGAGCCTCTTAAACGGAAACTTGTTTTCATAAACCTACAATATTTTTTATAAACCTATCCAAATATAGAGGTAGGAAGGGTAGGAAGGGGTAATGGGGATCACTTAAGCAATAATTGAAATAAATAAATAAAATTAAACTAAATCTCTATTACAACTGCCTCATAATAAAATATACTTAATTGACTATCATTTGGAATCAGTAATGATCGCTTTAATAATCATCTTTAGGCAATATAAAAGAAAAAAAAATATCTATTTTGACTCCCATTGCACTGAGGTGAGGGTAATTGTGGTCCTTGTGGGCAATGAGGATCATACAAAAATCTAACACAAATCGCAAATATAACCCTTGGGCGACTCCCACCTCTACCTCATTATTTCGGCCGAATTCGTTACAGATTTAGCACGTATTCCCTGCATCGTCAGCATCATCTAGCTCATCGTCTTGGCATAAACCATCAGTAGCCACGTCTGAAACAGAAGTATATAGTATACTCTTTCGGTTTCCTTCTTCGACACTTTAGTCTTCTTTCCTTGACCCTTTCCCTTAGTTATATTTTGTCCCTTACTTTTATCCTTGGCTTGGCAGAAGGCTTTACTTTTCATATTTTCTTTTTCTAACAAGTTTTCTTCTGTTGGCGTGGATGTTAAAATTTTGGCATGCTGCTTCTGGCGACTTTGTTTAGCATTGTGGGTATTAGTTTTCTCTGGCGACTTAATTAATTTCGACACGATATCAAGACTAGAGGCTGCTGGAGCAACTTGCATTGATGTGCCAGGTACTGACAAGCTTTCTTGGTCTGACGCTGGGCTATTAATTTCAATCTGATCTGAGCAATTCGGCTGGTAGAAAATCTTCATCACAAAATACGTCTACATCTAAAATAAGAATACTAAAATTATATCGTGATCACTAGCGGGAAATGGGGGTCACCCGATCCTCATTACCCACAAGCATTTTATGAAGAAAAAAAAATGATGTGGTGTCGCGGGACACCAGGTAGGAACGAACTTCCTTCGGCTAAACGGCACTACTCGCTTGTGTACGCGACTGTCGCGCCTGCGCACGTCTCATTTAACGCTTTTATTCCACGCATTTTTCTTACGGTTTTACTATCACATTTTTTTCAGTTCGGTCGCGCAGCAAAATCCCTATCCCCTCCAAGCCTGCCGTAAGGAACTTCGTTCCAGAAAAGAAACAAAAAATATATTTAAGCAATATATGGGATTTGAGTATAAAATCGTTATACTGAATATACGAGTAATGGCGTAAAAAAGACACATACTAGTAGATCAATAATTAGAATACCTACAGTTTATTTTGCGTCCTTAAAAATTTACATCGGCGAGCCGCAAAAACAAAATACACTTCTCATTTCTGAGACCGCCACAATACTAGCGCGGCGCTCTTGCACCGCTAGCGGGGGGACAAAGCGGGGCGGGGACGGCAGTAAACGTATTTCTAGCAGTTGTAGTTTTGGAGATATGTTGGTGACTACCATTGCCCGCTGATTCCCATTACCCGGTCTTCCCCTACTTTACACAATGGGGTACGTGAGAAAAAAATTAACATCCCCATTTTGCATGTCCCTACATATAAAGAGCTACCCTTAAAGAAAATATTTTTCGAGAATTTGTTTCCACTTTGTTGTCGTGACCAATTAGTATAATTGTGGCAAATTACAACTTTCTAGTAATAAGGATCGCTGAGCTATCGTGCGGATGGGCGGACGGACGGACAGACGGAGGGACATAGCGAAACTAGGAACCCTAGGAATACATGTTTCCTAGGGTTCCTAGTTTACTTCGGAATCTTAAAAAACTATACAAACTGTAGTAGGACCTTCAAAACTCGATTCTGATACAGAATATATAAATCGCCTCTTATCGTCTCTGTGGTATAGTGGTCCGGTGTCGGAGTTGACCACATGAGGTCCCGGGTTCGATTCCTGGGTCGGGCAATTTAAAAATATATTTTTTCAGTTTTCTGATAAACAAAGTTGCCCGGGATTGGAAAGTGCCCGTTTGGCGATAGGCTTGTGTCCTTATCTTCAGCTAACCGTGGGTGTACTTGTTTGTACCTCTGCCTATCTTTTTGGGGATACGGGTGTGAAGATACTTTTTTTAATATATACAAAATAGATAGTAATATTTTGACATAATTATCCAATAAAAATGTTTCGTTAAGCCGACACCAAATAACGTTTTGCTGAACTTCAGAATTTTGACACCGTTCCTATGCACCCCACACCCCTACTTTGTTCATTTTATAAATAGTTTTCAGCTCGTACGGGAGCTCACGACACTTAAACCTAGTCCCATAAGACTGGCGGATGGTATATACATAGTTAGATTCGTCGTTAATTGGAGAATACGAAATGGCTATGCTGCAATGCGAAAAACCTGGTGGCGGTATTAAAAAATTAAAAAAATCGATTTCTAGTACGATAAGACTACCGAATTTCGTTTGTTCCTCGATATAGGGAACAGGTAGGACTATACGAAAATGCGGTGCTGCGTGTCCCCATGACTGGCCTTATCAGTGGCAACAGCATTATAAGTGACGCCTTGTACCTAGGTATCTAGTACCATCGGTCTACCGAACCAACCAAAGCTTATCTGAAAGATCATCAATTTCTGTGTAAGAAAAACCACTGCTGCATCTTCGAAACAGTCAATGAGGTGGTTGCTGCAGCGATTGAAGGTCGCGCATTACATAGCTAAAATCGACGTTTTTACTCGGTTTTGTCAACAATCATCCGGTTTCTTTCGATTGGTACTGATTGAATACCCACGCCACGGTCAGGTACGAATAATTTTGCTAGTCGCTGATTGTTTAAACAAGTGAAATCGCATATTTATGTGATATTGTATGATTTTTCAACCATTTTAATTAAGTTGGTTTAATTTTATATACTATTTAGGGACTTAGGAATTTATAGGGTTCTGAAATCAAATAAAAATACTTAGGGGGAGATGGGGTATATTGATACATGGGGCACATAGATACAGTCAATATACATTGAAAACAAAACGCGTTAGAAGAGCCGTCCGCCATACAAAGGAAGGTAAACATACACCCTACACGCACCCAACGCGGAGCAACGCTGACTCGATGATTAGCGCTTGACACGTGTAAACCTGTTTACGACGTCCCCAACAAAAATTTTATAGTTTTCTTTTGGATGTGATTCTTCTAATATGTTTAGTATTACCAGTGACATATTAAGGATATTTGATGAGTATACATCTGTCATTAAATTATGTAGAAAATATTTATTTCGATTGTAGTAGGCAGTGACACATTGATACAAGTGCTGTCGGGGCACATTGATACGTAATTACTTCATAAAAACTAGTAATTACTGTTATTATTAGTTATTGTGTAAAACGAGTGATGAATTATTAAATCAATTGAAGAATAATTATAATTTTTTGTTTAAAAGAGTTTTTATGGCATAATTTAATGCTTGAATTCAATTGTTCTATTTTATATTAAAAACACAAAAAAACATTTATTTCAATTAGTACTAGATTAAACTTAAGCACACATAATTTACCAAAATTTATAAAACTTATATAATTTGTAGAAATGTTTCTATGAATTAAATGTATCAATGTACCCCCAGTGTGGGGTACATTGATACAAATTTCATTTTTTAGTAAATAGGCTCTCATATTTTTTGTGATTAAATCAAACGGTTAATTTGTGTTTGAAAAGTTAGTTGAATACATATTGAATAGATTGCAATTCTAAAAATTGGATGTTATTGTCAATAGGTCGTCTTTTATTAGGTCTAAGTAAAAATTGTATCGAGGTGCCCCACCTCCCCCTATAGTTTCATATGTCCGTCCATCCGCAGCTTAGCTCAGAGATTTTTAGTACTGAAAACCTGTTTTCAGCCAGTTATGGGGACATGCAGCACTGCATTTTTGTATAGTCCTACCCCTCACCTATATCGAGGAACAAACGAAATTCGATAGTCTTATTGTGCTATTATAACTGAGATTTTAAACTTTTCACAAGTTTTAAATCTTAGTTCGTCTGGCGGGTGCTGTGTTGCCAACTCCGTTTCCCAAATAGACACGTAAACTTATCGGACCCGGTTATCGCTAGAAATAAGCGTTAGTTATCCGTGCTGCGATAGGGATGATCACCACTTATCTCGTCAACCGACAAACCGGTGCATCGCGAAAAACGGAAAGTCTATAAACATTCTGTTTACTCTGCCTACTTCATTACGAGATGCATGATATTGTTTTGTATTATTTATGTTAATGGTGATTAATTCATTTTAAATAATACAAAAAAAAAATGATGTGGTGTCGCGGGACACCAGGTAGGAACGAACTTCCTTCGGCTAAACGGCACTACTCGCTTGTGTACGCGACTGTCGCGCTTGCGCACGTCTCATTTAACGCTTTTATTCCACGCATTTTTCTTACGGTTTTACTATCACATTTTTTTCAGTTCGGTCGCGCAGCAAAATCCCTATCCCCTCCAAGCCTGCCGTAAGGAACTTCGTTCCAAAAAATATTTTTTTGTATTATCTATTTGATAATTACTAGCTGTTGCCCACGACTTCGTCCGCACGGACTTCGTTTACTCCGCACAGCTCCTCCCCCGTAGGTGATAGCGTGATAATATGTAGCCTATATGTTGACCCGACCTATAAGTAATATTCGTGCAAAATTTGAAGTAAATCCGTGCAGTACTTTTTGAGTTTACCCCGGACATACATACAGACAGATAAACAGACAAAAATTCTAAAGACTATATTTTTGGCTTCGATATCGATTGTCGATCATGCCCCAAGTATTCTTTTAAAAAAATATTCAATATACAGTTTTGACTTTCCTACGATTTTATTGGAACGAAGTTCCTTACGGCAGGCTTGGAGGGGATAGGGATTTTGCTGCACGACCGAACTGAAAAAAATGTGATAGTAAAACCGTAAGAAAAATGCGTGGAATAAAAGCGTTAAATGAGACGTGCGCAGGCGCGACAGTCGCGTACACAAGCGAGTAGTGCCGTTTAGCCGAAGGAAGTTCGTTCCTACCTGGTGTCCCGCGACACCACATCATTTTATATGTATAGATAGATGCAAGCATGCAAGGATCGTGATGTATGGCACTCGGTTCTCTCTGCCTACCTCGTAAGGGATTTGACGTGAAGATATGTATGTATGTATTATTTATAGAGGAGAGAAATAAGGTTTAATAAGGTTTTAATAGAAATGACACAACTGAGCATTGTTTGAATTTATTTTATTTGTTGAATCGACAAATAGTTTTACTCAAGATACATAGGGTACAAATGGAAATACGAAATATTAAGAAATATACATAATCTATACATATAATAAAATCGTAGGAAAGTCAAAACTGTACATTGAATATTTTTTTAAAAGAATACTTGGGGCGTGATCTACAATCGATATCGAAGCCAAAAATATAGTTTTTAGAATTTTTGTCTGTTTATCTGTTTGTCTGTATGTATGTCCGGGGTAAACTCAAAAAGTACTGCATGGATTTACTTCAAATTTTGCATGAATATTACTAACAGGTCGGGTCAACATATAGGCTACATATTATCACGCTATCACATACAGAGCAGCGCGGAGTAAACGAAGTCCGCGCGGACGAAGTCGCAGGCAACAGCTAGTAATGAATATAATACAGGAACAACACGCTACACTCACGCATATAAACTGCAAACGATTGTATGAATTTGTCACTATCATCTATGGTAATTCCACAACATCTCGCTTGAGTATTTGGTACCACCGCCTTTTGTCCATGTTGGTCCTGGACTTCTTTGAAGAATAGGCTAACTGCCATTCTGCCAGGCAGCGAAAGCGACCGATTGGCAATGCGAGTCAGTACCATCGTGGCTACTAGGTGGTAGAGTTCTGCATTGTCCCGCCCGGGTCTGGTACCACCGCCTTAACTATTCCTGCCGCAATAGCGTCAGTGTTTGTCACTGTCGTGTTCCGGTTTGGACGGTAACCGGTAACTAAGGTAGCCGGTAAACTTATGCATGTGGCATTAGACCTCGTCACAAGATAGCAACGCACCATTAATATCTTTGGTGTCTATAGGCGATGGTTGACTCTTTCCTTCTGGAGATCCATCTGTTTGTTTGCTATCTTATGATATGGAAAAAAATATAAAAGTATAATTTCGAATAAATGCACCAAATTGGATATTTTTTTTGTGTTTAGCATAGGTGTTTATTATTGCCAGAACTAGATTTGTATTTTAGGAAATATTTAAAATACGTACGAGAAAATGTGAAATCTATACATACAATAAAATCGTAGGAACGTCAAAACTGTACATTGAATATTTTTTAAAAGAATACTTGGGGCGTGATTTACAATCGATATCGAAGCCAAAAATATAGTTTTTAGAATTTTTGTCTGTTTGTCTGTATGTATGTCCGGGGTAAACTCAAAAAGTACTGCATTTTACATCAAATTTTGCATGAATATTACTAACAGGTCGGGTCAACATAAAGGTTACATATTGTCACGCTATCACCTACGGGCGAGAAGCAGTGCGGAGTAAACGAGGTCCGCGCGGACGAAGTCGCTGGCAACAGCTAGTATCTTATAATATTGAAAGGGACTGAGTGAAATCAGAAATCAGAAATACTTTATTCAATAAAACTTTTTACAAGTTATTTTGACACGTCAACATATTTTTTTTAAAAACTGCTACCGGATCGGAGACAGACTATATTAATGTTCAATATATTACAATAAATATAATTTGAACATTCTTTCAATCAAATAATTTGAACATTCTTTGTTCAAATTATTTGATTGTAATTATATTTATTTAACATTTGATTGTAATTCTATTTAGTTAACCCTAAAAACGAGACAAAATCTAACGTTTACATTACATTGTCTCATTTTTAGGGTTCCGTACCTAAAAGGTAAAACGGGACCCTATTACTAAGCCTTCGTTGTGTGTCCGTCCGTCTGTCTGTCTTGATAGCTAGAAAGCTGAAATTTTCACAAATTATGTATTTCCTTTGCCGCTATAACAACAAATACTAAAAATAAAAAATGAAAATATTAAAGAAATACATTTTTTTTATTTCAAAGGATAGCAAACAAGCAAATGGTTCTCCTATGGTACTATGATGGCCAAATGTTCTGTATTTTACAGGTTATCCCGTTTTTTGCGTAAAAAATTAGGAACCCGTGATTAGAATAATTGAATACGGGGTAAACACAGCTCCCACATTTTTTCAAATTTCGTATTGCCTAGCCAGCACGGCTAAAAAACGAGCGTTTTGATTGACCTGCCGAGGCTGCTTGACTTTGAATGAACGAATTCAAAGTCAAGCAGCCTTCTTGTGTTTAAAGTGTATTTTTTACATTTTCTTTATAAAATAATGGTCTTTTTAAGTATTTTTCTCCTCTACTAAAAACATAAAATTAAAGGTTTTTTTATAAAATAATGCTACTTTATCTCCCGTAAAATAATCTAAAACCCATATTTTTTTATGCTGATCACCCTTAATTAAGAAGCGGCAAGTGGCATACCTATACTTATTTATAATTTATTTATTACTCCGCACTTATTTATATTAATGGTGATTAATTAATTACAAATAATACAAAACATTTTTTTTGTATTATTTATTAATCACTAGTTGTTACCCACGGTTCGTCCACGCGGACTTTGTTTACTACGCACAGCCCATCCCCCGTAGGTGTTAGCGTGATAATATGTAGCCTATATGTTGACCCGACCTATTACTAATATTCATGCATGCAAAATTTGAAGTAAATCCATGCAGTACTTTTTGAGTTTATCCCGGAAATACATACAGACAAACAGACAAAAATTCTAAAAACTATATTTTTGGCTTCGATATCGATTGTAGATCACGCTCCAAGTATTCTTTTAAAAAATCTTCAATGTACAGTTTTGACTTTCCTACGATTTTATTATATGTATAGATTTAATTTTTTCTTGTACACGGTAATAACTAACAAAACTATTGGAAGACCTCTGGTATTCCAGATATCCATGGGCGGCGTTGATCGCTTACCGTCAGGTGCATCACCTGCTCGTTTGTAATAAAAAAAGAACAATAATAGAAAACAAGTACAATTTATTTATTGTAATAAAAATAATCTATAATGCTTATTAACTAAAACTTACACGTAATTAAATTACAATTAAGCAGTCTTTGGAGATGTCTTGGGTAATTTTCCCTCGATGATGTGCCGCCGACTGGGAAAGTTAGCAGGCTATACAGTCTCTCCTAAATGGTGTAATGCAGTACTATACAACCTACTACCTCACCCCGCCGACGGCTTTCAGTCTCTTCTTTTCTTTCTTTCTTTACATCGCCGCCATTGGTTATTAATTTTTACGACGATACGACACGATACAAAATCATTTTCACCAGATTTTAAAATAATATCTAAACCACCAAGTTTTCAAACTAGGGACTGTATGCAACAAACTATTTAAAAGCTTTATAGCACTGCATGACCTAAACACGCATTTTAGCCACGCTTTACGTGGCCTACGGAGACATTTTACACCGAAATGCGTGGCTAAAGTGCGGGTTTATTTTTTTACGAGCTATAAAATAATATACGATACGTCTGACTGAAGTTGTCTATTATCACGCTTAGCATCCTCGCTGAGCTCAAGTCTCACGTATAGTGATTTACTATTTGAATATGTATAGCGATAGTGAAAGTGGTTTAAAAAGCATTTATTTAGATTGGTGCAAGTGGACCTAACTCTTGTTAGTTGTTTAAAAATGTCTAAGCTCTTTCGTTGGTTCTTAAGACGGTATGTCTATGGAAATTAAAAATGTTTCTATAAAGACATAGTGTGTGAGAAAAACATAGAGATAATATATAAACAGAGTAGGTGAGCTATAAGCGCGTATGTAATTGACAATGTCCCATTGATAGAAAGAGAAACAACATACATTTGGCATACGTGTTTCTCTTGGATGACGAATATATACATTATGCTCTAATCGACGCGAGACGCTGTTGTTCTTTTTATTATATTTCTCTGCTGCGTCTTTAAAAAAAGAAACGAGTATCAAGTTAATTTTCATTCTCCCTCCGAAATCCGTCCGAATGCTTGCGACAATAGCTTATAACAGCCGGTCACCTGTATGTATCGTGTCATTGCAATTATGTATTTATTGTTGAACAACTATTTATGTATTTATTGTTGAACAACAATTTATGTATTTATTGTTGAACAACAATTTATGTATTTATTGTTAAACAACAATTTATGTATTTATTTTTGAACAACAATTTATGTATTTATTGTTGAACAACTATTTATGTATTTATTGTTGAACAACAATTTATGTATTTATTGTTGAACAACAATTTATGTATTTATTGTTAAACAACAATTTATGTATTTATTTTTGAACAACAATTTATGTATTTATTGTTGAACAACAATTTATGTATTTATTGTTGAACAACAATAACTTTTTTTGACAAACTAGTAGTGTCATGAATTTACTTGTTTAGAGAATATACTGTCGTTAAATTTAAATGAATAATGATTTGACTTAAAGAAAAACAGTGTTTTTATTTTTTTAAACATTGTTGAAATTAACATGATTAATAAATATTTTTATCGAAATTTTTGTAACAAAAAGTGTATCTTAAATAAATGTTTACAATATATTAAAATATTATTTCGCTTATTGCTATTTAATAAATCAGTATATTAGAATTAAATTAACATTAAATGAAAGGTTTGAGATTTTAAATCAGAAAAAAGATAAAATCAATTAAACTAAAAGAAACAGACACAATAAAATGATAATTGATTGCGAAGTACCAGATACAGAAACTACCAAAACCGCGTATGAAGGTTTTAAGTATTTCCAAATAAAATATACTATACCGTGAATTATAAAAATCCCATCCCTACTGAAAAGGGGATATAGGTAGGTGGATGACATTACCAAATAAATAAACAAAAATATGATGTTTTAAAATGCTTGTAGTTTTCCTTCAATTTCCCCAAATTTTAGCAAATATTTTAAAGTCAACATCACCTCTTGGCGTAATCGGAGGCAGAGCCTTTATGTCGATTTTCACAGACTAAATGTGTCACTTTTTGTGTTGCTATAGGTAATATTTAGAAATATTATTTAAGAATTAATATTTTGACCTGGAAAATATTTTCATCAAAATCCACATAATCTATATATATATAAAAATCAATAGCTGTTCGTTAGTCTCGCTAAAACTCGAGAACGGCTGAACCGATTTGGCTAATTTTGGTTTTGAATTAATTGTTGAAGTCCAGGGAAGGTTTAAAAGGCGAGAAAATATAGAAAAAAAAGAGTAGTTAAAAAGGCAGATCAACGTTTGCCGGGTCAGCTAGTCTATATATATAAAAATCAATTGCTGTTAGTTAGTCTCGCTAAAACTCGAGAACGGCTGAACCGATTTGGCTAATTTTGGTTTTGAATGAATTGGTGAAGTCCAGGGAAGGTTTAAAAGGTGAGAAAATATAGAAAAAAAAAGAGTAGTTAAAAGGGCAGAACAACGTTTGCCGGGTCAGCTAGTAATTATATAAAATGATGATGATCGGATAGGATTTTCGTTACTCACTGTATCTAATTAATAGGTAAAATGGTAAATATTGTAAAAATAAATAAAATTAGTCGTCAAAAATGGTCAAATAAGAAACAGACACGAAATTAGCAGTTAAATACCATAACACAAAAAATATCAAAATGAAAAAAATAAAATAATGAAGAATGATGAAATCCCACCAAAACTGCGCCCGCGTATCACCAAACTTGTCAGGGCTCACGACCAAACAGTCGCGCAGCCAAAATCGTGAGTGGCATGTGCGACAGAATGATCGCGGTTTTCCCCATCCAATGTACAAGTTCGGATCTACGGGTTCCAGTTAAGGGAGCTAAATGCTAGATAAACCACTTACTTTAAGACTTTATAGACTTCTAAAATCTCAGTCTTAAAGTTCGTGGTGAAAAAAAAAGAAAAGAAAAAACACAAGAATAAAATAATACGCTCAAAATGACAAGATTTGAACTATAATGAGCATTCATGGTTCTTAATTTGTCAAATAAAGTATTAACAAAACATACGAGTGTCAAACTTAAATTTATAGTAATACATTGCGGCAGATGCGTAAAGATACACGTTTGGAGGGTAGTGAAGGAGCAGTACATCACGGTCACATTACCTTGACGCTTGGCGTTGATGACGTCATTTGATGCAAAACGTAACAATAATGTCCAAAAGCAATAGAAAACAACAGAAAACTAGCCATGTTATCGTCGCGCGTATCGGTAACAGAGATGCTGACCGTATTGAAACTTCCTTATTTCTATTTCTATATTATATATATTCCAGTATTTATATATGTATTTCTATGTATTAGTATCGTTGACTAACACCTATAACACAAGCAAATAATTTGCTTACTTCGGGGTTAGATCAGTAAGTGTAATTTGTCCCGTGAATTATTATTATTATTATTATTATTTCTGAGCGAGCTAAGGAAATGCGGAGGAAACGGACGGGGCCTCGCATTCCAGAGGTGCGTCAAGTTAATGTGACCGCGTTGTATATATGTAAAAGTGTCTCTAAAACTGCTGTGAAGAAAAATGACGTTATAGCACGAGAATAAAGCGCCAAAATGAGCTGAACTTGAAGCAGTAACTCAGCAAAGTTCAATTCTTTTAAAACGGCTTTCCCCAAGTTGATCCCGGGCTCCTTTGAAGAATAGGCCAAATGCCGTTTTACCAGGCAGGTTGTAAAAGGCGACCGATACGAGTCACTAACATCGTGGCTACTAGGTGGTAGATTTCTGCATTGTCTCGCCCGTATCTGGTACCACCGCCTTACCTATTCCTGCCGCAATAGCATCAGTGCTTGTCACTGTCGTGTTCCGGTTTGGAGAGTAAGGTAGTCGGTAAACTTCTTCATGTGGCATAAGACCTCGCCACAAATTAGCAACGCACCATTAACACATTTGGTGTCTATAGACGATGGCTGAATCTTTCCATCACGAAACCCATCTGCTTGTTTACTATCTTATACTATAAAAAAGGCGTACTTCAGATCATATCATTATACCCTCCACTAGTTTAGCGTAAGTTTGCCAACCGTCTCGTATATTGCGGGAGCGTCCCGTAACACTGGATGTAATCCCGCTTTGCGAGAATTAGTAAAAACATCCCACAAAATGCTGGAAGTGACCCGCATGCCTATTCATTCAATGAATTGATGTATCATGCCTATTTTTCAAGCTACTACGTAACCACATACATATAAATTTAATATGGACAATTGTGAAGATTTTTACGAAATACTGAATAAAAACCCCGACTTTATAAGAAATTATCAAGTGATAAATATGATTTTAAAAATAAATGATTTCAGTATGCTTTGTGTTTTTATGTAATTTTGATAGGTATACTGAAAAAACTTCATACTTCATACTCCACATTTACATTCACCCCATACCCTAACTATCCACATCACATACATGTCCCACATCCAATTTTCAGAAAGTTGGCCATCAACTCTAGCTCCATTTTGGCTTTCGTATTTACTGATATTATTTCGTGGACACTTTGAGTTAAAAATCCGTTCAAGATAATGCTTCTTGTCTACGCTCCATAAATACATGCATATCTATGGTCCCACCCATGAAGTACCACATTAATCTCAAGCTAACATTTACATCAGTCACCTAAAACATAACTTAAGCACTCTATTTCACTTACTTCAGTCTCACTTCCCTTTTCTCTTTATTATTTAGAAAGAGAGGGTGAGACTTCAGAAGGTATTAGCAATGTTTTATATGGTTGGTAGGTACTTGACCTACTTGAAGTAGGTCAAATACCTACCACCTGTCTTTATTATTACATAATTTTTATTTTTTTCGCGTTTGTCGTTATTAGGTAGGTTAAGATCTATGGCCATGCTGCCTTTTGTTCGAAATAAAATACACTAATAACGAAATAAACCACGCAAAGGAATGGGTCTTTACATGAAGGCTTTTACAAATACATACTCAAACATTTATCAGAAAATAAAATTCTTTGATGATCAAATACCTTTTCAAATGTTAATTAAAAAAAATGAATATGAAGCATAATATAACTGAACATTATTGAGATTTTTTTTGATAATGATATGAAGCTGTTTTGAAAAGATATTCCTCTATTGAACATATTATTATTAACTGTTATTAAAATATAGTAATGATAACAAATTAGCAATACATATAAGTTAGCACACATGTATAAGGATTATTTTAATAGTTCATTTTTAATATTATAAGCTACTTATACATATCGACGGTCCCTATGTATAAAAGGACATGTCAAAAATGTAAAAAAAAAAATATTACATATGGCTTCAAATTTTCCAAACACTCATATCTATATAAGTTTTTTCTTTTATTTATTACAATGCGCGTTTTAACATTTAAAACGCCGTATAAGTAGACATGTCTTTATTAATGTATTTTTAATATTTTTGGATGGTGATTTTAAGTTGTTTAAGGTATGGTATTTAAAATGAAATACGTTGTCGTTTTTCATAAAACATTTATATTTTATGAATTATGTTTTCAGCTTTTTTGTTTCCAGCGTATAAAGAGGTATCTCCGACTTGTCTGATATGAACGTCAATGTAAAAACAGTCGTCTATCAGTTGTTCCGGGAAAATATTTAAAAAAAAATAAATAAATACGATTATGGACTCCCTAAATATAATAACTCATTGTAGAAAAAAATATTTATAATTATGCATAGAATTATTTCAAGAGAGATTTGAACATAAATTACGCTCTCCTGTAAACCTCAGTTTTTGTCATGTCTCTTTATACGTAGGGACCGTCGATATATACTTGGTATTGTATAGGCTACATTGTTAAATATTCAGAAAGTTGCTGTCACATATTATATAGGCAGTAAGGCTGTATAATTTGTGACAGCAACTTTTTATATACATAACTTTCTACAGCTAACTAACACCATAAATGAGTTTATATTTAAACAAGAAATGCTGGTATAAATGATCAATCAATTAACACGTTATGATGAATGAAGAAGATGCGATAAAAAGTAATATCCCTACGATGCCTCAAATAAACGATGCAAGCCTTAATGTTTTTGAATTTTATAAAAGCTTAAGTATTCTCTCGTAACATAAGATTCTAATAACATCCATGATACAGCTTATAAACAACTTTACTGTTTGATCATGCACTTTTACTTTAATTTCTCTTCAAATTCAAGCATTTTTATTCAAAACAGGATTAATGCTAACCTTTTTTAAAACGTCGGTTATTAAATCATTGATAACATTTAAATTACACGAAGACACAATTTTTACATCTTAATTTACAAGTTATAACACAATTTTTTTTTAAATAATAAAAATATGTCAACCTAATTCAAATTAGACTTCAAAACAAATATATATTTTTAGTATATTTCTAGGTATTACTATGTCGATGTATATTTCTTAACCAGCTTCGCTTTTTAAGCAACTTCAGGATGTAACATATTCCTGGGGTATATACATTTATGTTTTGACGTGAAATATATAGCTTTTGTGGCTTTTATATTACGAGTACATTTATCTTGAAGTGGGTAAGCTCTCAAATATTAAATGTTTGATAACATTTAAAACAGCGCCATCTATGAAATCTCCCCAGACACTGAGGTCGATTAACGAATTACCTGTCGAAGTGTGACGAAGTTTCCTGTGAAGATTACGGATCTGTAAAAAAATCTCACAATACAAAAAAAACTAACAAGTATACGTCAACGTAAAATTGTGAAAACCGTTACTTTGTAATATAGCTGGTACTCTGTGTTGGTCCAGGTTCCCTTTTGAAGAACAAACAATCTGCCGTTCTACCGATATGCCTGGTAGAATGGCAAAAGGCGACTAGTTATACTTGTCGCAACCATAACCGGAGCCCGGAAGCAGGAAAGAGCGCGCTATTTGCATTAAACAATGAGTGTGTTTTTTGAATTGACCAATGAAAGAATGCAATTTGAAATGACTAATGAACGCGTTATTTGAGTACAAGTAAACCAATGAGTGCGCTATTTGATTTGACTAATGAAAGCATGCTATTGGAATTGCCAAATGAGCGTGAGGTATTTGACTGATTGATAAGCGCGGGCTAGTTGAATTGACCAACGAGCGCGCAGGAACGCGCGCGGTGGTGGAATTTTCAGATCAGATCAGATTGTATCAACTTAATCACTTCGATGTCAGCGTTACACATTATATGTGAAAATTGTAAGGCTAACTCTTTTAAACTTCCCTCTACGTATGTAGTTAAGGACGTTACTAATTTTGCCCCGATTTTCGAAAATCGAGTTTTTACCAGATCACCACGTTTTGAGATTCTATGAACCTTTTCCGACCATTTTCACGACGTTAGTTTATCTGTGTGTGGTGTGTGTGTATGTGTGGGTGTGTGTATGTGTATGTATGTATGTATTGTATTTAAACATCTACTAACTTTTGAACGGCTTGACCGATAAAACACGGTTGATGACATTCGATTGGATTTCGCTCAAATTAAACTTAATAAAAATTTTTACCTATTCAGTCCAGAAGATTTTGAGAAATTCTAAAAAAACCTCAAAAAATTTTGGTGAAATAGTACTTTTTTATAATAACTTCTAGATTAATGTACCGATTAAGTACGTCGACCGTCCTGTTGGTCAAATGGTTAGCAACCCTAACTACGCAATCGACGAGGCTCGGGTTCGATCCCCGACGGCGACAAGCATTTGTGTGATGAGCATAAATGTTTGTATTTCCGGGTTTCGGTGTTTATTAAATATATTCTTGTATTTATATATGTATTTCTATGTATTAGTATCGTTGACTAACACCCATAAGACAAGCAAATAATTTGCTTACTTTGGGGTTAGATCAGTCAGTGTAATTTGTCCCGTGAATATGTATTTATTTATTAAGTACAAAGTTTGAAAAGTTTGAAAAGAGCTGATTAGCTCCTTTTCTCAAAAAACTGCGTCTAATGCATAAATTGCATCAAAATCGCTTAAAATTTTTTTTTAAAAAAAGTGTTTTTTTCGTCTTAACTTCGATATATTTTAACCAATTATTTTTCGACCTACATATTTCAGTACTTAAAAAAAAAACTACGTCAAATTCAGTTCAAATATCAAAATCGAAAAAACCAAGTTTTCGAAAGTTACAGCTTTTTAAATAAATTATTAATAATATTTTATTGTTTACAGAAAATTTAATATTTTCAAAATAACTTTCAGACTAATGTACCGATTGACTTAAAAATCTAAACAACCTTTCTCTTCAAAAGCCGCGTCAATTATGGTAAATTTAAATTATATTAAAATCGATTGATTTATTTAGAACTGATTTATAACGAAAATATTTGAAAAATAGTGTTTTTTGATACTATGAATGAATGAATGAAATACTACTTCGATATTTTTCAGCCTTATAGATTATGTAGCTAAAAATATTTTAAAGCTCAAAAATTGTGTCGAATGCCATTCGAAAAATAAAAACCGATCATAATTTCTACAATATACAGAGCTTCTCAAAAATGAAATTACTGTTATTCTAACAAAACTTAGATTTTTATACTCTGAAAAAATTAATGCTAAGGTATAGTTTTTGTTCCTTTGAGCATAAGATACCTTAATTTAGCGGGAAGTTTCAGAGATGGTCTGGAGGGTCAACCGAATCACAGATTTTTTTATTACTTGAATCTGTTTTTTAACTATTTAAATAATAATGGTGGTTCATAAATTACCCGTGTTGGTCCCAGGCGTCCCCGTGTTGGTCCCAGGCTTCTTTGAAGAATAGGCCAACTGCCGATTTACCAGGCAGGTCGTAAAAGGCGACCATTTGCCTATTCGAATCACTACCATCGTGGCTACTAGGTGGTAGAGTTCTGCATTGTCCGCCCGGTTCTGGTACCACCGCCTTACCTATTCCTACCGCTATTCAGTACTTGCCACTGTCATGTTCCGGTTTGGAGGGTAAGGTAGCCGATAAACTTATGCATGTAGCATTAGACCTCGCTACAAGATAGCAACGCACCATTAACACCTTTGGTGTCTATAGGCGATGGTTGACTCTTTCCATCAGGAGACCCATCTACTTGTTTGCTATCTTATGATATTAAAAAATGACATCGAAGCAACAATATTTTCTTTATCAGAAGACCTATAGTGAAAATATACTTTACCTTTTAATATTGGTTACCAGATCCAGTACTGCATATTTCGTGATGGATTTGCCTTGCACGTAATATATGTGTCGCAGGCAATTTGTATGTTTCTTCGTTATAAATCCGGAGTCTTCATTCTATAAACGTAACGTTCAATACAAATTGCCGAAGGCAAATTATTGAAAACATAAATTGCATCAACGTCAAGTATAAACTCCAATGTCGCCGATGGCCGACCGAGTCGCCTCATTTTTCTGAATGTGGAACCAAAGGCAACCTTACAAACCCACTTATTTTTTATGTAAGTAGCCGGATAGGGTTTTGTTCTAAACAAACCACCCATTTACATAACAATTAATATCAACAATATGCCGCAGCAATTTAATAATGGCGGCGGTAAATGTCATGCATATTATATAGGGTCATTCCATAATAGGTGAAAATATTTTAACACAGCATTCGGTACGTTTAACCTAAGCTATCCAGCAAAAAAACAAACGTCATTCAAGGGTTTAAAACTCTTTGATTTGTATGAAATTTTATTCGTACAAATCAAAAAGTTTTACACCATTGAATGCCATCTGTTTTTAACTAGATATCTTTGATTAGACGTACCGAATGCTGGGTTAAAATATTTTCACCTATTATGGAATGATACTATATAATGACGACATTTTACATTCAGTGTAAGGCATTTTCTAAAATGTATTTATCTTTGCAATCTGACGACGCCATAGGTATACGGATGAATTAGAGTTTGCTTGCGACATGTGCAAATCGCGGTGTTGTATTTTCAATTTTTTCCATATTTTCATTCTTTCCATAATGTGCGCCTTTTATTCAAAATGGTCTTGCATCTGGTTGAGATGATGTCGTGTAAGCGTGTTCTGGATGTCGGATATCTGAAAATATATAATAAATATATAAGTACCTACATATAAATATATATACATGGGCGTATCCAGGTTCTGGGCCAGGGGGGGCAACCGTAACATTTAACGACTATATTTTTATCTACAATATTATATAGTTAGTAGAGGTGAACAAATTCCAGGGGGGGAGGGCAGCTGCCCCTCCCTCGGTACGTTCATGTATATATACAAACATAATCCGCGTAGTTGTGTGGGTTCCCGAGTCGAGCAATTAAAAAAATGTGTTTTTTTTAGTTTTCTGATGGAAACAACGTTGCCCGGGGTTGGATAAGTGCCCGGTTGGCGACAGGTTTGCCACCTATCACATTGTGGGACTAAGTATTTTTGGCTAATCGTGGATGCACTTCTAGTTGTCCGTTTGTGTTGGTCCCAAGGAGCCCGTTGAAGAATAGGCCAACTGCCGTTCTGCCAAGCAGGTCGTAAAAGGAGACCGATTGCCTATGCGAGTTACTACCATCGTGGTTACTAGGTGGTAGAGTTCTGCATTGTCTCGCTCGGGTCTGGTACCACTGCCACACCTATTCCTGCTGCAATAGCGTCAGTGCTTGTCACTTTCGTGTTCCGGCTTGGAGGGTAAGGTAGTCGGTAAACTTATGCACGTGGCCTTAGACCTCGCCACAAGATAACAACGCACCATTAACATTTAACACCTTTGGTGTCTATAGGCAATGGATGACTTCAACAGGAGACCAATCTGCTTGTTTGCTAACGACTATTTACAATTTCACTGCGACATACATATAAAAGTCGTGTTATTTATTTTACACCTTATTGGTAACATAGTCTGATGAGAATCTAAATAAAAAAATGATGTGGTGTCGCGGGACACCAGGTAGGAACGAACTTCCTTCGGCTAAACGGCACTACTCGCTTGTGTACGCGACTGTCGCGCCTGCGCACGTCTCATTTAACGCTTTTATTCCACGCATTTTTCTTACGGTTTTACTATCACATTTTTTTCAGTTCGGTCGCGCAGCAAAATCCCTATCCCCTCCAAGCCTGCCGTAAGGAACTTCGTTCCAAAAATATACCAATTAGAATGAAAAAATTTTATTTTCAAATATTATATTATTTGTTCATCAAATAATATTGTTAGAATTTTTTTGCACACCTTACTTATTACTTATGATGAAGTTTTTGCAAAATGCGGAGCAATGTGTCAACCTGACAGTCCAATTCTCAGTTGGAACGCATAGTAATAAACTTAAGGAGTAAAATAATAACCTTATACAACTGCTCATTTAAATATTATCGAAATTCGTTTGAACGATGGCTTCTCAATTAATTAAAAAATGCCAGGTGGTAATAGCAATTAGTATATTGAACAATCGAGTTGGGGGCCATCTGAAAATACCGTTGTTTAAAAACCCATCTGTTACAGGTGTCTCGGACTTTGGTGTCGTGGGAAAAACGCCACCTGATCGCAGCTCCCATCTACTAACATCTGTAGCAAGTGCCACGGACAACTGGACTACATATAGCCTGTTTAGATGCCAAACGGCTAGCCAGATGATTAAATCCTGTCTACCAGCCAGTCTAGCGACACCTGCCATTACAAATAATGTACAGGAGAGATTATATAAATCATTATATATAATAAAACTAAGTTGATAAAATGTGCGTGCCGATAAAACTTAAAAAGGAGTCTCTCCGCGATAAAGGGACTTATATAGTGTATAAAACTCGCTAAACAACGCTGTTTTTTTTTTAGAAATGTTACAGTAAGGTAAGGCACAAAAATGTTGGGAAACACTACTCTAGAAAAAAGAAGAATTTTCAAAATTGATTCATAAACAAATAAAAATACGACCAAATGGATAACTTCCTGCTTTTGGGAAGTCTGTTGATAAAAAGCTTGGTTGATTGCTTTTTTGGGCAAGTTGTGCTCCGCAAGTCCATTAGCCCTAACTACGCAATATGTGGGACTTAAGTTCTATTCCCAGCACTAAACTTTGCAGAAGTCAGAAATCAGAAGAACTTTATTCAATAAAACTTTTTACAAGTTATTTTGATTTGACACGTCAAAATTTTTTAAAACTACTACCGGATCGAAACGCGGCCACACACTGAGAAGATCCGTCGGAAGAAACTCAGCGGGCTTGTCTTTTTTTCATTTACAAATAGACAAAATTTATATAGACAAAATATATCTATCAATACGCAATCGTTTACAGAATGATAAAATATGGTTTAATTATAGAGAAATTATATTATTGTACAACGCAGTATCAGCGTTGGCGCGGATCAATTAGTAATGAATGCCACTGCTAAATACCGCGCGTACGAGGATGGGACTCGAGGGCATATTATAAGATAGCAAACAAGCAGATGGCACTCCTGATGGAACGATAATGTTGCCTTGCTATCCTTGTGACAGGGTCTTAATGCCGCATGCATAATTTTACTGGCTACCTTTCTCTCCAAACCGGAACACGACAGCGATAAGCACTGATGCTATTGTGGCAGGAATAGGCAAGGCGGTGGTACCAGACCCGGGCGAGACAATGCAGAACTCTACTATGATATTACAATGGAACTGCCGTAGCCACTAGCCAGTCTCATAGCCTCTTACGAACTGCCTGGCAGAACGGCAGTTGGCCTATTCTTCAAAGTAGCCTGGTCCAACATGGCAGAAATATCTAAGTTCCCAATTTTAATAATAAATAAATAAAATAAATAAATAAATATTCACGGGACAAATTACACTTACTGATCTAATCCCAAAGTAAGCAAATTATTTGATTGTGTTACGGGTGTTAGTCAACGATACTAATACATAGAAATACATATATAAATACTGGAATATATTTAATAAACACCCAAACCCGGAAATACAAGCATATATGCTCACATAAATGCGAATCCGAGCTCCGTCGGGAATCGAATCCGAGCCCCGTCGGCGTCGCGTCGATTGCGTTGTCTGGGTCGCTAACCACTCGACTAACAGGGCGATCAATAACGAATTTATTAATGAAAAATAACACGCCTAAAGAATTTGAGCTCATATATTTAAAACTAGTTGTGCACGCGACATTGTACGTATGGAAAAAATTCTAAAATAAGAAAAACAGTCGCGGTGTTTTATCCACATAGTTCCCGTTCCCGTGGGATTTCCGGAATAAAAACTATCCTATGCCCTTTCTCGGGTCTCAAGCTATCTTTATACCAAATTTTATTCAAATCGGTTAAGTAGTATAGCCGTAAAGAAGAATCAGACAGACAGAGATACTTTCACATTTATAATATTAAGTACTGATAAAATTTGCAAATTTTACATAATTAATAACTTAGTTCTCACATATTAACTGATATATATCGCATAAATAGTTAGATGTTTAGATGTTTAACAGTAATTCAATTATAATTAATTAAAATTAATTATTATCCCCAGTGTTGGCCTGGGTCCCTTTTATAGAATAGACCAGTGTTTCTCAACCTTTTTTGTGCCATACCCCAATGTAGTATTTCTAAAAAAATCCGGCAAATGCGAGTTTGACTCGCGCACGAAGGGTTCCGTACCATCATCTATAAAAAATTCGAAAAAAACGTTTATTATGAGGGTATGTAAACATCATAGACGATATTTTAAAATGTAACACGTAATCCATTGCATTTAGGCTAGTTTTCAACCGACGATAAAACCAAGGTTTTCAGTTTGCAATTAACAAACATTAGACAAAACATACATCCGAATTGATAACCTCCTCCTTTTAGGAAGTCTGATAAAAATGTTTTGATGCGAGTGCTCAAAAGTGCATCTTAAATGATATGGTACATATTCTATTCCATTCCATTTCATAACATACCCAATTCTTCGTAAGTATTTTACAATTGTCATACACAAGGCTTTCATATTGAGAACAACGTTTAATCTATAGTATAAAGAAATAAATAAAATAGGAGTGTCTGTTTGTAATATTAAAATAACGGCTTTTTACTAAATGCATATTGATGTATACACGGTACATATACCAAAATATATTTTTTTTACAATTTTTGTCTGTCTGTTTGTTCCGGCTAATCTCTGGAACAGCTGGACCGATTTTGACATGACTTTCACTGGCAGATAACTGATGTGTCAGGGAGTAACTTAGGCTATTTTTTTTTTCGAAATTTTTCCACGCGGACGAAGTCGCGGGCTCAGCTAGTGTACAATAATTATAGTACGTCTGCTGACACTGAGTCGACACAGATACGAACACAAACATGAGTGTAACCGTCTTTAATCTATACATATTATAAAATCGTAGGAAAGTCAAAACTGTACATAGAATATTTTTTAAAAGAATACTTGGTGTGTGATCTACAATCGATATCGAAGCCAAAAATATAGTTTTTAGAATTTTTGACTGTTTGTCTGTATGTATGTCCGGGGTAAACTCAAAAAGTACTGCATGGATTTACTTCAATTTTGCATGAATATTACTAACAGTTCGGGTCAACATATAAGCTACATATCACGCTGTTACCTACAGAAGAGGAGCAGTGCGGAGTAAACGAAGTCCGCGTGGACGAAGTCGCTGGCAACAGCTAGTCTAGTTAATAAAAAAAGAAAGTTTTAATAATTTTATTTCTCAAAAAAGTTCTGTGACTTGAACAAATGTCAACCAACCATTTTTAGGGTTCCATACCTAAAAGGTAAAACGGAACCCTATTATTAAGCCTCCGCTCTCTATCTGTCCGTCCGTCTCCACTCACCAGACTGTCTCTTGTCTCGCCCGGGTCTGGTAAATAAATAAATTATCGGTTGCTTCATTTCTATTCTTAGTGACCGACTTTGTCGATGTCAAATTGGACGCCCACGTTACAAAAACTGTCTATATGTTAAATCGTAGCACGATCGATCGATTTCAGTGGTTACTAATCTTTTGAAGTCCAAGCGGGAACTGTCAAAAACCCACCCTTGATCTAGAATTACAAAAAAATGGACTTTATTGCTTTTAAGACATTTATTAGAAACATGGAACTACGAAATTCAAACTGTGTTAATTCGGGCTCCTTTGAAGAATATCTAGTATATATCTGCTAAATAATACCGAAGAAGAAGAGTTCTGCCAGACAGGTCGTAAAAGACGTCCGATCGGCTATGCGAGTCTAACAACTAATACTGTAGATAATAGGTGATGGAGTTTTGCATTGTCTCGTCTGGATCTGAGTGCTAAGTGTGAGTTTTTCTTTTTGCATTCGATCGTGAGCGCGTTTGGAGTTTACTAGGAATTTGTATGTGATTAGTACAGCGCCACCTAGTGGTAAACGTGAGAAACCAGTTTACCACTAGGTGGCGCTGTACAAATCACATACAAATTCCTAGTAAACTCGAAACGCGCTCACGATCGAATGCGAAAAGAAAAACTCACACTTAGCACCCTGGTGCCACCGCGGTACCTATTCCTGCCGCAATAGCGTCAGTGTAACTGTCATGTTCCGGCTTGGACGGTAACTTTAGGTAGCCGGTAAACTTATGCATGTGGCATTAGACCTTACCAATAGATAACAACGCACCATTAACATCTTTAGTGTCTATAGGCGATGGTTTCTCTTTCCATCAGGAGACCCATCTGCTTGTTTGGTATCTTATGATATTAAAAAAAATTATAATCAATGCAGACCATAGAGAACTATTGGTTCACGTAATTGACTTATAATGGGGTACAAAGTTTTTGCTGTATATTAGAAATAGATTAAATTAATAAAAATAAACTTTACACACATTACTAGTACATTCATCTGACATCACTACATAATATAAAACAAAGTCGCTTTCTCTGTCTGTCCCTATGTCCCTATGTATGCTTAAATCTTTAAAACTACGCAACGGATTTTGATGCGGTTTTTTTAGCAGATAGATTGATTCTTGAGAAAGGTTTTAGTATATAAACCTTTCCGATATTCCCACGAGAACAAAAGCTACGCGGGTGAAACCGCGGGTAGGTCACTAGTAAATTATAATGTACACACTATACTATTTTTTTTCGGCTAATCTATTTTTTTTAAACTTAAAAGATATTTTTTGCCCGCGGTTTCGCCCGCGCAGATTTTGTTCCCGTGGGAATATCGGAAAGGTTTATACACTAAAATCCGTTCCTTAGTTTTAAAGATTTAAGCATACATAGGGACATAAGGACATAGCGACAGACAGAGAAAGCAACTTTCTTTTATACTATGTAATGATGGTTGAATTTCAACCACAGGGCAATCTCTACTAAAAATTATTACTATGTATTCCAACTGAGAATAAATAAATAAATAAATAAATATTCACGGGACATATATGACAATAAAAGTAAGCAAATTATTTGCTTGTGTTATGGGTGTAAAAAGATCCAGGGTCACGATCCTAGCAGTTTTTTCATGTGTCCTCCACATCCATCATTCTCTTCATACACACCGGTTGCGAAGATTCTTGACACCATCCTCGGACAGTACTCGATCAATCTGATCATGACATGTCAGTCTAGGCTTTCCCGGTTACCGTCTTTCCACATTCGCATTATATATCTGTTTTCTTAACCTTTCATTTGCCATTCTTCCAACATGTCCGATCCAACGGAGGATGCCCTTTCTTATTTTTACTGTTACCTTAACCTATTTTCCGCTTCTTTGTTTGAGAGGGTATCTCATATTCAGCCAAATAGTTGGCAATATTCGGCTGAATATTGAATTTAAAAGAAACAAGCCGAATACCGAAAGTAACCTAATAATTGTGGTATCTCTAATCTGTATTCAATTGTGAAGAATAGATAATAATTAATCCTCTTGAAATAATTTTACCCCTATTGGGTCTTAAGTTTGAACACTAAAAATATCCAGGTAGGGTGTCTGTCGGGCGTCTAGACGAGAAGGGTGTGTGGGTGGAGGGGAGGGGGTGTCTAGACAGCTGATCGCCGTTGCCAACTCGGCTTTATAAAATATCATTTGAGATTTTTTCAAATATATTTGCTGCAGGTTGGTTCATATGAAATTGACTTCTCAAAACTGAGCTCCGAAATACCTAGGAGTCTTTACTATAATCCGTTCTAATCTATATTTATATATTTATAATATTATAAATGCGAAAGTTTGGATGATTGGATGGATGTTTGGATGGATGTTTGTCACTCAATCACGCAAAAACTACTGAACGGATTTGAATGAAATTTGGCACACAGATAGATGATAACCTGGAATAGCACATAGGATACTTTTATCCCGGAAAAATCTGGTGATCCCGTGGGATTCACAAAAAAACTTTTATAATGCAGGGGGCTGCACGCTGCAGCTAGTATAATAAATGGGAAAGTGTATGTGTGTGTGTTTGTTTGCAAAACGGAACGACGAATTGACGTGGTTTTTTAAATGGAGATAGTTGAAGGGATGGAGAGTAACAGCCTCCTTTATGTCTCTTTTTAACCCCTCATTCATACTACACATATAAATAAAATTGAGTGTCTGTTTGTAATGTCATAATTTTAAAAATTAAACCGACTTCAAGTTTGTGCCAACTATTATCTGAAAACTTACCGAATTTTAATAAGATTTTGATGAACAACTGTTTCCTAAGTTGGAATATACTTGATTTAAATCAAATAGAATAATTTCGATGTGGCTTTCAGTTTTCACCAGGTTTTACCACCTAGTGGTAAAGGTGAGAAACCAGTTTACCACTAGGTGGCGCTGTACAAATCACATACAAATTCCTAGTAAACTCCAAACGCGCTCACGATCGAATGCAAAAAGAAAAACTCACACTTAGCACTCTGAATGAATCAATCGGATTCGAAAAAAATGTGTATGCAAGCCACATTATTTGCTTGTTAAAATTAATTTGCGTTTCGGAAATCGGCTGTAAAGTCACATTTTTACTCGAATGAACTAAACGGAGTAATGCATTTTTATCAGGCGAACGATGTCGCTGGTCAAATTATTTTATTTTAAAATACTAGGAATTTCATTAATTTTGTGTTATTTTTGAATTTAAAATTTCATACAGGGTTATTTTTGAATATCCTGCCAAATTTAAATAGGTGGTTCAGACCATGAAACTAAACAACTTTTCGAAAGAAACATAGGTCGAAAAGTGAAAAAAAAATTCGACCCTCCCATAGAAAACTGCTCGAGCACATGGTCGATTTCGTATGGAAGATTCGAATTTTTTTTCATTTTTCGACCCGTGTTTCTTTTGGAAAGTTGTTTACTTTCATGGTCTGAACCACCTATTTAAATTTGGCAGGTGATCCAAAAATAAAAAGTATTATAATCTAGTATTTGCAAATTTGACATGATTTTATATATTTGTATATGTATGTATATGCATATGCTTATGTATGTATGTATGTGTATCTATCTATATATGTATATGAATATTTAAATATGTATGTATGTGTATGATGATAATAATAAAATATATAAAGTTCAATGGCACCTTCACACCTTCATTCTGTTGGCCCAAAGGTTGACTGGTGGATAATGCCAATAGGCATTAAGTTCGCCTTTTGTACGAAAATGTATGTTTTTGGTGTACAATAAAGTTAAAATAAATAAATAAACTCTGTGGTCTAGTGGTCCAGCTTTGGAGTTGACCACATGAGGTCCCGGGTTCGATTCCCGGGTCGGGCACTTTAAAAAAAAAGTGTTATTTCAGTTTTCTGAGAAACTCAAAGTTGCCCGGGATTGGAAAGTGCCCGGTTGGCGATAGGCTTGCCACCTATCACATTTATGGGACCAAGTATCTTCGGCTAATCGTGGGTGCACTTGTTGTACCTCTGCCTACCCCTTCGGGGATATGGGCGTGAAGATAATTTTTTATTATACAATATATATAATTTTCAATCCCAGATCTAAATGTAATCGCCCAAAGTCACAGGCCAATTCCAGCGTCAATGATCGCTATACTAGTAGCATAAACCAAATACATACTGTCGCGAGATGTGTACCATTATCTTACACGTATGAATTTAGCTATGCATTGAATTTCAATAGTTTTTAGGATTCCGTACCTAAAAGGTAAAAACTTCCGCTGTCTGTCTATCCGTCTGTCTGTGTCACCAGGCTGTATCTCATAAACCGTGATAGTTAGAAAGCTGAAATTTTCACAAATTATGTATTTTCTTTGCTTTATAACAAATATTAAAAATAAAAAAATAAAAATATTAACATACAATAACCCGTCTTCCAATGTCTGCTGCTTCTACTTAATAGCTTCATAAGCTAGGCTGGAAGAAATCTTTATACTGTAGAGATAAGTCTACCTTTTGTACAATTTTTATTTCGTTTGTAATTGTTATATTATTTACTGTTGTGTACAATAAAATATTAAATAAACAAATAAATAAAATAAACGTATTTTTTTCGTATTTTTTGCTCAATATAAATAACGGTAACAGGTAGACGCTTAAAATTTTCAGAAAATATTTAGTTGTATATTGCCTTTCAAAATAAATAATTAAATAAAAATAAAGTAAATATTAGAGGGGCATCCATACGACAAACGTAATTTTTAAGCATTTTTTTACCGGATCGATAAATATTTAAGTATCCATTCATACTAATATTATAAATGCGAAAGTCTGTCTGTCTGTTACGCTTTCACGGCTAAACCGCTGGACCGATTTTTATGAAATTTTTCATAGAAGTAGTTGAAGAGCCGGGGTAAAACAAAGGCTAATTTTTTTTTCAAAAATCAATCCCTAAAGGGTCGAAATAGGGGATGGAATTTGTATGAAAAGCTATCTAGACGACATATTAATCTACTCGCGGGTGAAGCTGCGCGGGTCAGCTAGTAAATAATAAATATTCACATGACAAATTACACTTACTGATCTAACCCCAAAGTAAGCAAATTATTTACTTGTGTTACGGGTGTTAGTCAACGATACTAATACGTAGAAATACATATATAAATACAAGAATATATTTAATAAACATCCAAACCCGGAAATACAAACATTTATGCTCATCACACAAATGCTTGTCCCCGTCGGGGATCGAACCCGAGCCACGTCGATCGTGTAATCAGGGTCGCTAACCACTCGACCAACAGGGCAGTCAACAAGTATACATCAACAAACGTATTTTTCTTTTATAGATGATGGTACGGTACCCTTTGTGCGCGATACCGACTCGCACTTGGCCGGTTTTTTATATCATAAGATAGCAAACAAGCAGTGGGTCTTCTGACGGAAAGAGTCAACCATCGCCTATAGACACCAAAGATGTTAATGCAATAATTTATACTTTCCATCGTCGGCACTTGGTGAAACTGCATCATATTGATTATATAATATAAGCACTTGTACTGTGTACTTTGTGTATCTTTATTAGTTAAGTTTTACAATAGTATAATGAAAAATGTTAATGTGAAAGCCCTGATGATGCTTAAATAGGCGAAACCGGTTGGCTGTCAGTTTAAAAGTGATTGTGTAATAAATAAAATTTAAATTAAATTTGTGAAACAGTACAAGTGCTTATATTATATAATCAATATGTTAATGCAACATTGCAATCAGGTTGCATGGAACTACCACTTGCACATGTTTACCGGCTACCTTACCCTACAAATCAGAACTCGACATAGACAAGTATTAACGCTATTGCGGCAGTGATAGGTAAAGCGGTGGTACCAAAATCCAAGCCAGACGTTGCAAAACTTTTCCACCTAGTTAGTATTTTTTTAAAAGTGTTTTTTCAGTTTTCTGAGAAACACAAAGTTGCCCGGGATTGGAAAGTGCCCGGTTGGCGATAGACTTGCCACCTATCACATTGTGGGACCAAGTATCTTCGGCTAATCGTGGGCGCACTTGTTGTACCTCTGCCTACCCCTTCGGGGATATGGGCGTGAAGATACTAATAGTTTTATTTTTTATAGAAGAGGGGGCTAACGGATAGGAGGCTCACGAATGGTAAGTGATTACCGCCGCCCATAGACAACTACACTACCAGGGGTCTTATAGTTGCGTTGCTGGCCTTTTAAGAATAAGTAAGCTATTTTCTTGAAGTCATATCTGTTTAGAAAAATTTCTGCCGATAGCTGGTTCCACATAGGAGTAGGGCGGGGCAAAAAGTGCCCCGAGAACCGCACGGTTGTAGATTTCCAGACATCGAGATGGTAAGGATGGAACTTCGAATTTTGTCGCGATGTCCGATGGTGAAATTCTCGGCAGGAATTAATCCAAACAGTTCCTCGGAACATTCCCCATGATAGAGCCGATAAAAGATGCAGAATGATGCCACATCTCTACGTAACGCTAAAGAATCAAGCCGATTTGAAATAGTCCCGTCATCGACGATTCAAGCCGTCAAGCACTACGTTGAATACGATCAAACGGAAGAAGCTAGTAGTCACGTTGTTAGCAAGGATTTATAACGTTATAATTTCGATATATTTCCGTCGTTGTGATTGGTTATAATATATGATATTATGACGTTGTCTGCTAGCGTTAGTTGGTGAACCAATCACGAAACAGCATGAAACGCAACGAACCAATCACGAAACAGCAAAAATATCGAAATAATAACGTTATAAATCCTTGGTTGTTAGTGACTAATGGTGGTTAATGTAACGCATAGCGTTAAATTATAGCACGCTATGTATTCTCAACGTATTCAGCGATATAACATAACGCGACGCTATGTACCTAGCGGCTAACGTAGGCCGTAGTTATAACAACGAACTACGCGATCTAACGAGTGAGGGGGCGTCCATAAATTACGTGAGGTGTTTTTTAAAATTTTCTGTATCTCCCTCCCAGGGGGGGAGTTGTCGTGAGATTTTATTCATCCCCCCCATCCCCCAATCTCACGTGATATTTTTCAAAATGTGACTTTTTAAATATGTAAACGCGTTGCATTATTATTGTACAAGGAAAAAAATGCTTCGTGCTTGTATTATATTTGGTATTTGGTGTAAAACAAATTTGGTGGTTTGACAGTCAGTATTAATGTATAACGTCGAAGTATGAATGAAATTATTTTCTTTCGAACGAATTAGTGAATGATCTTAATCGTATAATGATTACACTTAAGCATGTACACATGTTATCTTAAACATGTTTATCTTAAGATTGTACAATCTGGGCAATGGACCAAAATAATATATTTTTTTGTTTCAATCAGAAAAAAAAATTGTGTGATATTTGCCGAGACCCCCCACTCTCCAACATAAGATTAAATGAGAGTTGACTCGACCCCCCTCCCCCTTAAACATCTCACGTAATTTGTGGACGCCCCCTAACGTGTTAGACCGGTAGACGCTAGTCGTTATAACATAGTTTATAGCGTTATAGCGCTCAGCAGCGGTCTCAAACCTACCGATTTCTCTGTATTTCTACCGATATGGGCTCTGTTCTACCGAAATACCGAAATATAACGATTTCTCTACGATTTCACAGTATACATGGAAATTCTCCCGATTTTACACTTTTAAGTTGGCAATCCTTTTCATTTATGTTTAATATCACGGGGAAGCCCTCAATAGTATGGACCTATTACATTCAAAACGACTCTTTATACAGCTAATTGTTACGATTTTGAAATTAATTCGAAGATGACCGCGGCTATGGCCAAAGAATATTGGTATAAAAAATAATTATGATTGTTACAAATTAGTCTGTAAGTTTATTGAAGTGAAAACTTCTTTAGGCGCGTTGAGCGTTTTGGTAGAGGGTAAAATCCTCGGTTCGCGTCACCGACATGCTAATGATAATAGTATATCTATAGCTATGTTTTGCATATAGTTTTAATTACTCTCAACTTAATAGTTCCGTTTTCACTTCTATCGGCAGTCCCACGACTGCTACTGTTTTTTTTTTAAAAAAATAAACGAATTTTATTGAATATTGTATTTTTTGTCAAATACCGATTTTGGGTACAAATATACCGATTTTAGCTGGTAATTCTACCTATCTCGCTCTATGACGTTCGAGACCACTGGCGCTCAGTCATCGCTCGCTGTATGACGTGATGGGTCCAGCGCTATCTCGGCTCGGCCGTGCCGGCTCGCGCGATCAGTGTTCAGAGTGCTAAGTGTGAGTTTTTCTTTTCGCATTCGATCGTGAGCGCGTTTGGAGTTTACTAGGAATTTGTATGTGATTTGCACAGCGCCACCTAGTGGTCAACGTGAGAAACCAGTTTACCACTAGGTGGCGCTGTACAAATCACATACAAATTCCTAGTAAACTCGAAACGCGCTCACGATCGAATGCGAAAAGAAAAACTCACACTTAGCACTCAGATACACGTAATATAGTCTATTACGTAGCACACTGGAAAAATATAGTCTATAACGCGCTATCATAAAATAGTTTATGAACAATATTATTACTGACATATGTTAGCTTTTCTTGCCTTTTACGATATGCCTAGCATCTCTCTACTCTTCGAAAGGGGCCTAGATCAATACGTTGTTATTATCACAAATGAATCACTTACGCGTCGGTGATGAAACGATGATGATGATGCAGCAGTACAAGCTGTCCTGATTCTTCAGTCTGTTCCATTTGCGGCTGTTATTTCTGAACTCCTGAAATTATAAACAATAGTGTTATTAAATTCCTCCCCATGTTGGTCTCGGGCTCCTTTGAAGAATAGACCAACTGCCGTTCTGCCAGGCAGGTCGTAAAGGGCGACCGTTTGGCTATATGAGTCACTACTATCGTGGCTACTAGGTGGTAGAGTTCTGCATTGTCTCGCTCGGGTCAGGTACCACCGCCTTACCTATTCCTGCCGCAATACTTCAGTGCTTGTCACTGTCGTGCTCGGGTTTGGAGGATAAGGTATCCGGTAAACTTATGCATGTGGCATTAGACCTCGCCACAAGATAGCAACGCACCATTATAATACCTGTGGTGTCTATAGGCTATGGTTGACTCTCCATTAGGAGACTCATTTGCTTGTTTGCTATCTTGTAATATAAAAAAATTTCAAAATACATAATAGCCATATATATTAATGGCAATCTCAATAACACGCCTTTGTCGAATATCGAACTAAAAAATAAAAAAAAAATAATAGTTTAAAAAACAAAAAAAACGCTTTTACAGAAAACTGAACTAAAAAATAAAAATAATTAATAGTTTAAAAAACTAAAAAAATCACGCTTTTATTAAACTAAAAAAATCATATCTAAACTAAAAAATACATCTTTTAAATTAATGTTCAAAGCAAATAAATAATTCATAGCACTTCAATTTAGCATTCAATTTTTTTTTTAATAAATATCACTGGACAAATTACACAAATTGATCTGACCCCAAAGTAAGCAAATTATTTGCTTGTGTTATGGGTGTTGTCAACGATACGAATACATAGAAATACATATATAAATACTCTAATATATTTAATAAATACACAAACCTAGAAATACAAACATCTGTGCTCATCACACAAATGCCTGTCCCTGCCGGGAATCGACCCCGGACCCCATTGATTGCGTAGTCAGGGTCGCTAACCACTGGACCAACGGGGCAGTAAATAATACACAGAATTTGAGTGAAATTCACACTCGAGCGGTTTTATCTCGTAGTGGCTAGTGACGTCACATTTCCCGGAAGCGGCGCAGACGTATCGCTCAGACAGCCTTAAGTCATGTAACGGTCGATAGCAGACCACATGTCATCAACCAGTCATCTAGACTAGACATTTGAAATGTCTTGATGAAATTGATGGTTCTGTCGGTTATAGCGAACCTTTATGAAAGTTGTTTAACATATTTTGATGATCATTACGACATACGAATATATATATATTGATTAGATGTCAGAGATTATTAATATTATATTAATATGTCAAGCGTATTATTAAATAGTATTTACTTGAATTATATATATAAATAAAATTAATTATTAAAAATATTTATTAAGGAGGAAGAATTAAATCTCTATGATCATTTAATAATTTTGAATTATTTCTTTGTTTTTTAATTTCTAGGGCTTCAAGGACATAAGCTTCGATCCCAAGCTGAAGCAAGATGAAGCAACGTTGTTTTTACCAGAAAATTTTATGTCCCGGTGTAACACTAAAATAGCTGGACCGATTTTGATGAGCCATAGACCATATGAATAGAAATACAAATATAATATTAATGTTAGGAATAACAATATTAGTTATAAGGATATAAGAATGTGTGTACTGAGCGGATTTCACGAGAACTGTATTGGATGATGCCGACAAACTGGCTTACAGTTTGGCACATATAAATTATAAGAAACTCTATACATTATTGTTATAAAATAAAAAAATAAAAAAAAAAATTTATAAAAGACATCATTGTATTGCCCGACCAGGGAATCAATCCCTCATGTGGACCTCATGTGGTGAACTGTCAACACCGCGCACCGACACTGGACCTTGAGACCAATAGAGGCGATTTGAATTTTTATTTTCACCGTGTTCGTCAGGGCTCATTTGGAAGAATAGGCCATCTGCCATTCGACCAGGCAGATTGGCTAAACTAGTCACTACCATCGTGACTACTAGGTGCTCGAGTTTTGCAACGTCTTGCCCGGGTCTGGAACTACCACTAATCTCACGTTATTTATTCCTGCCGCAATAGCGTCAATGTGTCATTGTCGTGCCTTGGGTTTGAAGGGTAAGACGTTAGGCATGGGCGTACCCAGGTTCTGGGCCAAGGGCGGGGGCAATCGTAACATTTTAAGACTATTTTTATCTTAATATCTACAACAGTAGATCGCTAGTAGAGAGGTAAACAAATACCAGGGGTAGGCAGCTGCCCATTCCTGCCCCCCTCGGTACGCCCATGCTGGTAGATACACGCACGGGGCATTACCATCTCGCCACACGGATAGCAACGCTCCATTAATCTTTGGTGTCTATAGGCAATGGTTACTCTTTCCATTAGGAGAGTCCACCGCTTGTTTGCAATCAGTATATAAAACCTCCTTCTGTAGTGTCGGTTAAAATGTTATCACTTATCAGTAGAGCGGTCGTTTGCAGACGCGTGACCAATTCCAGGAGCTAACTCAGTGGTGGTACAAGATACACGCTGAGAGCGTTCTTTTCGAAATGCGTGAAAAGTAAAACAATTTAGTTCAGTTTTAAAAAAAAAACTAAAATTTTGCTTTGTAAAATTTTTAAGTTGTCCCAAGCACTAGATAAGTGTTAAAACATATAATATATAGTTAGAAATACGAAAGTATTATTCAATATTAAAAATGTGAATTTAATTTGCAATGATGAACTTATTTAACTAGGCTTCTGTACGCGCAATCAGTACTATCGATGGAACTGATCACAAAGCAAAAGAAAAATTTGCCACGTTAAACCACTCATATTTAGCTCACTCACCCTAACAGAAAATTAAAAGAAAGCAACATTATATATATGAAAAACTTATGCATGTTCGCAAAAATATTAGTTCATTTAAGAAAAATTGCGATGTTCATTCGCTAATAATCATAAGGAACAAAATCAATTATGTTACGCATGCTTCTCGATCCTAAGTAATATATAACTCATTCAGACGAAGAAAACTAGTTATTTTGCCGCCTTTATATGTTTTTCCCTTTCAGTAACATTACAAAGGTACACTTTAAAGTTCGCGGAAATTTGCAAAATAACTAGTTTTCTTTGTCTGAACAATAGAGTCCCCCAAAGTAACGCCTCAATCTATAAAATATAACTCATTTAAGGAGTAATATATACACGATTTTCAATAGGCTTCCCGAAGTTATAAGAAATTTACTAGCACGCAGATGTGAAGAATGTGTTTAAAGAAAAAAGAAGAAAATTCAAAATTGCGTAAAAAGTTTATTATAAAATTTCAGATTTTTTCAAGAACAAAATGCTTGGAATTAATTGCTCCTGTATTTTTTAAATAATAATTGTTGTTGATTAAAAAATATAACTTAAAAAAATTAGCTCGCTAAGTTTCTTACGCCATTTCTTCTTAGGTCGAAACCGCGTGGCTGCGTTGGAGCCAAAAACTTAACGGTTAGTTTAAATAAAAAATTGGTAAAGTACGTGTCGGGCCACGAAGTTTCGGTTCCGAAGTTGCCCATCACAATAATACGCACTAAGAAGAGAGTTTTCACAGTTTCAT
Source organism: Apodemia mormo (assembly GCA_036924255.1). Classification (NCBI taxonomy): domain Eukaryota; kingdom Metazoa; phylum Arthropoda; class Insecta; order Lepidoptera; family Riodinidae; genus Apodemia; species Apodemia mormo. Next base: position 3,508,275 of record JAUPFN010000030.1, read on the forward strand.
ACAAAGAACATTTAAGCTATTCAACGGCAATGACAAATATACTTTCACCACAAAGGTTCACCGCCTATAAAAACTTCCCTAAGTACATTTTATAAGTTGGTCGACTATTACTCAAAAACTTGTAAAGCCTTCTAAGTCGTGATAGTTTTCTTTTATCTTCATTATAATGGGGTACGTGAGAAAAAAATTAACATCCCCACTTTACATGTAGGGGAGATACCCTGAAAATATATTTTTTAATATTTTATGTTACCACTTTGTTAATATGACTAATATGTACATTCGTGCCAAATTACAGCTTTATAGTATCAAGGATTTCTGAGCTATCGTCCGGACCTATAGTAATACACATATTTATCTATGGTCCGGACGGACGACGGACGTAGCGAAACTATGAGGGTTTCTAGTTTATTTCGGAACCTATTCGGCGATGACGGCGACCTTTTTATCAGGAGAACCATTGCTTGTTTGTTATCCAATGATATAAAAAAATAACTGTTCATTTTGGAAAGCTTAATATTGATATTTATTTAATGGATGCGTTCCAAACAACTGCTAACATAAGATATCTTTACTCAGATACTCAGACCTATCCGAATAAACAAAATTTTATTCAGGGCATCTGAGCTGAGCCGGTTCCATCCTGAAATTTATGTGTTTAATTGTCACAACTATTGATATAAAAAACCCAAGATACACAATCAGTGTGTCAAAAACGTCCTCCAAAAATGAGTGCACAATTTTAAATTGTGCGCTCATTCCAAATAGAATCGCGTCGGTCGCGACACTGTCAATTTTATTTCTTTTCGTACATTGCTTTGTAAAAATAACTGTAAGTCTTGCACTTAAGGTTGGATATGCAAAGACATATGTTTTTGCCATATCCATAACTACTTACATGAAATTAGGGACATTTTTGAGTGTCAGTTTTGTTCGGGATTGTGCATCTAGGGTTTTTTATATCAATGGTCACAACTCATAGAAGAAGTGCCAGAATTATACAATGACACCTTGACGTTCAAAGTAAAATGACAGCATTGGAATATTTGTGAGTATCCATAGATACAGAGGTTTATATACTCAAAGTGAGTGTCTATATAATATATATTGTCCTATACAATATAGATTTCTCATATGAGTATGTAGCGGTTCAAGCAATCTACAAACGCTACCAGAAAACATAATAAAAAATGAATAAGAATGAAATTTAAGATAAAATCCTGAATCGCGATATTACAATTATTTATCTTGTACACACTATATACAAGTTTCAACGCTTCTCAAATGGACTTCGGTCCCCAGGCAGTACACCTCGCCTGGCTGGGAATATCTTCCATTTCCCCTTCCTTGTCCTTGTGTGTCGTCATCAACCTCCACAGTTATGACGTCACCTGATAAGAAGCTGGCTCGCTGGCTTCATCTATATGACCCTTCAGCGGTACGGACCAGCGGCGCCACAAGTAGTTGTACGTAACACGACCATTATTACCCGCTTATACAATCGCTATTTGCGTACACGCTATGAACTTATTACTTAAACCGCTGCCAAACGATATCCGGTCCGCGAAATAGTCGACAATGTAAAAAATCAAAAAGAAAAAAAAAAAAAAAAAATGTAAAAAATGTCTGGCACCGGTCTGAGAGACAGCTCAAATTATAACGTATTAGTATTGAGCTTTCAGACTAGATGGCGGTATAGATGTACGTATCTATACTTATTACAACTTACTTATCTATACATATGATAAAATCGTAGTAAAGTCATTACTGTACATTGAATATTTTTTTAAAATAATACTTGGGGCGTGATCTACAATCGATATCGAAGCCAAAAATATAGTTTTTAGAATTTTTGTCCGTTTGTCTGTATGTATGTCCGGGGTAAACTCAAAAAGTACTGCATGGATTTAGTCCAAATTTTACATGAATATTACTAACAGGTCGAGACAACATATAGGCTACATATTATATATATTAAGCTTCCATCGTATGGTCTGCCTACTGGTCTCTGCGCCTGGATCTCAGATTTTTTGAGTGGCCGGTCGATAAGAGTAGTCGTCGACGGCTGCTCATCCGACCAAATGGCTATAAATGCCGGAGTCCCTCAGGGATCAGTTCTCTCCGCAACTCTATTCCTGCTACACATTAACAATCTGCTGAAGCCCGGTATCTATGGGTACGCAGATGATAGCACTGTTGTGGAGAGTTACGTATCCAATGTGCGGGCCAGTACGGCACAGATCCGGTCTCTCAGAGAGAAAATGGTCGATCGTATGAACCTGTCCTTACAGGCAGTCTCCGATTGGGGCGATGCTAATCTGGTCAGGTTTAATGCAACTAAGACCCAGGCGTGTCTATTCTCCGCTAAACGGAGTCCGCTCCATCTGTCTCCGTCTTTCCAGGGTGTGGCCGTGCCGAAAAATGACCACCTCGCGATCCTTGGTATCACGTTAACGCCTACTCTCAACTTTGGTTCGTACATCGAATCTAAAGCCCAAGTTGCCTCAAAAAAGCTTGGTATTCTGGCGAAGGTAAGACAGTATTTCAGTCTGGGACAGTTGCTCAACCTTTATAAAGCACATGTCCGTTCGTGCATGGAATACTGCTCTCACCTCTGTGATGGATCCGCTAAATACCAGGTGGAGACACTTGAGGCCATCGAGAGGCGTGCCAAGAGGCTCATAAACGACGATGATCTGGTAGGCAAAAAACTCCAGAGCCTCGCTCATCGCCGCAGAGTGGCTAGTTTATCGGTTTTTTATCGAATACACTTTGGAGAGTGCGCTGCGGAATTGCACGACTTAATTCCACCATCCCCGTTTTTCTATCGATCGTCGAGGTGCACAGAATCTAGGCATCGTTATATGGTGGACGTTTCACGTACCCGGACAAAGCGGTTCGACTCAACATTCTTCATTCGAACCGCAAAGGACTGGAACATGCTTCCTGAGTCTGTGTTCCCGGACGAGTACAATCTGGAGATCTTCAAGAGAAGAGTGAACAAGTACCTTCTAGGGAAGCGCGTTCCATCTTAGGCCTCATCTTAGCTTACTATCAGGCGAGATCGAGGTCAAGCGCTTACCTATCGATAATAGTAAAAAAAAACAAGAGTTCCATTTAACATTTCGCGGAAAATTTTGCAAATTAAATACCATAATTACTTCTTTAAATTATGGATTTCCGCAAAGTAACGCCTGAATATATTATTAAGGATTTTCAAAAGTATATCACAATTTGTTTCTCTGAAAATACAAAGAAACGACAATTAAAGTTTACTAATCGCTTCCTCGATTATATCTTTTATCTCTATACAAATCACAAATTTTTATAGCAATAAATTGCACACAATAATCTGAATCTCATTCGCCATTGAATCCAAAGAGAATACTTCGACCGATGCACCCCCTACCGACTTCTACAGACAACTTAGACACGTAAGAAGCGCGGCAAATTTGAATTAATGAAATATCATTTCATTACATCTAAAAAAATATAGCTTTTCATTCACGCAAAAATTGATAAATACTTTGATATGAAAGAACACGGGCGAGATTCAATATATCGTTTTTTTTAGTATTACCCACGGATTAAATGGAAACGTCTTTCAAGACAATTTTTTAGTTTGTCAGTGTAGCTTGTAATGACACACAGAAATAAAGAGTTATAATACTTACCGATGAAATAAAATCACTTTAAGGGTAATTTTTAAACATTGTCATCTCATTCGATACGATAAAATAGTACAACATGTTTTATTTCTATTTTTTCACGATATAACATATCTACGAATTTATGAAATTTTTGACAGTTATAGAAGCGTTTGCTCATACGGCGACACATGTCCTTTCCAACGGTGCGGCGTGTCTATTGGTATTCGTGTGGTCTGTGGTTATTACCTTAAAGTTTAATATATTCCGTGAGATTCTATATCGACTCCTTAACTTATCCACATTTAGCATATATTTTTAAGCGGGAAATAATCTATACATATAATAAAATCGTAAGAAAGTGAAAACTGTACATTGAATAATTTTTTTTAATGATACTTTGGGCGTGATCTACAATCGATATCGAAGCCTAAAATATAGTTTTTAGAACTTTTGTCTGTTTGTCTGTATGTATGTCCGGGGTAAACTCAAAAAGTACTGGATGGATTTACTTCAAATTTTGCACGAATATTACTAACAGGTCGGGTCAACACATAGGCTACATATTATCACGCAATCACCTACGGGGGAGGAGCAGCGCGGAGTAAACGAAGTCCGCGCGGCGAAGTCGCTGGCAACAGCTAGTAGTTACATAAAGTTAGATATAAGGTTAAGTTAATGTAAGCGTTTAGTTCTCTCCTTAGTATGTAGTCTGTGGTTAGGTTTTATGACAGTGATGTGTCAATGTTGCTATCACTCAATACTACATAATCGAAGATGATGATATATAAACGTATTGACGTTTTAATTAAAGTTTTGTACGACAGTAACATTTAAATATGCTAACATGAGTCGAATAAATTCTCAATATTTTTTAACAATTATTTCTAGCTTTGAGTAATTAATTTAATAAAACGAATAAAATTATAATTACTCTAGTATAATTATCAATCAATTGTTTATTAGCTTCAAGTAGGGTAACAATGTGTTAGATGTTATTTAATTACAAATTATGAACTTAAACCTACTTTGTCAGACAAATGGCGTGCCAATTTTAAATAGAAAAAAGATTTTTGGCTGGACATTATCATCGTTTATATGATATAAATGTTTATATGATAATAATCATTGTATTTTATTTCTCAATGCCGTAATGATAAATTTAATAGATCTTTAATCGTTATCTATATTAATATTATAAATGCGAAAGTTTGGATGTTTGGATGGATGTTTGTTACTCAATCACGCAAAAACTACTGAACGGATTTAAATGAAATCTGTTACACAGGTAGATAATGACCTGGAATAGCAGATAGGCTACTTTTTATCCCAGAAAATTTAGGTGATCCCGCGGGATTCACCATAAACTGTTATAATGCAGCGGGTTGCACGCAGCGGTTAGTATATATTATACTAGCTGCAGCTGCCCGCTGCATTATAACAGTTTATGGTGAATCTCGCGGGATCACCTAAATTTTCCGGGATAAAAAGTAGCCTATCTGCTATTCCAGCAGGCTTAGGATAAGCAACACGATAAAATTTTATCGACCTCGTTTTCTCGACTTTTATGTCACTTTCTCGATTCGCTAACGCATTTGACACTTGATTCGACATGATACTTCAAAGGAAGAGGAAATGATCAATTTTACTCGACGGTAGTTATTTTCTCTATCGATCGAAACGTCTTGCTGTCATTTTATCGATTTGTCATTTGACACTTCGTTAAAATTTGGTTAAAATGTTGATAACCTTATCCACTATTTCATATTATTATACTTTAATTATACAATAATTACAAAACTTTTTGATTTCTATTCATTTTATTAAATATAGATTTCGGTCCAGTGTTGGCAGTAGTATGTATGGCAGGCAGGCAGGCAGGCAGGCAGTATGGCATATATGTATTTAATAGTGGTGGCAGTTCCATATTATACCTATTATGTGCTAAATATCTACGGTTAACGGCAAGCCTGCAAAATACAAAGAAGGCACATAGGAAATTTGTGTGATCTTTTTACACAACGGACGGAGCATTCCAATCACTATAGCGCTTCAATAAACCCAATAACCATGGCTCTCTAAATAACCGATCAAGGCATGCCTCTTTAGTTAAAGGTAAGTGAACATAAGAGACTTGTAATTCAGTTTCTAGTAGATATGACAGCCATCCAACTTCATTAACTGTAATAACAGAATATCTTTGTAGTAAATACTAATTTGACTTAGGTGAACTCAATAAAGTTATATTTTTTCAAAAGTTATCTGTAGTTTTTCGAGTTTCTTTTTTAAACAGTTAATATATTACATATACATGTCAAGTGTATGTTAAATTTCAGCTGGATACAAGTAATAATCCTTTTCTTGGTGATCAACTTTTCACAATACTTACAGCCACATACCAACAAACAACAACAATGCTTACATCATAGAATAATGATGCAAATGTGTTATTCCTCTAAGGCTTGCATTGATTATGTATTTAAGGAGTTTTTACTACCCATTCAAGTTATATTTAGTCAAAAAAAGTATTTGTTTTAATCAGTTGTTTTCAGACCAAGTTCCATGTATGATTAACATACTACTATGATGAATTATTTTCTGTAATATTCATAACTTAAAATATCCAATATGACACATGTAGTTCTCAATTACCTAGAAACCTACATGTGTAAACATTATTATTTTATATTTGTCTACATTTAAAGATAATTTACCATACAGAAAGGCAGTCAGTTCTTGTTATTATTGTTTATTACAATAATATATGTCAATAAAAAATATAATTATTATTTGCAGATAAGACTTCAACTGCAGAATTTTTAATATTACTGACAAATATCCTAGAAGAACAAATGATGCCCTCATATGGCATAATTGAAATGGATGAAATGCGAGGACTACATAATAGAAGATATTGACGGATCCTATGTATACTGGTGCAACTTGCAAAACAACGGAAACCATTTTCTTGCCTCAAAAGCCTTAAAATTACCTTATATTTGTCCTAATGTAATAAAGTATTTGAAAATTTGTACAAATTTTCAAATACTTCTATTGATTTATGTCAAAACTAGCTGTTGCCCGTGACTTTGTTCACGCAGACTTTGTTTACTCCGCACAGCTCCTGCCCCGTAGGTGATAACGTGATAATATGTAGCCTATATGTTGACCCGGCTTGTTAGTAATATTCATGCAAAATTTGAAGTAAATCCATGCAGTACTTTTTGAGTTTACCCCGGACATACATTGACTTTCCTACGATTTTATTATATGAAGGTATAGATTACAAGCTACAGAACATTTAATCCGGCCTCCAGTAAAGTTGTGTCATTGCACTTGCACAAGTATACGTAGGACCCTTCGATATGATAATTACAAGTATTTTCTTTTAGAAGTGTTACCTTTGTTACTTTTGTTGTTGTTTTTTAATCGAAGTGATTTTGGTAGTAACAATTCTTAGTGGATTATTGGTATAATAAAATACTTTAGTGTTGTATAAGATTTATTTAAAAAAATATATACTCTAGGCAAACCTTCTATCTAAGTATTAAATAATTTTATATAATAAAAATGAAACTTATAGTCATCAATCTTTAAGTATAAGTTTAATGACACACTATTCATAGTATTTAATGTTTTAATGCCAAACATAGATTTTACTATATGGAAAAGTCTTGAGAAATAATTTTTATTTTCTTTAATAAAGTTACAAAATGAATAAATCACACAAAATACAAATCGAATAATTATAAAAAGTGTGTAATATGAAGCAGTCTTGTAAAGAAAATTAAATTTGAGTTTTAAAAAATATACAAACACATCTACTTTACTAAACTAACAATTATTATTAATGTTTGTACTTCTCAGAATAGATAAATAATTTTTACAATTTATCACCTTATGACTTAAATTTATTAACATGTATCTTTGAATTTTCACTAATGTAACAAACTTATAGAAGATTACAAAAAATGTAATAAATAGAAAGGCTTCTTTATTCTATTTCCATTACTCGATGTTTAGTCAACCTGTAAACAAATATATCTTATCAAAATGTTGTTATATATGTTTACTTAATATATTTTTTTGTCAGTTAACTCAGGACTTATGACTCCAGTCTTGCATGTTGCATTTTGTGTAGTGTTATATAGATTTGCATTGTAAATTATATAATGGGGTCGAAAAAACAATTGGTCACATTTATAAAAGGGAGTGAAAGAAGCCTACACTATTCTCCAGAGAAAGCTTCTCATATTATTCAGGATTTTTTTACAAGAATAAAGTTTATGATATAATCTTGAATTTATGATATTAATTTTGTAAAAAACCACAACTTTTACAATGAAAGAAATATATTAAAATATGTTTAAAATTTGATTCTTTCAGTCTACCTTGTTAGATGATTTGTCATGGAGATATGTATGTAAATAAATACTTACACAGTGTTCCATTGTTTTCCTTTCTTCCTCTAGAAACTATAATGTATGAAGTATTTGTAGAATATATGGTGTTAAATTATGCTTTCCCAATATTAAAGACTTTAATCTTTGGTGCTACAAGTCTAGTCCATGAATCCACCATGGCGACAAAGTTAATTTATGCTTATTACTTCTTATCCTGAAAAGAAAATCATAATTATTTTTAATAACCTATATAGGCTTTTAAAAAATATAAGTATAAAGAAGTACACTACTTACGTTTTATTTTGTGTTCCCATTTCACATACCTAACACAATTTAATTTTGTACTAGAATCGGAAGAATGATGATGATTTAAGAGATGTGAGAACCAAACAGTATAAATCAATAATTCCTTGTACGTAATGGTTAGATAATTAATTAATTTATAATTAATTACAAAATACAAATTAGTTAAAGTACAATACGTTTTGACGTAATGTAAATAAACTTTTAATTTTTCGTATAGAGAAAATAATTCTACGAATTCTCGTGCTACTCAGTGTTACCAACTCTATTCAAAATTACAACTACTTACAAAGTTTTCTACAAAATTCAGTAGAAAACTAAATGTAAAATAAAAGGTTAATTTAAAGCTGGTGCTTATTTTGTATTATTTAATGTTACTATTAATAACATATACTCAGGAAAAATAATACATAAAAACATATTATAATAATCAAAATATTAATTAATCAATCAAAAATAACAAAAAAAATTGAGTGTAGCTCACACTCGTTTTTTCGTTAGAAGTAAATGTAAGAAGACAAAATAAAATAAAATATATATACTCTTTGAGTAAGTCTTTGAATCAAAGAGAGATAAACTGAAAAGTCGAAGAAAAATGTTTTTCGTTCTTGAGATGTAAATCACAGACCGTGGTCCCACAAACTAACTTTTTTTTGATTAACAACAAGCTGAATATTTGTGAAAAGCTTCATTTTGACGAGACAACCGTCTTTTCTATTTTCGAAAAATCTCGAATCGGGTAACTAATAAAGTTAATGCTGCGAAGACATTGGGTTCGGTAAATAATAAATATTTATTAATAACAATAATTATTTTTCGACTTTAATCGCTTGATTATATTATGAAAACTACGATGAAACTTTTGTCCTACATATTTGATGATTTTTCTGACAATCCCACTTATGAGATTTTTAAATTGATATTAATCAATTTAAAAATAACCTAATTTTCTCACAACAGCTTGTTAATTATTATTGTAATTCAACGGTAACTTTGTCATACACGTAAAGTGGAAACTTTTCTTAGTCTGACACTCTAAAGTTTCCTTATTTTATCTATCTTTATTAGTTACCCGATTCGAGATTTTTCAAAGATAGAAAATATGGTTGTCTCGTCAAAACGAAGCTGTTCACAAAAATTCAGTTTGTTCTTGGAGACCACGGTCTAACAGTAAGTCTTAGGTTGGATTGCTTGCATCTGGCTGATTTTTGGAGCTATTAATAGATAACATTATTTGTAACATAAAATACTGTGAATTGTATTCTGTTCTATCTTATTTTCTAGTTGGCATAATACTATACATTTATGTTTGTTTATCGTAATGCATTTTCGTGTCATTGTCAAATCACAACAATTCTATGGAAGTTTCTCATCAAAAAAATTAATCAAAAATGTTGATTGATTAGTCTAAAAGAAGATGTTAATTTACTCAATAATGTTAGAATTATAATTGAAAGGAATAATTATAGTGAAAAAAAATAGCTTGTTAATAATAATTGTTACGCTCTTTTACGCATAATTAGTTACGCAGTTATACACCCAGAAATAAATACACGCTGGCATCTTAATTGTCCTTTACATTAAAACATCTTATGAATCATAATTCATTGTTTCAGTTTTATAGAATAAAAAACTAGTTTTGATGGTCAAAACTAAAAAGAGAGAATAATTCAAAAACCTGTAAAATATCTAATTACAATTGTAAATAGGTACGGCTACACTAGGCTTTGGTTATATTTCCTTCGACTCTGACAAAGAAGAGACATGATGACAGGAAGTTATAAATGTAAACAAAAGCTCATAATGATTAACACAAGTTAAATGCACCAAAGGTGTATCTTAAAAATCAGAATTAGTATAATATCTATGTCTTCTAGTGACAACATTTATTTCTCTATTCGAGTAAACTTTTTGTTTAATTTATCTCTGACGTTTTAAATGTTTATCGTGGCATGCTTAATAACGTCCATCGAGATATTAATAAATGTCAAGCAAACGTCACTTTCTCGATCGATATATATCTCGAGGTGCTTATCCTAAGCCTGCAGGTCATTATCTACCTGTGTAACAGATTTCATTTAAATCCGTTCAGTAGTTTTTGCGTGATTGAGTAACAAACATCCATCCAAACATCCAAACTTTCGCATTTATGATAATAATATAGATTATATAAATGTATATAATTGATTTATACCTCAAAGGCTATATATAATAATAAATATCATTAGACAAATTAACTTATCCCCAAAGTAAGCAAATTAAAAGTATCATCACGCCCAGAGGCACTGGCAGAGGTACAACAAATGCACTCACGAATCACGATTAGCCGATGATACTTGGTCCCACAAAGTGATAGGTTGCAAGCCTATCGCCAACCGGGCACTTTCCAATCCTAGACAACGTAGTTTTTACCAGAAAATTGAAGACACATTTTTTTGAATTACCCGACTGGGGAATCAAACCCGGGGCCTCATGTGGTCAACACCGACACCGGAACACTAGACCACAGAGGCGATAAGCAAATTATTTGCTTGTGATATGGGTTAACGATACTAATACATAGACATTTTATATATAAAAATCAATTGCTTTTCGTTAGTCTCGCTAAAACTCGAGAACGGCTGAACCTGAACTGATTTGGCTTATTTTGGTTTTGCATTAATTGTTGAAGTCCAGGGAAGGTTTAAAAGGTAAGAAAATATAGAAAAAAATAAGAGTAGTTAAAAAGGTAGAACAACGTTTGCCGGGTCAGCTAGTCTATATATATATATATATATATATATATATATATATATATATTTGCTACCTTATTTTTTTAATTTATTTAAGAATTTCACATTTAATTTAATCTATTAATACAAACAATCTATAAAAATTAATTGCTATACGTTAGTCTCGCTAAAACTCGAGAACGGCTGAACCGATTTGGCTAATTTTGGTTTTGAATTAATTGTAGAAGTCCAGGGAAGGTTTAAAAGGTGAGAAAATGTAGAAAAAAATAAGTGTAGTTAAAAAAATGTTAAAAGAGTTTCCCAGGTCAGCTAGTACATAATATATAAATACTCAAATACATTTAAGAAACACAAATCCAGAAATAAAAACATCTGTGTTCATAACACAATTTTTACACCACGGTGGTCGGGGCTCTCTTTGTAGAATAAACCGTCTGCCGTCTGGGCAGTTTGTAATCGATTGGCTATGTGAGACACTACCATCGTGGTTACTAAAGCCCCGTTTTCAATTTGATTAATGGAAGTGCGAGTGTTTAATGCAGGTGCTTAGTATTAAGCAAAAAATACGTGAAGACAGCCATTGATCAGACCGAATGATCTGAGTGCTAAGTGTGAGTTTTTCTTTTCGCATTCGATCGTGAGCGCGTTTCGAGTTTACTAGGAATTTGTATGTGATTTGTACAGCGCCACCTAGTGGTAAACTGGTTTCTCACGTTTACCACTAGGTGGCGCTGTACAAATCACATACAAATTCCTAGTAAACTCCAAACGCGCTCACGATCGAATACGAAAAGAAAAACTCACACTTAGCACTCAGTATTCAGCGCAGTAAAAGTGAATAGACGCAGATTACTAATCACTCGCAGGGATCAACGGCTGTTTTCACGTATTATTGTTTTAATACTAAGCACCTGCATTAAACACTCGCACTCGTACTACACAAAGTGAAAACGGGGCTTTAGTGGTACTATGCGTTCCAACTGAGAATAGGATCACGCTTGTAATCAACTTCATATCATAAGTGTGAAATTAATATTGTTAGCAAAAAAATTACAAACAGCATAATGATTGGTTAAGAAGAACGTAAAAGCGTAACAAACAAACTTACTATCGCATATTTCATATAAGAAAGCTGTTTTCTTTAATTTTATACATATCCATATAAGCCCAACGCAAGCATGACCTTTAGCCGTTACAATAAAAAAAAAAACAAAAAAGCTTTGTGCCGACATCCCTTTCACGACGGGCGCGCTAAAAAACCTTTGAGACTTCCTTTCGCAGCAGCTGATCGGAGCATGGCGTTTAAAAACTGTCAATGTCAAACCCAATTATTATATATTACTAATATCTATATCTATATATGTATATATTTGTCTATAATCTATACATATAATAAAATCGTAGAAAAGTCAAAACTGTACATTGAAAATTTTTTAAAATAATACTTAGGGCGTGATCTACAATCGATATCAAAGCCAAAAATATAGTTTTTAGAATTTATGTCTGTTTGTCTGTATGTATGTCCGAGGTAAACTCAAAAAGTACTGCATGGAATTACTTCAAATTTTGCATGAATATTACTAATAGGTCGGGTCAACATATAGGCTACATATAATCACGCTATCACCTATGGGGGAGGAGCTGTGCGGAGTAAACGAAGTTCGCGCGGACGAAGTCGCAGGCAACAGCTAGTATTTAATATTTAATATTTTAAATGCGAAAGTTTGGATTTTTGGATGGATGGCTGTTTGTTACTCAATCACGCAAAAACTACACAACGAATTTAGATGAAATTCGACACACAGGTAGATGATGCTCTGGAGTAACACATAGGCTACCTTTTATTCCGGAAAAATTAGGCGATTGCATACAAAAAATGAACATAATATGTAATGTGTTGTCAGGAAAATTGGGTATTGCGTGACCATTGAAAAATGTACAAAAAGAAAGACGTGGGATAACCGAAAGGAAAGACGGTTCTTTCTCTACAGGTTGATAGGTAAAAAGCTGTAGGCACATGTTGAGGGACACGATAGGTAATGTAACCAATAAAAATATATCATAAGAAAAAATATTGCTTAATTACTTAATAACTCAATGAAATTGGTGTAGTAAAAATATCCCTATGCTCGTATGGCCGAAGAGGTAGGCAGAGGTGCAACAAGTGCTACTACGATAAGCCCAAAATACTTGGTCCCACAATGTGGTGGTGGCCAACCTATCGCCAAACGGGCGATAGGCTGGCGACCTGGCAAAAAAATTGCAATCCCTGGCAACGTTGCCTTTTATTTTGTCAGAAAACTAAAAAACTTTTCTTGAATGGCTGACCTAGGAATCGAACCCGAAATTAGTATAGTAATACACAAAAAGTATGGTCACCGTGCGGGCGACAACGGCGCGCTCACGAGTTAGTCACGAGTTCTAGAAATCACTATTTTGTAAACCATGATTATCTGCTTTTTTGTTATCTTATGATAAAAAAACCGTAATGCCACTAAAATTACTACGTAAGAAGCTTATCTAAGATTCCTACCTACCTAAGACCTTAAGTAATATATACATATAGGCGAAGATAGATATAGGCGAAGATTTTCTGTAAGTCTAAGGAAGGCCGAGCTTGTTAGTTATCACATATATATAACGAGTATAAATGCGAAAGTTTGGATGTTTAGATGGATGGATGTTTGCTACTAAATCACGCAAAAACTACAGAACGGATTTAAATGAAATTTGACACACAGGTAGATGATGACCTGGAATAGCACATAGGCTACTTTTTATCTCGGAAAAATTAAGTGATCCCGCGGGATTCGCCAAGAACTATTATTACACAGCGTGATGCACGCTACTATGTCATAAAAGTACCAGAAAAAACTCGTTAGCGCATTCTAACCGTTATTAAAACTTTGAAATAATCGATTATCAAATGGAACGTTCGCTTTTTAAAAGTTCAATTTAAAAAAGGAATGTTCTTCGTTTACTTTTTTCAACGCAATTTTTCTAACAAAGGCCATTTTTCGTACGAAATAAGGGTTGTTTTTTACACTTCGCCACCCCGCTATCGATATTATAGATTTTTTGTATCGATTTTAGTCTATTGTTGTTATTGTAGTGAGATTAGGGTTATCCTGGAAGGGTGATAGCTATTTTTTTTTGTAAAAAACTATGTCTTTGTTAATCGCACATCTGTCGTTTTTTAACTGTTAAAAATGGTACTTTTAGGTGTATCAAATACATGAGCTACATTTTATAATTTACCGATATAAGAAGGGTAAATACAATATAACCAATCACAAGTAATTTTTACAAAAAAACTAGCTTTTGCCTGCGGCTTTGCTCGCGTTAAATTCATTTTAGGGAAGTGGTGGGTTAGAAAGAGACAAAAAGTAGCCTATGTCATTCTCCATCCCTTCAACAATCTCCATTTAAAAAAATCACGTCAATTCGTCGCTCCGTTTTGCCGTGAAAGACGGACAAACAAACACAGTTTCCCATTTGTAATAATATTTAGTATGGAAAGTTATTTTTCGAAATGCGTATTTCGATAAATATTCGATAAACCTTGTCATCTCATTCGGTACGGTAAAATAATGGTTTACTTCTATTTTTCACAATATAATATAACCTACAAATGTATAAAAAAATTTACAGCAATAGGAGCGTTTGCTCATATGCGCGGCGACACGTATTCTTCCAAATGGCTTGTCTATTAGTAATTATGGGTATTCTAAGACCCGAGAATATTCTAAAAAATATTCGAAGACCCGAGAAACGACTCAGATCATGAAGTCAATCCCCGATGGGCAAAGATGTTATTTAACAAAGGTTTTCTCGAAAATCTTAAATCTTAGCAGCAGCTCCGAATCTAACGGAGGTGTATTAAAACTCCCACGCCTCGGATGAGCACGTAAAGCTGTCAGTCCTGGTTACCGCTATAAATAGTCGATAATCGTTAACATATCGGTAAATGCGGCGATGAGGATCACCACTTATCTCGATAACCGATTAACCAGTGAATCGTGGTGAACCAGAAAGTCTATAAACGTTCGGTTTACTCTGCCTACCTCGCAAGGGAATCAGGCGTAATTATACTTTACTTATCAATAACAGAGTATACACATTATTATATGCTTAAAAACCGAACCAAAGCGCGATAGTTTGACCAATAACTATTTCCATGAATAAATATAACCTTCACGCATTATTTGGTTCTAATAATGAGAGTACCACACCTTGCATTGTGATGCGAACGCAGAGATACACATCAGTTTTATCTTCACGCCGGTAAAATTCCATCGTTTCCAAAATATACAGCTTTTCAAAGATTGTCTGACATGATTTGCTATGCGAGTCACTACCAGAAGATTAGACAAAGGTAGCCGGTAAACTTATGCATGTGGCTTTAGACCTCGTCATAAGATTAACGCCATTAACGCATTTGGTTTCTAAAGACGATGGTTGACTCTTTCCATCAGGAGACCCATCTGCTTGTTTGCTATCTTCTATATAAACTAGCCGACCCGACGTACTTCGTACCGTCTTAGAACAGATTTAAAAAGTCAAATATTTGGCAGCAGCAACAGTTTCAATAGTGAAAGAAAAGTGATGTATTTATAATTTTTTTACAATTTTTCCATTTTTCTTTCAATAACTTAATCGGACTCCAACAAATATTAAAAAAAAATAATAGCCGAATTGGTTCAGCCGTTCTTGAGCTTAGCAACACATTTAGATATTTATTTTTATTTATATAGATATAAATGTTTGTCTGTATGTCTCCTGAGATCCCCATCACCAGTGATACCTTTATTTAAAATTTTTTTAGCAAGTCATCTATCGGAATCCTGAAGTACTTCGTTGTTCAACTGTTACCACAACCTTGTTTTGTTTTTTCATTCATCATGTAATTGTTACTTGTCAAAATTTAAACCAATTACGATCAAGTGCAAGTTTGAAAGTTTTTTTTTATATCATAAGATAGCAAACAAGCAAATGAACAAACAAGTTTTGCGTTAACTAAAATGGCGAATTTACGTAAAGGTAAATATTATTTCTGTGATTATCTTAGTGTTTTTATGCTATAATCTTATAAAATACATTGTAATTTTACTTTTAATATAAATATTTCATAGAAAATTTTAATAATTATTTCTAAATTTTACGTTTTAGTACGAGTATTATACGTGATACCTTGGGCATTTCCATCCTATTTTAGTTTATTTTACAGGTGAACTTTTTACTAGAAAAATATTAGAAGATATTAGAAGAACTCACTTATAACGAGTCAGATATGAAAGAAAAGGACAGTGATGGCGAAAGGGACATCCTAGTATGCCGAGAAGCAGAAATTGGTGAGGAAATCCCACTTTCTAACGAACAAGATTGAAACGAATCGGACGACGAAACTCTCGCATCTTTTCGCGTCCCCAACTTTGATTTTACTCCACATGAAGATGATCTGGATGAGAAGGGAGCCCAAACCAACAGATCAAAATGTCGAATTAAAGGATGTAGCTTAACATTTGTAAAATGTTCCAAATGTAATATTTTTCTTTGCTTTAATGTGAATAGGAACTGTTTTTTTGATTTTTACACTTCCCAATAGCTTTTTTTAACATAAAGTTTGATTAATGTACCATTTTAGATGTAAATTGAAAATAAAAATAATATGAATAAAACCTTGTGTTAAAACAAATACAGTCCCAAGGTATCACCTGTGATACCATCCCTTATGCCAAAAGGGGAGGGGGATGATTTTTTTTCTCTTGTGTTTTATGAGCTATAATAAGTAACAATTTTAATTGTGGGTTATATACTTTAGTCTTGGGTCTCAGGAGGATAGACACTAAAGATGTTAATAGTGCGTTGCTATCTTGTGGCGAGGTCTAAAGCCACATGTAGGTATAAGTTTACCGGCTATCTTACCCTCCAAACCGGAACACGACAGTGACAAGCACTGACGCTATTGCGGCAGGAATAGGTAAGGCGGTGGTACCAGACCCGAGCGAGACAATGCAGAACTCTACCATCTAGTAGTCACGATGGTAGTGACTAGCATAGCCAATCGCTCGCCTTTTACAACCTGTCTGGCAGAACGGCAGTTGGTCTATTCTTCAAAGGAGCCCGGAACCAACACGGGGAAGATCATGTGACATCATTCAACATTTAATCATGTGATGATGACCTTTAGCAAAGTTGTTGTGCATGAGCCCACGAAGGAAGAAGGAAGTATGTCTTTCCTTCAAATTTCTTTTAGGCTGGGTCCAACCAGCGTTGCTACGCCAATACCAACTAGTATGGTATAAAAACGAAAAAAAGATTTCCGCAAAGTAACGCCTGAATCAATAAAATATCTAAAAATATTCAAGCAATTGAACTCGTAAAGGTGTCGGAGAATGTGGTCGTTTGAGTGACGAGCGTCCGCCATATCAAATGTTAATGGTACCGGTGTACTCAAATTGACATTGTGCCTAAACACGACTCATACAATTCATCAGGGTTTGAAACTTTCAAGATAAATATGCTCCTTGATAATCTATACATATAATAAAAGTCAAAACTGTACATTCAATATATATTCAATATATATCAAATATATTCAATATTTTTTAAAAGGATACTTGGGGCCTTATCTACAATCGATATCCAAGCCAAAAATATAGTTTTTAGAAGTTTTGTCTGTTTGTCTGTTTATCTGTTTGTCTGTTTGTCGGTATGTATGTACTCAAAAAGTACTGCATGGATTTACTTCAAATTTTGCATGAGTAATTTTGCAAGAGCTAACAGGTTGGGTCAACATATAGGCTACATATTATCACGCTATCACCTACGGGGGAGGTGCTGTGCGGAGTAAACGAAGTCCGCACGGACGAAGTCGCTGGCAACAGCTCGTCTTATAATATAAAAAAGAAAACATACAGGCGAATTGATAACCTCCTCCTTTTCGGTAGTTGGTTGAAAAGTCCTGACTCTATCTCCATATTTTTTTTTAATTTAACATTATTATTTTGTTTTTTTAAATATAGTTTTTGTCAAAAAAAATAACTACCGGACCTTCAAAATTACTGAAGACAACAGAAAACGCTTTATTGGCCAAATATTTTTAAACACATGAAAATTACAAAAGTTACAAGCAAATATAAAGACATAAGAAAAAGGTATTTAGTTTTTAAGTTATAACTTGACTCTTGTTAAAATTGGAATTTTATGAGTTACTAGCTGTTGCCAGCGACTTCGTCCGTGCGGACTTCGCTTACTCCGCACTGCTCCTCCCCTGTAGGTGATAGCGTGATAATATGTAGCCTATATGTTGACCCGACCTGTTAGTAATATTCAAGCAAAATTTGAACTAAATCCATGCAGTATTTTGAGTTTACCCCGGACATACATACAGACAAACAGACAAATATTCTAAAAACTATATTTTTGACTTCGATATCGATTGTAGATCACGCCCCAAGTATTCTTTAAAAAAATATTCAATGTACAGTTTTGATTTTCCTACGATTTTATTATATGTATAAATAACTTATCTATATTATAAATGCGAAAGTTTGGATGTCTGGATGGATGTTTGTAACTCAACACACTATAACTAAACGGATTTGAATGAAATTTGGCACACAGGAAGATGATGACCTGAAAAAGCACATAGGCTGCTTTTTTCCTGGAAAAAATTGCAACAGGCTGCATGATGCAGCTAATAACCTCTTAAACTCAAAGAAATTTAAAAAAAAGGAACCCTTTTGGCAAATCAGTTGAGAATACAGCCAAATTGAGATCATCCAGAAAAAATATTTTTTAAATTTCACTATTCAATGTGCTACTAGTTGAAATTAATAATAATATAAATGCTTTAACACTAAACAATGCTCCAATATAACAACAATTTTAATATTATACTAGCAGTTTGCATATTTTATAATTATAATACTACATTTAAGTCTCATAATCTTATGTTGTTGTACTATATACCTAATAATTATGCCCGAAAAAAAATTTTTTTTCGCATTTTACAAAATTTGATATAGATATTTTTGTTATATTTTTGTTCTAGTAATGACAGATATCTCTAAAATCTCATACTATGTCTGATTTCTACATACTATTAACGAATTAGATAAAGTTTAAACAGCCCGTATTTTTGAGTGTGATAATTTTGATTTATCGAGGCACATTCATGTAAATAAATCGGATCTAACTATACTAACTCAGCACATCCGTATACTACGGATGTGCTGAGTTAGTATATAGAGTTAGATATGCAAATTTTGATGATTTTATGGTAACAGTATTAAGTTTATAATTAGATATTGATGTTATGATTTTAACAGAATGTAGACTTGACATAAGTGAACCTTTACCTCAACTTAGTAATTACCAAAATTATTTCACTCAACTTTTACTTATTCATGGAAAACATAATTTTGATTGTTAAACTATTGTTTATAATTAGTTAAAACAGTTGTCCTATAACTGTACGGAAAAACTTTTACAAACTATTACTTAAGGTATAAATGTAATACTTTTTTTATTTTAAATAAGCGTAAATAGTTTAATAGTTAAAGCAAATTGCATTTACAAAAGCATTGTAAAATACTACTGTACCTGCTAGTAATATTCATGCAAAATTTGAAGTAAATCCATGCAGTACTTTTTGAGTTTACCCCGAACATACATACAGACAAACAGATAAACAAACAAACAGACAAAAATTCTAAAAACTATATTTTGGCTTCGATATTTATTGTAGATCACGCCCCAAGTATTCTTTTAAAAAAATATTCAATGTACAGTTTTGACTTTCCTACGATTTTATTATATGTATAGGGTATAGACAAAGTACCATGCGCGCGTTGCTAAGCCACCAACTAAAAAAATTGAAGAAAACACATTACATTACCAACTCAGAAATAATCGTGGGCTCATGCACAACTTTGCTGAAGATCATCACAT
Source organism: Apodemia mormo (assembly GCA_036924255.1). Lineage (NCBI taxonomy): Eukaryota > Metazoa > Arthropoda > Insecta > Lepidoptera > Riodinidae > Apodemia > Apodemia mormo. The sequence continues at coordinate 3,528,315 of JAUPFN010000030.1, forward strand.
GATCAAATGATTCTATAAAGGACATACAGACAAACATTTTTTTATATATATAGATTGGTGGCATTCTCGAGATAAATAACTTTTATCGCGATTCGCGTAGGAGGCCGTGTGCAAGTTTTTTTTTACATCATAAAATAGCAAACAAGATGGCTCTTATGATGGCAAATGAAACCGTCGCCAATAGACACCAAATATGTTAATGGTGCGTTGCTATAATATAATCGGTCGCCTCTTACGACCTGCCTGGCAGAACGACAGTTGGCCTATTCTTCAAAGGAGCCCGGGACCAAGATACATGTAATAAAATCGTAGGAAAGTCAAAACTGTACATTGAATATTTTTTATATTTTTTAAAAGAATACTTGGGGCGTGATCTACAATCGATATCGAAGCCAAAAATATAGTTTTTAGAATTTTTGTCTGTTTGTCCGGGGTAACTCAAAAAGCACTGCATGGATTTATTTCAAATTTTGCATGAATATTACTAACAGGTCATGTTGACCCGACCTGTTAGTAATATTCATAGTTCGGGTCAACATATAGGCTACATATTATCACGCTATCATCTACGGGGGAGAAGCTGTGCGAAGTAAACGATGATCGCGCGAAGTTTCGGGCAACAGCTGGTTGATACTCTCAATTTTAGAAGCAAAATAAAGTCACTTCAAGCTACGATATTTTTCTTTTTTTAATAAAAATAATTATTTTATTATAATGTTTTTTGATAGTTTTTTGATAATGTCATTCACCTACCTATATACCTCTGTCGGATCGAACAGGATTTTCTTTACACCCTGTATAGAGGAATTTTATTTCAGTTTCGGTAAAATTTAGAGCACTAGAAGATCACTAGCATGGCGCAGATTACCCACGTATAGCATTAAACCACTACCTATATCATCATATCGTAATGAAACACGCGAAAGTTTATGAGATGGCCCGACACGTCCGCACCCGATGGCGGCTGCTATCAGACTGGATTTGGATAAGTTAGAGTAAGTTACGGGGGTCACGTCTGGGAAGCTTAGGCGGGTTACAAACGAACGGTTAAGGGCGGCGGCGTTTTTTTAATTTTTTTCGAAACCGGGCGTTGACAGTTTATACTTTAAGGGACGGTCTAACAATAGTCGAAATCATGGATTAGATAGTGACTATTTAAAAAGAAAGTACCTTCTCGGCCTCGACCGAAGAGGTAGGCAGAGATACAAGTGCACCCACGATTAGCTGAAGATACTTGGTTCTACAATCTGATAGGTGGCAAGTCTATCACCAACTGGGTACTTTCCAATCCCTGGCAACGTTGTTTTAATCAGAAAATTGGGAAAAAAAACGCATTTTTGAATTGTCCGACCCGAGAATCAAACCCAGGACCACATGTGGTCAACTCCTAGACCGGACCACTAAATCACAAAGGCGATTATGATAATTATTTTTGTGAGATTTCTTTTTTTTAATACAGTAAAACTATGATACAGTAAAACTGCATCAACCGACTCCAAATCTTTATATCTCCGGAACCCTGCATCAGATCTTCACTAAATTAAAATGCGACCACACGGGAAGTATAACATCCCAAAATAAGAAGAACTTTCAAAATCAGTCCATAAATGACCGATTTAAAAGGTAACAAACTTAAAAAAAGCAAAACAAAACCGAATTGATGAACTCCTCCTTTTAAGAAGTCAGTTGAAAATAATAAAATTCACAGAAATACTCAAAATAAGTAATGTATTATGAGCCACATACCAAAAATCCAAAAATATAGTAAAATTTACAGAAATACTCAAAGTAAGCGATGCATTATGCGTAAATACTGGGTAAAATATACAGCTAGTTAGAGAGATTTCCGCGGATGTGATGAGTCCGAGCAAAGTATGTTTTACATTGAGTAGATTTTAAGATACCTATTATATGATATAACAAGTCATAGAAAATCAAAATATATATTTTTAAATAACTTTCACTCTAATGTACCGGCTAATTCCAAATTATTCGAATTTGGGATTAGCACAGCTCTTTTCCCTAAAAATCTGCGTCGAATGCCATAATTTGAATCAGAATGAGATAATTTATTCGGAAGTAATCGTTTACACTTAAAAAATGCTATTTTTCGACATAACTTCGAGGTTTTTCAACTAATACAATTTCTAAATTATTTTGGTACTAGAGAAACTGTGATGAATGCAGTTCAAAAGACTAAAGTCGAATTATGTTAAACAAAATTGTATGAACAAAATTTTACAAATTAGTGCCTACATAAAAAAATATAAATTTTTGGAATATAATATCAATCATTTTAATAATTAAATTTGAAAAATTAAACTAATGAATGTCTCAAAAACTACTGAACCGATTTTGATAAAACTTGACTGTTCCTTTGCCTATTTAATACAAAAAGAATGATCTCCATATGTCTTTTAGTTTCCGAGAAATTCATAAACAAACATACATACACTGACGAAATATAGTATATGTGTTTGTAAAGGCGACCGATTGGCTATACGAGTCACTACCATCGTGGTGGTAGAGTTCTGTATTGTCTCACCCGGGTCTGGTACCACCGCCTTACCTATTCTTGTCGTGTTCCGGTTTGGAGGGTAGGTAGCCGGTAAACTTGTGCATGTGGCATTAGACCTCGTCACAAGATAGCAACGCACCATTAACATCTTTGGTGTCTATAGGCGATGGTTGACTCTTTTACTTTAATAAAATCGTAGGAAAGTCAAAACTGTACATTAAATATTTTTTAAAAGAATACTTGGGGCGTGATCTACAATCGATATCGAAGCCAAAAATATAGTTTTTAGAATTTTTGTTGTTTGTCTGTTTGTCTGTATGTATGTCCGGGGTAAACTCAAAAAGTACTGCATGGATTTACTTCAAATTTTGCATGAATATTACTAACAGGTCGGGTCAACATATAGGCGACATATTATCACGTTATCACCTACGGGGGAGAAGCTGTGCGGAATAAACGAAGTCCGCGCGGACGAAGTCGCTGGCAACAGCTAGTAATATATATAAATGAACAACTGATAACTTCTTTGTTTTCGTCCATTGAAAACATATTGTAAACTTGTAATCGAGTCTACTGCTGATTACGCACAAACTGGTTTCTTTCGTATCAACTAAAGGACACCTTGTTAATGTCCACGCAGGGTGCTTCGCCGCCCTTAATACAGTATGTACAATAACCTACATCAACTCTGTAGTTTGTCAGCCTCGGCTAATTTTAAACTCGTCTCTGACGCGATGGTTAGCTTAGTTGGCTGTACGTTATAGCCAGTTATAGCCACAGCTTTGAGCCAAGGTTAGGACTACTGAGAAAATACAAAAAGGAAAAAATATACCTAAAATCGAAAAGTGTACGACTGACTCATTCAGTTTTACAGAGTGCTAAGTGTGAGTTTTTCTTTTCGCATTCGATCGTGAGCGCGTTTGGAGTTGCTAGGAATTTGTATGTGATTTGTACAGCGCCACCTAGTGGTAAACTTGTTTCTCACGTTTACCACTAGGTGGCGCTGTACAAATCACATACAAATTCCTAGCAACTCCAAACGCGCTCACGATTGAATGCAAAAAGAAAAACTCACACTTAGCACTCAGTTCTTTTCTCTCGAACAAACTCTTTCGATCGTGAAAAAATATATAATACATGATGTAATAATAAAATATGAAAAACTAAATGTTCATATCTATATTGAAAATGTGAAGATTGGAAACAAAATCTTGAGAAAAAAGCATTATTTAATAAATTTTTTAGAGACTCGTATTGCCCTAGGATTTATATTTGAAATGGCTACCTAACTATTTCAAATATTCTAAATTTCAATATTTGTTTACATGTATTTTTTAATAAATAAATTGTATTAACATTAATATAACACTTGGTTGTCTTCAATGATAACGAAGGTCTTAAAAAAATTTGTTAATACCATTTTAATTAAAAAAAAAATCTTTAATTTCTTTTCTAACAAGACAAAATGTTTTTAAGTATTAATATTTCATCCCATAAAAACTTTAGCAATAGTTTCTTTTAAATTGAAAATTTTATCAAATTATCAATAGTTTATAATTATCTATATTGACCTTGTTAATAATTTTATTTGGCCAATAATAAAAACATTTTTGTCATCTTTAATAATGGTCATGAAATTTAAAAAAAGTGCCACTAAAATGTTGTTAATTTAATTTATTTTTTATTTTGTTATGGAAAAAATAACTTTCAGAAATACAAAGTACTTTATTCAATAAAACTTTTTACAAGTTATTTTGACACGTCAACATTTTTTTTAAACTACGACCGGATGGAAACGCGGCCACACTCAGAAGATCCGGCGGAAGAAACTAAGCGGGCTTGTATTTTTTCATATCGTTTTTTAAACAAGATATTACATAACATTTAATTTTAAGTATATAATTGTTACAGTAATAATAAAGATTTCCGAAATGAGGAGCAGTTAACAAAAAATAATTTAATTGTTTTCCAACGAGACAAAAATTTTTTGGAGTGTTAAATAAATACACCATATTCCTTTTTTTTAATATAGGCATGTGATACCATAAAAATTTTGCACTTTTCACCGGCTGTTTGAAAGCTTGTCACCGCTAAATTAAAATTACTAATATCTCTATATTTGTAAAAGTAAAGCTGTTAATTGGAAATTTTCTCTTTTATAGGAATTTTTACAAATTTTAATATTTTTATCCATACTAATATTATAAATGCGAAAGTAACTCTGTCTGTCTGTCTGTCTGTCTGTTACGCTTTCACGGCCAAACCACTGAACCGATTTGGATAAAATTTGGTACAAATATAGTTTGAGACCCAAGAAAGGACATAGGATAGTTCTTATCCCGGAAATCCCACGGGAACGGGAACTATGCGGGTTTTTATTTTAGATTTTTTCCACGCGAACGAAGTCGCGGGCACAGCTAGTAATCTATACATATAATAAAATCGTAGGTAAATCAAAACTGTACATTGAATATTTTTTTAAAAGTATACTTGGGGCGTGATCTACAATCGATATCGAAGCCAAAAATATAGTTTTTAGAATTTTCGTCTGTTTGTCTGTATGTATGTCCGGGGTAAACTCAAAAAGTACTGCATGGATTTACTTTAAATTTTGCATGTTTTTTTTAAGGGCAATGGGCCCAACTCTCTTTCCCACTACTGTAACTTCTGTAAACCAGAATCACATTTTGCATGAATATTACTAACAGGTCGGATCAATATATAGGCTACATATTACGCTATCACCTACGGGGGACAAGCTGTGCGGAGTAAACGAAGTCCGCGCGGACGAAGTCGCTGGCAACAGCTAGTTAGTTAAATATATTAAAATATTAATAATAAGTATGCGTCTACTGTAGTGTGCATGTATAGTTTGATAGCGTATAACAGCATAATGTCATGTGAGGATACCAAACAAGTAGATTACTCTCCTGATGGAAAGAGAAAACCATCGCTTATGACACCACAGATGTTAATGATGCGGTGCTATCTATGTAGCGAGAGGGACTCTTCAAATCAGAACCATTAACAAGTAAGTATTGAAGCTATTGCGGTAGGAATAGACGAAGCGTTTGTCTAAAACCCAGGCGAAACGATGCGAAACTACCACCTAGTAGTTACTAGATGGAGGTGACACGTATCACCAATTATTTGCGTTTTAGCCACTAAAAACCAGCCAGACAGAATGGCATATATTCTCTTCTTTATAGGAGGCCAGAACCAGGACGATGATTAACTTTCATGTTTGACATATCATTAAAATGTATCATCACGGCAGATCTCTGTACGTGGCGAGTACTCCAGGTCACGTGTCAATAATAATACAACTCGACATAAATCTCGGCTCAGCGCAAACTGCACACATAGACACTCAGACGCACTCACACACCCGAACTCCAGACGGCACACACACTATTACATTATATACAGGCCGATTTATATCAAGGATTTAAAATGTTTTAATATCGATATGTTTGCGCGTTTCATGCTGTTTCGTGATTATAAACGGGAAACAATGTTTTTAATTTTTAATAATTGAATATTTTGGTGAGTTACTTGAGAGGCGGGGATAATTGAGATGAAAATTATACTGTCTTTTAAAGTGGACCGAACAACAGATATCTGCAAAATTTCATTGAAATCGGTTCATTAGGAATTTATAGCGGAACAACTGCGTGACACTCAGTTTATATATAAAGTATCTTCATTCTATTAGTTATTACATCTTCATTTAGTTTATATTTACTCGTATTAAGTTAAAAAGCAACGTACTATATCTATACATATAATAAATTCGTAGGAATGTCAAGTCAAGAATACTTGGGGCGTGATCTACAATCGATATTGAAGCCAAAAATATGGTTTTTAGAATTTTTGACTGTTTGTCTGTTTGTCTGTATGTATGTCCGGGGTAAACTCAAAAAGTACTGCATGGATTTACTTCAAATTTTGCATGAATATTACTAACAGATTGGGTCAGCATATAGGCTACGTATTATCACGCTATCACCTACGGGGGAGTAGCAGTGCGGAGTAAACGAAGACCGCGCGGACGAAGTCGCTGGCAACAGCTAGTAAGAAATAATAAGGTAGTAAACAAACAAGCAAGCAGATGGCTCTCCTGATGGACGAATACAAAAATCGCTAATAAACTCCAAAATGTAATGGTATGTTGCTATCCTTGGGCCGGGATCTTAATGCCACATGCATAAGTTTACCAGCTACCTTACTCTCCAAACCTGGTACACGACATCGAAAAGACTTGACGCTATTGTATATACGGCTCGTCTACTATATCCATCTATTATCTCTATGATTGTGGAGCGCTCAGCAGATGTGTACCATCAAAATTATTATATATATCTGCCTGTCTGTCTGTATGAAGTACCTCTCTGTGATTAAAAAAAACTAGGTTTTTTCAAGTGCAGTGTGCTATTTTTACAATACTAATACCTAAACAAACATTTTTAAAATTTCTATCTGTCTGTCATTATATTTGTGTGAAGTAATCTCTGGAATGGCTGGACCGATTTTTATGAAATCTGCACTGAAAAATAGAGGAGTTTATAGGGCAGGACATAGGATACTTTGTACCCGAGTGAGAGTGATTAGATTTTGGATCACGCGAAGTCGAGAGGAATAGCTAGTTCAAACAAATAAATAAAATTGGAGTGTCTGTTTGTAATATTAAAAAATCCGCTTCTTACTTAATGCATATTGAAGTATATGCGGTACACATACCAAAATAACATTTTTTACCATTTTTGTCTGTCTTTCTGTATGTCTGTCTTTCTGTCTATCTGTCCGTATTTTTGCTCCGGGTAACCTCCGAAACGGCTGGACTGATTTTGACGCAACTTTCACTGGCAGATTTAATAAGGAGAAACTTAGGCTACTTTTATTTTTGAAAAATTCCACGCGGACGAAGTCGCGGGCACAGCTAGTTATTAATATAACTTAAACATTTACAAAGTGTAAACACATACCGTGAAAACGCGAAAACATAAAAAAAGAATCATGCTGTTTGGCGTCACGGCATACAGATAGATTTTACTGACGAGGCTCGTCAGTAGATATTTCGCATCAGTATTTTTATGCCAGAAGATAACAAACAAACAGATGAGTTTTCTGATGGAGAGTCAACCGTCGCCTATAGACACCAAAGATGTTAATAGTGCGTTGCCATCCGTGTAGCGGGATGGCAATGCCACATGCATGTCTACCGGCGTATCTTGTGGCGAGGTGTTAATTGTTATGCTATATGCATAAGTTCACCCCGGCTACTTTACCTTCCAAACAGGGGCGTAGTACCGTCGTATCTGCCGTATTAATTATACGTGCGTAAGCAAGAATTAACAAACACTTCCCAAATGTCAAAAAAGCATTTTTTTTTTCAAAAAAAGGCAAGTAGAGTGTATATTTAATTTGAATTGTTTGTAAAAATTTTGGAAAAAGTGACAGATAAATAATTATGATGAATAAATATTTCTTTTAATTTTAAGCAAACATTTTTTTCTTTTGTGAGAAATCTCTATCCTTCATAAGGCCCCCAAACAAAAATTTTATACGGGACCCTGCCAAGGCACGCCAGGCCACTGCTTCCAAACCGGAATACGGCAGTGACTAACGCTGACGCTATTGCGGCAAGAATAGGTAAGGCAGTGGTGCCAACTCGGGTGAGCCAATGTAAAACTCTAGCACCTAATGTTAGTGACTCGCACAGTCAATCGGTCACCTTTTCCGACCTGCCTGGCAGAACGGCAATTGGCCTATTATTCAAAGGAGCCCGGGAGCAACACTGGGAGAATACCATATACAAAAATTTGCTCTCTTTTGTGCATTATTTTAAGTATCGTTTAATTTTTTGTCATTATATAAGTGTACAATAAAGTATTAAATAAATAAAATAAATAAATAAAATAAAATTGAACATTTAATCATACTATAATAACATGAATTTCACACAAGTACACTATCTGCACACGATGTCTGCACACACAACCAATATAGAGTGTAATACACATTATACGTCTGGAGATTTCAGCACACATGCAAAAACGTTGGCTTAAAACGCACACTAGCGCAGAGTTCGACGACCGTATGGTTTTTGCAACGAGATTGAAAATTTTTGCAATTTAAACGATTTTCAAGCTTACCAATTCGTTTTTAAGGTTTAAAATAAATATGATACATATATTTCGAATAGGAAGTACATGTTATTTGATTTTTAAACTTATTTGTGAGGTTTTAAAGTATAATTTAGCATGTATTACCGAATGTCAATTGTCAAGGAAGTATAATTCACAAGTTGCGTTCCGTTTTATTTTAAACTTTTTAGATTTTTAAAAACTTAGTTAATTAAGTGAAGTTCAGTCAGTCGCTAATTATACATATTGTTTTGTTATTGAGAAATTGGTAACAAGACGTGACAGTTAACTCTTGTTATTTAATTAAAGCTTTGCCCGATTTGTGAGATTCTTTTTATTGGAATGGACGTGCATGTTTGGTGAAGACTTTCCCCATGTTGGTTCCGGGTTCCTTTGAAGAATGGACCAACTGCCGTTCTGTCAGGCAGGTCGTAAAAGGCGACCGATTGGCTATGCGAGTCACTACCATCGTAGCTACTAGGTGGTAGAGTTTTACATTGTCTCGCCCGGGTCTGGTACCACCGCCTTGCCTATTCCTACCGCAATAGCGTCAGTGCTTTTTTTTAAGGGCAATGGGCCCACCTCTCATTCCCACCACTGTAACTTCTGTAAACCAGAATCAACAGCGGCAACTGTCCTGATAACCTCTGAGTTGCGAGCTCAGGGTGCCCTGGTGAAAAGGTAAGCTGTCTTGGATCTGTCAGAAGTATATAGGAGGAGTAGGAAAATACTAATAGCGTCAGTGCTTGTCGTTGTCGTGTTCCGGTTTGAAGGGTAAGGTAGCCGTTAAACTTATGCATGTGGCATTAGACCTTACCACAAGATATCAACGCACCATTAACACCTTGGGTGTCTATTGGCAATGGTTGACTCTTTCCAACAGGAGACCCATCTGCTTGTTTGCTATCTTATGATATATAAAAAAAAACTTGATTCTGATTCCTGGAGACACCGAGGGTTGTTGCATTTTAATACGTTATCTTAAGTCTCTTTTACAGCAGACGGGGCAAACGAGCAGCAGGTGTACTTGATGGTAAGTGATCACCACCGCCCATGGACATCCGCAATACCAGAGGCCTTGCAGTTGCGTTGCCGGCCTTTTAAGAATGAGTAAGCTCTTTTCTTGAAGGTCCCCAAGTCGTATACGTTTGGAAACACCCCTGCCGGTAATTGGTTCCACAACAGAGTAGTGCGAGGCAAAAAGTGTCGGGAGAATCGTGCACTTGTAGATTTCCAGATATCGAGATGGTGAGGATGGAACTTCAAATGTTGGTTAGCCTGGACTTCCTTTCTGCCTGCGTTTGTTTTTTTTATAATATAAGATAGCAAACAAGCAGATGGAAAGAGTCCACCATCGCCTATAGATACCAAAGGTGTTAATGGTGCGTTGCTATCTTGTGGCGAGGTCTTATGCCACATGCATAAGTTTACCTCACCTTACTCTACAAACCGGAACACGACAGTGACTAACACTGACGCTATTGCGGCAGGAATAGTTACCTATTAGGCGGTAGAGTTCTGCATTGTCTCGCCCGGGTCTGGTACCACCGCCTTACCTATTCCTGCCGCAATAACGTCAGTGCTTGTTGCTGTCGTGTTCCGGTTTGGAGGGTAAGGTAGCCGGTAAACTTATGCATGTGGCATTAGACCTCGCCACAAGATAGCAACGCACCATTAACACCTTTGGTGTCTATAGGCGATGGTTGACTCTTTCCATCAGGAGACCCATCTGCTCGTTTGCTATCTTATGACATAAAAAAAAATTGCGGAGCTTCATTTTTTACTCACTTACTTACTCCGTTGGCTTAGCGACCCAAAGTGGATCTTGGCCTCCGATACGCCAGTACTCCATTTATTTCGGTCCTTTGTCCTCACCAGTTATCAGCTTGAAGCTCACGAAGATTTCAACAGCGTCGCTCCAGCGGTATCTGGGGCGACCAAAAGACCGTCGGCCAATTGGTTGGCCCAAATATGCTCACACCTTACATATTCACATACATACATATTCCTGCGTATTCCGGAGGGTAAGGTAGCCGGTAAACTTATGCATGTGGCATTGCCGTTCCGCCACACGGATATCAACAATCCCTTGGACATCTTTGAGGTATAAAGATGATGGTTGCCCCTTCCCATTATTAGATTCATCTACTTATTTGTTTTTTTTAAGATTAATGATTTAATTGGAATAGACATTTGTCTTCCATCGCACCTGGTGGAAAGTGTCGATGAAGATGAAGGTGGTACACGCCCATCCGAAAGAAACCTTTTCACTCTACCCATATTTTTGTTTTTATTTGCTACCTTATTTTTTTAATTTATTTAGGAATTTCACATTTAATTTAATATTAATACAAACAATCTATAAAAATCAATTGCTGTTCGTTAGTCTCGCTAAAATTCGAGAACGGCTGAACCGATTTGGCTAATTTTGGTTTTGAATTAATTGTTGAAGTCCAGGGAAGGTTTAAAAGGTGAGAAAATATAGAAAAAAATTAGAGTGTATAAAAAAGGCAAAACCACGTTTGCTGGGTCAAGTAGTTCTTAAATTCAAAAAGCCATAACTTATTTATTTAATATTTTATTGTACACAACTTAAGAGATTTACAGAGAAAAAATATAATTAAAAACGTACACAAAAGGTATTTATTATATACTAGCGGCCCGCCCCGGCTTCGCACGGTTATAAAATATATAGCCTACGTCCCTCAGTGAAAATAAATGATTAAAATCGATCTAGTAGTTTTGATTTATTCATTACTGCCCGTGGCCCGCACGCGTAAAATTTGGAGTAAAACAATTCCCCTTTCCCTATTCCCATGAAGATTTCCTGCTATCTTTGGAATATCTAAATTCTTTTCTAGTTTATACATTTTTACCTATTTCTTTTATTTTTACAATTACTATATTACAGAATGTCTTTATATACAACGTTCACAGCTTTCTTGCCATTAGATAACATGTTTTCTTTAGAGGTTACTCTTGAAAGAGCGATATATAGTTGGCCATGTGAAAAACAGTCAACGCTCAAATCTAAACCTTTAACGTTGAATGTTTGACCCTGCGATTTATTAACCCTTTGGCCCTACGAGTAGGGTTGTACTTTATTAATATTGTACTTTATTTTGAATAAACGTACTCTATACTTTTTGAAGGCAATAAACTACGTGAAAATACTTTATTTAATCATTTCACTTAAAATTGTCAACTTAAGGGAACAAAAACTTAATCTATTTTTATTTGTAACAAAAATGATGCTGACCACTTTTAAACATCATCTTAAACGTATTTTTTGTGTCATTTCACTTTACTTGATTTTTTGTTGTATGAAAATATTGAATATATATATAAAACTCTCATTTATAGACTTTTCTTTAAGGTGCATCCAGTGACGGGACAAAACTAATTGGTGAAAAGCATTGTTAGATATTGTTAGAAGTAACAAAAAACATGTATGGTAAACGAATAGCACAGCTAATAAATAATACTTTATTTTTCAATCTTGTACTTTATTATTTAACATTAAAAAGAAAATGTACTCTATTTTTTCATTTAAAAGGTGGCAACCCACCCTACCTACGGGCCATCCCTGAAACTTCTCACTAAATTAAGGTATTTTAAGCTCAAAAGAGTTAAAAAAATATAAGTATAGATTTTTCAGTTCAAACATCTATTTTGTTAAAAATGGCAGTATTATTAATTTTTGAAAAGCTGTATATTTGAAAACGATGACGGTATTCAACTCAATTTTTGAGATCTAAAATATTGAAAAGCTATAAGTTTTGAGAATTAGAACCGATTTTAAGTTTAGAAACGGCATTTGATGTAGTTTTTTTAGTACTAAAATATCGTAGAACACCAAAAAATGATTGGTTAAAAATTTTCGAAGCTATGTCGAAAAAAACACTTTTTTCAAAATTTTTCGTCAATGATTACTCCCAAACGGATAAACCGATTTTCATGCAATTTATGTGTTAGACGTAGTTTTTTGAGGAATAGAGCTAATTAGTTCTTATACTCAATCGGTACATAAATCTGGAAGTTATATTAAAAAAATACTGTTTCATCAAAACTTTTTTGGTGTTTTTTCAAAATTTATCAAAATCTCCTGGACCGAACCGGTTTAAATTTTCAGGAAATATAAGTTGAGCAGAATGCAATCAAATGCCATCAACCGCGTTTCAATCGGTCTAGCCGTTCAAAAGTTATGAGACGTTTACATACACACATACACACACATACATACAGACATACTGACGTCATCGTGAAAATAGTCGGAAAAGATTCCTAGGACCTCAAAATGTGGATATCTGGTTGTGGTGGTGGTGGTCTGGTCTCTATCTGGTGGAATATACTTTACTTGATCATATAAAATTCCGAAAACAGGCTAAAAAAATCTCAAAACAAATAATTTGTTAATACTATTTCTAATCATCCACTTGATTTTTATATGGTGATATTTAGTTTAAATAAAAGAATGTATTAAATTTTGGTTTTCAGCTGAAGTCCTATATTTCGACACGTCCCAAGAACAAAATCGTATGGAGAGATCAGACGAAATTGGTTCTATAATAAAATTCGCATTAAACACGCATAAAGCCAAAAGACAATATATTTTTTATAGTTATTGGTCTTTTGTTTTTGGAAATACTCAAATGAACATCATCTTATCTACAATGTACTCTCACACACAAATATATTGTAATTTGGTGGTTTTGCAGATATGATTTTGTTCTTGGAATGTGTCGATTTATTTATCCGAAAATTAACACGTTTCCCAGAGGTTTCAGAACATACCGCGCGCGCGCGCCGCCGACAGACCGGTAACCCTGCAACCGCTATGCCCCTGCATTTTAAATCTGTAATATCTTTGAAAATATTCATTTAAATTACATGCTGTAAACGGCCATATTGATCTATATTAAATCAGCAATATATTTAAGGTATTAAATTGGATAAGCATTAGTGCTGTATTGCTTAAAATTGCTTCGAAAAAAAGCCATTATTTCTCGTAAAAATTAAATGACAAAAAAATGCTATTGTTGGTTATCCATAAGAGATAGACATATATCATCGCGGAGTTTTCTTTAGACCTTTTCAAGGTGTACAAATACTTAGTGCATTATGTTGATCTCTGAAATCTCGTAGGGTTTAGCCTGCGTATGCAATGTAAGTGGAAAAAAATATAATTATTTACGACATGACATCAGAAAACTCGAAAATTGCAGTATTTCTCTACAATATATTGAATGTTATTATACACATAAACCTTCCTCTTTAATCACTCTATCTATTAAAAAAACCGCATCATAATCTGTTGCGTAGTTTTAAAGATTTAAGCATACATAGGGACATAAGGACAGACAGAGAAAGCGACTTTGTTTTATACTATCTAATGAAGATACTTATATTAGTAACCTTTTTATAACAATGTTTTTATATATGTATATATATATATATATATATATATATATATATATATATATATATATATATATATATATATTATATTTTTATATACATAGAAAACAAGCAGATGGGTCTCCTGATGGAAAGAGTCAACCATCGTCTATAGACACCAAAGATGTTAATTGTACGTTGCTATCTTGTAGCGAGGTCTAATGCCACTTGCGTATGTTTATCGGCTACCTTACCCTCGAAACCGGAACGAGACAATGGCAAACATTGACGCTATTGCGGCAGGAATAGGTAAGGCGGTGGTACCAGACCCGGGCGAGATAATGCAGAACTCTGCTACCTAGTAGTCACGATGGTAGTGACTCGTATAGCCAATCAGTCGCCTTTTACGACCTGCCTGGTAGAACGGCAGTTGGTCTATTCTTCAAAGGAGCCCGGAACCAAGACGGGGAAAAAATTAGCTGTTTCCCACGGTATAATCTCCATAGTTCCTGGGAAAATTGAGATAAAATGTAGCATATGTCACTCAAGAAGAATCAAACAAATCCACAAACTTACAAATTTCATCAGTTTATAATCCAAACTAATATTATAGATCCACTAGCTGTTGCCTGCGACTTCGTCCGCGCGGACTTCGTTTACTCCGCACTGCCCCTCTCCTGTAGGTGATAGCGTGATAATATATAGCCTATATGTTGACCCGACCTGTTAGTAATATTCATGCAAAATTTGAAGTAAATCCATGCAGTACTTTTTGAGTTTACCCCGGACATACATACAGACAAACAGACAAACAGACAAAAATTGTAACAACTATATTTTTGGCTTCGATATCGATTGTAGATCACGCCCCAAGTATTCTTTTAAAAAATATTCAATGTACAGTTTTGATTTTCCTACGATTTTATTATATGTATAGATACTAATATTATAAAAGCAAAAGTAACTGTCTTCTGTCTCTTCTTCACGCCTAACTACTGAACTGATTTAAATAAAAACAGTTATTATGTCGGGTATTTGATAAGACTGTTACTGGGTAAAGAACATAATTCAAGATTACTAGGGAAGTTGAGCCTTTTTGTTATAGATGGGTGATTGTTACTTCCAACAATTGAATGGTTTGATACTAATAATATTAATATTCGAATAGAAAAACAATCGATCGCTATTTTGCAAATTCGAATAAAACCGCTAGTTTCATTCATTTGCTTTTCCATACAAAACTGGTCTGTATTCACTTACAATAAAGTCTACTTTTAATTGATATTAGTAGTAATAATTAAGTAGTTACTGATTTGCGAACCGCTAGTTTACTCATTCAGTTTGCCATACAAAATTGACTGTCTTTTTCATACTATAAAGATTGCTTTTAATTTTTATTTAATAATACTAATTAATTAAATTAGTTTTTAGAATCAAAATATTTTTATATGGGTGCAATAAAAACTACGATATTCGAATAAAAACTAGTAATTATCGTTAATTTCGATTATTCAATTTACCACACGAAACTGGGTACTATTTCACAGTACTTAGAGTTTAATTTTAGATGAGGTTACGAATATTCGAATATGTAAATTAGTTGTAATGAAATTTCAATCGAAAGAATGAGACGACGCAATATATACGTATTTACTTCTCGCTTCTTTTCAAATTCGAATGAGTTATAAGCTCATTCGAATAATTTGAATGATTTCTACACTCGAATTACTCGAATAATGTCATTCACAATTGCCCATCTTTACTTTTTGTTCCGGATGGATACGTCTAGAGACGACGGGTCCACCACTGCCAGTTGTACCAAAAGCAAGACTAATCTTCTGGCAAAAACTCCTCTGATCCAAGCTATCTGTACTATTAATAAGGTAAATGAAAGAATTGACATATTTACTTGTCATGTGAGTGATATTCGACCGCCCCGTTAGTCGAGTGGTTCGCGACCCTGCCTACGCAATCGACGGGGCTCGAGTTCGATCCCCGACGGGGACAAGCATTTATGTGATGAGCATAAATGTTTGTATTTCCGGGTTTGGGTGTTTATTAAATATATTCCAGTATTTATACATGTATTTCTATGTATTAGTATCGTTGACTAACACCCATAACACAAGCAAATCATTTGCATACTTTGTTGGGGTTAGATCAGTAAGTGTAATTTCTCCCGTGAATTTTATTTATTTATTTGCAAAAATTATTTTATATATACGGGGTGTAGAGAAAACCCTGTCCGATTCGAAAGAGGGATATATTAGATCAATGGCATTGTCAAAAAAACAATAGACTAATTCTTAATTCTTTTTATTAAAATATGAAAATTATCCTAGTTTAAAGTGCCTTATTTTAGTACTAAAATTGAGCAACTTCCGCAAGCTTTAAATCAAGCAAATATTTAGAAAATTTATGTATCAATATCAATAAAATAATGTCACAGATATGTTTGTATTAAGCTACCAAATAATACCTTTGACACACACTTTGTTTTTTTTTACACACTGTATAGTCATTTATTTCTGAAATGTGAATCTTATTGTAAGTTTTTTTTAAATTTTATTTTATTAATATGTTGTAATCTAGTATGTATATCCATTCTCGAATGCAACCCTCTTGAATTGGAAAATGTTCTGTAATGAATGTAATGATAGGTGTGTAAGAATCAATAAATAAACGAAATTTGGTACAATGATAATTTAAGATCCCAGAAAGGACATAGGAGAGTTGGACATAGTTAAACGGAAAGAATCCAATCCACAATATAGTCAAATATAAGTTAAGTGCACTAAACTAATGCTAAACATCAATACAGTTCGTCAGTAAAAAACATCTAAGCAAAAATAGCTCTTATTACTGTATTCAACGTCAGAGCTAGTCTCCATGTATGGCACGTTAAAAAATTAAAAAATATCCACTTCAAACTTCAATATTTCTAAAGTCATTTTGTGTGAATTGGATCTTTTCCGTGTAACGTCCAGTTTTTATCCAGGAAATCCTTCACGAACGGGAACTATACCTGTAAACTGTATTTCTAGGTCTGACAATAGATTCTAAACTGCAATGGTATCACCATATAAATAATCATAGCAAAAAATTCTACGTAAAATATTGGGCCCTGTACAGAAACCTAATGGAGGCTGGAGGAGCAGAAAGAATGCTCAGGTTGAAGAACTGATGGCTGTTCCTAACATAATAGAAGAAATAGAAGCTCAAAGACTCCGTTGGCTCGGCCGCATTGAAAGAATCGGAGAAGATCGCGGAGTAAAGAGAGCATATTTGGGGCGACCAATTGGCCGACGGCCGGTTGTTCGCTCCAGATACCGCCGGAGCGACGCTGTTGAAATCTTCGTGAGCTTCAAGCTAATAACTGGCGAGGACAAAGGACCGAAATAAATGGAATACTCTCGTATTGGAGGCCTAGATCCACTTTGGGTCGCTAAGCCAACGGAGTAAGTAAGTAAGTAAAAAATTACGCTCCGCAAATTTTTTTTAATGTCATAACATAGCAAACAAGCAGATGGGTCTCCTGATGGAAAGAGTCAACCATCGCCTATAGACACCAAAGGTTTAATGGTGCGTTGCTATCTTGGGGCGAGGTCTAATGCCACATGTATAAGTTTACCGGCTACCTTACCCTTCAAACCGGAACACGACAGCGAAAAGCACTGATGCTATTGCAGCAGGAATAGGCAAGGCGGTGGTACCAGACCCGGGCGAGACAATGCAGAACTCTACCACCTAGTAAAATATACGCATTATACGCAATTAAAAAACTAGACTTCTGACAAATGTACACACTGCTTGATAAGTAGGTACATTTTAGTAGCTGATCCGCGTAACTTCGTCCGCGACCATGTTAACATGTCGTCGATATAGTTTTTCATACAAACTTCATCCCCTACTTCAGCCCCTTAAGGGTTGATTTTTGGAAAAAAATAGTCTATATTTGACTCCAGATCTTCAACTATTTCCATGCCAAATTGCATGAAAATCGGTCCAGTGGTTTAGCCGTGAAAGTGTCACAGACAGACAGACAGACTTTCGCATTTATAATATTAGTATGGATTTTCACAGTGTTGTGACATATGGAATTTTGTTATGGGGTCAAGCTGCTAATGTAGTAACAATATTTATATTAAAAAAAAAGAGCAATTCGATCTAGGTATATAATATGAATTCAAGGAAGTCACTAAAAGAAAAATTTAAAGAAATAAAGATTTTGAAATTGTCTAGCCAATACATATATGGAAATATTTTGTATGTTAAAAAAATTGAAAAAAGATAAACATGATTTTATTTATTTATTTATTTAATACTTTATTGTACACAGAATACAATACAAAAAAGACAATATTAACGTAACATAAGTACAATGGGCGAGCTTATCTCTACTTAAAGAGATTTCTTCCAGCCAACCCGATAAAGGAGAATAAAAAAAATGAAAATAAAGAATTGAGTAGACCTAGTGTATAAAAAATATCAAATATAAACTATGAAACTAAATTAATTAATTAAAGTATTTAAAAAAAGAAATGTTGTAGAGAAAAAAAATACATACAATGTAACGAAAATTTACATTTCAGCTAAGAAGTGTTCTTTGACTCGTTTTTAAAGGACTCTAAAGTCTTTAATACCAGGAATAAAAATAAAAACTTGCAAACGTTCAAAATGCTATAAAGGATTATGTGTGCGCATGTACAACAAATCTCTATAAAGGATTATGTGTGCGCATGTACAACAAAATTCTATAAAGGATTATGTGTGCGCATATACAACAAAATTCTATAAAAGATTTGACAAATTTGCCCAAAAACAAATTCAAATTATATTTAAAAAATAACTACTCTTTACAAGAAAACTTACTATAGTGTGAACGATTACTTTGTTGATAAGAAACCATGGATTAGTTAATCAAAAAATGTTAATTTTTATGTCTATGTAACAACCATATTATCATTGTTTTTATAATTGTTAAAGAATTTTAATTTGAAATTGACGTTCAAAAAATGTATAAGTTATACTTACTATGCGTTCCAACTTTCTTGTTATCAACTTCATGCCACAAGTGTAAAATTAGCAATGTCAGCAAAAAATATTTGTTCAAAAATTATTGCTGATTTATTGAAAAACAACGTTTTAATAATATTATTTTCATCAATAAAACATTAGTAAAAACATCAGCATTGCTGTTCATTTATATATTATATAAAAAGTCGTGCTATTTACACCTGTTTACATCACTTATAACTCAAAAACGACGGGGCCAATTTTGTTGCGATTTTTGTGGGTTTGGGTTGTCTTTGTCCAGAACAGCCTAAAAAGTATTAAATATAATATTCATCAATAAAAAACAGTAAAATATATCAGTCTAGCCGTTCATATATTCATGGTAACATGATCTGATGGGAATCTAAATAAAAAATATACCAATTAGAATGAAAAAAATAATTTTTTAAACATTTCTTTCTCAGATTTTTTTACTTTCCCTTAAGCCGGGACGCTCTACCAACTGAGCTAGTGTCGACTGGTTTAAAATGGCGAAATTCTTCTTTGCTATGTGATCGATTCCATCAAACTTTGAACCAGTCGACATTAGCTCAGTTGGTAGAACGTCCCGGCTTAAGGGAACGTAAAAAAAAATCTGACAAAGAAATGTTTAAAAAAATTTTTCATTCTAATTGGTATATTCGTAGGGATCGTCGTATGTTCAAACCTTATGTGTCGAAATTTTTCTTTGTTGTTTTTAAAGTTTTTTAAGTTTTCCCAAACACGAGGTGAGTGTTAAAACACAAATATAATGAGTAGAGTCAGTTTGTTAATCCTATATTGTGTCTTACCGTCCATAGAATAACAGTCGAATTTCGACTAGAGGGCGAGCGATCACTTGTTTCCATAATTACACTCGATTTTATCAACAAAAAATTAATTTAAATTGTAGTAATTGTTATCTAACAGCAAATTAAACTACGCGTTAAGAATGTTTTAGATTATGAAGAATATGAATATTAAGAACATATTAACTGCCTCGTAGGTCGAATAGTTAGCGGCCCTGACTACACATTAGTTTATCTATAAATATTTTGTTTAGGAATATACCGTTTCTCATTATTTCTAAACTGTTGTTCCGTATTGTGCAGTAAAATACCACTTATATTAAAACAATGTATTTATCACACAAATGTACCGTACACCACAATACAAAACGTAAATACGCACTGGTTAACACTAATCGTATTGTCACTATATTCACACTGGAACTAACCGATTAAACCGAATCACTAAACTAACATACTTTCCGTATCACTTTTCATTGTACTATATCGCTTCACACTGATCGTTCGAACTTTCGCTTTCGAATCGCTTTATAAAACTGACTCGCTGTTCGCTAACACACCCTTATTAATACATAGGATAAAGTTCGACCGCCTTCTCGAAACTTCTGAAAATGACTCGTAAACAGTAGCTTGGATGTAAACATGTCATAGTACACGCTAATTTCCTCCTTATGCCCCATGCGAGAAAGTCCTAGCAGCGGCAGCTATTGTTAATCGATGGAAACTATCTCTTTCTTTTATTTCTAGTTTTTTCCAGTATTCTCACTTCACTTTTCTAGGATATTCGCAACAATATGTATTCCCTAAGGTTACGTCCGCACAGGCAGGTGGCTTTCTTAGCGCCTAGAGCCTAGTGAACCAACTAGCGAGTAGCTTAGTAAAACGAGAGTTTTAATATGTTCGCAGTCGACCGCACTGCGCGCTTGACACCTAGCTAGCGCGCATTGCGGCCGATTGCCAACATGCTACTCGCTAGGTAGTTTGCTAGTAAGCCCCGTTTTCACTTTAATTAGTCCGAGTGCGAGTGTTTAATGCAGGTGCTTAGTATTAAGCGAAAATGCGTAAAGGCAGCCGTGGATCAGTGCAAGTCATTAGTATTCAGCACATTAAAAGTGCTCACTCGCACTGATCAATTATTTTTTTCTTAATACTAAGCACCTGCATTAAACACTCACACTCGAACTAATCAAAGTGAAAACGGGGCTGTAGGGATAGTGAAGTTATTTATTTTTTGTCACTGTTATATCACGCGTGATAAATCACGACCGTTATATTTATTGTCACAGTGGGTGCATTTTATTCCGTCTGTAACATCGCCGCGCAGTGATTACAATTTATAAGTGAATTAGTAAAGAGAAATAAAATATTAAACAAATTCTCTCTTCTAGCTGGTGGCACGGTGTCGCTCAAATGTTGTTGCTTTGTCTCTTTCACACAATGGAATTCTGCTAATTGTAAGATTAAGTAGTAGTTTAGCCTGCGTGAAATTAAATAACGCTTGCGTTATATATAACAGACGGTTTCGTTGTATATAACTGGTGTGACACGTGAATTATTTTATAACGAGTGATATGACAGTGATGCGTGAAATGTGCCATGCCTATTCGCTAGACTCTAGGCGCTAAGAAAGCCGCCTGCATATATGGATGTAGCCTAACACTTCAGCATTTCATTTAAATAAAATGTCAATGTTATCTATACAAGTATTTATATAGGCGAGGCATTGCGACAAACGGGAAAAAACTGGTTTGCTAAATCACGTTTTTTTTTGTATTGATTGTTAAATAACAATTTTACTAAAATTACACTATATACCTGAAAATATTATCTAAGGAATGTGCTAACTGATTACATGATAGAATGTACTTTACTTGATCATATAACATTCCGAAAACAGGCTAAAAAAATTTCTAAAACAAATAATTTGTTAATAATATTTCTAATCTTCCACATGATTTTTATATGGTGATATTTAGTTGTAAATACAATAAGAATGTGCTAAATTTTAGTTTTCAGCTGATGCCCTATATTTATTTATCCGAAAATTAACACGTTTCCCAGCGGTTTCAGAACATACCGCGCCGCCCATTCTCTATAGAATTGACGCGCGTCGAAATACCTCGCCTTAATACGTTATGGAAAAATTTTGGATCCCTTTTTGACGGGGACAAGCATTTGCGTGATGAGCATAAATGTTTGTATTTCCGGGTTTGGGTGTTCATTAAATATATTCCAGTATGTATATATGTATATCTATGTATTAGTATCGTTTACTAACACCCATAACACAAGCAAATAATTTGCTTACTTTGGGGTTAGATCAGTAAATGTAATTTGTCTCGTGAATATTATATTATATATTATTGTTTAGATTATGGTCGTGAAGTGAAGCAAAACTTTGTTTAAGACAATTACGCGAACGATGAAGTATTTGATACAGTTAGGTAAGATTTACCACCCCGTTGGTCGAGTGGTTAGTGACCCTGACTATGCAATAGACGGGGCTTGGGTTCGATCCCCGACGGGGACAAGCATTTGTGTGATGAGCATAAATGTTTGTATTTCCGGGTTTGGGTGTTTATTAAATATATAATAGTATTTATATATGTATTTCTATGTATTAGTATCGTTGACTAACACCTATAACACAAGCAAATAATTTGCTTACTTTGGAGTTAGCAGTAAGTGTAATTTGTCCCGTGAATATTAATGAATATTTATATTTATTTACATTGCGGAAGACTGCAGAAATTTAATATTTTTAAATAATATAATTGAAGACAGATATTAATAAAATCTTGTGACATACATGATAACATACTATTTTCTACTGTTACCTTAATAATGTATGTCCACTCAAGAAACGCATGGGTAACCATTTTTTTTATATCATAAGATAGCAAACAAGCTGATGGGTCTCCTGATGGAAAGAATCAACCATCGCCTATAGACACCAAAGTTAATGGTTAAAAGTTAATGCTGCGTTGCTATCTTGTGGCGAGGTCTAATGCCACATGCATAAGTTTACCGGCTACCTTACCCTCCAAACCGGAACACAACAGTGACAAACACTGACGCTATTGCGGCAGGAATAGGTTAGGCGGTGGTATCAGACCCGGGCGAGACAATGCAGAACTCTACCACCTAGTAGCCATGATGGTAGTGACTAGATAGTCAATCGGTCGCCTTTTACGACCTGCCTGACAGAACGGCAGTTGGCCTATTCTTCAAAGGAGGCCGGGACCAACACGGCGACAACCCATATTAATAAAACACTGAACCGATTTTGAAGAAACTATCTACTCTAATTTGGAATAAAACTGATTTAAATCAAATAGGATGATCTCAATATGACTTTTAGTTTTCAACAAATTCGTGAACACACGAAATTTGACACACATTTTGGAAGCCTAAACAGATCATCATACTTAAATATTATCCAATTCACATAGAAACAGGTCAAACTGATAACCTCCTTTTTTAAGTCAGTTAAAAATAAAATGACAACCCTGACATACACGTATTAAACAGACGTACCTATTAAAATTGAGGGTATACATAAGCGATCGATGCCCTATTGGTGGGGATGGCATCCTAGCAACCAATAGAAAGTGGGATGCTTTCACCCTAGCTACATTTAGAAAGGGTGCATTTTGAGTTATTATTTGTCAATCAATCAAAAGGGGACTTTTGTATTCAAATAATAATAATGTTTTACTTTTTGTGGGGTAGCGTGACTGAAATTGACCGGTCATCTGTCATCGGGTTTGTTAACCAAGTGACCAGTCACTTTTGCATAATACGTCTAAATAAAAATTTGGCACAAATTTAACACAAAAAAGTTGGCACAAAAAATTGGCACAATAAATTTGGCACTATGAAAGTTTACATTGCAACAATCACCAAATTCATTCGGGATCAACTAGGAAATAGATATCTCCTCCCAAACTAAAGAAGAGTTTCCCAAATGGGTCCGTCCAGCGTCTTTGAGTTATCGGGACATACTATGCGTTCCAACTGAGAATAGGATCGTGCTTGTTATCAACTTCATACCACAAGTGTGAAATTAGTAATGTCAGCAAAAAAATATTTGTTCAAAAAATATTGCTGATTTATTGAAAAACAACGTTTTATTAACGTTATTTCCATCAATAAAAAATATAAAAAAACATCAATCTGGCTGTTCATCTATATAAATGTAAAAAAGTCATGTTAGTTACACCACTTAAAGTCAAAAATTATGGGGGCAATTTTGTTGCGATTTTTGTGGGTTTGGGTTGTATTTGTCCAGAATAGGCTAAAAAAGTATTAAAATATTATATTCATCAATAAAAAATAGTAAAATGTATTATAAATAAAAATAGTAAAATATAGTACCAATTAGAATGAAAATATTTCTTTGTTAGAATTTTTTTGCACGCCTTACTCATAACTTATGAAGTTTTTGGAAAATACGGAGCAATATGTCATTCTGACAGTCCTATTCTCAGTTGGAACGCATAGTACATAAAAAGATTCTGAGCCTGATTTTTTCAAGTAGGTTTCAAGTAGGTAGGTAGTTCCGCCGTGTTGGTCCCGGCCTCCTTTGTAGAATAGGCCAACTGCCGTTCTGCCAGGCAGGTCGTAAAAGGCGACCGATTGGCTATCGAGTCACTACCATCGTGGCTACTAGGTGGTAGAGTTCTGCATTATCTCGCCCGGGTCTGGTACCACTGCCTTACCTATTCCTGCCGCAATAGCGTCAGTGCTTGTCGCTGTCGTGTTCCGGTTTGGAGGGTAAGGTAGCCGGTAAACTTATGCATGTGGCATTAGACCTCGCCACAAGATAGCAACGCACCATTAACATCTTTGGTGTCTATAGGCGATGGTTGACTCTTTCCATCAGGAGACCCATCTGCCTGTTTGCTATCTTATGATATAAAAAAAAAAAAAAAATCTACATATGAATATATGAAGGAAAAACATTGGACCCTTTTTAAGACAATTGCGAACGGTGAAGAATGAAATTTGGCACCGTTTTAGCTTACATAGCGGAGGACTGCAGAAACTTAATATTTTTAAATAAGGCGAGGTATTTCGACGCGCGTCAATTCTATAGAAAATGGGTGGCGCTGTATGTTCTGAAACCGCTGGGAAACGTGTTAATTTTCGGATAAATAAATATAGGACATCAGCTGAAAACTAAAATTTAGCACATTCTTTTTTGTATTTACAGCTAAATATCACCATATAAAAATCATGTGGAAGATTAGAAATATTATTAAAAAATTATTTGTTTTAGAGATTTTTAGCCTGTTTTCGGAATTTTATATGATCGAGTAAAGTACATTCTATCATGTAACAAGTTAGCACATTCCTTAGATATCTTCAGGTATATCGTGGAATTTTTGTAAAATTGTTATTTAACAATCAATACAAAAAAACATGATTAAACAAACCAGTTTTTTCCCGTTTTCGTCGCGATACCTCGCCTTAAGTGCATTAGAAATACATTGAATTAATCAAAATAAACATTACATACACAACATTAATGTGACGTAGGTACATGATAATGTACACACATGTATATAATTTTGTTTACTGTTAAAGTATTTTTTTATATCATAAGATAGCAAACAAGCAGATCGGTCTCCCGATGGAAAGAGTCAACCATCGCTTATAGACACCAAAAAATGCCAATGGTGCGTTGATGTCTTGTGGCGAGGTCTAATGCCATATGCATAAGTTGACCGGCTACCTTACCCTCCAAACCGGATAACGACAGTAACAAGCACTGACGCTATTGCAGCAGGAATAGGTAAGTCGTTGGTACCAGACCCGGGCGAGACAATGCAAAACTTTAATACCTAGTAAAATTTCTCCAGAATCACGTAAAGTTTATATGTTTATAATATATTTCATGGGGAAAAATTGTATACGTAAATTGTAATATTGCCCCGTAAGTGACAGTTACAAGCACTGACGCTATTGCGGCAGGAATAGGTAAGGCGGTGGTACCAGACCCGGGCGGACAATGCAGAACTCTACCACCTAGTAGCCACGATGGTAGTGACTCGCATAGCCAATCGGTCGCTTTTTACGACCTGCCTGGCAGAACACCAGTTGGTTTATTCTTCAAAGGAGCCCGGAATCAACACGGGGAGTAAACTTAGAACATGGAATTGTTTCTTACCTTTTGTCATCTCCTGATCAGGTTCCAGTACATCACTGAAGCCGTTCCTGGAACAAAAGAATAAGATATAAAAATTTATTGATAAAACTAGCAACAGCGTGCAGCAGTTACATAATAAATTTTTTAGTGAATCCCGCGGGATCGACTAACTTTTCCGGGATAAAAGGTAGTCTATGTGCTGTTTCAGGTCATCATCTACCTGTATGCCAAATTTCATTCAAATCCGTTCAGTAGTTTTTGCGTGATTGAGTAACAAAGGTCCATCCAAACATCCAAACTTTCGCATTCATAATTTATATACATACTAGCTGTTGCCAGCGACTTCATCCGCGCGGACTTCGTTTACTCAGCACAGCTCCTCCCCCGTAGGTGATAGCGTGATAATATGTAGCCTATATGTTGACCCGACCTGTTAGTAATATTCATGCAAAATTTGAAGTAAATCCATGCAGTACTTTTTGAGTTTACCCCGGACATACATGACTTTCCTACGATTTTATTATCTACTAGCAGTCCACCCCGGCTTCGCACGGCTATTTAACAAAAATTTCAACATTAATTATGATTTTATATAGCCTATGTCACCCGGGGATAGTGTAGCTTTCAAACAGTGAAAGAATTTTTCAAATCGGTTCAGTAGTTTCGGAGCCTATTCAATGCAAACAAACAAACAAACAAACAAACAATCAAATCTTTCCTCTTTATAATATTAGTATAGATTAAAATCGTAGGAAAGTCAAAACTGTACATTGAATATTTCAGCTCTATACTATTAATATAGATCTTGTACTGTATGTGCAATAAAGGATTTTTTTATATCATAAGATAGCAAACAAGCAGATGGGTCTCCTGATGGAGTCAACCATCTGGAGTTGCTATCTTATGGCGAGGTCTAATGCAACATGCATAAGTTTACCGGCTACCGTACCCTTCAAACCGGAACACGACAGTGACAAGCACTGACGCTATTGCGGTAGGAATTAGTAAGGCGGTGGTATCAGACCCGGGCGAGTCCATGCAGAACTCTACCAACTAGTAGTTACAATGGTAGTGACTCGCATAGCCAATCGGTCGTCTTTTACGACCTGCCTGGCAGAACGGCAGTTGGTCTACTCTTCAAAGGAGCCCGGGACTAACACGGGGTAAAAAATTATTAAAGACATCAAATCTAGGGGCTACGGTTATCGGTGGCACAGAGAGACTAATCCTTAAAGCGTATATTTCACTGCGGGAGCGGGGAGTCCAAACGGCTTTGAGAAGGAAGCTGCCACAGGTTTACCACCTTGCAGATTAAGTACTAAGTGTGGGGACACACCTGTTATAAAACACCGAGCAAACATTTTAAGACGGCTTTATCAAAACTTGGCGTATAGATTTAAAAAAATCGATTATGTTTTATGAAATTAGTTATGTTTGAATTAAATTAAAGTTTATCGTATATATTTTTATTGTGTTACTTGCTGATCCGGCAAACGTTGTTTTGATATATAAAGTATTGAATTAAAATATAGGGGTTGATCGCAGAGGGTTGAAAATTTAGTTTTGTATGTATTTTTTAATGCTGTAACATAAAAAAATAAAAACAATATATTTTATCTAAAAAAAATTTAAGGGGGTGAAAAATAGATGTGCGATTCTCAGACCTATCCTATATGCACACAAAATTTCATGAGAATCGGTCAAGCCGTTGTGGAGTAGTTTACCTACAAACACCGTGACACGAGAATTTTATATGTATATTAGATATCATAGGTCTAGAGCACTGATTCCCAAAGTGGTCCACGGGTCCACGGGAGACTCGAGGGGGTCTATGTTGGCGTGACCAAAATGGGGGTTCTCAACTCGCAAGCAAAAGTTCATGAAAATTCTTAACTTTTGGGAGTATGTTAGAAATTTAGATTCAGGGGTCCACACACACCCGCTAAATTTTGAAAGTGGTTTATGAGAAAAAAAAAGTTTGGGAACCTTTGGTCTAGAGGTTAACCTATTCAACTTAGATCATGAGGTCCCGAGTTTGATCCCTGTGTCGGGTAAAGGTGTTGTTGAGGTTTTTCGAGGTTTTTCTTGAAAACCGAACTGGCGGGTGGCGTGTTATAACTGTAATCAACGCGGTCGAGATGAGATCACTACAAAAAATATGTGGTGTAACACTCATGGACTGGGTTCATAATGTGATAGATGGGCGAAGATGAGAAAGGGCATGCTCCATTGGTTCGGACATGTAGAAAGAATGGTAGATGAAAGGTTAACAAAACAGATATACAATGCGAATGTGGAAGGATGTAGGTACCGGAGAAGACCAGACTGATATACCATGATCAGATTGATCGAGTACTGTCCGAAGGTGGTGTCAAGAGTCTTCGCAACCGGCGTGTGTGTATGAAGAGAGTGATGAATGTGGAGGAAGCGAGACAAGCCTACAAGGATCGTGGTGTATGGTACTCGTTTCGCTCTGCCTAACCGTAAGGGTTCTGGCGTGAAGATATGTATGTACGTATGTATTTATTTTATTGTGAAGTATAAGTGTTTTTTCATCAAGTATCGAGGATGAAAAGTGTATAATGTGACGGTGACAATTTAAGACTACTTTCGCACAAACAGGCGGCTTGCTTAGCCTCTAGTGCCTCTCGCCTCGTGACAAAAACCAACAAGTTTGTTTACTTTCGTAGGTAGTTATCTATTACCTAGGCGCCAAACGTGCAGTGCGACTGATCGCAAACATTCTAGAACGTTCGTCTTGCTGAGTTACTCGTTAGGTGACTCGCTAGGCTCTACGCGCTAAGCAAGCCGCCTGACCGTGCGGACGTAGCCTTATGCCTCCTCTACTATGCGTTCCAACTGAGAATAGGACTGTAAGGATGACATATAGCTCGGCATTTTGCAAAAAATTCTATCAAAGAAATACTTAAAAAATATTTTCATTCTAATTGGTATATTTTATATATGAATTTATTTTAATACTTTTTAGCCTATTCTGGACAAAGAGAACCCAAACCCACAAAAATCGCGACAAATTTGGCCCCGTCGTTTTTGACTTATAAGTGGTGTAAATAACACGACTTTTTTATATAATATCGATGAACAGCTAGACTGATGTTTATCACTATTTTTTTATTGATGAAAATAATATTATTAAATATTTGTTCTTCAATAAATCAGCAATATTTATTAAACAAATATTTTTTCGCTTACTACTTACACACTTGTGATATGAAGTTGATAACAAGCGCCATCCTATTCTCAGTTGGAAAGCAATACACGTCTACAGATTCGTCCGCGGACGCTGACAGATGCATTAGCAGATGAATTAGTGCCGTCCACACGTCTGTACCATAGATAAATAATTGGTCTTGCGGCGCTTGACAAGATACCGCACAGACTAAAAACAACAACTACGTGAATGCGGCAACTCAATATTGTAGTGTGTGATATGACAGTGTACAAATGGATAATAGGGGGCCATCCATAAATTACATCACACGAATTTCATGATTTTTTGACCCCTCCCCCATCCTTGTCACATATGGTCACATTTGTGACACCCCCTACTTAGTGTGACGTCACATATTTTACAATTTTACATTGTAATAACAATCTCATTCGATTATTTTTTATCTATACAGGTGGTTTTTTAAATTCACTGTCGTTTATTAGATATAAAATATTATATTATGAAAAAAGTGATGTCACAAAATTTGGGACCTCTCCCTACCCCTTGTCACACAATGTCTCACTTCGGCGACCCCCTCCCTCCCCCTTAACGTGTGGCGTAATATATGAATGGCCCCTAGTGAGTAGTGTGCTCTTAGAGCTTGCATTGTGATTGGTGACTGAATCGGGTAAGCCGGTTTCGGCGTAGTATTTGTTGCCGCATTTGACAAGTACGTCGGTGGTATCTAGTCAAGCACAGCGAGATCAATTATATATCTAAGGTACATATATAATATAAGGTACATAGTTTAGAAATGGATGTTGGGATTGTAGCTGCCACAGCTATTTATTTATTTAGTACTTTTATTTATTGTGCGTGTGTGTGGCCGCGTTTCCGATCCGGTAGTAGTTTTCAAAAAAATATGCTGACGTGTCAAAATAACTTGTAAAAAGTTTTATTGAATAAAGTATTTTTTACTAGGTGGTAGAGTTCTGTATTGTCTCGCGCGGGTCTGGTGCCACCGCCTTACCGTCAGCAATAGCGTCAGTGCTTGTTAGTTCGTGTTCCGGTTTGGAGGGTAAGGTAGCCGGTAAAGTTATGCATGTGGCATAAGACCTCGCCACAAGATAGCAACGCAGCATTAACACCTTTGGTGTCTATAGGCGATGGTTGAGTCTTTCCATCATGAGACCCATCTGCTTGTTTGCTATCTTATAATATAAAAAAGTACTTCTGATTTCTGATTTGAGTGTACATCGCAGTAAAGTGATCATTATTATTTGGTTATTGCTCATATTGTTAGCAATTTCGTTTTTACCCCTGTTGTGGAAAGTAGGTACCTATTAACTAACAAAAGCACGCGAGCATTCTCAACCGCAACTCCGATCATACTGATGCGTCGTCAGACGTGTTGACAGACGCCGAACGTTTGGGCCAAAACCCTTTGATCTGTATCACAAAAACAGACAACTAAGGGATTCGAGGCGGACGCATCTGCACTCGCTAAATACCTACAACAGACGCGCAAAATACCCTCTCTATACGCATACTAAGATAACGTCCGCGGATCTATCTGCAGACGTGTAGTCTTGGAGGTTTTTGACAATTTTTCGTAATTTACTAATTGCTTATCAGGTAGGCAGATGACTGATTTTTCATCAAGGGACACAACGGGGAGAAGATAATTTTTGACATCAAGAAAGTTTTCTGCTATTGCAGATTTTTTTTTATTTCATAGTGATAACGCCTTTAGAACGTATTCATGTATCAGGGTTGGAATGCGATATTGATAAGTTTACGGACTACCTACTACTACGTTAGGTTTGCCCCGTGTTGGTGCGGGCTCCTTTGAAGAATAGACCACATGCCGTTCTGCCAGGCAGGTCGTAAGAGCGACTGATTAGCTATACGTGTCACTACTAGGTGGTAGAATTCCGCAATATCTCGCCCAGGTATTTGTTACCATAGCCCTACCTAATCCTGCCGTAATAGCGTCAATACTTGTCATTGTCGTAAAGGGTAAGGTAGCCGTGTAACTTATGCAGGGAGGTAAGGTAGGAAGATATAGGGGGAGGAGAAAATAGGAGGTGAAATAGGTGTAGGCGGGAGATAGAGGCTAGGGGAGGGTGTGGGAGAGATAGAAGAAAGGGGAGATACGGGAAGGGAGCTAGAGGAAATATGAGATGGGGAAAAGAGATACACAGACATACTAGGAAAAGGTGCGCGGGTCAGATTGTTTCTCATATTTTTTCATCTGCAAATCCCCGGCCAGTGTGTTCCGACATTAAAGAAATCGCGCGTGTGTGTGTGCCGGCGCGGGCGTGTGTGTGTGATTCAGCAAACAAGCCAGGCCGGTTCTCCAGCTACCGCGTTACGCGGCGTTTCTCCATTACACCACCGATTTATCGTAATTTATTATTTAACACATTTTTACATATTGTCGTTCGGCATTCATTACCGCGAAAGTGAAATTGGGTAACTTTTCAGGAGAGATATAAAACCGAATTAATTTACAGTTAGATTATTGTTAAATAATATTAATATTATAATATTCTGTCGCTTAAGAAACAGTTAAATAACTTTGTTTTATACATTTTGAATTAATGCAAACATTAGATTCAATTCGGTTTTATATCTCTCCTGAAAAGTTGCCCAATTTCACTTTCGCGGTAATGAATGCCGAACGACGATATTATACTTATCCAATTCAAGGTATCCGTATATATGTCTAGAACCACAGACCACATGAATACTAGTAGACACGCTATTGGGAAGGAAACGTGTCGCCGCGCATATAACCAAACGCTGCTATATTATATTGTGAAAAAATAGAAATATTGTTTTATCGTACAGAACGAGATGACAAGACTTAAAAATTACCCTTGAAATGCTTTATTTCATTGGTAAGTAGTATAACTCTGTATTTCTGTATGTAATTGCAAGCTATACTGACAAACTAAGAAATTGAATTAAAAGGCATATCCATTTAATCCATGTCTAGAACATAGATGGTCCGGACTCCGGAGCCCCTTTGAAGAATAGACTATCTTCCATTCTACTAGGCAGTTCGTAAACAACTGGCTATGCGAAACATTACCATCGTAGCTACTAGGTGGTAGAGTTTTCCACTGACTCGCCCGCGTCTGATACCACCGCATTAGCTATTCCTGACGCAATAGTATTAGTGCTTGTCACTGTCGTGTTCTGGTTTAGAGGGTAAGGTAGCCAGTAAGGTTATGCATGTTCCCATTTCGCCACAAGGATACCAATACCCCATTGACATCTTATACATATATAGACGACGGTTGTCTCTTTAGATCCATCTACTAATTTGCTACCTTATTTTTTTAATTTTATATACGTACTAGCTGTTACCCGCGACTTTGTCCGAGCGAATTTCGTTTACTCCGCACAGCTCCTCCGTAGGTGATAGCGTGATAATATGTGACCTATATGTTGACCCGATCTGTTCGTAATATTCATGCAAAATTTGAAGAAAATCCATGCAGTACTTTTTGAGTTTACCCCGGACATACATACAGACAAACAGACAAAAATTCTAAAAACTATATTATTGGCTTTGATATCGATTGTAGATCACGCCCCAATTATTCTTTTAAAAAAAATATTCAATGTACAGTTTTGACTGTCCTACGATTTTATTATGTGTATAGATTATAATATAATAATTGAAATGTAGTGAACCTGCGGAAAACGAATTCTAACTATTTTTAGGAGCGATATGGAAGCGCTTGATCAATTCTTTTATAACGGGACCATGAATTGTACTCTATGCTAAATTTATGTGGAACCAAATTTAAAATATATTTTCTTTATTTAAAAAATTCAAATCGCTGAACATGATATACTTTTTTATTATATATATAGATGTATTTATTTTAAACTTTTTTAAATATTTAAATTTATTTTAAACTTTTTCAAGTATTTACATTTATAAGTATTTATATTAAACTTTTTAAACAAGTATTTATATTAAACTTTTTTAAGTATTTACATTTATTTTAAAATTAATACAAACAATCTTAAATACAAAAAGCCATTACTTAGCTCATGCATGTGGTACTAATAACTTCCAAGAATAGCAATACACCATTAATATCTTTGGTGTCTATAGGCGATTATTGTTTCTTTTTATCAGGAGAACCAACTACTTTTCTGTTATTCCATAATATTAAAAAAAACAGTTTTTGAACGACATTTTATAATTTTCCAAAAATCGTGTGTCAATGGAAACACAGCGTGTCTTAAGAGGCAATGACACGGTCCCGCGTTCGAGTCCCGACGTGTCTGCGCGTCTCGCGCTCTCTTTATGAATTTCAAATTTGCATCGCAGAGAAATTGGTCTAAAACATCTCTGCAGAGCTTAAAGATGTATTTCTACACTGTATAACCAAGATTATTTTATTGTATTTTTCAATATCATAAGGTAGCAAACAAAGGGTTGGGTCTCCTGATGGTAAAAGTCAACCGTCGCCTATAAACACAAGATAGCAACGCACCATTAACATCTTTGGTGTCTATAGGCGATGGTTGACTCTTTCCATCAGAAGACCCATCTGCTTGTTTGTTATCTTATGATATAAAAACAAAAACCTTTTGCTTAGTCAGGTACAAAAATAATCTATACCTCTTAATTTAAAATAATGAAGCTTTATTCTCAAATTAAAATGCCGTTATCAAAGATCCGGCTAATTAAGTTTTTTTGAAGCTCACTTAATCAGACAAATCCGGTCAAATGCGAGTTTATTTATTTATTTATCTTTATTGTACACCTTAAAATAATCAGAAATCAGAAATCAGAAGACCTTTATTCAATAAAACTTTTTACAAGTTATTTTGACACGTCAACACTCTTCAAAACTACCACCGGATCGGAACGCGGCCACACGCTGAGAAGATCCGGCGGAAGAAACTCAGCGGGCTTGTCTTTTTTTCATATAATTTTTTATACATACACAATATCACAATATTACATAATTATAAAACATATATGAGATTGATATGAGGAGCAATTAATCCCATTGTTGCTTGTTTGTCTTCCAAATAATCTGATAGATTTTATAATACCCTTTTTACATAGTTTTGTTTTAACACAATTTTTAAATTTATTGACTGGTAGATCTCTTATAGTTTCGGGAAGGTTATTGTAAAAGCGTATTGTAATTAGTATTGTAATTTAACACACACACACACACACTCACACACACACATATATATATATATATATATATATATATATATATATATATATATATATATATATATATATATATATATATATATAATGTTAGTTACCGTACTCCTCCGAAACATCAAAATCGGTCAAGTCCGAATTTTGATAAAATTTTCTATGCATATTCAGTAGGTCTGAGAATCGGCTACTATCTATTTTTCATACCCAACTTTCAATTCATTGAAAAATACATATAACATTAAATTTTTACCCTTCTATCGCCAACCCTTATTTTTTGATTAAATAATTTATATGGCAAAACAACGTTTGCCTGGTCAGCTAGTATATAGGCAAAAGTGACTGACTAATGCATCAACGCACAGCCTAAACCTTTAGGCCTAGAAACTTGAAATTTCGCACACGTATTTCTGATATTATGTAGGCATCCACTATGGAAGGATTGCTTGAAACTCAACCCAGAAGGGGATGGAAATAGGCGATAAAAGTTTATATGAAACTTTTAATTCCTAGGACATATTTATTTGCATGAAATTTCGTATGAATTGAGTACAAAAAAATAATGAATTACGTGTTTAAGCGTTTTCCAAAATTCGATCCCTGAGGGGATAAAATAATGGAAGTAGCTTATAAAGGAAGGTTAAATAAGTTCTAAAGTAAATATGCGCGAGGGAAGCCGCGGGCAACAGCTAGTAAATAAATAAATAAATATTCACGGGATAAATTACTTACTGATCTAACCCCAAAGTAAGCAAATTATTTGCTTGTGTTATGGGTGTTAGTCAACGATACTAATACATAGATATACACATATAAATACTGTTACATATATAATAAACAGCCAGACCCAGAAATACAAACATCTATGCTTATCACACAAATGCTTGGCCTTGTCGGGGAACGAACTCGAGCCCCGTCGATTGCGTAGTCAGGGTCGCTAACCACTCGACCAACGGGACGGTTAATTTGTACAAAAGACGAACTTTGAACTTAATGCCTAGTGGCATTCTCCTCCAATCAACCTTTAGGCCAACAGAAACTAAGTATGCGGTGCCTCTAAATTTTAAGGACATATGTAGTTGTAACTCCTAAGCGAATCCTAAAATATATATACAGACCACATGAATATTAATAGTCACATCATTCGGGGGAAACGCGAATATGAGCAAACGCTCATATCACTGTCAAAATTGTCATACATTTGAAGATATGTTGTAATGTTAAAAAATAGAAATGAACCATGTTTTATTATATCATCGTACCGAATGAGATGACAAAGTTTAAAAATTACCCTTGGTGTGATTTTATTTCATCGATAAATAGTATTACTCTGTATTACTATGTGTGAATACAGGCTACGCTGA
Organism: Apodemia mormo; assembly: GCA_036924255.1. Taxonomy (NCBI): domain Eukaryota; kingdom Metazoa; phylum Arthropoda; class Insecta; order Lepidoptera; family Riodinidae; genus Apodemia; species Apodemia mormo. The sequence continues at coordinate 3,564,118 of JAUPFN010000030.1, forward strand.
AAATCTAAGAAATTGCTTTGAAAGGCTTATCCATTTAATCAGTGCTACATACGCTATACATAATACAATATATTTAAACTAAAGACTTACAAATCTATACATATAATAAAATCGTTGGAAAGTCAAAACTGTACACTGAATATTTTTTTAAAAGAATACTTGGGGCGTGATCTACAATCGATATCGAAGCCAAAAATATAGTTTTTAGAATTTTTGGCTGTTTGTCTGTATGTATTTCCGGGGTAAACTCAAACAGTACTGCATGGATTTACTTCAAATTTTGCATGAATATTAATAACAGGTCGGGTCAACATATAGGCTACATATTATCACGCTATCACCTACGGGGGAGGAGCTGTGCGGAGTAAACGAAGTCCGCGCGGACGAAGTCGCTGGCAACAGCTAGTACTTAAATAAAATATAGATACATATTAGATATTTTATAATGTAACCAAAAAAGTTTTCGGATTCTTTCCTTTACATAATGCGCTGTAAGAGATTGTTTTTTGCCAAATTTCATAATTCTAGGATAGCGGGAATTATCCTATAGGCTTTGAAATATTCTATCTTATAGGCTTTGAAATATCCTATCCTATAGGCTCTGAAATATTCTATCCTATAGGCTTTGAAATATTCTATCCTATAGGCTTTGAAATATTCTATCCTATAGGCTTTGAAATATTCTATCCTATAGGCTTTGAAATATTCTATCCTATAGGCTTTTGAAATATCCTATCCTATAGGCTTTTGAAATCACAAAATAAGCGACATAAATGAAATCATCTTTTAATCGCGTTGACTTACGAGTTTTTGTACTTGAATTGTAATTGTTTAATTATTGCAAGACATATAATAGCCTTTTATATTAAGAGTCATTTCACAAAATCGCCCAACTGAAATTTAGATATTTTCTAATCGATGCGAGAGCTGGACGTCGTCGTCCATATAGTGCACCTAGTGCTGGTAAAATGAAAATAGTATAGATACTTCTAATATTTTAATTATTAATTACTACGCGGTGCTAATTTTGGGACACGGACGTAGCGGATTTTATAGTATTCTCTTTTATTTATTTTTGAAATAAACAAATAAATAAATATTATTTAAGTGACTTATTTTTGCGTAAGAATAGAATATAGTTTTATTCTATGCCAATTTCTATAGGAAAACGTCATTTTTTGATTACAAAAAACCCAGTTAATGTTTCGTTAATTTTCGTTGAAATGGTAATTGGTAGTCGTTGCCGCTTCATTATTATTGGTGCTGTGATATCCCAAAAGTGCATCCAATGACAAGCAAGCAATTGGTGACGATTTTGACGAATTTTTCTTTAAGTACAGTCATCACTGATCGCTGGGGGATTGCAAATGTTAAGACGCCTGCCGAGTATCCATACTAATATTATAAATGCGAAAATAACTTTGCCTGTCTGTCTTTTCTTCATGCTTAAACCACTGAACCTATTCGGATGAAATTTGGTACAAAGATTGAGAACAGAGTAAGGACATTGGATTTTTTATTCCGGAAGTCCCACAAGAACCGGAAATTTACGGGTAAAATCCCGGGACGGTGTTTTTTTTAAACTACGGTAATAAAGAGTAAATAAGGCTACTTTTAATTTAATTTTTTTTCCACATAGGCAGAGCTAGTTTAGTATAAATATAAAGATTTTTGAAGTGAAAACTTCTTTAGGCGCGTTGAGCGTTTTGGTAGAGGGTAAAATCCTCGGTTCGCGTCACCGACATGCTAATGATAATAGTATATCTATAGCTATGTTTTGCATATAGTTTTAATTACTCTCAACTTAATAGTTCCGTTTTCACTTCTATCGGCAGTCCCACGACTGCTACTGTTTTTTTATATCATAAGATAGCAAACAAGCAGATGGGTATCCTAAAAATTCAACCATCGCCTATAGACACCAAAGATGTTAATGGTGCGTTGCTACCTTGTGGCGAGGTCTAATGCCACATGCGTAAGTTTACCGACTACCTTACCATCCAAATCTGAACACGACAGTGACAAGCACTGACGCTATTGCGGCAGGAATAGGTATGGCTGTGGTACCAGACCCGAGCGAGACAATGCAGAATTCTACCACCTAGTAGCCACGATGGTAGGGACTCGCATAGCCAATCGGTCGCCTTTTACGACCTGCCTGGCAGAACGGTAGTTGGTCTGTAAAAGTGTCTTAGGCTACTTTTTTTAAAAAAAAATTCCACGCGGATGAAGTCACGGACACAGATTGTTAAATAAAAAAGGCGTTTCACATGTTGTTTGGACATTTGATAATTTGACATTTATGGGAATAGTTTTGGCTAACGCCTTGTAAAAAGTGTTAATAAAACTACTCGTTTTATTAGGAACCGGACAAAAATCTATCGTTCTGTTTTACAAGAATTTATAGTGAGGAATCATAAAATTCTAGTAAGACAGATAGATAGGGGATTTTTTGTCATTAAGTTGGCTTCAAAAAACTAAAATTGGCATATTTGTATTGCTATCGCCTACTAGATGGCGCTGCTAATCTTATACCATGGTTCAAGGCTCAAGCTTGGTAAAATTGATGGCGGAAAGAAAAAAGAAATGTAGCGCCAATTATTGGTTAATTGTATGTCAAATCAAAAATCAACCCTTAGGGGCTGAAAAAAGGGGATGAAAGATTATATTTATGACATGTCTTATAAACGTATATATCATAAGATTATAAACGCGAAAGTATGTCTGTCTGTAACAATTTCATGGCTAAAAAATCATTAGACCGAGTTTGATGAAGACTGGAGGTCAACCATAAGCTACTTTTTCTTATGTATTATTTTTTGTTTTATGGTAAAAAACAACAGATATTATTGATATCCAAGATGTTAATACCAAATTTTTACACGTATTAGGTCGTCAGTACTTGTCACTGTCGTGTTCCGGTTTAGAGGATAAAGTAACCGGTACCTACTTCAAAATAAAAAAAATATTCAAGTAGACCAGAAATAGTTACATTAATTTTTTGTTAAGAATTATTACCGGATCGAAACGTGGCTACACACTCCGAAGATCCGGCAGAAGAAACTCAGCGAGCTTGTCTTTTTGGTCATTTTTTTTTATAACAAATGCGTTGCATTATTACAATATTATTTCATACTACAAAAAATATAACAGATTGGCATGAGAAGCATTTAATCCCAGGCTTATTTGTCTGCTAAATAATCTAAGATTATAATAAAAAAGTCAACTAAACTATTCATAGTCAAAATGAGTTTCTTTATTTCTTTTGTGCTATCTCATATTTTCTGGAAATTTGGATAGCACCCATCATCCAAACACTTATTAAAAATTGATGCAATAGTTGGTGCAATTGTAGATATTATAATTGAAAGTAATTTAACAGACATACCCAAATTTTCAGTTCCTTTGACTTTAATATTCTCAAAAATCTTAATAACTTCCTGAGGTGATATATGTCTAAATTCAAACTCTTTTTTTATTCTTTTTAACATATTTTTTAACAGGATTTCTGCAAGCTCAGGAGATGAATTTAAGCATTTGGTAGTATTTATAGGCACATTCGTAAAAAAAGCTTCAAATGTATTTGCTACTTCTAAATTCGAATATCTATTACATATAATAAAATCGTAGGTAAGTCAAAACTGTACATTGAATATTTTTTTAAAAGAATACTTGGGGCGTGATCTACAATCGATATCAAAGCCAAAAACTTTTAGAATTTTTGTCTGTTTGTCTGTATGCATGTCCGGGGTAAACTCAAAAAGTACTGCATGGATTTACTTGAAATCTTGCATGAATATTACTAAAAGGTCGGGTCAACATATAGGCTACATATTATCACGCTGTCATCTACGGGGGAGGAGCTGCAGCGCACGGAGTAAACGAAGTTCGCGCGGACGAAGTTGCGGGCAACAGCTAGTACCAAAATATTTTTAGAATATATTTGAAATGTTTCTTGGATTTTGTCCTGTCTACCTGCTTCAAAATTAACTATTGTTCAAGTTGTTTTGATTTTGTTTTCAGATTGTTTTATAGTAGTAGAAGAAGTAGTAGTAGTAATAGTAGTAGAAGTAATTACAATATTTTTTTTAAGAATCATTACCGGATCGAAACGTAACTACACACTCCGAAGATCCGGCAGAAGAAACTCAGCGAGCTTGTCTTTTTGGTCTTTTTTTATAACAAATGCGTTACATTATTACAATATTATTTCATACTACAAAAAATATGATAGATTGGTACGAGGAGCATTTAATCCCAGGCTTATTTCTCTGCTAAATAATCTAAGGTTACAATAAAAAAGTCAACTAAACTATTCATAGTCAAAATGAGTTTCTTTATTTCTTTTTGTGCTATCTCATATTTTATAGAAATACTGTGTAATGAGCTTTGTAAACTGTTTATTTCAGTCTGCAAATAATATATGTCGGCTTTTTATATTTTGTATAACTTATGTTCTGTATAAGTTGTCCCTACATAATTTATAGTTTTATGTAACTCATTTATTTTTCTGTGTATTTTTTTATAGCATTTTCTAGTGGTTTTATTTAATTTAACATATTTTTTTATTTTATTTTTACTATAAATCCATTACTTTGAGGACTTTTATTTAAATTGTTGTCATCTGTTGAGTCAAAAGTAACAACAGGAGTAGAATTGTAAGATAAATTAGATTTTAAAGTTGGTAAGTTGGCTGAATCCGGAGAACCAATCAGTTCCTTAAACAGAGACTGAGGTTTTGCCAGCCTGATGTTTTGACTGACACATTCCATGTGATCAATTGTTTGTTGGGCTCCACTTAGCCTACGTTCTAGATCGTCATTACGTTGAAGTGTGTTGTCGAATTCAATAATGCACTTGTCAAATGAGTTGGTTATATGGTGCAGTTTGTCACAATCCTCATAGACATTATTGAATTGGGTGTATAATTCAGTCATCTCACTTTTAAGCCTCTTATTAATTTCAAGTACATTTAAAAATTCCCTTTCACTTTCCTCGTGTTCTCTTTCCAAGCTTCGCACAAATCCTTATAGATTTTTAATTCTTGCAGAGTAAGCTGAAGTTTTGCATCCTGGCGAGCTAGAGTCTCATAGTTCATCATGTTTTTGCTTTAATTACTACACTAGGTCACTTTGTATGCACTTTTGTGGTATCTGTTACTGAAAAAATATCGCACTTCGAGGTTTTTGCTTTAATTATATAATAATATGATAATACTAAAGTGAATTAGATTACAGTATATGTAATTATATTCGTGCAGTATAAATTGTGTAACTGATATGTATTTGAATTGAAATAAGTATAAATATAACAAAATATATTTCAAATTTTACTATGTAGTATCTAAAACTGTGTTAGCAGTAGTAAATCCTCATTTCTATTTAGCTGAATCTATATCTATACATATAATAAAATCGTAGGAAAGTCAAATCTGTACATTGAATATTTTTTTAAAAGAATACTTGGGGCGTGATCTACAATCGATATCGAAGCCAAAAATATAGTTTTTAGAATTTTTGTCTGTTTGTCTGTATGTCTGTTTGTCTGTACGTATGTCCGGGGTAAGCTCAAAAAGTACTGCATGGATTTACTTCAAATTTTGCATGAATATTACTAATAGGTCGGGCCAACATATAGGCTACATATTATCACGCTATCACCTACGGGGGAGGTGCTGTGTAAACGAAGTCCGCGCGGACGAAGTCGTGGGCAACAGCTAGTACAAAATAAAAGGAACGCAGGTCAATACTGCTTGTTTGTATTTGTTTATGTTATATAAACAGGTATGTCTCAGGTGCTTGGTTAATTCACCTGTTCTGTTTATCTTTGAACAAACAAAAAGAGAATTTGTTAGCTAAGTAGGTATTGTATATTCTTGTGTGTGTAGGAATATATGTATAAAATTAAATAACAATATGTACAGGTAATGTCAAAACAAAAACAATCAGGGGTGTGCTTGTGGCATTAGACAATTGCGTTAGAAATATGCATGTGGCATTCTTGCCATTCTCGCCTCGCCACAGGATAGCAACGCACCATCAATATCTTTGGTGTCTATAGGCGATGGTTGACTCTTTCCATCAGGAGACTCATCCGCTTCACTTATTAGATCACTTTGCATAATATCTATCTTGCTAAGTCCAACCGTTTCGAGGTAATATTTGCAATCAGCAAATAAGTAAAGATTACTTCTGTAGCTGTATAAAACACATCTGATCGTGTTTTATACAGCTACAGAAGTAATTTTTAATTATTTGCTGTGTGTGTGCATACTTCGTGTGCTTCCAAGGACCACCAGTGATCCGTGGACAACCAGGTAAAAATTTCTGTATTATAAGCTCGTGGCACGCTTCAAGCTGGAACATGACTGAATTCCTACCTGCCTGCCGCTTGCTTGTATGATATCTAGCAGGCAGCAGATAGGTAGCCGTTACCCGAGAGATCACCCGCCTAGATACTGATATCGGAGGGAAATTGGAACATATTTTATTCAGGAATAATTAACCCTTTTTATTGGTGAAATAATTTTCAAAATCGTTTTAATAGTTGAAGAGATCCCTTAATACAAACGAACTCACAAACTTACAAATATTAGTATAGAAAAATTAAAAGTAGATTTATAATTTGATAGACAAATCTGATCTGTCATAAACGGCGCAACCAAATGATTAAAAGCTGTCGTAACAGTAGGAACTAGTTAAGCGTGCAGTTGGCGAGCGCGTGGGTTCGGGGATTTCCACTTAACTGTACTTAGACAGCGGAAACTTAGAGATTGCACACCGTTAAGAAGATAGTCACATTTATAGCTAGCCTTTGCCTGGGGCTAATTAAGTTTGCGCTTCAAAAAGTTAAAAATGTTTTAATATTAGTGATTAGTGTCGTATTGTGCCTCGGCGGGGCCCCGCATAAAAATTTGTTTGCGGGCCTTTCTGGAGGGTAAAGATTTTTCACATAAAAAAATATGTGCTTAAAATTAAAAGAAATAATTATTCAGAATACATCTGTCAAATTTTTCTAAAATTTTTACAATAAATTCAAATTAAATTGTATATTTAAATATACACTCTCCTTGTTTTCATTTCAAAAAAAGGATATTTTTTTGACTTTCGTTATTTGAGAAGTTTTTATTAATTTTAGTTTATGCGCATTGGGGGCCCCTGTGAGCCGGGGCCCCGTGTAATTGATACGGCAGATACGGTGGTAGCTACGTCCCTGTTTAATATGTCGCCTCTTTGATCTAGTGGGGCTAAGTTCGTTAATTGTGGTTTAATTTTAAAAAGTCATAAATGTTTTAGTACGTCACCCCTTTGATCTAGTGGTCCGATATCGGTGTTGACTACATCAATTCCCGGGTTCAATTCCCGGGTCGACTAACCAAAAATGTGTTTTATCAGTTTTCTGATAAAAACAACGATACTGTTAGTGATAACTTCCGGTTGGCGAAACGCTTGCCATCTTCAACGTTATAGGACTGTCTTCGGCTAATCGTGGATGTACTGGTTGTACCTCTGGGTAACTCTTCGGGAATAGGGGCGTGAAGATACAAAAATTATTTATTAAAATAAATCTTTAGAAATACTTATGATGATACCTTTGTTTTTAATTACTACCAATCGATATGCAATCACACTGAGAAGATCCAGCGGAAGACACTTAGCGGGTTTCACTTTTTCTTTTCATTTTTTATGTATATTTCAGGTATAGTATTTATTATATTACAATTATTATTCAATGATACAATAAATAATTTTTTCTTACAATTATGTAACAAAACTGGCTGTTTTATATGTTATAAGATAGCAAACAAGCAGATGAGACGATGGAAAGAATCAACCATCACCTATAGACACCAAAGGTGTTTAATGGTGCGTTGCTCTCTTGTGGCGAGGTCTAATGCCACATGCATAAGTTAACCGGCTACCTTACCCTCCAAACCGGAACACGACAGCGACAAGCACTGACGCTGTTGCGGCAGGAATAGGCAAGGCGGTGGTACCAGACCGTTTCTCTCCGTGTTGGTCCCGGGCTCCTTTGAAGAATAGGCCAACTGCCGTTCTACTTCTACCATCGTGACTACTAGGTGGTAGAGTTCTGCATAGGCTCGACCGGGTCTGGTACCACCGCCTTACCTATTCCTGCCGCAATAGCGTCAGTGCTAGTCACTGTCGTGTTCCGGTTTGGAGGGTAAGTTAGCCGGTAAACTTATGCATGTGGCATTAGACCTCGCCACAAGATGGCAACGCACCATCAACATCTTTGGTATCTATAGGCGATGGTTGACTCTTTTCATTAGGAGACCCGTCTGCTTGTTACCTATCTTATAATATAAAAAAAATTGATTCAAACCTTTATAATTTTGCTCTGTAAAGAAACCTGTATTTTTGAGGTAAAGGTAGAGTTAAACCCTTACAAAACGTACCTTATGTACTTGCGTTGATTTAGGCTTAAAAATTAATCGATTAACACGCTTTGATAAAAACAATATTGTTTATTGCGCAGTCTTTGCTACTTGACAATAGATGGCGCTGTCTGAAAATTCAGCCTTTTATCTCATTCGTTTGCCTATACATATTTCAGTCTTATAAGTTACTAGCTGTTGCCTGCGACTTTGTCCACGCGGACTTCGTTTACTCCGCACTGCTCTTCCCCCGTAGGTGATAGCGTGATTTGAAGTATTTTTGCAAAATTTGAAGTAAATCCATCAAGTACTTTTTGAGTTTACCCTGGACATACATACAGACAAACAGACAAAAAGACAAACAGACATACAGACATACAAACATACAGACAAACAGACAAACAGACATACAGACATACAAACATACAGACAAACAGACAAAAATTCTAAAAACTATATTTTTGACTTCGATATCGATTATAGATCACGCCCCAAGTATTTTTTTAAAAAAAATATTCAATGTAAAGTTTTGACTGTCCTACTATTTTATTATATGTATAGATAATAATAATTGAAATGTAGTGAACCTGCGAAAAACGACTTCTAACGTTTTTTTAGGAGCGATGTGGAAGCGCTTGATCAATTCTTTTATAACGGGACCATGAATTGTACTCTATGCTAAATTTATGTGGGACCAAATTTAAAATATATTTTCTTAAATAAAAAAATCAAATCGCTGAACATGATATACTTCTGAAATAACAAACATAATATACTTAAATAAATACAATAAAGTTTTTCCCCTTGTTGGTTCCGGGCTTCTTTGAAGAATAGACCAACTGCCGTTCTGCCAGGCAGGTCGTAAAAGGCGACCGATTGGCTATGCGAGTCATTACCATTGTGGCTACTAGGTAGTAGAGTTCTGCATTGTCTCGCTCGGGTCTGGTACCACCGCCTTGCCTATTCCTGCCGCAATAGCGTCAGTGCTTGTCTCTGTCGTGTTCCGATTTGCAGGGTAAGGTAGCCGGTTAACTTATGCATGTGGCATTAGACCTCGCCACAAGATAGCTACGCACCATTAACACCTTTGGTGTCCATAGGCGATGGTTGACTCTTTCCATCAGGAGATCCATCTGCTTGTTTGCTATCTTATAACATATAAAAAAAAGTAAAGGGTAAGAGCAGATCCAGCTTTCAAGTCACATATTTGAGGTTCAGTCAAGATAGGCCCTAATTCTTATTTATTTGCAATAATAAATCCCTACCTAGACCCCTGCCTAGTGGGGGTGGTGGGGGGGTTAAGGCTGTCCCATTTTTAGAAGGTCCCGTGTTTGTCGGTGCACGTTTGAAGAATAGACCATCTGTCATCCTGCCAGGCAGATCGTAAGAACGACTGGCTATGGAGTCACTACCATCGTGGCTACTAGGCGGTAGAGTTCTGCATTGTCTCGCCCTTGTCTGGTACCATCGCTTTACCTATTCCTGCCGCAATAGCGTCAGTGCTTCTCACTGTCGTGTTCCGGATTGGAGGGTAAGGTAGCTGGTAAGCTTATGCGTGTGGTATTACCATCCCGTTAGGCAGATAGTAAAAAAGGTGATGGTTGTTTTTTTCCACCGGGAGCCATTTGCTTGTTTGTAATCTTATGATATAAAAAATGTGTAAACGGTTGACCCTGCAGGCCATCCCTAAAATTTCCCGCTAAATTAAGGTATTTTAAGCTCAAAGGAGTAACATTTATAAGCATAGATTTTTTCAGTTTAAACATCTTTGATCGCCCCGTTGGTCGAGTGGTTGGCGACCCTGACTACGCAATCGACGGGGCTCGGGTTCAATCCCCGACGGGGACAAGCATTTGTGTGATGAGCATAAATGTTTGTATTTCCGGGTTTGGGTGTTTATTATGTATGTAAATGTATTTATATATGTGTTTTTACGTATTAGTATCATTGACTAACACCCATTCACACAAGCAAATAATTTGCTTACTTTGGGGTTAGATCAGTCAGTGTAATTTGTTCCGTGAATATTTATTATTATTATTATCTATTGTGTTAAAAATGGCATATTTATTTTTGAAAAGTTGTAAATTTTGGAAACGATGATTAATTTTGATTTTTGGAATAGCATTAGGATTTTTGAGATCTAAAATATTCAATATATATATATATATATATATATATATATATATATATATATATATATATATATATATATATATATATATATATATATATATATATATATATATATATATTCGGCATTGTATAGAATACCTAGGCAAAGCATAAAATAAATTATATTTCACGCATTGCCCACACGTTTTAGGTATTCCATACATTGCCTAGGTATTGTATAAAATGCCGAATTATACAGATTGCCAGTAACACATATAATAAACACGAATATATATATATATATATATATATATATATATATATATATATATATATATATATATATATATATATATATATATATATATATATATATATAATGCCGAATACATAGCCGGTAATGTGTGCATAAAACGACAGCAAAGAATATTTTAAGACGCACATCAGATTGTTGGCCATGGCGGACGAGACCGATTTTTGCAGTAGTTTTCTATACGATAAAAGAATGGTAATTTGCCATAATATTGAACATCTTTGCGAAGTGTCCCAGCAAACTCAAAAAGTAATTAAAAATATATCGTCGTCAAGCCCATACTTACATATCAGGATTATCTTATAAAGTCTGTAATATTAAGAGCATTGGAAACTATTACGTCGATTAAATGACAGTCACACATCGGTTAACAAATGTGTTTATTAAACTGTAATTTACTGGGATTTTCCTTAACCTTAAATACTATTAATTCACGCCCACGGCCGCGTGATAGAATATGGTGCGATAACATATCTGAGTACGAACGTGTTCTATCGTGCCCGTTACAGAAACAATAAGCGCGGAAGAAGTTACGTATAATTTATGAATATTTTTACATAGATTTGTTCACCAGAAATCCTACAATTGGACAATTTTAGAGAACTTTCTTAGCAAATTATAAGCAGTCCTAAAACATTTGGGCCCACTTTACAGATATAAATGACAAGCTTAAACCTTTTCAATCTGAGAGGAGTGTTAAACGAGCAAACCAGGATGTAAAAAATATACTAACAACTTGGATACAAGATAATGATCGCTTGTTTGAGTGATGGCCTGCAATATGTTAATCTTATGAAGAATAGAGTATTCCATTCGGGTATTAAAAGAATATATATATGTGGCTTATGACGCTCTCTGCGGATCTAAACTAAAAGTTGTTACATCGTTTCCTCTTGAGCCTCAAACTCTCAAACCAGAAAGTGTAGAGGAGCTAGAATATGTGATTACCATTTATAATCGTTGGTTCAGAATCTTTAATAGATCCAATTCAAAAGTTTTGAGGTATTGTAATAAAAAAGTCATTATGAACAAAAAGTTTGTTGTAATAAATGTCTTGATATTTCCTTGTGTAAGACCCAATAAACCTAAGAATAAATAAATGTTTTTAAGTGCGTCAATTCTTAATTTTGGAATAAAAATGCATACTTGTCTTATAAAGGTTATTTTTAACAAATATCGTAATTGCTAATTTTAAGAAAGTTGATTCTGAGCAAATTTAATATGGTTTATTTGTACATCATTTTATATGGGGGTCAGTAAATAAATAATATTAAAAAAAGCAGGCCGAAACCAATTTATTTTACATATTACCGGTGGATCAGCAGGTAATCTATATAATCCCTAGGAATTGTATTAATTGCCTAGGTAAAGAATGTAATGAACAATAATTTTCATAAAATTACATACATAGCCTAGACGCCCCAGATGGTATATACATTGCCTAGGTATTGTATAGAATACCTGAATTATACAGATTTCCGGTAACATGTGTACCTATCTTTGGCTATTTGTGATATGTTTACGAATAAACTATCACTTTGAGGTTATAGGATAATAGGCATTTAGAAAATGTTGATTGTGATTGTTATAATTTAAGACGTGAAACGAACTGTTTTTGTTACCTTAAGGGATAATTCTATTTGTATGTTTATATTTTTAATACCTTAAGGGATACTTCTATTTGTATATTTATATTTTAATACCTTAAGGAATAATTCTATTTCTATATTTATATTTTTGATACCTGAAGGTATAATTCTATTTGTATATTTATATTTTTAATAACTTAAGGGATAATTCTATTTATATATTTATATTTTAATATCTAAAGGGATAATTTTTTGTATATTTATATTTTTAATACCTTAAGGGATAATTCTATTTGTATATTTATATTTTTAATACCTTAAGGGATAATTCTATTTGTATATTTATATTTTTAATACCTTAAGGGATAATTCTATTTGTATATTTATATTTTTAATACCTTAAGGGATAATTCTATTTTTATATTTATATTTTAAAAACTTAGGTGATGATTCTATTTGTACATTTAGATTTTTAATACGTCAGGGGATAATTCTATTTGTATATTTGTATTTTTTATTACCTTAAGGGACAACTCTATTTGTATATTTATATTTTTAATACCTTATAGGATAATTATTTTTGTATATTCATATTTTTAATCCTTAAGGGATAATTCTATTTATATATTTATATTTTAATAACTTAAGGGGTAATTCTATTTGTACATTTATATTTTAATAACTTAAGGGATAATTCTATTTGTATATTTATATTTTTAATACCTTAAAGGATAATTCTGTTCGTATATTTATATTTTTAATACCTTAAGGGTTAAATATATTTGTATATTTATATTTTAATAACTTAAGGGATAATTTTTTGTATATTTATATTTTTAATACCTTAAAGGATAATTCTGTTCGTATATTTATATTTTTAATACCTTAAGGGTTAAATATATTTGTATATTTATATTTTTAATACCTTAAGGGATAATTCTATATGTTGTATATTAATATTTTTACTACCTTAAGGGTAATTCTATTTGAATTTTATATTTTTTGTATCTTTTTATATTATAATAAATATAAATTAAAAAATCAAGTGTGTTTATGACGTACTAGAAAGACAATTTTTATTGATATTTTTATCGATGAACTTCATATTTTAATACTTATTATCCTATTTCGGACGAAGCCATCTGAAAATACAAAATACCTGAAAATTGGTTTGGACTTTGTTATATATGGCTACCTACTTATTACGTAAAAACGGCTGAATATTTGGATGAAATTTGGTACACGGGTAAAATATGTAAATGACAACCAGGAATAGCAAATAGGATATTTTTTATCTAGGAACAATACGTTTTTGTCATCCAAAAAATGTTAATAAGCAACTAGTATTACATAATAACTTTATTAAATATGAAGGCATTCTTCAATCCTTATACAATAAAATTATTAAAACTCATACACTGTGTAAAAAACCCTGCCCGATCGTCAAAGGCATTATTTGATAGCTTAATACAATCATGTATGTGTTATTATTTTATGGATAATTATAGATACATTTACAAAATATTTTTTTGATTTAAAGGGAAGTTTCTCAGGTTTAGTTCTAAAATGAGACACTTAAAAATACAATATATTTTTATTTTATTAAAAAGTTTTTTTTTTGATAATGTCATTGACCTACCTATATAACTGGACAGGATTTTTTTACATATTGTATTAAACGAGTTTTTAATAGACTCCTTTCCACTGATAATGAATAAAATTGTAGTATTAAATGGTTAATTATGATATTGAGATAAAAAAAACTAAAATATTTATTTTAAAAGGTAAGAATTAATATTTTTAGGATATCATTTCGGTAAAAATATACATTAAGTCACGTGACATTAAACGTAAATATGGAAGCGTTACGTCACACCGTGGTAAAACGTCATCATATTTTTGACATTTTCATAGAAACAACGTACTATGTAATGTATTATGACAGCGTGATGTCAATACGACGCCATGACAGTCCAGAGCGTATTCGCGGTAAATTTAAATTTTATGACGCGAAATTTTTAATTTGTTAACAAATATAAAAAGTTTTGTTTTGATTACTACACCTAATACGGTAAAGTATTAAACAGTTTTTCAAATTTAGTCCGTTAGCCTATAAGAATTCATTCAAAGTGACTTAATAAAAAAGGTATTATTCATTCCTACTTTTTGATAATATCATTTTGAACGAACTTATATAATTAACGATATACACAATTGGTAAAAAAATATATTGAAATATAAATTCTATAAACTTTGCAAAATCTATATTAACATTATAAATGTTAAGAGTTTGAATGTATTGATGGATGTTTGTTACTCAATGACACTAAAACTACTGAACGGATTTGGATGAAATTTGGCACACAGGAAGATGATGACTTGGAATAGCACATAAGATACTTTTATCCCGAAAAAAACGAGTAGTTACCATGGGATTCACCAAAAACTTTTGTAATGCAGTGGACTGCAAGGTGCAGTTAGTATGTATGATATATGTGGACATCATAGAACAGATTAGCTATCCATAAATTACGTCACACGGTAAGGGGGAGGGAGGGGGTCGAAGAGGTGTGACATTATGTGAAAAGGGTTAGGGTCTCAAATTTTGTGACATCACATTTTTTTCAAAATACCTCTGTTGATAAATAATAATTGAAGGAAATCATTTTTCCAATGTAAGATTTTAAAATATGTGACATCACACTAGATAGAAAGGGAGTCTCACAGATGTGACCAGATGTGACAAGGACGGGGAGGGGTCAAAAAAAAATTAAATTCGTGTGACGTAATTAATGGATGGTCCCTTATTAGTTACTTGGTAGAGTATGTCGGTAAAATACATTTAAATGTAATATTTTGTAACACCCATGTCCATTTAAAAAAATCTTTCATTCTTGCTTTCTTTAAGGGTATAATTAATATATATTTTTTTAAATAATTTGAAACCAAGTTTAGAATTTAAAGTTAAATGTTTTGTTGTATGTTTATGAAACAATATTTGATAAAAGAATTACAATTTACAGTCGTTGAATGAATGAATGCACAGATATTTTTAAAGGTGATATTTTTTTAACATGATTTAAAATTGATAAAATTAATTAGGTATAAGTTGATGGACTCGCTCTGTATCTGAATAAAAAATATTTATTAAATTTACTGTCCCATAAAAGGGGTGAAAAAATTAAAAACAGAATTTTGAAAACAATAGTTATTTTTATGTAAAATACTTGAAAAAATATACTTAATTTTAACCGACTTTGAAAAGCGAATATTTCGGTATATCTAACCTAAAGTTTATATTTCACTATAAATCTCTGTCATTTATTAACAGACTAGCTGTGCATGCGACTTCGTCCGCGTAGAAAAATTTCTAATTTAAAAGTAACCTAAGTTACTCCTTATTACAGTGATTTAAAAGATGGATAACCACGAGGTTTCACTCATACAATTCCCGTTCCCGTTGGGATTTCTGGGGTAAAAACTATTTTTTTTCCTTTCTCGGGTCTCAAGCTATCTTTGACCAAAATTTCATTCAAATCGGTTTAATGGTTTAGGCGTGAGGAAGAGACAGACAGAGTTACTTTCGCATTTATAATAATAGTATGGATTTAGAAATATATTTTTCTTATTTAATAGGTTATTAAATTATTTAGTTATTATATATATATATTAGTTATTAAATATTAAACCCACCTAGGCTTCATATAAATTTGGTGAAGATCTAACCATGAATTTGAATGATGCAGAGAAATTTGAATAATAGAGGGTTAACTCTACAATATATTGCTGGGTTATTTAACATAGGAATATCAACTATTTTTAAACAGATTTTCGACTCTTATGTTTAAGCTGTCATAAAATACACCTACCTTACAGACCAGATAATCCATTCTAGGCACAATACACTGTACATAGAGCACTACATAACCACATTTTCTGATATGCACATGTTAAGAAAACTCCACAAGGCATTCAAAAATGATGTCTACACCAGATTACGAAAAAAAGAAAAAAAACTGTCAAATCACGAAAGAAAGTACGTCGACATCGAGTTATAGACAAGGACAACCGACTCCAATGTTAAACAGTACTTTTAAATTCTTTAATATAACGAGTGAGACGGCTATCTTTTTCAAAGTTTGGTGCTAAATTAAAGAGTTCATTGCCCCTCCTTGCATGGGCGCGGGCGACGACATCTATCTCTCTCGCACTTATAATATATCCCACGTGCGAATGAAATAGGCGCGGTCTACTTTTTGTTTCGAACTTGAATTTCGATCAATATAGCGCGACGAAGATGATTTGATATTTGATGTATTCTGCGGTTTGTTTCCAAATACGTAATACTATGTTACACTAAAATATAAAACACTAGTTGATCCACGCAGCTTTGCCCGTAAATCGATTAACATGTCGTCGATATAGTTTTCATACAAACTTTATTCCCTACTTTAGCCTCGTAGGGATTGATTTTTGAAAAAATGTTAGCTTATATTTGATTCTGGACCTTCAACTATCTCTATTCCAAATTTTATCAAAATCGGTTAAGTAGTTTAACCGTGAAAGCGTAGCAGACATACAGAATTTCTCATTTGTAATATACTAACCTACCAACGCAGCTTCGCCAGCGAATAAGTTAACATGTCAACAATTTACGAAATTTTATACAACTAGCGATCACCATTTGTCCGAAATTCGACTACAGACTAAACAGTAAAATCTTTTCTAAGTTTAGCAAAAGACTTTAGACGTAAAGAAAATAGTATACATGTGTGTATATTATCATGTATCATGTATATCACATGAATGTAGTGTGTGTAATGTTAATTTTTATTAATTTAATTTATTTCTAGTGTTATCGTCTCTATGGTTTAGTGGTCCGGTATCGGAGTTGACCACATGAGGTCCCGGGTTCAATTTCTGGGTCGCGCAATTAAAAATGTGTTTTTTTCAGTTTTCTGACAAATACAACGTTGCCCGGGATTGGAAAGTGCCCGGTTGGCAATAGGCTTGCCACCTATCATATTGTGGGACTAAGTATCTTCGGCTAATCGTGGGTGCACTTGTTGTGCCTCTGCCTACCTCTTCGAGGATACGGGCGTGAACATACTTTATATCTAATGTAAAGTACTGTAAAATATTAGGTTTCTGCAGCCGTCTGTAATATCTTATACCTTTAAATATAATAACCTTTTATATATAATTGGAATCACGGAATCGGCTCGAACGATTTTCATGAAATTTAGTATATAGAGGGTTTCGGGAGGAATCATTTTTACAAAATGACTTTTAGTCGTGTTTTATCGATAATAAAAGTCCCAATTAAAACTGAAAAATATGACTCTTCCTTTCATCTATTGGCGAATAATAATACTATTTTTTGTATTGTAAGTTATTCCAGCAGATGGCGTTGTTAAGTAACACGAAGTCAATGAGTGTTTGCTTTGAGGTTAGACTAAGAAAATCAATTGTTTATCTAATGTGAAAAACCGAGCAAAGCTCGGTCAACCAGATATTAAACTTAAACTGTGCTAAATTTCAAATCTTGTCGTCTCGTAATCTATACAAATAAATAAAATTGGAGTGTCTGTTTGTAATATTAAAATAACTGCTTTTTACTAAATGCATATGGAAGTTTACACGGTACATATAACAAAATAACATTTTTTTACAATTTTTGTCTGTCTGTCTATTTGTTCCGGCTAATCTCTGGAACGGGTGGACCGATTTAGACGGGACTTTCACTGGCAGATAGCTGATAAGACAGGGAGTAACTTAGGCTACTTTGTTCGAAATTTTTCCACGCGGACGAAGTCGCGGACGCAGCTAGTATAGTATAAGTATATGTTAAAAGATATTTGTAATGTTATCAAGAACATGTTTTAATTATATTCAACAGTAGTTTGCCTTGGCGTTTCACTCAGTCAAGTTTCTTATACATCATTAAATAGCACACAAGCAGATGGCTCTCCTGATGGATTGAGAAACTATCATTTATAGACACCGAAAATGTTAATTTTGCGTTGCTGTCCATGTGATAAGAGATGACAGTGACATGGTAATGCGACATGCATAAGTTTACTAGCTACCAAACCCTCCAAGCCAGATCATAGCAATGACAGGCATTAACGCTATTGTGACAGGAATAGGTAAGACGGCGGTACCTTATACCCGGATGAGAGTTTGTGGACCTCTACTACGACTATTCTACGGAGTATTTACTACTACTATTCTATGGACTAAACCAATTTGAAACAAAGATGAAGTAGTCACAGAATAATTTGAAGTTATGCTTTCGTTAAAAAAATACGTAATCTGTTTTTCTCTTATTTTGGAAATATTAAAGGTTTCTTCTTAGATTATCGGGTATTTTATTACTTATCGGGGATTATCAGGTTTCATGATTGTCAAATTGATTTAGACTATTTAACCTTCTTACATTAATTCTGTTTTTGGCCAAAGCTAAACATATTATTAGTGCAAGTACATCTAGTTTTGCGTACATACGCAAACATACATAGACATATTGTATAAATATGTCCTACTACTACTTTTATTTGTGTTTATTCTACGGCTAAACTATAATAAGAAATGTTTTTTTTTGGAATATTGACATTGCCATTTGAAGAAATCAGGCGGATTTACAAATAATTTATCTGGTTTTGCCTTACCTAGTTTCATATTTAAATTTTTATATTATTTTCATATTTTACGGTTTGATATAGTAGTGCAAAGTACTTTTTGTTTAATATGGACCTGATTTAAGATAACAGCGTTTAAATTAAAAATGTAGGTTAACAAAACAGATATACAATGCGAATGTGGAAGGATGTAGGAACCGGGGAAGACCATGACTGATATACCTTGATCAGATTGATCGAGAAATTTACCGTCAAGAGAACAACCGGCGTGTGTGCATGAAGAGAGTGATGAAAGTGGAGGAAGCGAAACAAGCCTGCAAGGATCGTGATGTATGGCACTCGGTTCTCTCTAAGGGATCTGGCGTGAAGATATGTATGTATGTATGTTTAAATTAGATAAAAGTATTTATAGCAAAATACCTGAGCCATTGGTACAGCCAATAGCATATATAACTTTTTCTGTTCGATTCAAATTTTAGCTATTTTATTGGTATTGATTTCAGCTCCATTTGTGTTACAAACTGATTTTCCACCGGATAGATTATTAAATAAGAAAGAAGGCTATACAGTGGTGGTGATATCATCATTACTGTGTCTACCAAATATTTAACACTAGTCCCGTCTTTACTGCCCTACTGCTTTCAGCAACAATAAAATCAGTATCTACTACTTTCAAATATTGATTTGAGGTAATGTAGTGGAGGAACTTGTATATGTATATTATAGCATCAAACCCTCTACTATATGGGTATCAACACACTGCGCTCGCACGGTGCTTTTTATAATAAAAAATAGCTTTTATATGTGAAATAGAAGAGTACTTTTTACTCAAAAAGTACGATTTAGGTTTTTTATTTATAAAAACCTAAAATCGTTGGAAGCTGTGGTTCACTTCCGTAAATATTATAAATGTATAAGTTTTATGTTTGTTACTCTATCACATCAAAATGAATAGGCCAATTTTGATGAAATTGGCGCACAGATAAGCGATGAATAGGATAGGATGTAAAATACTTTTTTTTATCTCGAAACCGTATGTTAGTCTCGTGGGAATAGCTATATTTTTAAATGTATGTTGCAGCTAATAAATAACAATTCTTAAAAAAACAACTGCTTGATTTTTAATATATATTGTTGTTAATTAATGTAAAGTAACATAAATTTCCATAGTAAAATTGCAATATTTTAGTTTTAATTGAATTAAAATCCTTAAAATCTTTTAGTTTATATTATCGAATTCCAGTTTTAATAGTTATTTAATAGTCACGGAAGTCATCACAGATAGAAACAGAAGTGAACGGTTTACACATAATATGTATGCACTTTTCTTTTTTGAAAATCAATCATGAATTTTACCTACCATGGCATAATATTTAAAGGCACTTTTATTTTATTTTATTAATATTGTTTTGAATTTGACATATAATGATGTTGAATTGTGACTATCAAATTAGCTAAATCTCTAAATTGGGTAAAAAGGTAATATTATGTTCAGGAAGCAGTACGTAAAGCAATAAAAGTTGCAACAGAACAGAATTTGTGGATGAAATCGTACAGATTTTTGTGAAAAACATTCAAATATGGTTTGTTACAAGGCTTAGTAGTATAGTTTAGTCCCCTTATTTTTCTTTTTTTGGGTAAACTACCTGACTAAAACAACAACAGTATTTTAAGTAATTAAATTTACTTCTATTTGTAATAAAACTTCCTGATCTCTACCCTACAGAAAAAGAATCGATAGATATAAATCAAACAATTATGTATCGCAAAAACGTATATTGTATATGAATTGGTGCTGCATCATTGGTAGTCTCAACCTTAAGTATTGGTCACATATGAACATTGTGTGTAAAATTACTAGCTTTGTTCAATAGTTCATTAAAAGTGCTAGTTTTCTTTAATGCACGTAAATTTATAAATATATAAATCAACTATGAATTTAATTTAAACAACAAATTTAATTACGTGCATTTATTTCTAGGTTTTAGTAGATGATAACGGCCGTAACTATAAATATTAATTATTTGTTAGTTCATGATATTGCATGTAAATTTTCGGCATAATTATCTAAACATTTTGTTAGTTAAGTGACATTTACTTCAATTTACAATGTAATCAAATTATTAGTAGCCTCTGTCGTCTAGTGGGCTGATGTCAGTTTTGACCGCTTGAGGTTCCGAGTTCGATTCCCGGGTCGGGCAATTCAAAATATATTTTTTTTCAGTTTTCTGATGAAAACAACATTGTTCGAGATCGGAAAAGTGCGCGTATGGCGATAGGCTTGCCACCTATCACATTGTTTGAAACTGAGTATTTTCGACTAATTGTGGAAGCACTTAGTGTACCCCTACCTACCTCTTCGGGCATACGGGTGTTAAAAAATTTTTGATCAAATTATTAATTCAAATAAATTTTTGAGTACCATACAAATAGAGGAATGTGAGATCCAAAAAAAATTAAAGCAAAATTCATTTTAATTAGCAAACCAACTAATCATAGATTAAATTTTTAAGTGATTGTGTTAAAAGTACACTTCCTTAGCCTTAAATTTTACATAGGTAGCATTAAAATATCAGACTAATTGACAGAATGAGATCAAGGTGACGAGCATATGAGTAAATTAAGGCGTATCTCAAGGTTTATGCTCTTACTGGTTTATTTTTAACTTCCACACCTACATACATAGTAGTTCATGCATTAAATTCCTGTCCTCCATTAATTTTTAATAAAAGTAAACTGTATTTTATGTTTTTTTATTGCGTATTATTTTTAATTAGCGAACATTATTGTTGTTGTGAAGTATCTTAGGCCATTTTAATTAAGTGAGTTTTTTAAAATTATATTTAATAGTGGAGATTTTAAGTAACTGCCATTTGTAACTAAAATTGAAAAAAATTAAAGTTACTTTAACGGCAGTTTGTCTTTAAAACTGTTGAATGTAGAAAATAATTTGAAAAACAATTTTTGTTTCATAGGCAAGATGAATATACCTTTAAATATGAAAACTATTTCACACATATTTTTCTTTTTATGTCTGCGAGTGTACCACAACCACCTTAGTAACAGCATGAGTTATTTATAGACGGCTATTTATGGCACTTGAATCAGTCAATTAGAGGTCTAGACTGTACACGGCGGGCGTTCAAACATGTTCCATCCTTGTTATACAACTGGCAGCTTTATTTATTCGAGTTAAGTCTGAATATACCACTAGGTACTTTGACTTCAAATTCTTAGTAATGGCTTTATAATTCAAGGAATGGAGTAATTATTCTCATACTTTTTATTCCGTGTGTCGATTATATTATTGAAGAACATTAAATCATATTGTTAAAGGTACTAAATTTGTTAAAGAGAATAAAACTTGTAGATTATTAAAGGAGAGAATTTGAAGGTCACCAGAAAACTATTATGATTACTTAATTTATGTCCGTACGATCGTATTTACAAAGCGATTAAGTTCTACAATGACATGCATGCATATTTTGATAAAAGACAATATAATATAGAGTGTAAAACTAAAAGTTAATACGACCTATGTATAATACTCTCTTATATATCATATATCTAAATTTAATGTTGGCGTTGACCATATGTGGTTCCGGGTTCAATTCCCAGGTCGGGCAATTCAAATATATTTTTACAGTTTTGTGATAACAATAACGTTGCCAACTATCACACTGTGAGACGTGGCAACTTTGGCTAATCATGAGTGCACTGGTTGTACCTCTACTTACCCTTTCAAGGATACGGGCGTAAATATACTACTACTATAATTTCAGTAAGACTTGGTGTGTGTATTTTTATGTGACTTTTATTATCCATCCTTTATTTGTGGTATAAAAAATGCGGTATAA
The DNA here is from genome assembly GCA_036924255.1 of Apodemia mormo. Classification (NCBI taxonomy): domain Eukaryota; kingdom Metazoa; phylum Arthropoda; class Insecta; order Lepidoptera; family Riodinidae; genus Apodemia; species Apodemia mormo. The sequence goes on from JAUPFN010000030.1 coordinate 3,587,031, forward strand.
CTGAATTGTGTCTTAAGCCTTCTAGCTAAGATTTATCAAGTCTATCAGTACTATATATATATATATATATATATATATATATATATATATATATATATATATATATATATATATATATATATATATATATATATATATATATATATATATATATATATATATATATATATATATATATATATCAATGTGACTTATAATTTGACAGTAGAATATCTCATCTCGTTTTACCTGGATTTTGGCACCACTGTTCTAATTTTTCCTGGCGCAACATCATCAATGCTTGTCGTTGTAGTGTCACACCAACGCACCATTGTTTTAGGCCATGTTTTGGTCCAGAACTGGTCAACCGCTATATATAAATATTTCTTCAAACATATAAAAGAGAAAATTCGTTATACACTGTTCTTTTAATGTTAGTAGGTAAGTAGATAATAAATAAATGTTTATATTTCAGACTTATCAACAGTTTATAATATAATAATAAATACTAACCGAAAATAACTCTAATAATTATTGGTAATTAATAGTCGTTTAATGTTACAATATTATCTTATCGTGATTAATTAACCTACACGTCACCGGCCATATTGGAAGTGAGGTTTTAAAATAAAGTATCAAGACGTATCAGTAAAGTATGTCCGCACCTACATAGTAGGCGGTAGGCGGTACAAGTTAGAAAGAGATGGATATAGGTCATCAGTTTCATCTTCATGTAACGGTGAATGCGCGGACGCAGGTCAAACTCAATGTATCTTAAATCAACTGCTTTTGTCAATTTGATTTTGGAACTATCTAATTTAAATTTGGAATTAATGACCAACGCTTATTTCAAATTCATTAATAGTACATAAATCGTAAATTATTATAATTTTGAAACTAAAAGCATAGATTTTTAAGGAAAAATATTTTTACCAAAACCGTTGGACTATTTTTTTTCTAATTTTGGATGGGAATTGTTTAGGTAGATATAGAAACAACTTAACGTGAGTTTTTACAAGGTATCATTATTTTTCACAATAGATTATTTATGACAGGCAGAGTCGTGGTGAACGATCGTGGTGAACCAGAAAGTCTGCATACCTAGATACATAGACTTTCCGGTTCACCACGATTCACTGGCTTGTAAGATAGTAAAATGGTCCCCTGGTATTCCCCGTGTTGGTTCCGGGCTCCTTTGTAAAATAGATCGACTGCCGTTCTGACAGGCAGGTCGTAAAAGGCGACCGATTGGCTATGCGAATCACTATCATCATGGCTACTACATGGCAGAGTTCTGCATTGTCTCGCCCGAGTCTGGTACCACCGCCTTACCTATTTCTGCCGCAATAGCGTCAGTGCTTATCACTATCGTGTATCGGTTTGGTGGGTAAGGTAGCCGGTAAACTTATGCATATGGCAATAGTCCTCGCCACGAGATAGCAACGCATCATTAACATCTTTGGTGTCTATAGGCGATGGTTGACTCTTTCCATCAGGAGACCCATCTGCTTGTTTGCTATCTTATGATAAAAAAAGAAAGGGGATCCTGCAGCATCAGGTCAAGGTTACCATGTCATTGCAATATCATTGAAGTAACGAATAACAAATTTTGAATCGATCAAGTCTGTACAAGTTGCTTTATCTTTCACCAAGTCGAAAGGTCTTGAAACGGCTGAACCATTTTTGATAAAACATGTCTATTAACCACCGCTAGAAAACCACATCTGAAATAAATATAACAGCATCCAAATCAGTTCACCCGTTTAAGAACTACATGTGCTACAGACAAACACACAGATAGTGGTAAAACTTATAAGAACCCTTTTTTGCGTCGGGGGCTAAAACGCAGCTCAGGCAAACACGGGAATAATTTATTAAATATTAATGCAAAAACGGTCGATATCTCAATAACGACAAAAACAGTCGATATCTCAAAAATGACAAAAACGGTCGATATTTAAAAACGACAAAAGCGGTCGATATTTAAAAACGACAAAAACGGTCGATATCTCAAAAACAGTCGATATTTAAAAACGACAAAAACGGTCGATATCTCAAAAATGACAAAAACGGTCGATATTTAAAAACGACAAAAACGGTCGATATCTTATAAATGACAAAAACAGTCGATATCTCATAAACGATTAAACGGTCGATATGTCAAAAACAACCAAAACGGTCGATATCTCAAAAACGATAAAAAGGGTCGATATCTCAAAAACGATAAAAGGGTCAATATCTCAAAAACGATAAAAAGGGTCGATATCTCAAAAACGACAAAACCGTTGATATTTAAAAACGACAAAAACGGTCGATATCTCAAAAACAGTCGATATTTAAAAACGACAAAAACGGTCGATATCTCAAAATTGATAAAAACGGTCGATATTTAAAAACGACAAAAACGGTCGATATCTTATAAATGACAAAAACTGTCGATATCTCATAAACGATTAAACGGTCGATATGTCAAAAACGACCAAAACGGTCGATATCTCAAAAACGATAAAAAGGTTCGATATCTCAAAAACGATAAAAGGGTCAATATCTCAAAAACGATAAAAAGGGTTGATATCTCAAAAACGACAAAACCGTTGATATTTAAAAACGACAAAAACGGTCGATATCTCAAAAACAGTCGATATTTAAAAACGACAAAAACGGTCGATATCTCAAAAACGACAACAACGGTCGATATTCAAATACGACAAGAACGGTCGATATCTCATAATGACAAAAACGGTCGATATTTAAAAACGACAAAAACGGTCGATATTTAAAAACGACAAAAACGGTCGATATCTCAAAAATGACAAAAACGGTCGATATTTAAAAACGACAAAAACGGTCGATATCTTATAAATGACAAAAACAGTCGATATCTCATAAACGATTAAACGGTCGATATGTCAAAAACAACCAAAACGGTCGATATCTCAAAAACGATAAAAAGGGTCGATATCTCAAAAACGATAAAAGGGTCAATATCTCAAAAACGATAAAAAGGGTCGATATCTCAAAAACGACAAAACCGTTGATATTTAAAAACGACAAAAACGGTCGATATCTCAAAAACAGTCGATATTTAAAAACGACAAAAACGGTTGATATCTCAAAAATGATAAAAACGGTCGATATTTAAAAACGACAAAAACGGTCGATATCTTATAAATGACAAAAACTGTCGATATCTCATAAACGATTAAACGGTCGATATGTCAAAAACGACCAAAACGGTCGATATCTCAAAAACGATAAAAAGGTTCGATATCTCAAAAACGATAAAAGGGTCAATATCTCAAAAACGATAAAAAGGGTCGATATCTCAAAAACGACAAAACCGTTGATATTTAAAAACGACAAAAACGGTCGATATCTCAAAAACAGTCGATATTTAAAAACGACAAAAACGGTCGATATCTCAAAAATGATAAAAACGGTTGATATTTAAAAACGACAAAAACGGTCGATATCTTATAAATGACAAAAACTGTCGATATCTCATAAACGATAAAACGGTCGATATGTCAAAAACGACCAAAACGGTCGATATCTCAAAAACAATAAAATGGGTAGATATCTCAAAAACGATAAAAAGGGTCAATATCTCAAAAACGATAAAAAGGGTCGATATCTCAAAAACGACAAAAACGGTTGATATTTAAAAACGACAAAAACGGTTGATATCTCAAAAACAGTCGATATTTAAAATGACCAAAACGGTCGATATTTTAAAAATGACAAAAACTGTCGATATCTCATAAACGACAAAACGGTTGATATCTCAAAAACGACAAAAACAGTTGATATCTCATACACGATAAAACGGTCGATATCTCTAAAACTACAAAAACGGTCAATTCTCAAAAACGACAAAAACGATAGATATCTCAAAAACGACAAAAACGGTCGATATCTCAAAAACTTTGTTAACACATAGTGACGTCTAATAGGGATGGGAGCTACAGCTACTTTTATTCCTCTACCACGTTGTGAAGTTATTTGTTTTTGTCACTGTTATATCACGGGTGATAAATCACAACCGTTATATTTTATTAGTGACGATTATTGTCACAATGGGTGCATTTTATTCCGTCTCTTATATGTCGCAGTGATAATGACATGATATAGAGTTATTTATACGACTACAATTTATAAATGACTAGCTGTTGCCAGCGACTTCGTTCGCGCGGACTTCGTTTACTCCGCACTGCTTCTCCCCCGTAGGTGATAGCGTGATAATATGTAGCCTATATGTTGACCCGACCTGTTAGTAATATTCATGCAAAATTTGAAGTAAATCCACGCAGTACTTTTTGAGTTTACCCCGGACATACATACAGACAAACAGACAAAAATTCTAAAAACTATATTTTTGGCTTCTATATCGATTGTAGATTACGCCCCAAGTATTCTTTTAAAAAAATATTCAATGTGCAGTTTTGACTTTCCTACGATTTTATTATATGTATAGATTAGTAAAGTGAAATAGCGGAGTCGCTTAAATGATGTTGCTTTATCTCTTTCGCACGATGGAATTCTGCGAATTATAAATTTAAATAGTAGCTTGGCCCGCGTGAAATTAAATCATGCTCGCGTTATATATAACAGACGGTTTCGTTGCATATAACTGATGTGGCAAGTGAATTATGTTATAACGAGTGATATAACCAGTTATGCGTGAAATGTGCCATGCCTACGTCACAGTAACGTCATATTTTTATGTCATTGAGTAATAAGTAACCTGATTCTCCTTATAGAAAGAGACAATTCTCATCTCTTTTTTTATAAAAAAAGAGATGAGACATTTATTAACGTCGACCAATATCCTGTTTAAAATTCCTGTCACGACAAAGGTTTTCTCGAGACAGTGATAAATTGTTTAAGTAGAAAAATCAATATTTCTTTTAGAAAACAGCCATATAACTTTTTCTAAATAAATTCTAGTTTTTTGCATTACAAAATTGGTGCGTTTAATCTATACATATAATAAAATCGTAGGAAAGTCAAAACTGTACATTGAATATTTTTTTAAAAGAATACTTGGGGCGTGATCCACAATCGATATCGAAGCCAAAAATATAATTTTTATAATTTTTGTTTGTTTGTCTGTATGTATGTCCGGGGTAAACTCAAAAAGTACTGCATGGATTTACATCAAATTTTGCATGAATATTACTAACAAGTCGGGTCAACATATAGGCTACATATTGATCACGCTTTCACCTACGGGGGAGGAGCAGTGCGGAGTAAACGAAGTTCGCGCGGACGAAGTCGCTGGCAACAGTTTGTCATAATACAAATGATAATAATATCGCTGGATAAATTACACGAATTGATCTAATCCTGAAGTAAACAAATTATATGCTTGTGTTATGGGTGTTAGCCAACGACACTAATACATAGAAATACATATATAAATACCGTAATATACATAGTAAACACCCAAACACAGAAATACAAAATGCTTTGCTTATCACGCAAAATATGTTTATCTCTGTTGGGAATCAAACTCGAGCCCCACCGATTTATAGCTAGGTTTGTTAACCACTCGATTAACATCATGATTATTTACGAACTAGCTGTTGCCTACGACTTCGTCCGCACGGACTTCGTTTACTCCGCACAGCTCCTCCCCGTAGGTGATAGCGTGATAATTAATATGTAGCCTATATGTTTACCCGACCTATCAGAAGTAAATCCATGCAGTACTTTTTGAGTTAACCCCGGACATACATACAGACAACCAGACAAATATTCTAAAAAATATATTTTTGGCTTCGATATCGATTGTAGATCACGCCCCAAGTATTCTTTTAAAAAAATATTCAATGTACAGTTTTGACTTTCCTACGATTTTATTATATGTATAGATTAAACGCACCAATTTTGTAATGCAAAAAACTGGAATTTATTTAGAAAAAGTTATATGGCTGTTTTCTAAAAGAAATATTGATTTTTCTACTTAAACAATTTATCACTGTGTCGAGAAAACCTTTGTCGTGACAGGAATTTTAAACAGGATATTGGTCGTCGTTAATAAATGTCTCATCTCTTTTTTTATAAAAAAAGAGAAAAGACATTTGTTAAAGGTTTCTTCTCAAATTTCAAATGGTTTTTTTTATTTGTCAAATGTCACTTCTCTTTTTTTATAAAAAAAAATCTTTCACACGTGACATATGTCACGGTGTTTATCTACAGAGGGTTGGTGGACTCTAATATATTTTCAAGTATAATTTTAAATAACAAATCACAATGGATATTAGCAGTAAGTTAGCAAATAGAATTAATTTAGCCAAAATTAGGTTAATTTATGATAGCCAAGTCTGGAGCAATTGGGCTGAATTCATTTTGTTCTCTGATCCGTAGGTGACATTTGAGGAATAAAACTTAAAATAATAAAATATTCCACTAATGGCACCTGCCAAAAATATCGAGAGGTGCCGTATGTGGAATACCTCAGGTGCCATTGTCTCAGGTGCCATTTAAGCGGGTGCCCAATATGGAATGCTTCGAAATAAACACTATGTTTGCATTGCAAAAAGAGTTGTTTTCCCGCGATAAAAATTGCAAGAATTCAATATTCTAGTTGTAATATCTCCTTATTATTCAAGAACTAAATATATGTTTAATGTTTTGTATAATATTGGCTTGTTGAAAAAAATGATATTCACTCCCTAAATACAATAAACAAGAATTATCTTGTATTTGCATGTTAGCTCCATGGAATAAGTGAGTTTTTTATGTGGCATTGTGCATGATTTTACAAAAAAAACTAATGTTATAAGAAATAAAAGAGTAAACAAATTTTTAAAAATATATTAAAAGCGTGTAAAAAGTAAAAACTAAAAAGGGCATCCGAAATCTCAAATTTTTAAGAACATGACAAGTAAGCTTCGCATTAACTTAAATATTTTTGTAATTCAAAGTATGTAGTATTTTAATACAATATATTTTACATAACATTAAAATAATGTAGGCAAAAACAAGCCTACTACATTTCATCAGAAATATTTTCTTAAGCCTCTTTCAAATCCAGTAAAAATAAACAAAAATTTACTAGTCAAAAGGACAAATACAAGCACTATTGATAAGTCAACGTTATTTAATTTTATTTTTTTGAATATTTTTGGAACGAAGTTCCTTATCGCGCGTTGTGAAAGGGGGCTAGACGGAAAAAATTCTTACGAAAAGTTGTCGCGACACTTTTTGCTATAGTAAGCTATTGTAAGCTGTGCGGCGTGCGCATGTTTCTCTCTCTCTATCTCTCTCTCCCTCTCTCTCTCTCTCTCTCTCTTATAGAAAGCAAGCCAGATATTTTATTTCTATTTCGCATTGAACAGATTATTTTTGTTGAGTGTATACAGGTTTTTTGTATCGAAAGGAACTTCGTTCCATCCGGGTGTCCCTTGACACCTCTCAAGTTTTTTTGTTTTTTTTTTAATAATAAATATTCCTTGAAAAATTACACGAATTGATCTAACCCTAATGTAAGCAAATTATTTGCTTGTGATAAGTGTACTAGTCAACGATTTTAATACTTAGAAATACGTAATATGTATATACAAGAAATATACATCATAAAAATTGTTATCTTTTACATAACTTGTGTACGTTGACACATTTTGCAGACAGTAACGTTTTCTTTGCCTGTCAATTACGTCATTATTACTATGCTTTGCTTACTCAGTTAAGGACGAGCGTTGATAACAGAGCTAATCATTATTTCGTGATAGTAATACAAATAAAACTAGCTGTTTAAAGAAAACAAACATTGTAGAGCCGCAGTAGCGTCAATGCTTGTCATTGCGTATTCCGGTTTGGAGGATAAGGTAGCCGGTAGACTTATGCATGTGTCATTAGACCTCGGCACAAGACAGCAACACACCATTAACAGCTTTGGTGTTTGTTAAGCCATCTACTTGTGGCTATTTTATAAAATAATGTTGATATAGAGCCCCTCCAAGGAACGCTACGCCACTGGACATCACCTATACTTATAATTTTCAACCGACATGACAAAAGGAGGAGGTTTTCAATTCGGTTGTATGTTTTTAGGGTTCCGTACTTATAAGGTAAAACGGGACCCTATTATTAAGCCTCCGCTGTCTGTCTGTCTGCCACCAGCTAGAAAGCTGAAATTTTAACAAATTACGTATTTCTATTGCCGTTATAACAACAATTACTAAAAATAAAAAAAGTGAAAATATTAAGAGTAACATATAATAAAAGAGTTTTTTCGTATTTTTTGCTATAATGGTACGGACGGTTATGCTATAATCGCAAGTAATATAGTTATCTATATTAATATCACAAATGCGAAATTTGGATGTTTGGATGGATGGGTGTTTGTTACTCAATCACGCAAAAACTACTGAACGGATTCGAATAAAACTTGGCACATAGGTAGATGATGGCCTGGAATAGCACATAGGCTATGTTTTATCTCGGAAAATTAGGTGATCCCGCGGGATTAGCCATCAACTTTTATAATGCAGCGGGATGCATGCTGCATATAGTAATATTATAAATGTGAAAGTTTGGACGTTTGGACGAACGAAATTGAATGAAATTTGGCACATAGATAGATGATGACCTGGAATAGCACATACGCTACTTGTTACCCTGGAAAAATTAGGTGATCCCGCGGGATGAGCCATAAACTTTTAAATGCAACGGGCTGCACGTGGCACCTAGTGAACCAATAAAGTTAGATTATTCGAGTTGTTTTTTTTAAGTGCCATACATGTAGACTGATCCTGAGGTTGATAGCTATTTTTGAATGATGAGTATTGATGAGTTTTGGTATTTAGCATCAGTTTGGTGAACTAAACTCATTTTTAACATGATGTGGATTGGGTCCTTTTTGTATAACTACGTCCAAATGATTTAATTGTTATCGTCTAAACTTTGCTGTCATTTATTGAACCTTCTAATGTGAGGTCTTAAATTGCGTTTTGAAAGGAAGTTTTGTTTCTAAATTTGAGAACAGTCTTCACTTAGGCGGCCCTTTAAAATAGACATAACTTTGCTGTCATTTGACGAATTTTATATTGTGAATTTTATTTAAGAACTAGCTGACCCGGCACACGTTGTTCTGCCTTTTTAACTACTCTTATTTTTTTCTATATTTTCTCACCTATTAAACTTTCCCTGGACTTGAACAATTAATTCAAAACCAAAATTAGCCAAACGGTTCAGCCGTTCTTGAGTTTTAGCGAGACTAACGAACAGCAATTGATTTTTATATATATAGATAAACTATTTTTTGCTGATAGTTTAATCAGCAAATAACAGTATATTCTTAAATAAAATTTAAAAGCATTATCACTTTCACTGTCTTAAAATGGTGAACACTTTTACTGACATTTAATTAACACTGAATGGGCAGAGTTTTATGTATCACTAATTAGGTATACTTTTTTTGTTCCTAAATATCACACATGTCAAACTCCTTTATTTGATGTCCCCAGGCGTAACATCTGAGTGCTAAGTGTGAGTTTTTCTTTTCGCATTCGATCGTGAGTGCGTTTGGAGTTTACTAAGAATTTGTATGTGATTTGTACAGCGCCACCTAGTGGTAAACGTGAGAAACCAGTTTACCACTAGGTGGCGCTGTACAAATCACATACAAATTCCTAGTAAACGCCAAACGCGCTCATGATCGAATGCGAAAAGAAAAACTCACACTCAGCACTCAGATTTATATCTAATGCACACCTTGACAGAATACGTTATGTATTCTATACTTTTTTTCGTCGGCATTTGGTAAAACTCCATTGTTATTATACGATTAAACTATAACTTGTACTATAATCGCCTCTGTGGTCTAGTGGTCCGGTGTCGGAGTTGACCACATGAGGTTCCGGGTTCGATTCCTGGGTCGGGCAATTAAAAAATTTTTTTTTCAGTTTTCTGATAAAAACAACGTTGCCCGGGATTGGAAAGTGCCCGGTTGGCGACAGGCTTGCCATCTATTATATTGTGGGACCAAGTAACTTCGGCTAATCGTGGGTGCACTTGTTGTACCTCTGCCCACCTCTTCGGGGATACGGCGTGAAGATACTTTTTTTTTGTACATTAATTTCACTTTTTGACTTTATTTTCAACATATCACTCAACCGGTTTCACTTTTTTAAGCATCTTCAGGATGCTAATATACATACATATATTAACATATATTCTATACTTTCCATCGTCGGCATTTGGTGAAATTCCATTGTTACTAGACACTTTTACTATTCCACTTGTACATCAATTTCACTTCACACAATTTTAATTATATTACTCGACCGGTTTCACTTTTTAAAGCATCTTCAGGATGTAATATACTTAACTGATTAATCAGTTAAGTATATTAATCAGTTAAGTATATTACATCCTGAAGATGTTTTAAAAAGTGAAACCGGTCGAGTAATATAATTAAAATTGTGTAAAGTGAAATTGATGTACAAGTGGAATAGTAAAAGTGTCTAGTAATATATTAACATCCTGAAATATATTAACATCCTGAAGATGCTTAAAAAGGTGAAACCGGTTGAGTGATATTTTAAAAATAAAGTCAAAAAGTGAAATTAATGTACAGGTGATAGTTTAATTGTATAATAAGAATACGTTGTATTTATAACCGGCTATTACTGGCGATTTAGTTCGCGTGATCAAAAATCATTACTTCTTTTTGCGCATTCGGGTGAAAAGTAGGCTATATCCTGCCCTATAAACTCTTTCATTTTTCAGTGAAAGTTCTATCAAATTCGGTTCAGGTGAAATTTTAAAAATGGTTGTTTAGGTAGGTATTAGTATCTTAAAAAAACATACTGCACTAAAAACCAAATCAACCAAAGTTATTTTGAAATCATAGACAACCACTTCAATTTTATTTATATGTATATATACATCCATTTACGACTTAGACACTTTTTTAATCTCTGCATTCTTGAGTTGTTGAGTTCTGCATTGTCTCGCCCGGGTCTGGTACCACCGCCTCACCTATTCCTGCCGCAACAGCGTCAGTGCTTGTCACTGTCGTGTTCCGGTTTGAAGGGTAAGGTAGCCGGTAAACTTATATATATATATATATATATATATATATATATATATATATATATATATATATATATATATATATATATATATATATATATATATATATATATTGATACAGATTAAAACTTTGGGACGATTTGATTTTTTTTGTGCGTCTATTTTTGTTTTGTTTATTTTTTAAAGTAAAAGATATTGAATTTAGTAAACAAAAAAATACAAAACGAAGTAAAAAAATATAATTATGCGAGGCAAGAAGCAAAAATAATTGTTTTCCTTCTCACATCACATATTTTTTTTATTTAATTTTGTATATTTTGTTCACTGTTTTAAGAAGCTAAAGAGCCTATATTATTATTAACTAGCGACCTGTCCGCGGTTGCACCTGCGTAGCTTTTGTTCTCGTGGGAATATCGGAAAAGTTTATATACTAAAACCTTCCTCAAGAATTAATCTATCTATTTAAAAAACCGCATCAAAATCCGTTGCGTAGTTTTAAAGATCTAAACATACATAGGGACAGACTTAGACAGTCGAAAGCGACTTTGTTTTATACTATGTAGTGATTTGTTTATACTATAATTTACTACTTAAAACCTGTATTTTGCCTTTAAGTTTACGGATACGACTTATGGACCTATAAGAAAAGACCATACTCCTTCTTAAAAGGCCAGCAACGCAGCTGCAAGACCTTTGGAGATGTGGCTGCCCATAGGCGGTGGTAATCACTTACCATCAGGTGAGCCTTCTGCTCGTTTGCCCCTTTTTTCTATAAAAAAAAAAACTAAAAAAAGTTTGACAACTGACTTTAGCCGCAAGAAAATAGCGTAGACATGTGTGTTTATTATCATGTATGTCATATACATGTAGTGTGTGTGTGATGTTTGTTTTTATGAATTGCATTTTATTTAAAAACTAGCTGTTGCCCATGACTTCGTCCGCGCGGACTTCGTTTACCCCGCACAGCTCCTCCCCCTTAGGTGATAGCGTGATAATATGTAGCCTATATGTTGACCCGACCTGTTAGTAATATTCATGCAAAATTTGAAGTAAATCCATGCAGTACTATTTGAGTTTACCCCGGACATACATATAGACTTGTTTGTCAAACAGACAAACAGACAAAAATTCTAAAAACTATATTTTTGGCTTCGGTATCGATTGTAGATCACGCCCCAAGTATTCTTTTAAAAAAATATTCAATGTACAGTTTTGAGTTTCCTACGATTTTATTATATGTATAGATAGATATTGGTAATCTGCAATATATAGGTACTTTGACTGTGCCATGTTTCGTAATCTACTGAAGCTTCCAGGCACCGACCACACAACCCATAGACCCCTAATAACAGGCGAATGTCTTCTGTCAACACATCTGACTTATAATTCCGATGTAAATGTCCATTCACCGATACCCAATCAGTGTCGACCAATCAGATTCTCTGTACATCACTGTGGCCTTGAGTAAGCCAATCACGATGTTGCAGCTCAGCTCAGCTAGTTGCCAGAATGCATTCAATACGGAAATTCGAACATTAGGCGTCTATGGGCTGTGTGGTCGTTGCTTCCAGGGACCAAAGCTTTTCCTTCACGTATTAATAAAAATAAATAATAAATAAATATTCACGGGACAAATTACATTTACTGATCTAACCCCAAAGTAAGCAAATTATTTGCTTGTGTTATGGGTGTTAGTCAACGATACTAATACATAGTATATAAATATTTTTACATACTTAATACGTAATAAACACCCAAACCCGGAAATACAAACATTTATGCTCATCACACAAATGCTTGCCCCGTCAGGAATCGAACCCGAGCCCCGTCGATTGCGTAGCCAGGGTCGCTAACCACTCGACCAACGCGGCGGCAAGTAAGGTTTACATACCCAAAGGTTAAAACGGGACCCTTTTACTAAGATTCCACTGTTCGTACGTCTGCCTGTCTTTCTGTCCGTCTGTCACCAGGCTGAATCTCATTAACCTTGAAAGTTAGATAGTTTCCCAGATGAAGTAAATCTGTTGCCGCTATAATAATGTTGCGAATATTCTAGAAAAGTGCAGAGTCAGAACGCTGGAAAAATCTAGAAATGAAAGAAAGAGATAAGCTGCTTCTATTGATAAACAATAGCTGCCGTTAGCAGCAGCTATGCCATAATGGATCTTCTGTTATAGGGCATAAGGAAACATGGCGTGTACTAGGACTTGTTTACAATTAGAATTGTTTACGCGATAAATTCAGAATTTTCGGGAACATAGTCGAACTTTACCTTGGGTATAAATAGGGAGGTGTTGGCGAATAGAGTGCAGTTGCATCCAGCGATTCGAAGCGATAGTATAGACGACCAGTGTAAAGCGATATAGTACAGTGAATACGAGAAGTGTTTTAGATTAAGTGTAGAGAAGTGTTTTAGTTTAATGATAGTGAGTCTTACTACTGTTTATCAGTGTATTTAGGTATTTTTGGAGGTGTTTTGTATATTTGTATAGTAAATACACGGTTTTAATAGAAGTGGTGTTTTATTGCACAATAAGAACCCGAAGCTCGTAACAATAACAAATACTAAAAACAGAATAAAATATTTAATATTTAAGGAGGCTCCCACACAACAAAGATTTTTTTTTGCATTTTTATCTCGATGTTAATAACGACAAAGTAAGTGTAAGTTATGTAAAAAATATAAAAAACATACCACTGGAGCTAAGAATTTGCCTGAAACAAAAAATATTTACATTTTAGTGCAATATTTTATTTAAATTTATATACTATATAATACTAGGTCGCCTATCCAGCAGTCGATCTTCTCAAATGACTTCTCAAACAGGAGAATGTTCTTAACTCAGTTGTATATTCAACGGGACCTCATGATTTGAGAAAATTGGCAAACAACTAGATTATGAAGCAATTTAAAAAAAAAATTAGAAGGTGACGTCACTATATTTTTTAGACACGGAGAATTGTAGAGAAAAAAGTTGCGAATTATTCATAAAAATAATTTTAACGCAGTGAAATATCAGTAAGCGACTTCCCATTTCCAATATCTTCGTAACCCTTCATGAAATCTTCGTGAAATTAAAATTGCTTCCCCGTATTGGTCCCGGGCTCCTTTGAAGAATAGACCAACCGCCGTTCTGTCAGGCAGGTCGATAAGTTAAACCAGTGGCTATACGCTTCACTATCATCGTGACTACTAGGTGGTAGAGTTTTGCATCGGCTCGACCACCTGGTACCACCACCTTGCCTATTCCTGCCGCAATAGCGTCAGTGCTGGTCACTGTCGTGTTCCGGTTTGGAGGGTAAGCATGTGGCATTAGACCTCGCCACAAGATAGCAACGCACCATTAGCACCTTTGGTGTCTATAGGCAATAGTTGACTTTTTCCGTCAGGATATCCATATGCTTGTTTGCTGTCTTATATAATACTAGCAACTTGCCCGCGGTTTCACTCGCGTAGCTTTTGTTCCCGTGGGAATATCGGAAAGTTTTATATACTAAACCTTCCTCAAGAATCAATCTATCTATTAAAAAAACTGCATCAAAATCTGTTGCGTAGTTTTAAAGATTTAAGCATACATAGGGAAAGACAGAGAAAGCGACTTTGTTTTATACTATGTAGTGATAAAAAAAATAACTATCGCCTAAAGACACCAAAGGTGTTAATGGTGTTGATGGTTCTGTTACTACCAGGAGAGCAATCTGCTTGTTTGTTATCTTATAAAAAAGTACTACAGTTATTACAATACGCTGAACATTTAAATGTAGTCACGGTAATAAAAAAGTGACGTCGGCGTTGCGAGCGCAAGGTCACACCGTCCGATATCCGTTCCCGCGCAAATTCGCTTTCATCATAGAGTTTACACAATACAGATTATACATTGTAACAGAGTATATACACGTTATGTCTATTATTGATGAAATTGGGATTTTATTTCTACCGCCGCGCTATGCTATTTCCGCACTGCCTATTATTTGGTCTGTTCAGAATAACTATATCGAACTTAGAATGACAGTTTAAGCCAGGTTATTTTGAGCGTCTCAACTGGTTTTTTTATATCATAAGATAGCAAACAAGCTGATGGGTCGCCTGAATAAAAAAGTCTATCGCCTATAGACATCAAAGATGTTAATGGCGTGTTTCTATCTTGTGGTGAGGTCTAATGTCATATGCATATGTTTACCGGCTACTTTACCTTCCAAACTGGAACACGACAGCGGCAAGCACTTACGCTATTGCGGCAGGAATAGGTAAGGTGGTGGTACCAGACGCGGGCGAGACAATGCAGAACTCTACCACCTAGAAGCCACGATGGTAGTGACTCGCATAGCCAATCGGTCGCCTTTTACGACCTGTCTGGCAGAACGGCAGTTGGCCTATTCTTCAAAGGAGCCCGGGACCAACACGGGGCAAATTATACATAACATATCCATAACATTCAGATTTATTTTTAATCATAAAAAGTTTAAATATTGAAGTACATACGAAAATTATTAATTAACAATAACGGAATCGAGTATTACCATTCACTCTTATCAACAAAAAATCGTTATAATCAACAAAAAATTAACACCGTAATAGGCACAAACTCAAACAGCTTTTTGCGTATGTTACCAAATGGAATTTACAGCCTATTCGCTATAAAAATATTGTTTTTGTTTATTATTTTAATTCTTTTATCGTTACGGGAAGGCTAAGACCAATGGACATGGGGCATTGTCTGTAGTGAAATTTTGTATCAAATATATGAAGTTTTTTACCAAGCTTATGCAATTTCTTACTATTTCATTTTTTATAGTATACTAGTTGTAGCGTGCAGCCCGATGCATTATAAAAGATTTTGGTGAATCCCGTGGTAACACCTAATTTTTCCGGGATAAAAATATAAATAAATAAATATAATAGCCTGTGTGCTATCTCAGATTATTATCTAGCTGTGTGCCAAATTTAATTCAAATCTATTCAGTAGTTTTTGCGTAATTGAGTAACAAACATCCATCCAAACGTCCAAACTTTCGCATTTAGAATATTAATAAAGATTAATATAGTTAATAGCAAAAAAACAGATGGCTTTCGTAATGGACCGAGATATTTTTCGTTAAGGGACACCAAATATCCTAATTTTATTCACTGCATATGCTGCTGAGCTTAGTCTATTGGCAAACTTCTCAATGTGTGGTTCCCAATAAAAAAATCGTGTTTTATTCTTAAAAATACTGTAGAGACGACCAGATATTTTTTAAGTATATATAGCGCGCTATATATACTTAACGTATAGCGTACGCTATTTAGATTCGCATTCGGCGCTATAACATAACGCCACGCTATATACCTAGCGGCTAGCGTAGACCGTAGTTATAACATTATAACCTACGAAGTTAAGAACTACGCGATCTAACGAGTAACGTTCTAGACTGTAGACGCTAGACGTTATAACATAGTATATAACGTTATAGCACTCCATCATCGCTCGTTGTATGATGTTGTGATGATTCACGCGCTATCTCGACCGACTCGCGCGATCAGTGTTCAGAGTGTTAAGTGTGAGTTTTTCTTTTCGCATTCGATCGTGAGCGCGTTTCGAGTTTACTAGGAATTTGTATGTGATTTGTACAGCGCCACGCCTCACACACAAGAAAAACACTTAGCACTCAGTTACACAGTTAGTGGTTAGTAGTTATATAGTTTATAGTCTATAACGCGCTATCATATAATAGTTTATTTGAACAATAGTAATTAGGATCACTATATAATGCAGGCGTTGAAAATTTGAGACACTTGGTTTTGTTTCCATTTCATAACAATTTGTTAATATTGAACCAGTGTATAACTTTTGAAATCGCGCTGTTCCCTTCATCATATTTACCAATTTGTCTCTTTTTTTAAAATAAAAGTGAAGTGTCATCCGTTAAAAGTATTATTCCGTGTTTATCCCCACATGATTTAACAAAAAATGGACCGAGAGTGGACCCCTGTGGGACACCAATGGCGACAGCAGCACCTGTTAATTTATTATTTCAATAATATATATGTCCTGAAATCTTCCATTCAAATAAGTAATCAGATCAAGAGCCTTATTTCTAATGCCATAGTGGTGTAATTTTCTGATTAATACGTTGTAATGAACACAGTCAAATGCCTTAGACAAGTAACAAAATCCCATTTTTGACTCCTTCCAGGCTGTACAATATTTATTCAGAAATTTTACATCAGCAATTAAGGATGTGCGACCCTTTGTCAAATCATATTGCTTTTTTTATGGAATAATTTAAATTTGATAAAATGTCTTACCATTTGCCAAAGAATATTTAAGAAAAAGTTGAAAAGGAATTTACTGATTTTGCACCGATTTTCAAAAATCAAGTTTTCACTAGATCTCCGTTTTGAGGTCCTAGGAACCTTATCCAACTATTTTCACGATAATGTTAATATGTCTGTATGTATGTGTGTATACATATACATATATGTGTGTATCTAAGCATCTCATAACTTTTGAACGGTTTGACCGACCGAAACGCTGTTGAAGGCATTTTATTGGATTTCGCTTAACTTAGACTTTCTGAAAATTTCTTTCTTTCTTTCTGAAAAAATCTCAAAACATTTTAGGCGAAACTACTTTTTTTAATATAACTACCAAATTAATGTGCCAACTGAGAACAAAATCTAATCAGCTCTATTCCTCAAAAAACTGCGTCTAATGCGTAAATTGCATCATAATCGGTTTATCCGTTCAGCAGTTATCGTTAAAAAAGGTATTTTTTCGACATTATACCAAACCAAAACCAAAAAACTATAACCAATACCAAAATATTGCAACATTTTTTTGATATACTGCAATCTTACTTAAAAAACTATGTGGAATGCTGTTTCAAAATTAAAAATCAAATTATTTTTTAAAAGTTACAGTTTTCCAATATTAAAATTACATTGTTTACAACAAATTTACTTAATATTTTTAAAATGACTTTCAGGCTAATATGCCGATTTCTTTAAAAATCTAGTCAACTTTTCTACTTAAAAACTGCATCAAAGAATCGTTAATTCTTTCGGGATTCATCAATGACACTTGATGAAAAAAGTTTTTTTTGACATTTCCCAGTAACTTTTTTTAACCCATTGATTAAATAGTAAAATAAAACAACTTAGAGCTCAAAAAATGCTGTGAACTTCATTTAGAGGATCAACATCGATCAGTATTCTGAAAATATACATCTTTTCGATTATTAAAATACTATTATTTTTACAAACTTTAGATATTTGAAATCTCAAAAAACATGAGGCTCTATAGTTTTTGCTTCGTTGAGCTTATAATCAGTTAGCGGGAAGTTTCAGGGATGGCCTGCAGGGTCAACCAGTTTACAGATTTTTTTCAAAGATTGTACTCAGGGTAGGCGGAATCGAGATCGGTTGGATGTTAGTGGTGAATTGTCTGATTTAGAAGCCGACTTAATAAATTGAATAACTTTGCTGAGTTTCTTCAAATCAGCGAAACACCATTTGTTATACAACGATTAAATATTACAGTTAGGTATGGTGTAATGACTTTTATTACTAAAGCAATGATTTTTGAGGAGTGATCCCGAAAATCATAAGTTTTTTGTTGATTTCTAATGTTTCAAAAGATTTTCTTAGCATCGACAAAAAAAAATCAAATGTGTGTTTGCGATTAGTATGTTACTAACACAATGGTTTAGTCATTGTTCTACAGAATATGATTTTTTAATTATGTGTACGCCAAAACGGCAGGTCGTAGCGTCGTTATTAACATCATTATGTATACTCACATCTAACTCCTTCACCTACTGCCACAGAATAAAAGATTTTGAGTTTGAGTTTGAGAATATTGGACTCTTCAAAACATGTATCTTAAATAATGGGTTATTTACTTTTAATAGTAGATCCGCGTATTTATAGAAAATCACCAGCATTTGTTCAAAACATATGCTGTAGTGACTGGAAATTCATTTTAGAAACTGAGGGAAATTCCATATGTTTAAACAAAAATAAGCCCTAACTCTTTACCTTCAGCAAAATTTCGTAAAAAGCTGTTTGATTCAGCATTGAATAAAACTTACTATGGTGCTCAAGAATTTTTTACTGATAAAATCAAATGACAATATTAATGGCTCTCTATTTGTCAACACTATTGTAAATATAACCTAATTAATCGAATTCAACACAATTTGATTCTTATGTTCTTTTTTAAAAATATATTTTTAATATTTGAAATAATACATTTTAAAATCTAAGTGCTGTCAATACTGTGTAAAATATTAAATATATAAGTAGTTTGGAAAATCCAATTGTGCACATGTCAAAAAATTCGTTTTCATAATTATTATATTTATATTTAAATTAAACTAAATATATGGATTAAATTATTATTAAATAGCCACAAACAAAATCTAAAAATCATTTATATATTATACAATGTAACATCGCTGGACTTCATAAATCCTAAAGTAAGTAAATTATTTGCTTGTGTTATGGGTGTTAGTCAACGAAAGTGTTTTCCCCGTGTTGGTCCCTAGGCTCCTTTGAAGAATAAACCAACTGTCGTTCTGCCAGGCAGGTCGTAAAAGGCGACCGATTGGCTACGCGAGTCACTACCATCGTGGCTATTTGGTGGTAGAGTTCTGCATTGTCTCGCCCGGGTCTGGTACCACCGCCTTACCTATTCCTTCCGCAATAGCGTCAGTGCTTGTTGCGGTCGTGTTCCGGTTTGGAGGGTAAGGTAACCGGTAAACTTATGCATGTGGCATTAGACCTCGCCACAAGATAGCAACGCACCATTAACATCTTTGGTGTCTATAGGCGATGGTTGACTCTTTTCATCAGAAGACCCAACTGCTTGTTTGCTATCTGATGATATAATGATGAGATGTACAGTCCCGAACAAAACTGACACTCAAAACTGTCGCTAATTTCCATTGATATAAAAAACCCCATGAGTAGTTAAAGATATGGAAAAAACATGTATGTCTTTGCATATCCAATCTTAAGAGCAAGACTTAAAGTTGTTTTTACAAAGCAATGTGCAAAATGTAATATACCTAATTGACAGTTTCGCGACCGACGCGATTCTATTTGAAATGAGCGCACAATTTAAAATTGTGCACTCATTTTTGGAGGATATATCAATTAGATGAAAACCCGGCTTCGTTCGGAAGTCTCATAATACGCAATCTTATATACTAACTCAAATAGAAGACATTAAAACGTAGTAACACTGTAGTGATGTCTTCTTTCAACTATTACGTTGGTTTAATAAAGTCAACACTATAGTGTTGCTATTTTTTAATTTCTACTCTTTTACGAACGAAGAGAAATAAGTTTCACGATAACCTGCGCTCCGTTCTACGACACTTTAATAAATGCTCACGCCATCTACACCACGTATTTGTAACCTTTAAAGAAATATGGCCGATTTGTCTGTCAGCACGGTTAGAATTTTTAATCGCTATTTTAACAAAATACTCGACAATCTGAATTTTGCGGATACATGTTGTCGACTCAAAATTATTATTTTTTTACGCTTTATAATTTAGGTAAGGTTTCGATTGAGTCTACCGTAACCCTTGACGAAATTATTAATATAGATGTATAACACTCAATCTTGTAAATTAACATTCTTTCTTCCTTTCTTTCTATTGTTACAAAACGGCCATTATATCATCAAAAATGACTTAAGAGAGACGTATTAAAGCGACATTAAACTTATTCCAAGTTAGTTAATAGTGAAGCCCCGTTATCTCCCGTCACCCAGACGTATATAAAGATAGGAAAAAAGGGCCCGCCCTACTTATGTAGAGTTACAAAAAATAGACAAGTCGAGTGGGGGAGCGTCCTCTATCCTTGTCTCTCCTATATCGCCGTCCCGTTTTAACTATCCTATTTCTACACGTGTCGAAGAATCGTTGTTTTTTAATGCCGTGACGTCAGGGGTATGATTAATATACATGTTGATTTAATTATGTGTGGGATGTTACATCAGTTGTTGTGGAGAATATTTTGCTACCCTGATTGTTGAGTACCTTGACTGAGGTTGATAGCTTGGGTATGATTTCCAGTATAGATGGACATTTATGTGATGAGCATGGATATTTTTATTTAATTTTTATTTATACGTAGGTCAATTTATAAGTTTTGCGTAACTTAAAAAAACAACATGTTATAACCAAAATATTATGTTTATTGTTTTTCAAAATAATCTCCTTTACATTTTAAACATTTTTTCACGCAATTTTTAAAAAATTCACCATTTTTTAAAACAGAAGGACCACAGATCTGAAGGCATGTTTTCGCTTAACCTGAAGGCTTAGGTTCCCCGTGTTTGCTCAGTCTCCTTTGATGAATATGCCAATTGCCGTTCTACCAGGCAGATTGATAATAATATGGGTTACTACAAGATCGGAACGCGGCCACACATAGAGTAGACCCGGCGGAAGGAACACAGCAGGCTTGTAATTTTTTTTATTAATTTATTATAATACTAGTTGTTACCCGCGGCTTCGCTCGCGCATATTTACTTTAGAACTTATTTAATTTTTCTTTATAAGCTACTTCCCTTATTTTACCCCTTTGGGGATCGAATTTTGAAAAACGCTTAAATACGTAGACGTAATTCATTTTTTTTGTACTTAATTCAAGCAGATTTTATGCAAATTTGTCCAGGGAATAAAAAGTTTCATACAAACTTTTTTCCTATTTCATTCCCTTCGGGGTTGAATTTTAAAAAATCTTTCCTTAATGGATTCCTACATCAAGAGAAATACGTGTGCGAAATTTCAAGTTTCTAGCCTTAAGGGTTTGGACTTTGGCCTGTGCGTTGATACATCAGTCAGTCACTTTTGCCTTTTATTTAGGTACAATATAATATTATCAAATATTTAAATATTACTACAGTCTACACAATTGTTTATCCGCTGGCGTGTCATCTAACGTTTGCAATCCGCCAGCGATCAGCGATGACTCGGTAGACGTAATTAAAAATCATCAAAAACGTCTCCAATTACTTGCTGGTCACTGGATACACTTTTTGCGATGTCACAGCATCAAAAATAATCAAATGGTAACGCCTGCCACTGATATACAAGGCTGGTATGTGTCTTGCAATAACTTAACAATTAGAATAATTTTGCATTGCGAGTTACGTTATAACCCCGCCGGGTAGCTTCACCCGTGAATATATTAACATGCCATCGATCGAGTTTTTTATACAACCTTGCATCCCTATTTCAACCCTTTAGGGGATGAGTTTTGAAGAAAAATAATAGCCTATGTTTGTCTCCAAATCTTTGACTGTCTTCATTCCCATTTTTTTCAAAATCCGTTCATCGGTTTCGTTCAGGCGTCACAAGCAAACAAATAAAATCACTTTCGAAAAGTAATTGGTATGATTAGCAATTAGTCTCAGGGTTTTGTCTTCTTAATAATCTAATATTTTACCAATAATAACCTTTTATTACACAGTTTTGTTTTAACACATTTTTAAAATGTATCTATATAAGTATACATAATAACTAAATCCTTATTAATATGTTTTAAATGCTTTAAATTCTCATTAGGATCGACTATCCGGGCTAGTATAGGTATTCTACCTATCCTAGCCCAGATAGTCCAGGAGGGCCCAGATAGACGAGATAGCCGAGGTGGGAAAAGTTTTTTATTAGTCCAGAAAAAAAGGAAACCAAACTTATGCGTAGTCTTATACAACTTAATTCATTTATAAAAAAAAAAAAAATATTTGTGTGCAAGGACAAGATTTATATAGCCATAATATAATTGAGTGTGTAGACGCTACTTTGAAATGCATAAAATATCATAGGTAAAAAAATGAAATCATACCTACCTATGCGTACAATAATTTATAAAGAAAAATTTTTTTCTTTCTTATATTGCGTGCAAGGACAACATTTGTACACTGTACAGCCATATAATTAAGTGTGTAAACGCTACTTTGAAATGCATAAATATCATAGATAAAATACATAACCACAGATAAACAAACAAGGAACAGGTTTAAAAGAAAAAAGCCCGCCAACCAGTCCTAAATGCAGCAAGCCAATCGTTAGATGGTAAATAGACCAATAGAAATGGTCTATGATTTCGAACTTTATGCAGGATGCGTCATTTGGTCGACCAATGGGCTGCGCGTACGCAACGCCCTTCGAGCGACGGCCCTTTGAATTTTAAAAAGGTTTTATACTTTAACTTGTAAAGTTTATAATATTTAGTTGATTTTTTTCTAAATGTAAATATTTTCTAAAAAATAAATTACTTATGACCAAGTTTGATTTGTTTTATAGAAAATTTTCAAAATTGAGGACAGCTTTTTTTAAGGATAGCAAACTGATGTCCTGATGAAAAGAGTTAACCATCGCCTATAGACAACAAATATGTTAATGGTGCGTTGCTATCTTGTGCCAAGGTTTAATGCCACATCCATAAGTTCACCGGCTACCTTATCCTCCAAACCGGAACACGACAGTGACAAGCAGTGACGCTATTAAGGCAGAAATAGGTAAGGTGGTGGTACCAGAACCGGGCGAGACAATGCAGAACTCTACCACCTAGTAGTCAAGATGGTAGTGACTCGCAAAGCCAATCGGTCACCTTTTACGACCTGCCTGGCGAAACGGCAGTTGGTCTATTTTTCAAATGAGCCCGAGCCATCACGGGGAAAGCTTGCGTCAAACTCTACTTTTTAAATGACTTCTACTCTTGTTCTAGGGGTTAGCATATTCGGCTTAAATCGTGAGGACGAAGGTTCTATCGCCGGATCAGGAAATAATGTAATTATGTTTTTCTCTAAAAACTCCAAAATTTCAGTAGAAACTCGGAGCCCGTGCTGTCTATCCCGGTTATCGTGAGAAATATGAGTTAATCTTTATCAGGTCAGTAAAAATATGGCGTTGGGGATCACCACTCATCTCACCAAACCAACAAAACTGGTGAATTATGTCTATAGGCAATGGTTTCTCTTTGCATCAGAAGAGCCATCAGCTTGTTTACTATCTAATGATAATAATAATAACGAACTACGAATAATAGGCGACCGATTGGCTATCGAGTCACTACCTTCGTGGCTACTAGGTGGTAAAGTTCTGCATTGTCTCGCCCGGGTCTGGTACCACCACCTTACCTATTCCTGCCGCAATAGCGTCAGTGATTGTCACTGTCGTGTTCCGGTTTGGAGGGTAAGGTAGCTGGTAAACTTATACATGTGGCATTAGACCTCGCCACAAGATAACAACGCATCATTAACATTTTTGGTGTCTATAGGCGATGGTTGACTCTTTCCATCAGGAGACCCATTTGCTTGTTTGCTATCTTATGATATAACACGTTTACACATGCATAAATTTACCGGCTACGTTACCCTCCAAACCGGAACACGACAGTGATAATCTCCGACGTTATTGTAGCAGGAATAGGTAAGGTGTTGGTACCAGATCCGGGCGAGACAATGCAGAACTCTACTACCTAGTAAAAATTCCCCAGAAATTTCTCCAGAATCACGTAAAGTTTATATGTTTATAATGTATTTCATGGGGAAGAAATTGTATACGTAAATTCTAATACGGCCCCGTATATGAAAGTTACAAGCACTGACGCTATTGCGGCAGGAATAGGTAAGGCGGTGGTACCAGACCCGGGCGAGACAATGCAGAACTCTACCACCTAGGAGTTACGATGGTAGTGACTCGCATTGCCAACCGGTCATCTCTTACGACCTGCCTGGCAGAACGGCAGCTGGCCTATTCTTAATAGAAGCCCCCACAAAGGAATCTAAATAAAATCTAAATAAAAAAAAATGAAAACGGAAAATATGAATCGCCTCTGCGTTCTAGCGGTATGATGTCGATGAGCGCATGAGGTTCCGGGTTCAATTCCCGGGTCAGGTAAATTAAATGTTTTTATTTCAGTTTTCTGATAAAAACAACGTTGCCCGGGATTTGATTGCCCGGTTAGCGATAGGTTTGCTAGGTATTAAATTTTGGGACTAACGGCCGGGTTCCGAAATGCAAATTAATTTTAACAAGCAATTAATCTGTTTTTAACATAATTTTTACAAGAAACTGATCTGTTAAACACATATTAATTGTTAGTTAAAATTAATTTGCGTTTCGGAAACCGTCCGTAAGTATCTTCGGCTAATCGTGGGTGCACTTACCTCTACCTGCGTCTTTGGGGATAAGGGCGTGAAGATACTTCTATTATATCGATTTTCCGCCCCGTTGGTCGAGTGGTTAGCGACCCTGATTACGCAATCGATGGGGCACGGGTTCGATCCCCGACAGTGACACGCTTTTGGTGATGAGCATAAATGTTTGAATTTCCGGATTTGGGTGTTTATTAAATATATTCTAGTATTTATATATGTATTTCTATGCATCAGTATCGTTAACTAACACCCATAACACAAGCAAATAGGTAATTTGCTTACTTTAGGATAAGATCAGTAAATGTAATTTGTGATTGTGATATTGTGAATATTTATTTATATTTAGCTGAGGCGTGCAGCCCGCTACATTATAAACGTTTTTAATGAATCTCGCGGGATCACCCAATCTTCCGAAATATAAAGTAGCCTATGTGCTATTCCAGGTTATCATCTACCTGTGTGTCAAATTTCATCGAAATCCGTTCAGCAGTTTTTTGCGTAATTGAGTAACAAACATCCATTCATCCAAACATCCAAACTTTCGCATTTATAATATTAATACGTATATAGAATATCTGACCCGGCTAACGTTGTTCTGCCTTTCTAACTACTCATATTTCTTGTCTATATTTTCTCACCTTTTAAACCTTCCCTGGACTTCAACAATCAATCCAAAACCAAAATTAGCCAAATCGGTTCAGCCGTTCTCGAGTTTTAGCGAGACTAACGAACAGAGTGCTAAGTGTGAGTTTTTCTTTTCGCGTTCGATCGTGAGCGCGTTTCGAGTTTATTAGAAATTTGTATGTGATTTGTACAGCGCCACCTAGTGGTAAACTGGTTTCTCACGTTTACCACTAGGTGGCGCTGTACAAATCACATACAAATTCCTCGTAAACTCCAAACGCGCTCACGATCGAATGCGAAAAGAAAAACTTACACTTAGCACTCAGCAATTGATTTTTATATATAAGATAGATGTATATACACCTATGTATTATATAGCATGTGCTGTATAATATAGCGGGCGCTCTTACGGGCGAAACTGCGTGGCTTGCTTAGTATTAATGTAGATTAGAGGCGTAAGTGGTGATTTTATCAGAACTGTATATTCTGTAGGTATGAGTGGAATTGAGGTTATGCCTCTCTCTGTGTGTGTGTGTGAGACAAGGCGCAGAGGTCAGACGCAGCGGGTATCGGGCAGTGACCGACGCCGCGTCATCGTCACGTGAGACACGAACCGTTTGACTGATTACGAAAGAAGAGGTTCGACGTTCATGTAGAGCGTAGATTTTTATAGCAAACAAGAAGATCGCTCTCCTGATGGTAAGAGAAACCATCGCCTATAGAATTCAAAGATTTTAATGGTGCGTTACTATCTGTGTGGCGAGATGGCAATGCTACATGCATAAGTCTGCTGGCTACCTTACCTTCAGAACCGGAACACGTCAATGATAAGCATCGATGCTACGGCAGGAACTCTTCTAACTAGTAACCATAATGGTAGAGACTTGCATAACAAATCGTTCGCATTTTACGAAATGCCTAACAGAATAGAGGGTGGTCTAGTATCCTCATTTCCTGGGAGAATTTTTAGAAGAATAGGCCAACTGCCGTTCTGCCAGGCAGGTCGTAAAAGGCGACCGATTGGCTATGCGAGTCACTACTATCGTGGCTACTAGGTGGTAGAGTTCTGCATTGTCTAGCTCGGGTCTGGTACCACCGCCTTACCTATTCCTACCGCAATAGCGTCAGTGCTAGCGGCACTGTCGTGTTTCGGTTTAGAGGGTATGGTAGCCGGTAAATTTATGCATGTGACATTAGACTTCGCCACAAGTTAACAGCGCACCATTAACATCTTTGGTGTCTATAGGCGATGGTTGACTCTTTCTATCACGAGACCCTTCTGCTTGTTTGCTATCTTAAGACATAAAAAAGAACCGTATGGAGACCCATGTGGAGGGCTTGTTTCCAACAGTGTGGCTCGGCTTTAATGTTTATTTTTATTAATTTAATGTATTTCTAATGCAATTTATTTAAAAATATTATATCCTGCAGTCCTCCGCAATATGAACATTAACTGTGCGAAATTTCATATCCCACCGTTCGCGTAATTGTCCTAAAACGGGGTACAAAGTTTTTGCCTTAATATGTGGATACAATTTGCTACAAGAATTGGTGGAAAGTATCAAATATAAATTAACTAGCTGACCCGGCAAACGTTGTTTTGCCTTACATATTAGGAATCCATAGCGGACAAACAACGTGACACTAATAATTTATATAAGACTACGGGATTGTCCTTCCACGCAGCCAAAATGACATTAAACTTTATATGGTGGTTAAGTATTCTTAATTTTTTTAATATTCCGCGCAATTTTCTTAATATTTTCTTTTATAAGAACCTTCTCCTTACAATTACAAACACAACAAAAAATTACCGAAATTGGTCCAGCCATCCAGGCGTGATGTCGTGACTAAGGAAAATAGGGATTGGTTTTTATATATATAGATTTCAGGTTTTTCCAGAACTCCTATAATCTCATAGCAAAAACACTAGCCCCCAATTCATTTACCATAACCATATCAATTCGAAGCGATTATTACATATATTAACTAGATTTAACGACGCGCCGGCTTATAACGCGGCATAAATCATAATATGTGAGAAAATGTATAGAGGAGTCCTCCTTGTTGGTTCCGGGCTCCTTTGAAGAATAGACCAACTGCCGTTCTGCCAGGCAGATCGTAAAAGGCGACAATTGGCTATCGAGTTACTGCCATCGTGGCTACTACGTGGTAGAGTTCTGCATTGTCTCGCCCGGGTCTGGTACCACCGCCTTACCTATTCCTGCCGCAATAGCGTCAGTGCTGGTCACTGTCGTGTTCCGGTTTTGAGGGTAAGGTAGCCAGTAAACTTATGCATGTGGCATTAGACCTCGCCACAAGATAGCAACGCACCATTAACATCTTTGGTGTCTATATGTGATGGTTGTCTCTTTCCATCAGGAGATCCATCTACTTGTTTGCTATCTTATGATATAAAAAAAATATCTTCGGCTAACAGTGGGTGCATTTGTTGTATACGTCTGCCTGCCTCTTCGGGGTATCGTCGCGAACATATTTTTTCTTATCACTGATTAGCTCGTTTTACACAGAATTAACCACAGGAAGTAAGTAAGTAAGGCGTAATGTGTGTTTTAGTAGGAATCCTGACTAAACATTACTAACATTGAAATGTTATCGAGTCAGTAATGTGTCGCGTAGGTATGACGACGACGGACGTGTAACGCGATGTATTTAACATTAGTTCAAAAATTAAGATTTAAATCAAAGTTATTCCTGTTAGTCTGGGTTTTTTGAAGGGCCAACTGCCGTTCTGAAAGGCAGGGCGTGAAAGGCGACCGAATGACCATGCGACACACTACTATCGTGGTTACTAGGTGGTAGAGTTCTGCATTGCCTCGCTCGGGTCTGGTACCACTGCTTTACCTATTTCTGTCGCAATAGTGTCAGTGCTTGGCACTGTTGTGTTCCGATTTGAAGGGTAAGGTAGTCGGTAAACTTATACATGTCATATTAGACTTCGCCACAAGAACGCACTATGCGTTGTTATCTTATGGCGAGCTAGTATAGAGGTACAAGTATCTACGCGGATAGACTACCGTTCTGAATGATTTTGATACCGATGTAACAAAGATGTAAATAACGATACACTATTAACATCTTTGTTGTCGATAGACGATGGATGACTCTTCAAATCTGCTTGCTTGCTATCTTATGACATAAAAAAATGTTCTATTGAAATAAATCTTTACAGGCACATTTGACGAGTGGACATTTTTTATAATGACTACAAGGTCTGAACGCAGCCACGTACTGAGAAGATCCGATGGAACTCAGTGGGCTTTTTTTCATCTACTTTTTTAAAAATATATGTTTAATAGGTACTAGCTGCATTATAAAAGTTTTTGGCGAATCCCGCGGGATCACCTAATTTTTCCGGGATAATAAATAGGCTATATATTCCAGATCATCATTTACTTGTGTGCCAAATTTCATTCAAATCCGTTCAGTAGTTTTTGCGTGATTGAGTTACAAACATCCATCCATCCCAACATCCAAACGCTCTCATTTATGATGTTATTACCTATAGAATAATTGTATTACAATAATAAATTCATTTTACAGATTGGCATGAGGAGTAATTTATCTCAGGCTTTCCTATCGTCCATGTAATCTGAAATTTTCGATACTTTATTTTACAGAATTATTTTGATATTTTTTAAATTTATTTATTGGCAAATCCCTTTTATCTTCGGGAAGCTTATTTTAAAAGCGTATACTGCTGCAGTAGCGGATCTAGGAAGAGGAAGGCTAAGGAGCTTAAGCCCCATCCAAACCTTGAAAATTTTGGGACTAACGTTTACTAGGTGGTAGAGTTCTGCATTGTCTCGCCCGGGTCTGGTACCACCGCCTTACCTATTCCTGCCGCAATAGCGTCAGTGCTTGTCGCTCTCATGTTCCGGTTTGGAGGGTAAGGTAGCCGGTAAACTTATGCATGTGGCATTAGATCTCGCCACAAGATAGCAACGCACCATTAACATCTTTGGTGTCTATAGGCGATGGTTGACTCTTTCCATCAGGAGACCCTTCTGCTTGTTTGCTATCTTATGATATATAAAAAAAAAATTTGATGATTACTTTGATGAAGTCTGCCCTCAGTTGAAGTAAGCCCTCCCAAACAAAATTTCCAGATCTTTCACTGCACTGCTCCATAAATAAGTCACTTGTTCTGTAGAGACATTTTTACGAACACACATCAGATTCTCATATAAATATATACTCAGCGATATAACAGTAAGAATATGACATGACATCTATATAAGAAACTAGCTGACCCGGCAAACTTTGTTCCGCCTTAATGGCAATAAATAAGCAGATTAATTTTTTAATTGAAAAAAAAAAGTATCCTATGTCCTTCTCCTGGCTCTAAACTACCTCCCTGCCAATTTTCAGCTAAATCGGTTCAGCCTTTCTTGAGTTATAAGTGGAGTAACTAACACGACTTTCTTTTATATATATATATATATATATATATATATATATATATATATATATATATATATATATATATATATATATATATATATATATATATATATATATATATATATATATATATATATATATATATATATATATATATATATATATATATATATATATATATATATTTCATATAATATTTCACAATCATTTTTATCATCTTAGGGGATGAATTTCGCAAAATCCTTTCTATATCTACGTTTACATCGCAAGAATAATCAATGTGAAAAAATTTCAGCCTTCTTGATGCAAGGTCTGGCTAGGCTAGGTGTTGATAGGTCAGTTACTGAGGACTCTTTTTAGGGTTCTGAAGTAAACTAGGACCCCTTAGGGTAGACAGACGGCGACTGCAATATAACGCAAATGCGCAGTCCGATTGCAGTTCAAATGCAGTTGGCGTGCAGTCGCGTGAACTGCCATTTAGCAGTCGGATTGCAGATGAAATGCAGTCCGTCTGTCTACACCCTTATAGTTTCGCTACGTCCGTCCGTCCGTCCGCACGATAGCTCAGAGATCCATATTACTAGAAAGCTACGACACGCCCGATGACACAAATATATATATTAGTTACGTCCACAAAATCCATACTAGTCCATACTATCCATACTAATATTATAAATGCGAAAGTAACTCTGTCTGTCTGTTACGCTTTTACGGCCAAACCACTGAACCGATTTGGATAAAATTTGGTACAAATATAGTTTGAGACCCAAGAAAGGACATAGGATAGTTCTTATCCCGGAAATCCTACGGGAACGGGAACTATGCGGGTTTTTATTTTAGAATTTTTTCCACGCGAACGAAGTCGCGGGCACAGCTAGTGGTAAAATAAAATCTTGAAAAATATTTTTTTTTCAAGATATGCCCTACATGTAAAGTGAAAACGTTAATTATTTTCTCACATACCCCATCGTATGGGGTATCGTTGGATAGGTTTTTAAAAAATATTGTAGAATTGTGGAAATAAGTTTTCGATTAAGGGACTCGTTTGTAAAATATTAAACTTTTAAGTACTAAATTTGTTAGAGTCCAGTATCCCCCCTCAGCATGATAAACGGTTAGTTTTGGGGGGTGGGACAAGAACCATATAGTAGTAAACATAATGAAGTTTAAAAGAAAACTATTACGACTTAGAAGGCTTTACAAGTTTTTGCGTAATAGTCGACTAACTTATGAAATGTATTTAGAGAAATTTTTATAGGTGGTGAACCTGGTGCTTAATATATTTGTCATTGGCGTTGAATAGTTTAAATGTTCATAGTATGACATTATAAAAGCCCTCTTCTTAATCCGCATTATTGTGATGGGCAACTTCGGAAACCTACATTGCGCGTGGCCTGACACACACCAATTTTTTATTAGGCTGTATCGAATTGCGCCGTAACATAATGAAACATTTGAAAAATTTAATTATTTATTTATTTATATAATATATATTTATTTAATAATAAATAAATGTAAGTAGATAATTATCTTTGTTTTTAATATTTTTTTGTTACGGGTTGACCTGAAAAACTTTCTATTAAATAAATAAATAAATATTCAGGGGACAAATTACACTTACTCTAACCCCAAAGTAAGCAAATTATTTGCTTGTGTTATGGGTGTTAGTCAACAATACTAATACATAGAAATTCATATTTAAATACTAGAATATATTTAATAAACACCCAAACCCGGAAATACAAACATTTATGCTCATCACACAAATGCTTGTCCCCGTCAGGGATCGAGCCCGAGCCCCGTCGATTGCGTAGTCAGGGTCGCTAACCACTCCACCAATGGGGCGGTCAAATTAAACTAGAGGTGTTAACTAGAGATATAGAGATAAGCTCATCCATTGATGTTTTTTTCTATGTTGACTAACACCCATAACACAAGCAAATAATTTGCTTACTTTGGGGTTAGATCAGTAAGTGTAATTTGTCCCGTGAATTATTATTCTATCATTGTTATCGTGTTAGTGATTATTGTGTTTTTTTTGTATCAAAAGATAAGAAACAAGCAGATGGATGATGGATTTCCTGATGGAAAGAGGCAAGTATCGTCTATAGATATCAAAGATGTTAATAGTGTTGCTATACGTGTTGCGGGATGGTTATGACACTTGCATTAATTTACCGGCTATCCTACCCCCTAAATCAGAACAGGACAACGACAAACATTTTATTATTTGTGTTGGAAATCACTTCCTATTTATTTATGTTATTTCATAGGATAGCCAACAAGCTAAAGGTTTTCCTCAACAAGGACATCAAGGATGTTAATGGTGGATTCCTAACCGTGTTTGGCGTCGGAATACCACATACATAAGTTTACTGGCTATTTTACCGTTCAAACCAGAACACGACAGTAACTAGCACTGGCGCTATTGCGGCAGGAATAGGTAAGGCGATGGTACCAGAGTGAGCGACACGTTGTGGAACTCTACCACTAAGCACAACTTACTATAAAACAGATTTACAACGAGAATCTTAAATAATCTTCTTGGGACTGGGGAATCCCCGGGGTTGGAGAAGACGAAAAATTATTAATCTATTATTATTATCTAAAATCTCTGAATTTTGGTCGGGTTTTATGGATGTGAAGGAAACAATGTCGTCGTGTATGGCGAGTTTTTTTCATGGAATAGGGGGCAAACGGGCATGAGGCTCACTTGATGGTAAGTTATCACCACCGCCCATGAACAGCTGCAACACCGGAGGTACTGCAGGTGCGTTGCCGGCCTTTAAGGAATGAGTACGCTCTTTGCTTGAAGGCCCCTAAGTCGTATCGGTTCGTAAACACATCCGCTGGTAATTGATTCCACAGAGAGTCGTGCGGGGCAAAAAACGCTTTTAAAATCGCAATGTAGTGGACTTGCAGACATCCAAATGGTTAGGATGGAATTTAGAATTTTGGCGTGATGTCCGATGGTGGAAATCAGCGGGTGGTATTAAGCCGAACAACTCCTCGGAACAATCCCCGTGGTAATAGCGATTGAAGATGCAGAGAGAACCAACATCTCTTCGCAATGCCAAAGGATTAAGCCAATCGGAAAAAGCCGAAATATATATATATATATATATATATATATATATATATATATATATATATATATATATATATATATATATATATATATATATATATATATATATATATATATATATATACATGTATATACATACAATGTGATACTAACTGCCTGTATGACTAATAAAACCAGAATCCAGAAGGACTTTATTCAATAAAACTTTTTATTGTAAAATTATTACCAGATAATACAAAAATATTCGACTAAATTCATGAATGCATGCACCGAGTCTTGTAAATGAACTCTGTAAAGAACTCAGAAGTACTTTATTCAGTAAAACTTTTTACAAGTTATTTTGACACGTCAACATATTTTTTTAAAAACTACTACCGGATCGGAAACGCGGCCACACACTGAGAAGATCCGGCGGAAGAAACTCAGCAGTTTTGTCTTTCGTCATATCTATTTTTTTTACAGTATCACAATATTACAAAAAATATATATAAGATCAGTATGAGGAGCAATTAATCCCACGCTTTTTGTCTTCTAAATAATCTGAGATTTTATAATATCCTTTTTTACACAGTTTTGTTTTAACACATTTTTTAAATTTATTGGGTAAATCTCTTATAGGTAGTTTCTGGAAGTTTATTGTAAAAGCGTATACAATAGATACATGATAGTTACACTTTCACGCAAAAACGGCGAAACAGGTTTGGATGAAATTTGACACACATATAAATGAAATCGTGGATTAGCACTTAGGATACTTTTTCTTCTGGAAAACTCAGTTATTCCCGTGGGATTCACGGAACAAATCACACTTACTGAACTAACCTCAAAGTAAGTAACTTATTTGCTTGGGTTATGGGTGTCAGTCAACGATACTAATACATAGAAATACATATATAAATACATGGAATATATTTAATAAACCCCCAAATCCGGAAATACAAACATTTATGCTCATCACATAAATGCTTGTCCCCATCGGGGATCGACTACTAGATGGTAGAGTTCTGCAGAGTTCGGTCGGTGGAAAACCTAGTGTTCCGGTGTCGCTGTTGACTACATGAGGTCTCGGGTTCGATTTCCGGGTCGGGCAAATGAAAAAAGAATTTTTCAGTTTTATTTTATTAAGTCACCCCTGTGGTCTAGTGGTCCAGCGTTGGCGTTGTCCACATGAGGTTCTGGGTTCGATTCCCAGACCGGGCACATAAAAAAGTGTTTTTTCAGTTTTCCGAGAAACACAAAGTTGACCGAGATTGGAAAGTGCCCGGTTGGCGATAGGCTTGCCACCTATTACATTTGTGGGACCAAGTATCTTCGGATAATCGTGGGTGCACTTGTTGCACCTCTGCCTACAGCTTTGGGGATATGAGCTTGAAGATACTCTGACAAAAACAACGTTGTTCGGGATTGGAACTTCAGTTGTCTAATAAAAACAACGTTGCCCGGGATTGTAATTTCTGTTGCTTAAAAAAACAACATTGCCCGGGATTGAGAAAGTGCCTGGTTGACGATTTGCCACCTATTACATTGTGGTTGGTACCTCCACCTACCTCTTCGGAGATACGGACGTGTAGATGCTTTTGTGAAATCAGAATGCTAAAACCTTAAAAACAACAAAGAAAAATATAGACACGCGAAGTTTGAACCTGCGACCATCTCCCTAAAGCCGAGACGCTCTTCCACTGAGCTAGTGTCGACAGGCTCGAGGCGGCGAAATTCTTCTTTGTTATATGATCGATTACGTCGATTATACTGATCGCCAGTTATACATACGTATAACTAGTTAAATGAGTTCATCGTTACAGATGAAATTCACATTTATAACTTTGATCAGTACTTTCGTATTTCTAATTATTTTTGTGTTATAGCACTCACCCCATGCTTGGGAAACTGGAAAAACCTTAAAAATAACAAAGAAAATGCCAGAATGCTAAGTCGTTAAATTAATTATTTATAATTATATTGCCTTTGCAGTGATTAATTTTTTTTTAATGTTTGTTTTCGTTGGAATAATAATAACAATTACGTATTAATTTGACTATGACGTAGTCTTTTGCAGATTCACGGAAAATTCATGGTAGTGTAATTTTCATTTTTTATATATTAAATAGCAAGTAGATATTTGACCTGATGGTAAGAGAAACTATCGTATATATGTCGCAGTGAAATTGTCAATAGCCGTTAGATTATAATCTACCTCGGGATTTTATAATTTGGTTAGGTTAGGTTAGCAGTTAAATTATAATATCACTTAGGTAAATTATAATCTAACGGTACTGAGAATTTCACTGCGACATATATACGCCAAAGATGTTACTGGTGCGTTGCCATCCATATGGCGGCACATGCATAAGTCATGGTATCTTATTCTTCAAACCGGGACACGACAACGAGAGGCACTGACGTTATATATATAAGGCGGTGGTACCAAATTCTCGAGCGAGACGTTGCAAAACTCTACAACTTAGAATTCAAAATGGTAACATGAGAAAGTTTGGATGTATGGATGGATGATGGTTGGATTTTCACTTAATCACGCAAAAACGTCTAAACCAATTTTGATGCAATTTGGCACATATGTAAGGTGGTAACATGAAATAGCACAAATTATTATTTTCATCCCAGAAAAATAAGTTCCGTGGGATTCACCAAAAACATTTATAATAGAGCTGGCTGCTGGGTACAGTTGGTTTATTATAAGTTAAACCCAGTTCCTTTAAGTTTTTGCTGTATAATGTATGTAAATTAGCATTTTATGTATGTTTAAACATTTTTGAAAAAAATATTGGATGAAAAAAATTTTAAAATAATTTAGAAAGGTTATATTTTGAGATGTTAAGCAAATCCACTTACTACTTTTCATTTTATATTAGATATGAATATACACAAGTTTTTTTTTATATAAGTATATAAAGATATTATGATAAGAAAATACTGAGAAAATTTGTAGATTTTTGAGAAGGCTTTATTTAAAATCAATAATTTACCGTTTAGGTTAAATTTACTAATACTGTGTTCACCAATTGCATAATTCTGAAGAAGCCACCTTGCAATCGATAACTCGGTTATCTTATTGATTCGCAAATAAAAGAAATATTCCAGTAAATATTTGACAGTATTTAATCAAGATATAATAGAGACGCCCATTTTCCAAAATGGCCGAGCATGACGTAATCTATATATTAACAAAATTCTTTGTCGAATCAAAAATATATTTAGGATTGCACAAAGGAAAAGGTGGGGGCGTCATACGCAGGAATAATTCTATTTTAAGCCTCGCATCACTCAATTAAGCATAAAAAAAAGAAAATGCGTTTATTATATTAAGCTCTTGTTCACAAAAAGCGAGTGGGGTCTGGTAAAATCGCATCCATATGTCGTTTTAAAAAGTGCAAACAAAGACATTTTCAACATGGCGTACGAATGTTCTGAATTCAAAAAATTGGAAAGCGGACTCACCAATCTAAAATGGCGGATGCTGTACTTTAAAAAATCTGCATAAAAACACATTTAATCCATTTTTTAACGTTTAAATATTGGTAAAATTCACTAAAAACTATGTGGAAGTTATTTTTTTTGTCTTTTGATTTTTGATTACGCGTCGAGAATGCACTCAGTCGAGTGCATAAGAGAGTACTGACCTAGGGGTGCCTGCAGCGGCGCAGGGCGTGCACACAAATGCAAGACCTAACTCATACACGTTTATTGCGAACTGTATACCAATATAGGCATTATTCTGTTATTTATAAAGGTGGTAATGTCACGGTAGAGTCATGTAGAGCGGACCAAGTCGTTCGATACCCATGGCAACAGACTGCAAGTACATGCAAGCTAGCGGTACCTACATACAGCCAAGAAGGTTGCATTTATCAATTTCATTCGAAAATGTTTAAATTTCGAACAAGATTAAACTTAAGGAAGTTGTTTTTTATTTCATGAATTTTAGAACGAGAGATTTAAATTTAAAATTTGTACGTGAAAAAATATACATTATATTTTTTTTATCATAGGCATGGGCGTTAACAACATAAATATTAATATGTTAACAATGACCTACAGTTTTAGGTGTGTGTTCTCTGTGGTAATGAGGTTAATGCTAAATTATCATCGCGGGATTGAACTAGATTTTCTTAATACAAGAAACCTTAAAAACCTCTCTAAACTTTTCAAACTTTCCATCATTGGCACTTGCTGAAATTTCATTATTATTAGACACTATTATTATCACAAGTGTAATAATAATAGTACTTTAATTTCACTTCGAACTTAAAAATATATTTCGAAGTGAAATTAAAGTATAAGTTATAATAAATTAGTGTCTAATAACCTATTATTTTATTTGAAACAAGATTCGAAGTATATAAGTCAAGATCTGAAGCTGTACAAACTCACAACTAGAACAACAAGGCAGCATGCAAAAGAAACACACGATTTTTTTTTAAAATATCGATAGGGAAGCGCTTGACCATGATCTCGCCTGATAGTAAGCTAAGATGTGGCCTAAGATAGAACGCTCTTCCTTAGAAGGTACCTGTTCACTCTTCTCTTGAAGATAAAAATATAAAAAATATAAAAAGATATCGCGTTTTATTTACACCAATATATAATTATTCATCATTGTCATTCAATTGGTAACGTAACTGTCGTAAAATTTAATAAGACAAATTATAATATTTTTCAAATAATATTTTCTTCATATTGATCTAGGCTTATCAATTGCTTTACCTTCGAAGAGTCTTATTAAAGATGAGCAAAGGGCTAATATGTGTCTAAAGTATTAACTTGATGGTAAAGTTCGGCAGTGTCTCGCCCGGTTCTGATACCACCGCCTTATTTATTTTTGCCGTAATAAATAATAAATAAATACGCACGGGACAAATTACGGGCAATATTAGTGTTTGTCACTGTCGTGTTCTGGCTTGGAAAGTAAAGTAGCCGGTAAACTTCTGTATGTGGCTTTGACACTGGTGTTGTGGGATTGAATTAGCCATATTAATACATAGAATTATACATTGTTTTTATATCAAAAAATAGCAAATAAGCATATGGGTCTCCTGATGAAAAAGAGAAACCATCGCCTATAGACACCAAAGATGTTAATAATGCGTTTATACACGATAACGATAAGCATTGACGCTATTGCGGCATGAATAGGTAAGGCGGTGGTACCAGACCCGGGCGACACGTTAGGGAACTCTACCACCTATAAGTAATCATGACTGTAATGACACGCATAGCCAATCGGTCGCCTTTTACGACCTACCTGGTAAGAAAATGTATTACACATAATCATATTTGCTTATTGCATACTTTCCTTACATCGTAACTGAAACTGATAAGATAATCGTAATTTAAAAATTTAAACTCACTTCAAATATTAACTATACTCATATCTCAAAAACTACTTAATCGATTTTGATGAAACTTAGGCTGTTCCCTAATTGGAATTTAGTACACGTACTTGCAAGCCTAAAAAATTAACTTTACGCACGTATCCCCGAAAAGGTAGGCAGAGATATAAGTTCACCCACGATTAGCCGAAGATACTTAGTTACA
Organism: Apodemia mormo; assembly: GCA_036924255.1. Taxonomy (NCBI): domain Eukaryota; kingdom Metazoa; phylum Arthropoda; class Insecta; order Lepidoptera; family Riodinidae; genus Apodemia; species Apodemia mormo. Next base: position 3,625,908 of record JAUPFN010000030.1, read on the forward strand.
CAATGTGATTGATGACCAGCCTATCGCTAAGCGGACACTTTTTCGTCGAGCGTTCGTTCGTTTTCGGAACGTTGTTAACGTCAGAAAACTGAAAAAAAAAACATATTTTTGAGTTGCTCAACCCAGAAATCGAATCCAGGACCTCCGAGTCGACCTCGAATCGAATCGTGGTCAACTCCGACACCGAACCACTAAACCACAGAGGCGACAGAGCCTAAATAGGTTACAATACTGAAATATTATCCAATACATACATACATAATATAATAATACATACATGTAAAACTGATGATCTCCGTTTTTTCGTCAGTTGAAAATAAAACTGAGTTAAGAACATCCTCCTGTTTGAGAAGTCGTTTAAAAAGATTGACTTAATGCTGGATACATTCTTTACCACTAACTATTCTCACTGATGGTAATAGGCGCGGACCTAACCTTCAAAAATGGTTGAGGACACAGCCACCCGAATATCTATACGGTCTGATCTATACAGAATTTCTGCCCTGCTAATTTAGTCGACCGTAAGTGCATGTTGGGAGCAAAAGAGAAAATAGCACCCCAAAAATTTGCACCTTTATTTTTGACTCTAAAAAATCTATAGACATGGAAAAAAATGTTGATTTACCAAAATTTTTTGTTGTTCTGTTGCATCCAAAATATACTTTGGTCGACTAAATTAGCAGAGCAGATTTATTATTCTGTTACTTCATTGATATGGCAATGACATGATAATTTTAACTGATACAGCAGGATTTTTATTCGAAAGTCATCAGCTCTTTTCGTGTTTTGCTATGATAGTCCGGGAGGAACCGGCGCATGAGTACCGAAAACTATTCCACCTCAATTTTTTTATGCGATCCTCTTCAAATTGCCCTACTGATGATATAAATGCATGTTGCCATGGGGCAACCCGGTGCCATATTGTTTAAACCGAAATTTTTTAAGCAATTGCAAGGAATTGTTATTTTTCAACCGGACAATTTTTTTTATATTCTTTATTGAAATACCAATAAAAAAGGTCCTATGACTTTTCACGATAAAGTTAATATTTTTAAAGATATGAATTTTTAAAGGTTCGAAAAATCTCAAATTTGGGTACTTTCGACCCATGAAAAATATATTTAAAAAAAAACATAATGTTTAAGTTATATATTTTTTTAATTCTCTATACAGTAGTTAATAATATTGTTAATAGAGATTTAAAAAAATGTCAATGTTTATATCTTTTTTTTAATTGTTAATTTCGCGCGCTCACAAGTGTGCGTCGCTTACTGGACTTCCTGAAGATTTTCATTTTGTTCATTTGAAAATTGAACAAAAAAAATATTGACCGTCAATCATGTTGACGTTGTTTCAAAATTAAAGCTGTCAGATGGCAGCATTGCTGTATTATGATTAATCTAAGGATCTAACTCCAAAGTAAGCAAATTATTTACTTGTGTTATAGGTGTTAATCAACGATAGGTACTTATAATTTCTCGAAACTCTAAAACGGAACACTACGATAACAAGCACTGCTGCTCTTGCGGCAAGAATAGGTAAGGCGGTGGTACCAGACCCGGGCGAGACAATGCAGAACTCTACCACCTAGTAGCCACGATGGTACCGAATATTTTTGCCAATAGTTCGCTTCTTGCCTGGCAGAATTGCCTGGCAAGATGGCAGATCATCTTTTCAAAATTATTAGGTTCAATAATAGACCATGGTTCAAGAAACATGTTTATTTTTGATTAAATACAAGCTGAATTTTTGAACAGCTTCGTTTTGACGAGACAACCATCTTTTCTATCTTCGACAAATCTCGAATCGGGTAACTAATAAAGATGGATAAGAAAGAAAAATTTGGAGTGTCGGATTAAGAAAAGTTTTCAATTTACGTGACGACATGTTAATCTACTCGCGGGCGAAGCTGCGCGGGTCAGCTAGTTTAAATAAAATTTAGCAAGCTGTTGTGAGAAAATGAGGCTTAAATTGGTTAATATCAATTTAAAAATCTCACAATTCCGATATCTATAAGTGGAAGACTCGTCAGAAAAACCATCAAATGTGTAAGACAAAAGTTTTTTCGTATTTTTCATAAAATAATCAAGCGATTAAAGTAAAAACTAATTATTGTTATTATTAATCAATATTTTCTCTTCACCAAGATAACACAATATTAACACGATAACCAAAATCTCGAATCGGGTAACTTACAGTTAGGGGGCTTCAACCCCTAACTTTATTAGTCACCCAATTCGAGATTTTTCGAAGAGCAAAAAATGGGCGTCTCTTCAAAATATTTTACAAAAATTCAGTTTGTTATTAATCTATATACATAAAAATCAATTGCTGTTCGTTAGTCTCGCTAAAACTCGAAAACGGCTGGACCGATTTGGCTAATTTTGGTTTTAAAATATTCATGGGGGTTCAGTTTAACTTTGGCTTGTGAAAATTGTCAGATTATAGGTTTTTCGTTATTCTTACATAATTTCCTATAAAATAAAAGTAAAATCAGACGAGCTCGAGAATGTCAAAACAACGTTTTCTTTGCAACTTTGTGTCACCCCACTCCCTAACGCTACACTTGAATCAGCAGATTTTCTAAATTTTAGCTGGCAATTAACTCACCATAACTTAATCTGACGCGATTTAGTGTTTCCATGTCACAGATTTTTTTTTTAATTTTTTTATCTGTAGATTTTTCCCCACCATTGAAATGAAAAACATTATATAGCCTTTTATTTTTCCTATAATTTAATCTACACAATCCAATAGGTCCCTACGACGCTCGAGTAACTACCCATTAAGCATCTTGGACTCACCTACTATTGACCCTGCAGGCTATCTCTGAAACTTCCCGCTAAATTGAGTTATTTTAAGCCCAAAGGAACAAAAACTATACCTAAGCATAGATTTTTTCAGAGTTCAAAAAACTATATTTTGTTATAAATGACAATAATTTCGTTTTTGAAAAACTGTATATTATTTGGAAACGATGATCGATTTGGATCTTTCGAATGGCACTGTACGCAATTTTAGAGCTCTAAAATGTTCTCTTAGCTACATAATCTGTACGCTGAAATATGTCAAAGTAATATTTAAAAAAAAAACTAAAATTTTCGTTATTGATAAATCCCAAATAAATCGAGTTTGGTCCAATTTACAGTATTTGATGCAGTTTTTTAAAGAGAGAAGCTGATTAGATTTTTAAGTCAATCAGTATATTAGCCTGAAAGTTAATTTAAAAATATTAAGTAGATATATTTGTTGTTAACGACAAAAAAACGTCATTTAAATGCGAAGAAAACTAAAGTCTTAGTATTTGAAAGAGAAGCAACCAGAACGGATGTAAGAGTTGTGGTCGATGATGTAGTGCTGGAACAAGTGGATGAGTTTGTATATCTTGGATGTGCTTTTAGCAGGGATGGAAGGTACACCGCTGATGTTGAAAGAAGAGTGTGTGCAGGGAACAGAGTGAATGAAGCGTTAGGGAGATTACTTAATAGCACAATTTTTAGTCAGGGTGCCCGTCTAGTCCTGCATAATCATGTGCTAATCCCAACGCTATTGTATGGAAGTGAGAGTTGGGTATGTCAGAAAAGGCATGAAAGTAGAATCAACGCGGTCGAGATGAGGTCGCTAAGAAAAGTATGTGGTGTAACACTCGCGGACCGGGTTCGTAATGTCGAAGTGAGAGGGAGGTTAGGTTTGAAAGAAAGTGTAAAGATGAGAAAGGGCATGCTCCGTTGGCTCGGACAAGTAGAAAGAATGGTAGATGAAAGGTTAACAAAACAGATACATAATGCGAATGTGGAAGGATGTAGGTACCGGGGAAGACCAAGACTGACATACCACGATCAGATTGATCGAGTACTGTCCGAAGGTGGTGTCAAGAGTCTTCGCAACCGGCGTGTGTGTATGGAGAGAGTGATTAATGTGGAGGAAGCGATACAAGCCTGCAAGGATCGTGATGTTGGCACTCGGTTCTCTCTGCCTACCCCGTAAGGGATCTGGCGTGAAGATACAAAATATTAATATTTAAAAAGCTAGATTTTTTGAAAATTTAATTCGATTTTGATTTTTTATATTGAATGTGACGAAGTTTTTTAAGTACTAAAATATTGTAAAAGGTCGAAAAATTATTGGTTAAAAAATTTCGAAGTTATTTCGAAAAAACACTTTTTTCAAAATATTTTGCGAAAGTTAACTCTCGAACGGATATACCGATTTTGATGCCAAAAATGTATTGGACGCAGTTTTTTGAGGTAAAAAGCTGATTAGATTTAATACTTTGATCAATCTGGAAGTTATATTAAAAAAATATTGTTTCGCCAAATTTTTTTGAGATTTTTTCAAAATTTCGTAAAATCTATCGCCTATAAAGATTTTACGAAATTTTGAAAAAATCTCAATTGTCTCAATCTGTATTAATTATCTGTACAAAAAATAGGTTTTATATACAACATCAGCATAGTAGTGCTGTACCGACAACGCTGGATCCGCGCTAGTTTGGTATCTATAAGCGATGGTTTTCTTTTTCAAAGCCGTCAATATGTTTGTTATCCCATAAAATAATCCAGTATAAGGGCAGCATTTGGCAGGGTCCATATGATGTCTGTTTACTGTCATATGATAGCATTGCACAATGTTATCATCCAGACCCGTCCAGTGTCACTCGCCAACGTTATCAGGCTGACCTGTCGCCCACTGCATCGATATCTCCCTGCATTTTATGTATAGTAATGCGCGCAGTTTTATTTGTCTTATAAATAAACTAGCTGTTTCACGCGACTTCGTTGGCGTGACCCAAAAAATGTTACTTTTGTGCACTAGGGTAAGAACTTAGCTTATAGCCTTCCTCGTGAATTTGGCTATCATACACAAAAAGATTTTCTTAAATCTGACCTGTACATCCAGAGATTAGCGCGTTCAACCAAAAAAACAAACTCTTTAGCTTTATCTATACATATAATAAAATCGTAGGAAAGTCAAAACTGTACATTGAATATCTTTTAAAAGAATACTTGGGGCGTGATCTACAATCGATATCGAAGCCAAAAATATAGTTTTTAGAATTTTTGTCTGTTTGTTTGTTTGTCTGTTTGTATGTCCGGGGTAAACTCAAAAAGTACTGCATGGATTTACTTCAAATTTTGCATGAATATTAATAACAGGTCGGGTCAACCTACGGGGGAGGAGCAGTGCGGAGTAAACGAGGTCCGCGCGGACGAAGTCGCTGGCAACAGCTAGTATAATAAAATAAGTAGATAGAATAAATATCACATTTTTATATCTATATATTAATACTTGAAGGTAAATCTTTGGACCTCTTTTTAAGACAATTGTGCAGACGATGTAGTATGAAATTTGGTACTTACAGTTAAAGTTTACAGTTTTTTTATGAGTGGGGGTAAACAAGCAAGTGGTGCACCTGATGGTAAGTGGTCACCGCCGCCCATGGACATCTGCAATACCAGAGGTCTTGCAGTTGCGTTGCCGGCCTTTTAAGAATGAGTAAGCTCTTTTCTTGAAGGTCCCTATGTCGTATCCGTTCGGAAACACCCCTGCCGGTAATTGATTCTACAACAGAGTAGTGCGAGGTAAAAAGTGTCGGGAGAAACGCACAGTAGTTGATTTCCAGACATCGAGATGGTGAGGATGGAACTTTAAATTTAGACGCGACGTCCGATGGTGGAATTCGGCGGCAGAATGAATTTACGCCGTGTTGGACCTGGCTTTCTTTGAAGAATAGGCAAACTGCCGTTCTGCCAGGCAGGTCGTAAAAGGCGACCTATTGGCTATCGAGTCACTACCATCTTGGCTACTAGGTGGTCTCGCCGAGTCTGGTACCACCGCCTTACCTATTCCTGCCGCAATAGCGTCAGTGCTTGTCGCTGTCGTGTTCCGGTTTGGAGGAAAAGGTAGCCGGTAAACTTATGCATGTGGCATTAGACCTCGCCACAAGATAGCAACGCACCATTAACACCTTTGGTGTCTATAGGCGATGGTTGACTTTTTCCATCAGGAGACCCATCTGCTTGTTTGCTACCTTATGATATATAAAAAAAGAAAAAAAAAAGAAATTAATCCTCATGATAACTCGTCGGAACACTCCCCATGATAAATAAGATAGAAGACGCAGAGAGAACCTACATCTCTCAGAAAGAACATACATTGTGGAGGAATGCAAAAACTTAATATTTTTTAATAAAATGCGTTAGAAATAGGTTAAATTAATAAAATAAACATCACACACACTACAATTACGTAACATACACGGTAATATTAACACATGAATACTTTTTTCTTTACGACTAAAGTCAGTTGTCAATATCAAAAGAGGTTTTATTACGTCACACCTATAGGCCACGATTCTGCAGCACGTCAGGGATGTTAGCCGAGGCGCACGTAGACTGTTTCTTGAAAGCGGTGTACAACCTTGTTGCGTAGAGTTCGGTCCACCCCCAATAGCATCCTAGTTTTAAGATATAGTGTTTAGTTCTACTAAACATATATAAGGTTTATGTATGAAAATATACACGACATGCTATATGCGCTATATACACGACTTGCTATAAGGGAACGTACCCATACTACGTGATCCGTTTAGGGGGGGGGGGGGGGAGCGGAGTCTTTAAAATACTACGGTCAGTCACAGGAGCGGGGGGTGGCTCAGGTTTTTATCACGTAGTCGATTTTAATGAGAGAAATTTAGTGAAAGAAATAATTGTGTTCGTAAATTAAGTTACTGTAAGTTACATACTGTATAGCAATATGTTTTCACGAATGTTGTTCTTTTTCATAATACATAATTCACTAGTAATTTAAGTATGTATGCAGTCTTATGCAATAAAGACGAGTATGAGCCAAATTTTTTTTTTTTCAATTTTTGCCTGTGAAATGATTAAAAATCATAATTATGAATTACTACGTGAAAACTAAAGGTGGAGGGGGGGGTGTCTTGGCATATACTACGAGTGGTCACCGAAGGGAGGGAGGGGTCGAAAAATCTTAAGAAATAGGTCACGTAGTATGGGTATGTTCCCTAATATGCGTATTATACACGACACTCTATATGCGCTATATACACGACATGCTATAATATGCGCTATATACACGACATGCTATAATATGCGCTATATACACGACATGCTATAATATGCGCTATATACACGACACTCTATATGCGCTATATACACGACATGCTATAATATGCGCTATATACACGACACTCTATATGCGCTATATACACGACATGCTATAATATGCGCTATATACCTACACGACATGCTATATGATATACCTATATAATCTACTAGCTGTTCGACTTCGTTCGCGCGAACTTCGTTTACTCCGCACAGCTCCTCCCCCGTAGGTGATAGCGTGATAGTATGTAGCCTATATGTTGACCCGACCTGTTAGTAATATTCATGTAAAATTTGAAGTAAATCCATGCAGTACTTTTTTAGTTTACCCCGAACATACATTGACTTTCCTATGATTTTATTATATGTATATAGATATTAATATTATAAATGCGAAAGTTTGAATGTTTGGATGAATGTTTGTTAATCACCCAAAACCTTCTAAACGGATTTGAATGAAATTTGGCACACAGGTAGATGATAATTTGAAATAGCACATAGACTAGATTCTTTAGATAACACATAGAATTTATTATTTCGAAAAAATTTGGTAATCCCGCGGGATCCTTCAAAAACTTTTGTAATGTAGAGGGCTGCACGCCGCAGCTTGTCTCTAATAATTGATCGGAACAGGGAATTCAGTTTGTCTAGATCACTTGACGTTATTTTGGTATGGATAATCAAGTTGAATCCCACTAACTCACTTGTTATGGCGTACGGGGTAAGTTTCGCATCGTCTCGCTCGGGAAATGGTACCACCACCTTACTGAAGAAAAATACGTGCAACACAAATGTAAACACTTCAGGGAAACAAAAAAAAAGCTTTATATCAAATAGCAAAGTATCAGCAATCAAAATTTAATTTACATTAAAATCCCTCAGAGGGCGGATCTAACCCCTTGAGGAAAAAAATAACATCAATGATTGTCACTGTCGTGTTAGCAGTGTAGGGTAGACGGTAAACTTATGCATCAGGCATCATGACACCTTGTCGAATTGGAAAATGTTCTGTAATGATAGGTGTGTAAGAAATCTATATATATAAAAATCAAATTCTGGTTTAAAGTTACAGTGGTGGGAAGAGAGGTGGGCCCATTGCCCTATAAAAAAAATATAAAAATCAATTGCTGTTCGTTAGTCTCGCTAAAATTCGAGAACGGCTGAACCGATTTGGCTAATTTTGGTTTTGAATTAATTGTTGAAGTCCAGGGAAGGTTTAAAAGGTGAGAAAATATAGAAAAAAATCAGAGTAGTTAAAAAAGCAGAGAACGTTTGCCGGGGCAGCTAGTAGATGAATAAAAAAAAAGTATCTTCACGCCCGTATCCCCGAAAGGGTAGGCAGAGGTACAACAAGTGCACCCACGATTAGCCGAAGATACTTGGTCCCACTATGTGATAGGTGGAAAGCCTATCGCCAACCGGGCGCTTTCCAATCCCGGGCAATGTTGTTTTTATCAGAAAACTGAAAAAACACATTTCTGAATTGCCCGACCCAGGAATCGAACCCGGGACCTCTGTGGTCAACTCCGACACCGGACCACTACACCACAGATAATAGACAATAAAAGATAAATAAATAAATAACCCGCCACAAGGATAGTAACACACCATTAATTACAAAAGTAACTAAAAAATGTATCCTCATGCCCGTATCCTTGAAGATTTAGTTACCAGTGCATCCACGAGTATCCGAAGATACTTAGTCGTCTTAGTCCCACAATGTGATAGATGGCAAGCCTATCGCCAACCAGGCACATTCCAATCCCGAACAACGTTGTTTTTATCAGAAAACTGAAAAAATACCTTTGATTTGCCTGGACCTCATGTAGTCAATACCGACATCAAATCACTAGACTACAGAGGCGACATATTGTAGTAATTATTATATAATTTGTGCCATTAACATCTTTGATAGACATCAAAGATCTTAATCAGGCAAAAACGATGTTTGTCTTTCCATCAGGAAAATTATCTACTTGTTTGCTATCTTATGATGTAAAAATTATAAAAAATATAATATATAACATGTTAAAAAATATTTACGTTATAGGAAAGTTTATTAGAATCACAAAAGCAGTCGTCTTTGAAATCTATTAAAAATACCTCTAATAAGTAAGCTTCGTAGAATCTAATTGAAAGTAAACTTCAGAATTGAATAAATATGAGAGAAATAGAAAAAAAGAAGTAAACAATTTGATGTACAGAAATACCCAAAACAATTTGTAAACAATTTGATAATTTTTAGGGTTCCGCAGTCTTAAAAACATTTATAGTTTCGCCATGTTCGTTTGTCTATCCACATCTTAGCTCAGAGACTCTAAAATCTGTAAATTGTTGGGCAAAAAAGTTTTAACATAATACGGTTTTATTTTATATTAAATATTTGTCAAAATTTAAAAAGATTGTTATCAAATAAACTTTCGGAGACTCTTATTGCGAGAAAATTGTAATTTGGCATAATATTATACATAATATTATTCATAATATTATCGCCGTCAAAGGATTTGCTGGGCGGATTTACTTTCTGATTGGTCTTGTATAACTGCTGGCGTACCTCAAGGTGGTGTGTTGTCTCCTCTCCTATTTTCCTTCTTTATTAGTTCTATTACTCATCAATTGTCTTCTCTCTGCCATATGTATACCGACGATCTCCAAATTTATACACACACTGATTTTGAAAATCTCCATCGTGCAATCAACAAAATCAATGCTGATCTGGCTACCATTTGCGATTGGAGTGAAAATTTTGGCTTAAATATAAACCCGAACAAGTCACAAGTCATTATAATTGGTAGTCCTAAACTTATCGCAAGAGTTGATTGGTTTACATTACCAGCTGTGCAACTAATGGAATTAATATACCATATACTAACTCTGTTAAAAATTTGGGTGTATTTTTTGATAGCACCTTTTCGTGGACTTCTCATATTAAAGACCTTAGTAAAAAATATTTGCATCCTGGAGTTCCTTGAGACGTTTAAAGAATTTATTACACATACCTACCAAAATTACACTTGCCGAATCACTATTACTTCCAATACTGGATTATGCAGACGTATGCTTTGTTAATCTCACCAAAGAGCAGCTAAATAAACTTGCGCGTCTCCAGAATATGTGTATTAGATTCATATTTAGCCTACGTAAATATGATCATGTTTCCAAGTTTCGTTCTCAACTCAAGTGGCTTCTTATTAAACTTCGCCGTGATGCCCATATTCTCTTTTTTTATACTGCGTGCTGTTTGATCCAATTACTCCAGATTACTTAAAGGAACGATTTGAATTTTTTGACAGTGAGATTATGAAACTGCGCTTAAGTGAAAATCTTTCCTTGCGTACGCCTGCACACAATTCATATCTTTATGAACATTCTTTCACTGTTCAAGCCGTTAAGCTATGGAACAAGCTTCCTGCTAACATTAGACGTGCGAAATCATTAAATGCTTTTAAAACTTTAGTTAAAACATATTATTTAAATTTAAATTAAATAGATTAGACAATATTATTTAAGATTTTTCAGTTGTGTATTTTTGTTATTTGTGCACTTTCTTAGCGTCTATTTACTGTGTGTCAATGTGTTTTTATGTTCTCATTTTTGATTTCCGAATGTATAATATATATGTATAGATATAAAATAGGTAAATAGTCATAAGGTAATATAATAGTATTTATATCTGTTTGGATAGCCTACTGTACCTTAAAATTTTATCCTTACCAACAAAAGGTTGTCTGGAAGAGATTGCTCTTTTGGCGATAAGACCGCCTTTGTGTACTACTATTATATAGAAATTAACTTTACTGAACATGTATTTTTAAACTGTAAGTTTGTGCACAATAAAGAGTTTTCATTCATTCATTCATTCATAATATTGGCTGACATTCGCGGCTTCGTTCACGTGATCAAAATCACTACTGCCTTTTGCTTAGTCGAGTGAAAAGTAGCCTATGTCACTCTTATGCAATTAATCTGTGTTTTTTTTTTTATTAGAAGTGTATAAGCCTTAGAAAGAAGGGCGCAAATAGAATACACCGCATCAATCTAGATCTGTTATTAAATTTTCGTTATTATATTTTTAATTTGAATGGTTTTCTGAATTTATTGTGTAGTATATGCATGTTTGTATTTATTCACATCGTGTTTTTTAGTGTTGTATATAATATGTGTATGCATAGATGTACATTTATTATTATTTTTCGCCGTATTGGTCCCGGCCTCCTTTGAAGAATAGGCCAACTGGCGTTCTGCCAGGCAGGTCGTAAAAGGCGACCGATTGACTATGGAGTAACTACTATCGTGGCTACTAGGTGGTAGAGTTCTGCATTGTCTCGCCCAGGTCTGGTACCACCGCCTTACCTATTCCTGCCGCAATAGCGTCAGTGCTTAACGCTGTCGTGTTCCGATTTGGAGGGTAAGGTAGCCGGTAAACTTATGCATGTGGCATTAGACCTCGCCACAAGATAGCAACGCACCATTAACATCTTTGGTGTCTATAGGCGATGGTTGACTCTTTTCATCAGGAGACCCATCTGCTTGTTTGCTATCTTATGATATAAAAAAAAACATAAATCATGTATGTGCATATTCATCTATGTATATTAGTATAACATTACAGATTGTTTAACAACGCACACATGTATATGCATATTTAACGTAAATTAAGGTAAATATAATTATAATTATGATTTTTTGTTTATTTTTGTTTTCTTTTTGTTTTTTGTTTGTTTTTTTTATATGTTTTGTTATTTTTTTATATATTTTTATATTATTTTCTTATATCTAATACAATTAATTACATATGATTAATAATTAATACATATTATTAATCTGTGACATAATTTTTAAACAAATGATCTGTCCTTTCAGAAACCGGCCGTTCCATAGTGTAGCTATCCAATGTTAAAAAAATTTTTGAGATCGGTTCTGTAGTTTTTGAGTTTATTCGTTACAAATATATAAACACACAAGTGTTTAATTTTAACGATATTATATAGAAATACAGATAAGTCACGCCGGGAAAGTGGTGAAATAAAACCTTATTATGATGTAGTACATTAAAATATTTCCGTATATATAAGTACCCTATGTGCTATTCCAGGTTATGGTCTACTCGTGTACCAAATTTCATCGAAATCCGTTCAGTAGTTTTTGTGTGATTAAATAACATACATCCACCCATTCAAACATCCAAAATTCGTCTAATAATATAAATTTATTTTTTGTGTTCTCCCCATAAACGGGGAAACATTCTCAGACGTCAGTACTTTTAACGTACCCACTTTATTTAAACGCTAGCTTTTGTCCGCGACTTCGTCCGCGCGGTCTTCGTTTACTCCGCACAGCTCCTACCCCATAGGTGATTGTTGTTTCAAGTGTATTATTGCTCACGAAATAAAGAATATTTGAATTTTGAATTTAAACTTTCGCATTTATAATATTTGGTACACATGTAGATGATGACCTGCAATAGCACATAGGCTACTTTTATCCCGGAAAAATTACGCAATCCCGCGGGATTCACAAAAAATTAAGTAATCCCGCGGGATTCACAAAAAATAGGTAATCCCGCGTGATTCACCAGAAAAATTGACAATCCCACGGGATTCGCTAAAACTAGACAATCCCGCGGGATTCACTAAATATTAGATAATCCCGCGGGATTCACAAAAATGCTTTAATGCAGCGGGTAAATTATAATAAAGGTTTTATTTTACCACTTTACTACCACTACCACCTGCACTTCTAAATCACTACATAGTATAAAACAAAGTCGCTTTCTCTGTCTGTCTCTATGTCCGTATGTATGCTCAAATCTTTAAAACCAAGCAACGGATTATGATGCGGTTTGTTTTAATAGATAGATTGATTCTTAAGGAAGGTTTTAGTATATAAACATTTCCGATATTCCTATGGGAACAAAAGCTACGCGGGTGAAACCGCGGGCAGGTCGCTAGACTTATATATAAAATTCTCGTGTCAGAATGTTCGTTCCCGTACTCTTCCGAAACAGCTTGACCGTTTTTGATGAAATTTCGAATGCATATTATAGTAGGTCTGAGAGTCGGCCAACATCTATTAGTCCAGTAAAAAGTTTAATGAAACCATGATCTGATCAGTTTTGGCGCAATGAGTAAAAATGTGTTCATTAATACTTAAATAATGATGTTATGAAAGAAATTTTGATTTAAATTTAGGGGAAAGGGATGAAAAAAATAAAAAAAGGGTTGAAAAATGCCTTTTTTAAATAACTTAATAACAGTAGGAAATAGAAAAAAGTGTCAAGTAAAAGTTGTAGAGAAAAAAATTTTACACTATTAATTACAATTAAATTAGTAGTAAAATATGTAAAAATATATAAATATGGGAAAACATATGTAGTAGTGTTAGTACATATTTATGTGATGCGCGCGCTGCATGGTACAGGGCCGTAATAATTCTGGTAAGTTTTTATAATTAATTACAAAGCAAATTTAATTTTTATTTTTTGTAGCTAAACTAAAGCGGATAACAAAAAAATGAAAAGGAACTTTTTTGTGTAGAATTTTTTTCTCTACAACTTTTACTTGAAACTTTTTTTTCTATTTCCTACCGTTATTAAGTTATTTAAAAAAAAGGCATTTTTCAACCCTTTTTTTATTTTTTTCATCCCTTTCCCCTAAATTTAAATCAAAATTTCTTTCATGATATCATTAAGTATTAATGAACACATTTTTACTCATTGCGCCAAAACTGGTCAGATCATGGTTTCAATAAACTTTTTACTGGACTATATTTTTCGTACCCCTTAGTGATAAGGGCTGTCCAGCCCTAAACATTTTTTTATTTTATATACCTACAATATTTTTTATTTTTTTATGATTCAGCATTGAAAAATACATACAACTCTAAATTTTTACCCTTCTATCACCAACCCTTATTTTTTAATTAAATATTTTATATGGCGGAACAACATTTGCCGGGTCAGCTAGTTAATATTATAAAAAGAAAACATTTGTATGTCATGTTATCGCCTCTGTGGTGTAGTGGTCCGGTGTCGGAGTTCACCACATGAGGTCCCGGGTTCGATTCTTGGGTTGAGCAATTTAAAAATGTGTTTTTTCAGTTTTCTGATAAAAACAATATTGCCCGGGATTGGAAAGTGCCCGGTTGGCGATAGGCTTGCCACCTATCACATTGTGGGACCAAGTATCTTCGACTAACCGTGGGTGCACTTGTTGTACCCTTTCGACCCTACCTTGCCTACCCTTTCGGGGATACAGGCGTGAATATACTTTTTGTATGTCTGTAACGGATAATCTCAAAAACTACAGCACCGATCTCAAAACTTCCTTTAACATTAGAAAACTACGCTATCAAGAATGACATAGGCTTCTTTTTACTTGGCTAAGCACAAGGAAGTAATGATTTTGGATCACTCGAACGAAGTTGCGAGTAACAGCTAATATTATGTATATTATGCCAAATTACAACTTTCTCGCATTCGGTAGTAGAGTTCTGCATTATCTCATCCGGGTCTGGGGCAACCGTCTTACCTATTCCTGCCGCAATAGCGTCAGTGCTAGTCACTGTCGTGTTCCGGTTTGGAGGGTAAAGTAGCCGATAAACTTATACATGTGGAATTAGACCTCGCCACAAGATAGCAACGCACCATTAACATCTTTGGTGTCTATAGGCGATGGTTGACTCTTTCCATCAGGAGACCCATCTGCTTGTTTGCTACCTTATGATCGTCTCCAAGTTTATTTGAATAAAATATTTTTAACTTTTGACAAATATTTAATCGGAAGAAAAACCATAATTTGTTAAACTATTGTTGAAGACCTCGGTGGTCGAGTGGTTAACGACATTGCCTACGCAATCACTGGGACGCGAGGTCAAATCCCGACAGGGACAGGCATTTGTAGGATGAGTATATATGTTTAACTTTAAAAACAACAAAGAAAAATATCGACACGCAGGGATTGAACCTGCGACCGTCTCCCTAAAGCCGTGACGCTCTCCCACTGAGCTAGTGTCGACAGGCCCGAGGTGACGAAATTCTTCTTTGCTATATGATCGATTACGTCGATTGTACTGATCGCCAGCTATACATACGTGTAACTAGTTAAATGAGTTCATCGTTACAGATGAAATTCACATTTATAATTTTATTCAGTACTTTCGTGTTTCTAATTATTTTTGTGTCGTAGCACTCACCGCGTGTTTGGAAAAACTTGAAAAGCTTTAAAAACGCCAAAGAAAAATATCGACACGCAGGATTTGAAACTGCGACTGTCTGCCTAAAGTCGACCGTCTGTCGACAGGCTCGACTCGGCTCACCACTAGCTCAGCGGTAGAGTGGTAGAGCTCCCGGATTTAGGGAGACGGTCGCAGGTTCAAATCCTGCGTGTCGATATTTTTCTTTGTTGTTTTTAAAGTTTTTCAAGTTTTCCCAAGTACGGAATGAGTGCTATAACACAAAAATAATGAGTATAGATATTTGTAATTCTTGGTTTGTGTGTTTTTTTATACTCATTTGAGTATTTATATTTTTATTACTATTTATAAAGTATATCGCCTCTGTGTTCAGTGGTTCGATCGGCGTTGACCACATGAGGTCCTGGGTTCCATTCTTGGATCGGGCAATTCAAAAATGTGTTTTTCCAGTTTTTTGATAAAAACAACTTTGCCCGGGATTGGAAAAGTGCCCGGTTGGCGATAGGCTTGCCACATTGTGAGACTAACGGCTGGTATCCGAAATGCAAATTAATTTTAACAAGCAAATAATCTGTGTTTAACATAATTTTTACAAATAAATGATCTATTAAACACAGGTTAATTGTTTGTTAAAATTAATTTGCATTTCGGAAACCGGCCGTAAGTATCTTCAGTTAATCGTGTGTACACTGGTATACCTCTGTCTACCTCTTCGTGGATAGGGTGTAAAGATATTTATTTGTTTCTAAATATATAGCATCCACGTTATTTTAATCGATTGAATTATAGCAGGAATTTCGACATATTTTAAACAATTCTAATACATGATTATTTCTGCGAGGCTTTGGCTCTCTAACGAGCTTTCTTTATGCATTTAAAAGCACACACAATATCAGCTAACGATAGCTAAATAAATTTACTAAATCATAGCAAATACTCTATAATATATCAGTTCTCAATTCAAACATACAATACTACAATCTATACATATAATAAAATCGTAGGAAAGTCAATGTATATCCGGGGTAAACTCAAAAAGTACTGCATAGATTTACTTCAAATTTTGCATTAATATTACTAACAGATCGGGTCAACATATAGGCTAAATATTATCACGCTATCATCTACGGGGGAGGAGCTGTGCGGAGTAAACGAAGTTCGCGCGAACGGAGTCGCGGGCAACAGCTAGTAATTCTATAATTAATACATACAAATAGTATATACATTTACAGCCATACATTGAACTACATATGCATTACATACATTTTACAATACAAAACTTAAATCTATAGTGTGCATTACAACAATATTAAATAGCATCTTTTAAATTACAAAAAATATTAAACAACATCATTTTAATTACAAAAATATTAAATAACATCTTTTTAATTACAACAATTATTTAATAACATCTTTATATATGTAATTACAAAAAATGTAAAAATATCATACATATTTTTAATTATAAAAAATATTAAATAATATCTCTCGCGGACCGGGCACGTAATGTGGAAGTGAGAGAGAGGTTAGGCTTGAAAGAAAGTGTCGATGTAAAGATGAGAAAGGGATGCTCCGTTGGTTCGGACATTTAGAAAGAATGGTAAATGAAAGATTAACAAAACAGACATACCTTACGAATGTGGAAGAATGTAGGAACAGGGGAAGTCCAAGACTGACATACCATGATCAGATTGATCGTGTACTGTCCGAAGGTGGTGTCAAGAGTCTTCGCGACCGGCGTGTGTGTATGAAGAGAGTAATGATTGTGGACTAAGTAAGACAAGCCTGCAAGGATCGTGATGTATGGCACTCGGTTCCCTCTGCCTACCCCGTAAGGGATCTGTCGTGAAGATATGTGTGTGTTGAATTACAAAGAATATTAAATGATATCTTTTTTTCTCTAATTAATCTGGTTTGCTCTGCCTAATCCACATTGGAACCGGCGTGACAGTAGCATAACTATCCTTTTGTATAGTCGGCTAATGTACACGACCTAACGAACGCCTCGCTGTAAGTGCGCGTAGCAACAACGTACTTGCTCATACCCCACTTTTGTCTTACGCGTCAAGGCTATCCGCAACTCCCACGCTATTATCAACACTATCTGTATCGGTTATAAGATTCATTATTGCATGGAACACAATCTCTACATACAAGCAGAAAACCGGCTGGAGAATAATTGATAAGTGAGCAAGTTTTGATTTTTGTTTGTTTTGTTTTTTGGAGTCTCTCAAGGCAGTGTGCTGGGCCCTGCTTTCTTTATAGTGTACATCGGCCTTGATTCGCCGCGCTTGGGGTTGGAACGTGCAGAAATGGATAAAATGATGCTACTATCGCCCGAGACATCTGTTGTTGAGTTAGGGTTAGGAATTTTGTCTTATCAATAGCTAAACCTGTAATTTATTATCTTTTTAAACCGACTTTCCAAAAGTAGGAGACTATCTATTCGATAGTATTTTTTATGTTTGTTACATCAGAACTCGGTCATTTATGAATCGATTTTAAAAATTCTTTTTTTGTTTGAGTGGGTATACTCGTCGTGTTGTCCTGTTTTAATTTGGTGAAGATCTGATGAAGATTTATGGAGATAAATGCATTGGAAGTCGGTTGATGCATTTTCACTGCATTGAAAAATTATCATGTAAGATAGCAAACATGTAGATGTTCCTACTAATGAGTGTAGACAACAATTGCATATAGACATCAAATATATTCATGGAGCGTTGCTATTCTTGTAGCGGGGTCTTAATATCATATGCATAAGATTACCGGCTACTTACTTTCCAAACCGGAACATGACAGATAAGCACTGCTATTTCGCAAGATTAGGTAAGGCATTGATACCCGATCCGGGCAATACAATGCAGAATTCTACCATCTAGCCACGATAATAGTTACTCGTATAGACAATCGTTTTGCTCTTACAAACTGCCTGGTGGAACGACAGTTGGGCTATTTTTAAGGAGCCCAGAAGAACACGGGAAATATAATTTAAGCGCAGTAAAACTGAAACCACCGACCTCCAAACTCCTACATGTCTGGAATTCAGGATCAGACCTTTACCAAATATACAGGCTGTCTGGTAAAAGATTGTACGAATTGAACACCTTCAATACTCCATTTCGGTACCAAATATTTATAAAAAATAGGTACCTAAATTTTACCTAATTTTCCAATAAAATTATTAATTACGGACACCCCCGTGTTGGTACCGGGCTCCTTTCAAGAAATGGCCAACTGCCGCTCTACCAGGCGGGTCGTAAAAGGCGAACGACTGGTTATGCGAGTCACTACCATCGTGACTACTAGGTGGCAGAGTTCTGGATTGTCTCGCCCGGGTCTGGTACCACCACCTTACCTATTCCTGCCGCAATAGCGTGAGTGCTTGTCACTGTCGTATTCCGGTTTGGAGGGTAAGGTAGCCGGTAAACTTGTGCATGTGGCATTAGACCTCACTATTAGATAGCAACGCACCATTAACATCTCTGGTGTCTATAGGCGATGGTTGACTCTTTCCATCAGGAGACCCATCTGCTTGTTTGCTATCTTATGATATAAAAAAATACGGACACCCGACCACTGCCCGTTTAGGGTTGACTTTTTATTGCTTATGTTGGTCCCAGAACTCCAATTATCTCCAAGCCGAATTTCATCAAAATCGGTACGGTGGTTTAGACATTAGATACACCGTCAGACAGCCAGACTTACAAACAGACGGACAGACAGATAGACAGACGGAGAGACTTTCACATTTTTAATATTACTGTATAATAATTAAACTATACATGGGTGTAATAATTTTATAGTAATAATAATAATAAATAATAAATATCACTGGACAAATTACACAAATTGATTTAACCCCAAAGTAAGCAAATTATATGCTTATAGTATGGGTGTCAGTCAACGATACTAATACATAGAAATACATATATAAATACTCTAATATATTTAATAAACACCCAAACCCAGAAATACAAACATCTGTGCTCATCACACAAATGCCTGTCCCTGCCGGGAATCGAACCCGGACCCCATTGATTGCGTAGTCAGGGCCGCTAACCACTCGGTCAACGGGGCGGTTAAATTTAATTTTAAAATCAGCCCAGTCGAAATAGTATTTTTATATCATAAGATAGCAAACAGGATGGCTCTCCTAATGGAAAGAGAAATCATCTCTTATAGACACCATAGATGTTAATGGTGCATTGATATCCGTGTGACGTAATGACAATACCACATGCATAAGTTTACCGCCTACCTTACCCTCCAAACCGGAACACGATTATGAAAAACATGACGCTAATGGCGCAGGAATAGGTAAGGCGGTGGTTTTCGCCGTGTTGGTCCCGGCCTCCTTTGAAGAATAGGCCAACTGCCGTTCTGCCAGGCAGGTCGTAAAAGGCGACCGATTGACTATCGAGTCACTACCATCGTGGCTACTAGGTGGTAGAGTTCTGCATTGTCTCGCCCGGGTCTGGTACCACCGCCTTTCCTATTCCTGCCGCAATAGCGTCAGTGCTTGTGGCTGTCGTGTTCCGGTTTGCAGGGTAAGGTAGCCTGTAAACTTATACATGTGGCATTAGACCTCGCCACAAGATAGCAACGCACCATTAACATCTTTGGTGTCTAAAGGCGATGGTTGACTCTTTCCATCAGGAGACCCATCTACTTATTTGCTATCTTATGATATAAAAAAAATCAAATACTCGGACGGGACAATGCAGAAATCCACTACCTAGTAGTCACGATGGTAGTGACACGTAAAGCCAATCGGTCGCCTCTCACGACTTGCCAGGAAGAACGATAGTTAGTCTATTCGTCAAAGGAGCCCGGATCAACATGGGGTAAACGTCTCCGAAATAAACTTTCTACCGACTTTTATTCTAAAACACCATGGAATAACCAATTTTTTTAAGGTATCATTAAGTTCTACGACTATTCCTATGATATAACTGTATAGTATTTAAAAATGTAATCAAATTCTGTAATACAATTATAATAATAAAATGTAATAGAATTTTAACTCATTAATATAGGTAGTAATCATTGATGTAATATTTAAATCAAATTTAAGCGCTATAAATAATAATAAATAATAATTCACGGGACAAATTACACTTACTGATCTAACCCCAAAGTAAGCAAATTATTTGCTTGTGTTATGGATGTTATTCAACGATACTAATACATAGAAATACATATATAAATACTAGAATATATATAATAAACACCCAAACCCGGCAATACAAACATTTATGCTCATCACACAAATGCTTGTCCCCGTCGTGGATCGAACCCGAGCCTCGTTGATTGCGTAGTCAGGGTCTCTAACCACTCGACCAACGGGGCGGTCAAATAAAATAAAATATAATATCTATATATATATCATTCCATATGGTTATCATCAAATCAAATCTATATATATATATATATATATATATATATATATTAGTCAAATAAAATCTATATATATTATTCCATATGGTTATCCCAAAATACAGGCGACGCCTAGTTTGGGAACCTCTGATATATTCTTACAATAAATCAATATTGTTACTAATATATACATATAATATTTCGTTAGTTATCAATCAAACATAGCTTATATCTAACTAATGTAAATGATATCCAAGATTGATCGAAATTGAAGAGATTTATTGTGTAATTTTAAAATGTTTATAATTAAATAAATTATTATTATTATCTTTATTTACATTTTTTTTCTTATTTTATATACATTTATAATTATAACATTATCAAAAAAAATCACACTATTATAAAAATAAATATATAAAAATAGCTTTTCCGCCGATGGGAACCTTGCAGCTAAGCCATCAGTGGTCAGGGCGACAGAGAAAGAAACCTCCTCACAATACGTGCCGTTCCTAACATAGCCGCCTTCTGTATCTGGCTCTTGATCCAGAACTGTAGGGAGAGCCTCCGTAGATGTTGGTCAAGACTCTTCGCTACAAGACCGTTTACAGAAACGACTATCGGGACAATTATTGTTGACTCCACACCCCACATGTCGGTTATCTCGTGAGCTAAGTCCAAATACTTACTAGTTTTTCTTTTTCTGCTTTCACGACTTTTTTTCTGCTTTCACGATATTTATTATTATTATTATTATGCCATCAAGTTGGCCTTGACCATTTGATTTCAATGGTATATAGTCCCGGCCTCCTTTGAAGAATAGGCTAACTGCCGTTCTGCCAGGCAGGTCGTAAAAGGCGACCGATTGGCTATCGAGTCACTACCATCGTGGCTACTAGGTGGTAGAGTTCTGCATTGTCTCGCCCGGGTCTGGTACCATAGACTTACCTATTCCTGCCGCAATAGCGTCAGCGCTTGTCGCTGTCGTGTTCCGGTTTGGAGGGTAAGGTAGCCGGTAAACTTACGCATGTGGCATTAGACCACGCCACAAGATAGCAACGCACCATTAACATCTTTGGTGTCTATAGGCGA
The DNA here is from genome assembly GCA_036924255.1 of Apodemia mormo. Classification (NCBI taxonomy): domain Eukaryota; kingdom Metazoa; phylum Arthropoda; class Insecta; order Lepidoptera; family Riodinidae; genus Apodemia; species Apodemia mormo. The sequence goes on from JAUPFN010000030.1 coordinate 3,647,696, forward strand.
TGGTTGATTCTTTCCATCAGGAGACCCATCTGCTTGTTTGCTATCTTATGATATAAAAAAAAATATTATAAAAAAAATGTTTAGTTTTTTTTGGATACGGTTGTGATAATGTGTTTGGTGTAAAAGATGTAGGCTACACGACTAAACTTTAACCAGCGATTTACTGGCCACACCATACTATGTCATTGTAGAACATGGTGGTAATTTGTAACACCTATATTCTTGCAAAAAATATTTCATTTCATTTCATTTGCAAAAAAACAATAAAAGAACTCACCATCGTGCTGGTGACTGTAGCCTTTGTATCTGAAAATAAAACAACAATTAAATATTATTTGTATCATAATAGCCGAGCCACATTGTTTGAAACTAGGCATAGAAATTATTTTTAAATTAGCTTAAGCTATGTTGTTAAAATTAATTAATTAATTAATATTTAACAGTTATTTATTATCAGTAGTATAATAAGTATTAGAAGCAGCAAAAACGCAAAGCTGTCGAGTTAGCGACCAAAAAAAATGGTCCTCTGGAGTAGTTTTATAACTTTTAACAGTTATTATTATCATAAATCAAGTTAGCGAGCAAAAAAAAACGATCTCTCAAATATTTTTAATAACATTATTATGCCATATGAAGTTATTGGTAATTTTAGCGATGCATAAAAATTACTTTTAACAGTATTTGCTCATATAAATAACAGTTGTTAATTGTTAAAAAAAATAGTACGAAATTTAATATGTTAACTGTTAAATGATCTATGCCTATTGGAAACAAGCTTCCAACGCGGGTGACTTTGGTGGGGGAATCATTATTTATCATTTATCTTAAAAACTATCAACTTTATCAAGATTGTTAAAGAGAGCAATGTTATTAATAATTAAATTGTCTACAATTTGTTTTTAATGTTTAATTTATAAATATATAAATTAAATGTTTAATATATACACACACACATATATATATATATATATATATATATATATATATATATATATATATATATATATATATATATATATATATAATATTTTTTTTGCTGTGTTTGTAATCGTAAGGAGAAGGTTCTTATAAAAGAAAATATTAAGAAATTGCGCGGAAAATTAGAAAATTTAATAATACTTAACCATCATATAAAGTTTAATCCCGTAGATTTATATAAATTAATTGTCACGTTGTTTGTCTCTATGGATTCCAAATATGTAAGGCAAAACAACGTTTGCCGGGTCAGCTAGTGATAAATAATGATTCAAGACACAGACAGAGGCCAAACTGACTTGATACTGGCAGAATCCGTAATCAACGGGAAAGCCATTAATACAAAATACATACATACATACACAGAGGCCAACGCAACGCATGAGTCAGAGAGAGACAGCGATACTTAAAAGGTAAGCGACGCATACTTGTGAGCACGCGAAATTAACAATTAAAAAAAGATATAAACAATGATTTTTTTTTAAATCTTTATTCACAATATTATTAACTATTGCATAGAGAATTAAAAAAATATATATAACTTTAATATTATGTTTTTTTAATATATTTGACATGGGTCGAAAGTACCCAAATTTGAGATTTTTCAAACCTTTAATAATTCATATCTTTAAAAATATTAACTTTAAAAGTCATAGAACCTTTTTATTGGTATTTCAATAAAGAATATAAAAAAATTTGTCCGGTTGAAAAATAACAATTCCTTGCAATTGTTTAAACAATTTTGGTTTAAACAATATGGCACCGGGTTGCCCCATGGCAACATGCATTTATGTCATCAGTAGGGCAATTTGAAAAGGATCGCATAAAAAATTGAGATGAAATAGTTTTCGGTATTCAAGCGCCGATTCCTCCTGGACTATTAGTATTATTCATACAAAATTGGAAGTAAATCCATGCAGTACTTTTTGAGTTTACCCCGGACATACATAAAGACAGACAAAAATTATAAAAAATATATTTTTGGCTTTGATATCGATTGTAGATCACGCCCCAAGTATTCTTTAAAAAGAATATTCAATGTACAGTTTTGATTTTTCTACGATTTTATTATATGAAAAGATTAAATTAACTTAATAGTTTCGGTTTAAGTTATATTCTTATTGGACTTATGCCACTTAAAAACAGTTAAAAATATATTATACCGTATTACGGAACCTTAGATTGCATCCGGTTCGCACTTGGCTAGCTTTCTTTTCCACTTCATAGTGAACCAATTATACAGTCGAATTGATTCTGGCGCGGTCGTCCGTTGACGTGACTAGTTCACTAGTTTTGTGGCGAATTGGTCAATCAATTATGTTATTTTCCTTCATTGTATAATTAAGATCGCTGTTAAATGACTGAGGTTAGATCTTGAAAATATCCCTTGGTGACAATAACTACGCTATCAATGGGGTTTAGGTTCGATATCCGACTGATTTTTTTTTTTATGTCATAAGATAGCAAACAAGCAGATGGGTCTCCTGATGGAAAGAGTCAACCATCGCCTATAGACACCAAAGATGTTAATGGTGCGTTGCTATCTTGTGACGAGGTATAATGCCACATGCATAAGTTTACCGGCTACCTTACCCTCCAAACCGGAACACGACAGCGACAAGCACTGACGCTATTGCGGCAGGAATAGGAAAGGCGGTGGTACCAGACCCGGGCGAGACAATGCAGAACTCTACCACCTAGTAGCCACGATGGTAGTGACTCGATAGCCAATCGGTCGCCTTTTACGACCTGCCTGGCAGAACGGCAGTTGGCCTATTCTACAAAGGAGGCCGGGACCAACACGGCGAAAATTGTGTCAATAATTGTGTCATGAGCATAAATGTTTGTTTTTCTAAGTTTGGGCAAAGAATATGAATATGAATGAATATGAATAGTTATTTTGTGGTTTGGGTGCTTATAAAATACTAGCTGTTGCCTGCGACTTCGTCCGCGCGGACTTCGTTTACTTCGCACTGCTCCTCTCTTGTAGGTGATAGCGTGATAATATGTAGGCTATATGTTGACCCGACCTGTTAGTAATATTCATGCAAAATTTGAAGTAAATCCATGCAGTACTTTTTGAGTTTATCCCGGACATACATACAGACAAACAGACAAACAGATAAACAGACAAACAGGCAAACAGACAAAAATTCTAAAAACTATTTTTTTGGCTTCGGTATCGATTGTAGATCACGCCCCAAGTATTCTTTTAAAAAATATTCAATGTACAGTTTTGACTTTCCTATGATTTTATTATATGTATGATTTTATTATATATTTTAGTATTTGTGCAATAGCGTTATTGAATAACACCGACGATACTACAATCAAATAATTTGCTTACTTTGGGGTTGTATAGAATCGGGTTATCTTTAATTTAAATCAGGTTACATATATATTCTCTAAATATGCATTTAAAAATCTTAATCATAAAATTCCTTAATTACACTTTAAACTAACCATCCCCGTGTTGGTCCCAGACTCTTTTGAAGAATAGACCAACTGCCGTTCTGCCAGGCAGGTCGTAAAAGGCGACCGATTGGCTATACGAGTCACTACTATTGTGGCTACTAGGCAGTAGAGTTCTGCATTGTCTCGCCTAGGTCTGGTACCACCGCCTTACCTATTCCTGCCGAATTGCGTTTGTGCTTGTCACTGTCGTGTTACAGTTTGGAGGGTAAGGTAGCCGGTAAACTTATGCACGTGGCATTAGACCTCGCCACAAGATAGCAAAGCATCATCACCTTTGGTGTCTATAGGCGATGGTTAACTCTTTCCATCAGGAGACCTATCTGCTTGTTTGCTATCTTATGATATAAAAAAAAACTAATAATGGGGGAACAACAATAATTAAACATTAAACAATCCTAATTACATATAGACTATCCTAAATAAACATTAAATTTTCATAACACATTAAATAGCTTAATTAAATATTGATTTTGCCCAATTACATATTAAACTTATAAAATATTGGTTTTCCCCAACCATACATTAAATTATCCTCATTAAATATCGATTTTTTTTATATTATTATTATTTTCCATAATTATACATTCAACTATCTTAATTAAATATTGTTTTTTTCCAATTACAGATTATACTAACCGAATAAAATATTGATTTTCTATAATTATACATTCAATCTTCCTAGTATAATATTGATTTTTCACAATTACAAATTAAACTAATTAAATATTGATATTTCCCAATCACATAGGTATTAAATTACTCTAATTAAATATCTAGTTTTCTATAATATGTATAATATCTTAATTAAATATTTTTTTAAATACAGATTAAACTGCCCTTTATGATGTAAGAATACCGAAAAAATATAATCTGAAAATTTCCACGAGCATAAGTTATAATAATAATAGTAAATAAATAAATAATCAAAGTAAACAAATTATTTGCTTGTGTTATGGGTAAATATAAATATTCATAAATATTCACGGGACAAATTACACTTAATGCTAACTCCAAAGCAAATTATTTGCTTGTATTATGGGTGTTAGTCAACGATACTAATACATAGAAATACATATATAAATACTATTATATATTTAATAAACACCCAAACCCGGAAATACAAACATTTATGCTCATCACACAAATGTCCCCGTCGGGGATCGAACCCGAGCCCCGTTGATTGCGTAGTCAGGGTCGCTAACCACTCGACCAACGGGGCGGTCAGTTATTGAAATTTTCTTTTTTTTTCTGTCATAGTTAACCACTTCTACATAAAAGGCTTATATTTGGTGGGAACCTCAACGGTATGGGAGGTAACATCCACCCCCCCTCTCTATATTAATCTGACGCGCTCGAGTAAATGCAAAAATCCCCTCTTGGTCTCCCCTACTATAATTGTAATTTAAACCCTGTTACTTAGAGCTGTTGTTGTATAAAATATGATTATACATTTCCAAAGAAAACTGTTGGATGATATAAAATAAAAACCGATCAAGTACGAGTTGGATTAGCTTATTTAGGGTTCCGTGCTAAAAAAATATCTTCCCGTATCCCCGAAGAGGTAGGCAGAGGTACAAGTGCACGCATGATTAACCGAACATAATTACGGTCGGTTCCCCGAACGCAAATTAATTTTAACAAGCGATTAATCTTGTTCAACGGATTATTTGCTTGTAAAAATGTTAAATACAGTTTAAAGTATCTTCACGCCCATATCCCCGAAGGGGTAGGCAGAGGTACAACAAGTGCACCCACGATTAGCCGAAGATACTTGGTCCCACAAATGTGATAGGTGGCAAGCCTATCGCCAACCGGGCACTTTCCAATCCCGGGCAACTTTGTGTTCCTCAGAAAACTGAAAAAACACTTTTTTTTTAAAGTGACCGACCCGGGAATCGAACCCGGGACCTCATGTGGTCAACGCCAACGCTGCACCACTAGACCACAGAGGCGATAGTTTAATAGCTTATTAAAAGTGATTTGCGTTTCGGAAACCAGCCGTTAGTATCTTCGGATAATCGTGGGTGCACTTGTTTTGGTCCCGGCCTCCTTTGAAGAATAGGCCAACTGCCGTTCTGCCAGGCAGGTCGTAAAAGACGACCGATTGGCTAACGAGTCACTAACATCGTGGCTACTAGGTGGTAGAGTTCTGCATTGTCTCGCCCGGGTCTGGTACCACCGCCTTATCTATTCCTGCCGCAATAGCGTCAGTGCATGTCGCTGTCGTGTTCCGGTTTGGAGGGTAAGGTAGCCGGTAAACTTATGCATGTGGCATTAGACCTCGCCACAAGATAGCAACGCACCATTAACATCTTTGGTGTCTATAGGCGATGGTTGACTCTTTCCATCAGGAGACCCATCTGCTTGTTTGCTATCTTATAATATAAAAAAAAAACCTCTGGCTACCACTTCATTTTTGATACAGTTGCTTTGTATATTATATTAAATGCTCCATTTTTGTTATTTTTGTCAGAAAACCGAAAAAACACATTTTTGAATTGCCTGAATAGACTACAGAGGTTCCGTTTAAACTTGTAGATAATCTTAAGCCCTGTTTTCACTTTGATTAGTGGGAGTGCGAGTGTTTAATGCAGGTGCTTAGTATTAAGATAAAAATACGCGAAGAGATTAATAATCAGCATCTATTCACTTTTACTACGCTGATTACTAATCACCAATATGAATCAACGGCTGTCTTCACGTATTTTTTGCTTAATACTAAGCACCTGCATTAAACACTCACACTCGTACTAATCAAAGTGAAAACGGCTTTAGTTGCACAAAAATTTTACGATGCTGGGTCAACGGGTAGTAAGTACCCTATTTTGTGTGCAAATTTTGTGTAGGAAAAATGAAATATTGAATATTTTAAATTATATTTTTTATTATATAAATCGTACATATTAACGACTCTGAACAAACAGCCTCTGAAAATTTTTTCCGATCCTTAAAGGTAACCCCATATATGACGCAGTTAACGGCACCTTAATAATATGGTTAAAGTGTTAACGGTACTTTTTACACTTCCAACTTGTATTGACATTTTATTTAAAGTTAAATAACAACAGAATTTGGTAATTAAGATATAAAGTTTACCAATCGAAGTGTTAAGGATATCCGCCATTTTGATACATCCGTCATGCAAGGGCGTGAGACAAATCCAATATTTGGATTACACACACGCATTCTCATTTTTAGGCGTCCGTACCTAAAAGGTAAAAACGAGACCCTATTACTAAGCTTCCGCTGTCAGTCTGTCTGTCTGTCACCAGGCTGTATCTCATAAACGGTGATAGCTAGAAAGCTGAAATTTTCACAAATTATGTATTTCAACAACAACAAATACTAAAAAATTAAAATATTATACCCCATACAACAAGTGTTTATATAAGTGTTCAATCCAAAAATGTGTTTTATCAGATTTTTTAAAAAAAACTTCGTTGCCCGGATTTGGGAAGTGCTCGGATGGCGATAGGCTTGCCACCTATCACATTGTGGGACCAAGTCTGGCTAATCGTGGGTGCATTTGTTGTGACTCTGCCTACTCCTTCCGGTATACGGGCGTGAAGATACCACTATATATGTGTTTATATGTATTAGTAGATATCGTTGACTAACACCCATAACACAAGCAAATAATTCACCTACATTGGGGTTATATGAGCATAGATGTTTATATTTATGGATTTGGGTGTTTATTATGTATGTTACAGTATTTATATATGTATTTCTATGTATTAGTATCGTTGACTAACACCCATAACACAAGCAAATAATTTGCTTACTTTGGGGTATTTATACTTTTTTTACTTTTTTTTTGGGGTTAGATCAGTAAGTGTAATTTGTCCCGTGAATATTTATTTATTTATATATACATATAAAAAACGTAGGTTACCTCCTCTACAAGTAAAGTGCGGATCTTATATCGCGTTCTCTGGTTTGTTGCTAGGTATATGAAAACAACATACATACATAAATAATATATATACATATTACTGAACAAATTACACGAATTGATCTAACCCCAAAGTAAGCAATTTATTTGCTTGTGTTATGGGTGTGAGTCAACAATACCAATACGTAGAATACATATATAAATACTGGAATATATTTAATAAACACCCAAACTTAGAAATACAAATATCTGTGCTTATCACGCAAATGTCCTGTCGGGAATCGAACAAGAGCCCTATTGATGCGTAGTCAAGTTCGCTAGCCATTCGATCAGCGGGACGGTCAAATATAAAATACATACATACATATCTTCACGTCAAATACCTTACAAGGTAGGCAGAGAGAACTGGGTGCCATTTGTGAAGGTTCAGAAAGACGCCTTGCTTCCTGCACATTCATCACTCTCTTGACACCACCTACGGATAGCATCCTACCGATTTGATTATGGTACGTCAGTCTTAGAAAGTAAAGTCCTTCAATACCAACAAAATATAGCGCTCAGAGCGTCTAAAAAGTTTTTATCATAAGCCGACAAACACCTACATTTCTGTCCTAATGGAAAGAATAATTATTGCCTAAAGATACAAAAGATTTTTGACATTGTTGTCCTTGTAGCGTCATCTTAATACCACATAGATAAGTTAATTGGCTACCTTACCGTACAAACTGGAACACGACAGTGACAAGCACTGACGCTATTGCGGCAGGAATACGCAAGTCGCAAAGCGTTAGTACCAGATCCAGGCGAGACATTGCAGAACTAGTAGCCACGATGGTAGTCGTATAGCTACTCGTTAATTTTTTATAAACTGCCTGGTAGAACGGCATATTGTCCATTCTTTAAAGGAGGTCCAGACTCAAACCAACACGGGGATTTTACTTATAAAATTTTTTTAATCATAACTCCTTGCCATCTGCATCTTCTTATTGAGAAATAGGTTAATATTCGCAGACAGCACATATCTATACATACCCTTAGGTCGCGGAAGTGCACGCAGCCTTCGGCGGTCAACGAACCCGCCGCTCTATATGTCGTCATCGGAGTGGTCATACTGACAGCGATTGTAACAGCGAGTTACAGAATACTACCTGGCACTTATAAACAGTGGTCCTAGGAACATTTTTAAAAGTATCTTCACGCCCGTATCCCCAAAGTGATAGGCAGAGGTACAACAAGTGCACTCACTTGATACTTAGTCCCACAAAACAAAGTGGCAAGCCTATCGCCAACCGGGCGCTTCCCAATCTCGGGCAACTTTGTGTTTATCAGAAAACTGAAAAAACACTTTTTTTAAGGGCCCGACCCGGGTATCGAACCCGGGCCCTCATGTGGTCAACACCAACGCTGGACCACTAGACTGCTGAATTTTTGTGAATCTCGAAAAATCTCGATTACCCAAAACTAATAAAATGTAGCTAAAAGAGAAAATTGTAGCCGTAAAAACTACAACTTTAGGGTGTCAGACTAACAAAAGTTTTCACTTTACGTGTAGGACAAAGTTGCTTTGAATTTTAATAACTAGCTGCAGGGTGCAGCCCGTTGCATTATAAAAGTTTTTGATTATTCCCGCGGGAACAACTAATTTGTCCGGGATAAAAAGTAGTCTATGAGCTATTCTAGGTCATCATCTACATGTATATCGAATTTCATTTTTATCGGTTGAGGCATTATTGTGTGATTGAGTAACAAATATCCATCCATCCATCGAAACATTCAAACTGCATTTATAATATATATATATATATATATATATATATATATATATATATATATATATATATATATATATATAAGAAGCTACATTACACTACATGAAATTTTAACATTACCATCGTTGTAATTTTGTAACTCGAGAACGGGCTCACCTATGCAAACCAAATGTTTAGTCTTTGTCCGGGCTGTTTAGTAGATGGTTTATGTGAAGTTTGCACAAAATCGGTAGAGCGGTTCTTCATTTATCGCATTTTTTGTAACAAATAAATTCAATGAACGGCGATAAGTAGCGAAGCACGTAACGGGCTGCTAGTATTAATATGGATTACCAAGCTGTTGTGAGAAAATTAGGTTGTTATTAATCAAATTAAAAATCTAATAATTCTGACATCTATAAAGTGGAAAACTCGTCAGAAAAAACATCGAAATTGTAGGACAAAAGCTTTTTCGTGTCTTCCATAAAATAATCAAGCGATTAAAGTAAAAAAACTAATTATTGTTATTAATCAATATTTTTTCTTCATCAAATTAACATACATAGCCCTAGTTTTATTAATTACCCGATTCGAAATTTTTCGAATATAGAAAAAATAGGTTATACGAGTCGTGGCTACTAGGTGGTAGAGTTCTGCATTGTCTCGCCCGGGTCTGGTACCACCGCCTTACCTATTCCTGCCGCAAAAGCGTCAGTGCTTGTCGCTGTCGTGTTCCGGTTTGGAGGGTAAGGTAGCCGGTTAACTTATGCATGTGGCATTAGACCTCGCCACAAGATAGCGACGCTCCATTAACACCTCTGGTGTCTATAGGCAATGGTTGACTCTTTCCATCAGGAGAACCATTTGCTTGTTTGCTATCTTATGATATAAAAAAGCCTTTCGTCAAAACGAAGCTGTTTACAAAAATATAGTTTAGATATTATTAATCAAAAAATAAAAACGTTACTGGGGCCACGGTTTTTGATTAAAATGCTCTGAGGGTTGAGACTTCAAAAAGGTTGAAGATGAAATTTACTCCCAAACGTAACTTGTAACACGTTTTAATTAACTTGGATAGTATGTTTGTATGTAAGTACGTTACGTAAATTTTGAATATAGATTTGACGTACTTTAAATCGTCGGATAAATTTGAAACTTTGCAGACTTATCAAGGACTGATGACAATGCAATATTATAAGTAATTAGTCCTGTTATCCTTACCAGGATCTTCAGGATTAGCGATTTGCTTTTTTTTTGCCCGATCAGCTTGAAGGTTGAAGTACATCTTAGGCTGCATGTTTGGTGTCTATAGGCGATAGTTTCTCTTTCCATCAGGAGATCCATCTGCTTGTTTGCTATCTTATGATATAAAAAAATATATATCTTAGCTTACCATCAGGCGAGATCGTAGTCAAGCGCTTCCCTATCGATACTAAAAAAAGCTATTTCTCTAGCAAAAGCTGAAAAATAAAAAATAGGGTTTAGTAATAAAAAAGAATTTTTTTTCGAAAATATGTAATCTCAATAGCAGCTGGCGGGCAGTGTGACCGCACCCTTACCTCGGATGAGCACGTAAAGTCGTCGGTCCCAGTTATCATTACAAACAGTCGACAATCGTTATTAGGTCGGTAAAATGTGGCGATGGGCATTACCACCCACTTGACACTTCGCCATCTGACAAACCAGTGAATTGTGAACCGAAAAGTCTATACATAGACGTTCCGTTTAATCTGCCTACAACGCAAGGGAACTGGCATAACGATACTTTTTAGAATAAAATGAAAGAAATCATGGTAGTAACTTCATTTTAAAAATTAGCTTTTTAGGGTTCCGAAGTAAACTAGGAACCCTTAAAGTTTCACTATGTCCGTCCGTCCGTCTGTCCACATGATACAATCCGCAAGATAGCTCAGAAGTCATTATTACTAGAAAGCTGTAATTTGGCACGAATATACATAATAGTAACGTCAACAAAATAATAATATAAAATCGTTTTTTTTTATATACATTTACACACAAAATGGCAAACAAGCAGATGACTCTCCTGATGGAAAGAGAAACTATTGTCTATAGACATCAAAGATGTTAATGATGCGTTGCTTTTGTGTGGCGAGATGGTAATACACATACATACATACACAAACATGCATAAGTTTATTGGCTATCTTACCTTCAAAACCGAAAATCGACAATGTTAAGCACTGATGCTATTGCGGCAGGAATTGGTAAGGCGATGGTACCAAATACCCGGGCGAGACGTGGCGGAACTCTACCACCAAGTAGTCACGGTGGTAGTGGCAGGTATTGTCAATCGATCACCTTTTACGACTTGCCTGGTAGAACGTCAGTTAGTCTATTCTTCAAAGGAGTCTGGACCAACACTAGGGAGTTAATAAGGGGACACACTACTTAATATTTACCAAAACATATGGTTTCATCTAATTGGATCCCGATGCTCGATTCGTAGAAAAATTACCTTGACCAGAAAACCTTGATTGGTGGGTTGGACGCTTTTGTTTAATTTTGTTGGGTTGGACGCTTTCTCATCTCCGGACTTAACTTCCCTTGATTTTTATTTTGGGGTGGATAAAACAAATGGTTTATTTAAAGCCAATCCAAGATATAGTCAAACTATGCACTAAAATTACCGAGGCAGAAAAATGGACGAAAAATATTCGCGCGTTTGGTAAGATCTTTTCTAAGGCGATTTTGTGCCTGTATTCCTGAAGAAATCAAGCAATTTAAATGTTTACGGTAGTTTTAAAAATTAAGGTTTTATCAGAAAAATCTGATCAGCTCCTCTTTTTAAAAAACTCCGTCAAATACAGTTAAAATCAGTTGATTCGTTCGGTATATATCAACGGCGAAAATTTCTGAAAACGATTTTTTGTGACGACGAAAGAAATGTAACTTCGACCTTTTTTTAATATCATAAGATAGCAAACAAGCAGATGGGTCTCTAGATGGAAAGAGTCAACCATCGCCTATAGACGCCAGGGATGTCAACGGTGTGTTACTATCTTGTGACGAGGTCTTATGCCACATGCATGAGTTTACTGGCTACCTTACCCTTCAAAACGGAACACGACAGCGACAAGCACTGACGCTATTGCGGCAGGAATAGGTAAGGCGGTGGTACCAGACCCGGGCGAGACAATGCACAACTCTACCACCTAGTAGCCACAATGTTAGCGACTCGTAAAGCCAATCGGTCGCTTTTTACGACCTGCCTGGCAGAACGGCAGTTAACCTTTTCTTCAAAGGAGCCCAGGACCAACACGTGGAATTTTTTTACTTATAGACTTGTAGCTAATAAAACAATTTAGAGCTTAAAAATTGTGTTTAATGCCACTCGAAAAATCACAATCAATCGTATTTAAAGTGTATACTAGCTGACCTGCGCGAAGATTTCACACGGCGCCATCTAGCGTTTTCCAAGTCAACTGGCTTACAGATTTTTCATCTCAATTCTATTTTATTTTCAATTAAAATTGCGTTTTTTTACTTACAGTGCCACTTTAAATATCTTTTGAATTTGTTTATTTTACAGAACATGGACTAATTTTTTATAAAAAAGGTTTACAATAATTGAATTATTACTTATATACCAACGAAACAGCTCAAGGAAGGAAAAAGCTTAACTTATTTGAGTTGGGGTAGATCCAGTCGAGGAATGACTCAAATGATGGTATTTTTTATATCATAAGATAGCAAACGCAGATGGGTTTCCTGATGGAAAGAGTCAACCATCGCCTATAGTCACCAAAGATGTTAATGGTGCGTTTCTATCTTGTGGCGAGGTCTAATGCAACATGCATAAGTTTACCGGCTACCTTACCCTCCAAACCGGAACACGACAGTGACAAGAACTGACGCTATTACGGCAGGAATAGGTAAGGCGGTGGTACCAGACCCGGGCGAGACAATACAGAACTCTGCCACATAGTAGGCACGATGTTAGTGACTTGAATAGCCAATCGGTCGCCTTTTACGACCTGCCTGGCAGAACGGCAGTTGATCTATTCTTCAAAGGAGCCCGGAACCAACATGGGGAGAATTTGTCATTATGTTATTATTATATATTTTTTTACATTATTTAACTTTTTATATGATTTAAAATTTATTGATTTATTTTTCATATTATTTAACTGTGTGTTATTGTTACAGTAACGCCAAAACACATAAAAATACATGACAGGCTTTGTATCTCAGACTTAAATTTTTTTTTATATTATAAAGCAAATATTAATACACAAAGTTATGTAGTATACTTGGGTTACCATGCCCTTTTCAATAGTTGGGGTCGTGAAATGTCATTGTAACTCACAAAAAGCACTAAAATATATATTTAAATAATATATTAGTCATATAGAAATTTAGATTTTCTTTTGTTAAATAAAATTTTAAGGGCTGGATTGTTTTAGGACTGAAGACGGTTTCACAAGAAATTTTTTGAATCTTTGACGCGCTCTTCTGTAAATTTGCGAAAAACGAGTTGCGATGTTTTTCATTGCAGGTGTCGATATATAAATAACTTACTGGTAACTATTTCATAATAAAGATAACTGCCAAACTTCGTACTATCTTAGTTTTACATATATATTTTTAGGAGTTACGGTAGATAAAACTGCATTGGAGACACACATATTGAAGAATGGGTTTGTAGACTTAGTTCAGCAGCATTCGCAGTGGCAAAGACACTGCACGCCTTGTGTATTTTAGTTTTTTCTTATTTTTTTTATATCATAAGACAGCAAACAAGCAGATGGGTCTCCTGATGGAAAGAGTCAAGCATCGTCTATAGACACCGAAGGTGTTAATGGTGCGTTGCTATATTGTGGCGAGATCTAATGCCGCATGCATAAGTTTACCGGCTACCTTACCCTCCAAACCGGAATACGACAGCGACAAGTACTGACGCTATTGCAGCGGGAACAGGGGAGGCGGTGGTACCAGACCCGGGCGAGACAATGCAGAACTCTACCACCGAGTAGCCACGATGGTAGCGACTCGTATAGCCAATCGGTCGCCTTTTACGACCTGCCTGGCAGAACGGCAGTTGGCCCAATTTTTAAAGGAGCTCGGGAACAACACAGGAAAACTTTTATAGTGTCGTAGTATATAGAATTCTTCTCTGGGGCATGACATGGCATATTTCTATTTTTCCACGAGATATATATACTACACGTATTTGATATTTACATACATTTTTTCATATGAGTGGCTTATGGTTACACATTTTTCACCCAAAACCATGTCTATTAGTATTTGTGTGGTCTGTGGTATATTAATATTATATACTAGTTGAGCCCGCGACTTTGTCCGCGTGGAAAAATTTCGAAAATAAAAGTAGCCTAAGTTACTCCTTATTACATCAGCTATCTGCCAGTGAAAGTTCCGTCAAAATCGGTCCAGCCAATCCAGAGATTAACCGGAACAAACAGACAGACAGACAAAAATTGTAAAAAAAAAATGTGCATTTAGTAAAAAGCGGTTATTTTAATATTACAAACAGGCACTCCAATTTTATTTATTTATATGTATGTATGTATAGATGCGAAAGTTTCGGAACTTAGTTCGCGTGGGAAAATTTCTAAAAAAGAAAGAAAGAAAGGAAGAAATAAGGAAATAAAGAAATTATTTATTTGCAAGTATATGGGAGTTACAAGTTATTAAAATTTGATAGTTACCAACATATTCTACCATGATATGGTGTGCAAATATTTTAAAACTAGCTGTTGCCAGCGACTTTGTCCGCGCGGACTTCGTTTACTCCGCACTGCTCCTCTCCCGTAGGTGATAGCGTGATAATAATTAGCCTATATGTTGACCCGACCTGTTAGTAATTCATGCGAAATTTGAAGTAAATCCATGCAGTACTTTTTGAGCTTACGCCGGACATACATACAGACAAACAGACAAAAATTCTAAAAACTATATTTTTGGCTTCGATATCGATTATAGATCACGCCCCAAGTATTCTTTTAAAAAAATATTCAATGTACAGTTTTGACTTTCCTACGATTTTATTATTTATTATTACCACAGACCACATAAAGTGATTATTACCCTTAAAATGTTGTGAGTCGATTTTTTTAAAAATTAACAATAGAATTAATAAAATGAGACTAAATTACTCCTTTTACTTTCCTACCTTTTACTACCATTCATATTACAAGCAAATATTTGCTTATTTTGGAGTTCGATCAATTCCTGTATTTTGACCACTGAATACTTGAATACTTGAAGTATATCCGCGTTAGTCCGGACTCCTTTGAAGAATAGAACAATTGTCGTTTTCTAAGGCAGATCGTAAGAGACGACCGATTGGTTATACGTGTTATTATCATCATGAATTCTGGATGGTAGATTTTCGCAACGTTTCACACGGGTATTGTTTACCGCTTTGACGGTAGCCATACTACCATCAGCTACCACCATCATTTATCAACCCATTCGTCTAACCAAGATGGCTATCTCCTTACCTGTTTTTTTAATAGCGTCAGTGCTTGTCATTATTGTGTTCCAGTTTGGATGGTAAGGTAGCCGGTAGACTTATGCATGTGGCATTACCATTTCACCACACAGATAGTAACACATAATTAACATCTTTGTTGTCTTTAAGATGAATTCCCGTTCCATCAGGAGAGTCATCTGCTTGTTTTTTTCTTTTTTTATATCAAAAATTGCAGTATTTCTCTAGAATACATTGAATGTTATTATACATATAAACCTTCCTCTTTAATCACTCTATCTATCACAAAAAACCCGCATCAAAATCCGTTGCGTGGTTTTAAAGATTTAAGTATACATAGGGACATAGGGCAGACAGAGAAAGCGACTTTGTGTTATATAATGTACTGAAGATAGCAAACTAGCAAATGGGCAAGGGCGGATTCAATTCCATTGAATCCGCCCTTGCCCATCTGCTGGTTGCTATCTTGGTGGGGTTCATGGGGGTCAAGGGGGTTATGAGTGTCATGACCCCCGTAGGCACGGGGTCTAGGTATGAATTTATTATTGCAAACAAATAAGGATTAGGGCCCATCTTGACTGAACCTCAAATATGTGACCCCCCTGATCCTTAGGCTGGATCCGTCCTTGCAGATGGGTCTCCTGAACGGAGGAGTTAACCGTCACCTATAGAAACCAAAAGTGTTAATGGTGCGTTACTATCTTGTGGCGAAGTTTAATGCCTGCATATGTTTATCAGCTACCTTACCCTCCAAACCGGAACACGACAGTGAGAAGCACTGACGCTATCGCAGCAGGAATAGGTAAGACGGTGGTACCAGACCCGAGCGAGACAATGCAGAACTCTACAACCTAGTAGCCACGATGGTAGTGACTCGCATAGTCAATTGCTCGCCTCTTACGACCTGCCTGGCAGAACGGGTGTAGGCCTATTCTTCAAAGGAGCCCGGTTTAACACGATGGAAATCTATGTTTGTTATCTAATAATATAAAAAAGCAATTTTGTAAACTAATTTTCAATTTTTTAGTTCAAGAAAGTTGTCATAATTTAGAATATTACTAATTCCTTACTCACTGATTTTAGATGTTGCTAATAATAGCCCAAAAGTTAGCAGACGATAGACAGACATCTTGGGTCGCGGAAATGCGCGCAGCCTTCAGAGGTCAACGAACCCGTCGCTCTATATTATTTCGTCACCCGTGTGGTTCCACTGAAAGCGTTTTGTGTGTGATTTATTTGTTGGTGTGAATTTTTCGCTGTTAGACACAACTGATAATGCACTTGTAGTTTTTCACTTCATATTATACTTACTAGCGATGGCCTGTGGTCGAAATTCCATCATAGACTGTACATTAAAATCTTTTTAATTTTGACAACTGACAGCTGTAAAGAAATTAGTATCTATTCATGTGTGTGTGTGTGTGTCAAATGTATGTCAAATGAACGTAGTGTGTGTAATGTTTGTTTTTTATAAATTTAATCTATTTCTAATGTATTTTATTTAAACATATGTTTCTACAGTCTTCCACGGTATAAACTTTAGTTTTGCCAAATTCCATACTCCATTGTTCGTGCAATTGTCTTAAAAAGGGGTCCAAAATGTTTTCTTGACTTATTAATATATAGATTATTTAGGGTTACGGTAACAACATTTGAATGGACAAAAACAACACACATTAGCCACAGTTGGTTACAGTGTGGAGAAATTTCGTGTATTTTTTGAAATACCTCTAATTTCTAGGGATCATGGTATGGACTTTTTATATTTTTCAGATGACGACGACTATCTATCTTATCGTCCCATTTTGGCTTATCGTTGAGTTTTGGGACAACCTGTATATTTTTAGAATATTACTCACTTGGGGATATTTAAATTAAGTATATTTTTTCATCCTAAAGATGCTTAAAAAGTGAAACCAGAAGGCATTTTCAGGAGAATTTCTTGCCATAAATATTTATTATTAGCTGTTCAGGTCCATCCATAAATTATGTCACCCGAATTTCATGATTTTTTGACCCCTCCTCCGTTCTTGTCACCGCTGGTCACATTTGTGAGACCTAAAGATCACCTAGTGTGATGTCACAATTTATCAATTTTACACTGGAATAATGATCTCATTCGACTATTTTTTATCTATTTTTAATTTCGCTGTTGCAATACTCAGATATAAAATATTATATTTTGAAAAAATTTGATGTCACAAAATTTGGAACCCCTTTTTACCCCTTGTCACACAATGACACGTTTTATCGACCCCCTCCCTTCCCCTTAACGTGTGACGTAATTTATGGATGGTCGCTTCCTGGCATACGCCTTTCAGTGATAATGTATTATTATAATTATTATTTATTATTTAAACTCTTTATTGCACAAAATATACAACAGGCGAACTTAACGTCTAAAGACATTTTCTACCAGTTAACCTTGCACTTGTAGAAACATTGTAGTAACGGGTAGTGCACAAGAAAAGTCTTACGGAACAATTGCAAATAATTTTACACTAAACAAAGAGAATAATTACATTTATCTAAACCTACGGGCGGACCAATAAACATACAAATATTAATATATTATATAAATTTTTATATAATAAATATAATAATCTCATAACTATTCATATAAAATGTACATAAATAATCATAAAACATAATGTAGCTCTATATTGATGAAAGAATTTTTAAAATTAGTTTTTTATAGCAAACAAGCAGCTGACTCTCTTGATAGAAAGAAAAACCATCGCCTATAGACACCAGAGATGTCAATAGTTCGTTGCTACCCATGTAACGGGATAGTAATGCCACATGTATAAGTTTACTGGCTACCTTATCCACTACACTGACATTATTGCGGCCGGAATAGGTATGGAGTGGTAAATCCAAATGTCCAAGTGGAGGCCAAATACCACGGTGAGACGTTGTGGAACTCTATCATCTAGTAGTCACGATGGTAGTGATACGTATAGCCGATCAGTCGCCTTTTATGACCTGCTTGGCAGAACAGGAGCTGATCAATTTTTAAGGGAGTCTGGACCAGCATAGGGGGAAGGTCTTTAGTTTTTTAATTTATTCATAAGAAATAAACAGATCTTACCTCTACTACCTATGTTAATATGGATACGTAGGTTTTTACTGAAAGTTTTTGTAATAATTTCTTAGTCTACTAATTCTTTTAAATTCTTACAAACCAGTTTGTCCATATATTGTTAATTACCACACGTTTTTTTGTGACTGTATGATTTAACTTAAAATGTACTTTTATAAAATATTGAAGTATAAGGTGACTGCTCTGTTGATTGGTTAGCAACCCTGACTTCGCAATTGATGGGGCTCAAGTGCGATCCCTGACAGGGACAAATGTTTGTGCGATGAGCACAAGCAAGCTAAAGTACACATCTGGTACCTGTCATAGTTCATGAACTTAGGCTATGCAACTCGCTGGTTACTATTTGTTACTTTATGTCATCGGCGGTATGGATGCGATTCAACCAAAAGTAACAAGCGGTTGCAAAGTTAAAGAATGTAACATAATGTTATCGCGTCGCATTCTGTTGAGTAATGTAGGGATCCTCCTGCTCATTTCTATTAAAATGTATTATGTTTTACATTAAAAACTTATATTTACATTTAAGAAATTATTATTTACACATTTACTATATACAAAATTATATATACAACATTAATATTAACACTAAACACTAATACAATTACATTTATACAAATAACATAACATTAATTTAAACCGTACGGATTACGTGCCGTGCCGTCACAGTATTAGGGACCGCGCACGACAACTGACCGCGGTGACGTCAATGAGACGGAGCATACAAGTGCGAGGAGCGCGTCCGTGAGCCGGCTGGCCGCCGGCGCTGACGCACGCCTCGCCCGCTCGCTTGAGGAGTCTGTTAAATATGCTTATGCGACGCGGATACTGTGCTTGTTACCTAGCTTTGGCTTAATTATAACGCTCGTTTCTTAATTTCTTAAACTATCACTTGACTGATTTTCTTGTGCTTGTACTGCTTGTGCTTATTATCGTTTTCCTTCTGTGTCAAAAACAATATTGTGACGTAGTGGCAGGTGCAAGTAATTAAAGGACTACGCACAGCTGTTTACGTGAGTTTATTTACCTCATTACACCTCCACCACAAGTAACATAAAAATTTGTAACATAGTTTTTGCAATTTTTATCTATTATAAACCAACAAATTAAACCTCTTTATTATATTAAAACACCAAGGGTCAACAGAAGTGAAGTTTGCGAGATTTTATTACACTGTACACATCAATAGAAGCCATTGTACTTTCACGCTAGCAGTGTAAGCACACCCCAGACTGAGACGAGCCAGGTCGTAGGAAGACACTCGCTATCTCCCTCTTCCACAAGGTAAGCATACCTCTGATTCGCTCTAGTAGACTGAATATCAAAATCTACCCAGAATCGAATTCGGGACTCCGCTATGCCGGAACTACATATAGTATATATCAGGGCTATTCAAGTCTAAGACAATTGCGGGCTGCTGAATTTTTTAAGGTAACAAGCACAGCAAAGATTTCTATGTAAAAGAGCGTTGTTATATAAACTATTAGCTGACCCGCGCAGTGAAACTTTACTTGACGTGAAGACAAAACTTTTTACTCTTTTTTAGAACAATTACGCAAACGGAGAATTATGAAAGGCACAATTAAAATTTACATTGCGAAGGAGTGCAGAAAGATAATCTACATTAATATTATAAATGCGAAAGTTTAGATGTTTGGATGGATGTTTGTTAATCACACAAAAACGACTAAATGGATTTGAATAAAATTAGGCGCACAGGTAGATAATGACCTGGAATAGCACATAGGCTACTTTTAATCTCGAAAAAATTAGGTGATCCCGCGGGATTCGCCAAAAACTTTTATAATGCAGAGCGCTGCACGTAGCAGCTAGTAAATTAATAAAAATAAACATTACACACACTACCATTCATTTGATTCACATCATAATATAAACACATACATACTCGTATATATGTATATTATATATATATATATATATATATATATATATATATATATATATATATATATATATATATATATAGAGGGTATCGAACCCGGGACCTCAACGCTGGACCACTAGACTGCTGAATTTTTGTGAATCTCGAAAAATCTCGATTACCCAAGACTAATAAAATGTAGGTAAAAAAGAAAATTGTAGCCGTAAAAACTACAACTTTAGGATGTCAGACTATCAGACTAACAAAAGTTTTCACTTTACGTGTAGGACAAAGTTGCTTTGAATTTTAATAACTAGCTGCAGGGTGCAGCCCGTTGCATTATAAAAGTTTTTGATGAATCCCGCGGGGACAACTAATTTGTCCGGGATAAAAAGTAGTCTATGAGCTATTCTAGGTCATCATCTACATGTATATCGAATTTCATCTTTATTGGTTGAGGTGAGTTGTGATTGAGTAACAAATATCCATCCATCCATCGAAACATTCAAACTGCATTTATAATCTATATATATATATATATATATATATATATATATATATATATATATATATATATATATATATATATATATATATATATATATATATATATATTTACATAGTTTAAAACATAAAAGAAATAAAAGCAATGTCTTCATATAAAAATAACAATGATTTTCCAGGGACAATAAAAAATTTATATATTTTCTTTTAGGTGCATAATTTAACAACAATTATAATATACTAATAGCGACATATATATATATATATATATATATATATATATATATATATATATATATATATATATATATATATATATATATATATATATATATATATATATATATATATATATATATATATACTACCACACTTTTGACATACAATACACATATGTATTTACTATTATTTTTGGTTAGTCTGTTATTTAACATAGAAGAACAACAACATACATTAACTATAGTAATTATAGGCTATAGCTTCAGGTAGTATAAAATACTATAGTTACTGTAGTATTTACGTATTATCTTAGTGTATTTTATAACTAATGTATAATTTGTCATGTATAATTTTGCTTATAAATGACGTCTTTAAGTGTTCCTATCTGTACCTACGTCGAATAAAATATTATTTGATTGATTTATACTATAGTAACTACTAACTTTTGCCCGCGACTTCGTTCGCGCGGACTTCGTTTACTCCGCACCGCGTCTCCCCCGTAGGGGATAGCGTGTTAATATGTAGCCTATATGTTGACTCGACCTGTTAGTAATATTCTTGCAAAATTTGAAGTAAATCCATGCAGTACTTTTTGAGTTTACCCCGGACATACATTGACTATCCTACGATTTTATTATATGTATATTGATTATGTAATCTGTCGCTCTAAGAACATTTTTCCCGATTACTTTAAATTTGGAAGAAGGCACTAAATAGAATATTTTATTTCGATTTTTGCGTAATTGAAATTATATTCATGAGTTTTGTTTTTTGTGTCAGACAAAAACGGAATTTTGAATTTTTTAAATTATTTTTTTATTGCATAAATCGTATATATTGTTACGAATAATCTAGAAACGTGTAGAGTTGGAACGCTGGAGAGATCTAGAAATAAAAGAAAGAGATAGCTACTCCTATTAATAAACAAATAGTTGGCCGGTATCGGAACAGCTATACCATAATGAACTTTGTGGTATAGGACATAAGGTTGAAAATAGCGTGTACTAGGACTTATGAGTCATAACTTGTTTATCATAAGTCGTTTACAATAATTGTTATTGTGTACGAGATGATTGTGGAACATTCGCGATTGTTGTCGAACTTTACCTCGGGTATAAATAGAGATGTGTTGACAAATACAGGGC
This sequence comes from Apodemia mormo, assembly GCA_036924255.1. NCBI lineage: Eukaryota > Metazoa > Arthropoda > Insecta > Lepidoptera > Riodinidae > Apodemia > Apodemia mormo. Next base: position 3,670,114 of record JAUPFN010000030.1, read on the forward strand.
AGTTTTTATAAAGCGATCGTGAGCTATACTTGAAGTGACCCGTGTGAAGCGAGAAGTGTTTTATTGTGTAGTTGGTTAAGTTTGGAGATAGTACAGTGAGTGACTAGTGTTATTTAGAGTATTTAAGTATTACATTGTGTTGTGTAAATACACGGATTTAATATAAGTGGTGTTTTCTTACAATTACGAACCCGAAGTACGTAACGTTATCGATTCTGAACAGCCTCTGAAAATTTGTCCGGACCTATAAAAGTAACCCCGTATATTCCACATCCAAGTAACGGGCAGCGTGCTACATTTAGACAGCCCTGGTAGACTTGTCTGGGTTAAGCTGAAGGTAAAAACTGTATTGAATTTTGTGATATTGCTCAGTATTACGGTGGCTAAGTGAGATCTTTGCGGTCAGACTGAGATGGGTGACCGTTGGTAGGCACATAAACTGACACTGTCTGTCTGTGCCCGAAATATTTTGAAAAGATTGAATTTAAACTTAGTTTTTGGGATGGCAACGCTACGTACATAAATCTACCGAATACCTTTTTTTTATTATCAATAGGGAAGCGCTTAACCACGATCTCGCCTGATGCGGCCTAAGATAGAACGCGCTTCCTTAGAAGATACTTCTTCACTCTTCTCTTGAAGATCCCTAGATTGTACACGGCGGGAACACAGAATCAGGAAGCATGTTTCAGTCCCTTGCCGTTTGAATGAATAATGCCGGGTCGAAAACCTTAACATCGAAACCGGACCATGACAACATGCATCGACGCTATTGCGTCAGAAATAGGTAAGATGGTGGTACCAAAATCCGGGCGAGACATGCGGAACTCTACCCTAGTAGTCACGATGTTAGTGACATATATAGCCAAACGGTTGCCTTTTACGACCTGCCTGGCAGAACGTCAGTTGGTCTATTCTTCAAAGGAGCCCGGATTCAACACGGGGAAAACATCCATCCATTCATCCATCCAAACATCCAAACTTTCGCATTTATAATATTAATATAGAAATATATATTATATACTATATTTATAATATTAATATAGAATATACATACTATATACCCGAGTATATTCGTATATTATCATGTATCTTTATTAATATTATAAATGCGAAAGTTTGGATATTTGGATGAATAGATGTTTGTTACTCAATCACGCAAAAACTACTGGACGGATTTGAATGATATTTGACATACAGGTAGACGACGACCTGGAATAGCACAAAAGTTACTTTTAACCCTGAAAAATTAGGTAATCCCGCGGGATTCACCAAAAACTTTTATAATGCAGCGGGCTCCACGCTGCAGCTAGTGAAAACAAATGTAGTGTATGTAAAGATTATTTTTATTAAATTAATGTATTTCTAGTGAATACTATATAAACAGTGTTTCTTAACCTGTGGTCCGCGGATTCCTAAGGGGTTCGTGAATATGTGTATAGGAGTCCGCCGTCTTATCTTTGAAATTTGTAAATTAATAAATAAATGCCAATGTTTTTTATTAGGGGGATCCTCGAAGTTGTTCTTGATTTTCGAAGGGGCCGTGGACTGAAAAAGTTTAAGAAACACTGGTTTAAAAATATGTTTGTGCATTCCTCCGCAATGTAAACCTTAATTGTGCCAAATTCTAAATTCCTCCATTCGCGTAATTTATGTAAAAAGGGGTACAAAGCATTTGCTTCACGTATTGATATATTAATAAATAAATTTTCTATGTAAGCGGCAAGCATCGCACAGGGTGTGTCATTAGTACCTACATTACTCGGTACTTTTATCTAGTAAGGTGAATGATTTTATCCGAAAATAAATGTAGGTTAAGGCCGAGCTGCGGATATAATTATTAATCGCGATGGTATGTGTGAATTTGGCAATCACACAACAATTCGGAACACTCCGTCACACGAGTTTAAAAAAATTACATTTTATTGTGAGGGTATTTTAATTAATTTACAAAATATAATCTGATGTAATTACATGTTTCAAGCTATTATTTTTATGCCGCTTTAAATGCTTATCTCACTATCACATTAGTGTCTATTATTAATTTGTAAGTTTGTGTGTGTATGTAATTATTAATCGTGACGATAAGTGTGAATTTGGCAATTACACAACAATTTGGAACACTCCGTCTTAAGAGTCTGAATAAATTAAATTTTATTGTGGCGTTATTTTAATTAATAACCAAATATAATCTGACGTAATTTCATGTTACAAGTTATTATTTTTATGCCAATTTAAATGTTTATCCCACTATCACATTAGTGTCTATTATTATTCGTAGGTGTGTGTGTGTATGTAATTATTAATTGTAACGATAACTGTGAATTTAGCAATTGCACAACAATTTGGAATACTCCGTCATACGAGTCTGCTGACTGAATTTTATTGCGGCGTTACTTTAATTAATATACCAAATATAATCCGATGTAAATTTATGTTACAAGTTAATATTTTTATGTCACTTAAAAAGTTTATCTCACTATTACATTAGTGGCTATTATTAATTTGTAAGTTTGTGTGTGTATGTTATTATTAATTGTGACGATAAGTGTGAATTTGCCAATTACACAACAATTTGAAACACTCCGTCTTACGAGTCTGAATAAATTAAATTTTATTTTGGCGTTATTTTAATTAATATGCCAAATATTATTTGATCATTATGATGTAATTTCAAGTTATAAGTTATTATTTTTATGTCAATTTAAATGTTCATCCCACTATCACATTAGTGTCTATTATTAATTCGTAGGTTTGTGTGTGTATGTAATTATTAATCGTGACGATAAGTGTGAATTTGGCAACTACACAACAATTTGGAATACTCCGTCATGCGAACCTGAATAAATTATATTTTATTGTGGCGTTATTTTAAATAATATACCAAATTAATCTGACGTAATTTCACATTACAAGTTATTATTTTTATGTCAATTTAAATGTTCATCCCACTATCACATTAGTGTCTATTATTAATTTGTATGTTTGTGTGTGTATGTAATTATTATTAAGACGAGACATCGTGACAAACGGGAAAAAACTGATTTGTTTAATCACATTTTTTTGTATTGATTGTTGAATAACAATTTTACAAAAATTACACGATATACCTGAAGATATTATCTAAAGAATGTGCTAACTCATTACACGATAGAATGTAGTTTACTCGATCATATAAAATTCCGAAAACAGTCTAAAAAAATCTCTAAAACAAATAATTTGTTAATTATATTTCTTATCTTCGACATGATTTTTTATATGGTGCTATTTAGTTGTAAATACAAAAAAGAATGTGCTAAATTTTGGTTTTCAGGTTATATCCTATATTTATTTATCCGAAAATTAACGCGTTTTTTAGCAGTTTCAGAACATATCGCGCCACCCATTTCCTATAGAATTGACGCGCGTCGAAATACCTCGCCTTAATCGTGACGATAAGTGTAAATTTGGCAATAACACAACAATTTGGAATACTCCGTCGTACGAGTCTGAAGAAATTAAATTTTATTGCGGCGTTATTTAAATTAATTTACCAAATTATAATGTAAATTCATGTTACAGGCTATTTGTATGTCACTTATGTTTATCCCATTTTCACATTAGTGTATATTTATATGTTTTTTATATCATAAGATAGTAAACAAGCAGATGGGTCTCCTGATGGTAAGAGTCAACCATCGCCTATAGACACCAAAGATGTTAATGGTGCGTTGCTATCTTGTGGCAAGGTTTAAAGCCACATACATAAATTTACCGGGTACCTTACCCTCCAAACCGGAACCACGACAGGGACAAGCACTGACGTTATTGCGGCAGGAATAGGTAAGGCGGTGGTACCAGACCCGGGCGAGACAATGCAGAACTCTACCACCTAGTAGCCACGATGGTCGTGACTTGCATAACCAATCGGTTACCTTTTACGACCTGCCTGGCAGAACGGCAGTTGGTGTATTCTTCAAACGAGCCCGGAACCAACACGAGGAAAATGTGTTTAATTTTAAGCAAAAAATATATGTAGACAGCCATTGATTAGTGCGGGTGCTTAGTAATCAGTGTCTATTTATTGTACTACGTTTATAATTAATCTTTCGTACTAATCAACGGCTGTCTACGCGTACTTTTTGCTGTATACTAAGCACCTGCAATAAACACCCGTACTTGCATTAATTAAAACGTAAACGGGGCCTAAAACCTAGTTTTCACCTTGATTATCGCGTCATTGCGCGAAGCTTTGTGACGATAGACGCAAGTATGGCCGCAACATTAGTGTTATATCGACACAGAACACTTAGAGACTAACAGAAGTCAATGTTACATATAAGTAATATTCGAGCATAGCACACACCTCTCACGGACGCAAAATCTCGGACTGGTGCGGAACAAACTGTACCGAACCATTCCGAGATATCGCGTCCGTGAGGGGTGTCTATGTGTACGTTGCTCGAATATCATATGTATGTAGATTGACTACTGTTACTCCAGTATGCTGTGCTATCGATGAAGCTACACTTTTACTATGAATCATAAAGAAGTAGGTAGCACTGATGCTTGCTTTATAGATAAAACGAAAATATCAATCGCGCCGAAGGCTTTACTTATATTTTGGTTAACTTTTATGTTAATTTTTCAAAGTAAAATTTTTACATATGTTTATTTGTACTTACAAAGGGACTAATACTTTTTTATTGAAGTTAAACAACATTTAAATCTACCTAAGATTAAACAGTAATAACAATAATAATCAAATAAGGGGCCGTGCATTAATCACGTGAGGCTCGAGGAAGGAGGGAGGGGTCCATAAAAATCACGAAATATCACAAGGAGGAGGGGGGGGGGGGGGTAGCACGTGTACTTATTTATTTGTAAGATGCTTATCTAGAAGCTCTGTTGAAGTCTTGCTAATCCGTTGTCCGAAGACACATTAAGACGAGACGTACATTAAGAGCCATTTCACAAAATCGCCAAACTGAAATTTAGATATTTTATAATCGATGCGAGAGCTGGACGACGTCGTCCATATAGTGCACCTAGTGCTGGTAAAATGAAAATTAATTTATTATGTTTATATGTTTTTTATTATGTTTATTAATAAAATTAATTTATGGTATTTTAATTATTATTACTACGCGGTACTTATTTTGGCACACGGACGTAGCGGATTTTATAGTATTCTCTTTTATTTAGTTTTGAAATAAAAAATTAATAAATATTATTTAAGAGAGTTATTTTTGCATAAAAATAGAATATGGTTTTATTCTATGCTAATTTCTATAGGAAAATGTCATTTCTTGATAACAAAAAACCCAGTTAATGTTTCGTTAATTTTCGTTGAAATAGGCATATTTGCTTAATAAATTAGATAAGATAAGATAAGATTTATTATTATTTCTTATTTCACAAGTACAGTACAATAACTTAATTTTTTATTGGACTCCACACTAGGCAAGGCCTGTGGCGTGGATACCAGTGATTTCCGTAGATACAAGTAACAAAAATTTCACGGGAGGTAATAAAATTATACAATAATACAAGAAGAAAATTGAAAAGAAAAAAAAATGATAACATCAGGCACAATAAATTAATTTTGGTTTACTGACTGCTTTGCGTAAATATAGTTATAGATCTTTTAAGAAAAAAGGATTACTTTTTCCTAAAAGATTCAGGCACAATTGTTGGATGTTTTTGGTAATTTAGTATTTTTTCTAATTAAGTTTGTTGATTCTAGCAGTAGCAATACCTTTTAGAAAAATAACTTCCTCATGTAATTGTCGAACCTTGGTTCTGGAGAACATTTATTATAAGAAATGCAAGTGATGATTAAAAAATCTGTTTCATTAAGGCAATATTTAAAAGATTAAACTATCTAATGGTACCATTGAATTAAATAATAAGTACCTTATAATATGAAAAATTAGGAGTTGAAAAATTTTGATTTCTCGTCAAAAGTTGGTCTAAAGTGTGAACTGCCTCTTAAATAATGTTTATATATTAGTACAAAAAAAGACGTGTGGCACTCGGAGACTGCCGCGGTAAAGCTATTGCATCTTTTGTTGTGTTGATAAAAATATCATCTTGTGTTGATAAAAATATTGCAAATTTTTATCAACTTATGCAATTACAATTATATATTTATTTTATTTATGCAGTATTTTTTTTCTTTGTTTACTCATATTTAAAACACTTTGTACACAAATTATACGAGTACAGATATTCACTGTTGTACGTAGATGATAAATACCTATACACCTATATACTTTCTCACAAACAGCTGATTACGGTAGTTTTCCAAAACAACCAATGCCACCTAAAGGCGGATTGCTGAACTAAAGAGGCAAGCGTGATATTTCAAAAAGTCATTAAAAGTTCTGGTATTTATCGATAGATGGAAAAACTAAAAAGTATCACCGGTGTGCCGGTCGGAGTGGGGGATGTTAGGTTTTTTCTTTACGGAATTTCTGGATTCGGTCTAAACGCTCAAGGCCCGCGATAGAAGCTATGCAATAGCTTAAAAACTTTTTCGTATTCCTTTTATTATTTTTATGTCAGCCGAAAACAACCTGTAACCTTTTGTGTTAAAAATGCCAAAAAAATCCTCACGTGATTAATGAACGACCCCTAATAATACATGTATAAATAATCCCCAAGAAGAAGAGTTTTTTGATTAAAAATAATCTAAAGAACTAAATAATTTTTACTGCCTACCTATTATTAATTATGTTAAAAAATAATTTCTATACTGCTGGTAAGAAATTTTGTAAAAGCCAAAATACAAACTTTACTGTATTTATCTTCAGCTAATCGTGGGTGCACAGGGTCTAACTACCTCTTCAGGGATACGGGTGGGAAGATACTTTTAAAAACGTTTTTGATTTGAAATTTTGTTGATGGTCAATAAGAATGTAACATTCGTCTCACTCTGCTTATCCAAGTAGGACCACGTTGTTTTATATATTCTCTGGAACTCTTAAAATGTGGATATCACGGATTAAATGGATATACCTTTCAAGGTAATTTATTAGTTTGTCAGTGTAGTTTGCATTTACAAATAGAAATACAGAGTTATACTACTTACCAACGAAATAAAATTTACTCCCAGGGTAATTTTTAAATCTTGTCATTTCGGTGCGATAAAACAGTACAACACGATTTATTTCTAATTTTCAGGATATAATATATCTACAGATGTATGACACTTTTGACAGTGATAGGAGCGTTTGCTCAGATGCGCGGCGACACGTTTTACGCCGTGTTGGTCCCGGCCTCCTTTGAAGAATAAGCCAACTGCCGTTCTGCCAGGCAGGTCGTAAAAGGCGACCGATTAGCTATCGAGACACTATCATCGTGGCTACTAGGTGCTAGAGTTCTGCATTGTCTCGCCCGGGTCTGGTACCACCGCCTTACCTATTCCTGCCGCAATAGCGTCAGTGCTTGTCGCTGTCGTGTTCCGGTTTGTAGGGTAAGGTAGCCGGTAAACTTATGCATGTGGCATTAGACTTCGCCACAAGATGGCAACGCACCATTAACATCTTTGGTGTCTATAGGCGATGGTTGACTCTTTCCATCAGGAGACCCATCTGCTTGTTTGCTATCTTATGATATAAAAAAACATTTCCTTGCTAATGGCGTGTCTATAAGTATTGTGGTCTGTGGTGTATATCAATGAGAGCGCAACAGTTATCGACGCGTTATCGTCGGTTATCGCGATGTGTATCGCACGCGTCACGCTCCGATACCAAGGACAAAGAAATTTGAATGTAAGACATATATATATATATATATATATATATATATATATATATATATATATATATATATATATATATATATATATATATATATATATATATATATATATATATATATATATATATATATATATATATATATATATATATATATATATATATATATATATATAGTGGTTCTGTGTCGACGTTACAGAAATGTACGTTATTATTTTTATATTATAAGGGTAAGGTAGCCGGTTAACTTATGCATGTGGTACAACCACATGCATAAGTTAACCGGCTACCTTACCCTCCAAACCGGAACACGACAGTAACAAGCACTGAAGCTATTGCGGCAGGAAAGAAAGAAAGAAAGAAAGAAAATATTTATTTGCAAGAATATGGGTGTTACGTTGTTAAAAATAAATTAAGTTACCGACATATTCTACCAATATATGGTGTGCAAATATTTAAAAAAAATATCATTATATAATATTACATTTAAAACATTACATCGATTATTTAGAATTACTACCGGATCGGAACGCGGCCGCACACTCTTCTCAGAGCCGGCGGAAGAAACTCAGTGGGCTGGTCTTTTTTCTCTATTTTATGTACTTGTTATAAATGTACAATGATTATTTCATATTACAAAAGTTATTTTTATAATTACAAGTTTCATGTTTTGTGCAATTAATTTTTTTGTAATTTACAAAATGTTCACTATTTACAAAATTTTACTAGGTACATTAAAATTTTTTAAGGACAATTCAACAAACTTATATTTCTATCCATTAATATTTAATTTTATCGGCTAAAAATTCTTTAATATTGTAATAAGTTTTATCTAACAGCAAATCAAACAACTTTTTGCGAAATTTATTTATAGGTACATAATGATTTAAGACTATCAGGAATATGACTGTATATAATAATAGACATACAATACACATTTTTTGGAAAAATATTTATATTTCGATTAGGCACATATGATTATTTACTATTAGCTGCTGCGTGCAGCCGCTGCATTATACATTTTATTGGTGAATCCCGCGGGAATGCCTAATTTTTCCGGGATAAAAAGTAGCCTATGTGCTATTCCAAGTTAATCTACCTGTGTGCCAAATTTCATGTAAAAACTATTAGAAAACATGTTTTTGCTTAATTAGCTTCATTTCAGATTATTCCCCTATTCCAATTATATAAAACTAACTGCAGCGTGCAGACCGCTGCATTATTGTGGAGCTCTAACCTCTATACTAGGATAACCCGTGTTTTTGGTGCATCCCGCGGAATCACCTCATTTTTCCGGGATAAAAAGTAGCATATGTGCTACCCAGGTCATTATGTACCTGTGTACCAAATTTCATTCAAATCCGTTCTGTAGTTTTTGCGTGATTGAATAACAAACATCTATCCAAACATCCAAACTTTCGCATTTATAATATTAATATAGATTCCTAAAATATGAGTTACCAGTGATTTCAGCAATTGTTTTAAATAACTTTTGGGTTTTTTTTACAAATATGCATACCTCTAAAATATACAAACATGGTAAGGGAAGTACCTTAAGAGACTTGAAAAGTGGTTTACAGGAATGTAACTGATTAACACCACATATTGCTCGAATACATTTCTTTTGGACTCTAAAAATTCGTACCAATTCAACAAAGTTTCCCCAAATAGGAATTCCATATTGTGAATTAGAAGAGACATATCCATGGTGTGCTAATAGGGAGACTTTTACGTTTCCTACTTTTCTTAGTCTTCTCAAGACATAGACAAATCTATCAATCTTATTACATAGAGATTCAATGTGTGCTTTCCAATTACAATATTTGTCAATAATAATTCCTAAAAAGTTTGTATAATCTACATCATCTATATCTACTTTATTTAAAAAACATTTGTGTTTTTAGTAATATTACTGTGGTAGTTCTGAAATTCAACTAATTTTGTTTTAGTTACATTAACTTTTAAACTATTATTAATTAACCAGTATGAAACTTGAAGTAAGGTTTCAGTTGTTTCATTTACCAAGTCTTTTTTATTTTTACATTTAATAAGTAGGGTAGTGTCATCAGCAAGTAAAAAGCAATCATGATGTGTATTATCAGGAAGATCATTGATATAAATTAAAAATAGCAAGGGTCCTTAAACACTGCCCTGTGGTACACCACAAGGTAGTTTGAAGTGAATATTTTTTACGGTTTCCGCATATTTTAGATACTTCGACACATTGTTTCCTATTTTCTAAGTAACACTTTATCCAATCTAAATAGGTAAGGCGGTGGTACCAGATCCGGGCGAGTCAATGCAGAACTCTACCATCTAGTAGTCACGATGGTAGTGGCTCGAATATCCAATCGGTAGCCTTTTACAATCTGCCTGGCAGAACAGCAGTTGGCCTATTTTTCAAAGGAGCCCGAGACCAACACGGGGAAGCATAAATATCATCGCTTATAGATATCAAAGTTAATGGTGCGTTATATCCGTGTAGCGGGATGGCAGTTCCATATACATAAGTCTCTCAACTATCTTACCCTCCAAACCAGAACGCAATGACAAGCGTTGACGCTATTGCGACAGGAATAGGAAAGACGTTGGTACCAAAATCCGGGCTAGACGTGCGGAACTCTACCACCTAGTAGTCACGATGGTAAATAATAAATATTCAGGAGACGAGTATATTTATTATTCATTACGCCAATCTTGTAACATTTACAAGATTGGCGTCACCTCACTCGGATACCCGTTGCAATGTCAAATTAACTTGCTCAATCATGGACTCCCTGAAGGACCGTATTTCACGGGACGGTTTTTAAATAAATCAAATAAAATATATAGCTAGGAGCAATCACATAAAAATATTGAGACTTTAATTTGATTGATTTCTATCATCATATTTACGTGTTATTATTGCATAAAACTTTAATTACATTAGCATTAAAACAGCAATAATATATTATCATAATATATCATAATTTTCATTATATAAGCATTGATATAAAAAACCCAAGATACACAATCAGTGTGTCAAAAACGTCCTCCAAAAATGAGCGCACAATTTTAAATTGTGTATATATATATATATATATATATATATATATATATATATATATATATATATATATATATATATATATATATATATATATATATATATATATATATATATAATTGGAATCTCGGAATCGGCTCCAACGATTTTCATAAAAGTCACAAATTAGGGGTTTTTCGGCTCAAGGAATCGATTTATCAAGGTTCCAGGTCCAAGAAAGTCCAAGATAAATACATAAACACAGATTACGAAGGAGAAAACTAAATGTTTACGTGGATCTTAAGTTCCAAATTTACTTCGCTACTATTCTATATTAAACTTTAAAGTAATAAGTAATAACTAAAACAACGATAAATAAAATCTGGCCCATGTTCTTTACAAATTGTTAATAAGCTCTCACTAATTGGGGAAATTCATTTGGTGTATACTAGGGTTACCAAACCTGCATTTTAAAAAATAGGATTTGAAGAGACAGAAAAAAAGAAAAGAGAAAAATAGTTTATTTGTAAGAATATAGGTGTTAGAAGTTGTACAAATTAATATATGGTTAATCACATATTCCAACAAATATTGTGTGTAAATACTTGAAAATTGACAATTTTAATCATCTCCTGTGTCGGTGTTGATCACATGAAATCTCACAAAGTAAGCAAATTATTTGCTTCTAGTGTGGGTGTTAGTCAACGATATTAATATACATTTATAAATACTCAAATATATTTAATAAACACCCAGATTCAGAAAAACAAACATATATCTCATCACATAAACGCCTGCCCTTATCGGGAATCGAACCGGAGCCCCATTGATTACGTCGTCAGGGTCACTAACCACTCAAACAACGGGGCGGGCAAATATATAAGGAAATGTATCTTTGTTTAAAAACAGCACTAGCTCGGCCAACACTCGTTAGGCCGCAAGTATTGTAATAATGGCCTACAATTTTAAAATACATTTTCTTAGTAGATTATTCTAAAACTCAGACACTGCTAAAATTATTCACGTACAGGTACATTACATGTTCTTTGACATGTCCTGGAAAAACAGAACAATTGGCCACCCTACATTTACATTTTGTAAGTAAAAATAAATAACAAGATATCAAATTAAAACAACCAATCGACAAAAAATAACCGCTCGTGATTGGCCTATCGACAATAGACCCCTCGAACCCGTTGTATCCTAGACGCCGAATAGTTTTACATTTTTTTCCATTACGTTGAATAGATACAGTCCCTATTCGTGGGTAAAAAATGGACCAATGAGCGCGTGTTCGATTTTTGATTTATTTTTGACAGCTCTTTTAGAAGGATAGATTTTTGTTATTTATTATATGCGTTTGAGGGTTTGGGAATTTGAAACAGTTAAATTATCGTTACAGTGATGTCTTGACAGATAGAGCTGTTCGGATTTTTTTTAAATTACAGGATAACCAACAAGCATGTGTCTCTGCTGATGAAATTAGATAAGCTTCTATATGTATATTTTTTTTATATCATAAGATAGCAAACAATCAGATGGGTCTCCTGATGGAGGGTCAACCATCGCCTATAGACACCAAAGGTGTTAATGGTGCGTTGCTATCTTGTGGCGAGGTCTAATGCCACATGCATAAGTTTACCGGCTACCTTACCCTCCAAACCAGAACACGACAGTGACAAGCACTGATGCTATTGAGGCAGAAATAGGTAAGGCTATGGTATCAGACCCGTGCGAGACAATGCAGAACTCTACCACCTATATCATGTATGTTACCTGAATGTGTGTGTAATGTTCATTTTTATTAATTTAATGTAATTTAATGTATATAATTTAGAAATAGATAGACGAATATCTAGTGCATGGAAAAGATATTGGTCCCTTAAAGAAATATTCGAAAGCAAACAATTCCCTATAGCAGCCAAGAAAAAAGTGTTTAATACATGTGTCCTGCCATACCTCACATATGGATGCCAAACATGGGCACTGACACGGAACCATCTTCAAAAACTGAGAACATATCAGAGAGGAATGGAAAGGAGTATGGTGGGTGTCACATTAAAAGATCATATAAAGGCAGAAGATATTCGGTCCATAACAAAGGTAGAAGATATAATAATGAAAATAAGACTGTTAAAATGGCGGTGGACAGGGCATATGACAAGAGAGAGTATTATGAAATGGACAAAAATGATAACAGAATGGCAGCCACGTGACGGCAAAAGAAGAAGTGGAAGACAAATCAAAAGATGGGCAGATGATCTCAAAACTATTGGATGAAAAATATGGTCAAGAAAAGCCAATAACAGACAAGAATGGAAGAAGCTGGAAGAAGCCTATGTGTCACAGGATACGCTGAACACTAAAACCGGAAACTCCGATGCACTAGAATAAGCTTTTGTTTAAAAATATTTCTATTGTATTCAGCGATAAAGGCTTAAATATATATAATTATATAAATATAATTCGCCGTGTTGGTCCCGGCCTCCTTTGTAGAATAGGCCAACTGCCGTTCTGCCAGGCAGGTCGTAAAAGGCGACCGATTGGCTATCGAGTCACTACCATCCTGGCTACTAGGTGGTAGAGTTCCGGTTTGGAGGGTAAGGTAGCCGGTAAACTTATGCATGTGGCATTAGACCTCGCCACAAGATAGCAACGCACCATTAACATCTTTGGTGTCTATAGGCGATGGTTGACTCTTTCCATCAGGAGACCCATCTGCTTGTTTGCTATCTTATGATATAAATAAATAAATAAATAAATAAATAAATAAATGTATATAATTTAAAAAATATTAGGTTTCCGCAATTCTCCGTAATGTAAACTTTAATTGTACCGAATTTCGTACTACACCGTTCGCGTAATTATCTTAAAAAGCGGTATAAAGTCTTTGCTTCACATATCTTATATATAAAATTACCATGTCACAATGTTAGTTACCGTACTCCTCCAAAACGGCTTGACCGATTTTGATGAAATTTCGTGGGTCTGAGAATCGGCCAACATCTATTTTTCATCCCCCTATATGTGAAGGGTTTGTCTACCCCTAAATTTTTTTTTTATTTTATGGACAAAAATTTTTATTTTTATTTTTTTATGATTCAATATTGAAAAATACATATAACTCTAAATTTTTACCCTTCTATCACCAACCCTTATTTTTGAATTAAATAATTTATATGGCAAAACAACGGGTTTGCTAGTTAATATATAGATACCAGCTAAATTCACCCTCGAGTATATCATATCATTGATGTCTTTCATACACACTTTCAGCCTATCAGGGGTTTTTTAAAAAAGGTAGAAATATTTACGTATTTTGGAAATAAAAGTTTCAATAAAATCTCTTTGTTTGTACTGTGTATCTGGCTGGTTTTGGAACTATTAAATACATAATATTTAAGAATATGTATATAATATAGTGTATCTATATTATTTAAAGATTATAAATTTAATTTACAAATTTTTAAAGGGTCAACTTTATTTTATTTTAAACTAGCGACCTGCCCGCGGTTTCACCCGCGCAGCTTTTGTTCCCGTAGGAATATCGGAAAGGTTTATACACTTAAACCTTCCTCAAGAATCAATCTATCTATTAAAAAAAACCGCATCAAAATTCGTTGCGTAGTTTTAAAGATTTAAGCATACATAGGGACATAAGGACATAGGGACAGACAGAGAAAGCGACTTTGTTTTATACTATGTAATGATATATAATACTGTTTAATATATTCCATTAAAAGAAAATAAAGATGATATTTTAAATACAAAATATTGTGTAGTACCTATATTCCATTTTCCAATTTTTAATGTTGATATTTTACGTATAAAGTGCTGTGTAATGTATTCTGTTTTGAAATTTAAAAAAAATGATATTAGATATAAATATAAAATACTGTGTAATAAATATATTCTATTTTAAAAATCACAAATGTGATAATATTGTAAATATGATTTACTGTGTAATATATTCCATTTAAGAAAATAAAGAGGATGTTGTAAATATGAAATACTGTGTAATTTTTATATTCTGTTTTCAAAAATTTTAAGATGGCATTATAAATAAAAAATACTATGTAATATTATTCTATTTAAAAAAATTGATGAAAAATGATATTGTTAATATGAAATATTGTTTAATATACTCTATTTTAAAAATTTCAAAGATGATAACTGTAAATATAAAATACTGTGTAATATACCTTATCTACAAATTTTTAAAGATGATAAAGATTCAGTTTTTTCAATTTCAAATTTTAAAAAAATATTTTTATAAACAAAATACTATGTAATATTCGGTATTTCTTTCTTTCGTCGGCCTAATCCTATACATATAATATAATAATAATAGGTAGAAAATAATACATATAATAATAACTAGAAAATCGTTTTTTGATTTAAGCCGAAACGGGAATAAAATGTAGGACGTACACGGATTTCTGACGTGGGGTGAAAAGTAGGTCGAATGTGGAACAAATGATAAAAAAATAAAGATGATATTATAAATATAAAATATTGTGTAATATCTATATATTCTGTTTTCAAAACTTTTAAGATGATATTATAAATAAAAAATACTGTATAATGTATACTATTTAAAAAAAATAAAGATGATATTGTAAATATAAAATACTGTGTAATATCTATATATTCTGTTTTCAAAACTTTTAAGATGATATTATAAATATAAAATATTGTGTAATATCTATATATTCTGTTTTCAAAACTTTTAAGAGGATATTATAAATAAAAAATACTGTGTAATATATACTATTTAAAAAAAATAAAAATGATATTGTAAATATAAAATACTGTGTAATATATCTTATCTACAAATGTTTAAAGATGATACTTTAAATATAAATACTTTTTTCTTTAAAACAATTGAATTTTTTCAATTTCTAATTTCAAAAAAATATTTTTATAAACAAAATACTATGTAATATTCGGTATCTCTTTCTTTCGTCGGCCTTTTTTGATTATTTTTCTATTTATTCTATCTATCTTTCTATTTTTTTTGATTATTTTTCTATTGTGAAAGGATGAAGGAACCGGGGAAGACCAAGACTGACATATTACCATGATCAGATTGATCGAGTACTGTCCGAAGGTGGTGTCAAGAGTCTTCGCAACCGGCGTGTATGTATGAAGTGAGTGATGGATGTGGAGGAAGCGAGACAAGCCTGCAAGGATCGTGATGTAAGGCAGTCGGTTCTCTCTGCCTACCTCATAAAGGATCTGGTGTGAAGATAGATAGAAGATAGAGATATGTATATGTATGTATTTTTTTAAACATTAAATACTGTGTAATATATTCTAATTCTTTCTTTTATGTCTCGGCCTAAACCAATTAATTTGTATTCGATTCTCTATCCAAACGCGTTTTATCGTGTTTTAAGTCGGGTGACTTTAAATACGTTTAACTTCAAAAACTTTTAAGCATAATACACCTCATTTTAGCCGGTTAAAAGGTTGGCTATATAAAACGGTTTAAAACAGTTTCCTTGTGAATGAGCTATCTCGTAGGCGTTGGGTCATTGCCCCACGGTAGCCACGCGCTCACCCATTGTCCTGCTGGCCTGCAGTCTGTACTACAGAACAAATTGTACCGAGAAACTTTTGATGCAATAATCCCGTGTTGGTCCAGACTGAACGACCATCGGCCGTTCTGCCAGGCAGTTCGTAAGAGGCAAACGATTGGCTATACGAGTCACTACCATTGTGACTACTAGGTGGTAGATTTCCGGAACATCTCGCCGTACTTGGTACCATTGCCTTATCTAGTCCTGTTCACCTCCTCCCTCTCAAGTACCCTACCAATATATTCAATACAAAACAGTGTTTGCCGGGTCAATTAGAATGGTGTTTAAAAGCAATGCGTCTATTAGCGCATCTCGGCCACGGTAATGTTATCTACCAGTATTTTGACTCGACCCTGTCCTTGAAATAAATACCTACAGCCCGCCGCGCCGTGCTGTACGTAAAATGCGATAGGGCTGCACGCCTTCAATATTTTAACTGCATTTGTCCGTGCTGTCATATCGGTCGTTCGTCACTGCGGCGCAACCCTCAGTATGTTGCGTATCGAGTGCATGTCGAACTACAAGCGCGTAGGTATAACTCGCGTTCCACCCGTCTGTATTAAGATAGAATACTGGTAGATAACATTACCGTGTCTTGGCGGCTCTTCTTATGCTCCGAATAACGAACAAAATGATATTTTTTAGGATTTAGTATTGAATTCTGGTCTTCTTTAAATATTATGAATTACAAATATGTACCTACATTAAACATTATTCACACTGCTTTTATGTGACACACATGATAATATATTTTGTTATGTTTACGGCAAAAGCCTAAAATCTGTAATGTCTAACTAAAAAAAGATTTTATTGTTTAATATATTGTCGAATTTCGACAATATGCTAAACAATATTATATTATAATTATGCTGGCCACACGCCACTTCTTTCCTGTAACCAATATCCATTACATTTCATAGATCGGTTCGCGAAATGATGTCAGGAGATAACTCGTCACAGACGTATCGGCGCCCCAAATGCCCCGATAGCTTATCACTGATATAATATATTTATAAAAAGAACCTTTACCTATATGATAAAACGTGATACCAACATGATAAAATAATTATAATATTTTATTATCATAACTTCTGTTTTGATCCTGAATATTTTAATTTAAATGCAGTAAACCTTTAGCCATTTTTTTATTTATTTGGAACAATAAACATTGTAGATTATTATTACATAAAATTAAAAAAAAAAACTATTTAATAACGCAACCAACACATTGTTCTCAGATTACTACATTCACATTAATAAACTAAAAAAATTAAGACAAATAATGGCATGCAACATTGTCATATAGACAAAAGAATTTAGCCATTTTGTCAGGTAGCTCGTAAGAGGTGAACAATTGGTCGCTCAGGTGGTAGAGTTCGGTGGGGTTATCACATGTCTTGCAATACGCAATTATCGTAGTTGTTTATTTATGCCTTATTTTTGAATAATATAATAATAATAATAATAACCATCAGGTGCACCTCTTGCTCGTTTGCCCCCTCTTCTATATAAAAAAAAAAGTTATTCCCTAAATCTAAACTCTCTAAATCTAATAACTCATCGTAAAAAGCGTGTTTATAACTATAAAAAAAAAAGTTATTCCCTAAATCTAAACTCTCTAAATCTAATAACTCATTGTAAAAAGCGTGTTTATAATATGCATTGAATTATTTCAAAAGAGATTTGAAGACTAATTACGCTCTCCTTTAAACCTCAGTTTTTGACATGCCCCTTTACAGTCCAGGAGGAATCGGCGCATGAGTACCAAAAACTGTTCCACCTCAATTTTTTATGCGATCCTCTTCAAATTGCCCTATATAGATATATTTTTCATGGGTCGAAAGTACCCAAATATGAGATTTTTCGAACATTTTAAAAATTCATATCTTTAAAAATATTAACTTAATCGTGAAAAGTCATAGGACCTTTTTGAAGTGAAAACTTCTTTAGGCGCGTTGAGCGTTTTGGTAGAGGGTAAAATCCTCGGTTCGCGTCACCGACATGCTAATGATAATAGTATATCTATAGCTATGGAGAGCCAGACTAGCGCACGCGCAGTAGCCTGTGTACACGTATACACTATTACATCGTGTATACTACACGTATATACTAATACATCGACTATTTCTGACTGTATTATGTGCGCGTTGGACGCTTTATATAGTTATATAGTTTTAATTACTCTCAACTTAATAGTTCCGTTTTCACTTCTATCGGCAGTCCCACGACTGCTACTGTTTTTTTATTGGTATTTCAATAAAGAATATAAAAAAATTGTCCGGTTGAAAAATAAAAATTCCTTGCAATTGTTTAACAATTTTGGTTTGAACAATGTGACACTGGGTTGCCCCATGGCAACATGCATTTATATCACCCGTAGGGCAATTTGAAGAGGATCGCATAAAAAAATTGAGTTGGAATAGTTTTCGGTACTTATGCGCCGATTCCTCCTGGACTATTATACGTAGGGACCGTCGATATCTTATATATATAAAAATCAATTGCTGTATGTTAGTCTAGCTAAAACTCGAGAACGGCTGAACCGATTTGGCTAATTTAGGTTTAGAATTAATTGCTGAAGTCCAGGGAAGGTTTAAAAGGTTAGAAAATATAGAAAAAAATAAGAGTAGTTAAAAAGGCAGAACAACTTTTGTCGGGTCAGCTAATATGTAATAATATAATAGCGACTATAAGCCACAGAAAAGATAGCAAAAATTAAAGATTTTTTTTTTTATAGAAGAGGGGGCAAACGAGCAGGAGGTGCATCTGATGGTAAGTGATCACCGCCGCCCATGGACATCCACAATACCAGAGGTCTTGCAGTTGCGTTGCCGGCCTTTTAAGAATGAGTAAGCTCTTTTCTTGAAGGCCCCAAGTCGTAACCGCTTGGAAACACCCCTGCCGGTAATTGGTTCCACAACAAAGTAGTGTGAGGCAAAAAGTGTCGAGAGAAACGCACAGTTGTGGATTTCCAGACATCGAGATGGTGGGGATGGAATTTCAAATTTTGACGCGATGTCTGATGATGGAGTTCGGCGGCAGGAATTAATCCAAATAACTCGTCGGAACACTCTCCATGAAAGATACGATAGAAGACACAGAGTGAGCCAACATCTCTGCGCAATGCCAAAGAGTCGAGCCGTTTCGAAATAACCAGGTCGTCAACGATTCGAACCGCTCTACGCTGAATACGATCAAGAGGAAGGAGCTGGCACTGAGGAGCTCCGGCCCAGAGATGAGAACAGTACTCCATGTGGGGCCGAATTTGAGCCTTATAAAGTAGAAGGCGATGGGCCGGCAAGAAGTACTGCCTCGCTCTGCTGAGCACACCGAGCTTTTTGGAGGCTAGTTTAGCCTTACCTTCCAAATGACCGCGAAACTGAACGTAATTCGATATGTCGACTCCCAGAATCCCGATACTAGCTGAGGCTGTCAGGAGAGTATCCCCAAATCGAGGTGACACAACAAAGGATGTCTTTTTAGCGGAAAACACGCAAAGCTGTGTCTTTTTGGGGTTAAAAGTGACCAGGTTTTGACGACCCCATTCCGAGACATCGGTTAGTCGATTCTCAACTTCGGACACAAGCTTGTTTCGGCTCTCTTCAACGTGTTCCCGAGAAATACCGCTTCGGCCGGAGTATGTAGCATCACCAGTACTGTCATCTGTATAGCAATGTATGTTGCGAATTCGCATCATGTCATTGATATGCAGAAGGAACAGTGTCGGTGATAGCACGCAGCCTTGTGGAACACCAGCATTGATAGATTTAAGGTCAGAGCACGCACCATCAACTACGACCTTGATGCTCCGATCAGCCAAAAAACTGGTGATCCACTTGCATAATTTCTCGGGAAGCCCATAGGAAGGCAGCTTCGCCAGAAGCGTTTTGTGCCATACCCTATCAAAGGCCTTCGCTATGTCCAAACTAACTGCCAATGCTTCCCCCTTGGACTCAACTGCTTCCGCCCACCGATGTGTTAAGTATACAAGAAGATCACCAGCTGAGCGGCCGCGACGGAAACCGTACTGGCGGTCGCTAATCAGCTGGTGCTCTTCTAAATACTTGAGGAGCTGCGAGTTGGTGATTGTCTCCATAATTTTGGAGAACAAGGAGGTTATGGCTATCGGCCGATAGTTAGACGGATTAGAGCGATCTCCTTTTTTAAGGATGGGATGCACTAAAGCTGTCTTCCATGAAATCGGTACTACGCCGAGTGAGTAAGAGAGCCGGAATAGGCTTGTTAGTACCGGCTCCAGCTCTGGAGCACATGATTTAAATACAATCGGATGGATGCCATCCGGTCCACTCGACTTATGGACGTCCAAGGAAAAAAGTGCTTTACGTACGGAAGACTGCAAGAATTTTAATTCCGTCATAGAACTATAGCACCGCGGGATGGTAGGCGGTGCATTTCCTTGATCGTCCAGAGTCGAGTTGGCCGCAAAGAACGAGCCCAAAAGATCGGCCTTCTCCCTTGCGGTATGGGCCAGAGAGTCATCATCTCCGTGTAAGGGTGGAAGAGAGGGCTGTGAGAAATTCCCCAAGACAGCCTTTGCGAGAGACCAGAACGCACGAGTTCCCGAAGGAAGGCGAACTAATTTCTCACCAATTCTGCCAATGTGTTCAGATTTTGCCTTGGCGATAGCTCTTTTAAAGAACCTCGAAGCGGAATTGTACTCCTTACGTAACGCGCTGGTTTTTTCATCACGAGGCTGAGACTTACCACCAACTGGTACTGCAGAAAATGGAATGAAAAGTTCCATGCCCTGCAGCACCATATCAGCGATAGAGTCAGCGATGACACTCGGATCATCCAGCGAGAAGCACATCCGCCCCCATGGGTAGGACGCAAAAAAAGACCGCATCCCGTCCCAATCTGCTGACCTATAGTGCCAAACGCGACGACAGCCTGCAAAAGGAGGCCGTGATAGGCGCGTAACCGGCAATTTACTCCGGATCAGGCAGTGGTCTGACGTACCAAGAGGGACGTCCACAGATACCGGATAATTGTCCGGATGGGAGGTCAGCAGAAGGTCCAGCAGTGAAGGCGTATGATCGTCCACATCGGGAATTCGCGTAGGCGTGGTTACCAATTGTGTTAGACCATATGCCAAGGCAAAATCGTGAACAGACCTCCCCGCATGATCGGTAGTGCGTGAACACAGCCATTCGGCGTGGTGGGCATTAAAATCGCCTAAGATCACGATCTCAGCGGAGGGGGTCTGTTGCAACACGGAATCTACAGCCGTTTGAAGGTGCTCAACGAGCCTGTCGACTTCAGCATTTCCGCTATGGGACCTGTAGAGGCACGCATAGATGCGGGGATGGTCGTCGCAGTCTACACGCAGCCAGAGGATGCAGCCCTATAGCCTTCAATGCTGCTGAGACGTCGAGAGCAGATATCCTCTCTGACATAAGCACAAACTCCCGCCCGGGGTACAAATGAATGCTCGAATTTGTACCCCGGGTAGGAGAGATATGAGGTATCAGCCGGAGAAGATATCTGCGTCTCAGTTAAAAAGAACAGAGCCGGCTTAGCCATCTCAAGGTGGTAGTGGACGGCATTTAGGTTTGAGTGAAGACCCCTAATATTAGTATAATCCACGTGGAGTGTGGTAGAGGGTGCCTTTCGATGTCTGTTCGATTTGCCCCGAGTAGCGAAGTTTGAGAGCGCAATTGTGCCCCCCCAGTGTACGCAGAGCAGCCTGGGCATCCATGATTAGGCTGATTACAAACCCCTGAACATGGATGTCCAGAGGGGGATTCTCCACCGCTTACGCTAGTGGTACCCCCCTGGGGTAAACTACTTTAAATTGCGCTTCCATAGTGTTAGGGGGAGGGGGGAAAGGGCCTCCGGGAACCTCACAGACCAAACGAAACGCAACAGCAAAGCTGTTACTTTACGTTGGTTTTATGTGAGGTAGTGGTATCGCCCCGGTCGTGCCGACCGATTCAGCTAAGCATGGCACTACCACTTTTTTTTGACTGTCTGCACCGGTGGAATAATTTCAAAAAAGAATATTATCCCTCCGGCGGGCGATGGGGTCGTCACTTCCCGACGCCAATATACGATTTGATTTAATTATAAAATTTTAATTATTTTTGTATTTTATTTACTATAAATAAATCACATCTTTTCTCCAGAATTATATCCTTCACTCGTGTGAAAAGAGCGCTTAAGTGCCTTGATTTTGATTGGCGAGTGACTACAGTAAAAAAAAGAGACTCGAGTCTCATCTTCACTCGAGTGAATCAGTTTTCACCGGCGAGTGACTTGAATGAAAAAATCCACTCGAGTGCCATAACTAATATACACTCACAGGTTTAATTTTTTCATAACTAAGTGGGACCTTAACGAGTGACAGCTCTCTTTTTTAGGGTTCCGTACTTGAAATGTAAAAACAGGACTCTCGAGGACTTCATTATCCGTCTCTGCGTCTGTCCATCTGTCCTTCTGTCACCCTTTTTATCGGGAACGCGTAGAGCATGTTGAAAATTATATCAAAATAGCTGCAACGTGCAGCCCGCATTACAAAAGTTTTTTGTGAATCCTGTGGGATCATCTAATTTTTGCGGGATAAAAAGTAGCTTATGTACTATTCCAGGTCATAATCTACCCGTGTGCCAAATTTTATTCAATTCGGTTCAGTAGTTTTTGCATGATTTAGTAACAAACATCCATCCGTCAAACATCCAAACATTCGCAGTTATAATATTAATATAGATTTGGGTCCACGGTCACTCTCAGCTGTGAAAAATCAAACTTGTAAGTCAATGCCATAAAAGATATGATCTTTATGCAAGAGCGGATCCAGGGGAGGGGTCATGGTATAGGTTGGATCTAGGTTTTTTTTTTTCGGAATGTCTCAGTTACTACTGATCTTATGTGCCGCTACAGCTTTACCGTTCGCGGGAGCAAGCAGAGTGCTCAGTCAGAATTTATAGGTTTAGGTCTATACACCCTCCGCCCTAAGGGTGTCTCCTTCGAGACCGAACCTCGGCTTTCGTGGGGTCGTGATTTGCGATAAGAGAGCGAAGAGAGAGAGAGAGTGGCATTGTTTTGTCCGTCGGCTGATCCTCGCCCTTGGGCTCGGCTCGCCGAAGGGCTAAACAGGGATCCTCGTCGCCGCCGGTGGCGACGGTGTCGCGAATGTAGGTGTGTAATGTTGTCGTGTGAACCGTTGGCCAGAGTTATCGGATCACGGCATCGGTAAGAGGATTTAGGTATAAATTTAATGCAAACAAATAAGGATTAAAATCATGAAATGGTTAGCGTTTACTTACAAGTTTGTATGGAACCCTCGTTATGCGAATCCAACTCTCACTTTACGTACTTTACTTTTAAAGGTCCGGCCAAATTTTCAAGGGTTGCTCAGAATCGATAACATGATCGATTTATGTAATAAGAAAAATAATTTAAAAAATTCAAAATTTCATTTTTGTCCCACACAGAAAACACAACGCATGGATATAATTTCAATTACGCAAAAATGTCGAGCGCGTCTCGATTATTGTCCCCCGCATCCCGCACACATCCCACGCCCATTCACGCAACTCGGTGCATCCAATTCATGAATTTAGTGGGATATTTTTAAACGAATATTTTTATATTATCTTGTAACAATTTTACAATAATAATTAAAACGCACTTTCAATTCAATATTGAGTTCTTAATTTTAAAATTTGGCTGGAGCTTAAGAAGTAACCTTGTATAAATTACGTGCCACGTTATTTGTCCGCGATGGACTCTTAAACTACTGAACCGTTTTCAATAAAATTTTGTAAATATCTATTGTTTGCTCGAATTTAAAAGGATAAATTTTATCTGGAAAAACTTTAAAAACAACAAATAAATATATCGATACGCAGGGATTGAACCTGCGACCATCTCCCTAAAGCCGAACGCTCTTCTTCTTTGCTATATGATCGATTACGTCGATTGTACTGATCGCTAGATATACATACGTATTACTATTTAATTGATCAAAATTATAAATGTGAATTTCATCTGTAATGATGAACTCATTTAACTAGTTACACGTATGTATACCAAGCGATCAGTACAATCGACGTAATCGATCATATAGTAAAGAAGAATTTCGCCACGTCGAGCCTGTCGATACTAGCTCAGTGGGAGAGCGTCCCGGCTTTAGGGAGATGGTTGCAGGTTCAATCCCTGCATGTCGATATTTTTCTTTGTTGTTTTTAAAGTTTTCCCAGTTTTCTCAAGCACGGGGTGACTGCTATAACACAAATAAATTTTATCTGAATTAATCCTCCCCCTCTCAAGTACCCCACGAAAATCTATACATATAATAAAATCGTAGGAAAGTCAAAACTGTACATTGAATATTTTTTTAAAAGAATACTTGGGGTGTGATCTACAATCGATATCAAAACCAAAAATATAGTTTTTAGAATTTTTGTCTGTTTGTCTGTATGTATGTCCGGGGTAAACTCAAAAAGTACTGCATAGATTTACTTCAAATTTTGCATGAATATTTCTGGAGGTCGGGTCAACATATAGGCTACATATACGCTATCACCTACGGGGGAGGAGCTGTGCGGAGTAAACGAAGTCCGTGCGGACCAAGTCAAGGGCAACAGCTAGTATTCAATACAAGTAATTTTTATGGCAAAACAACGTTTGCCGGGTCAGCTAATGAATAGATACGACTGTAAATAAGGGCGAAAGAATGGTATAAGGGTATAAATCTATATCTATTACATAGTTTAAAACCCTCCCTTTTCTAGGACCCTTATCTATTTAATAGATAAATCCGTTACTAGACCAATAGTAGACCCTTGATCGTGAGATTAAAGGGTAATTATGCACCCTCGTTGAGCGAGAACTGGTTCCGACTGGGAGCGGCCTTCATATAGCTCCTCAAGGTCTGAACCTGTATGAGAACCGGTGGAATATCTTCAGGTGGAACTCATGAATATTAATACTATAGGGCTGGATGGTGTGACGAGCTCTCGCTTTGCGACCTTGCTGGCTATAGCAGTCCTACAGTTGTTACCTTACCTTATTACCTTGTGGATTGCACTTGCTCGGACTTACCACCAGCTTATTTAACTTACAAATATTAATTTATGTTTTTCAGTAAAATATTTCAATACTAAATTAATTTCGGTTACCCCTCCTTTGTTAAGTTATTAATATTTTTTAATTCTGTACGCACACAGAGTAAATAATTACTACTACACTAGGCCACTTTCTATGTACTTTTGTGGTACATTTTACTGAAAAATTATCAGACTTTTAGGTTTGTGCTTCGACGTAGTAGTTTAAATTCATGTTTAGATATATTATCTACCATAAAAATAGCATTTTACAGACCTTAAAAAAATAGAAGATACAGTATGTATTAAAATCTTATTACTACTAACATCTATTATAAAACTAACGAGTTAAAATCGATTGAGGGTAGGCGCCTCCAAATTTTGAGTCATCACTTTTTCCAGATTAGTGATAAAATTAGTGAAAAAATAAGTAAGCAAATTGTAACTAATAATACAGATTATGTTAAAATTTAAATCTTGCATCTTGATATTTTGTGAGTTGTGATTTATAATTATGCAATTCTGGAGACAATTTTTACCTTGCGCTGCTCTTCTGTAGTATTAACTCCACTCTTGACCGCCCGGTTGGTCGAGTGGTTAGCAACCCTGACTACGCAATCGACGGGGCTCGGGTTCGATATTTATATATGTACTTCTATGTATTTATATATGTACTTCTATGTATTAGTATCGTTGACTAACGCCCATAGCGCAAGAAAATAATTTGCTTACTTTCAGGTTAGATCAGTAAGTGTAATTTGTCCCGTTAAAAAAAATTTAAAAAAACTCGGTTTCAACTTTTCCAGCAATTAGGTACCTAAGCATTTTTGCTACTCACTATTTTCAGCCGATTACCAAAAGAGGAGGAGGTTCCTATTTGGTCGGAATCTTTTTTTAAGTGATTATTCGAAGTCGCCTGAACCGATAAGGATTTTTTTGTTTCTGTGAGTACCTAGATACTTCTCAGGTTATTTAATTTTTGTTTGCAAGATTTCTGCGTTTGTCTCATACTTGTATAGTATTATTAGAGCATTTTTAAATAATATGCTTAAAAATATTTTTAAAAGATTTTAAAACTTTACGCAGGAAATTATAATTATTAACCGCGATTTTTAAAAATCGAGCTTTCATCAGATCTCCATGGTTTGAGATTCTTGAAACATGATTATATTTTTTCAATGACGTCAGTATATATCTGTATGTGCGCACGTGATTAAATCTCTCACAGATTTTAAACGGCCTGGCTGATCGAAAAACGGTTTGCGGTGAAAGATCAAAATCAATAATTAAATTCGAAAGTTTTAAAAATTAAAACAGTATCCTTTTAAACACGGTTTCAGTGATGGCTTGCAGGATCATCCGGTTTAAAGATTTTTTATTAATGATTTTTGACATTTATTAAGAGAATACTTCACAAAATACTTTTCTTTATATTTGACTGGCGGCGCGCGGTCATCGGGCCCTTGTATAAAGGCAAGGGTGTATGCAGGGAACAGAGTGAATAGAGCGTTAGAGAGATTACTTAAAAGCCCAGTTTTAAGTCAGGGTGCCCGTCTTGCCCTGCATAATCATGTGCTTATCCCAACGATATTGTATGAAAGTGAGAGTTGGGTATGTTAGAAGGACATGAAAGTATAATCAACGCAGTCGATGAAACAAATAGCTATGAAAAATATGTCGCGTAGCTCTCGCGGACCGGGTTCGTAATGTTGAAGTGAGAGAGAAGTTATGCTTGAAAGAAAGTGTTGGTGTAAAGATGAGAAAGGGCATGCTCCGTTGGTTCGGACATGTAGAAAGAATGGTAGGTGAAAGATTAACAAAACAAATATACAATGCGAGAGATGCAATACTTTATTATTTATTTTTCTACACATTAAAAGATTATAGACTTTATTATTATAAATAAAGTCCATAAATTAAAAGATGTAATTCTCATAAAAATACTTTTCTAACAATATTACTAGATAGTATAACATTGCGAGCCCTTACAAAGCCCTGCTTTTTGCTAGTTATTATTATTATTATTGTTATAAAGGACTCTTATACCGATAAAAGCATTTTCTTAAACCCTTGTACGTCTCCAATAGAATTCTAAGTTCTATATGAGCTGCTTTATTAATATTAAAGATGCTTGTTTGTTGCTTAGACAGTGTCTGTTATATCACATAGTACGATTCATCCAAATTTGAATTGGTTGTTACAATTCTACTTACAACAGAATCTATTATATTATAACAGAATGTTTTTCTTACAAAAGAATCTGTTGACTACTATACGCCGCATAAGTGACGGTGTACCGAAAAATTTAGAAAAAATGCCATTTTTACGTTCTAATCATGATGGCAATTCTTTTTTTATGGGAAATGCAAAATTTTGCTTTTTATGATTTTTTCTTATTCATCCAATTGCTCTGGCTTGTCACGGCTGCGGAACTCTCAAACCAGCTGTTTGCATGCATGCGAGCATGCGGCGCACAATACGTTGCTTATTTAATGTATTTCCTTGAATGTTACTGTTGTTTGAGAAAACAAACTGGAATCGTCAAAAAGATCAAAAATTTCTCACACAAATTTTCAACGGTTTTCTTTCAAAAACTACCGTTTTGATTTTGATAGACTGTCCCTTAGGCCCCGTATAATATAAATTGTTGTATGAGGGTTGTTGCAATTCAACTTACAACAGTGTCTATTATACATACAATGTTATATGAGAGTTGTTGCAGTTCTACTTACAACAGTGACTATTATTTATATCTTATACCTTTAAACGAGCAATTCTTGTATATAAATTTTGTAAATTATATAATTTGAATTTCAGTAACGGCTCCAATGACTTTCATGAAATTTAGGGGGCGATAAACCGACCCTAGTTAAGTTAGAAAACCTCATTTTTTACAAAAAAAAAAATACCGAGCAAAGCTCGGTCATCCAGGTATTTAATTTTGGATGTTTGGATGGATGGATGAATGGATGTTTGTTACTCAATCAAGCAAAAACTACTGAACGTCCCCTGTGTTGGTCCCGGGCTCCTCTGAAGAAAAGGCCAACTGCCGTTCTGCCAGGTAGATCGTTAAAGGCGATAGAATGGCTACACGAGTTACTACCACCATGGCTACTAGGTGGTAGAGTTCTGCATTGTCTCGCCCGGGTCTGGTACCACCGCCTTACCTATTCCTGCCGCAATAAAGTCAGTGCATGTCACTGTCGTATTCCGGTTTGGAGGGTAAGGTAGCCGGTAAACTTATGCATGTAGCAATAGACTTCGCCACAAGATAGCAACGCACCATAAACACCTTTGGTGTCTATAATAATAACAATAATAACCATTTAATTCAGGCAACATGGCCCATGGGCCATAGGCGATGGTTGACTGTTCCCATCAGAAGACCCATCTGCTTATTTACTATCTTATAATATAAAAAGAACGAGTTTGGAGGAATTTTGGCACACATGTAGATACCAGACACTTTTTATCCCAGAATAAGGAGTTGTTCCTGTGGGTTTCGCCAAAAACTTGTATAATGTAGCGGGCTGCACGCTGTAGCTAGTACAATATAAAATGTCATATAAAGGTTGTTGCAACTCTAATTACAATAGTATATTTTATATAACATAGAATGTTGTGTGAGGGCTATTGCAATTCCACTTATAACAGTATCTGTTATATAACAAAGCATGTTATACGAGGGTTGTTGCAATTATACTTACAACAGTATCTGTTTATCATAGAATGTTGTATGACAGTTGTTGCAATTCTACTTACAATAGTATCTATTATATAACATAGAATGTTTTATGAGGGCTGTTGCAATTATATTTAGAACAGTATCTATTATGCTGTATGAGGTTTGTTGCAAATCTACTTACAACAGTATATCTGTTATATAACATGAAATGTTATACGACAGTTGTTGCAATCCTACTTACAACAGTATCTATTATATAACAAATTGTATGAGAGTTGTTGCAATTTTTCTTACAAAAGCATCTGTTTTATATTATAGAACGTTGAATGAAGGTTATATTTTTACAAACAAAAGTGATTATCATATCACAAAGAATGTGGTATGAAAGTTGTCACAGTTATACTTATAACAGTATCTATTATATAATTTAGAATGTCGAATGAGGGTTTTCGCAGATTTACAACAGCGACTATTATATAATTATATAATTTTATATAGAATGTCGTATGTGGATTGTTGCGGTTTTATTTACAACAGTAACTGTTTATAATACTTGCTGACCCACGCAGATTCACCTGCGAGTAAATTATCATGTCGTGGATAAGGTTTTTATTAATACTTTAATTCCCTATTTCAACGTCTTAAGGGTTGATTTTTGAAAAATAAATTAAGCATAGGTTTGATCTTAAAATACCTTATGCTTTTACAGTTCTACTTACGACAGTAACTATTTATGTAATTGAATTGAAAAAAACGTTGATTAAGGGTTGCACCTGTACTTACAACGGTGACTTTTATATAATACTAGCGGCCCGCCCCACGGGAAAATAATGATTAAAATCGATTCAGTATTTTGATTTATTCATTACTGCCCATGGCTCGCACGCGTTAAATTTGGAGTAAAACGATTCCCCTTTCCCTATGAAGATTTCCTGCTATCTTTGGAATATCTAAATTCATATAAGTACTACATTTTTAGTTTTACATTTTTACCTATTTCTTTTATTTTTACAATTAATATATTGTGGAGTGTCTTTATATATAACGTTCACAGCTTTCTTGCCATTAGACAATACAAATATGTTTTCTTTAGAGGTTGCTCTTGCAAGAGCGATATATAGTTGGCCATTTGAAAAGCAGTCAACGCTCAAATCTAAGCCTTTAAACGTTGAAGGCTTGACCCTGCGATTTATTAAAGCGAGGCATCAGGACAAACGGGAAAAAAATGTGTAAATGGTTGACCCTACGGGCCATCCCTGAAACTTCTCACTAAATTAAGGTATTTTAAGCTCAAGAGTAAAAAATATAAGCATAGATTTTTCAGTTCAAACATCTATTTTGTTAAAAATGACAGTATTATTATTTTTGAAAAGCTGTATATTTGAAAACAATGATGGCATTCAACTCAATTTTTGAGATCTAAAATATTGTTTTACCTAAATAATCGATAAGTTGAAAAATTTCGATGCTATGTCAAAAAATATTTTATTTTTAATTTTCTTCATTGATAAATCCCAAACAAATTGATCGATTTTGATTAAATTAACGGAACAAAAGCTGGTAATATCTTTAAGTCAATCGGTAAATTAACTTGAAGGTTATTTAAAAAAACTTAAGTAAGTTTGCTAAAAACAACGTAAGAAAAGCTATAAGTTTGAGAATGAGATTCGATTTTGATTTTTGAAACGGCATTTGACTTAGTTTTTTAAGTACTAAAATATCGTAGAACACCAAAAAATGATTGGTTGAAAAATTTCGAAGCTATGTCAAAAAAACACTTTTTCAAAATTTTTCGTCAACGATTACTCTCAAACGGATAAACCGATTTTGATGCAATTTATTTATTAGACATAGTTTTTTGACGAATAGAGCTGATTAGTTTTTCTACTCAATCGGTACATAAATCTGGAAGTTATATAAAAAATACTGTTTCGTCAAAATTTTTTTGGTGTTTTTTCAAAATTATCAAAATCTCCTGGACCGAATCGGTTTATTTTTGTGTTATAGCACTCACCCCGTGCTTGGGAATCTGGAAAACCCTTAAAAACAACAAAGAATCGGTTTAAATTTTCAGAAAATCTAAGTTGAGCGGAATCCAACCGCGTTTCGATCGATCTAGCCGTTCAAAAGTTATGAGATGTTTACATACACACCTACACACACACACACACACACACATACATACATACATACATACAGACATACTGACGTCATCGTCAAAATAGTCGGAAAAGATTCCTGGACCTCTAAACGTGGACATCTGGTAACAACTCGATTTTCGAAAATCGGGGTAAAATCAGTAATTTCCTTATCTACATACGTAGTGGGAAGTTTTTTTTCCAATAGCCTATGTCACTCAGTGAAAAAAAAATGAAAAGTAGGTAAGTAAAGTGGTATAATACTGGTTTGCTAAATCACATTTTTTTACATTGATTGTTAAACAACAATTTTACAAAAATATACCTGAAGATATTATCTAAGGAATGTGCTAACTTATTACATGATAGAATGTACTTTACTTGATCATATAAAATTCCGAAAACAGGAAAAATAATTTGTAATACTATGTCTAATCATCCACATGATTTTTATATGGTGATATTAAGTTAAAAAAAGGAATGTACTAAATTTTGGTTTTCAGCTGAAGTCCTATATTTATTTATCCGAAAATTAACACGTTTCCCAGCGGTTTCAGAACACAAAGCGCGCGCGCCGCCCGACCGGCCGGTAACCCCGCAACCGCTATGCCCCTGCATTTTAAATCTGTAATATCTTCGAAAATATTCATTTAAATTAGATGCTGTAAACGGCCATATTGATCTATATTAAATCAACAATATATTTAAGGTATTTAATTGGATAAGGATTAGTGCTGTATTGCTTAAAATTGCTTTGAAAAAAGCCATTATTTCTCGTAAAAAGTAAATGACAAAAAAAATGCTACTGTGGGTTATCCATAAGAGCTAGACATATACCATCGCGGACTTTTCTGTAGACCTTTTCAAGTTATACAAATACATAGTACATTATTTTGATAAATGTCGTAGGGTTTAGCCTGCGTTTGCAATATAAGCGGAAAAAAAAAATTATTTACAACATGACATCAGAAAACTCAAAAATTGCAGTATTTCTCTACAATATATTGAATGTTATTATACACATAAACCTTCCTCTTTAATCACTCTATCTGTTACAAAAAACCGCATCATAATCCGTTGTGTAGTTTTAAAAATTTAAGCATACATAGGGACATAGGGACAGACAGAGAAAGTGACTTTGTTTTATACTATGTGTAGTGATAGAACGTTGAATGTGGGATATTGCATTTTTATTTACTTTACGTAGGCTATATTTTTGTCTTATTATCTACAACAGTATATAGTTAGTAGAAGTAAACAAATTCCAGGGAGGGGGGGGGGGGGCAGCTGCCCCTCCCTGTCCCCCCTTCGGTACGCCCATGCAAACAGTGATGCTATTGCGGCAGGAATAGGTAAGGTGGTGGTACCAAATACCAGGTCGAAACGTAGCAGAACTCTACTATCTAGTAGCCACAATGTTAGTGACACGTATAACCAATTGGTTGCCACTTACGACCTGTCTGATAGAACGGCAGTTGGTCAATTCTTCAAGCCCGAACCTACACGGAACATATAATTTACTTTTATAACTTTTTTAAAACATCACCTTATAAATTCGATACATTTAAGTGGAAAGCTTTAATACAACTAGCTGACCTGTGCGAAGATTTCGCACGGCGCCATCTAGCGTTTCTTTAGTATAAAACTCTATTAAGATGTTTGATGTATCACCCACAGATGGCGCCTTATAAAAATTATATTTTATTAATTTTTTATTAACAAAAATATTTTTTCGATTTTTTTTATATTTTTCGCCCAAAGTAGAAAACGTAAGCTTTACCTGTATATTTCTTTTTATTTTTTTGTGAAGTAGTTAAAGAGATCGAACCGCTCCAGGAAAAAGCACCTTTTAGAAATAATATATATGGTAATTAAAACATTATTAATTAATATCATATTTTTTGTATATTAGTTCACATTTTACATAAAAAAGAAAGATTACGAAAAGGATACTAAGATAGCCGAAACCGGTACTTCAACTAATCATGTTAAGTTTGAAATTTTATACTTACACTATTTACAATAATATCAATATTTATTTTTAACGACTGTAATTAATATTATAAGTGTTTTTAACGACCGTTATTTAAATCATTATTTTGATTGACACCAAAGCGGTCAAAATTCTAGTGACATATCATTCAAGTGTAAAATAGAAATTAAATATTCAGTACGGTAGGGATCATGGCGGTATTGTAAGGTACCTAGTATGGTAAGATATAGAAAAAAAAGTATCTTCACACCCATATCCCCGAAGGGGTAGGCAGAGGTACATCAAGTGCACCCACGACATACAAAATTCTAAAATTCGTTTCGTTCGACTCGTTCGGCGCGTTTGGCTCGGATAAGTGTACGTTCACCTTTAGTGAATATCTCATCTTCGTTTTACACTTGAATGATATTATGTGTGGCGCCGCTGGCCGGTATCGCTAAGGGGATATAGTGATAGAACCAGCTTCTTGTCAGGATGACGTCATAACTGTGGAGGTTGATGACGTCACAGAAGGACAAGGAAGGAGAAAAGGAAGATCTTCCCAGCCAGGCAAGGTGTACTGCCTGGGGACCGAAGTCCATTTGAGAAGCGTTGAAACTTGTATATAGTATTTTCAATGTAAATAATTGTGATATCACGATTGAGAATTTTTATTTTGAATTTCATTTTTTTATTTTTTATTATTGTTTTCTGGTAGCGTTTGTAGATTGCTTGAACCGCTACAATATGTTACTAGAATTTTGACTGATTTCGTGTTAATCAAAAATATAGTAAGTAATAAGTTTTTTTAACGCCAAAACGGTCAATATTCTAGTGACATATCATTCAAGTGTTTAATGGAAATATTCAAGGTCGAAACTGCTAACTCTATACTCGGCCATATAGATCGGTCGATAAAAATATAATCTTTAAATGTAACAGTTTCGGTTTCGGCTGGAATTGGAATAAAAGCTGAAGTTTCGGTTTCGGCTAAAATTCAGTTTCGGTTTCGGTTTCGGCTAAAATACGGTTTCGGTCGGTCAATATTTATTGTCCGTTCTCCCCCCCTCTCCCCCCTCTCCCTCTTCCCTGGCTCATAACCTAGGTACGCCCATGTGTATATTGTGAAGTTTGTTTAATGTTTATTTTATTAATTTAATAATACTTTTTATTTTATTAATTTAATGTGTTTTTAATGCATTATTTATAAAATACTAGCTGTGCCCGCGACTTCGTTCGCGTGGAAAAAATTCTAAAATAAAAACCCGCATCGTTCCCGTTCCCGTAGGATTTCCGGGATAAGAACTATCCTATGTCCTTTCTTGGGTCTCAAACTATATTTGTACCAAATTTTATCCAAATCGGTTCAGTGGTTTGGCCGTGAAAGCGTAACAGACAGACAGACAGACAGACAGACAGACAGACAGACAGAGTTACTTTCGCATTTATAATATTAGTATGGATTATATTATATGTAAACTTTAACTGTGTCGAATTTCGTACTGTCTGTTCGTGTGATTGTCATAAACAGGGGTAAAAAATATTTCCCTTCATGTATTTATATAAAGATTAACTTCAAAATAAGTAATAAATAAAGTTCGCCCCGTCGCGTCAGTCGAGTGGTTAGCGAACCTGGCTACAAATCGATGGGGCTTGGGTTCGATTCCCGACAGGGACAAACATTTGTGTGATGAGAATCGTTTGTATTTCTGGGTTTGGGTGTTTATTATGTATGTTACAGTATTTATATATGTATTACTTAGTATTAGTGTAATTTTTCATGTGAGTGTGGCGACACAAGACCAGACCGACTCGTTACCACGACCACTCTGTCAAGTGTGACCGACTAAGAAGAAAGTGTTGCGAAATTTTTATTTATTTATAGTAAAAAATGATAAGGTCTAGATGAAAAAAATAGTTATATTACAATGTTTATATTCCTGGGTTGATTAAATATAAAGTTAATGTAACCTAATTAAAACTAACCTAATTAATTATATAATTTAACCTAATTAAACCTAATTAAACATGATGAAAAACAGACTATCTTTATTCCAAATTCTAATAAAATAAAAATAAAAAATAATTAGAATCTGTAATAAAAGTAAAATGGATTTTTTTTATAATAGTATTAGCCTTCAGCTTTTGTATATAAGAATATTGTATAGATACTGTAGTAAAAAATATTGAAAAAAAAATACTTATTTTTTTACTTGTATTAATAATAAGTATTTTAAAAAATAGCAACGGTAGGTAATATATTATTTTTTCTAGGTGGTAGAGTTCAGAGTTATTTCACAATGTTTATAGTCCTGGATTAATTAAGTATAAAGTTGCTTTAAACCTAATTTAAACAATATGACTGAGACAGATTATCTTTATTCCAGATTCTAAACCAATTAAAAACAAATAATTAGAATCTGTAATATAGGATGCAAAATTTATTTTAAATAATAGTAATAGCTTTTACCTTTTAGTATATGAGAATATAGTAAAGGTACTTACTGAAAATTGGTCTGAAATTTTAAAAACATCAATTAATAACATATTAAAAAACAATATTTTAAAAAAACAGCAACAGTAGGTAATATAATATTTTTAATAGGTGGCAGATTTCCGAGTTATTTTACAATATTTACAGTCCTGAATTAATCAAATATAAAATTGCTTTAAACCTAAATAAAAAAATATGACAAACTCCCTTTATTTCAAATTTTAATCCAATTAAAAAAATAGATTCTACAATAAAGATAGGATAGAAAATTTGTTTTAAATACTAGTATTAGCCTTCAGCTTTAGTTTATAAGAATATGGTATAGGTACCGAAAATTAGTACGAAATATTAAAACTCATCAACTAATACATATTAAAAAATAAGTATTTTAAAAAATAGCAACGGTAGGTAATATAATATTTTTAATAGGTGGTAGAGTTCCGAGTTATTTTACAATGTTTGTAGTCCTGTATGAATCCATACTAATATTATAAATGCGAAATTAAGTCTGCCTGTCTGTCTTTTTCTTCTTCACGCCTAAATCACTGAACCGATTTGGACGAAACTTGGTACAGATATAGTTTAAGATTCTAGAAAAGACAGGATAGTTTTTATTCCGAAAATCCCACAGCAACAGGAACTGTGCGGGTTTTATTTTATAAATTTTCGACACGAAGTCGCGGGTATAGCTAGTTCAATATAAAGTTAATTTAAAGTAATAACAATATGTCAAATATGTTTTTTTTTAACAATATGTCAGAGATAGACTATTTTTATTCCAAATTTTAATCCAATTAAAAAATAGAATGGAATATTATTTGTTTTAAATAATAGTATTAAACTTTAGCTTTTGTATATAAGAATATAGTATAGGTATTGAAAAATAGTACTGAATTTTAAAAGCATCAACTGATACGTATTATTTAGAAAATAAGTATTTAAAAAAACCGCAACGGTAGGTAATAAATTTTTACTAGTTTGTAGAGTTTCGTAACATCTCACCCGAGCATAGTACCACCGCCTTACATATTCCCGTCGCAATAGCGTCAGTGCTTGTCGTTGTAGTATTCCGGTTTGGACGGTAAGGTAGCCGGTAGATTTATGTATGTGGCATTGCAATCCCACCTCACGGATAGCAACGCATCATTAATTTCTTTGGTGTCTGTGGGTGATGGCTATTTTTTCATCAGGACAGCCATCTGCTCGTTTGCTAGCTAACAATATATACATATTGTTACGTACTCGGGTTCGCAATTGTAAGAAAACACCACATATATTAAATCCGTGTATTTACACAACACAACACAACGTAATACTAAAATACACTTTACACAATAGTCACTTGCTGTACTATCACTGAACTTAGAACACTACACAATAAAACACTTCTCGCTTCGCACTAGTCACTTGATGTATCGCTCTCGATCGCTTGATAAAAACTGCCTTGTGTTTGTCAACATCTCTGTATTTATAGGCAGGGGAAAGTCCTAGCTGGATCCAGAAAAATCTAAATGTATCGGGAAACAATGAATCACTTCTTATCGTAAACATGTTATGAGTCATAAATCCTAGTACACGCTACTTTCAACCTTATGCCATATCCCACAAAGTCCATTATGGCATAGCCCCGGTCAACTATTTGTTTGTCAATAGGAGTAGCTATCTCTTTCTTTTATTTCTAGATAATTAGCGCGCGCGCTCCAACTCTACACGCTTCTAGCTTATTCGTAACAATATATTTATATTATGCTTCCCCTTAATTTTTGGAAGTAAAAACTTTCACTGTATTTTTTTTATAGAAGAGAAGGCAAACGAGCAGCAGGTGCACCTGGTGGTAAGTTATCACCGCCGCCCATGGACATCCACAAAACCAGTTGCGTTGCCGACCTTTTTTTTTAAATCATAAGATAGCAAACAAGCAGTTGGGTCTCCTGATGGAAAGAATCAACCATCGTCTATAGACATCAAAGATGTTAATGGTGCGTTGCTATTTTGTAGCGAGGTCTAATGTCACATGCATAAGTTTACCGGCTACCTTAGTCTCCAAACCGGAACACGACAGTGACTAGCACTGACGTTATTGCAGCAGGAATAGGTAAAGCGGTGGTACCAGACCCGGGCGAGACAATGCAGAACTCTATCACCTAGTAGCCATGATGGAGTGACTAGCATAGCCAATCGGTCGCCTTTTACGACCTGCCTGGCTACGTTACTACTATCTAGGTGGTAAAAATCCGCAACGTTTTGTCCGGATTTGGTACCACCACTTCACTTATTCCTCGGCAGGAATAGCGTCATGAATTGACTCTATTGTGTCCCTATTTGTAGGGTAAGGTACCCGGTAAACTTAATGTGGTATTAAATCCCCACGGGTAGCTACACACTATCAACATCTTTGCTATCTATATGCGATGATTATCTCTCGCCGTTAAGATAACTATCTATTTGTTTGCTATCATATAATATAAAAAATATACGTTTATACCTTCTAGTATATTTGTATCTAAAAATATATTTTTGATTTTGATATTTCTGAGTACCTATTTATACAAAATATATATTATATTAGACTATGGCACAAGGAACATTTTTATTTTTGATTACTAACAAGCTGATTTTTATGAACAGCTTCGTTTTGACGAAACAGCCATCCATACTTTAATATTATAAATGCGAAATTCTGTCTGTCTATCTGTCTGTTACGCTTTCCGCTGGAAATTTAGCATGGATATAGTTGAAGATCCGGGGTCAAACATAGGCTATTTTTTTTCAAAAATCAGTCACTGGAGGGCTGAAATAGGGGATGAAATTTTTATTAAAAGCTATTTGGACGACTTATTAATATACTCGCGGGCGAAGCTGCGCGGGTCAGCTAGTATTTTCTATTTTCGAAAAATTTCGAAATTAGTTAACTAACAAAATTAGGTACAAAAGAAAACTTTAGAGTGTCGGTCTAAGAAAATTTTCCGCTTTACGTGTAGCACAATTCTACCGTTTAATTATAATAATAATTAACAAGCTGTTGTGAGAAAATTAGTTTGTTTTTAAATTGATTAATCTCAATTTAAGAATCTCGTAATTCCGATATTTTTGAGTGAAGGACTCGTCAGTAAAACCATTGAATGTGTAGGACAAAAGTTTATTTATTTATTTGTTTACATTTCACAATATTTTCAAGATGTTAAATTAAAATAATGGTTAGATCATCGTGGAACCTGTCGGGTATAGCAATGGCAAGGTAGAAAAGAGGAATATACTTGTACATCTTATTTAATTATCTTTTTTTTTTCTTTTTTTTATATCATAAGACAGCAAACAAGCAGATGGGTCTCCTGATTGAAAGAGTCAACCATCGCCTATAGACACCAAAGGTGTTAATGGTGCGTTGCTATCTTGTGGCGAGGTCTAATGCCACATGCATAAGTTTACCGGCTACCTTACCCTCCAAACCGGAACACGACAGCGACAAGCACTGACGCTATTGCGACAGGAATAGGTAAGGCGGTGGTACCTGACCCGGGCGAGACGATGCAGAACTCTACCACCTAGTAGCCACGATGGTAGTGACTCGCATAGCCAATCGGTCGCCTTTTACGACCTGTCTGGCAGAACGGCAGTTGGTCTATTCTTCAAAGGAGCCCGGAACCAACACGGGGAATAATAAATGTAATTATTTATAAGAAATGTTTAATTAGAATTGAATTAGATTTATTAATAGATTTTTTAATTTTATTAGAAATTGATTAAATTTGTAATAAAATTAAAAAATCTTTTATTTTTTTTTTTGTTTTGTTTTCTCGTGTTTTTTATATTATAATCAAGTAAAAAATTAGTGATTGTTAATGATCAAAATTTTTCCCTCACCAAGTTAACATGTTAGCCGATCCGAGATTTTTCGAAGACTGAAAAGATGGGTGTCTCCTCAAAACAAAGCTATTTAGAAAAATTCAGCTTGTTGTTAATCAAAAATAAAATGTTCCTGGGACCACGGACTATAAAGTATGAAATGGTTGAAAATATGGACATATTTTTTGTTTTTATTTTTTTAATGGTTTTTAATTTTTATAATAATTATAAAATAAGTATAAAGTATCTCGACTCCCATATATCCGAAAAGGTAGGCAGAGGTATAATCAGTGCTCTCACGACCAGCCTAAGTTACTTAGTACCACAATGTGATAGGTGGTAAGTTTATCACCAACCGGGCACTTATCCAATCCCGACCAACGTTGTTTTTATCAGAAAACTGAAATACATTTCTTGAATTGCCCGACCTCAAACCCGGGATGTCATTTTAAATTATTTTATTTTTAAATATTCATGTAATAATAAGGATGAGATGAAGAAGATAGATTGATTCTTGAAGAAGGTTTTAGTATATAAACCTTTCCGATATTCCTACGGGAACAAAAGCTACGCGGTGAAACCGCGGGCAGGTCGCTAGTTTATAATATTAAATTAATATAGATTTCCGACTGGTTTCGCTTGCACAAGCACCCTCAGGGTATTTACAGTTACTGACCCTCTTCTTCTTTACTTCTTTATTAATTTAATTTTAAGTTATTTTTTGTTTAAGTAATTTGTATGTTGCAATATTACATTTTATTAATGTTTTATTGAATTTAAATATTTATTAAGAAACTATGTCATGTTATTTTTTTCTGTTCAACCCATGCTAAATTATGTTCTCATTTAATTAAAATTGATTGGTAGAGAATGTGACATTGTGTCCACCATGGTACATGTTTGTGTATAAATTTAAAACTTTGTACTGTTTATACAAAAATTCTGACTTTTTTTAATCTGTGACGATTCTTAGGATATATTTTCCAAATTTTTTTAATAATACCTATATGTTTTTTGCAATATTATGAGGACTAACAACACTATTGATTTTTTTTTCAAATTCATAACACGCCTGTAATTTATTTAGCAAAGTTTGAAAAAATAAATTATCAAAAATTAAATAATTGGTCTTTGCTTATATTTATATCCTTTTCTGCTTATTTACATTTACGATTATACACTTTGTAGCTATTACTGAAATTCCATTACTATTAGTAATTAGACACAGTATATTAGGTACAAGGACAATAGGTACAAATGTATTATAAACGACTTTGTCGACCTGGGATTTTTAAAAGTAGCCTAAGTTACTCCTTATTACATCAGCTATCTACCAGTGAAAGTCCCGTCAAAATCAGTCTAGCCATTCCAGAGATTAGCCGGAACAAACAGACAGACGGACAGACAGACAGACAAAAATCTTAAAAAGTATTATTTTGGTATATGTACCGTGTATACATCTATATGCATTTAGTTAAAACCGGTTATATTATAATTACAGACACTCCAATTTTATTTATTTGTATTATTTTTATATATATACCGTGTATACATCTATATGCATTTAGTTTAAACCGGTTATTCTAATATTACAGACACTCCAATTTGATTTATTTTTATTATTTTGGTATATATACTGTGTATACATCTAAATGCATTTAGTTAAAACCGGTTATATTAATATTACAAACAGACACTCCAATTTTATTTATTTGTATTATTTTGGTATATGCACTGTGTATACATCTATATGCATTTAGTTAAAACTGGTTATTTTAATATTACAAACAGACACTCCAATTTTATTTATTTATATTATTTTGGTATATGTACCGTGTATACATCTATATGCATTTAGTTAAAACCGGTTATTTTAATATTACAAACAGACACTCCAATTTTATTTAATTATATTATTTTGGTATATGTACCGTGTATACACCTATATGCATTTAGTTAAAACTGGTTATTTTAATATTACAGACACTCCAATTTTATTTATTTATATTATTTTGGTATATGTACCGTGTATACACCTATATGCATTTAGTTAAAACCGGTTATTCTATTATTACAGACACTCCAATTTGATTTATTTGTATTATTTTGGTATATGTACCATGTATACTATATGCATTTAGTTAAAACCGGTTATTTTAATATTACAAACAGACACTCCAATTTTATTTACTTGTGTAGATTGTGTCTAACCACAATTTATGAACTATAAAGTTACTTCTACTACTTATAAGAGAGGAAGAGGTGGAAAAAATGGTAATAAATGTAAAAAGATCTAAAAATAAATGTCAATAATAATAATGAATATTATTAAATACTAGCTCTGCCCGCGAATTCGTCCGCGTGGAAAAAATCTAAATTATAAGTCCCGGGGGTTTACGCACATTGTTTCCGTTCCCATGGGATTTCCTGGATGAAAACTATCCTTTGTCACTTCTCGGGTCTTACA
The DNA here is from genome assembly GCA_036924255.1 of Apodemia mormo. Lineage (NCBI taxonomy): Eukaryota > Metazoa > Arthropoda > Insecta > Lepidoptera > Riodinidae > Apodemia > Apodemia mormo. Next base: position 3,712,133 of record JAUPFN010000030.1, read on the forward strand.
CTATCTTTGTACCAAATTTCATCCAAATCGATTTAGTGGTTTAGGCGTGAAGAAAAGACAGACAGACAGTTACTTTCGCATCAGCATGAATAACATGGTATAATATTAACCTGTACTGGAATAATATTAGGCTGTACCTTATAATACTGTATAGTGTATGTACATTGACTTTAAATTTCTTGGAATAGATTGAATAAAACTTTCAAGTTTTTGCTTAATGGGATTTATACGTTGGTTAATCGATTAGAAAATAATTTTTTGATACATTATGGATTTTTACTGAGTATTGTTAAAACAGTGTACAAAATATACACTCATATACATACATACATATATGTATGTATGTATATGAGTGTATATTTTTTTAAGGTATATATACCTTAAAAACTGGAAGAGATTGTAAGAATTGTAGTTAGAAAATCTATTTTTTATCTTAATTATATTAACAACACTAGTAATTATTAACATCACCGAATTTAATTTATTTTCAACCAACTTCGCCTAAAGAAGGTTATTAATCGGCTGGATGTTTTTTTTTAGTTTGTAACCTCAGAACTCGGTCATTTATAACCCGATTCTGAAAATTCTTTTTTTATTTGAGAGGGTGTACGTCCCGTGAAGTCCCATTTTAAATTGGTGAAAATCTGATGCAGAAATTCGGTGATATTGCAAATGGGAAGTCGTTTGCTACAGTTTTACTTGTTTCATAATTAATAAAAAATATTACATCTATTTTTTTTAATTCACACTTATATTATTAATGCGAACGCCGTCTGTCTGTCTGACATTATAGATTATTAGTGTGTATTATTAAAAAAGGATACAATGTATAACTCATTTTACCTTTAAATGTTATAGGAGATTAAAAAAGGATAGTTTTTTTTTGACAAATTTCACTTACTTACAAACCCGGAAATACAAATAATTATGCTCATCACTCAAAAAGTTAAAAAAATCCTTCTTTTTCTTGCCGAATTATACCTACAACACTATTAATTATTAACATAATCACATTTAATTTACTTATACATATATATTTAATCTACACACATATTAGGAATGCAAAATTTGTTTGTCTGTTTGTTACACTTTCCGATTTAACCGATTTTGATGATATTTAGCACGGGTATATTTTGAGGAAGCGAGATCTAAACGTACTCATTTTTTTTAAACCAATGTTTTAGGGGCTGAAATATTGGATGATGAGTGGGTGAAACTGTATTGGTCACCTAATTTACATATATTCGATTTAATTTAGAACAGTTTTTTACAAATTATTGTTCCAATATTTTAAAAAAAGATAAAAATTATATTTTACAAAAATATTATATCTTATATTTGCTATTTATACATGTATGTGCCGTAAACTTTAATATTGTCTCTATTTACTGTTGGCCTAAAGGTTAGCTGGTGAAGGATGCCTATGGTATTAAGTTCGCCTTTTGTACAAACTTATTTTAAGGTGGTCATAAAACTAAGGAAATAAATATGTCTTTTTAGAATTTACATCGTTCAAGGAATGCTATGTCTACTTTAAAAGATTATAATTTTTTTGTAAAAAAACGGTATAGGGTGAGTCTGGAATAGGAAACGATTTGACGAATGGTTCTATTCCTATACTATCCTATTTTATATATCTATATTAATATGATGCGAAAGTTTGGATGTTTGAATGGATGTTTTTTACTCAACATATTAATATTGGAAATATATTTTAATATTATAAATGCGAAAGTTTTACGTTTGAATGGATGGATGTTTGTTACTCAATCACGCAAAAACTTCAGCACGGATTTGAATGAAATTTGGCATACAGGTAGATGATAATCTGGAATAGTACATAGGCTACTTTTAATCTCTGAAAAATAAGGGGATCCCGCAGGATTTACCAAAAATTTTTATAATGCGGCGGGCTGCAACTAATAAGGAATAATTACAAATTTAAAGTTTTTGTTGTACCTCAAACCTGATTACAGTAAAAAAAATACCATAGAAAAAGGTCTAGTATATTGATTAGATTAATACATTCTCAGTTTTAAATGGTACTGTCGTTAATAAAGTGAATACTAATTACTGTACACATATTATGAAAAAGTAGAGAAATGGTTAAAAAGGTAAAGTTTGAAAAAAAAAGGGTTCTCTATCCTTTTCCAATATTTAAAAATCGAAATAGCCTTTTCAACTTACGTATACTATCTAAATCATAGCAGTTGATTTACATGGAATTTTGTGGCTTTTTTTTGAAAAAAATGGATTCTCTATCCTGTTCCAATATTTAAAAATATTGGAAAATATCGGACAAGTGTAAAATATCAAGATTAAGTAAAAAATAGCTTTCTTCATCTTACTTATACTATTTATAATCATAGGGCTTGATTTATATAGTATTTTGTTATTCTTTTTTTTAAATGGATTCTCTATCCTTTTACAATACTTAAAAATATTGGAAAATATTGGACAAGTATAGAAAATCAAGATTAAGTATCGAAATAGCTTTTTTCAAGTTACCTATACTATTTAAATCAGAAGATTGTATTTATATATAATTTTGTATTTTTTTGGAAAAAAATGTTTTCTGATTCTCTATACTCAAAATATTGGAAAATATTGGACAGGTTTAGAAAATCAGGATTAAGTATCGAAATAGCTTTCTCAACTTATCTATACTGTTTATACGTTTAGGACTTGATATATATATATATATATATATAGAATTTTGTGTTTTTTATACGATATCAAAAAAATGGTTCTCCTGATGGAAAGAAACATTCAACGCGAGTAGGTACCAAAGATGTTAATGGTGCGTTGCTATCCGTGTGGTGGGATGGTGATGCCACTTGCATTAGTTTTGTGGCTATTTTATAGTAATAACTGGGATATGACAGTAAAAAGCACCGACGCCTTTGCGGCAGGAATAGGTGAGGCGTTGGTACCAGACCCTTATGAGATGTTGTAAAACTCTACCACCTAGTAGCCAAGACGGTATTGACAAGTATAGACAATCGTTTGTCTTTTACGAACTTTCTGGAAAAATGCCATCTTTTCTTCAAATAGATTTTTTAATATTAAAATTAAAAAATCTATTCAAATAGATTTTCACATAGATTCATTGGGGCTCGGACTAACATGGGAAAAAATCTCTAAACTTTTTGCTAAAATATTTTTTAGGTTGTCATTTAAAATGATGTCCTGTTGGGAGACATTTTTTAAGTATTCATAAAAGACCAAAAATAATTTAAAATAGACCCGTTATAAGTGTACCTTATAAGTTTTGAAATTGAAAAACTAGAATTGAGGAAAAAGGAGCTACAAAGGACCTACGTTTATTATTTTTCAAATTAAATACTTTGATTTCGTTTTTGAAGTAAACATTATTATTATTAAATAGGATTAGGCTTGGGACTGAGTAATAGATAATAAAATAAGCTGATTTTAGTACGGTTTTATTATGGTAAAGTGATTTTTAGAATTTTATTAGGTTTCATTTATAATGACTTATGGAATGCAAGTTAGAGAAAAGTTGCCACTAATTATCCCTTAATCTTTATTCTCTTTTCACTGTGGAAAATTCTGGGATAATACTTATATGTAAAGTTTAGACTAGTTATTGTTATATTTACATTAATAATAGAGTTATTATTCCCGACATTGGTATGAACAAAACTTTAGTAGAAAAATCTTCTTTTGAAGTGATTTTTAGCTAATTGTTTTTAATTCTTATAAGAATTATTAAAATATAAGTTTCGGTAATAAAATAGAGTAATTAGAATTCAGGGTTTATGTTATTTTAGCACAAATTTACTGTTGAAATAATGTATTGAAAGAAGTTGTTGCTATGAAGTTTAACGTAATAAATATGTTTAAAAATATATATTTAAATTTAAATAACTAATGGATTATATGAAAAATATAGTATACTTACCAGTTTGAGCAAAATTTATATCATACATCCAAAGATTTATTTTTCCAAAGCACTTCATTTTGTAGGTCCGCGTGGCGACACTAACACTTCACAAAATCTCTTAAAAATCCGTCTTAAATACCGTTTTATAAAAAAAAGTCACAACAATCACAAAATAGAGGGTCCACAGATTCAAAATCAAAAGTTTACTAAATAGGCCTATAAGAATCTTATTGGATATTTTAGCGAGATATTTTTGCAAATTTTTCGCGCTACCTCGCGTCGCCCGTGGATTTAGGCCTACACGGGCCGCGAACACCGCGCGCGCACGCCTCTTCACAAAACCCAACACTTTTAACTCATTCCAGATAATATTACAAGATTGATAAACCGACGAAAAGCCCTGATAAGGGTCTAGGTACTTGGATAAACTGATGAATTTAATATTCGCGAGGGATTCGACAGCGGAGCACGTGTTTAAAAGGAGACACGTCGAAACGGTTTTTGGATTAGTGTTAGAGTACAGGAAGTGAAGGTTTCGAGTGTGGTGGAGAGGCTGGTGTTGTTTGGGGAGGATTTGGTGTTTGCGGGGAAAGCGCTGAGGTGGGAGGGGGTGAAGGGTGTGTAGGGTCAAAACAGGGTTAGTGAATTGGTCGGCGGACGCAAGCGGTGGCGCGAGCGAGACGCGCGCTCGAAATGGCGGCAACCGGCAGCAAGACGGCCGCGCTACATACGCTGTAACCTTGTGAAGCCGACCTCGCGGTCTGTGTTATGCCTAAATGAAACATCTGACATTCGTAGGTATACGTGCACATACCTAACATTTCTTAGACCCAAGGAATTTCATGTGATTTTACTGTGACAAACTTATTTTTTAGTTAGTTAAATTTTTTCAAAAATTTTTTAAATTTTTGTTAAAATTCCTGAATGACTGAATTGAGTGATGCTGTTAATCTGTAATTTTTGAATTTGATAAAGATATTTAATTTTAATTGTATTTACTTAATTATTTTTAATAAGGTTTTAAAAAATCAGTTCTGTATGCATTAAATTTCAAAGCTGTATTTCTATATCTATATTAATCTATATTATATTACAATATTATAAATGCGAAAGTTTGGATGTTTGGATGGATGTTTGTTACTCAATTACGCAAAAATTACAGAACGGATTTGAATGAAATTTGGTACACAGGTACATAATGACCTGGAGTAGCACATATGCTACTTTTTATCCCGGAAAAATGAGGTTATTCCGCGGGATGCACCAAAAACTGTTATAATGCAGCGGTCTGCACGCTGCAGCTTGTTTTATATAATTGGAATAGGGGAATAATCTGAAATGAAGCTAATTAAGCAAAAACATGTTTTCTAATAGTTTTTTTAGGTGTTCTTGACACCTACGCAAAACTATTTCAATGTTTTTAAAAACAAAAAAAGAAGGATGTATAAATATTTTTTTGTCAGAATTTAGTATGTGTTTACTTTGTATTAGTTGAAAATATACATTTATTATTGTATAAATTGTAAAAATAAAGATTTTACGATATATATTGAAAAGTTTTTACGAAGAAAGTTTTAATCGTTCTAGATTTATTCAAATTAATATAAATATACCTACTGAACTCTATTTTGACTTTATGTAGTCTAAGATCTCTGAAATGTCTTTAATTTTTGTATAAATTCTGGGGCACAGGTAAAATATTTGTCTGTTTACTTAAGTTTTGGAAAAATTTGAGAAAACTTAAATATTGAAACAACTTTTTTATTAGAAACCTCTATATTATTATAAATTTATCTATTATTTAAAATTTTAAATTATTTTACAGAAAAAAAATTTTACATTATTGTTTTCTAATTGTAAAAAAAATAAGTACTTAAGTATTTATAAATTTATTTTGGATATGCCGTAGTAACAAGACATTATGTAACTATAGTCATATGTGTATTTTACTAAAACCTAAGTCAGAAATATATTTTTAAATGTCAATAAATTTAGTTATTTGTCATGACAGAGTAAGAAGCCTATTTCAGCTGTTTTCAAAAATACTCGTTTCAAAAATACTAGTGAAAAGAACCAAAAAGAACTAGCAAATAGATTTAAAAAGAACCAAAGAAAAAACAATAAACTCTGTCAACCAACAGATGTAACTAAAGATAGTATGACAAGTGGTAAAAATAAAAAAAAATGGTTTAATAGCACAAAGAAAAGATAAAACCAAAAGAAAACTAACAAAGCAGTTTTAAACATTAAAAATATCTTAAAACTATAATGTGTGTCTAATTAGTAAACAATAATAGTGTTTAATAAAGACTTATTTGTTTAAAATGTTTGTTTACTTGTAAAGGGCGTTTATCCCCTCCACGAAATTAGGTTTGGGGCATATACACCGCATTCGAGGTATATATCTCTATGCAGTTTAAATTTCAACTCAAAATATACAAATTAATTTTTGGCCAGTCTCCAAAAAACAATGAAAATTGATTAAATAAAAAACCAAAGATATTTCACATATAAAAATAATATTCGTATAATTTTTATATTTCCCGGATTACCCAATTATCTTGAAAAATATTAAGAACTGATAAATTTAGTATGTAATTAAACCATCAATTTAGGTTAATTCCTAACTCTGTTTTCAAGCCTTATAATTTATGACTATTTAAAAAAAAATTAGTATAATTGTATTTTTCTGTTTTTAAACTACTTTTTTTATTAACTCCCTATTGATTTTGTAGGTGGCCTTTCACTAATAAATACAAATCTATATAAAAAATGCAAATCGATATCAATTATAAAGTTTTAGGCATGTCAGTATGATTGTAATAATATAGGGTAATATGGGCATATAATGTCTATAACTGAGGCCATAATATTATGTTTTTATATAAGTACTTTGTGAGAGCAAGCTTGTCTGTCTGGTGTCCTCTATCAAAGGTCATCTCAACAGGTATGATCACTCTCTTAACATAGAGTTATTATGAAAGGAGAAAGCAAGTCAAGTTTGTAAAGATAGTGATGTTCAAATTTTTAAATAGTGTTATTCTTTCTATAACAATGTAATGAATAATTTCTATTCAGTATGTATTCTTTAACTATAAAAGCTTTTAATTTATATTTAATAGGAATTTACACATGTCAAGTGAAGCATAACCACCGTTTTATTTTCCATTTGACATTAATTTCACGATGGATCATTAATTAACATTTTAATTATCAAAATGTAACTAACTATACACTAAGAAACTCAGTATATAATTAAACCATCACTTTAAGTTAAATCCTTGCAGTGTTTTCAATTATTAAATTATTAAATTAAATTAAATTAAAAAAATATATGTATTTTCATAATTGTTTATATTTTGTATGTGATTTTAATGTGTAAACTGCTTCTTTGTAATAAAACAATACTTTGAGTCAATACTGAAGAATAAACACTAGACTCAGATTAGGCTTAAATTAAACCAATAACGTTCTCTCCCTCTCTGTGTTTGAAAACAATATGAAATGTACTAAGAAACACATTACCTAATACACATTTGACATAAACATTTGACTTTAAAGTCAAATACTTTTGTCCAATCTAACTTTGTTTTCATTACAAACTTTTTATTTTCAGGACCACATATTTAGGTATTCCTTTAGTTTTTAACAGTTCGTTCTTAAAACATAGGTAATAACTTTTCGTTTTTCTCATAAAGCTATAACAACAATTAATAATTTTCAATTAATTTTAAAACATATTTATACAGTTCAGTTATAGTTAAAACTTACAAAATAACATGTTACACTTTTGTTATACACATCATAATTATATTAATCATATATTTTTGTTATAAAAACAATTATTTCATCGATTTTCGTGATATTCTTATCACATAATGCCTTTTCTCACAGCTAGTTTTATTTAAATTAACCATTTACAACACCACTAAATACACTTAGACTATGACTGAGAAAAGAATGTAGTATAATTGCATTTTTGAGATTTTAAATTCATTTTTTTATTTTATAGTTACCTATGATCTTTTAAAAATACATCCACATCTATATAAAAATGCAAATCGATACCAATTAATAATGCGTATCTACCATATTTCATGTATACCATATTTGTTGCAATAAATGATTATGATTATAAAGTTTTTAGGTATGCCTTTATGAATGTAATAATATAGAGTAATATAATACATATAATAATAATAATAAATAAATAATAATAAATATTCACGGCACAAATTACACTTACTAATCTAACACAAGCAAATTATTTGCTTGTGTTATGGGTGTTAGTCGACGATACTAAGACATAGAAATACATATATTAATACTAGAATATATTTAATAAACACCCTTACCCGGAAATACAAATATTTATGCTCATCACACAAATGCTTGTCCCTGTCGGGGATCGAATCCGAGCCCCGTCGATTGCGTAGTCAGGATCTCTAAGGGGCGGCCAAAATTATCAAATAAATTATCTGTTACTGAGACGATAAAATTAGGTTTTAATATAAGTACTTTAGGAGAGCAAGCTTGTTTGCGCGGTGTCCTCTATAAAAGGTCACCTCAACAGGTATGATCATGTAAAGAGAGTTATGAAAGGAGGAAGCAAGTCAAGTTCGTACAGAATACAGACAGTTACGTTTAAAATTTTAAATAGTGTTATTCTTTCTATAAAAATGTAATGAATAATTTCTATTGAAGAATTTGAAGCATTAATGCTTCGCCCTTCATAATTTATATGTCTGCCTTTGCCACTGACGTGAAAAAAAGTGTGGTGGAGTGGGACTATTGTACCGCTGTCTCTAATTTTCAGGCCTTCGATAAATTTGCCTCATCCACACCACATTTCGTTTCAGTTGCATCACAGCAGTTATATATAAGCTTTCGCGGAAATTTCGCAACTGAAACCTCCGTTTCTTCTATGAATTATGAATTTCGCCAAAGTAACGCATGAATCTATTAAACATCTTATTATTTATGACTATACTAGCGACCTGCCCGCGGTTTCACCCACGTAGCTTTTATTCCCGTGGGAATATCGGAAAGATTTATATACTAAAACCTTCCTCAAGAATCAATCTATCTATTTAAAAAAACCGTACGAAAATCCGTTGCGTAATTTTGAAGATTTAAGCATACATAGGGACAGACAGAGAAAGCGACTTTGTTTTATACTATGTAGTGATTAATTAATTAAATAGAAAGGTTTAACATAATTGTATTTTACAATACAATACAATACAATAACTCTTTATTGTGCACCAAAATATATGACAACATTATAAGTTACAACATAAAAATAATACAAGTAAGATACACAAAGGCGGTCTTATCACTAATAAAGTGATCTCTTCCAGACAACCTTTATAATAAGGATAACAATATACTAGAAAAAGTGGTGCTAACCACAAGATAATTTATAGTTTTTATGCTCTTAAAAATAATAATAATAAAAGTAACATCCGGTTATAGTTATACAGAAAAGCAAAACAAAACAAAACAAATAAAACAGTCGTAATACATAAACCTAAATAAGGAAAATTAAACAAAGTTACTAGGTACATAGAAAGTGACTTTTGACCATACTTTTGAAAGAGTTTAAACTTGGCGCCTTTCTGATATCTACTGGAAGAGAGTTCCAAAGCGTAACAGCTTGTGAGGTAAAGGAATGACTGTAATAAATAGTGTTCTGCGTTGGCACTAACAGGGAACGATTATCAGCCGATCTAAGATTGTATTTTTTAGGTTTTAAACTACTTTTTTAATCATTTATATTTAATACTTTCTATTGCTCTTTGCCACTGAGAGCAACAATAAAAGTAACCAGTTTAAAGAAAAGTAGAGTGAAATTTGCAAATAAACAAGCAAACCAACTAAAAAGTACAGAAGAGACATACAAATAAAAATAATACATATAAAACTTGTCAAAACTACTATTAGAGCCATCTAAGCGGCAGGAAAACATCTCATGCAAACCAACTACGACAACATAACAAACGCATCACCTGCAGCTTAAAGCAAACTCGATTGGTAAAGGATGAACAAAAATGCCAGAAAATACTGTCTACACGAACAACAGAATTATTACAAAGAAGAAAAACACTTCAGAGTACAAAAAATAAAACTAGGACTATGAGAAACGAACTTTGTGCACTCTACAAATTGGTCAACAAATACATAAAACATGAGTATTCAAAGTAAAGACAAAATGTAATAGAGAACTACCTAGAAATGACTGCAAGTACAAGGAACGTCTACAAGGAACTCCAAAGGAACCAAACTTGGATAGGAGGACTGAAAAAAGGAGACAAAGACTTAAAACAAACATAGGAACATCATCACAACCGCAACTGATTTTTATAAAAACTTATACAGCGGTCAGACCCATAAAATTACAATACAAAACAATAATACAAAGCATAGTAGTAAAAATAACACTAAAACAAAAGTTGAAACTGAAATTATAGATTAAATAAGAAGATTAAAATTAGAAAAGTCTCCTGGATCAGGCAACATCACAAACGAAGCTTTAAAGACAGCACAAGATATCCTAGCTACTCCGTTAGCGGAATTATCCGGAAGGTCCGAATCTATTATTACTCTGATTTATAAAAAAGGAGACCCAAAAAACATTGGGAACTATAGACCCATCAGTTTACTGCCTAGCCTATACAAACTGTTCTCCGTTATCATAAAGGCAAGAAAAGATGGACAACCAGTAGAAAAGGCAGGTTTCAGGAAGGGATTTCCCACAATAGATCATATCCACACCCTCGAGTTAATCATAGAAAAATATCAGGAATAACAGAGACCCTTATAATTTGGCATTTATTGACTACCAGAAGGCTTTTGATACGTTAATACACGCAAGCATGTTTGAAAGCTTGAAAGAACAAGGAGTCGATGAAGTATAGATAGAGATCATCAAAAGCATATACAACAACAATGAGGGGAGAATAAATTTAGAAACATTAGGTCCTAGCTTCCCCATAATGAAAGGAGTAAGACAAGGGGACCCATTGTCCCCAAAAATATTCATAGCTTGTTTAGAAGGCATAATTAAAAAGCTGAATTGGAATAAACTAGGAATTAATATAGTTGGCACCTTCTTAAGTCACCTAAGATTTGCGGATGACGTAGTGATTTTATCTGAGACAAGCTCATAGCTACAGAGTATGTTAGAATCTTTACAAGAAGTTAGTACAAATGTAGGACTAGAAATCAATCTTACTAAGACCAGAACTATGACAAACAGTTGCCAAATTCCAATAAAAGTTAGAGGACATCCATTGGAGTATACAGAAAATTACATTTACTTAGGAAAAAATATTAGTTTTGATAGAAAAGCATTGAAATAGAAATAGACAGGAGAGTATAAAAACATGGAACAAATATTGGAGTTTAAAGGAAGTATTTCAGAGCAACTTCCCAATCAATATGAAAACAAGGATCATGAATTCTAGCCCCCTGCCGAGCTTAACGTATGGTTGTCAGACGTGGAAATTTACAGCTAAGGCCAAACACAAAATTACCACATTTCAGCGTGGTATGGAGCGAAGTATGCTCAAAATAAAGAAAATAGATAAAATACGACATACAAAAATAAGATCCATAGCGAAATCTACAAATGCCTTGACCTACGCACAAAAATTAAAATGGAAATGGGCAGGCCACATAGCGAGGCTAACAGAAAGGGCCACAAGGACAAATAAACAGAGGCAAATCAATGACACGATGGGAGGACGAGATCAAAAGAACCGCTGACGCAAATTGGAGCCAAATAGCATTATTAAATAGAACTTAACACGTTATTCAATACTTTACTAGAGTACGTATAAATTAATTATGTAAGTTTGAATGCATGGAATAAATAAAGGTTTTATTATTATTATAATACTTTCTATTGATTTTATAGTAACGACCTTTTAGGAATACATCAATATCTATCAATCATATCACAAATCAATGAATAAACTTTTTAGGCATATCGTTATGACTGGAATAATATAGAGTAAAATTAAAATATAATGTTTGTTACTGAGGCGATAAAACTGATAAAAGTAATTTTTTATATAATAATACTGAGGAAAGCAAGCCTGTCGGCCTGGTGCGGTCTGTCAAAGGTCACCTCAACACACAAATGTTCACGTCTAAACTTGAAACAAGATAAAATTAAAAAATGTTAAACCCCCGACACATCCTCAGACCGCCATTCTGATACATAATCATCATTTTAAGAGCAAACGTGAAAGAACCTTATGATCTTCGAAAGGAGATCTTGCAGTTTTAGGTTAAGGTTACCACGATTCCTTACTCGATGAGCATGCGTTGTTTTATCGCAAAACTCCCATAGCCTCCAGCTCCAATATTTAACCCTGGAAATCATTTTGATTCAGAGTGTATGTAAAAATATAACAAATGAGACCACACTCAGTGGGTTTATTTTATTTAGTACAGGAGTTCTGTGGCTATTTTCTAGTACAATTATCAGACCCTGCGAATCTCCTAGTAATAATATCCAACGATATCAGCCCAATCTCCAATGGCCACCTTTCAGTTCCATCTTTATTATATCTTTGTAAACATCCGGCACCTAAGTATTTGCCAAAATAAACTGAATTAGCCAACATTCGATGGGTTTATCTAGATTAGCTTAATCGATTTAATGGACTTCTTTTAGCTCTATCATCAGACACTAGAAAACATCCTGTTCAAAAGTCCTTAAAAGAACGAATCAAATGAGAGCAGAATCGATGGTGCTGCTCAATTTTCATTCATTCGTTCGTTTCGTTTCTATGACCTTCTCTCATTTTGTCGTGAGAACCTGGAAATCATCTAACACCAGATTATTTGTCAAAGCAGAACAAATAAGTACAAACGCGATGGGTTTATCTCGTTTAGTTTAAAAGATCCTGTAGCCATCTTCCAGTTACATCAGTAGTGTGCAGCACAGACACGTTTTGTTGTAAATATTAATGTAAATAGATAGTAAGGCAGGATAGAATGTATATTTCGTTTAGTTCGTAAGTTTTGTATAATAAATAATGTTCGTTTTCGCCTTTTATTCGCCCTAAGACCTACATACAGCTTTATTGTATAGAAATAATAAGGCTTTATGTAGCTATGATCTTTGCCTATTAGGCATATTACGAGTAAAGCGAGTTCCACGCAGTCGACGACATTACGAGTCGACTCTTGCGAGATAGTATTTATATGCGGGAACTCGCAATTACGAAAATCCGAAAAGTGCAAAGTTTTTTATGATAATGAATGTTTTTCTATTGTAAATAGTATGTATAATGTAAGTATAAGCCTTAGGCATATGTTTAGACACTTTTCGGTAATATAAAGATAGTTAACAGGATAGTACGACCTGAAAAGGCGTACAACTCTGTAAGTGTAAGAGTTTCCGAGGTCCTGTAAGAACGTACAATGTATATAGCACACTTATTTGTTATTGTATAAGTCTATTATTATTAGATCCTTGTATATAAATAAGAGAGAACACATTGTAATTAGTTTTTGGTAGGTCTTAGGGCATTACGTACTTTGTTTTGTATATATTTGTAAAAAGATAGTACCGTTGCACTCGCTAGAGGGCCACACTAGTTAATTAGAGGTAGGAGAAACTACCTAAGATAAAATTATTAAGATTAGATTGCAAAAAGTAGGATTTAACAAATCCTAGACATTGTGGCGCCACACCCGGCGCCGGTTTTCTTTGAAGATTGCCGCCGCACGTCTGGCCGCGCACTATAAATATCGGAGAGCGCGGCCATACAATCAGTTCCGTTCCAGTTCCGTTCAGTTTCGTTACGACTCAATAAGTTTCCCAGACAAGTTCCTGGGCTTTAGTATATATCTATAGGGTACAGGCTTTAGAGTAGGGCAGTGTTAGGGCAAGTAGTGGCTCTCCATAGAATAGGCCAAATATTTGCAACGGTGCTAGCTTTATTGCTATTTCGTTACAATAAAGCACCTTTGCAACGAACAGTTGTGGTCTCCATTATTTCTCCGACACATCCTGCTCAACAGAAAAGCACTACGGCTGGTGGGGCATCGAAGAAAGAAGAACCAGATTTACAGTCCGCTGGCTCCCCCGGCTGTAGTGCACATTTTCTGGTCGCATTCGAGCCGGATTACTGAGCCATGCCGATCGAGACGAGGAGTACGTCGAGTCGCCGAGAAGAAGAGGCCGCTAGTCGCGAGGAGGAAACGAGCGGTACCACCACGTCCGCTACGGAGACTAGCGTCACGACGGAAAACACCGAGGCGACCGAGACCACAACCAGCACCGTTGCAAATAGCGAAAAGCCGGTACCATCCGCAGTCGAGTCGCCGCGTATAGTTTACTTACGCGCCAAATTAGAGGAAGCGCGCTTACGGGCAGAAGAGGCGCGCTTACGGACGGAACTCGCGCGCGCTGTTTACGAAGAAGGGCAAGCAACTGCCATTACGAGGGTCGAAGATTGGATGGACTCCGCTCGGCCAACTCATACGGATCGCCAGCCGGCACCAGAGCCGCTGGCAATCACCAGTTCGGTGGCACTTATGCCACACCCAATACGACAGGCGGCACCTAGGCCGCAATACGAAGAGGCGGCGCACACGCCGCACCAAGAAGATTCGGCGGGCCATGAGTCGCCCGCACTACGAGAGGTGGCCCAGGCGCCACAAGCTACGTCGCCCACGCAGTCGGCGGGCATTCCAGCGCGCGCTGTACGTCCGGCGGAAGATGATGTGTCCGTCGTAGAGAAGGCGAAGATTTCGACGCCTACTGAAAATACGGCACCAAAACAAGAGTCTGGTGCATTGAAGGCCGCAGATATCACCGCGCTCGCGTCCGCCCTGGCAGAAGCATCACGAGGGGCGCCGCGCTATAGTATGGAGTTACCAAGTTTCGATGGCGCTGGTGAAGAATGGTTGCAGTTTAAAGCGGCATATCGAGATACGGAGAAATATTTTAGCAAGACGGAAAATCGGGCAAGAATTCGAAGATGTTTACGTGGAAACGCCAAAGAAGCCGTCGCTTGCATGTTCTACGGGGAAACCGACCCAAGTGAGATCGTCGACCATTTGGAAATACAGTTTGGTCGGCCCGACGCACTAGTGAACGCAGAAATAGAAAAAATTAAGGCATTGCCACGAGTGAAAGAAAGTGCGCGGGAAACGTGTGTGTTCGCCAGTAAAGTGAACAATATCGTCGCTACGATTCGAGCTCTCAACAGAGAGAGCTATCTACACGATACGGTGGCAGTGAATAGTTTATTAGCGAAGTTTAATTATACATTGCAGCACAGTTGGTTCCAGTACGCAAGACGGGAAGATAGAAAACCCGATCTACAAATGATTAGTGAATTTTTAATGAAAGAAGCCGAGATGTGTGCTGCATTGGTGCCACATGAACCTACGAAAGAAAATCAGCAAGTTTTTAAGAAAACACAGCGAACACACACACAGAAATATGAACCGCAAGTGAAGAGAGATAAATGTGCGATATGTCAAGATGCACATACTAGCTCTATATGTGAACAGTTTACGAAAGCTAGTGTTGACGATAGGTGGGCTATGGCAAAACGTAATAATTTATGTTTCAGGTGTCTGCAAAAAAGAAAGCCAAAACACGAGTGCAAGTTTCGGCAGTGCGGCATCGACGGGTGCAAGAGCTCGCATCATCGGCGGCTACATAATAGCCGCAACAGTTATACGAAGAAGACACCTGAAGATCAAGTAGAAGACAGCGACGCCGTGGTGACGTCAACGCAGTCAAGCGCGCCACGCGCCTACCTTAAAGTTGTACCGATTGTCCTGACAGGTTCCAGGGGCAGCGTGAACACATACGCTATTAGATGAAGGGTCCACAGTCACGCTGGTAGAAGAGAAGGTGGCTGCGAAGATAGGAGCTCGCGGACCGGTGGAGCCGTTCCATATAGAAACAGTTGGCGGCACGCGACTCAACGCAGAGAGGTCGCGCCGCATCGCAGTCACCATCAAGGGCCTTCATCACCATCAGCGACATCGGATAATAGGAAGAACTATAGGTAACCTTAACCTATCGCCACAGTCTGTTAGTAGATCCATCGTCAACAACTGCAGACATCTGGAAGATATAGAAGAAGATGTCATCATGGAGCGCGCCGTGCCAACCGTGCTCATCGGCCAGGACAACTGGCACCTGATTGTGACAAGGGCTGTGAAGAGCGGAAGACGTGGACAACCAGTAGCATCGCTCACGCACCTTGGCTGGGTGCTACATGGTGTGGACTACCGCCACAAGCAGCGAGTCCACCTAGTGCAGAGAGCTGCCTATGCCGAACAAGATGAAGATATAGAAAAGGTAATAAGAAATTATTTCGATTTGGACAGTGTCGGCATCACTCCGCGCCAGCCCATCAACAAGAACGAGCAGCGAGCCCTGCAGATTTTAGAAAGTACGTGTAAGCGCTTACCTGACGGGCGCTACGAGGCAGGTCTATTATGGAAAGAAGATAGCCGCGAGTTTCCTGATAGCCGCGGCCTGGCTATTAAAAGATTGTAT
This sequence comes from Apodemia mormo, assembly GCA_036924255.1. NCBI lineage: Eukaryota > Metazoa > Arthropoda > Insecta > Lepidoptera > Riodinidae > Apodemia > Apodemia mormo. Next base: position 3,728,578 of record JAUPFN010000030.1, read on the forward strand.
AATACAGAGAGACGTCTGGACAAGGACCCCGCGCTAAAGGAGGCCTATGAAAAACAGGTACAACATTTATTTGATAGTGGTTACGCCGAACCTGCCAACGAGTCACCTAGCCGATCCAGCTGGTACCTGCCTCACTTTGCAGTAGTGAATCCTGCAAAACCTAAGCCGCGAATAGTGTACGACGCAGCTGCGCGGGTCAATGGAGTAAGTCTCAACGACATGTTATTAGCTGGTCCAGACCTTCTGCAGAACCTACCCGGAGTGCTAATGAGATTTCGACAGCTGCCTATCGCCGTGACAGCAGACATAAAAGAAATGTTTCTGCAAATACGTGTACGACAAGAAGACCGGGATGCATTACGTTTCCTATGGCGAGGAAGCGATAGAAAAGATTCGCCACGTGAGTATAGGATGACCAGCGTTGTATTTGGAGCTGCGTCATCACCAAGCACCGCTATCTTCGTTAAAAATAAGAACGCACAAGAATACGCCCACATCTATCCTGACGCCGCTACAGCCGTGGTAAGAAACCATTACATGGACGATTACCTGCAGAGCTTCGATAGTGAGGAAGATGCCATCAGAATAGCCTCGCAGGTTAGCTTTATTCATCAACAGGCGCATTTCCAGCTGCGCGGATGGAAAACGAACAACTCGGCCGTAGCTAAAACGCTACTAGTAGCGCCATCTCTGGGCGGCGATTGGGAACTAAGCACAGAAAGCGAGAAGGTTTTAGGATTAAAATGGAAACCTCATAACGATAAGCTGGGTTTCAATGTTAAAGCGGTGTACGATGAAGATAAAACACCTACGAAGAGACACGCGTTACGGGTAGCTATGTCTATTTTCGATCCTTTAGGTTTAATTACACCTGTAACTATTCACGCGAAACATCTACTTCAAGAAACGTGGCGAATCGGACTACCATGGGACGAGCCTTTACCTGCGGACTTAGAGAAGACATGGAGAAGCTGGCTTCAAGATGTGAGAAGAATGGAAAACCTGGAAATACCTCGCGCACATTCTAACCTGGCGCGAGCGCGAGATCGGCAGCTGCACATCTTTACGGATGCCAGTGAGTCTGCCTATGCAGCGGCGGTCTACTGGCGCATAGTCAACGAGGACGGCGAAGTCAGCGTCAGCCTAGCAGCAGCCAAAGGAAGAGTCAGCCCGCTCAAGTTTACCTCCATACCAAGGTTAGAAATTCAAGCAGCTTTACTAGGTGCCCGCCTAGCTCAGCACGTCATGGAGGAGTACGAGTATCAGCCAAGCCGCAGGGTGCACTGGACAGACAGCCGCACAGTTCTATCGTGGCTACGCACAGGCTCGCGAGCATTCAAGCCGTTTGTTGCCCATCGAGTAGCAGAGATTGAAGATATTACGAAGGTCGCAGAGTGGCGATGGGTGCCGTCTCGCGACAATGTAGCTGATGATGCTACTCGCCATATCCCGGAAGAATTTGGAGACCGACATAGATGGTTCGTTGGTCCGGCCTTCCTATACTTAGAAGAGGACAAGTGGCCGCAAGATGTCGCTACCAGTAGCGAAATAACAGGCGAAGAAAAACCGTCGGCAGCTGTAAATAGTGTAAATATTGTAAATAACATTAGAAAAATTGTATGTATTACAGAAGCACTTCCGGATGTGACAAGATTTTCGTCGTGGCTTCGACTGGTGCGTGCAACAGCGCGCGTACTGCAGTTCATCGAGCTCTGCAGACCAAATAAGAAATGTGTCGCCGGTGTGCGTAAGCGCACAGCTACGAAAGCCTCCAATGATGAAAATTGGGGAAAAAAGTATACGAAAAGCTCGAGGAAAACAGAGAAAATTAAGAAGCCACGAAGTTTGGAAGAAAAACGACGTTACTTGCCGCTAGATGGCGCTGATATCATTAGCGCCGAGAAATTGTTAATAAAATTATCACAGCAAGAAAGCTTTGCTAGCGAAATAGAAGCTATTACGGGCGGGAGCGCGATAGCAAGAGACAGCCGGTTGAAATAGTTATCATTGTTCGTCGATCAAGAAGGCATTTTGAAAATAAAGTCACGAATAGCGGCGGCGGAAGATATTAGTGAAGATTTACGAGAACCGGCCGTGCTAGATGGCCGTCACCCATACACCCGCCTCTATATAGAACATGAACACCGGCGTCTTCACCATAGCGGGGTGGAAGCAACTACGAGTGAAATATTACAGAAATTTTGGGTTTTACGGTTTCGCCCCACCGTGCGTGGCATAGTAAAGAGCTGCGCGCTTTGCAGGAGAAGAAGCGCTATCCCGCCACAGCCGCCCACAGGCGACCTGCCGAAGTCCCGGGTCGCGCACCATCAGCGAGCCTTCACCTACGTGGGCCTGGACTTTCTTGGGCCATACAGCGTGACCATCGGGCGGCGCCACGAGAAGAGATACGTGGCGCTTTTCACCTGCCTTACTTCAAGGGCGGTCCACCTGGAGATGGCCGCCAACCTGACTACGGACTCCGCAGTAATGGCACTGCGGCGCATGATGTCGCGCCGCGGGTGCCCCACCGAGGTTTGGAGCGACAACGGCACCAACCTGCGCGGCGCTGATGCAGAACTGAGGCGCGCCGCACTAGACGCCACTAAAGAAGCAGCAGCCAACTATTCGATCAAGTGGAAATTCATCCCGCCAAGCGCGCCATTCATGGGAGGCGCATAGGAGCGCATGGTGCGCTCTGTCAAGGCTGCACTGTTCGCCGTGCTGCAACAGCGGCATCCACCAGAAGAGGTACTGCACACACTGCTGGTAGAGGTCGAACACACGCTCAACAGCCGACCTCTCACTCACGTGTCGGTTTCACCAAAAGACCCGGCACCACTGACGCCCAATCACTTCCTGCTGGGCGGACCATCACGCGTGCCTGTCCCGGGCGCGTTCTCCGAAGGCGATACCATCGGCCGCCGCCACTGGCGACACTCACAACAGCTGGCCAACCACTTCTGGTCACGCTGGGTACGAGAAGCGCTTCCGCTACACCAAAAGCGGCGGGAGCCTCACGGAAGAGGAGCAGAGCTGCGCGTCGGCGACATCGTCCTCATCGCTGACGGCGCGCTGCCAAGAAATACGTGGCCAACGGGGATCATCGAGGCAGTACACCCTGGAGCTGACGGTACGAGTGGCTGACGTACGTACGGCTGCGGGAGTCATGCGAAGACCGGTTAAGAAGTTAGTCTGGCTGCACCATATTTAGTATAACACTGCGTGTTATAGGCGGGAGAATGTGCAGCACAGACACGTTTTGTTGTAAATATTAATGTAAATAGATAGTAAGGCAGGATAGAATGTATATTTCGTTTAGTTCGTAAGTTTTGTATAATAAATAATGTTCGTTTTCGCCTTTTATTCGCCCTAAGACCTACATACAGCTTTATTGTATAGAAATAATAAGGCTTTATGTAGCTATGATCTTTGCCTATTAGGCATATTACGAGTAAAGCGAGTTCCACGCAGTCGACGACATTACGAGTCGACTCTTGCGAGATAGTATTTATATGCGGGAACTCGCAATTACGAAAATCCGAAAAGTGCAAAGTTTTTTATGATAATGAATGTTTTTCTATTGTAAATAGTATGTATAATGTAAGTATAAGCCTTAGGCATATGTTTAGACACTTTTCGGTAATATAAAGATAGTTAACAGGATAGTACGACCTGAAAAGGCGTACAACTCTGTAAGTGTAAGAGTTTCCGAGGTCCTGTAAGAACGTACAATGTATATAGCACACTTATTTGTTATTGTATAAGTCTATTATTATTAGATCCTTGTATATAAATAAGAGAGAACACATTGTAATTAGTTTTCGGTAGGTCTTAGGGCATTACGTACTTTGTTTTGTATATATTTGTAAAAAGATAGTACCGTTGCACTCGCTAGAGGGCCACACTAGTTAATTAGAGGTAGGAGAAACTACCTAAGATAAAATTATTAAGATTAGATTGCAAAAAGTAGGATTTAACAAATCCTAGACATTGTGGCGCCACACCCGGCGCCGGTTTTCTTTGAAGATTGCCGCCGCACGTCTGGCCGCGCACTATAAATATCGGAGAGCGCGGCCATACAATCAGTTCCGTTCCAGTTCCGTTCAGTTTCGTTACGACTCAATAAGTTTCCCAGACAAGTTCCTGGGCTTTAGTATATATCTATAGGGTACAGGCTTTAGAGTAGGGCAGTGTTAGGGCAAGTAGTGGCTCTCCATAGAATAGGCCAAATATTTGCAACGGTGCTAGCTTTATTGCTATTTCGTTACAATAAAGCACCTTTGCAAGGAAGTTGTGGTCTCAATTATTTCCCCGGCAGATTCGGCTCGACCAAAGCACTACGGCTGGTGGGGCATCGAAGAAAGAAGAAACAGATCTACAGTCTGCTAGCTCCCCCGGCTGTAGTGCACAAGTAGATTTTTAAAATCATCCAGTACCAAACAGTATAACAAAATAAAAGCCCTTGTTAGAACAAACCAAATAAGCCCCAAATCGTGTCATTGCTCAATTTAAATTAAAAGTTCCTCCTCCCTGCTTCATCATAGGACCACAGAAATTATCTAGCACTAGATTAAGTCTCAAAACAGAAAAAATGAGTCCAAACTCGTTTATCTTGTTTAGTTCAAAGGTTCTCATAGCCATCTTCAATTTCCATTACTAAATTTAAAAAAGCATCTAGCACCAAAAAATATGCCAAAACAAACCGAAATAACCCACACTCAATTGTTTTTTCTGGGTTAGCTTAGGATTTCTCATGAACTTCTTCTCACTCTAATATCTGAACCCGAAAGTTATCCTGCTCCAAAGACTTCCTCCTTCCTGCTTCCACCATCAGGATGTTTGTTAATACACAACAAAGGAACCCAAACTCGATAGGTTTATCTTGTTTAATTTAGAAGTTCCCATGACTACGTTCCAATTCCATCAGCAGATATTATAGATATAGAAATCGTCCAGCACTAATTTGTTTGTAAAAACAAATCGAATTTGTTCCCCACTTGATGGGTTAACCTAGTTTAGCTTAGGAGTTCTCGGGTACATCTTTCAGCTCCATCATCAGGTCCATCATAAAATAACGATACAAACGACCCCAAAGTCGACGGTATTGCTCTATTTTATTTAATAAAGTTTTAAATAAATTTATTATTTTAAATAAATAATAAATTTATTTAAAACTTTATGCACAGTTAAATACAGAGATGGACTTAATGCTACATGGTATTGCATTGCATGCATGACTCCACGTTTGAAGGGGTACATGAAAAGATTAATTAGTAGAGTTTTCATTAAATGAACAACCGCTGAAGTTATTTTAATCAAAAATAAAATATAATATACTATAGGTACATGCAAAATAAAATTACATACATAAGTATACACATATATACATAATATATTACTTACAGTAATTAAATAAAAATAAATATAAGGCAATAAATATTAATTAGTAGATTAATTAGTAGAGTTTTCATTAAATGAACAACCGCTGAAGTTATTTTAATCAAAAATAAAATATAATATACTATAGGTACATATAAATAAATAATATTATATATTTAATGCAAAATAAAATTACATACATAAGTATACACATATATACATAATATATTACTTACAGTAATTAAATAAAAATAAATATAAGGCAATAAATATATACATAAAATAATGTCTGATAGTGTTAATCCAGTAAGGACTTTTTGACTAAGCGCTTAAAAGTAAATTTGGAGGGACTATTCCTAATATCATTCGGAAGAGCGTTCCAAAGTCTCACAGCTTGGGATACAAATGACTGAGAGACGAAATCGGTACGACAGAAGGACTTGAAGTGTGGAAGTGTTGTTGGAGCGGAGATTACGAGAATGTGTTGTGCTCTGAAATTTGAATTTCGATTTTAGGTATAAAGGAGCTGCTGGGTCATACAATATGGAGAATAGTGTGCATAACGTTCGCGTCTGCCTTCGCTGATAAATTGGGAGCCACTTTAACTTAGAGCGATATTGGGATACATAGTCGAACTTCCGAAGGCCATAAACAAATCTTATACAACTCGCAGACGCCCCAACTTGTCAAAGAGAGCTTGGCTTAAATTCAGAAAACACACATCTGCGTAATCAATTATAGGCAACACCAACGCTTGCAATTAAAGCTTTGTATCTCTAGGTAAAAAGTTCTATTTTATTCCAAAGTTCCCATAACGTATTTTCAGCTCCATTATGAGACCCTGGAAATCGTCTAGCGCTAGAGTGTTTATCCAAACAGAACAAATGAGTCCAATTTCGATTAATTTATCTTATTTAGTTTAGGAGTTCTGATGGTTACCTTTCAGTTCCATCACCAGATCCTGAAAATCATCCAGTATGAAGGTGTTTGTGAATACAAGACCATTAAGTGCTAATTAAAAAGTCGCCTCTGTGGTCTAGTGGTCCAGCGTTGGCGTTGACCACATGAGGTCCCGGGTTCGATTTCCGGGTCGGGCACATTAAAAAAAAAAGTGTTTTTTCAGTTTTCTGAGAAACACAAAGTTGCCCGGGATTGGAAAGTGCCCGGTTGGCGATAGGCTTGCCACCTATCACATTTGTGGGACCAAGTATCTTCGGCTAATCGTGGGTGCACTTGTTGTACCTCTGCCTACTCCTTCGGGGATATGGGCGTGAAGATACCTACTTAAAAAGCATTACCTCGTTTAGTTTAGGAATTCATATCAATGTCACGCAATCTTCGGAGCCTTATCATCATGAGAAAAATCTTATTGTAACAAATGCAATGATTCCAAACTCCACTATATTAGCAATTTCTATCTGTGAGTTACAATGGCACTCCTACCGCTCCATCTTCAGTTCTTCGACATTATATTATATAATGGAAAGTACACATAATAAAAAATCCATCGAGTCCGAACTTGACTATCTTATCTCTTTCTACAATGCGTGCGTTTCGGGAGCACTTTATCAGCTCCATCTTCAGATCCTCGCCATCATGAACAATCAAATTTAGTACGTATAGCAATAAGACTCAATCCAAACACGATTGTCTTGTTAAAACTCTGCATCAGAGAGTTCCAGTCCCTACAACCATTCTACATCATGAGCTCAGTTGGATGGTGCCATAGAATTGCATTGTCACTGAGCTTTCATAAGTATGACAAGTTATTGTACAAACGGATATCAGAAAGTAGTTAAAAAGTGGATTGCAATATTTGGAAAATCTGTTATTGAAATATGAAAATTACCAGTCAAATAGACGCTGATGATCTTCGAATCAGCCCAAGGTTACCATGTAAATGCATTATCAATAAAGTAAGAAAATACAAAATTTAATGTTGATAAAGCGTTTACAAGTTACTTAATTACTTTCATCAATTTGAAAAGAGCTGGTAATCCTGAAACGGCTGAACAGATTCTATTGAAAAATAGCTAAGGACCATCCCGCAAAACAGGGCTTTCAATTAAAAAAACACCGTAACCAAATGGGACCATCCGTCTGGCTGCTACGATGCCACGGACTGACGTACAGATACACAGATACACAGATACACTTATACACAGATACACAGATACACAGATACACAGATACACAGATACACAGATACACAGATACACAGATACACATATACGCAGATACGCAGATACGCAGATACGCAGATACGCAGATACGCAGATACGCAGATACGCAGATACGCAGATACGCAGATACGCAGATACGCAGATACGCAGATACGCAGATACGCAGATACGCAGATACGCAGATACGCAGATACGCAGATACGCAGATACGCAGATACGCAGATACGCAGATACGCAGATACGCAGATACGCAGATACGCAGATACGCAGATACGCAGATACGCAGATACGCAGATACGCAGATACGCAGATACGCAGATACGCAGATACGCAGATACGCAGATACGCAGATACGCAGATACGCAGATACGCAGATACGCAGATACGCAGATACGCAGATACGCAGACACGCAGACACGCAGACACGCAGATACGCAGATACGCAGATACGCAGATACGCAGATACGCAGATACGCAGATACGCAGATACGCAGATACGCAGATACGCAGATACGCAGATACGCAGATACGCAGATACACACCCGAAACTTATAACACCCCTCGTTTAGCGTCGGGGGTTAAAAACTTTAAAACGCTCTCCTCGTAATTACCAATTTTGTAGTTATTGCAATTGTGAACTAAGGCATCAAACTAAGGCCTTAATAAAATTAAAATCTTTTCGTGTATGTGTTAAATGCACGATCATGTATGTAATATTTTCTTATGAATTTAATTTATTTCTAATGCATATTACACAAAAATAGAAGAATTTTCTCCATATAAACTTTAATTGTGCCAATTTTCATTCTTCTCAGTGCGTGCGATTTTCGTAAAAATGGGGTTTTGCTTCATCTTTTGATTGATATATTAATATAATAAATAATACCTGTTCATATGACTTTTATATCATAAGATAGCAAACAAGCGGATGGGTCTCCTGATGGAAAGAGTCAACCATCACCTATAAATAGGGATCCGCAAATTTTTGACAGTATCGATACCTACTCGATACCAAGTATCGTATCAAAAGTATCGATATCGATAAAAGTATCGGATCAAAAGTATCGATACTACTCAGTATCGAGTAGGTACTTTTTCTTTGCCTAGGGAAACGTATTAAAATCTCAAAAAAGTACATTCTCAAATAAAATCATAATTAAAAATTGTTTTTTCACTTGTTTTAAGCACTTTACAACAGATTTTACCGGCTGCAGCAGTTTTATCAACCTTTCTGAATCTTGTCCAGACATCACTTTTCTATCGGAAGGCAGCATTTTGGTTGGCAGCAAGGCAGCACTTAGACATTCACACTTGCACCAACAGAGTTCAATTTAATAATCAAATTGTAATAAATTTAATCTCCTTTTTGGGTTAACCTGCTTCCTACAGTCAGAGCCATATTTAAATTAATGTTACGGAATGTTAATTTAATTTGTCACTAAATTGCCTAAAGTGTATACAAATTGATATGTAGGTACTAATATGCACGTAAAAGTTATCATTGTAAGTACGTTCAAACGTTGCTATCTTGTGGCGAGGTATAATGCCACATGCATAAGTTTACCGGCTGCCTTACCCTCCAAATCGGAACACGACAGTGACTAGCACAGACGCTATTGCGGCAGGAATAGGTAAGGCGGTGGTACCAGACCCGGTCGAGCCGATGCAGAACTCTACCACCTCGTAATTACGGTTCCGAAGTTGCCTATCACAATAATACAGAGAAAGAAAAAGGCTTTTATTGTTTCATGCTATGAACATTTAACCTATTTAATGTCAGTGATGGATATACCTGCACCATGTTGCCCGTGTGTTGGTCCTGGGCTCCTTTGAAGAATAGGCCAACTGCGTTCTGCCAGGCAGGTCGTAAAAGGCGACCGATTGGCTATACGAGTCACTACCATCGTGACTAGTAGCTGGTAAAGTTCTGCATTGTCTCACCCGGGTCAGGTACCACTGCCTCACCTATTCCTGCCGCAATAGCGTCAGTGCTGGTCGCTGTCGTGTTCCGGTTTGGAGGGTAAGGTAGCCGGTAAACTTATGCATGTGGCATTAGACCTCGCCACAAGATAGCAACGCACCATTAACATCTTTGGTGTCTATAGACGATGGTTGACTCTTTTCATCAGGATATCCATCTGCTTGTTTGCTATCTTATTATATAAAAAAAATAAAAAAACATAGGCTGTAAAAAATTCTCCAAGTACTTTTATAAGTAAGTCGACTATTACTCAAAAACTTATTAAGCTTTCTTAGATAGTTTTTCTTTTAAATTCATTATATTTAAAACTACCGTGATTTTTTTCCTCCCCCAAAACCAACCATTTAGCTGGCAAGCGGGGGAGGGACTCTTGGCTCTCACAAATAGCATTTTAAAACTTAATATTTCACAAACGAGTCCCATAATTAAAAAATTGTTTTAACAAACCTACAATATATTGATTCTGGTTTACAGTTACAGTAGTGGGAATGAGAGGTGGGCCAATTGCCCTTTTTAAACCTACAATTTTTTTTTCAAATCCAATCCAAGGATACCCCACACTATGGGGTAAACAAAAAAAATCAACAACCCACTTTACACGAGAGGAGTTACCCCAAAAAACAGTTCTCCCAAGATTTTGTTACTGCTTTGTCGCTCTGACTATTATGTATATTTATTTATACCAAACAACTTCCTAGTATTAAGGATCTCTGAGCTAGATCGTACGGACCGGACGTATGGACTGACGGACGGATATAGCGGAACTATAAGGGTTCGTAGTTTATTTCGGAACCCTAAAAGCAACTAATTTTTTGCTTTTAAGGTTAAGGTTAAGGTTTAATTGTATGTAAGGTTAAGGTTAAGGTATAAATGTAAGGTTAAGGTTAAGGTTTAATTTTTAATATACAATTTTTAATATACATACAAAAACTTATTTAAAACCAAAAGTACAATGGGAAAAAGCTATCCTGAAGAAGTGAGAACATAATTATCATGGTATCTGCTATAATCATAAAACTAAATATGATTATAACTACAGTTTTAAAAAAGTATCTTCATGCCAGTATCCTAGAAGAAATAAGAAGAGGTACAACCAACAATTAGCCAAAAACTACAGTTTTGTTACATTTAATTGAGCCATTTATCACATAAAAGATTATAATCTATATTTTTTCGCCGTGTTGGTCCCGGCCTCCTTTGAAAAATAAGCCAACTACCGTTCTGCCAGGCAGGTCGTAAAAGGCGACCGATTGGCTATCGAGTCACTAACATCGTGGCTACTAGGTGGTAGAGTTTTGCATTGTCTCGCCCGGGTCTGTTACCACCGCCTTACCTATTTCTGACACAATAGCGTCAGTGCTGGTCGCTGTTGTGTTCCGGTTTGGAGGGTAAAGTAGCCGGTAAACTTATGCATGTGGCATTAGACCTCGCCACAAGATAGCAACGCACCATTAACATCTTTGGTGTCTATAGGCGATGGTTGACTCTTTCCATCAGGAGACCCATCTGCTTGTTTGCTATCTTATGATATAAAATAATAATAATAATATTATTATTATCACTACATAGTATAAAACAAAGTCACTTTCTCTGTCCCTATGTCCTTATGTATGCTTAAATCTTTAAATCTACGCAACGGATTATGATGCGGTTTTTTGTAACAGATAGAGTGATTAAAGAGGAAGGTTTATGTGTATAATAACATTCAATATATTGTAGAGAAATACTGCAATTTTTGAGTTTTCTGATGTCATGTCGTAAATAATTATATTTTTTTCCGCTTACATTGCAAACGCAGGCTAAACCCTACGAGATTTATCAAAATAATGTACTAAGTATTTGTATAACTTGAAAAGGTCTACAGAAAAGTCCGCGATGGTATATGTCTAGCTCTTATGGATAATCCACAATAGCATTTTTTTGTCATTTACTTTTTACGAGAAATAATGGCTTTTTTTCAAAGCAATTTTAAGCATCCCGGTCTATATTTGATTTGGACTTGTTTAATATTAGTTTTGCAACTATAAGAAACAATCAGTAGCTCATTTTTAAGAACACATAGTTTTGTAATAACAGTAATAAGAGATTCTACATCATTACTAATGGGAGTAGTGAGTCGCATAGCTAATCGGTCGCCTCTTACGACCTGCAGGCAGAACGGCAGTTGGCCTATTCTTCAAAGGCGCCTGGACCAACACGTCATGACTCATGGCTACTAGATGATAGTGTTCTGCAGCGTCTAGCCCGAGTTTTGATACCTTACCTATTTCTCCTAGTTAATACATAGAAATATAAGTTTGTTGAATGTAATAAAATTTAGTAAATGGTAAATATTTAAGTAACTATAAACATTTTGATTAACAAAAAAATTAGACGTTGTAATTATGAAAATAACTTTTGTGATGTGAAACCATTCTAGTACATTAATAATAAGTAGATACGTAAAATAGAGAAAAAAAGACAAGCCCACTGAGTTTCTTCCGCCGAATTGTCTCAGTTTGTGACTGCATTCCGGCAGTAATTATAAAAAATCGACACAAAAGTTAAATGTAATATTAAATAAAGTTCATATTTAATTATTTGCACACCATGGCATGGTAGAATATGTTGGTAAGTTTATTATTTTTAACAACTTGTAACACACATTTTCTTGTAAAAATTTTTTTTCATTTCATTTCAGCATATTCTAGCATTACATGATGTGCAAATATTAAAAACATACTTATCACGTGAGTCGATTTTTTAGATATAGGTACTACCGTATCGGAAACGCGGCCATAATCTTTTAAAATCCGGCACAATAAATTCATCGCGCTTTTTTCCCTCTATTGTGCCTAAATAGTTTTTAAGGTAGAACTGTTACTTGAAAAGTGGTTTACATGAATGTAGCTGATCTGATTGACACCACAAATTGTCATACCATGGCCATTTGTGTAGGAATGTACATCGTTTGCAGTAAGATTGATAATAATTTATGCCAAAGTCGTACCAAAAGAATACCTGCATAATGGTTAAGGCAGGGAAAGGCGCTGATTCCTGTCAAAGAATGAAAATACAGAAATAAGTACCTAAATTACTTCATCAACAAGGATACAACTCATACAGGTATGTTATACAGCTACATTTATACAAAAAAATCAAAATAAAAATTCTTTCGCCTTTTTATTACATTACAATTTATATTCCGAGTTAAGCGAAAATCAGAAAAATTATAAGTCAGTGCTATTGCCATCTAACGATGAGTATTTGCAACATTATACTTAATCTTAAAATTCTTCGACACAAGATGTCGCTACATTAGGATGCATAGTTTCGAGTATATATTATTTTCTGTAATCTGTGACTTAGTGACAGATTGACACCAAACGTGAATCGTCATGATAATCGCGAATTTCAGATCATTACAAAGAAAATTTGAAATATGGCTACCGCTACTGTTAAGTTTGCTGTTATTGATGTAAATGATTTTCTATCAAAGAAACAAACTGCCGAGCCAGAATTGGCGTCAGATTGGGCTAAACTAGAGGAACTTTACAATAAAAAGTAAGTTTGATTCTATGCATTTGATTTCAATACAAATACAATACAATTACAAAAAGAACAACTTTTGTTTTCAGATTATGGCATCAGCTAACATTAAAATTACAAGAATTCGTCAAACACCCAAGCTTGCAAAAGTCGGACAACTTGATCCAATTGTACAACAACTTCATAACTACATTTGAGAACAAGTAAGTTATATCCTTGTCATATTATGACTGGTCAATATTTAATATAACCAAAAAATTTGTATACCTTCTTTATTTCATGATATATTAATTGGCGTGTTTGCTCTTACCCATCTATTATTTAAAATAGGCAACAGTTTTTCTCCCACCAGTTCCTGTAGGTTTACCTGGCCTTATTTTTTTTATTTATTCAACTTTATTGAACCACATACAAAAAACTTGTTGTACCTTATTTTTTGGAATAACTATCAGTTAATATCATGATTTATTACTGTATATAATTATTATAAAAAAAGTGAACTGTCACGGGACGCCTGGCAGATGTGTAACATTGTGTTCATACAATTCATATGCATAAAAGACAAGATTATTACAAAAACTATTTATAGCATAGTGACAAAATGAAATATTACGAATTTCTTACAGAAAATAGTATTTAATATAACATTTATTTACATTTAATATAAAAATGTGACATTAATTAGTCACCACATCGTACACTCTACTACTCTCTATAGTGTGGCGACCCGTTGCCATGGCAAGCATCCTGTCCTTTTTATACCTGCTTCCATAGATGTTTCACATCAAAAGTATAGGGTACAATACAAATACAGACTTAAACTGACTAAAGTAGTTGTCCTTCACCCTTTAGCCCTAATGTAGATGTAAAGAGACTTACCTAGGGTCAATTTTAAAGCCCTGTAAACTCTATTGTACTCCAAGATTCTATTGTGTATTTTCACCTGGTGACGGCACAGTAAAAATAGTAACACCCATTGGACTCGGTCACAGTGACCCATGTAGATGAATATATTATTCTTATGTATGAAGATATATTAATAACACTAAATATCATCGGCATTGGTAAAACTCCATGTTAATTTATATAAATATTATGTTACACACACTTTTACTGTTTTGCTTAGGTTTTATTAATAAACATTTGGAGACAGGGCGACCCCCTTGTCTCCAAAGCTTTTTACTGCAGTGTTGGAGGCAGTATTCAGGAATTTAAATTGGGATCACCTGGGGCTAAATATTAATGGAAGCAAACTAAATCATCTGAGATTTGCTGATGATATTGTTCTGTTTGCTGACAATGTGATGAATCTGCAAAGTATGTTAATCCAACTAACAGAGCAAAGTGAAAAGGTGGGACTTACAATCAATACATCAAAGACTAAGGTTACGACAAACAGTGTAAAAACAACAATTACCTTACAGAATCAAGAAATTGAATATGTAAAGAATATGTGTATCTAGGTCAAATAATCTAACTTTTTTTTTATATCATAAGATAACAAACAAGCAGATGGGTCTCCTGATGGAAAGAGTCAACCATCTCCTATAGACACCAGAGGTGTTAATGGTGCGTTGCTATCTTGTGGCGAGGTCTAATGCCACATGCATCAGTTTACCGGCTACCTTACCCTCCAAATCGGAACACGACAGCAACAAGCACTGACGTTATTGCGGCAGGAATAGGTAAGGTGGTGGTACCAGACCCGGGCGAGACAATGCAGAACTCTACCACCTAGTAGCCATGATGTTAGTGACTCGATAGCCAATCGGTCGCCTTTTACGACCTGCCTGGCAGTACGGCAGTTGGCCTATTCTTCAAAGGAGGCCGGGACCAAAACGGCGAATGAATCACCTAAACACCAAATGACAAAAGAGATAGAAAGGAGAATAAATAATAGTTGGTCTCGTTATTGGTCATTAAAAGAAGTAATGAAAAACAATTCAATATCAATGAAGGAAAAAAGCAGAGTGTACGATTCATGTATACTTCCAATACTAACATATGGATGTCAAACATGGGCCCTAACTAAACAAAATATTCAAAGATTAAAGGTTTGTCAACACAGAATGGAGAGAAGTATGCTGAATTTAAAACTAAGGGATAAATGGACAAATATAAATATCAGAAAAAAGACCAAGGTAACAGACGTAATTACGAAAATAACATTAAAGTGGCGGTGGACTGGACACACAATAAGAACGAAAGCCCCTAAATGGACAAATGAAATAATTATGAGGTATCCACGAGACGGAAAAGGAAGCCGTGGACGGCAGGTAAAAAGATGGGAGGATGATCTCCCTAAGGGTTGGAGGAGAGACTGCATTAATAGGACAAAGTGGCACTATCTGGAGGAGGCCTATGTCAAAGGACAACCTGACATGAAATGTGTTACCAATGCTCAATTTTAACTATTTGGAATTATATATTATATAGATTTAAAACAATTTTATAAAATAATAATATTAATGTTAATATAATGTAATAATAATTATAATAATCCTAATTAATTAACTAAGAATGACATCTATTGTATTTGTAATTATTTTTTTTTTGGACTAATTTTTGAGTATTAAGTATCTTTTATTGTGTACAGATATTATGTTGGAATGGTCAGAGAATAAAGGCTATTTTTATTTATTATTTATTTATTTATGTATTAATTAACATACGTTACAAAGGCATAGACTAAAAAAAACATTGCCAGAGATTGGAAAAGTGCCCGCTCGGCGATAGGCTTCCCACCTATCACACTGTGGAAGTAACGGCCAGTTTCCGAAAAGCACATTAATTTTAACAAGCAATTAATCAGTGTTTAACAGATCATTTGCTTGTAAAAATTACGTTAAAGACAGATTAATTGTTTGTTAAAATTCATTTGTGTTTAGGAAACTGGCCATATCTTTGGCTAATCGTGGGTGCACTACTTGTACCTCTGCCTACATTCTTTGGGGATACAGGGGGTAAAGATGTTTTTTATTTGAAGGTGTATATTCTTGTATGGGGTTGGCACTTGGCATTAGAAACGAGCCACAATTTTTGGTTTCTGAAGTATGAAATATACATAGTATATGGGTGATTCTCTGTAAGGACGTCTTAAATCTGTACAAAACTGTCTGACCAAATTTTTTTTGATTTTATTAGAAAAAAGATTAATAAGGACTACAAAATTAATAGCTTAATCGTAATAAATAAACAGCCAAATAAATTTTTGCTTTTTCGATATTTGTGTGTCTTTTGCATGCGTAACATGACAGGGGACTGATTTTTTTTTATTAAATTGAGAAAAATGAAGCAAACTATTTCAATGCATTCAACTTTTTAAGTTCTCAATGAATGTTTACATTAATTAGAATAATATTAAGACTTATGGATCCAATTTTATAAATAAATTATAAACAAAAATAGCTGCCAGGGTTACTGAGTTTTGAAGTGGCCTAGACACATATTTCCAGCACAAACGGTGCTTTGACACTAAATAAAATGGTGATAAAGCGCTAACAGCTCTATGGTTATTAACTTAAGACTAGTTAGATCCTTGTAAACCTTACAGAAGGTAAAATAACACACTAGACTTTTTTTTTTGGCTTTGAACTTCTGGCAGGGGACTGATCTCAAATTCCTGGGACATGCTTTGGTTTAATGAATTTAATGAAACAAATTAACTTTCGGTACTTTTTATTGAAGAAGATTGTTAGTTAACTAATTAAGTTTATAAACATTATGGACCAAATTATATATTATTGACGAATAACTCAAAATTTAATCTTAAAGTTTTAATTTTGGGACTGGGACAGCCCAGGGGACTGACATTTCGGTGGTTTACGAATTTATAGCAAAAAAACCAAAATTTATTTCATTTTAGTTTTCAATGCTCGAAATACAAATGTTTTTTTACTTTCGTAATAAATTGTTTTAATTACAAAATAACAATTTTTCTAATAAAAAAATGCCCGGAACAGCAAAAAACATACAGAGAATCACCCATATATAGTAGTTTAAAAAATAGTATAAAATATTTAAGGATTAATGTTGTTTTTTTAGAAGTGTTTTAGAAGTGTTTTAGAAGTATTTGCCTATATATATATATATATGCCTTAGCTCAATTTGTGTAATTATTCCATAGGCATTTTTATTTTTAGGATTAACCCTCTCTCCCTGGTTGAAATCATATCATGTGTAGTGGAACAGTATACGGATAAAAAGGAGGCCATTGCTTTCCTGGAGAAGGTGGAGAATAAGGTGAAGATGAATGATGAAGCTCTCACTCTCTGTAAGGTTGGTAACAGACTATATTGAGATTGTATTATGATAAATAATTATAGAATAAGCCAACTGCCATTCTGCGAGGTGGGTCGTAAAAGGGTCGTCTTTTACGATTGGATATGAAACTCACTACTATAGTGGCTTCGAAGTGGTAGAGTTTTGTATTGTCTCGCCCAGGTCTGGTACTACTTTCTTAACTATTCCTGTCGCAATAATATCAGTGCTTGTCACTGTCATGTTCTGGTTTGGAGGGTAAGTAAACTTACCTCCCATCCATGCGAACCGGCGGCGGCCGAGGCGAAATTCGCGCGGCTTGGATTTGAGGCGGGAACTTGGCGGTCTTCGCCGCGACCGTATAGTCCGAGAGCAAGATGACTTTTTCAACTTTATCTCGATATTGCTTGGAGGGCAGTAGTTTTGTACTTCAACAATTACTATTTGAAGAGAATGTGTACATGATTTAAATAAGAATCGGGGTATAGTATAGACGTTGAATTTCACAAGAAGTATGAGAAATATGTAATATATCAAGACAAATTTTTGGAGTGTGTGTCGAAACTCGAAACCTTTGATTTATAGTGTTGCCGCTTGATAGTCCATTATTGATAGAGTTTCATTATCTCAGTAACTACAATACTATCAATAAACAGCAATACAATCGATAATACTTATGGTTAAAAAAATAAACTATCAAAAGTATTGATTGATTCATTGATTGATTGACTTTTTCGCCGTGTTGGTCCCGGCCTCCTTTGTAGAATAGGCCAACTGTCGTTCTGCCAGGCAGGTCGTAAAAGGCGACCGATTGGCTATCGAGTCACTACCATCGTGGCTACTAGGTGATAGAGTTCTGCATTGTCTCGCCCGGGTCTGGTACCACCGCCTTACCTATTCCTGCCGCAATAGCGTCAGCGCTTGTCGCTGTCGTGTTCCGGTTTGGAGGGTAAGGTAGCCGGTAAACTTATGCATGTGGCATTAGACCTCGCCACAAGATAGCAACGCACCATTAACATCTTTGGTGTCTATAGACGATGGTTGACTCTTTCCATCAGGAGACCCATCTGCTTGTTTGCTATCTTATATAATAAAAAAAATAAAAAAAGTATTGTTATTTAATATTGCATTAGTCACAATTACTATCAATAGTAGTGATACTATCAAAACTATCAATAGTCAACTTTATTCTAATACTGATCGATTGTACAAACTATTGATAGTATTGAATACATCGATAAATGCAATATTGTCTAACAATACTATTGGTTTCAGACGCCAGACGCGTCGCCGTTCGCGCCGCGCGAATCGCGGGCATGAATTTCTGGAGGCCAGGCCGTTATGCATGTGGCATTGCGGTCCCCTCACACGGATAGCAATGCACCGTTAACTATGGTTTCTCTTTCAATCAGGAGAGCCATTTGCTTGTTTGCTATCAAGTGTTATAAAAAAATATATCTCAAAAACACTTTTGCCCGACCCGGGGATCCAACTTTTAATATCTGAGTCAAATATGCAATAAGTACAAAAAAAATTGTAAACTTGTTTGATGAAATAAATATAAACATGATGGTCTATCTTATGTCTTTGTTTTAAACATACTAAATTTAAACTATGTTTGCATTTTCAGGTGCTCCAAGGCCAAATATATTTGCAGCACCTGAATGACTTGGACTCAGCTGAGAGAATCATCGACCAGTTAGAAGAGTCTCTGGAAGACGCTGATGGAGTGACTCCAGTCCATGGACGCTTCTACAAACTGGCTTCAGAGTTTTACATGTAAGTTATTTTACTTGACTGCTAAAAAACGTAGGTTTTAGCTGTACATTTTTTTGACATGTTCTGAGTGCTAAGTGTGAGTTTTTCTTTTCGCATTCGATCGTGAGCGCGTTTCGAGTTTACTAGGAATTTGTATGTGATTTGTACAGCGCCACCTAGTGGTAAATTGGTTTCTCACGTTTGCCACTAGGTGGCGCTGTACAAATCACATACAAATTCCTAGTAAACTCCAAACGCGCTCACGATCGAATGCGAAAAGAAAAACTCACACTTAGCACTCTGTTGTTTAGGCAAAATAGTATGTGTCAAAAAAATATACATGAAATGGTATATATATTTCAAAAATTTTAATTGTTTTTTGAAATACTCGCAAAAACCAAACAGCCAATTTTTTATTTTTATTGTATGTTTTACAATTTATCGAGCGGAACTTCATTTTTTCAAAAATCATCCAGATGTTATTCCAAATCAAATGTGCCTCATTCATGTTTCGAGATTCTGGAAAAAAGTTGCACAAAAAAGCATATTTTAATTAAATTAACAATCTGTAAATGGTGGCCGGTCTCATGCTATCTTGCTCATATGTTTGCTCTTCCTAAACTTGCGCAACTTCATACTGAGCACAATAAAAATGTTGATCTCGATTAGCATTTGATCTGACTAGATTATCTTTAAACTATATCATCCAATGACATATTATACATTTATATCACATAGTTATATCACAAGATTTGGTGCATCCAATTCATGAATTTAGTGGGATGTTTTTAAACGAATATTTTTTGTTATCTTTTAATAAGTTTACATTAATAATTAAAACTCACTTTCAATTCAATATTTAGTTCCTAATTTTAAAATTTTGCCAGATCTATAAAAGTAACTCTGTATAAATAAAATTGTAGGTATTTATATGGTGTATGTGTGTAGGGTGCGAGGTCCGCTGGCGCGGTACTACCGCGCGGCGCTGCGGCACGTGGGGTGCGCGGGGGGCGGCGCCGCGCTGCCGCCCGCCGAGCGGCGCGCTACCGCACTACGGCTGGCGCTCGCCGCCGTGCTGGCGCCGCAGGTGTACGACCTGGGCGAGCTGGTGAGTGACACACACACACACACACACACACACACACACTACTGATAGGACTCGAGTGGATTTTTTTCACTCGAGTCACTTACCGGTAAAAAGTGACTAACACGAGTGCCAATTGAGTGAAGGTGAGACTCGAGTGTTTTTTATTCACTAGAGTCACTTGCCAATCAAAACCGAGGCACTTGAGTGTCATTTTTTTCACTTGAGTGAAGGATATGATTCTGGAGTGGATGTAATTATTTTATAGTAGGTAACTAAAATACAAAATTATGTAAAATACGTAGGTCACACTATAAGTTTTGCGTAACTTAAAAAACAACAATTATAACCAAAATATTATGTTTATTGCTTTTCAAAGTAATCTTCTTTATATTTTAAACATGTTCATGTTCATGTTTTCTACGTGCTGATTGAACACTATCACTGTATCTTCGGAGTTGGTAAAAGTAAAACCTCTCATTAAATCTTTGATTTTGGGGAAAATACAGAAATCACAGGGTGCTAGGTCGGGGCTATGCGCAAGATGAATGACGAGCTTTCGCAATACTTTACAAAATAGTCCAGGTATTATAAAAATAATGAAATGAAATATTTTACTATTTAGTCCTGCACAGCTTTGTACTGAATTAGAAATTGAAAATATATCGGCTCAGCCTGTTAAAACTTGAATTTTTCATTCGAGTTGGTATAGGCCACTCGAGTGGTCCGAGTCATTAGAGTTCACTCGAGTCACTCAAGCTATCATATATTTTACTCGAGTATGAGTAGAATAAAAGCTACTTGAGTCACTCGAGTGAAACACAGTTCAAGTCCCATCACTAACACACACACACACATATGTTTAATATAAATGTTTCTTATTAAAATGCATCGTTCAAAAATTCTTTTATAGTGTAGTAATATTTATTTATTAATAAGTTTTTAACATACCTTAGAAATTTACTTATAATTTTCTTCCGATTTCAATTTTTTTGGTAATTTATTAAATATTTTTAGAGCCATAATGTTTAGTCCGGGGCCAATTTAAGTACATACCACACAGTGGGTGTTGAAATCACAACACGATCAGGGTTACCTCGTTCTGTTGTAGGGACTTGGAACGTCCACGATCGGACAACAGAAAAACAAACACACAGGGAAATAAGGTTGTTCAAAACGCGCTCATAATATTTCGATTAATCAAGTAATTAGTAAGGGCTGATTTGTTTATGGTTTCGATTCCAGTTGGCGCACCCCATCCTGGAGTCGCTAGAGGGCACCTCGGATGCGTGGGCCTGCGACCTGGTGCGCGCCGTGGCCTCGGGGGACGTGGTCGCCTTTGAGAAGATCAGGTAAGACACACATCCACCACCACCCAACACCTCTCTTTATTCACCACCATACACGTCTTTTCTCCCACCACCTCCCACACCCAACACCCCTCCGCCCACCACCTCTCTTCACCCACCACCTCCCACACTCAACACCTCTCCACCCACCACCTGCCACCGCCCAACACCTCTTTTCACTCACCACCTCCCACCACCCAACACTTCTTCACCCAACCACCTAAAACAACTCCACCCACCACCTTCCACACCTAACACCTCTCCACCCACCACCTCCCACCACCCAACACCTCTCTTCACTCACCACCTCCTACCACCCAACACCTTTCTTCACCCACCACCTCCCACATCCAATACCTCTCCACTCACCACCTCCCACACCCAATGCCTTCACCCACCACCTCACACCACCCATCACCTGTCTTCACCCACCACCCAACAACTCTCTTCACCCACCACCCAACAACTCTCTTCACCCACCACCTCCCCACACCCAACACCTCTCTTCACCTAGCATCTCCCACACCCAACACCTCTCCACCCACCACCTCCTACCACCCAACACATCTCCACTTACCACCTCTCTCCACCGCCGCCTCCCACCACTTCTCCACCCGCTACCTCCCACCACCTACCACCTCTCATGTTTTATACTACACGCCGATTAATTATAGAGTAGTTGAAAATTTTCGGAAAACTGGATTTTTATTTCTTAAACTTTATTGACCCGGAATATTTCAATACAAATCAGTTATTATCATTTCTAATGTTGCATTTTATAAGTTTAACATTTTACCAAGGAAGTTACATTCTACTCGGAAAGTTCATACGCGCTTCAAAATCCTTACGAAGAGTACCACGACATGGGTGGAGTGTGTCTCTTTCTACTAAATAAAACGCCAATCGCCATATATAAGTGCGGCCATGCGTAGTTTGCAAATTATTACTAAGTATTTCTACTAATTTGAGAAACAGTTTTTGCATTGCATAAGTAATTACGTAATGATTAAAATAATCACATTTTAAAACTCACTATGTTAATTACAATACATTTTATGCTAATGTTTTTATCGACGTGTATGAATAAAAGGGATTTAACGATTACCTAATATATAAAAATCTACCATCAGATAGTTTTATTTACACTGGCAATTGCAAGTAAGGGACAACATCCACTCTTGTCGTTGTCTTGCTCAGATCGTTTATCCCCTTTGTTAAGTAATAATCAAATGTCAACTTTTGTAATGAAATAAAGTACATTATTATTTTTTAAATATTGCTTCGTAATAATTCCAGTTATCGTATATAAGTTCCTTGCATTTTACCAATAAAACTGTCATGGCTTCTCGAGTGACGTGTCATATGTAAACTATTACGTCACACACTCTTGTTGATTAAAATTTACTAAAAATCGATTATTAAATTATCCTGCATTTTCACAAAATTTGATGTTTTACTATTTAAACACGTTGAACTGTCGTGGCTTTTCAAGTGACGTATTATATGCAAGTCATATATAAACTATGACGTCACACGCTTTTGAGGTTTATTTCGGTAAAAGTCGATTATTATCATATAATATCTGGTTGACCGAGCTTTGCTCGGTTTCTCACATACCCATATCTTGGGAACCGAGCTTTTCTTGGACTTGGAACCTTTATAAATCGATTCCTATAGAATATTTTTTTTTTCTGTACCTGGTTGACCGAGCTTTGCTCGGTTTCTCACATACCCATATCTTGGGAACCGAGCTTTTCTTGGACTTGGAACCTTGATAAATCGATTCCTATAGAATTTTTTTTTTTTCTGTACCTGGTTGACCGAGCTTTGCTTGGTTTCTCACATACCCATATCTTGGGAACCGAGCTTTTCTTGGACTTGGAACCTTGATAAATCGATTCCTATAGAATAATTTTTTTTTCTGTACCTGGTTGACCGAGCTTTGCTTGGTTTTTCACATACCCATATCTTGGGACCCGAGCTTTAGCTTATATATTATATATAAAGTAGCTTTTGCTCGCGGCTTCGCTCGCGTTAAATTCATTTTAGTGATGGGGGGGGAGGTAGATAGAGACAAAAAGTAGCCTATGCCACTCTCCATCACTTCAACTATCTCCACTTAAAAAATCACAGCAATTCATCACTCCGTTTAGTCGTCAAAGACGGACAATCAAAAACACTCGCATTTATAATATTAGTGTGGAAATATGGATATTTTCCACGCAAACGAAATCGCGGGCACAGGTAGTATATAGCAAATGGTTCTTTGTGTCAGGATTAGGTAAGTTGGTGGTACCAAAACCCACATACACACCGTACACGTGTGCTGTATATGTCTCTGTGTGTGAAGTGTGCGTGTGTGTGTCTCAGGCAGTGTTGGGCATTAATCAATTTATTTGTCAATTATCTTGTTAATTGACTAAGAAAGCAATTGCAATTTAATTAATCGCAATTAAACTTTTAATTGCATTTTGCAATTTAATTAATTTGATCAATTGTAGCTCACAATTAAAATAATTGCAATTAACTTTTTTAGTTGTTTTATGAAACAAATAAAACTAGCAATTAACAAAAAGAATGTTCAAGAAGAGAGTGGTATTAAAATGAAATTTAAATTATTACAAGAAATTTTAAATTGTCCTTGTCTGTCTGATCTTGTTTAATTAAAAGTATTGAATCGGTTTTTTATTTGTTTTCAACATGTGTATTTAACTACAGGAATAGATGGGGGGGGGGGCACTATTCTACTACCCGGAGCCACATGGGTATGATATATATATTTATAAATACCGTCTATATTATACAGCAGTATTTTTTTAAAATATTAGTTTTAATTAAAACTCACAAAACAATTGAAAATTAATTAATTGTTAATTGTAGTAAATCACATAATAATACAGTTAACAATTAAATAATTGTTAATTGTAATTTTCCACAATTTCAATTGATTAATTGTTAGTTGTTGCGGTTGAATCTATCAATTAATCAATTGTTAATCTTTAATTGTTCTTGCAATTAATATTTGCAAAATTTGACTCTCAGGGCGGCGGCGGCTCAGCCAGAGCTGCAGCGTGCGGAGCGGCAACTGCGCCAGAAGATTGCCATCTTATGTTTAATGGAGGTCAGTGCTTATAATCTTTAACTATAAATCGAAATAGGTATCTCAATTTTCCTGGATTGCGTGGCGTAATCTGAGTATGGACATGCCATTGGATCCCACTAGGCATGGTTTAAATCAGTGTTTCCCAAACATTGTTCTGCCATGGTCTGGTAAATTTCGCACTGCCACTTTATGACCCACTTACTTTTAAACTTAAGCTGGTTCGATTAGATAAAATAATATACATTTATTTTTATTAATAGTAAATATTTTGGTTTCGTCTATTTAGTCACTAAATTTTAGTGCGAAGTATGGAGCTACTACTTATTTTGGACTAAGAATCCAAGACGAAACTTTTATCCTAAGGTCTGGTTCCATTTCAAGTCGATTTCTATATTTATTTTTAAGGAAAACTAGTCTTGAAAACCCAACTTTACATTTATAAGCTGTGAAAAAGAAATTAAAAGTGTTGTTGCTTGATAAGTTTATTTTGTTTATTCTTGTCGACAAGAAAATGAAAAATCTATCAGTTGTCGATCGATATTAGATAATATTTGTAAAACAATGAGGGAATGTTGCGACCCGGAATTTTATTTTGATGGCCCGGTACCGGGTCGGGACCCGGCAAATGGGAAACGCCGGTTTAAATTATACTTTTTTCAAAGTCCTATAACTTTGTTTTACCTTAGAGCATTGTTTATTTGTACATTGTTATCTTTTGATTGGTTTAGGTTTGATAAATCTTCGTGGCGAAATAAAAGTAATATAAATAAATAATAGTTTAAAAAAACGCTTTTATAAAAACCCAAACTAAATAATAAATTTAAATTAAGATTAGTTCATGTTATTTACATAACATGGAACACAGAAAACAAACGGAAGTGGGAAGTACAAACATTTGTATCAGGACCGCGATCGTCAAACTCACACATAAAATAAGCATTATTGCATATAAACTACTAATGCAAACATTGTTTCATTGGTCGTTTTCATTTTAAACAACAATAATCCGAAACACACCAACAGAACATTTAAAAATATACCAAACTGCGTTACAATAAATTTTATTTTGCTACAAAGAAAAAGAGTATTTACGTCTTTTTGTAGTCTATTCAAATTAGACTCATCTATTTGTACAATAGTGAAACTATAATCTTAATAGTTTCGCTATTCTACAATAGATGGCAGTATTGATTTTTCCGTAGCTTTCAGTTGGTCATATTTGAGTAGAGAACTTTCTAGAACGATATACGTAATGACTGTCATTACGTATATCTTTCTAGAAAAATTAGGTCAACCTAAAATGAACTTTATATGTAAGATGTACGGCTGATTTTAGCTTGACTTTCTTTTATTTCATTAGAGATTATATTAAATCAGGAATTTTATTAAAATAAAATAAAAATTGTACTTTTGGATGATATGAAATATCTCCATTCTTAATCATCTGTATTCTACTATCATTTCTGCATTCAAGGATGGCAAATACGGCATAATTCAGTGTATAATAGATTTTCGCACGACGACTATCTTCTAAAGATATGTTAAGTATCACTAAGGCAATTTAGAGTAACAGCGTATAATAGTGATGCACGCGGCACGCCCACTTTTCACTTCCACTTGTTTTCTTTGTTTCATGGTAAATAATATAAAAATGTGTTGCATTGTAAAAAAAGTGTGGGGTGCATGGTGTCAATAAATAAATTAAATAACACCTCTTGCTTTTTTACAATGTAATATATTTTAGGCTATTCTTATTATAATTTTTTAAGTTAAATTTTATAAAGGCTTATTTTTTTAACAATTCAGTCCACTTGCAAATTATCTAATTGATTCATATTTCTATTGTAACCGTTTTTTACCTTTTGAGTTATATTTTCAGCTAAAAATAATTGAAGCGGCTTAGATTATATTTAGTTCGATTTTTAATAGTGTGTTTTTTAACTTTTTTTTTTTTATATAGAAGAGGGGGCAAACGAGCAAGAGGTGCACCTGATGGTAAGTGATCACCGCCGCCCATGGACACCTGCATTACCAGAGGACTTGCAGTTGCGTTGCCGGCCTTTTAAGAATGAGTAAGCTCTTTTCTTGAAGGTCTCTATGTCGTATCCGTTCGGAAATACCCCTGCCGGTAATTGATTCCACAACAGAGTAGTGCGAGGCAAAAAGTGTCGGGAGAAACGCACAGTTGTGGATTTCCAGACATCGAGATGGTGAGGATGGAACTTTGAATTTTGACGCGATGTCCGATGGTGGAATTCGGTGGCAGGAATTATTCCAAACAACTCGTCGGAGCACTCCCTATGATAAAGACGATAGAAGACGCAGAGTGAAGCTACATCTCTGCGTAATGCCAAAGAGTCGAGCTGTTCCGAAATAGCCTGCTCGTCAACGTTTCGAACAGCTCTACGCTGTATGCGATCAAGAGGAAGAAGCTGGTATTGGGGAGCTCCGGCCCAGAGATGAGAACAGTACTCCATGTGGGGCCGAATCTGTGCCTTATAAAGTTGAAGGCGATGGGCCGGCAAAAAGTACTGTCTCGCTCTGCTGAGCACACCGAGCTTTTTAGAGGCTTATTTAGCCTTGCCTTCCAAATGACCGCGAAACTGAACGTAATTCGATATGTCGACTCCCAGGATTCCGACACTAGCTGAGGCTGTCAGGAGAGTATCCCCAAATCGAGGTGATACTAGAAAGGGTGTCTTTTTTGCGGTGAACACGCAAAGCTGTGTCTTCCTGGGGTTAAAAGTGACCAGGTTTTGACGACCCCTTTCAGAGACATCGGTAAGTCGAGTCTCGACTTCAGACACAAGCTTGTTTCGGCACTCTTCGACGTGTTCCCGAGAAATACCGCTTCGACCGGAGTATGTAACATCACCAGTACTGTCATCCGCATAGCAATGTATGTTGCGAATTCGCATCATGTCATTGATATGCAGAAGAAACAGAGTCGGTGATAGCACGCAGCCTTGGGGAACACCAGCATTGACAGATTTAAGGTCGGAGCACGCACCGTCGACAACGACCTTGATGCTCTGATCAGCCAAAAAACTGGTGATCCACTTGCATAATTTCTCGGGAAGCCCATAGGAAGGCAGCTTCGCGAGAAGCGCTTTGTGCCATACCCGATCAAAGGCCTTCGCTATGTCCAAACTAACTGCCAACGCCTCCCCCTTGGACTCAACTGCTTCCGCCCACCGATGAGTTAGGGATACTAGAAGTTCACCAGCTGAACGGCCGCGACGGAAACCGTACTGACGGTCGCTAATCAGCTGGTGCTCTTCTAAATACTTGAGGAGCTGAGAGTTGATGATCGTCTCCATAATTTTGGAGAACAAGGAGGTCATGGCTATGGGCCGATAGTTAGACGGATTAGAGCGATCTCCTTTTTTAGGGATGGGATGAACCAAAGCTGTCTTCCATGAATTCGGTACCACGCCAAGTGAGTAGGAGAGCCGGAATAGGCGTGTTAATACTGGCGCCAACTCTGGAGCACACACTTTTAGCACGATCGGAGGGATGCTATCCGGCCCACTCGACTTGTGGATGTCCAAGGAAAGTAGTGCTTTACGCACAGATGACTGCCGAAATTGTAGTTCTGGCATGGAACTATCACACTGTGGGATGGTAGGCGGTGCGTTCCCTTGGTCATTCAAAGTCGAGTTGGCCGCAAAGAAGGAGCCCAGGAGATCGGCCTTCTCCTTTGCGGTATGGGCCAAAGAGTCATCGTCTCCGTGCAAAGATGGAAGAGAGAGCTGTGAGAAACTCCCTAAGACAGCCTTGGCGAGAGACCAGAACGCACGGGTCCCTGAAGGAAGGCGAACTAATTTCTCGCCAATTCTGCCTATGTGTTCAGATTTTGCCTTGGCGATAGCTCTTTTGAAGTACCTCGAGGCGGAATTGTACTCCTTACGTAATATGCTGGTTTTTTCATCACAAGATGCGGACGCAGCAGCCCAAGCCCGGTAACACTCCTGCTTTCGGCGTGAAGCCGTTTTACAAGAGCGACCAAACCAAGGCTGAGACTTACCACCAATTGGTACCGCAGAAAATGGAATGAAAAGTTCCATGCCCTGCAGCACCACATCGGCAATAGAGTCAGCGACTACACTCGGATCATCCAGCGGGAAGCACAACCGCCCCCATGGGTAGGACGCAAAAAAAGACCGCATCCCGTCCCAATCTGCTGACCTATAGTGCCAAACGCGACGACAGCCTGCTAAAGGAGACCGTGATAGGCGCGAAACCGGCACTTTACTCCGGATCAGGCAGTGGTCTGACGAACCAAGTGGGACGTCCACAGATACCTGATAATGGTCCGGATGAGAGGTCAGCAGAAGGTCCAACAGTGAAGGCGTATGGTCATCCACATCGGGAACTCGCGTGGGCGAAGTTACCAGTTGTGTAAGACCATACGCCAAGGCAAAATCGTGAACAGACCTCCCCGCATGATCGGTGGTGCGCGAACAAAGCCATTCGGCGTGGTGGGCATTAAAATCGCCCAAGATCACGATCTCTGCGGAGGGGGTCTGCTCTAACACGGAGTCTACAGCCGTTTGTAAATGCTCAACGAGCCGGTCAACTTCAGTATTCCCGCTATGGGACCTGTATAGGCACGCGTAGCTGCGTGGATGGTCGTCTCAAGCTACGCGTAACCAGAGGATGGATAGGTCCTGACCTTCAAGTCTGCCGAGGCGCTGGTAACAGATATCTTCTCTGACGTATACGCACACACCAGCTCGCGGTACAAAGGAATGTTCCAGTTTGTACCCCGGGTAGGAGAGGTAGGAAGTATCAGCCGGAGAAGATATCTGTGTCTCGGTCAAGAAGAGCAAAGCTGGCTTCGCTGTCTCGAGATGGTAGTGGACGGCGTTCAAGTTGGAATGAAGCCCCCTAATATTACAGAAATCCACAGTAAGCGTGGTAGGGGGTGTCATGGCCTTCTTGCTTTGTCTGCCCCGGGCAGGGCAGCGCAATTTTGCTAATTCTGAAGGTCGTAGTAAAGATATTGGGATGATTTTGTCATATTATTGCATTGTCATCGTTCCTTGATAAGTATGCAAAAAATCAAATTAATCCTACGTTTTAACGTGTGTCAAAATCATCTTCAAAGTTTCCATTACATACTAACATAAAAACGTACTAATATACGACCGAAGCTAATAAAAGCGTGTTAAACATTGCAAAAAAAAAACTGCAAAAATCTTCTTCATGAAGTAAATTCTCGGTTATTGATAAATTATTGCTCCCTTAAAAGAATATCACTAGTTTTAGCAACAACCGCGCTTGACGACTAGTACTAAAAAAAAAAAATTGTTTGACATATTATTTTGTAATTCATTCATTCATTCATTCATTCATTCATTCATTCACTAACCCACCAGATGTGCGGCGCACCTGTGTTATGCACCTGTTATTGTGAGATAATGACGTCATAATAACAATGGACAAAATATATAAAGAAGAATAGTATAAATTGGCGAGGATAACATGTTTTCAAGTCATTATAATTCTGTCGCTTCTTGAGGGCGTTGCTCTGCCCAAAATTATACTGTGCATGTAAAAGTGATTCAAATGTTTTATTCGGCCAAAAAACTGCCTGTCGGTGATGCCAGTTTTATTTTGTCTTTTATGCCATAACTAGTGGAATAGTGGGATTAAATGGCGTATCCATACTAAGATAACGTCACGCAATCCCGGCAAATTGCAATACCTATTCCGATCTATGCTTATAGAATATTGTACTCTTTTATTTTATATCATAAGGTAGCAAACAAGCAGATGGGTCTCCTGATGGAAAGAGTCAATCATCGCCTATAGACACCAAAGATGTTAATGGTGCGTAGATCTTGTGGCGAGGTCTAATGCCACATGCATAAGTTTATCGGCTACCTTACCCTCCAAACCGGAACACGACAGTGATCAGCACGGACGCTATTGCGGCAGGAATAGGTAAGGCGGTGGTACCAGACCCGGGCGAGCCGATGCAGAACTCTACCACCTAGTAGCCACGATGGTAGTGACGCAAATAGCCACTCAGTCGCCTTTTACGACCTGCCTGGCAGAACGGCAGTTGGCCTATTCTTCAAAGGAGCCCGGGACCAACACGGGAGAAACACTCTTAATATATATCTATAAAAATATAACTATTTTTTTAACGCCCGTCACGCGAAAACCGCTCAATATTTTGACATGAAGGCATAATTTTATACAGCGCGTTTCAAAAAAAAAACTTTAAGCTAAATATCATTATTTGATACTAAATATTATATTTCTCAATTATACTTTTTATTGATTTTTAATCGTTCTTTTGTCAAATAAAACAAAAACTACTCAATATGTAAATTTTCCCTAAAAATTGGGAATACTCCCTAGGTACAACTTGGTGCTGATATTTACAGATGGCGTTTAATCGCACTTCTGGGCAGCGTAAGCTGACATTCAGTGAAATCGCACGCGAAGCCCGTATCCCTCATGATGAGGTAGAACTGCTGGTCATGAAAGCGCTGGCCGAAAAACTTATACGCGGACACATTGACCAGGTAACTTGCCACATCATTGTATATTTTTTTATCATAAGATAGCAAACAAGCAGATGGGTCTCCTGATGGCTGATTGCTATCATGTGGCGAGGTCTAATGCCACATGCATAAGTTTACCGGCTACCTTACCCGCCAAACCGGAACACGGCAGTGACCAACACTTACGCTATTGCGGCAGGAATAGGTAAGGCGGTGGTACCAGACCCGGGCGAGACAATGCAGAACTCTACCACCTAGTAGTCACGATGGTAGTGACGCGCATAGCCACTCGGTCGCCTTTTACGACCTGCCTGGCAGAACGGCAGTTAGCCTATTCTTCAAAGGAGCCCGGGACCAACACGGAGAATATTGTTTTTTTATCACATATGATATTAATATGGTTGTCCTAATGGGAAAATATCCATACGTGGTGTAAAAACCCTGTCCGATCCGAAAGAGGTACATAGGTAGGTCAATGACAGGATCAATTTTTTTTTTTAAATAAGAAAAAAATTGAGCAACCCCCATAAATCAAGCAAATATTTTGAACATTTATACCGCCCCGTTGGTCGAGTGGTTAGCGACTCTGACTACGCAGTTGACGGGGCTCGGGTTCGATTCCCGACAAGCATTTGTGTGATGAGCATAGATGTTTGTATTTCTGGGTTTGGGTCTTTATTAAATACATTCCAGTATTTATATATGTATTTTTATGTTTTAGTATCAATGACTAACACTCATAACACAAGCAAATAATTTGCTTACTTTGGGGTTAGATCAGTAAGTGTAATTTGTCCCGTGAACATTATTATTATTATCAATATTCATATATATGTAAATATTAATAATAATATAGATCTATAATGCCTTAAAGAAAAGAACAATGAATCGTGCGAGCTTCGGAACGCAGCAAAGTAATAAGCTTTGCTCGGTTCCGGGACCCTTACTTATTTTTGTAAAATAACATTTTACGCGTTTATTGACTGAGCAGTGTCCCACAGCTTTGCCTATGCTAAATTAGTCAGGGTGTCAAATTATTGTATAAATATCAGGAATGCACTATGTCGATTATGAATTAGTTAATACGTCGACTCGTACTTGGCCGATTTACGGGTGATTGTGCCCATAATATTTAAAATAGATATTACAAAATATAAACTCACTTGTGCTTTCAGTTCACATGTATTTCATATAATTTGATACACCCAACCGGTTTCGCTTATTATAGCATCATCAGGGATGTTTTACACAGTCATTATATATAGATAATTACAAGTAATATGATTTAAGTACTAATCTTAGGTGGGTAATGAATAAAAATATTTTCGAAGGCTGGATCCGCGCGTGCTCTAGTTAAAGTGGGTGTCCGCTTGATAGCACAGTGTACTGGAGTAACAGTAGTCAATCTACATACATGTGATATTCGAGCAACGCACACATAGACACCTCTCACGGACGCGATATCTCGGAATGGTTCGGGACAGTTTGTTCCGCACCAGTCGGAGATATCGCGTCCGCGAGAGGTGTCTATGTGTGCTATGGTCGACTATTACTTGTATGTAACATTGAGTTGTGGTAGTGTGTAAGTATTGTGTGTTGTGCGCAGGTGAGCGAGACGGTGTCGGTGTCGTGGGTGCGCGCGCGCGCGCTGGGGCGGGCGGGCGCGGGCGCGCTGGCGGCGCGGCTGGCGGGCTGGAGCGCCGCCGCCGCCGCCGCCGCGCACCTGCTCAGCGCCGCGCCCGACCTGCTCACCGCTTAAACATACACGCAATAAACTGATACTAATATATTGAAACTTTTATTGAAATACCCTCACTAGAGTAGAACGAAAATATTTTTTTTGTAATTTAAATACTGACTAGGTGTTGCCTGTGACTTCGTCCGCGCGAACTTCGTTTACTCCGCACTGCTTCTCCCCGTAGGTGATAGCGTGATAATATGTAGCCTATATGTTGACCCGACCTGTTAGTAATATTCATGCAAAATTTGAAGTAAATCCATGCAGTACTTTTTGTGTTTACCCCGGACATACATACAGACAAACAGACAAAAATTCTAAAAACTATATTTATGGCTTCGATATCGATTATAGATCAAGCCCCAAGTATTTAAAAAAAAAAAATATTCGATGTACAGTTATGACTTTCCTACGATTTTATTATATGTATAGATGAGCCTTTTATTGTAATACCCTCACTAGAGTAGAACAAATTTTTTTTGTAATTTGTATTCACCGACTTAAAAAGTAATAAAGATTATTTTGTAGGATTTTAAAATTTGTTATCATGGTCTGGTTAAATGTAATTTATAATTAGTAAAAAAACCAAAAAAGTTTGATTTTTTATTCAATATTTTTAAGTTGGCAAACCTTTTTTATAATAGAAGGGGCAAACGAGGCAACTATAATTTGCAATATCAGGTGTCTTGCAGTGGCGTTGCCGGCCTTTTAAAAATGAGTAAGCTCAAGGTCCCCAAGTCGTATCTATTCGGAAACACCTCCTCCGGTAATTGGTTCCACAAAGGAATAGTGCGAGACAAAAAGTAGGTACCAAGAAAAACGCAAACTTGTGGATTTCCAGAGATCGAGGTGATGAGGATGGAACTTTGAAATTGGATGCGATATCCAGTGATGGAATTTAGTGGCAGGAATTAATCCGAACAACTCGTCGGAACACTCCCCATGATAAATGCGATAAAAGATTCAGAGCGAACCTATACATTTGCGTAATGCCAGAGTCAAGCCGATTAGAAATAACCTGATTGTCGACGATTCAAACCGCTCTACATTGAATGCGATCAAGAAGAAGAAGCTGGTACTGAGGAGATCCCGCTCAGAGATGGGAACAATACTCCATGTGAGGCCGAATATGGGCCTTGTAAAGGCTGGCATGAAGTACTGCTTTGCTCTGCTGAGTACACCAAACATTTTGGAGTCAAATTTAGACTTTCCTTCCAAATGACCGCGGAACTCTACGTTGTTATATGTTGACTCCCAGAATTCAAATACTGGCTGAGGCTGTTAGGAAAGTATTCTCAAATCGAGGTGATACGACAAAGGGTGTCTTTTTGCGGTGAACGCGCAAAGCTGCGTCTTGGGGTTAAATTTGACAAGGTTTTGATGAAGCCATTCCGAGACTGTAAGTAGATTCTCGACTTCAGACACGAGCTTGTGCTGCCCGAGTATGTAGCATCACCAGTACTGTTACCTGCGCAGCTTGGTACTAATTCGCAATATGTCATTGATATGCAGAAGAAA
Source organism: Apodemia mormo (assembly GCA_036924255.1). Taxonomy (NCBI): domain Eukaryota; kingdom Metazoa; phylum Arthropoda; class Insecta; order Lepidoptera; family Riodinidae; genus Apodemia; species Apodemia mormo. Next base: position 3,762,977 of record JAUPFN010000030.1, read on the forward strand.
CAGTGTCTGTGATAGCACGCAGTCTTGGGGAATAGCAGCATTGACAGGTTTAAAGTCGGAGCATGCTCATGTCCACAAGGACTACGAAACTGATGCTCAGATCAGCATCAATCAGTCAAAAAACTTCCCGTGAAGTCCATAGGAACGCAGCTTCGAGAGAAGCGCTTTATTGCCATATCCGATAAAGCTTTTGCTATGTCTAAACTAACTGCCAATGCTACCCCTTTAGATTCAACTGCTTCCGCCCAACGATGCGTCAGGTATACTAAAAGATCACCAGATGAGTGCCCACGACGGAAACCGTACTGCGGTCGCTAAACAGCTGGTGCTGTTCTAAATACTTCAGGAGCTGACAGTTTATAAGTGTCTTCATAACTTTGGAGAACGAGGATATTAAGGCTACAGACTAATACGAGTAGTTTGACGGATTAGAGCGGTCTCTTTTTTAAGGATGGAATGCATTAAAGCTGTCTTCCATGAATTGGGTACCAAGCCGAGTGAGTAGGAAAGCCGGAATAGGTGCGTCAATACTGGCGCCAACTTTGGAGCACATACTTTGAGCACAAGAGAGGGATGCCATTAGATCCACTAGAGTTTTGGATGTCCAAGGAAAGTCACTTCTTTCCTTGGACATCCACATATAAAATTTCGGCAGTCTTCTGTGCGTAAAGAGTGCTTTACGAATTGAAAAGCAAGACTGCTGAAATTTTAGATCCGGCATGGAATTATTACACTGCGGGATGGTAGGCGGTGCGTTACTTTGGTCATCCAGGGTCGAGTTGGCCGTAAAGAACGAGCCCAGATGATCAGCTTTCTCCTTTGCGGTATGGGCCAGAGAGTCAACGTCTCTGTGCAAGGACGGAAAAGAAGGCTGGGAGAAATTCCCTAACCGCCCGGCCACGCAAACTGGCGACGGCGGCAGCAGCGCAGCGGGTGAGGTGAAAATTCGCTTGGGCGGATTTTCAGGCCACGGGAACTTGCGTCCTCCGCCGCGACTAGTATAGTCGGAGAACAAGATGATTTTTTCAACTTTATCTCGATATTGCTTGAAGGGGAGTAGTTTTGTACTTCAACACTTACTATTTGGAAGAGAATATGTAGTGCATGATTTAAATAAGAATGGGGGTTTAGTATAGTCCTTGAATTTCACAGGAAGTATGAGAAATACGTACTATATCAAAACAATTTTTTGGAATGAGTGTCGAAACTCGAAACCTTTGATATATAGTGTTGCCGCTTGATAGTGAATTATCGATAGGCTTTCATTACCTCAATAAGTACAATACTATCAATAAACAGCAATACAATCGATAGCATCGATAATACTCATGATTAAAAAATAAACTATCAGAAGTATCGATACTATCAAAAGTATTGTTATTTAAAATTGCATTAATCACAATTACTATCAAAACTATCGATAGTCAACTTTATTGTAATACTGACCGATGCTATCGATTTTACAAACTATAGATAGTATCGAATATATCGATAGTCATTGCAATATTGTCTAACAATACTATTGATAGAATCGATACTTAGTTTATCTCCAATGATTGATTTTTTTTTTTATATCATAAGATAGCAAACAAGCAGATGGGTCTCCTGATGGAAAGAGTCAACCATCGCCTATAGACACCAAAGATGTTAATGGTGCGTTGCTATCTTGTGGCGAGGTCTAATGCCACATGCATAAGTTTACCGGCTACCTTACCCTCCAAACCGGAACACGACAGCGACAAGCACTGACGCTATTGCGGCAGGAATAGGTAAGGCGGTGGTACCAGACCCGGGCGAGACAATGCAGAACTCTACCACCTAGTAGCCACGATGGTAGCGACTCGATAGCCAATCGGTCGCCTTTTACGACCTGCCTGGCAGAACGGCAGTTGGCCTATTCTACAAAGGAGGCCGGGACCAACACGGCGAATATGATATGCTTATATGATTTGCTTGCAGCGTTCAATACTATCGACGTTATAGCGTTTCTAGATTAAAACTATCGATTTTTTGGCAACACTACTACACCTAAACCATTTTGGTTCTTAGACTATACGCTAAGGCCGCCGCCATGCTCTGTGCTGATTCATACATCTGTCTCACACGCTCGCCGCGTCCCGCACCGCGCACCCGATTCGCTCATCAATAATCGTCCGTCACCCCACCGGTCGCTGAGCCGCGTGGCATATTTAGTACTTCCCCATACATTTGTTTCAGCCCCCAGACGATTCGCCGTTCGCACCGCTTAAAAAATCGCAAGCGCGAATTTCCCGTGCCAGGCCGCAAGACAGTCTTGGCGAGAGACCAGAAAGCATGAGGCCCCGAAGGAAAAAAAAATCATGATTTTTAAATTGGTTTCTTCTTGGTCTGGGTGTGCAATTTACAGCTGCTAAAAATTGGAAAAAATATATTATTTTTATTTAACATTTTGAGGTGACTTACTTATAAGACTGTGACAACTTAGAAAGTTTATCTCTATATATAAAAATCAATTGCTGTTCGTTAGTTTCGCTAAAACTCGAGAACGGCTGAACCGATTTGGCTAATTTTGGTTTCGAATTAATTGTTGAAGTCGGGAAGGTTTAAAAGATGAGAAAATATAGAAAAAAAGGAATAGTTAAAAAGGCAGAACAACGTTAGCCGGGTCAGCTAGTAATAAATAAAAGTATATTTTTAAATTGTTTTCTCCTTGGTCTGGGTGTGTATGTAATTTATAGTTGAACAAGAAATTAAAAAAAATACATTTTTTATTTCATACTTTACTTAGAAAGTCATAATAAAATTATAAAAGAATACTTTTCAGGATTTTTTTTTAAATTGTTTTCTTCTTGGGGTGAGTGTCTAATTTGTAGTTGACAATAAAAAACAATATTGGAAGAAAATAATTTTTATATAACAATTTGTGGTGGTGCACTGATTTAAAAATTATAAAAAAAGAATATTTTTCAGGAGTTTGTTAAATTGTACTAGAAATTGTTAAACGTCATATTTTTTTTAATTGTCGATAGGGAAGCGTTTGACTCGATGTCGCCTGATGGTAAGCGAAGATGCGGCCTAAGATGGAATGCGCTTCTCTAGAAGGTACCTGTTTACCCTTCTTTTGAAGATCCCCAGATTGTACTCGTCAGGGAACACAGACTCAGGAAGCATGTTCCAGTCCTTTGCGGTTCGAATGAAGAATGTTGAGTCAAACCGCTTTGTCTGGGTACGTGGAACGTTCACCATATGGCGATGTCTAGGATCTGTGCACCTCGACGATCGATAGAAAAACGGGGATGGTGGAATCAAGTCGTGCAATTCCGCAGTGCAGTCTCCAAAGTCATCCGATAAAAAACCGATAAACTAGCCACTCTGCGTCGATGAGCGAGGCTCTGGAGTTTTTTGCCTACCAGATCATCGTCGTTTATGAGCCTCTTGGCAGGCCTCTATCTCCCCAAGTGTCACCAGCTGGTATTTGGCGGATCCAACCCAGAGATATTTAAGGCCAATGAAAAGTATATATTTTCACAATATTTTTAGAGAATTTAAAAAGAAAAATTTATCAACTAATACTTTTAAGCATTATTTGAAGAAAAAAATCTCAGTCTTTTTGTTTTATTAAGTTTCCAACTGAGTACACCGCCTCATAATGTCAAATGAAAAAATCTTTTTTTTTTATGTCAGCTACAAATCACACCAAGAAATAAGAAATTTATTTTTCACTCCACCCTAACCGTCAACCTTGATAAGCATTGATAAACAAACCACAATTAGGTCAGCGTGGCCGCTGACGTGTGCGTAAATTGGGGTTAGTAAGCTGTTATGGGATCATCAGGATGGGATAGGAACAGCCGTGGGCGTACCCAGGTTCTGGCCCGGAGGGGGGAGGGGGGGCAACCGCAAGATTTTAAGACTTATTATATTTTTATCTACAACTGTAGATAGTAGCGAGGTACACAAATTCCAGGGGGGGACAGCTGCCCTTCCCTCCCCCCCTCCCCCCTCCCCCCTCGGTACGCCCATGGAAACGGCTATGCATTAATGTAAATACAGCGTGTACGGAAAAAAGAAAACATTTTTTTTATGTCGTAAGATAGGAAACAAGCAGATGGGTCTCCTGATGGAAAGAGTCAACCATCGCCTATAGACACCAAAGATGTTAATGGTGTGTTGCTATCTTGTGGCGAGGTCTAATGCCACATAAATAATTTTACCGGCTACTTTACCCTCCAAACTGGAACACGACAGCGACAAGAACTGACGCTATTGCGGCAGGAATAGGAAAGGCGGTGGTACCAGACCCGGGCGACACAATGCAGAACTCTACCACCTAGTAGCCACGACGGTAGTGACTCGCATAGCCAATCGGTCGCCTTTTACGACCTGTCTGGCAGAACAGCAGTTGGTCTATTCTACAAAGGAGGCCGGGACCAACACGGCGAGAACTTTAACGTTCTAATCATGATGGCAGTTCGTTTTTTGTGGCAAATGCAAAATTTGCCTTTTATGACTTTTCTTATTTTCACGCCACGCAATGTAAAGCGTACTTACATTGCTCGTACTCGTCGCGCCTGCTGAGCACTCGACCCAGTCGTTAATTTTGCGCGGTATGTAGCAAAGACTTTACAAACAGTACCAAATTATTTAAATAAAGCCAGTTTGGGTGGATTTTGGTACGACTTTGTCCACTTTCGACACTGCAATTGCCATTTCCGCCGAAGTATAACTAGTTATTTTCTCAAAAATGCAAGGAAATTAAAAAAATACCTATTTTTGTGTTAACTTCACTGAAATCAGGGTTCCCATTGTTAATTTGGCTTCCAGTCTTAGATCTGGTTCTGCAGTCAACATGCATTTCACTTTCAGAGCCGTCAGAAATAATTTTTAATTATGTTAAAATTAAAATATCTAAAAGTATCGAAACGAACTCTTTGTTTTACCGCCAAATTATTTTTTTTACGTCTGTGCCGAAAGGCAAACGTATTTGTGGCTATACAGCCACGTCAGCGCAACCTGTACCAAGATAAACTAGTTATTAACGCAAATGACAACCCAGTACGCCTTTCACACAACTGGTTTTTTTGTACAGTGCCTCTGTACGTAAATATGATACTCGTGTGCTCTTAATTTAAACGTAATGACACTATTTCTGCGAATGTGAGAAAACTCTTACGCAACTGCATTAAAAACACAAAGGTATTCGGGTCGGGTGAGAAGGCCACAAAACTGACCTTAAACGCACAACCCATCTTTCGGAGTATTCCTAGTCTTGGTAATTTCATACAATTCGTGCATGATGTGCCGGGCAACAATCTTGACGAAACATGATTCAGCAAATATATTTTTTTTATAACATAAGATAGCAAACAAGCAGATGGGTCTCCTGATGGAAAGAGTCAACCATCGCCTATAGACACCACAGATGTTAATGGTGCGTTGCTATCTTGTGGCGAGGTCTAATGCCACATGCATAAGTTTACCGGCTACCTTACCCTCCAAACCGGAACACGACAGCGACAAGCACTGACGCTATTGCGGCAGGAATAGGTAAGACAGTGGTACCAGACCCGGGCGAGACAATGCAGAACTCTACCACCTAGTAGCCACGATAGTAGTGACTCGATAGCCAATCGGTCGTCTTTTTCGACCTGCCTGGCAGAACGGTAGTTGGCCTATTCTTCAAAGGAGGCCGGGACCTTAAATGCTATGGCTTCTAATAAAGTCGACGAATCATTTTGTGATTTTTTAATATCACAAATAGTAATTAGGTATCTCTATTATTATAAATTTGGGGGGCAACCAGTCAATATGTGGAACGAGAAAGTGACGGCCAGCTTTTTTCTTTGTATCCAGCTACGCTACTAGGCAGAATACCGACCATCCATATTCAAGGTTTTCCTTTGTCATTTCATAAGATTCACCTGAATCTCCTAGATTAGGATAACTAGGCTACATGGATAACTCTACCGGCTACCTTACCCTCCAAACTGGAACGCGACAATGATGAGCATTGACCAGTGGCGTAGCGGGCTCCGCATTAAAATTTGTTTTGGGGGCCCTTATAAGGGGTTGAGATTTCTCACAAAAGAGAAAAAAAATAATTAAAGGGATCTTATAGATTATGCGGACTTCCAAAATTTAACAAAAGGATGTTCCTTTACGACCAATAGTAAGTCAAATCGGTTCACCTACATATGATTTGGCAAAAGACATCATGACGGTTCTTCAAAAATTGGTTGAACACACATAATCTTACGTCAAAGACTTTCACCAATGAAGAATAATGAAGTGATGGTAAGTTTTGATGTAGGAGATTTGTTCACTAGGGTCCCCATTGCGGAATGTCTAGAGGTAATTAAAGAGAAGCTGCGTACAAATAACATCCCGATAGAGTATGCTAAATTACTTCAACACTGCCTGTATTTCAGTTACTTTGTTTACAGAGGTTTATCAGCAGGTGGACGCATTGGCGATGGCATTCCACTAGTAGTGGCCAACTTGTGGATGGAACATTGGGAACATTAGGCCCTCACTATATTCTCATCAACAATAAAAGTTTCCCGCCGTGTTAGTCCCGGCCTCCTTTGAATAGGCCAACTGCCGTTCTGCCAGGCAGGTCGTAAAAGGCGACCGATTGGCTATCGAGTCACTAACCTAGTGGCTACTAGGTGGTAGAGTTCTGCATTATCTCACCCGGGTCTGGTACAACCGCCTTACCTATAGCGTATATCCTGCCGCAATAGCGTCAGTGCTTGTCGTTGTCGTGTTCCGGTTTGGAGGGTAAAGTAGCCGGTAACCTTATGCATGTGTCATTAGACCTCGCCACAAGATAGCAACGCACCATTAACATCTTTGGTGTCTATAGGCGATGGTTGACTCTTTCCATGAGACCCATCTGCTTGTTTGCTATCTTATAATATAAAAAAAAGTTTGAAGAAGATAATATGTCGATGACATATTCTGAAACAAGACGATATGGAAATAATTTTGAAAAAATTCAATAACATCCATAAGAGTACACAGCATCTTTGGCATTCTTGAACGTAAAAGTAATGGTAGCGAAGGACGTTACACTTACGCATACAGTTTACAGGAAACCCACTCACACTGAAAGGTACAAGCTTTCATCATCGCCCTAGACACCTTAACGCCGTTGTCACCTCACTCACTAATCGCGCGTTTAATCTATGTGATAAACAACATCTACACAAAGAACCCAAACATGTACAAGAGATTCTACACAGCAATGGTTACAAAGTGAAAATCGGACAGGAACGAACAGAAGAAACTATCCAATAAAACGCAGCGTAGATATCAAGCCGCGTTTCTAATTTATGTTAAAGGGGTAACGGACAAAGTGTGGAAAATCTTCAGTAAATTTTCGATAAAAACCATTTTTACTCCGTTAAAGAAAATTTATCAAAATTTACGTTCCCCCAAAGATAGTTTCCTGTTAGAACATCCATGTGTCTATAAAATAGATTGTAGCTGTGGGAGAGCATACATCGGTCAGACAAAGAGAACCATAACATGTCGGATCAAGGAGCATATCAAAGCAGTCAAGAATAACGACGTTAATAAGTCAGCAATTGCTGAATATCTACTGGAGTCGGGCCTTAATGGATTGAATTTCATAGGCCACGCGTATTATCGATAAAACGGCATTACATTCCCCGGCTAGTGAAAGAACCCACTGAAATAAAAAAACATCCGAATTTCAACCGGGAAAATAGGTTTAAATTGTCGGGATCGTGGAATCCAGTGGTCAGTGCAATTAAAATAAATTAAAAAGCAATCGATATATCCAAATAAACGTAGTGATGTGGTTAGTGTGTACTGTCAAAGTGACTTTCGTGCAAGTTCCAGTGGTACAGGCAAACGAATAAGAAAGAGGGTAGACAGGTTTTTCTACTCATAATGGTTTTTCTACTCATAATGCAACAGCGCCGAAATATCGGGAAAATAATCCGTCAAATAATCGCGGTAAGATCCCGTTAATTATTAATAATTCAATTGAAAAAAGCTCCAAAAGCTTAAAAGTATACAGAAAAAAATGTTTGTATAAAATTAAAAGAAATATTTATTCATCATAATTATTTTTGTCACTTTTCCAAAATTTTTACAAACTATTCAAATTAAATATACACTCTCCTTGCTTTTTTTGGTAATTTTTTGATATTTATATTTATTGAAAAAAAATGCTTTTTTTGACTTTTGTCATTTGAGAATTTTTATTAATTTTTGCTTACGCGCGTTGGGGGCCCTGGGGCCCAGGTGCCCCGTATAATTGATACGGCAGATACGGCGGTAGCTACGCCCCTGGCATTGACGCTATTGCAGCAAGTATAAGGTAAGGCGGTGGTACTTAACAAATACCCGGGCGAGACGTAGCGGAACTCTACCACCTAGCAGGTAGTCATGATGGTAGTGACATGTAGCCAATTGGTCGCCTTTTACGATCTGCCTGGCAGAACGGCAGTTATTCCCCAAAAAACCCGCCAGCGATCAGTAATGACTACGTAACAAAAAACTAATTATAAAACTTGGCCAATTGCAACATATATAGCTTTTCAAAATCAATATAGGTACCTACTGACATTTTTAACAAAATAGATGTTTGAACTGAAAAAATCTATGCTTACAGTTTTTACTCCTTTGACCTTAAAATACTTTAATTTAGCGGGAAGTTTCAGAGACGGCCTGCAGGGCCCACCGTTTACAGATTTTTTAATCAGTTTTTTTTTATATTATACATGGCAAATATTTTCTAACTATTAAATGTATATATAAAAGTGTTATTCCTTATATCTGTACACTTATTTATTAAAATGTGAATACAATAAATACAATTTAAAATCAGAAAAATGCTTGACGTTGACAAGTTGAGAGTAAAGCACTCTGCTTGCGCGGCGTGCAAAATGTAGTGTAATAGATATTAGATGTGATATAATTTGGGATCTAGCTAGCGGCATTGAACTACTAGGTGGTAGAGTTCTGCATTGTCTTACCAGGGTCTGGTACCACCACCTCACCTATTCCGGCCGCAATAGCGTCAGTGCTTGTCACTGTTGTGTTCCGGTTTGGAGGGTAAGGTAGCCGGTAAACATTGGTGGCATTAGACCTCGCCACAAGATAGCAACACACCATTAACAGCTTTGATGTCTATACTTTTGTACTCTTTCCTTCAGGAGACCCATCTGCTTGTTTACTATCTTATCTATACATATTATAAAATAAAGTCCCCCGTCACGTCTGTCTGATCGCAATAAACTCAAATACCACTGGACAGATTTTCATGTGGTTTTCACCAATGGATAGAGGAATTCATGAGGAAGGTTTTGGAGTATTATTGGTCAAGTTTTTTGGAATTTATTTCCAGTGCGAAGCCGGAGCGTGTCGCTAGTGATATATAAAAAAAACTTCTATCGTTGAATTACCGTTAAGCATAATATTATGCATGATGATTGCAGTGTCTTATAATTTTCGGTATCGAAAATAATGACAACTAATAAACAAATATATAATAAACAAATAAGGTTCTAGTTTCAATCAATTAATATTCATTTATATAGCAATTCAGATAAGGCCTTACTCAGTGAAGTTTTCTTTTTCTAAGTGTGTAACTTAAAGACAATCTAAAAACATAGTTCATATTTTTATAACAAGTCGGGTAGTGACTAATTTGCAATTTGTATTTTGAGCCACGTACTAATATTGCGCTATTTACGGCACTTAATTACTATACATTTCCTATAAAATGCTAAATAAAGTGGAAAACTGTGACAGCGATTTCGCTCATCGAGTAATGTTAAAAGTCATGAAACAACCAATCATAAATCTTTTTTAAGTCACAAGTGCAGTAAAATAAGCTGTGATTGGCTGGTTGGCGTCGAAATTTTGTTTGTCAAGTTACTGTGTCTGTAATGTGATTTCATTTTGTAGAGCATTGTAGAGTCTTCAATTAGTTAGCCATAAAATTATTGAAATAAGTACACATTACTAGTTTTATTGATAGAAAACTAAATATTATATATGCTTTAACAATAAAAGATAAAATAAAAAGTGTTACAAAGTTTTATCATAAGAAAATATACATTTTGTTGTGCTCTACCTTTTAGATAATATTTTAGTAGGGATGTCACTTTTCCGATTATGAACTTTGTAATCGATTATATTTTTTGCAGTTACCTATGAAAGATCATCTCACCTTATTAGTTTGTTTATTTATGACTGATATGAAAATAAGAAAGTTATAACATAAAAAATATATATGATGAACTACTTGAAATTTATATTATAAGTGTTCGTTTGTAGGAACTTATTTATAAAGAGTAAGTATACAACTTTTCCCAATTTCTGGATAACTTAATCACTTAATGTCTCTTTTTGTTTAAATATACATTAACATACACAAGCAAACGTATTGATAAACAGTTCCATGCAAAATAGATTAAGTTCAGTTACTTTGAAATTATTAGTAAACGCAGTAAACAGCTATTCATTCTATGATATTTATATTTATTATTATTTTGTAAGGCGTATGATTTTTTTTTAAATATTATGACAAAAAAATTATCAAAGTTGGAAAATTTATGAACGAAAAAGATAGAAAAAAGCCTGTATTTTACTTATTTATATTATATTCCAGATACTTCCTTCATTTATTACAATTACTTATGACTGTTTGATTTTTGAACAGTGTTTATTAGTGAAAAAACTTCATAGTAGCAATATGTGTGAAAATGGTAGTGGTATATCGGAAGCCCATTAAAGTGTTAAATTCGGTTATCACGAGCAAGAGGTAATTATTAGTAAGATAATATCTGTAAGCTCACGAGATACGTAAGGATCCTCAAAATTGGATTAATCAACATTAACAACTGTCTCATATTTTGTAACTACATAAATAAAATTAGTAGGTACATATATATTTTTTTATTTTTTGTAGAATTTTAGGATAAATAGCCCAAGATAAATTAGCTTGGCGTAAAAAGTGAGCAGATCCAACCCCAATTAAAGAATTCAGTGTCTGAAAGAGAACCGCTTAACAGATGTAGAAAGTAATTAAATCTTTGTCCTAAAATAAGGTGCTTATTTCGGAAAAATATAGTTAAATAAAAAGTAAGAAAATAATTACTTACTTCAATTAAAAAAAGAATCGATTGCGGTAAGATCTAAGTTAAATAAAATTAATATAATATTTTTTGAACCCTATTCGTTACAAAAATCGACATTAACTCGATTATGTGATACGAGTTACGTAAAATCATGAAGGGGAAGCTCTAGCGCTAATTGCAAATGGCTTCCGCGTGACGGTCGGACGAGAACGCGCCGTCAAAATGCACTCGCGATGTTTTGAAAATATTTAAAAACCTTCAAACTTACAATATATCTGCATCTATTCAGCAATAGATGGTGAGTATTAGTTAAAATTATAACAATTACGTAATGTTATGTTTTTATTAGACCTCGAGGCTATTTTCTGTCTCGCTCTATTGTTATGATTTTCTGCCTACATTATTTACAATTGTGAAGTACATGTGTCTCTTTCTTGCACAGTTTTCTTGCAATACAATTTTCATTTTTACGTGTCGCGAGTGAGACCGCCCGAGGAGCGGGACCTACGGAAAATATGAACAATTTTGTGTTCCATAAAAATTATTGATTTTCCGTGTTAAAAAAACTACAATCGCTTACAAACCCCGTGATATATCGAGAATTGCAACCAAGTACGTATGTTTTGTGTGCCTATCATAACATTCTTGAATTTTTCATAATCATTTCGTCTCGCCAGACCTTACGCTAAACATAGTCTGTAATTATTTAAATATTGATTTTTTATGGGGTACGTTGCATGTGTGCGTTGGCTCCGATGTTTATGAGATTGCTTGGGGCCCGTACTATTTTGGGATCGGCCAAATGTTACTCAGTGTATGTAATATGCATCCTTGCGCTTGTGTTTAAGAGAATTGTTTAAGAAACCAAAGGTAAGTTCCTTATTATCGGTCACAAAACGAAATAAACTTCTGAGAACGTGAAATTTTTGATAAGATACAGTGAAATATAACTCTTAGCGCTAGAATATAGGTACCTATTTGTCGATTATTTTGTACGACACCGGCGACTAGTAATAAATGCCTCATCATACACATTTTTCATCTCAATAATGTGGTCTGTATATAAAAAAATAATGTAGCATTGTTGTTATATGTATATTGTTTTTTAAAACACTTTTTTTATTATGTTCTTTTAAATATATTAAAGGCTGTTTAATTCCGTTCAAAGGTAGAGTCGCACACGTGTAAAGTCGAGTAGCATTACATATGTTCGAGTTTAGTTTGTTTTGATTGACCAAACTGACAACTTAAATTATTTTAATGCATGTTTTGTGTAGTGTATAATTAGTTATAATTAGTATTGTTAATTTAAAGGAGACATGTACCTCTGACTGTCATTTGATTTGATTTACATTTTGACGTATATTATTTAAATAATGGTCTCGTCATTTAGTGGTTAAACTATTCGACTCTGATTATGAGGTCCCGGGTTTGATTTCCGGGTTAGACAAAAGTATTATTGCAGTTTTTTTCGAGGTTTTTTTTCTAAAATTCTAATCTTAGTAGGTAGCGTCTCAAAGTCTGGTGGTAGTGTCGGACGGATACGTAATGTTATCGTCCTCGATTATCGCTAGAAAAACGCGATAATCATTATTATGAGTGCAAAATGCGACGATTGGATCACCTCTCGCCAATTGACGAAATGGTGAATCATGGTGAACTGGAAAGTCTAAAGTTTCGGTTCACTCTGCCTACCGCGCAAAGAAATCGGCGTGATCGTGTTTTTTCTTAATGACATGAATATGTGATGTGAATGATAATATTAGAGTTCTATTCGTAGCAATGATAAAGTTTTCTGGTGATGGCAATTCGTCATCTTCGGAAGACGTTTGTACCTACCTACTCAATTTTAAAAATGTTTACATATTATCACGCAATATGCCTAATGGATAGGTTAGAGAGACCACAGAGCTTTAAGAATCCCGTGTTAATCTGGGCTCAATTGAAGCATAGACAAACTGCCGCGGCCGTTCTGCCAGGCAGTTTGTAAAAGACGACTGATTGGCTATGCGTGTCACTACCGTCGTGACTATTAGGTAGTGAGTTCCGCAACGTCTTGCCCGGGTATTTGGTACCACCCTTACCTATTATTGTCGTAATGCGCTTTTCTTAGTTTGTTCCGGTTTAGAGGGTAAGGTAGCCGGTAGACTTGCATGAGGCATTGCCATCCCCCACATTGAAACGCACTGTTAACATCTTTGGTGTTTATAGGCGATGGTTGTCGGCGCATTGCTATCCGTGTGGCGGGATGCCGATATCAAATGTGTTAGTTTATCGGCTATCTTATCCTTAAAGCTGGAATACGGCAGTGGTACAGTTATAAGCACTGATGCTGTTGTGGCGGGAATATAGAGAAGGCGGTGGTACTCAGACGAAACGTTGCGGAACTCTACCATTTAGTAGTTAGTAGATATCGTATCTACTAACTACTAGATGGTAGTGACATGTATAGTCTATTGTTCGCCTTTTACGACCTGTCTGGCAGAATAGCGAGTGGTCTTTTCTTCAAATGGGATTCAAAAAAAAAACACGACGAACGTTATAAGATTATTGCAAAAAAAAATAGTTGGGGAGACTTAGATGCTAAATGGTATTCACTCGAGCGTCGCGTCGTGAGGATTTACTGGATATCGTAGATTAAATTATAGGAAAAATTAAAGGTTGTATAATGTTTTTCATTTCAATGGTGGGATAAAATAGATGAAAAATCAAGGATTTAAAACGTTATAATATCGATCTGAGTGCTAAGTGTGAGTTTTTCTTTTCGCATTCGATCGTGCGCGCGTTCCGAGTTTACTAAGAATTTGTATTTGATTTGTGCAGCGCCACCTAGTGGTGAACTGATTTCTCACATTTACCACTAGGTGGCGCTGTACAAATCACATACAAATTCCTAGTAAACTCCAAACGCGCTCACGATCGAATGCGAAAGAAAAACTCACACTTAGCACTCTGTTTGTGCGTTTCATGCCGTTTCGTGATTGGTTAATTCGTAGTGAATCAACGTTATGGTATATGATATTACTAGCTGGTACCCGCAGCTTCGCTCGCGCATAAATATTTCAGAACTTATTTCACCTTTCGTTATAAGCTACTTCCCTTATTTTACCCCCTTAGGGATCAAATTTTGAAAAACGCTTAAACATGAAATTCATAATTTTTTTTGTACTCAATTCATACGAAATTTCATACAAAATACACGACATATTTTCAAAGGAGCCCGAGACCAACACGGGGAATAGTAAAATTTTTGTGTGCTATAAAATAAAATATGTGCCAAAAACATTGATATAAAAAGGGAAGATATGTTACCTAGTCACATCGCCTGGTCCTACTAAACTAGGTCCATGGACACAGTGACAATTGGTGACAATCAATCACGCGCGGGACCTCATATCATACACTAATATTTTCCGACTGTTTTTACCATTAAACACGCATCAAAATACCTTGTATATTCAGCCAGTGTTATAATCACTGAAGAAAAAAAATAAGACACACGGGATTACTTTCCATTCGTAAGTACGGCTAAAACATTTTTTTTGAAAATAAGATTAAATTATTGTTTAGTTCGCCATGTTTGTGAGAGTGAGATAGTACAATACAAAAGTAAGCGAGAGAAACGTAGTCTGCTACGTTTGCCGCATTACTTTGCGTTCGACGACGACGAGCTTAGGTTTAGCAATTGCAATGTTAGAGCGTAACATATCTTCCCTTTTTATATCTATGGCCAAAAAACATACTTTTAGAGTTGGTGATTCGCACACCGATAAATTAACTTCGTGCGAATCGCCAACAGAAAAAACATTAAAAAAATGTCGATTCGCATATTTTCAATAACCCGGATCAATACGGAGGAAGTAGGTAGAATTCACTTTTTTCAATTCTGCGAATCCGCGCCAGATTTGTTCAAGTTATAGATTTGAAAAAATTTAAAAACATCAAAGAAACATATCGATGGAATCGATATCGATATTGCAAAGAAGAATTTCACCACGTCGAGCCTGTCGACACTAGCTCAGTGTTAGAGCGTCCCGTCTGTAGGGAGAGGGTCGCAGGTTCAATTCCGTCGTGTTCGATATTTTCTTTGTTGTTTTTAAAGTTTTCAAGTTATCCCAAGCACGAGGTGAGTGGTATAACAAAAAATAAGTTATAAATTCCCGTAAAGTATTAATAAACTATAAGGATTTAACTTTATTTCTTCGTTAGTGAGTGAAAAGTAAGTGCACTACAAATGGACGGTCATTACCATCATAATGAATGGTAATCAGTCATTATCTCGACCAAAATACTGAACGAGTCAATGCACTTTGAATACTTGCAGGTACTATGCGTTCTAACTGAGAACAGGATCGCGTTTGTATCAACTTCATCTACACATATAATAAAATCGTAGGAAAGTCAAAACTGTACATTGAATATTTTTTTAAAAGAATACTTGGGGCGTGATCTACAATCGATATCGAAGCCAAAAATATAGTTTTTAGAATTTTTGTCTGTTTATCTGTTTGTCTGTTTGTCTGTATGTATGTCCGGGGCAAACTCAAAAAGTACTGCATGGATTTATTTCAAATTTTGCATGAATATTACTAACAGGTCGGCTCAACATATAGTCTACATATTATCACGCTATCACCTACGGGGGAGGTGCTGTGTGGAGTAAACGAAGTCCGCGCGGTCGAAGTCGCTGGCAACAGTTAGTAATATTATAAGTGTGAAATTAGTAATGTCAGCAAAAAAATATTTGTTCAAAATATATTGCTGGTTTATTGAAGAACAAATAACTTTTTAATAATATTATTTTCATCAATAAAAAAATCACTAAAAATCATCAGTCTAGATTTTTTTGCACACCTTATTCATCACTTATGAAGTATATATATAAGTGTGAAATTAGTAATGTCAGCAAAAATATTTGTTCAAAAAATATTATAATCAGATTTTTATGTCTAGAAAAAATAATATGTTTAATTTTATTAAAAAAAATGATTTGTTGTGCTATTACAATAATAAAATAAAAGATGTTTCAGATGAACTTTTTTTTTATATAACTAACTTCTTAACACTAGATATATTACAAAATTACTGAATTCCGCGAATCCCGCGTGATCTATAACCTCGATCCCGCAGGCTTGCAGGATTGTGGTTTTGGTGCGGGATTGGATTTCCTAGTTGCGGTAGATTAAAAACTTCATGGGCCGCATAGTTACAAGGCCGTGCGTTGGACAGCTCTGTTTTAGAGCATTTGATAAGAATAATTACAGGGGTTTTTTTAATATCATAAGATAGCAAACAAGCAGATGAGATAGAGATCTCCTGATGGAAAGAGTCAACCATCGCCTATAGACACCAAAGATGTTAATTGTGCGTTGCTATATTGTGGCGAGGTCTAATGCCACATGCATAAGTGTACCGGCTACCGTACCCTCCAAACCTTAACACGACAGTGACAAGCACTGACGCTATTGCGGCAGCAATAGGTAAGGCGGTGGTACCGAACCCGGGCGAGACAATGCAGAACTCTACCACCTAGTAGCCACGATGGTAGTGACTCGCATAGCCAATCGGTCGCCTTTTACGACCTGCCTGGCAGAACGGCAGTTGGCCTATTCTTCAAAGGAGCCCGGAACCAACACGGGGGAAAAAGTGTGCATAAAATGAAAGTATTTCACATTATTAAAATGTACTTTTATCAAATAAAAATCAATGTTAAAGATAGTACCATAGATATAAGAGGTATATACTCAAAGGATATTACCTACTATATCTAATTAGTATTTTAGTTTTTTTTTAAAAAACTTCTTTATATAATATCGCTTCTGTGGTGTAGTGGTCCGATATCGACCACTCGATATCGACCGGGTTGACCAAATGAGGTCCCGGGTTCGATTCCTTGGTCGGGCAATTTAAAAATGTGTTTTTTCAGTTTTCTGAAAAAAACAACATTGCCCGGGATTGGAAAGTGCCCGGTTGGCGATAGGCTTGCCACCTATCACATTGTGGGACCAAGTATCTTCGGCTAATCGTGGGTGCACTTGTTGTACCTCTGCCTACCCTTTCGGGGATATAGGCGTGAAGATACTACCTTTTTTTCTTTATATAAATAATCTTGGTATTACTTTTGACTGGTCCAACAGCGTCTTTGTTTTTAGGGTTCCAAAATAAACTAGGAACTAATTTCTAGGACCGTCCCGCTATGTCCGTCCGTTCGTCTGTCCGTCCGCACCATTGGTCAGAGATCCTTGGTACTAATTTGACATGAATACATATATTCGTCATGACAACAAAGTGGTTGTCGTGACTAATACGTATATTTAAATTAAAATTTCAAAATAATCAAACAAAATCAATTAGGAGAATCAATTTTCAACCGACGAAAAACTAGGTACGAGACCCGGGCGAGAGAATGCACAACTCTAGGTGGTTGAGTCTGCCGCTATAACGTCAGTGCTTGTCACTGTCGTGTTCCGGTTTAGCGGGTAAGGTAGCCAGTAAACTTATGCATGTGGCATTAGACCTCGCCACAAGATAGCAACGCACCATTAACATCTTTGGTGTTTATAATAGACAGTTGACTCTTTCCATCAGGAGCTTCAAACGCTTGTTTGCTATCTTATGATATAAAAAAATTGTGGAGGTTCTCAATTCGACGCGTACATTTTTTATGTTAGACAACACAGACCTTTTTTGAGTCGTCCGATTTTTATGATTATTTTTTTATTGGATAGGGTAATTTATGATTATTTTTATTGGATTATGTAATTACAAAAAGGAAAATAATGGTCATAGCGTTGGTACCAGCGGCCCAACCCAATTATGAGTGCCGAACGATTTGTTCCACAAAAATTCATGTATTTTCCGATAGTCGATAAAAAACTTAAGTGGTAGAAAGATGCCTTCTTCTCCTATGTGGCTTACAGACCGCCATACCAAGGCCAACACCAAAGATAATTTATAAACATTCAACAATTTGTACCTAAAAAGTATCTTCACGCCCATATCCCCGAAAGGGTATATGGGCGCACGATATAACAAGTGCACCCACGATTAGCCGAAGATACTTGTTCCCACAAATGTGATAGGTGGCAAACCTATCGCCAACCGCGCACTTTCCAATCCCGGCTAACTTTGTGTTTCTCAGAAAACTGAAAAAACACTTTTTTTTTATGTGTCGATTCCCGGGAATCGAACCCGGGACCTCATGTGGTTAACGCCAACGCTGGACCACTAAACCACAGAGGCGATTTGTAATTTGTACCTACTAAACTAATTTTTGCATAGCTAATCATCATCATCATCGCTATGACTATTATTTTCATTTTTGTTATTACGTAATAAGACCCCTGAAAAACCGCCATAATGGTACAAATAAAAAAAAAGCCATTATTTCTCTTAAAAAGTAAATGACAAAAAATGCTATTGTGTGTTATCCATAACAGATAGACATATACCATCGCGGAGTTTTCTGTAGACCTTTTCAAGGTGTACAAATACTTAGTACATTATTTTGATAAATCTCGTAGGGTTTAGCCAGCGTTTGCAATGTAAGCGGAAAAAAATGTAATTATTTACGACATGACATCAGAAAACTCAAAAATTGCAGTATTTCTCGACTCTATATTGAATGTTGTTATACACATAAAAAACTGCCATAATAGTACAAAACATATAATATTTCGTGTCATCATCTCCCGGTCTATAAATCTGCACAAGTTACAAACTATTGAAATGTGCGCATGTAATATTAGTTTAAGGTCAGTCAGATCTCAGTATTGTGTGAAAATCGGCCGGCCTCCGCGTCCAATAATAACTGGCGCGCGGGGGTCTGCGCGCTCTATTTCGGGAGCCCTAGGGTCGATGCCCGCGCCCCCTCGGGGGTCTTTTTTTATCTGTCTCGGAAGAGGGCCACGCCACCGTTTTGTTTAACACTTTCAACCATATTAATTTTTTTGAATTTACTTTTTTTTGTCTATTGGATGTAGTTATTTGAATTTGAACTTTATTGACGATACCTTTCTTGGTTTTGTAGTAAGCTTGTTCGATGTAGACGTCCCGAATATGATCTCTTTGACTGACGACTCTGTCTGTCTCATCTTCGCGCCTAAATCACTGAACCGATTTGAATAAAATTTGGTACAAGAATAGCTCGATAACCGAGAATGCACATAGGATAGTTTTTATCCCGGAAATCCCACGGGAACGGGAACTATGCGAGTCAAACTCCGGGACTCTATTTTTTAACCACGGTAATAAGGAGTAACTTAGGCTATTTTTATTTTAGATTTTTTCCACGCAGGTGAAATCGCGGGCACAGCTAGTAATTTTAAACCTTTTTAAGACATCCTTTTTTTTTAAGAAATCGCCTCTGTGGTCTAGTGGTCCAGCGTTGGCGTTGACCACATGAGGTCCCGGGTTCGATTCCCGGGTCGGGCACTAAAAAAAGTGTTTTTTTCAGTTTTCTGATAAACACAAAGTTGCCCGGGATTGGAAAATGCCCGGTTGGCGATAGGCTTGCCACCTATCACATTTGCGGGAACAAGTATCTTCGGCTAATCGTGGCTGCACTTGTTGTACCTCTGCCTATCCTTTCGGGGATATGGGCGTGAAGATACTTTAAGACAATTGCGCGAACTGTGGAACATGAAATATAGCACAGTTAAAGTTTACATTGCGGAGGACGAGAAACCTAATAATTTTAAACTAGCTGTTGCCAGCGACTTCGTCCGCGCGGAGTTCGTTTACTCCGCACTGCCCCTCCCCCGTAGGTGATAGCGTGATAATATGTAGCCTATATGTTGACCCGACCTATTAGTAATATTCATACAAAATTTGAAGTAAATCCATGGAGTACTTTTTGAGTTTACCCCGGACATATATACAGACAAACAGACAAAAATTCTAAAAACTATATTTTTGGCTTCGATATCGATTGTAGATCACGCCCCATGTATTATTTTAAAAAGTCAAAACTGTACATTGAAAAAAATATTCAATGTACAGTTTTGACTTTCCTACGATTTTATTATATGTATAGATAAAGTGCATTATAAATGTATTAAATCAACTAGCCATACCCGCGACTTCGTCCGCGTGAAAAAAATTCTAAAATAAAAGTAGCCTAAGTTACTCATTATATACACTATCTGCCAGTGAAAGCCCCGTCGGGATAGCCGTTTCAATGATTAGCCGAAACAAACAGAGAGACTGACAATAATTTAAAAAAATACTGTTTTGGTATATGTACCGTATCCATATGCGTTTAGAAAAAAGCGGTTATCTTAATGTTTCCTCCAGTTTTATTTATTTGTACAATGTACAGTTAGAAATAAACATTACGCACACTACATTCATGTGTCATATGTGTTATAGGCATGGGCGTACCCAGGTTCTGGGCTAGGGGGGGGGGGGGCAACCGTAACATTTTAAGACTATTTTTATCTTAATATCTACAAGAGTAGATAGCTACTACAGAGGTAAATGGATTCCGGGGGGGGGGGGGCATGATATGGATAGGTATGATATGGAGAAAATGGAAAATCGCTGTCCCAAGCTAATCTATACACATATAATAAAATCGTAGGAAAGTCAAAACTGTACATTGAATATTTTTTTAAAAGAATACTTGGGGCGTGATCTACAATCGATATCGAAGCCAAAAATATAGGTTTTAGAATTTTTGTCTGTTTGTCTGTATGTCTGTTTGTCTGTATGTGTGTCCGGGGTAAACTCAAAAGGTACTGCACGGATTTACTTCAAAACTTGCATGAATATTAATAATAGGTCGGGTGTTGACCCGACCTATTATTACCTATATGTTGTATAGGCTACATATTATCACGCTATCACCTACGGGGGAGGGGCAGTGCGGAGTAAACGAACTCCGCGCGGACGAAGTCGCTGGTAACAGATAGTTAATTTATAAATTAAATTAATATTTGTCAGGTTTTTCTTCATCAATAATGACATAGTATTAGGTGTTCTTGGCACATCACAGTTTACTTAGTAGTTTAATTATATTTTAATAAATGTACCTCAAACATCGTAAAAATAGTCCCCTGGTACATCCCTTTTTCAGAATCAGACATCTTTTTGCAAATATTTATTTTTTACGGTTGATAACTGAATAAAAAATACTCAAATGCGTAAAAAAAATTTAAGCATCTCTATGACTTAACAAATATATTTTTACATCTGTACAAATAAATAAAATTGGAGAGTTCATTTGTAATATTAAAATAACCGCTTTTTTTCTAAATGCATATAAATGTATATACGGTACATATACCAAAACAGCATTTTTTTTTGTCTGTCTGACTGTTTGTTCCGGCTAATCTCTGAAACGGCTGGCCCGACGGGGCTTTCACTGGCAGATAGCTTATATAATAAGGAGTAACTTATCTAATATTAAAAAGCAGATGATTCTCTTGATGGAAAGAGACAAGTATTGACGCTCTTGCGACAGGTATAGGTTAATGCGATGGTACTGTTACGCGGCCGACCCTGTCTGTCTTTTTAAAAAAACAACCGGTTACACTGAGTACCTTTATTGTACAATTACACGGCTTTAATTGGACTTCCCAAATATTAATCGTGTAAAGTACCGATCGCGGCGGCTTCCAGAATCTAACTGACTTACTGATGGTATAAAATAATTAATTAAAATTATCAATGTAAGAAAAATGCTGAATGTATGGAAAAATACAGTCTACATAGAGGGATTGCTGATTAAGACCTAACTACCTTGTAATAAGGGTTGTAACAGTACCATGACCTTGGCGAGACGTTGCAGAACTCTACCACCTAGTAGTCACTAGTATTGTTCAAATGAACTATTTTATGATAGCGCGTTATAGACTATAAACTATATTTTTCTAGCGCGCTACATTATAGACTATATTATAACGTGTAACTGAACACTGATCGTGCGATCCGGCCGAGATAGCGCATGACTCATCACAACGTCATACAGCGAGCGAAGACTGAGCGCTATAACGCTATAAACTATGTTATAACGTCTAGCGTCTACGGTCTAGCACGTTACTCGTTAGATCGCGTAGTTCGTAACTTCGTAGGTTAAAATGTTATAACTACGGCCTACGCTAGCCGCTAGGTATATAGCGTGGCGTAATGTTATAGCGCCGAATGCGAATCTAAATAGCGTACACTATACGTTGAGTATACATAGCGCGCTATAATTTAACGTTATGCGTTATATTAACCACCATTAGTATAGACACGTATAGCCTTCGCCGCTTTTTATGAAGTGTCTGGTAGAATTGCAGCTGGTCTATTTTTCTAAGGCGGCCAGGAAAAATTCGAGGGATATAGCTGCTGCCAGTATATACACGTTGAATCAGCTGATCGGAATAAAATGCAAATGTCATTTAATTTCGAAGATTATGTGAAGAAAAATAAGTATCACGTCGAGACCTTTGTATATGACCTATTTACAAAGGTAAAAAGATTATTGGTATATGACCAAATTAATAAACACGCTACATTTTTATCTCGTAACATTACATGGTTCTAGGGGGATTTAATAAAAATAATATCATTTCCATTAGCAGGACAGATAAAAATTTGGGAATCGTCATTAGTGATTATTTTCCCTGGTCAATTCATATATGTGAGGTGTGTACTGGAGTTTACCAAGATTTCTCTATCTCTGAAAACTAAAATTACCTTAATCCAATAAATAAAGTGTGAAATAAGTGTATATTAATATTATAAATGCGAAACTTTGGATGGATAGATGGATGGATGAATAGATGGTTTTTTGTTACTCAGTCACGCAAAAACTACTGAACGGATTTGAATTATATTTGGCACACAGACGATAACCTGGAATAACACATGGGCTTTTCTTACGTAAAAATGAGTTGTTCCCGCGGGATTCGCTAAACACTGTCGTAATGCAGCGAGCTCAACGGTGCAGTTAGTAATAAATAAATAAAAACTTTACCACGCGCTACCACCTCTTGTTTTATTACTTGTAATGACGTATTTTTAACGTGTGTTCTTTTGTTTCAGATGCCCTAACAAGAAGTTCCAGTATTGTATAATACAGTCTAGTCGTAAAG
The DNA here is from genome assembly GCA_036924255.1 of Apodemia mormo. Taxonomy (NCBI): domain Eukaryota; kingdom Metazoa; phylum Arthropoda; class Insecta; order Lepidoptera; family Riodinidae; genus Apodemia; species Apodemia mormo. Next base: position 3,786,153 of record JAUPFN010000030.1, read on the forward strand.
TTTCTACTTAGTTTTCGTACTTATATTTAGTAACTGCTGTGATAACCATTGGACTAGTGTACTGCACTGAACCCGGCCAAAGATACTTAGACATGTATGAGTAGATGTAAAACAAGATGGCGCTACCTCCGCAACAATTTTGTGTCCGGTGGAATTCGTACCACACCAACCTACAGGTAAGCATATTACACTATCTTAATATATATAAATTATTTTATAGATTCAGGCGTTACTTTGCGGAAACCATTGTTCAGACGTAGAAAACTAGTTATTTTGCATTTTTCCGCGAACTTTTAAGTGTACCTTTGCGATGTTACTGAAAAGGAAAATATACAAAAGCGGTGTAAGGAATGGAACAAACTTACAGTAGGTCTGAAAATAATGAAGACCCTCCAGTCAGTTATCCACCCTCGTCCACCACACTTTACACCACGACAGCACTAAACACAAAGGCACACAATTTACGCACTCAACGCACGTTTCACTTCGGAACCGAAGCATCTTCAGGAGACACGAGCACTACTACACTCAACGAGAGCCGCGGTAGTACCTACAAATATATAAATTACGTGTCACTTTGTTTGTCCGCGGTGGTCTCTGAAACTACTGTACCGATTTCAATGAAATTTTATAGATATCTATCTTTGGGTCCAACTTAAAAGATAGGATAACTTTAATCTCAGTTAAACCCCCCCCCCCCCCCTCCATACAATACTCAATGCAAGTGATTTGTATGGCAAAACAACGTTTCCGGGTCAGATATTATTAGGTGATTATATGTCGTGGTCTCATCGTAGAATTGACCTTTTTCATGAAATGTTCGATCATTTCATAAAATGGTCGCATATTGATCGTTAAATCGTTAACGTCTCACGATGTTATCATCCACGATTGTAAGAATAAGAATTTGCTTATTTGAGACGCGCACCATTCAAAGCAAGCAAAAAAAGTTTAAAAAAATAGTTACAATATTGATACTTTTGAATTTAAAAACACTTAAATAAATTGGATAGTTTCCATCGTCGGCACTTGGTGAAACAGCATTTTAAATTATGTATTACAAATAAACTCACTTATACTTCCAGTTCACGTATATTATATACGTGAACTGGAAGTACAAGTGAGTTTATTTATAATACATAATTTACAAACACTTATTTAAAAAAGAAGAAACACAAAGATAAAAAAATAATCTATACATACATGGGGCACACTAAAAGTTTTGCACTTCTAGCTAATCGGAACTATTTGAATTTTGAATGTTATATTTTTAAAACGTTGCAACCTTCTTAGTAATAAAAAAAACAATTGGTGGGAAATGATTTGTCAATTGTTTTTTTATCACACATCAAAGTTCTACGTACGCAACCAAAAATAATTAAGTCGAAAAGATTTTAGAGCGATGACTTTTTATGATTTTAAAAGTTCTCTTTCTCCGCAAGACGAGCGGCACACGCTCGTCTTCAAAATGCTTTTGGGAGAGAAGCACCTTGTTTGAGCACCGTGAGGCGATGGTTTGCTGAATTTGAGAGAGATCGAGTTTCTTTACATGACGAATTTCGTGAAAAGCGGCCTTCAACTGCCGTCAACGAAAATAATGTGGCTACTGTTAAGCGGTTAATTGAAGAAAACCCCCGGATTACCTATGAGACAATTCGAGGACTATTGGGGATTGGTATGAGCCAAATTCAGAAAATTTTACATGAAGAACTGAAAGTTCGGAAACTTTGTTCTCGTTGGATCCCTCGTGAACTGACAGCAGAAGCGGGCTCGCGTGGAATGGTGCTCACAGATGCTACTGATGTACGACCACGGACATTCTAATGCTGTTAATGACATTGTCACAGGAGACGAAACGTGGATTTATTGTTTTGAACCCGGAAAAAACAGCAATCTTGTGAATGAGTGTTTGAAAATGAGAACAGGCCAACAAAAGTGAGACGGGCGAGAAACGTTGGTAAAAAAATGATCGCATTTTTTTTCTCAGCTACGGGTCCCATCTGTACAATTCCACTTGAAGATCAAAAGAGTGTTAATGCCGTATTCTACCATTTGTTTACCCACGGTGTTAGAAAAAGTTCGCGAAAGACGACCCAAAACCGCATTCTTCTACACCATGATAACGCTTCTTCACACACGGCCAACAAAACAAAGTCATTTTTAGCTTTAGGGCAACAGTTAGTGCAAAATAACTAAATAATGGTGGTGCAATGTCTCAAAATGACAATACCACTCAGCATATTATTATATTGTACTCGTGTATCAATCCCAATGCCGATTTTCAGTGGTAGCAGTTACACGAAATATTTAAGGTTTATCTGTATAAAATAAAATAATATAAAATGAAATGAAATGAAATGAAACGAAACGAAACGAAACGAAACGAAATGAAATATGGTATCTTTAAGATATTATCATAAATATCTAAAACATGTCAGTAATTTGTATCAGAAATTCTAACTCTTTCTAACCCCCTACTTCCCATTTAACGCAAGCGAAGCCGCGGGCATAAGCTAGTACTATATGAACTAAACTAATGAATTAAAGACTGCACTAACGCCCGCCTTGTTCTTAAATATTTTTGTACGTTTACATTCAATATGTCATCTTAAACCTATCTGCAAAACCTGAAAAGCCAATCTCCTGCAGTTTAGTGCAGGAACAATTCCTCTATGACCTGTACTATTAATTTTACAGATTAAGGGCGGCTTGCACCAAAATGCTTAAATGCATTTAGTCCCTTAAACATGTTTAGCAAATGTCAAAACGCCTTAAATGCTGTCACTTTAAACGTATTTAGTGACTTAAATTGATTTAAGCATTTTGGTGCAAGCCGCCGTGAATAATACTTTACAAATATTAATGTTTATTAAATACTAATTACTAGCGGCAGCATGCACTCCGCTGTGATTTAAGCATTTTGGTGCAAGCCGCCATAAGTGAATAATACTTTACAAATATTAATGTTTATTAAATACTAATTACTAGCGGCAGCATGCAGTCCGCTGCATCATAAAAGATTTTGGCAAATCCCGCGGGAACAATTCGTTTTTTGGGTAGCCAATGTGCTATTCCAGGTTATCATCTGTCTGTGTGCCAAATTTCATCAAAATCCGTTTAGTCGTTTTTGGGTTATTGCGTTACAAACATCCATACATTCAAACTAATAGGAAAATAATGTCACGTGTGCAGGCAGTATTCCCGCGCCTGCTGCTGAGTGAGCAGTTCGCGGACGTGACGCTGGCGTGCGAGGCGCGCCAGCTGCGCTGCCACAAGCTGGTGCTGGCCGCCTGCTCCGCCTACCTCGAGCGGCTGCTGCTGCAGAACCCCTGCGACCACCCCATTGTGCTCATGCGGGATATGAGGTCAGTGCGGACAGTGTCACAAGTGTGTGGTGAGCTGAGTGTAACACGTGACGTGAGCTTAGAGCATGTGTAAAGTGACCTCAGTGCGAGGTAGAAGACGTGAGACGTGAGCTCTATATAACCTTCAGTTCAGATGTGATTGAGCTCAGTGTAAGGTGCGATTGAGCTCAGTATGAGGTGGACGTGAGCTTAGTGTGACGTGTAACGTCAGATCAGTGTAAAGTGAAAGATGTGACGTGAGCTCTATGTAGCGTGTGACGTCAGTTCAGTGTGATGTGTGATTGAGCTCAGTATGAGATGTGGTATGAGCTCAGTGTGAGGTGTAACGTGAGCTCAGTGTAAGGTGGAAGATGTGACACGAGCTCTATGTGGCGTGTAACTTCAGTTCATTGTGATGTGTGATTGAGCTCAGTGTGAGATGTGGTGTGAGCTCGGTGTAAGATATGACGTGAGCTTAGTGTGACGTGTAACGTGAGCTCAGTATAAGGTGGAAGATGTGACGTGAGCTCTATGTGGCATGTGATGTCAGTTCAGCGGGATGTATGATTGAGCACAGTGTAAGGTGTGATTGAGCTCAATGTGAGATGTGACGTGTGCTTAATGTGACGTGAGCTCTATGTAGTGTGTGACGTCAGTTTAGTATGAGATGTGGTGTGAGCTCAGTATGAGATGTGACGTGTAATTTAAGCTCAGTTTAAGGTGGAAGATGTGACGTGAGCTCTATGTGGCGTGTGCCGTCAGTTCAGTATGAGATATGATTGACATCAGTTTGAGGTGAACGTGAGCTTAGTGTGACATGTGACTTGAGCTCAGTTTAAGGTGAAAGATGTGACGTGAGTTCTATGTGGCGTGTGCCGTCAGTTCAGTATGAGATATGATTGACATCAGTTTGAGGTGAACGTGAGCTTAGTGTGACATGTGACTTGAGCTCAGTTTAAGGTGGAAGATGTGACGTGAGTTCTATGGGGCGTGTGCCGTCAGTTCAGTATGAGATATGATTGACATCAGTTTGAGGTGGACGTGAGCTTAGTGTGACATGTGACTTGAGCTCAGTTTAAGGTGGAAGATGTGACGTGAGCTCTATGTGGCGTGTGCCGTCAGTTCAGTATGAGATATGATTGACATCAGTTTGAGGTGAACGTGAGCTTAGTGTGACATGTGACTTGAGCTCAGTTTAAGGTGGAAGATGTGACGTGAGTTCTATGGGGCGTGTGCCGTCAGTTCAGTATGAGATATGATTGACATCAGTTTGAGGTGAACGTGAGCTTAGTGTGACATGTGACTTGAGCTCAGTTTAAGGTGGAAGATGTGACGTGAGTTCTATGGGTCGTGTGCCGTCAGTTCAGTATGAGATATGATTGACATCAGTTTGAGGTGGACGTGAGCTTAGTGTGACATGTGACTTGAGCTCAGTTTAAGGTGGAAGATGTGACGTGAGCTCTATGTGGCGTGTGCCGTCAGTTCAGTATGAGATATGATTGACATCAGTTTGAGGTGAACGTGAGCTTAGTGTGACATGTGACTTGAGCTCAGTTTAAGGTGGAAGATGTGACGTGAGTTCTATGGGGCGTGTGCCGTCAGTTCAGTATGAGATATGATTGACATCAGTTTGAGGTGGACGTGAGCTTAGTGTGACATGTGACTTGAGCTCAGTTTAAGGTGGAAGATGTGACGTGAGCTCTATGTGGCGTGTGCCGTCAGTTCAGTATGAGATATGATTGACATCAGTTTGAGGTGAACGTGAGCTTAGTGTGACATGTGACTTGAGCTCAGTTTAAGGTGGAAGATGTGACGTGAGCTCTATGTGGCGTGTGCCGTCAGTTCAGTATGAGATATGATTGACATCACTTTGAGGTGAACGTGAGCTTAGTGTGACATGTGACTTGAGCTCATTTTAAGGTGGAAGATGTGACGTGAGTTCTATGTGGCGTGTGCCGTCAGTTCAGTATGAGATATGATTGACATCAGTTTGAGGTGGACGTGAGATTAGTGTGATATGTGAGCTTAGTGTAATGTCAGCTCAGTGTAAGGTGGACGAAGTCACGTAAGCTCTATGTGACTTGTGCCATCAGTTTAGTGTGAGATGTTATTGAGATCAGTTTGAGGTGGACGTGAGCATAGTGTGACGTGTGACGTGAGCTCAGTGTAAGGTGGATGATGTGACGTGAGCACTGTGTAGCGTGTGATGTCAGTTCAGTGTAATGTGTTATTTTGCTCAGTTTGAGGTGTGATGGAAGTGTAGTGTGAGGTGAAAGATGTGACGTCAGCTCTATGAAACTTGTGACGTCTTTTCAGTGTGAGATGTGACGTGGGCTCAGTGTGACGTGATTTCAGCGTGACGTGTGACGTGAGCTCATGTGAGGTAGTGATACGAGTTGAGTATGAACTGCGTCACTGTTTAAATATTATGTTGAAAATGTGTCGTGCAGGTTCAGCGAGATGCAGGCGCTGGTGGACTTCATGTACAAGGGCGAAGTGAACGTTACACAGGAAGAGCTGCCCAGCTTGCTCAAGTCTGCCGAGGCGCTGCAGATCAGGGGTAAGCCTCGTCGTAAATTTAAATTTCTTTATTTGTCTTTGGAGTAATTTTGAGCAATAAAAAAAAACTTTTTGGAATTGCAGACCCATACGTTAAAAAATAAAAGATATAGAACCGTTTGATGATGATTTTAGACCAATCTTCGCAATTATTTTCTATCGACCCAATTTTGTTCAATTATGTATCCAGTCCGGTCACAGTCTTTGACATATGATGAATATTAACATTTTTTTCGTGATGTGCTATACCAAATAGTTTTTTTTTTATTAAAAAACTGCTCAAATAACATCAATTTCAACAAATTAGGTCTTTTCAGCCTCTTAAAGGTGGTGTTAGTAAAAATCGTGCTCCTTTTTCGCCGTATTCAGTGATGAACTTTGAAATTTTCTTCTTATTTTTGATTACATCGTAAGTACAGTCCCTGTAAAGAATTTCAGCTTTTTTTAGTTTCAGCATTTAAGCTGGGTGCTGATATGTGAGTCAAAGAGTCGGGAATAATCTTTTGAAGTTGAAATTCTTTTGACGCGTTACGGAAAAATGATGAGAGTAAATTTTTATGATACGTGCACACCGTCACGAAAAACTGACATTACGAAATTAGCTAGTCAATATTTGAGTTTAAAAAAATTGTACATCTTTTTAATTATGTACAAATAATTCTTTTAAGATATTGAAATAAAATTTATTTGACTAGATGACAAAACTTTCTTTCAATGTATTAATTATTTAATACCTTTTTCTATTTATGGTGTCGTTTTGTCTACAAACTTATGACCATCCATACATTACGTCACACGAATTTCATGATTTTTTGACCCCTCCCCATCCTTGTCACATCTGGTCACATTTGTGAGACCCCCTACCTAGACGTCACATATTTTACAATTTTACATTAGAATGATGATCTCATTGTTTATTTTTTTATTTATACAGGTAGCTTTTTAAATTTAGTGTTGTAACAGAATATTAAATATAATATTTTGAAAAAATGTGATGTCACAAAATTTGGGACCATTCCCTACCACTTGTCACACAATGTCACACTTCAGCGACCCCCTCCCACCCCTTTAATGTGTGACGTAAATTATAGATGGTCCGTAAGATAACGTGAAGGATATTTATTTATTTATTTAAATTTAAATTTTGCACACATACATTTGCATAGGCAGTCTTAACACCCAAGAGCATTCCAGTCAAGCTCAAAAGTAAAACAAAGACGACACAAGGGCTGCACTTAGAAAGAGAAAAATCAATAACCCGTTTCATAAAGTACATTACAAATTAGGGGTCGTCCATAAATTACGTGAGGTGTTTTTTTAATGTTCTGTCCCTCCCTCCCCCCCCTGGTGAGATATCGTGAGATTTTATTCAACCCCCTCTCCCATCCCCCAATCTCACGTGAGATTTTTCAAAATGTGGGTTTCTTAAATATGTAAACGCGTTTTATTGTTATTGTAAAAAGAAAAAAAATGCTTCGTGCTTTTATTTACAACTAGTTAAGACTAGTAATCAATATTGCTGAGAGTTATAAGTGTAATATGAATTTAACAATAGAATACTTAAATTGTAATTACTGCGATTAAAAAAAGAATATCTAGTGTAATTCAATCCATGGAGAATCATGCATGTGTTTAATATGGTGGTTTGTCAGTCAGTAGTAATGTATAACGTCGAAGTATGAATTAAATTATTTTCTTTCGAATGAATTAGTGAGAGTGATCAGTCCGAAAAAAAATGCGTGATATTTGCCGAGGCCCCCCCTCTCCCCAACGTAAGATTAGATGAGATTTAACTCGACCCCCTCTCCCCCTTAAACATCTCACGTAATTTGTGGACGCACCCTTAACAAGGATAACATTTTTAGAAAGATTTTTATCTTGTTAAGCCAAAGAATTATAACTTCTTATGCGCGTACATAAGTACACATACTTTTTTAGGGTTCCGTACGTAAAAGGTAAAAACGGGACCCTAATACTAAGCCTCCCCTGTCTGTCTGTCTGTCACCAGGCTGTATCTCATAAACCGTGATAGCTAGAAAGCTGAAATTTTCACAAATTATGTGTTTCCGTTGCCGTTATAACAACGAATACTAAAAATAAAAAATGAAAATTGTAAGGAACCCCATACAATAAACCTGTTTTTTTTTGTGTATTTTTCATAACATTAATAAGGGTAACAATAGACGCTTAAAATTTTCACAGAATCTTTATTCTTATATAATACCTTTCAAAATAAATCTATAGGTACATATAATAAAATCGTAGAAATATCAAAACTGTACATTGAATATTTTTTTAAAAGAATGCTTGGGGCATGGTCTACAATCGATATCGGAGCCAAAAATATAATTTTTAGAATTTTTGTCTGTTTGTCTGTTTATCTGTTTGTCTGTATGTATGTCCGGGGTAAACTCAAAAAGTACTGCATGGATTTACTTCAAATTTTGCATGAATATTACTAACAGGTCGGGTCAACATATAGGCTACATATTACCACGCTATCACCTACGGGGGAGGAGCTGTGCGGAGTAAACGAAGTCCGCGCGAACGAAGTCGCAGGCGACGGCTAGTAATTAAATAAAAGTAAATGTTAAAATTCTCCCATACAACAAATGTGATTTTCAAGCAATATTTTACTCGATCTTAATAAACAGGTAAAAACTGGAATAGGGACTCGCACTTGGCCGGTTTTTTATATAATATGAAACATTATTATCGAAACGGTACGTCTTTCTCCAGGTCTGTGTTCCAGTGAGCCGGGCGGCCTGCCCTCGGAGTTGAAGTCGGACGCGCCCGCCGACATACAGACGAATACCAACGGTACGTTTGCATACACACACGCATACGCACACAAAATAACTAACATCAAGGCACAAGAACACGCACATTTATAGACATACACACGTATATTTTCCCTTACTCTAATACACACACACACACACAAACATACAAAAGAACAAACGTTTAGACACAGAAACGTACATTTATAAATATACACACGACAGTTTCTCCCTTACTCTAATACACATACACACACATACACACACACACACACACACACACACACACACACAACAGAACAAACGTCTAGACATAGAATTGCACATTTGTAGATATACACTCTAATACACGCACACACTCTAATTTCTCCCTCACTCTAATGCACGCACACACACACACACACACACACACACACACACACTAACTCACATACAAAACAAACGTCTTGACACAGAAACGTACATTTATAGTAATACACATGAAAGTTTTTCCCTCTCTCTAATACACACACACACATACACACACACACAAAACAAACGTCTTGACACAGAAACGAGCATTTATAGTAATACACATGAAAGTTTCTCACTCTCTCTAATATACACACATACACAAAAAAACGAACATCTAAACACAAAAACGTACGTTTATAGACATACACACATAAGTGTCTCACGCCGTTTTCCCCGTTCCCCGCCGTTCCGCCGTGTTCCACGTGTTGGTTCCGGGCTCCTTTAAAGAATAGACCAACTGCCGTTCTGCCAGGCAGGTCGTAAAAGGCGACCGATTGGCTATGCGAGTCACTACCATCGTGGCTACTAGGTGGTAGAGTTCTGCATTGTCTCGCCCGGCCTCGCCCGCCTTACCTATTCCTGCCGCAATAGCTTATCGCTGTCGTGTTCCGGTTTGGAGGGTAAGGTAAGGACCCATCTGCTTGTTTGCTATCTTATGATAAAAAAACGCTCTCTAATACGTGTATATGTATGTGTATACAAAGTTTTCCCTTCACGTATTAGTATATAGATACACACATATAAGTTTCTCCCTCTCTCTTCATGTACTTTAGAATTTGAATAAATAATTTCCAGGCCAAGTCAACCAAAAGCTGCCCAACAACACGAGCACGAGCGTGAGCGCGAACACGAGCGCGAACACGAGTCACGCGAGCACGAACGCAAGCGGCGCGAGCGCGAACCTGAACACCACCTCCAGTACAAGCACCGTGAACGGACCGAAGAAGAGGAAATGCTCGGAGACAGAGGTTAAGGAGGAGACGGTTGAAGAAGATGGACTGTACTACGGCGAACTTGACCACGACCACTTACATTACCACGAGGTACTATACGTTTTTTTAACTTCACGCTACGTATACACGGATACTTTTAAAGTTCCGACCAAATTATCTGAGGCGGTTCAGAATCGATATGTTCGTTTTATTTAATAAAAAAAATATTTTAAAAAAAATTATCCTACACAAAAAACAAAACGCATGGATATAATTTTATAATTAGGTGCTCCATAGACCTACAATAATATTGTGCAATATTTCGTATTGTGCAGTATTATTGACCGTTTAGGACAGAGTTCCCCAAACTTTTTTGTGTCGTAGACCCCTTGCCATGTTTTTCCGTGTTGGGTAGACCCACTACTTGCCTAATATTTATTTCCTGTAAATTTCTAACTGTAGTAAAGTTTAGTTTCAAAAACTTAAAGTAAAAACACATGTTAATTTATAAATTTATTTTTTATTTCAACGACTCCCAAATTTTTTTTCGGTGACGCAGACCCCTTGCAGGTTGTCATATACCCCTAGGGGTCGATATAGACCACTTTGGGAATCACTGGTTTAGGGTTAATGAAGATTGCACAAAGATTGAACGAAAGCTTGAGCAAGTTTAATTTTTATTGCGCAATTAAATAAATTAAATTAAATTAAATATTATTTTTTTCTTGCACTGTGTAGGCTTAATATTGCGCAATATTTTTTATTTCAAAGTATGGAGCGGTCGCATTTGGTCAGTGTTTAATGTATGGTCGTGTCGTAAATTTAAGCAAAATGGCCGACAAGACTGCTATATAAGATAAAGAACGGTAGTTTTTTCTTGAGCGTATAGAATTGTATAGAGATTTATGTAACAAAATCACCAGCATGGTTGCCGCTAAAACTTTGTCGTCAGACATGTTGCTCGCATGAAAATATTGATCAGACTGGTTTGTCAATTGTCAATTATGTATAGCTAGCGATCAGTACAATCGACGTAATCGATCATATAGCAAAGAAGAATTTCGCCGCCTTGAGCCTGTCGACACTAGCTCAGCGGAAGAGCGTCCCGGCTTTAGGGAAATGGTCGCAGGTTCAAATCCCGCGTGTCGATATTTTTCTTTGCTGTTTTTAAGGTTTTTCCAGATTCCCAAGCACGGGGTGAGTGCTATAACACAAAAATAATTAGAAATACGAAAGTACTGATCAAAATTATAAATGTGAATTTCATCTGTAACGATGAACTCATTTAACTAGTTATACGTATGTATAGCTGGCGATCAGTACAATCGACGTAATCGATCATATAGCAAAGAAGAATTTCGCCGCCTCGAGCCTGTCGACACTAGCTCAGCGGAAGAGCGTCCCGGCTTTAGGGAAATGGTCGCAGGTTCAAATCTCGCGTGTCGATATTTTTCTTTGCTGTTTTTAAGGTTTTTAAGTTTTTTTTGTCAATTGTATTAAGTGAATTTATTGAACGTTTGGAATCAAAGGTGGTATTCAATATTATTGCACAATAAAAGTATTGTGCATTGTTATTATAAGTCGCTTTACGCAAAAATTTGAACTAAAAATATTTTACTGCCTTCAACCAAATTAAAAATAATCGGGAAACATGTACTAGAGCGACAGATTACATAATAGTTACTATCGTAAATATAGGTAAATGTAAAATGACACCTTCTATTCCGCCCCGCGCCTAGCGCAGAGCGAAATGCCACTACTCCTCCCCCCCCCAACTATTAGTCAAAACAACGCACTAAGCCGAGGTCCGGTCTCGCAGGAGACAACTCTTAGCGCGGGTGTTTATTGCCCAAATTTAAACTTAAACTCTGGCTGAGCACTCTGCTCGCCCAAAAAGCCCGGTTACGCAGTAACGACCCTTAAGGTCAACTGCAATAGTCATTTCGAAAAAAAAAAAAAAAAAGAAAGACACACTGCCAGTATTACAATTTACAAGATTGGGTGTATACAATTCATGCATTTAATGGGATATTTTAACGAATATTTTTATTAGTTTTTTGTAATATTTTACAGTAATCATTAAACGCGCTTTCAATTCAATATTTAGTTCCTAATTTTAAAATTTGGTCGGATCTTTAAAAGTAACCCTATATAGATAAAGAAATTACTGATTTTTTCTCCCATTTTCTAAAATCATTTTTTCACCAGATCTTCACGTTTTGAGGTCCTATGAACCTTTTTACAATGACGATGTATGTCTGTGTGTATATGTGTGTATGTATGTAACATCTATACATATAATAAAATCGTAGGAAAGTCAAAAGAGTACATTGAGTATTTTTTTAAAAGAATACTTGGGGCGTGATCTACAATCGACATCGAAGACAAAAATATAGTTTTTAGAATTTTTGTCTGTTTGTCTGTTTATCTGTCTGTTTGTCTGTATGTATGTCCGGGATAAACTCAAAAAGTACATCATGGATTTACTTCAAATTTTGCATGAGTATTACTAACAGGTCGGGTCAACATATAGGCTACATATTATCACGCTATCACCTACGGGGGAGGTGCTCTGCGGAGTAAACGAAGTCCGCGCGGACGAAGTTGCGGGCAACAGCTAGTAATATATAAACGTCTCGTAACAAATGATTACGAAAATGATTGATCGAAACGCGGTGAAGGCATTCGATTGAATTCCACTCAATTCAGACTTTCGGAAAATTTTAACTAATTCAGTCATAGAGATATTAATAAATTTTGAAAAAGCCTCAAAAAATTTTGGCAAACAGAAATTTTTTAAATAAATTCCAGGTTAAATGTACTAAATGAGTACAAAATCTAGTCAGCTCTTTTCCTCAAAAGCTGCATCCATTGCATAAATTGCATCAAAATCGGTTTATCCGTTCGAGAGTTATCGTTGACGAAAAATAAAAAAAAAAGTGTTTTTTCCACATAAAAGAGATTTTTTAAGAAATATTTTTTTTATTTTGTACAATATTTTAGTACTTAGAAAACTACGTCAAATATCATTTAAAAGTCAAAATCGAATCAAGTTTTCAAAAGTTACAGCTTTTCAAATATTAATATTTTGTTGTTTACAGCAAAACCAATTCGTATTAATAAAATAAGTCTGAATGTTATTACCACCGATTAATTTCTAAATCTAATCAACTCTTTTACTTAAAAAAACTGCGTCAAATACTGTGAATTGAATCAAAATGGATTGATTCGTTCGGTATTTATCAATGTCGAAAATTTTTGTAAAAAAATTAAAATTAAGAAGTACCACACATTCTACCAAACGGCATGCAATATTAAAATTTACAAATTATATTAAATGTTTATAAAAATTACTTGTCTCTTGTTTCCATACTTATTTACTTAAAATACCATTTAGCATTCTTACTCTTAATATTCTGATATTTAAGTCATTTGTATTTTTTTTATAATAATCAAATATTCTATTATAATATCCAATGTCAAAAGAAAAAAAGAATTAAAAAATTGTAATATTATACATACATGGCACATTTAAAAAAATTATATTAATGCTAAATACTACATTATTATTTATATTGTTATTGTAAGATGTCAATTTGAGGATTTAAAAAAAATATATAATTTTTAAGATTAGTACAAAAAGTTTTTGTACAAAAAGTTTCTTTGACATTTCGACCTCATTTTCCAACCTATCGATTTTGTAAATAATACAAAATTTTAGGCTTAAAAAATGTGGCTAATAGTATTCGAAAGAACAAAATCGACCATTATTTTGAAAATAACTAATCTTTCAAAAATTATAATACTGTCATTTTTACAAACTTTAGATTTTTGAACTCTGAGCTCAAAATCTAAGCTTTAGTATTGCTTTTGCTCCTCTGAGCTTAAAATACTTCATTTTAGTGGGAAGTTTTAGGGTGACTTGCAGAGTCAACAGGTTAACAGATTTTTTTCCTATCATTAGATAGCAAACACGCAGATGACTCTTCTGAGAAGAAACCATCGCCTATAGACACCTAAGATGTTAATAGTGCATTGCTATCGATGTGGCGAGATGGCAATGATAAATGCATATGTCTACCGGCTACCTTACCCTCTAAACCGGAACACCACAATGACAAACGTTGATGATATTGCGGCAGGAATATGTACGGCGGTGGTACCAAATACCCGTATGAGACGTTTTAGAACTCTTACACCTAATAGCCACAATGGTAGTGACTCGCATAGCCAATCGGTAAACTCTTACGACTAGCCTGGCAGAACGGCAGTTGGTCTATTCTTCAAAGGAGCCCGGATCAACACGGGGACATACACTTTCCCTGTGTTTTCGATCACTTGCCTATTCCTATCGCAATAGCGTCAGTGCTTGTCACTGCCAATTTCTGGTTAGGAAGGCAAGGTAGCCGGTAATCTTGTGCATGTGGCATGACACTAAACGGTAGAAATTATTTTGGTACCACCGCCTTACGTATTCCTGCCGCAATACCGTCAATGCTTATCATTGTCGTGTTCCGGTTTGGAGGGTAAGTTAGTCGATGGACTTATGCATGTGGCATTGCCATCCCGCCACCCTAATACCAACGCACGATTAACATCCTTGGTGTCTATTTGTTTGGTTTCTCTTCCATCAGGAAAGCCATCTGCTTGTTTGCTAATTTATGATATAATAAAATGAATTTTATCTGATCAACATGCTGTAGCTAACTGAGCAACATGTCACTTGGTTCAACACGGCGAATTTTTTTGTTTTTTGAATTGTGATCGATTACGAACTAACCGCTTTTCTCATTTCGTGCAAGACTAAGTACGTTCGTATTGGCTAGTGTTAGGCAGATTGTTAACAATGGTATTTTGTGGACAGGATGACGAGCCAGGAAAGCCGGGGAGCAGCCTGGGACAGACTTCCGGTAAGTAATTACATGACCTATTACATCACACACTACACGCTAACCACCTTCACTACTGTGACGACACTTGTTGAATATATATATATATATATATATATATATATATATATATATATATATATATATATATATATATATATATATATATATATATATATATATATATATATATTTGAAGTCTGTTTGGACTTGATATATGGCACTCAATTCTCTCTGACTACCTCTCTGTAATGGATTTGACATGAAGATATGCAATATTTTTTTAACAGTGGCGTAACGTGCCTTGGCGGGGCCCCGTATAAAAATTTGTTTGGGGGCCCTTATGAAGGAAAGGGATTTCTCACGAAAGAAAAAAAATGTTTGCATAAAATTAAAAGAAATATTTATTCATCATAATTATCTATCTGTCATACGTTCCAAATTTTTTTTAAACAATTGAAATTAAATATACAGTCTGCTTAAAATTGGCACGCCATTTGTCTGACAAAGTAGGTTTAAGTTCATAATTTGTAATTAAATAACATCTAACACATTGTTACCCTACTTGAAGCTAATAATTGATTGATTGATCTGCTTACCTTTTTAGAAAAAAAGCTTTTGTTGGCTTTTGCCATTTGGGGAGTTTTTATTAGTTTTTCCTTATGCACGTTGGAGGCCCCCGTCACCCGGGGCCCCGTATAAAAGATATGGCAGATACGGTGGTACCTACGCCCCTGTATTTTAATATTACCTTGGTATAGTAACACAAAATGTAACAAATGAAAGCCTTAGATAGATATATTTTGTTGTTTAGAGCAAAATCAATTCGTAATAATAAAATAAGTTTGAATGTTTATTACCACCGATTAATGTCTAAATCTAATTAACTCTTTTACTTAAAAAACTGCGTCAAATACTGTGAATTGAATCAAAATGGATTGATTTGTTCGGTACAATGTCGGTCGGTCGATCGGTCAATGTCGAAAATTTTTGTACAATCTTTGACATTTCGACCTCATTTTCCAACCTATCGATTTTGTAAATAATAAAAAAATTTAGGCTTAAAAAATGCACGGTGGAGGCCCCCGTCACCCGGGGCCCCGTATAATAGATTTGGTAGATACAGTAGTAGCTACGCCCCTGTTTTTTAATATTACCTATAGTAACACAAAATGTAACAAATGAAAGCCTTAGAAAAAATGGTTTCCTTGAAATCGTAGCCGCCTCAGTACCGAACAGATACGACATCAAAGATGTGCCACTTTTGACAGGACATGGTATTGCCCAGTTTAAAAAATTTGCCAAATTTCAGGGAAACTGAAAGATAAATACGAACATTTTTAATTACAAAAATATTTATATTTCCATAAATAGAATTGTTTCAATATTTTTTGTATAATATTATCGACCTACCTATATGCTGCTTTCGGAAAAAATAGGATTTTGTTCCTCAATGTACTGTTTTGGTCAACTGGCACCCAAGAAAATAGGAATTAGATTTATTGCTGAGCAGCCTATTAAATATACTACGTGTTTTTTCATACCACGGTTGGATTTGGATGCAGGATCGGATTATATAGGCACTGGGACAAAAAAGGACCATTGACCCGTAATTATTTTCGATATAAAATAAACAATTTTTTTCTTACCTCTGTATGAAGAGTCGTAATTACCCCTGGAGGTGTCTACCTTTTTTTTGCGAGGGTCCCTCCCTTGTGAAGACTCCGCGGTTATAGCCTCGTATTACCTTGTGCTGGTCCCGGGCTCCTTTGAAGAATAGGCCAACTCTCGTTCTGCCAGGCAGGTCGTAAAATGCAACCGATTGGCAATACGAGTCACTATCATCGTCTCTAGTAGGTGGTAGAGTTATGCATTGTCTCGCCGGGTCTAATACTAGTGCCTGTCATTGTATTCTGGTTTTCAGGGTAAGTTAGCCAGTAAACTTATGCATATGGCAAAAGATCTCACCACGAGATAGCAACCCACCATTAACTCTTTCCATCAGAAGACCTATTTGCTTGTTTGCTATCTTATGATATAAAAAAGTAACCTCGCTCAAATCCGGTCCTGTTTTCATACCAAGCTCAAACAGTAAAACTGCGGGGACGATATCAATTATTTACGTATACAATATACATGTACAATTGAATTCAAATTACTTATAGTTTTTAATTGTGATTTTAAAAAACTTTGATAACTACTACCTTTATAAATATCGTGTTAAGATTCTGTATTTTTCTTTTATATTTTTAACAAAACGATATATCTTATAACTACTCTATTTTATACAAATCTACTGTATTTTACACAAATCTACTGTATTTTACGAAAATCTACCGTATTGAATACAAATGTACTGTTTTAATACAAACTTACTGTATTTTACGCATATCTATAGTTGATTGTATATAGATCCACTGTATTTTCTACATCCGGTATTATACAATATTATACTATATTGTGTTTCTTGCACTGTTGCATCTACTTATTGTGTTTGATTCAAAGTTACTGTATTTTACGCAAATCTGCTCTATTGTATACAAAACTAATGCGTATACACTAAATACAGTAATACTGTATTTTTACGACAATTTTTCTATATATTTTGTGAGAATTTTACACATGGTTTAAAATTAAAATTTAAAAAAATATGGGATATATAAATGTTTTGGAGTTACATAATAAGAATACAAAACCTACACGTATAAAATTGATTTTTTTTGAAATGTGTGTGTGTGTGTCTATTTTGCGCTGTACTCGGGTCGCAATAGTGTTTAAGAAGAATTTACCTATATATAAATGAATGTCTGTAAGGTAGGCCGTTTTACAATATTAAATTAGTAGAATTCCAATGTGTTTCAGTAGAATTTGAACCATGAATGTAATATTTGTTTTACATTTATTTTTTTTTGTTTTGTTGCAAAGGTTATCTTACAGACATGTCATTTGTCGTTTCATTTTGTTTTTAGCTGACATTCATGGTTCATTCCACCTTCCCGTCCAGATAACCACCTGTCTTATCCCGATCCGTTATCCGTACATCGTAACTTATCTATAAATAAATTGAAATATAAAAACTATAATATTAAAAAAATTTTGTTTTTTTTATTTGTATAACAAATACTTTAAAAAACTATTTACCGATCTTAATTTTTTTTTCTATTAGAAAGCTACGCTTATCTAAGGGAAATTTAGACAATTTTTTTTACCCGTTGAAGTAAAAGAAAGTAATGATTTTGGATCGCCTAAATGAAATCGCGAGTAACAGCTATGTATGTTTTCTTTTTAACATAATATTATGAAAAATAAAATTAAAATTAAGTGTATGGTAGATAAGGTAATATTAAGTTAAATTAAGTTTTTTTTCTGATTGATTTCTTGCCTTAATAGGCCAAATATGTGAGCCTTCGATGTTAATGTCAGACAAGATCTTCATGTACCATATTTGATGCAATAAAATAATTATTATTATAAAAAAATAATTTTTGTTAGTATTTTATGCGCTGTCACTCCGTTTCACGTTTCAAATTATTGCTTGCGCTGATGTTACCTTAGTACAGTTAACTGACAGTAGGTGGTGCGTGAGTCGTCTCGCAAATCTTTTGAGAATCATTACCGGATACCAGATAGTAATAATGAATATAAAAAAATAAAAATTTATTGAAGTGAATCAAAATGACGTAAGTTTACATTTACCAGCTTCAGTGTGACACACCTGATTGACTTACTCATTTACGAGTGTTCAACTTTAACCATTGAACGGTTGAGGTTTAGAAATGCCTATCAGATAAGGGTTAATGAAAATTGAACCACTATAAAGATATAATTAAGGCGAGACATTGCGACAAACGGGAAAAAACTGGTTTGTTAAATCACGTTTTTTGGTATTGATTGTAAAATAACAATTTGACAAAAATTACACGATATACCTGAACATATTATCTAAAGAATGTGCTAACTCATTACATGATGCTGTACTTTATTCGATCATATAAAATTCCGAAAACAGGCTAAGAAAGTCTCTAAAACATATAATTTGTTAATAATATTTCTAATCTTCCACATGATTTTTATACGGTGATATTTAGATGTAAATACAAAAAAGAATGTGCTAAATTTTAATTTTTAGCTGATGTCCTATATTTATTTATCCGAAAATTAACACGTTTCCCAGCGCTTTCAGAACATACCGCGCCACCCATTTTCTATAGAATTGACGCGCGTCGAAATACCTCGCCTTAAACCCCCCACTTCCTTTCCCATTTCATATTCTTTATACATCGCATGCTTAGATAATATCAATATCTAGTTTTAGTTCGACGAATGATACACTTAGAACAAAAATATAAACACACTATATGAAGCTATAATTATAAAAAATCTTACAAAGAAACATCTATAAATAAAATTTTCAAAAGCTTTAGAACGATAATCAGATCAAAGTGTTTTTTAATTATAGTTCATCTGAATGATGTCTGAAAGACGAGGAGAATGCTTAGCCCGAGTTTAAGTTAAATAGGCTTAGAGCTCGCTCTAAGGGTGTCTCCTGTGAGACCGAACCTTGGCTTAAGGTTGATGATAAGTAGGAGAGTAAGTGGCATTAACATTAAGACTCGCCAATAACTTTTGACACACGAAAGCCTGACTCGTCGAATGTTTGCGGGCCGAAACGCTGACATGTGTGTGTGTTTGTGTGTGTGTCTGTGAGTGAGTGAACTGTGAAGTGTAGGCTTTGATGGAGTCATCAGGATCGGATAGGCATCTCATGGTATTTTCAAAGCATTGACGCAGGTATTTCTACAACTGACGATTTCCGTAGAGGTTGACATCGCATTGGCCATTAACTTTTATCATTATTGATGATAATGCGTTATCCATCCGATGGCCATGGCTTGCTCTAGCCCTGTAGCGAGTTTCTGGCACCTAATTTTGAGCAAAGTTCTCGTGGAATCTTTTTCAATGTTGCCTGTCATTCCTCTAAATTAAAAGGCTTGTCTACGTTACAATCTATGTTGTAACTTTTTATGACATGAAAAATATCCGTAATACGGTCCCCATTTGAAGACTATTCTACCAGGCAGTTCGTAGATAGCGAAACTGGCTTTACATATAATTACCTGGTGGCTACTACGTGGTAGAGTTCTGGAAAGTCTTTTTCAGAGGAAGTTGAAGGTCTTAGTACTTACCTATTCAAGCCGCAATATTATCAACGCTTGTCACTGGCGTGTTCTGGTTTGGCGGATAAGGTAGCAGGTAAACTTATGCATGTGGCATTATCAGTCCGGTATTCGGATAGCAACGCACCATTAACACAGGCTGTGGTTTGTCTTTCCATTAGCGAAACCGTCTGAGTGTTTGTTTTTTTATGATATAAAAGTTAGATAACTCCTTTTGTTAATTATATCCATGTGCTAATCATCAAGTGGTCAGTTTAGCGCCTAACGTGGGGCAAACTGTTCGCGGGTTCTTTATTACTATTGTCCGTTTGTTTAAACTATGTCTTGTCTACGTTACAGTCCATGTACGTTTTTATAACATCAAAAATATCTATGGTGCTAGCGTAGCCGCGATGTAAGAGATTTGACCAATAAAAAGAAATTATATCTCATTCAACGCCACGACAACCGTTTTTCGTTGCGTCGCGTCGAATAAGCTAGATATAAAATCTTATCAAATCCCTCTTTTATCACGCGCGACATATCATATGTTATTTATTTTAAATATGCAGTTAAAAGTATAAACAAGTGTTCCAAATCTCGGTCATGTAAATATTTCTGAGTAAGTTTGTTTTAAATTAAACTTGTCTAAGAATATATTTGTGTCTGTAGTCGATCGGTCACGTCATGAGGGTTAATACCAATGATTAATTGTAGGTGCTTTGCACTGACCGCTTTTTGAGGAATATGTTATTAATTGATAATAATAATTTATGTCACTAACGTCGTGACCCCTATCACATAGTTTTGCAACGTCTTGACCGTCTTTGGTACCATCGTCTTACATATTCCTGTCGCAATAGCGTTGCTAATATTCCGCCATATGAATAGTACCTCACCATTAACATCTTTGGTGTCTATAAATTATAGTTGTCTTTTTTCATCGAGATAACCATCTACTTGCTTATATAAAAAAAGTCTAGCGATACCGTCTCTGATGTAGACACGTGTGGTGGATTCGAATCTCGGATTGGCAAATTCTTTTGCAATAAACCTGTTAGAATTCATTATATCCGAGACTGGATTGTTTGGTCTCTTGTCACATTAGGATAGTTAATGCCGTTGTCTAATTGTGAGTCCATTGCATCTCTGCCTACGTCCTCGGGGATACATGTGTGATGGAATTTTTACATGTATCTCAATGTAACTTAATCCATTACATTAAAGCATTCAGATGTAATGAGAGTAATTTACAAGTAATGTGAATAATCTGCACTTTGAGAGATTATACAGGGAGTCTTGAAATCTTACTCCATTGAATTAGATAAATTTGGAAACTGCATTTTAAAATAGGTATTGCAAATAAACTCAATAAACTGGAAATACAAGTTAGCTTATTTGCAATACCTCTTCCATTGACTCGATTACAGCCTCAACAATACCACTTATATCTGTTCTCCGATTCTCGAGTTTTGCAGGAATTCGTAATAGACTTTTTTATTATTTATTTATTTTTGATTGCTTCATTGGTCTTGTGGAGCCTGTTCAGCTCAGATCATGATTCGATTTTTGTTTCAAGTACGGTTACTGGGTAATTTTTACTTGGAAAAATCTCTGGTTCTCATGTCAGTCTCATGTTCTGATGGTCAGCTGTACACTGCCGTACCTCTGAAAGAAACGTATAGTTGTTGTTTCAGGTAATCGCAAATCAGATGAGATGATACAGTTGGCAAAATGAGCGTTTGAGTTCTCCTATTTTGCCAAACAGTACATAGGTTAATTGTGATATTAGACGTATATTGATGTCCATTTCACTCTACCTGTCAACAACATACAAGAGAATTGGCATAACAATATTTATTTATTACTATGTTTATTTTCCTAATATTACGGTTGTTATATGCCATCTAGTGTGACGGGTGAAAATCTAACATACAATTAGTAATAATGTCTAATAAGTAACAATTATTATGAGCATATTTATTGGAATTAAATACATATATAATTTCTTGGTTTGGTGATTCCTTTATAGGACTAGTAGACGCAGATAGAAGTCTAACTGTACGTTGTGGATATACCAAAAATCGGACCAAACGGTTTTACAACTATTTTTTGGTTTCGAGTTACCAAGGTTTGGAATGAACTGCTTGGGTCTGTTTTTCCTGATAAATACAGTTTAGGAACCTTTAAATATATAGTGAACGGGTTTATTTTGGATGGGCGTGTATCACCTTCGTCTTCATCGACATCTTCCATCAGGTAAAATGGAAGACAGACGCCTATTCCAATTAAAATGAAAAAAGTAGTATGCTACTATCATATTGTTTAATTGTTTTGCCTATAAAATCTTCGAGACAATACAAGATCATATATTTTGGTCAGGAATTCACAAAAAATATAATACAAATCCCAACTTGATTTTAATGGAAAATACTTGAGTATTTTCTAATTTTATTATAATGTCGTTATTTGAACCAACCTGTATGTTAACGACTAGATATTTAAACTAGTATCAAACATTTTATGTGTGTGCGTGTGTACCATTCGTCAAACTAAATTAAAGTTTCAAGAAGTGATAATAATATAGAGATAATATTATATCATAGAGTAGGCGAGATATAAGCAAAAAGAAAGTAAGTGAAAATGTACCGTTGATAAAAAGAGAAAGAACTTAAATTTAGTATACATGTTTCACTTTAATAACGCATGCGCATTATATAATCGTATCTAACTGGCTTCTTTTGTAAATGACGCGTGAAGCTGTTATGTTTTTTATAATGTTTTATTTATTTATTTGCATTCCACGATGTAATATAAGTTAATCACAAAATAATCGTCATTCTTTGTGGACCCAGCAGGGCACAGCAAATATTTTTTGAATAGAGGATCCTAAATTTTCATTATAATTAATCATATTTAAATTTTTATCAATAAAAATATATTTCAATATTATGTTTCTCTGTTGCGTATGCATCTCTAAAAACAGAAATGTTTACTAAATTCATTATCCTTTTCTCTCTATAGACGGAATTATTTTTAGCTTAGCTTGCCTTCTCTATTTATAATACCTCTATGGATAGTATGTAGTGTTGAATATAAAGTTGTTTTGAACGTTTCAGGTTCTAAGCCGTACCTTCGTGTGAAACCGGAAAGCGAGCTCTTCTTTCAAAACAAATTACAACAACTCGCAAACTCCCAGTACATGAGCCGCCTCTCCAAAATGAACGCAACGGAAATCCAAAACGAATTCTCGAAATACGGTCTCACAAACATGACAGAGGACTACTCCCAGAAGAACTCGGAAAATGATTACTATAAATCGTGGCTGGAACAAAATGGCGAACTAGAAGTGTCACTCCTTAAAGCAAGTCAAGTGAAAAAATCAAAAGCAGACGTCAAAAGCCAAAAATCAGAAGTGGAATTAATACCCCGTGCCAAGGATACCAGTAAAGAAATTTACCCGAAAGTTGTGGAAAAAACGCGAAGACGTGGAAGGCCGCCAATATTTAAGGATAAAAACATCGATATTGGTGAAACGGTTTTGAAAGCGGATTTAGATCAGTTTTTGGAAGGAAAAGAAGTTAGCTCTTCGGGACTGTCAAGGAAAGATCTGGAAAGAGTCATGATGGGAAAGTTTAACCCGAATAGACGGTATTCTAACGAGGCGATGTGGGCCGCTTTGATGGATGTTAAGAAAGGCGGAAGTATATACAGGTGAGTTTAATATGTGAATGTAACAAACACATACAAAACTCCACACCACTATACCACAGTATACTGGAGACTGACAGTAGTCAATCTACATACATGTTATATTCAAGCAACGCACACATAGACACCTCTCACGGACGCAATATCTCTGAATGGTTCGGGACAGTTTGTTCCGCACCAGTCGGAGATATCGCGTCCGTGAGAGATGTCTCTGAGTGCTATGCTCGAATATTACTTGTACGGAACATTGACTTCTGTTAGTTTCTAAGTATTCTGTGACTATACGTCCCGTTTTAGGTAGTATTGTACCGCTCTCAGGCTGTATGTCCCACTGTCACCAGCGAGAGAAAAAAAAAATTGCGTATAGAAATGTTCCGACAAGTTATTTGGATTAATTCCTGCCACCGAATTCCATCATCGGAAATCGCATCAAAATTTGAAATTCCATCCTCACCATCTCGATGTCTGGAAATCCACAACTGTGCGTTTCTCCCAGCACTTTTTACCTCGCACTACTCTGTTGTGGAATCAATTACCGGCAGGGGTGCTTCCAAGAAGAGCTTACTCATTCTTAAAAGGCCGGCAACGCAACTGCAAGACCTCTGGTATTGCAGATGTCCATGGGCGGCGGTGATCACTTACCTACCATGTAAGTGAAACGTGCATCTCCGATCCTTTGCCTCTTCTATGAAAAAAAAAGAAAAATTGAATTTGTGCAAACAAACTAGTAAGTCTAAATAAGTTAATTAAATATTTATTCACCTATTCAGACTGCTTCGCGATCTAGAAATTAGCCTATTCGACTCAGATCAAGAGGTCCCGATTTTAATCTCCGTGTCGGAAAAAAGTGTAAGAGGTTTTTTCAAGGTTTATCTCGAAAATCCAAAATCTCAGTAGCGGCTCGGAGTCTAGCGGTTAATGTGATACACTCCCATGCCTCGGATGAGCACGTAAAGCCGTCGTTTCCGGTATCGAGAATAGTCGATAATAGTTGGTTTCGGGCTTTATCTTTGAAGAATAGGCAAACTGCCGTTCTGCCAGGTAGGTCGTAAAAGGCGACCGATTGGTTATACGTGTCACTACCAATATGGCTATTAGGTGGTAGAGTTCTGCATTGTCTCGCCCGGGTCTGGTACCACCGTCTTACCTATTTCTGCCGTAATAGCGTCAATGCTAGTCACTGTCGTGTTTTGGTTTGGAGGGTAAGGTAGCCGGTAAACTTATGCATGTGGCATTAGACCTCGCCACAAGATAGCAACGCACCATTAACATCTTTGATGTCTATAAGCGATGGTTGACTCTTTCCATCAGGTGACCTATCTGTTTGTTTGCTATCTTATGATATAATAAATAAAATGTCTGTACCAAAAAAAATCATTATCAACTCAGGTTTCACTTCGCAACTGAAGCATCATCAGGACGAACACTACTTTGCACAACATAAGCCAACCTTTGACTCGTGTTGAGTAAATACATTTTCATTTTCACGGGACGATTGTACCGCTGGGATTGTTTTTCGGTCTTTCGATATAGTAACCTATATATGTGACGGGTCACGCCTGAATTTCTTAAATACCTTTTTGTTTACTTATGTCCATAAAAACATATTTTTTATTATTTCCAGAGCGGCCCAAACCCATAAAGTACCCCGGAAATCCCTTAGAAACTGGATGAAGCGATGCCACATAAAATCTTCATTCCCCATGCCACAGCAACTTAAACAATTTGTAGAGAATAGTAAGAAACAACGCGAATACAAACCTGACTATCAAACTCAAGAAACTACAAGTTATACTGAGAAAAACGAGGAATACGCTGAAATCGATTTCGGGAAACATTTCCTTTCTTTCACAGGGACACAGATGTCTAGTGAAGAAGAAAACGGCAAAGGAGATGAAAAGAATTTGACAGATAATGGGGAGAGCTGCGAGGATGGCAACACTGCGCTCAATATGTCATTACATGAATGAGTTCTTTATTCAAATTATTCAAAATTTTAATTTCGTTTTTATTTTGTTTCTTAACATAAACATTTATATTCAGGTCCAGTACAATACCAAAAAAACGTGCAATAATTTTATTTAAGAATGTATTAAAAAAATTGAAAAAAAATATTTCAATGAAAATAATGTGACTATTAATTTTCTAAATAATTTTTAGATATGAAAATATTCCAAATGTAAAACTTATTATTTTCTTTACCAAAGTGCAATTTTTCAGAGCATAGAATGAATTTAATGGAAGTGTAATTTACAAAATTACATTATGATTAATGAAAAACAAAACCAAATGGTTAATTACGCCATTAAAATTGTTGTATATTATATTACTAAATCGTCCTTTTAAAATATTCGTCTTTTTAAATCAAAGCTATTGGTTTTTCTTTATTTATCTATCGGATATCTCCCCATTATATAGGGGTGTGCAATCGACTGCCAAAGAAATGCAAAGAATATTGATTTATTTATTTAAGGGCCTGTTTTAGCGCCTTCTGATAAAACTAAGAATTCGACTGATAATGTATTAAAGAATTTCAATTATTTCATTCTTAACAAATAATATATGTATGACGTTTATACACCTATAAGGTGAAGAGTTTGCCGGCGCTTGAGTATTTAAAAATTTTATTTCTCGCAATATTTTGTCCAAAGATGACTTTATAGTAGTGCCCCCTTACGTTTTATATTTTTATTGATTTTAAATTTGGCAACACTAATGTTAGAGTTGCCAGTTTATACTATTTTGGCAAATTAAATTTTCTGTTTTGGTTAATTCGTTTCCCAAATCAGTGAAATTGTATTTTTTGCTAATTTAGTTTGACGCCTGGTAAACATTTCGAGTGTATTTTTAATTAATTGTGGTTAATATAAGAAAAAAGAAATTTATTGATGTGTTAACATTTTGTATGTAGAAAATATTCCTGAACGTCTATATTTTAAGACGATCGATTACAACATTCGAAAACGTTTACCAGGTTATTGTTTTGATATTGATAGATTTTACCATTTTGGTATTTTTTTACCAAATTGGTAGTTTCTTTTTATCTGTTTAGTAGTAAAATTCTTATAGGGGCATCTTTATTTATTAATTTTAGTTATAATTTGTATTATTAAGTGTATATTAGTTAATGTTAGGGAGATAGAAATACGTGAAATTGGCCTTTTTGAAAAATCGTGTGCTTGTACGGACTTCGTCCAAGGATAAATAAAAGACTTAAAAATGAAATTTTAGAGTTAATCGAGTAGGTTATGTCAGACTGTTCAGCGGCTTTTGTATATACATAATAGAATTATTTTCCTTGGCTTTGAAAAAAAAACACAGAAGAAATCAATATAACTTTCCGCGAAATCATCTACTTCGACTTTGAGTTGTATACATACTAATATTATTAATGCGAAAGTAATTCTATCTGTCTGTTTTTTTGTCACGCCTAAACCAATAAACAGATTTAGATGAAATTTGGTATAAAGATAGCTTGAAACCCGAGAAAGGACATAATATAGTTTTTATCCCTGAAATCCTACGGAAACGGGAACTATTTTTTATATCATAAGATAGCAAACCAGCAGATGGGTCTCCTGATGGAAAGAGTCAACCATCGCCTATAGACACCAAATATGTTAGTGGTACGTTGCTATCTTTTAACGAGGTCTAATGTCACATGCATAAGTTTACCGGCTTCCTTACCCTCCAAAACGGAACACGACAGTGACAAGCATTGACGCTATTGCGGCAGGAATAAGTAATACGGTGGTACCAGACTCGAGACAATGCAAAATTCTACAGCCTAGTAGCCACAATGGTAGTGACTTGCATAGCTTATACGGGATTGTCACTCTTTTAAACCAAGGTCATAAGGCGTAACTTTGGCTTCTTTTATTTTTTTTTCCACGCGGACGAAGTCCCACGGCTTCTTAAATGAAATATAAAAAAAAAATACGATTGGTTATAATTAACGAATATACCAATGAATTTAGAATCATGTTATTTGAATCGTAATTCCGGTGTTGGTCAGAGCCATCTGCCATCCTCATGGGCGCCGGCAGCAGGGTGCAAGGGGCTCGCACCCCCTGGCAGAATACAAAATACACATAAAATAATAACAATATATGTGTTATTCTTAATTTTTTAGTGAATGGTATAATGTGTAGATGCTATGCACCCCCCTGAAAGTAATCTTGGCGACGCCTATGGCCATCCTGTCATGCAGTTCGTAAGAGGCGTACGATTAGATATACGTATCACTAGCATCTTGACTACTAGGTGGTAGAACTCAGCCACGTCACGCCTGGGTATTTGATACAACCACCCTACCTTTTCTTGCCGTAATAACGTCAATGCTTGTCAATATCGTGTTCCGATTTGGAGAGTACCCAGTGGCATTGCTATCCCGTTACGTGGACGGCAGCGTACTATTGACATCTTTGGTGCTTATCGAAGATGGTTGTTTCTTTCAATCAAAACTCATCTACTTGTTCGCTAACTTGTGATAAGGCGGTATTACCTATTCCTGCCGCAATAACATCAATAGCTTGTCAAATTTGTGTTCCGATGGAGTTAAAGTAGCCGGCAAACTGAATGTGGCAATCACATTTTGCCACAATGATAGCAACGCAGGATTAACATCTTTGTTGTTTATAGGCGATGATTGTATCTTTCCATCAGAAGAACCATTAGCTTGTTTGCTATCTTATGGTTAAAGATTTTCGTTTCCTTTCCATTTGTTCTAGAACAATAAGTTTTCTTACACTCTGCCATAGGTTTCTTTGTATGTTGTACAAAGGCAGTTGGAACAGTGAGTATATTTATAATAATTTATTTGTTAATTCATAATATTAATATTGTACTTAAATGTTTTGTTTTCGCGTCATTCTAAGTGATCGATTAGCGCTATGGCTGACTTGGATTATATAAATGTGTATTATCCTATATACTGCTATACGTTAAATAAAAAAAAAAACGTGTTTTTTTATTTAACGTACAAAAACATGTAACGAATAAAAACGTTTAAAAAAGGCATTAATTTAACGGTCCCTAAATATAATGATATGTCAAAAACAGAAGAGCGTAATTAAAGTTCAAATCGCTCTAGAAAAAATGCAATGATTTATTAGATTTAGGGAGTTATTAAAATATTTATAACTCCCTAAGTACATTTTTAAATATTTTCCTAAAATTGGTAGATAAATTTTGCCGATTAAAATATTTAATCGGAAGTAATATTTTAATTTTATTTTATGGTAACACAAAATTCGTTACACAAACGCTGCTGCTGGTGGAACATAAGGATGTTCACTTTTAATTATTCGCAAAGTTTTATGGAAATTGAAAAGTAAATACGAACATTTTTAATACCATCATATTTTTATAAATGGTATCATTTTCTGCCTACTTATTTTTTATTTTTGGCCCTGCAAGGTTGGATTGATTTTGGCACTCACTATACATAGTTGAGTGTCGCCGTATTTTACCGAGCTGAAAACAATTAGTTTTTCATGTTCTTCTTATCGATAAATAAAGAAAAGTGTTACCATATTCAAAACTATAATTATTCCTAAAAATAAAAAATAATCTCATTGGTTTCTGTGTGAGATATACCGAGTTCACGACGATTAATTTTGATAGTTTTAGAACTATCCTTAGTTTGCCAACGCATTATTCACATCTACCCTACCTAGTACCTACCTAACCCTAGGCACCAAAGTTCCTAGAGTTGTATTTTACTATCAGTATAGCAATTTGCTTGTTTGATGTCTCATTCCTATAACCCATTTAAACAAAGATATCTTGAGAGGATCTCCCCATGATGATTCTTTCACATCACATCAGCCATAGCGCTACAAACGGCGTGTTCTTGTTCCTACGTTTGTATTTGTGGCAGTTTGTTCATAATTGGGATTTAGTTATCATCTTTACCTTTTATCTTTGTAGTATTTGAATTATTACTCATAATATTTTAACACTTGATAGTTGTTTAAGATTATGTTATGTGGTTTTTTACAATACAAGATAAAGACAGAAAAGTATGATATGTAACAACTTTTTTCTCATTTTACTGCAATCTGTAGAAGTGATTTCATGAAATGCAACGGAAATGTGTTGATCCGGTCTCCTTTGAAAAATAGACTAAATATTGTTCTATCGGGCAGGTCGTAAGAAACGACCGATTGGTGATACGTGTCACTACCATCGTGACTACTAGGTGGTAGAGTTCAGCGACATCTCGCTCGGGTATTTGGTACCACCGCTTTGCCTATTCCTGCCGCAATAGCGGTAATACTTGTCATTTTAGTGTTCTGGTCTGGAGTGTAACGGCCTGGCCACGGGAAATTTGCGCCCACGATTTTTCGCGCGGCGCGAACAGCGAAGCGTCTAGCGTCTGAAACAAATGTATAGGAAAGTACTAAACATGCAACGCGGCGTGGCGGCCGGCGGGGGGGGGGGGTGATCGACGAATTTTCGCCACCGCCGCCGGTTCGCGTGGC
Source organism: Apodemia mormo (assembly GCA_036924255.1). Classification (NCBI taxonomy): domain Eukaryota; kingdom Metazoa; phylum Arthropoda; class Insecta; order Lepidoptera; family Riodinidae; genus Apodemia; species Apodemia mormo. Next base: position 3,816,303 of record JAUPFN010000030.1, read on the forward strand.
CGGGCATTAAAGTAGCCGGTAGACTTGTGCACGTGGCATTGCTATTTCGGCATACAGATAGCAAAGCATCATTAACATCTTTGGTGTCTATAGGTTTCTCTTTCCACCAGGAGAGTCATCTGTTTGTTTCTATCTTATGATATAAAAAGATTCGAAAACATGGATTTGTACCATGATTCTGAGACGAAACCATTTGAAAATTTTTGCTGGGATTTTTTTTTACTTTTTTGCTCATATTTTATAATTCAACTTTGTATAAATACATGGGTTATTTATTTATAGTATATATAATACACTACATTACTTATTCTACAAAAATAGTAAAACTTAAGGAAAAATAAGCAATGTATGATGCGCCACACATAAAATAAACGCCTGGTAAATAAACACACATAAAATAAGCGTCGCACCCGCTGAGGTCTCGCCTCAGCGGGTGCGACGAGTCGAAGCGGTGTACGTTTTACATTGCGTGGTGTGAAAATAAGAAAAACTTATAAAATACAAATATTGCATTTCCCATAAAATAAGAAATTGCCATCATGATTAAAACGTAAAAATGATATGTTTTCTTAGCTAAGTGACTTAGCTGGTACAATCTTATGGCCATCTCTACCATTATGTGCGCTCATTGGTTAATTCAAATAGCACGCGCTCATTGGTCAGTTAAAATTCAAATAGTGCTCGTTTCCATGACTTTCTGTTACATACTTCCGTCGCATTTTACGAATCACTCCTACAGATTGCAAAAAAGCGAGAAGAAAGATTTTACACATTAATAACACCGACCTACAAAAAAGTTGTCTATACTTTTGACCGGACCTACCTATTTTTATGTATTTTGATGTGCTGCCAAAAATTGTATCCCAAATTGCAAAAATTTTTATGGTTTTTTGCAATGTACTCAAAATTTTTGAGGGTGTACCGGCAAAACTGATTTCAAATTCGGATTCAGCACGTCAAAATACATAAAGATAGGTAGTTCTAATCAAAAGTATAGACCCCTTTTTTTGGGCCGGTGTATATTTGAATTAGGTTGCCGGTGTAAGATTCTACATTTAACATAGAGTTGCCATCATCAAAAATACTGAACATTTAGTAGAATCGAGTTATCGGTGTCAGAATATTGTAGTAATATTTCAAATATTCTCAATCCAGAAAGTGCCTATTAGTATATAAATATATACATAATATTAACTGTAAGGCTATGTGTAGATATATATTGTAACGTTGTAAGCAGTATTATGTTTTATTTTGCGTTTAAATAAGAGTTTTCAAAGATTTAAAGAAAATAGATGTGTTTTAAAATCGTTTGCTATTTTTAATTAAACTTGTATAAATATATAAGTCGCGCCTCAAGAATAACGGTTCACTATAATTCACCTACGGTTCGTTATAATACCGACAGTTTTACACGTTTTCTGTAGTATGAAAAGGTTTCAATATTTATTACGAATGTAACCGCTTTTAATTTTATTTTAGATTAATAGAATCTAGAAAAGAACCAGTTCCAGCTAACAAACTGGTGATAAGTGATGCGTTCTAGGATATTCGATGAACTAAGAGCACCACCAGTGATTAGGCGTACCGATATTTTTATTAATTTGAATTTCATCAATTTTCCTTAAATCTGTGGCGTTTTCTGTACTTAAAGATGATATAATCGTCTCATGAAGTTAAGCGGCTTTTAGACGATCAATCTAGCAATTCAATACATTGTTGTAAATATTATCACGTGTACTTGTGTATTCAGTAGACACAGATACGTGGGAGGTACCACGTATGTATTTCTTGTGTAAAATCTGATAGTGAAACATGAACGAATTTTAATTTTCTGCAGGCTTTAATGCCAAAAATTAAAGCTATAAAACAACTTTAATGCTCTTTGGCCTTGAAGTATTAAACTTCATGTAATTATAGGGTTTTAATACAGTTTCAAATTATTTATGCATTGTGTCAAACAATAAAAAAAATAACAATTTAAATTAAACATTGACTTCATGGTACTAGCAAGCAATCAACAATACTTAAAGAGTCGCTTAAAAAAATTACGAAAAGATATTTTTTTTATATTTAGATATATTTTTTGACTGGTCAATGTAATTTAATTTGAAAAACTATGTTACTTGACAGGTGATACTATTATAAAAAAAACAACGGCTTGTGTATCATTAAGATTACTTATTCTCGGCGTCAATTAATACGATTTTGTAAAGTAACTGGTTTGATCGTCTAATGATCGCTTTAGAGGAGCTGGTGTCCTAGTACATACAGTGTTGCATCACTGGTTTTTTTTGGTATAAATATTTAACTGAAACTGTGAAACAGCATAAATATGTATTTTAATAAAATAAAAATGAAGTTCCATCAATTACCGGCGAGAGATAATATGATTGTGTTGTGATTGAACACTTGCACAATTCATTGCACAGTATCAAGTATTTTAAAGCAGCAACTGAACAACTTCTTACTAATAATTCAAACTGTGGGGCATTCACCGCTCGTTTACCGGTTTGGAATATTCGCGTGCCGTTGCGTTACTGCAATGTACTGTGACCCTGGCTCCAAAAGGGCGATAAAACTGAGCTTCATTAAGTCGTTAATATGAAATGTCATTTTGTTGAGAGTTGTATTCATTTATAAATATAGTATACAATTTAAGTATAAACGAATTGTATGATATTGAAAATAATTGATTTTTAAAACGTGAATGTTGGTTTTATTTTACAATATGCGATTTTTTGAAAATACTAATCTACATTTAACCTTACTGATCACTACCGTGACATCGGTAGGGGTGCAAACGATAAATCGTTTTTTTCAAACATCGATGTTTTAACATCGACATTGAAACCAAAAATATCAATGATACATCTTTCTTTATGAGCAATGGTTTTATCATTGTACCATCTCCTGTGATTAAAAGTTACACCCTTGAAGATAAGTCTCTACTCTCTCAGTCAAGAGCGTAAAGAACACAGGCGAGACTTCATACATCGTTTTTTTAGTTATTACCTTAATTTTTAATATATTTTGTAAAGTTCTATACAAACTCTTTAGCTTATTCGCATTTAATAAATATTTTTTAAACTTGGGGAATAGTAGCCAAATAAAGTTGGAATTTAGGTGAGGTTAACGTAACTATTCAGTTCTCTCCTTAGTAGTCTGTGCTTAGGTATTTATCTTGTCATTTGGTGTCTTTAGTATAACTGCTAATTTTAGAAATCTAAGTTAAATTGACAAAATTCTGAGCTAATATTTTTTTCAAAATACTTTTTAGATAATTAAAATTACAAAAAAAAATTCTTAAACTATTATTTAGTACATAAACAGGGTGAGTTTTTATTTGATACTTATAATGAAAATTATGATATATAAACATATTGCTGTTTTAATGCAAATGTAGGTAATTAAAGTTTTATACAATAACTAGCTGTTGCCCACGACTTCGTCCGCGCGGACTTCGTTTACTCCGCACAGCCCCTCCCCCGTAGGTGAAAGCGTGATAATAAGTAGCCTATATGTTGACCCGACCTATAAGTAATATTCATGCAAAATTTGAAGTAAATCCAAGCAGTACTTTTTGAGTTTACCCCGGACATACATACAGACAAACAGACAAAAATTCTAAAAACTATATTTTTGGCTTCGATATCGATAGTAGATCACGTCCCAAGTATTCTTTTAAAAAAATATTCAATGTACAGTTTTGACTTTCTTACGATTTTATTATATGTATAGATAACACTTAACTATGATGATAGAATTCAATCAAATTAAAGCCTCAATATTTTTCTATGATTGTTCCTAGCGATATATTTTATTTAATTAATTAAAAAAAAACGTAGAAAATTATTCTAGTTTATCTCATATTAGTCACTCCAAAAGACACGCAAGGGATGTACAAAACCAAAATTGCCTGTGTTCTTTTTGTACATAGCGTCAGAGTCCCTTATCTACTCATGTGATAGCGTCTAGTTGGCTCTGCAGTACAAATGCGCTCATAATAATTGCTTTTTTCGCCTGCATCCGCCGGCTATTGTTTTGCTAATTGTTTTCCATGCACGGATCACTAATTCATAGAAGTAAATAATATAATAATAAAAAGAAGTTAGTTAAAAATTTAAAACATTGAAGGCAATCAAAACCGGTGTATCGTTCATAAACTTGGATGTTTTACTTTAGAAAAAATCGATATCCTTTTATCGATGTTTTTATGGGCGACGTTGTACCTATCCCCAAACATGGGACTAAGAACTTTATCTACTTCATTATTATAGACGTTATTTCTTTATGATCATACGCCAAGCTCCGAATAATTTCTATTTCATTATAGCCGCAATCCGCTACTTCGTGTGTGCTCATAGCGAAATTAAAAAGAGCTCCATCGACTTGGCCCATACCTAACTCGTTACATAAACGGGTAGTTGATTTAGAATACAGACCACATGAATACTAATAGACACGTCATTGGGTAAGAAACGTGTCGCCGCGCATATGAGCAAAGGCTCCTATTACTGTCAAAAATATCATACATTTGCAGGTTATATTGTGGAAAAATAGAAATAAATCAATTTGATTGTTTTATCGTACCGAATGCGATGACAAGGTTTAAAAATTACCCTTGAAATGGTTTTATCCCATCGATAAGTATTATAACTCTGTATTTCTGTATGTCAATGCAAGCTACACTGAAAAGCTAAGAAATTGTTGTGAAAGGCGTATCCATTTAATCCCTGAAAGAACTAGAATCCTATTCGGTTTAATACATAAATATGCAGAAGGTTTGTTAGGTTGCCTTGGTAGCTCCGACACCGAAAATTGTAAGTGACTGCATGAAGGATTCTCCTTTACTAATAGACTTGTGTTCACTGAGAATGAATCGGATAAATTGTAGTTTTTAGTGGTTAATTATGATATGAAAATACAGACAGACAAAATAATATTTTTAAGATATAAATTTGACAGAAACGTGACGGTAAACGCAAGTCTGTGGAAGTGTTCGTCACACCGTGGTAAAACTTCATATTAATGTTGTCATTTTCATAGAAACCACAGAGTATGTAATATAGATATTACCACGGCGTGATGTCATTAGGACGCCATGATAGTTCAGAGAGTTAACGTGCTAAATTTTAATGTCAGTTTTAAAACGCGTTTTTTTTACTGTGACTGTATGTTATTTAACAAAAATAAATAGTTTTTTGGATAATATACCTAACTAATAAGATAAATTATTAAACAGTTTTACAGATTTAGCAAACTAGCCTATTGTGCTGATTTATCGTAAGCAACGTTGCTTTACGGTTTTTTTATTGCTAGCGATACAGCCTCTAACGATCTCTATGTACACTTCAATAGAAATAACCTTAAAATCACAGCACATGTGATGTTCTGGTGTGCAAGCTATATAAACGTAAATATACGTCAAGGTATAATCCAATATCTTAAAGAAAACAAAAAAATCAGATGAGTATAAAGTGGTGGATACGAAGGTGGATTGAAAAGTATTCGGCATAATCAAGAAAATAAACACATACTAAATCAGTTATATTTTTATTTTTCTACATAATCACCATCAAGTTGCACTTTTGCCATCTCCCATTCAAAGCAATTAGACCGTTGAAAAAAAATGATTCTTCCTTAGAGTCAAAATATGCGTCTACTCTGTTTTGACTTCGTCGTTTGTTGAAAATCTTTGACCTCCCAAGTACTTTTTAGGTTAGGGAACAGAAAGAAGTCTGATGGTGCCAGGTCAGGTGAATAAGGCGGATGCGGTAATAGTTCAAAGCCACAATTGTGGATTTCAGCCATTGATTGCACAGACTTGTGAACACGGGCGTTATCTTGATGAAACAGGACTTTTCTTGCGAGCATTTCTGGACGTTTTACTTTTATTTCCTCTCGTAAATGACGTAGTAAGACACAGTTGTAATCAGAGGTTATAGTAGGACCCCTTTCAAGATAATCAATCATAATCACACCCTTCGAGTCCCAGAATACTGAAGCCATTACCTTATTTGCCGACAAAAGCGTCTTAGCCTTTTTGGGGGGTGAACCAGGTCTTCTCCACTGTTTTGATTGTTGGTTTGTTTCTAGCGTTCAGTAATGAACCCATGTTTCGTCCATTGTAACAAAATAATTCAAAAAACCATCTGCATCGGCTTCAAATAACTGCAAACAGTCACGTGAAATAGTCAATCGCGTCCTTTTTTGTTTAACTGAATGCAGTCGCGGAACGAGTTTGGAAAAATGACGAGTTTTTTCTTTTAATGGCGAGTTTTAATTGCTAAAATCCCGCCACTTTACGGTTGTCGACTTAAAACGTATAAAGACAACATTCTTACTTCAACTTAAAACACGATCGAACGCATAACTGTTTACACTGACTCCTTGACTACTAATTGGACGTGGCAGTTGCGGCTCAGGTTATGGCCGTTGCTAACCGAAAGGATGTGGCAGCGCCGCATAGCTGTGGTAAGAGGTCGCGGCAGTCTGTCGCGGCTGCCGAGTCGCGATCGCCTAAATCCAAATGCTACCTTTAGGCTACGTCCGCACAGACAAGCTGTTTGCTTAGCGTCTAGTGTCTCGCGCCTCGAGATAAAAAACCTACACATTTGTTTACTTCGATAGGTCGCTAAGCAATTAACTAGGCGCCACGCATAAGTTAATAACAATTAACATATTAATTTATATTATACTAGCTGTTGCCAGCGACTTCGTCCGCGCGGACTTCGTTTACTCCGCACAGCTTCACCCCCGTAGGTGATAGCGTGATGATATTGTGTAGCCTATATATTGACCTGACCTGTTAATAATATTCATGCAAAATTTGAAGTAAATCCGTGCAGTATTTTTTGAGTTTACCCCGGACATAAATACAGACAAACAGACAAAAATTCTAAAAACTATATTTTTGGCTTCGATATCGATTGTAGATCACGCCCCAAGTATTCTTTTAAAAAATATTCAATGTACAGTTTTGACTTTCCTACGATTTTATTATATGTATAGATTAAGCATATAACAATTAAGTTAAATGTTACAGTCCTCTGTGTCAACTGCAATGATTAAGCAAGGTTACTGAAGCCCGGTTCCCATATTAATAAAATTACTAGTTTTAGTTACGTGTGGTAAAATTTTCTACGAGACGTAAGCTAAAAGTGTTTTTATAAATGTCAAAGTACGAAATGATCCTAGAAACTTATAGAATACGAGTAGAATGATAATAGCTTCGTTATCATTAAGGCGAGGTATTTCGACGAGCGTCAATTCTATAGAAAATGGGTGGCGCGGTATGTTCTGAAACCGCTGGGAAACGATAAATAAATATAAGACTTCAGCTGAAAACTATAATTTAGCACATTCTTTTTTGTATTTACAACTAAATATCACCATATAAAAATCATGTGGAAGATTAGAAATATTATTAACAAATTATTTGTTTTAGAGATTTTTTTAGCCTGTTTTCGGAATTTTATATGATCGAGTAAAGTACATTCTATCATGTAATGAGTTAGCACACTCTTTAGATGATATCTTCAGGTATATCGTGTAATTTTTGTAAAATTGATATTTAACAATAAATCTAAAAAACGTGATTTAACAAACCAGTTTTTTTCCCGTTTGTCGCGATGCCTCGCCTTAAATTGATTGCTAATGGTTATTGCTACGAATGACGGATGGTTGATTATAAGAAATTGGTATTAATGATAAGTAGGTACTCTACAAGCTTATAATTTGAGCAAGTACGTACATGTACTTCCAGACATCCTGACGAACTTTATCTATAACAATAATATGTACAAAAATTGCTTTATAAATAAGTAAATGCGGCTTTTCCTCGCTTTTTACACAACGCCACCCCATCCTCACCCTGTAGGAAGCCAGGAAAAGAAACGCCCAGTCCGTGTCACCTCATATTTTAAATAGTGAACTAAATCAAATACTAAGGGCAGTTTCTTTCCCTCGCTTGTTACAGGTGTTCGGACTTCCACGGAGATTGTGACGAGACACTTCATTGACATGGACCACGGGATACCACTTAACATCCACGCCAGGCCACGGCTGGTAGGACGGCGACCGAATACCATCGTCAACATCGAGACTGATGTCTTCCAAGAGAAGTCATACAAGCAATACTCTTCACAACATCTCAGAGAAGCTCTCATAGCTGTGAAGAAAGGATATAGTGTTTATGCTGCTTCGAATAAATATGGTGTGCCAAGGAAAACTTTAAGAAATTGGATGGAAAAGTATGATATTAAAAGTCAGTTTTCGAAGGGTCGTCGTGGACAACGGTCTACACAAATATTAGATCCTTTAGATTTGCTCTCGGAAACACGGTCTGAGAGCTTCGAGGATGGTTTGTAATCCATTGATGTTTTTAAATGGTTACAATCAGATAGGTTACTAAAACCAAGGCAATGCAGTTGTAAAACCTCTGATGATTATGGTTAGTAGTGGATGAACATGCTGCTCGTAATCCTACTTTTCTATACAAAAACTTTTAGGTTTCTATAGAATGAATTTTGGTCTTTTAAACATTGAAGCTGAGGTTGGCGGTCAAAACACAGCGGACAAGTTTCTTATTATATTTAACTAGCCGTTGCCTGCGACTTCGTCCGCGCGGACTTCGTTTATTCCGCACAGCTCCTCCCTCGTAGGTGATAGCGTGATAATATGTAGCCTATATGTTAACCCGACCTGTTAGTAATATTCATGCAAAATTTAAAGTAAATCCATGCAGTACTTTTTGAGTTTACCCCGGAGATACATACAGACAAAAATTCTAAAAACTATATTTTTGATTTCGATGCATTGTAGATTACGCCCCAAGTATTCTTTTTAAAAATATTCAATGTATAGTTTTGACTTTCCTACGATATTATATGTATAGATTACTATCCCGATCTTTAATGAAATTTTTTTAACATAGTTTACTATTAATAAGAATAAAATATCCTAGGCCAAATTTTTAAGGCTCTACATAGTTTGCAGTCGTGTATAGAAACACCTGTATAAATATTTCAGTTCTTTAAATATTTCAACCTTATGCCGGAAGCTCATAAGTATAACCGAGAAGGAGTGTGGCCAAATAAATACTTGAATTAATTTTACACACACAGTATAATTTTTAAAGTAGAGTAACACCCTCAAGAAGCGATTGGATTACAATGACTCGAAAACATCTTATCCCTGCCTATTTATACTATCTTTATTTATATTTGTCCATTGTTGTTAACAATGACGTCATTATCTCACAATAACAGCTGCATAAATCACACAGGTGCGCCACACCTGGCCGGCTAGAGCTTGTTGTTAAGCGCAGTTGCTAACACATGATTTCCACTCGCCACAAATATTTTTTATATTATCTTTAGACTTCACAGAGTTGCATTGGATAGAGTTAAGACCGGTCAAGAGCGAAGTGGACTCTCATACTGAGGTTTTATTTATAAATTTAAAAAAATACAGTTTTCAGATTTTTTCCTTTACATAATATTGTGTTAAAAAACATTGCTGCTTGCCAAAATTCATAATTATAGGTCAACGGTAAGTACCCTATTCCTTTCCCTTTTCTTCCCTTTTGAAATCGCAAAAAATCGTAAAATATTTTTTGGAACGAAGTTCCTTACGGCAGGCTTGGAGGGGATAGGGATTTTGCTGCGCGACCGAACTGAAAAAAATGTGATAGTAAAACCGTAAGAAAAATGCTTGGAATAAAAGCGTTAAATGAGACGTGCGCAGGCGCGACAATCGCGTACACAAGCGAGTAGTGCCGTTTAGCCGAAGGAAGTTCGTTCCTACCTGGTGTCCCGCGACACCACATCATTTTTTTTCTATATTTTCTTACCTTTTAAACCTTCCCTGGACTTCAACAATTAATGCAAAACAAAATTTAATAAGAACAAGGTTGAAATATTTAAAGAATTAAAATATTTATAGAGGTGTTTCTATACACGACTGCAAACCTTAAAAATTTTATCTGGGATATTTTATTCTTATTAAAAACTAGACCCCCGGTATTGCAACTGTCCATGGGTGGCGGTGATCACTTACCATCAGGTGCACCACCTGCTCGTTTGCCACCTCTGCTATAAAAAAAAATAGCCAAATCGGTTCAGCCGTTCTCGAGTTTTAGCGAGACTAACGAACAGCAATTGATTTTTATATATATAGATTATAAATGCGAAAGTTTGGATGTTTGGATGGACGTTTGTTACTCAATCACGTAAAAGCTACTGAACGGACTTTAATTTGGCACACAGGTAACTGATTTCCTGGAATATCACATAGGCTACTTTTTATCCCAGAAAAAATTAGGTGATCCCGCGGGATTCGCCAAAAATCTTTATAACGCAGCGGGCTGCAGGCTGCAGTTAGTTTTATATAAATTTCAACTTGATACCTTTATGCGTTCCTGAGAAAAAAAGGTATTAGTAGACGGACAGATGAACAGGCAGACAACGAAATGATCTTATAAGTCTCGTTTTTCTTTTCAAGGAAAATGGGACCTATATATTATAATATAGTTCTATGTGTATAAAAATTTATCCCTTAAAGACCAAAAGTACAATCTGAGACTTTTTGGATTAATTAATTTTTCCCCGTGTTGGTCCCGGGCTCCTTTGAAGACTAGACCAACTGTTGTTCTGCCATGCAGGCCGTAAAAGGCGACCGATTAGCTAAGCGAGTCACTAACATCGTGGCTACTAGGTGGTAGAGTTCTGCATTGTCTCGCCCGGGTCTGGTACCACCGCCTTACCTATTCCTGCCGCAATAGCGTCAGTGTTTGTCATTGTCGTGTTCCGGTTTGGAGGGTAAGGTAGCTGGTAAACTTATGCATGTGGCATTAGACCTCGCCACAAGATAGCAACGCACCATTAACACCTTTGGTATCTATAGGCGATGGTTGACTCTTTCCATCAGGAGACCCATCTGCTTGTTTGCTATCTTATGTTATAAAAAAAATTACTTGTTTTAGAATTTCAAACCCCACCAAGAGTATCATAAGATTTCTGCTTGCATTTTTATATAATTTTATATTTTCGATTCATCGGTTGTCTGCACGACGTTTTTATAAGCGTTCTATTGTTCGTGCTTGCTCAATATAGACTCATTAGTTTTTCCTCCGAAAATTTCTAGCACAACTGCATAATAAAGATAGCCTCAAAAATTTAGTCTGGGATACCTTATTGTCTTATTAAAAAATTGAATTCAATAGTTTCAATGAAGATCACAGTACTATTTAAATATAATGATGTTACGGTGACATTTGTATATGATTCCTCCACCTGTGGGTCACCACTGTTGATTACATAGCTTTAATGTGTGTCATGGACTATTAAATAAGTCTTTATTAAAGTATCAGTTAATTTGGTGTGGTCGCGTGTTGGTCCCGGCCTCCTTTAAAGAATAGGCCAACTGCCGTTCTGCCAGGCAGGTCGCAAAAGGCGACCGATTGGCTAACGAGTCACTAACATCGTGGCTACTAGGTGGTAGAGTTCTGCATTGTCTCGCCCTGGTCTGGTACCACCGCCTTATCTATTCCTGCCGCAATAGCGTCAGTGCTTGTTGCTGTCGTGTTCCGGTTTGGAGGGTAAGGTAGCCAGTAAACTTATGCATGTGGCATTAGACCTCGCCACAAGATAGCAACGCACCATTAACATCTTTGGTGTCTATAGGCGATGGTTGACTCTTTCCATCAGGAGACCCATCTGCTTGTTTGCTATCTTATAATATAAAAAAAAAAAATATTGATACGTTTGATGAGGTGTCGGCGAGTTACATACTGACTTAAGTAAGATTCAACATTACAATCGTGGAGGGATCATATGAATTATTTGTTATTAAAGGGATTATAATAATATTACGGACTTTAGAAAATAATTAATTATTATAATATACATTTAATTATATATTATAATAATATATTATAATACATACAAATATTTGTAATAAAAATAATATAAATAATTTATTATTATTATCAAGTTACATTACCCTACCCCGGTAAAACGATACCAAATAACTACCAAAAGTTGTAAAGACCTTATTGAATAATTGAAGTAGAAAATTATTCATATATTAGTATTCATTATTGTAATTAATTATTATTTAATGTTACTATTCATTGTACTTAATTATTGTTTTATTGTATTCAAAATGATTGGCGAGATCAGACAACCACGTCCGTCTCTGTACTTAATAATACGGTGTTTAATAAATATATATTTACGAAATAAATAATACCAAATAATTACCAAAAATATTCGAAATTTACTTGTACGTTATTACATAATTATAATTATTAACGAGATCCGAATTAAGATCGACCTTCACCCATCTGATAACCAAATAAAAAAAATTTTATATAAAATTTTATACATAGACAAATGCGTCTTGTATGTATTGCCTATCAACATTTATTCACAGCTATTCTTAATTTAAAAAAAAATTAACTAACTTTTTTTAGTAACTTTCACCCATTTGTTAACCAAACAAATGTTATTAAAACTAAAAGTTTTAAACATATAGAATGCATCCATAAGGTATTGCCTACGTATTTACGTTCATGGCTACCGGGCAAGGAGGTATAAGGTAAGTAAATACAGGTGAGTGCACCGATCTATTAACCAATCAAAACAAAGATTATTTAATAATAAACGCGATGATATAGTATTGCCTGCAATAAAACGTTCATAAAATACTGTTGCCAGACTTCAAAATTTAAAAATCGGAGCAAGTTGTGTGGCGTAAGAGAGCAATCCGAGTATCATTGCATTTATTCATTCTTCAAACATTGCGGCTGGTTTTTAGAAAATACTTGAAACCAGTAGAATTTATTGGTGATCAAACGCCTTTGAAGATTACCGATCTTCTGGAAATTACGGAAAATGAAAATGACGAAGAGTTATTAGAAGATCATGATAGGTATAACTTGTGATGAATTAATGTAAAATAGTAACTATAGCTTTAACAAGTTTTGAATAAATAATACATAAAAAATAAAAAAAATCATTACCCATAAATGCTTTGAATATTTTTTTTAACTTGTTAAATTTTATGCATTTGGTCGCAAAGAAAATATTTTATAATTATATAGTTAAATGTATAAATTCAATAACAAACTCTAAACAATTTGTTTGTTGGCAATTTCATGATAATTAACAAACTTTATTCATATAAATATATTTATATTTATTTACAATTATTATATAAAATAATTATTCAGAATAAAATTGTATGAATTGCCAGTCACTCCAAAATGATTCACAACGGATAAATTCTGTCTCTCTCAACCACGTGTAAAAAGAGCATGCGTACTCTCTTCTTTCAAACGAACGCGTCGTGCACAGCTGCTATGCTCCATCCTTCTTTATTACACTATTTTATGAACAGTATTTTATGAACGTTTTATTGCAGGCAATACTATATCACCGCGTTTATTATTAAATAATCTTTATGTTGATGTATATTTGTATTGGTTAATACATCGGTGCACTCATCTGTATTTACTTACCTTATACCGGCTTGCCCGGTAGCCATGAACGTAAATATGTAGGCCTGTAAATACCTTATGGACGTATTCTATATGTTTAAAACTTTTAATTTTAATAACATTTGATTTAACAAATGGGTGAAAGTTACTAAAAAAGTTATTTAATATTTTTTTAATTAAGAATAGCCATGAACATATTTTGATAGGTAATACATGCAAGACGTATTTGTCTATGTATAAAATTTTATATAAAAAATGTTTCATTCGGTTATCAGATGGGTGAAGGTCGAATTTAAGGCGAGGCATCGCGACAGACGGGAAAAAACTGGTTTGTTTAATCACGTTTTTTTTTTGTATTGATTGTTAAATAAGAATTTTACAAAAATTACACGATATACTTAAAGATATTTTCTAAAGAATGTGCTAACTCATTACATGATAGAATGTACTTTACTCGATCATATAAAATTCCGAAAACAGACTAAAAAAATCTCTAAAACAAATAATTTGTTAATAATATTTCTAATCTTCCACATGATTTTTATATGGTGATATTTAGTTGTAAATACAAAAAAGAATGTGCTAAATTTTAGTTTTCAGCTGATGCCCTATATTTATTTATCCGAAAATTCACACGTTTCCCAGCGGTTTCGGAACATACCGCGCCACCCATTTTCTATAGAATTGACGCGCGTCAAAATACCTCGCCTTAATTCGGATCTTAGATTATAATGACAGTACCGCGGTAGTTGAAGTTTATTACTAATTGTAATTATTATTGTATTGGAAGAGCGAGTAAGAGTGGATATATCTATATTATTATTTTTCTAATTAGATTATAGATATAAGATGTCATTGAAATTTGCCAAAATATAAACCGTTCATAATCGAAGGTCTTAATATGATTATGTTAAGAAAATAAAATAATAGAGGACTTCTGATTCCTAATAATACACAGAAAACACACACACATACACACTTGTTACACGTTTGGGCTCTAAGCACAGCGCCATCTTTTGGATACTTAAGTTAACTAAAAAAGATTGTTAGGAATGAATTACAATCACATTGGCCAAGCTAACATAGTACTAAATTGTAGACGAATTGAATATTAACGAAATGACTACGTTAAGTAAATAAAATATACAGCCAAATAAAAATCATGAAATCGAAATAGTCATGCTGTATTTACACTATCGATTCTCTCGGGCAAAATTTTTATTGCACGTACGGTTTAAGAAATTATTCCGAAGATGTTGTATCAGTTAAGTTGACCATTTCTGATAATCTACGGAATCTGCTGGAATGCTGCACACATCGTGCGGAACGCCTAACCAAAGGTATGAGGGCAAAAAACCAACAGCTTCAGTAGTTTTTTTTTTAATTTTTACGAAGTTTTGTAACGTTACTAGCTGTACCGCGGAGCTCGCTGTATTATAAAAGATTTTGGTGAAGCCCGCGGGAATAACTAATTTTCCCGGACAAAAAATAGCCTATGTGCTATTGTCATCATTAATATGTGTACCTAAGTTCATCCAAAACGGTTCAGCCGGTTCTACGTGATTGAGTAACACACATTCATTCATACATCCTCCAAATATCCCAAATTTCGCATTTATTATTTTAATATAGATTACTTCTCGAGGCATAAACTCATCCACTTGCTTACGTCAGAGCAACGTATTAAATGTGATGATGTATATTATTTACGAAATTCGCATGCTTATCTGAGTGCTAAGTGTGAGTTTTTCTTTTCGCATTCGTGGTAAACGTGAGAAACCAGTTTACCACTAGGTGGCGCTGTACAAATCACATACAAATTCTTAGTAAACTCCAAACGCGCTCACTATCGAATGCGAAAAGAAAAACTCACACTTAGCACTCTGACATATCTTTTCAATGCGTACATAGATGTGTGTAGTAAAAGCTTCATATTAAAATAAAATATTAAATACTACATACGAGAAACGAAACTGTTAGACTTAAAGAAACAGCTGATAGAACTAATTTGGAATTTGTGGAATTTGCAAATATTCACGCACATATGTACATATATGCAACAGCTGTTTTTTTTCCCGCGTTGGTGCCGGGTTCCTTTGAAAAATAGACCAACTGCAATTCTGTCCGGCAGGTCGTAAAAGGCGACCGATTGGCTATGCGAGTCACTACCATCGTGATCACTAGGTGGTAGAGTTCTGCATTGTCTCGCCCGGGTTTGGTACCACCGCCTTACCTATTCCTGCCGCAATTGCGTCAGTGCTTGTCACTGTCATGTTCCGGTTTGGACGGTAAGGTAGCCGGTAAACTTATGCATGTAGCATTAAACCTCGCCACAAGGTTCGCTCCATTAACATCGTTGGGGTCTATAGGTGATGGTTGACTCTTTTCATCAGGAGACCCATCTGCTTGTTTGCTAACATGTGATATAAAAAAATAGGTGAATGAACTGTACGGTAACACTTAAGTGAATATTATTCACTAGCTGTTGCCAGCGACTTCGTCTGCGCGGGGTTCGTTTACTCCGCACTGCCCCTCCCCCGTAGGTGATAGCGTGATAATATGTAGCCTATATGTTGACCCGACCTATTATTAATATTCATACAAAATTTGAAGTAAAGCCATGTAGCATTTTTTGAGTTTACCCCGGACATACATACAGACAAACAGACAAACAGACAAAAATTCTAAAAACTATATTTTTGGCTTATATATCGATTGTAGATAACGCCCCAAGTATTCTTTTAAAAAAATATTCAATGTACAGTTTTGACTTTCCTACGATTTTACTATATGTATAGATTAGTGGCTATTATTGATCCGAATTTCACATCACATTTTACGTGACTTTGGACTGTCTAATTTAGTTCTAAAATGGTATTATAATAGCATCGCTCTTTAAACAATCAGTAAGCAAAAATATTTTGTGTTTAAGTTTAAAAGATTTACGTCAATAAATTATGAACGTATTTGCTATTTCGTTCACAAAATAAATGTGCACATTTACAAGTGAATCTACACTTTAGTCACATAAACACTATCACGATTCATTTTCTGGAAATGCTCTCGTAGAGCATTTCGTAAACAAAGTCGCGAACCAAGTTCACCTTCTTTGGGTATCATGTATTAAGTATCATGTTAAGCTACCACCACCATATTAGCGATTGCATAAGATCATTTTCAAAATACTCTTGATTTTGTATACGCGTAATTCAGCAATGTTTGCGAGTACATTTTTGTGTACTTTTTGAGATCGATGCATCGTCTGTAATAAGTGATGAACTAATGGTTTCTAAATGACGTACACATATACGTCATTCATCGCTCTGACATACACTAGTGGATGAGTTTATGCCGTAAGGAGTAACGGCATTATGGAATACTCGTAAAAATTGAAAAATTATCCTATACATCACATTGTTTACAAGTATGTGTATATGTTCCAAATCGTGACGTCGCCTAATTTTATTTTCTAGTAGTCACGTGGAAATGAAATGTTTAGCCACTCGGTCTGTAAATGCGTTGCTTTAGTATTTTCAACTCATCAAAATAAAAGCT
The DNA here is from genome assembly GCA_036924255.1 of Apodemia mormo. Lineage (NCBI taxonomy): Eukaryota > Metazoa > Arthropoda > Insecta > Lepidoptera > Riodinidae > Apodemia > Apodemia mormo. The sequence goes on from JAUPFN010000030.1 coordinate 3,833,359, forward strand.
GAATAACTTGAGTAACTCACCATAAAGGCAAAAGAGAAGCCCAAGCTAATATATGTAGTGCTATGTTTTGGAATATGTTTCATGACGTAGAGATACACCTGTGTTTAGAGATATATTACAGGCTAGGAAATTAAAACGGATACTCACGAAACGGTTATGACAGAAAGTTCATCCTTATGAGCAGGGACTGCTCTAGCTCGTGTTGACCCGTGCGCAATGAAACCTTGGCGCCCCCTAGGCCTGACCCACCCCCACGACTATAACTATTAACTTTGCCGTCATAACAAGAAAGTTTTTTCATATTCCAACAAGCTATTTTATAAGTAGGTATAGCTTACAGTATGGTATTAGTTACGCCCATTCTTCTTATGCCGCCACCGCGCTGGCTGGCCACTTCTGCCATATCATTGTTGTATGACGATGCTTTTAGCTGTCTCAGGGAACGCCGAGGCGCCCTTCTGAGACGGCGGCGCCCGTGTGCATTGCACACACAGCACTATAGGTTAAGCCGCCGCTGCTTATGAGCCTAATATAGAATTCAGTTGGTGAAGTGTTTGTTGGTTCTCTTTTTAATCCCCAACCACATTTTCCCGTGTTGGACCCGAGCTCCTTTGAAGAATAGGCCAACTGCCGTTCTGCCAGGCAGGTAAAAGGCGACTGAGTGGCTATTTGCGTCACTACCATCGTGACTACTAGGTGGTAGAGTTCTGCATTGTCTCGCCCGGGTCTGGTACCACCGCCTTACCTATTCCTGCCGCAATAGCATCCGTGCTCGTCACTGTCGTGTTCCGGTTTGGAGGGTAATGTAGCCGGTAAACTTATGCATGTGGCATTAGACCTCGCCACAAGATAGCAACGCATCATTAACACCTTTGGTGTCTATAGGCGATGGTTGACTCTTTCCATCAGGAGACCCATCTGCTTGTTTGCTATCTTATGATATAAAAAAAAAACATTTCCCTTCAAACCGGAACACGACTAGCACGAAAACTATTGCGGCGGGAATAGTATCTGGGCAACGTACCTAGTAGTCACGATGGTAGTGACACGTATAGCCAATCGGTCTTATCTTACGACCTGCCTGGCAGAATGGCAATTGGTCCATTCTTCAAAAGAGCCCAGACCAACAAGTGGGGTAATATTCCATTACTTCGCTGATATTGCAATGATGTAAACCTTTGACCTGAGGCTGTAGGATTTCTATTCGAAAACCATCAGCTTTTTTTCTTTTTTGATCTGCAAATGAAGAAGAAAAGTGATCTTATTAGAAAGAAATATATCGGTAGTAAGCGTTTCGTAAGTGTCTGTGTATTAGTTAAAAATAATATAGGATTAAGTTTAGTATTAACAATGTGTCTAGTCTAAATGAATCATAACCTAAGATGTGTCAAATAGAAATTTAATAATATTTTACTACTGTACCATAGCGGCAAGTATTACTAGTTAATAAAATATATTTTGTGGTAAGTCTAGGGAACTTATACTTAAGAAATATTGTAGTGACGTTGTGTAGGGCGAGGTTATTTTGTATATTTATTGGTTATGTGCAATTTCTATTTAAATACAAATGTATATTATACAACTATACATTTTTTTACTTTGACCTAAAAACCTTCAGTATGCTCAAAAATACAGAAACGATAGTCTTATTTATTCCATAGAACAGAGCTTTTCAATGTTTACATAATGCGATCCCCTTAAAATGCCAAATTGTTAAAAAACTAAGAAACACGCTTTTATAAAAATCAGCTAAAATATAAAAAAGTATCTTCACGCCCTTATCCCTGAAAGGGTAGGCAGAGATACAACAAGTGCACCCACGTTTAGCCGAAGATACATGAAAGATAAAAAATAAAAAAAATATTTTAATTTAGAATAGTGTATATAAGAAAAAAAGCGTGGGATGTTTTTAAGATATCTATTGACCCTAAGCATCCCACGCTTTTTTTACAATTAATACATTTTTTCTTATATATTTACACTATTTTTAATTAAAATTAATTTTTGGTTTGGTTTTTTAAAAGCGTGTTTTTTTAGTTTTTTTAACTGTGGCGCCGCTGGTCCGTACCGCTGAAGGGTCATAGTGATGGAACCAGCGGGCCAGCTATTGTCAGGTGACGTCATTACTGTGGAGGTTGATGACGTCACACAAAGACAAGGAAGGGAAAAGGAAGATCTTCCCAGCCAGGCAAGGTGTACTGCCTGGGGACCGAAGTCCATTTGAGAAGCGTTGAAACTTGTATATAGTGTTACAAGATAAATAACTGTGATATCGCGATTCAGGATTTTATTTTGAATTTTCATTTTTCCATTTGTTATTGATTTTTGTCCATTTTTTATTATTTTTTCTTGTAGCGTGTGTGTTTGTTTGAGCCACTACAATACTCTCCCCCAAGACCGAAGGTCGATCTAGTTGAGCCAGTGAAGCGTATGTGCCTTGAGTGCTCGAGTCTGCGGTGAGTCGAGACGAGCCGAATAAGCGCGGTCCTCGGTGAGTCGGGACGAGTGCGCCTCCGCTGTAGTTCGCAATGAGTCGGAACGAGCGGGATAGGGTTGCTGCGTGGAGATCCAGTGAACGTGTGCAGTTCGAAGTGGATTCCGGAGAGCGTAGATGAGGCGTAGCTTGTGAAGCTGGCTGATGCTGTTGGAAGCAGAGGGGGGTATCAGGAGTCGCTGATGGTCAGAAGGCTGATGCGTGTTGTTTTGCCAAGGGTCACCACTGTGGCATGTTTATAGCTGTTAGTGGTGATGATCACGTCGGTGTAACCACTGTGGCGCCGCTGGTCCGCACCGCTGGAGGGTCGAAGTGATGGAACCAGCGGGCCAGCTGCTTGTCAGGTGACGTCATTACTATGGAGGTCGATGACGTCACACAAAGACAAGGACGGGGAAAAGGAAGATCTTCCCAGCCAGGCAAGGTGTACTGCCCGGGGACCGAAGTCCATTTGAGAAGCGTTGAAACTTGTATATAGTGTTACAAGATAAATAACTGTGATATCGCGATTCAGGATTTTATTTTGAATTTTCATTTTTCCATTTGTTATTGATTTTTGTCCATTTTTTATTATTTTTTCTTGTAGCGTGTGTGTTTGTTTGAGCCGCTACATAACTATTATTTATTTTTCATTATGTAGCAGATAAATAGCTGATCGGGTAAAGAAAATCAAATCGCTAAAGATCCTGGTAAGGATAATAGGACTAACATGGGCGTACCGGAAGGGGGGGGGGGGCAGGGAGGGGCATCTGCCCCCCCCCCCCCGGAATTTGTTTATCTACTGTTGTAGATATTAAAATAAAAATAGTCTTAGATGTTACAGTTGCCCCCCCCCTGTCCCAGAACCACGCCTATGAGGACTAACTTCGATGGAATTCGACGATTTAAAGTATGTCCAATCCATGTTCAAGGTATCCGCGTTACATACTAACACACAAAAATACAAGTTATTGAACTCTTTTTTTCCTTTATGTTTTTACTAATAATGGTTCTTATTAAAACACAAAGAGTGATAAGATGGATTTTATTAATAATGGACAATTTTTATTACCTTGATTCTTATTTATTTTATTTATTTAATACTTTATTTTATACGAAAAATACACAAAATTTCATTATTTGAATCTACAGTTATGAATGAAAAACAGTTTGTGATATCACTATACTCAACAAAAAACATGTTAAACTTCACTTGTTGATTGACAAGTTGAGACTTATGATTTCAGATTTGACATGTTAATCAACGTTGACTTCCCATTGTCATCTTGTGATAGTTGCGAATTTTAATTCTGTCACAAGACTCTTTATTTAACATTGGGTGTGTTCCTTCTCTGAATTAATTATGTCTGACTGTCTACCAAATTTCTTAGACACGACAGAGTAAATAATATTTGTGCATCTAAGTTTAGCCGATTTTTTCGGACACACTTTATATCTTTAACTGTCAAAATCTATAGAAGCACCGTCAGACTTATGCAAAGGTGCCTTAAACATGGAACTTATATACGATAACTGGAATTTTACCAAGCATAATTTGAAAAATAAAAATGTACTTTATTCGTTATGAATAAAATTGACATTTGTTTCTTACTTAACAGAGGGGAAAAACGTTCTGAGCAAGACAACGACAAGAGTGGATGTTGTCCTTTTCTTGCAATTGCCAGTGTAAATAAAACTATCTGATGGTAGATTTTTATATATTTGGTAATCGTTAAATCCCTTTTATTCATACACGTCAATAAATACATTAGCGTAAAATGTATTGTAATTAATACAGTGAGTTCTAAAATGTGCTTATTTTAATTATTACGTAATTACTTATGCAATGCAAAAACGGTTTCTCAAATTAGTAGAATTATTTAGTAGTATTAGTAGTAGTGCAAACTACGCATGGCCGCACTTATATATGGCGATTGGCGCTTTATTTATTAGAAAGAGACACACACCACCCATGTCGTGGTACTCTTCGGAACGATTTGAAGCGCCTGTGAATATTCCGGGTAGAATGTAACTTCCTTGGCCTTAAATTACTAAATAAAATGGCGGCATTAGATTATGTGTTACTCGAGAAAGTTACATAGTACAGTACCCGGCGATAAATATTGCACATCGACCTTTGGAAAGAGACAATCGGCTAATTTCGGCTTCGTAGAGCGTTATCTCTGTCGCACAAAATACAAACAGTCCGGTACCTATTAGGAGCTGTTAAAACAAGTATGATTTGCTTCTTTTGATATTTTTATTCTTTGTATAAAATACACTAATTTTTCTATAAGTGATGGCTTTAGGTTGGGGTAAAATAAAATAAAAAAACATTTTTACATTATGTTTACATATTTAATTATTTTGGAACATTACAGCTTTAGTGTACATAATAAACACCATTATACCTATTGCTAAAATGAGACATTGCAATAAAAATAATAATAATTCTAATTCGCAATTACTTCCATTTCACTATCTGTGCTCTCAAAGAGGTCAATATCACTGTCACTATCAGCCGTATTTATTACTAATCTATCAGTGTAATTGTCTAAACTGTGTTGAATGCTTCTATATTCATTCTCACATTTGATTGCATGATCGCAAACCTTTTTCCACTCTTCAGCGCCGATCATGTTTACTTTTTCAGTCAATAATGTTTTTACTGTAGTTAAGTTCATACCCACATTTCTAGAGGCTACATAGCCTTTCAGTTGAGACCATATATTTTCAATTGGATTAAAATCCGGATGATATGGTGGCAATCGCAACACAGTGTGCCCATGTTCGGCAAGTATTTTGTCCACAGAAAACTTTGTATACCTCTCCTTGTGCTGACATATAATAGCGTAAATCTGGGTTTTGTTAATTTTGGATCAACTGGAATTTCATGTCTGTTTAACCAGTTGATCATTTCCCGTTTAATGGTGTTTGAGTTGGGGGGTCTCTCAACATACTTGTTGTGATAGGGTGCGTTGTCGATAACTAGAACAGAATCACTGGGTATATTTGGGATTAATTGGTTAACCAGCCATTTCTCATAGTTATCGTTATTCATTTCATTGTGATAGTCACCTGTAGTGTCCGTGGATTTATACGTTAAAAAAGCACCGGGTACAAAGCCTTTTTCATTTCCCGCATGAACTATTATCAAACGTTGACCTTTTGAAATTGGCTTTTTTACTCCTTTTTTCTTATCGTCACTCCAAGATTTCCCTTTAGTGTGGGATGCATGTATATATGACTCATCCATGTAGACGATATTTTTTCCTGTTTCGCGAAATTTGCGTATTTTATCAATGTATTCCATTCGTTTGAGACTAACGTCGTGCTTTTCCATTAGAATTTTTCAGTTCACTAAAATGGAAGATAATCGAAAAATTCTAATGGAAAAGCACGACGTTAGTCTCAAACGAATGGAATACATTGATAAAATACGCAAATTTCGCGAAACAGGAAAAAATATCGTCTACATGGATGAGTCATATATACATGCATCCCACACTAAAGGGAAATCTTGGAGTGACGATAAGAAAAAAGGAGTAAAAAAGCCAATTTCAAAAGGTCAACGTTTGATAATAGTTCATGCGGGAAATGAAAAAGGCTTTGTACCCGGTGCTTTTTTAACGTATAAATCCACGGACACTACAGGTGACTATCACAATGAAATGAATAACGATAACTATGAGAAATGGCTGGTTAACCAATTAATCCCAAATATACCCAGTGATTCTGTTCTAGTTATCGACAACGCACCCTATCACAACAAGTATGTTGAGAGACCCCCCAACTCAAACACCATTAAACGGGAAATGATCAACTGGTTAAAAAGACATGAAATTCCAGTTGATCCAAAATTAACAAAAACCCAGATTTACGCTATTATATGTCAGCACAAGGAGAGGTATACAGAGTTTTCTGTGGACAAAATACTTGCCGAACATGGGCACACTGTGTTGCGATTGCCACCATATCATCCGGATTTTAATCCAATTGAAAATATATGGTCTCAACTGAAAGGCTATGTAGCCTCTAGAAATGTGGGTATGAACTTAACTACAGTAAAAACATTATTGACTGAAAAAGTAAACATGATCGGCGCTGAAGAGTGGAAAAAGGTTTGCGATCATGCAATCAAATGTGAGAATGAATATAGAAGCATTCAACACAGTTTAGACAATTACACTGATAGATTAGTAATAAATACGGCTGATAGTGACAGTGATATTGACCTCTTTGAGAGCACAGATAGTGAAATGGAAGTAATTGAGAATTAGAATTATTATTATTTTTATTGCAATGTCTCATTTTAGCAATAGGTATAATGGTGTTTATTATGTACACTAAAGCTGTAATGTTCCAAAATAATTAAATACGTAAACATAATGTAAAAATGTTTTTTTATTTTATTTTACCCCAACCTAAAGCCATCACTTATAGAAAAATTAGTGTATTTTATACAAAGAATAAAAATATCAAAAGAAGCAAATCATACTTGTTTTAACAGCTCCTAATAGGTACCGGACTGTTTGTATTTTGTGCGACAGAGATAACGCTCTACGAAGCCGAAATTAGCCGATTGTCTCTTTCCAAAGGTCGATGTGCAATATTTATCGCCGGGTACTATAGGTACCTGGAATGTTCACATGCACTTCAAAATCGTTCCGAAGAGTACAACGACATTGGTGGAATTTGTCTCTTTCTACTAAATAAAACGCCATATATAAGTGCGTCCCCGCGTAGTTTTCAAATACTACTAATTCTACTAATTTGAGAAAATAGTTTTTGCATTTCATAAATAATTACGTAATAATTAAAATAAGCACATTTTAGAACTCAATATGTTAATTACAATACATTTGAATAAAAGAAGTTTAACGGTTACCGAATATACATATATAACCTTATTATTATTTTTATAATTTATAATTATTATTTTTATACTAATAAGGTTATATTTATTATTAAAATATTAATAAACGATTATTAAAATAATATTTTAAGTATCGTTTCAATTTGTTGTCATTATATAAGTGTAAAATCAAGTATTAAATAAATAAATAAAATAAATAAATAAAAATCTACGATCCAGTAGTTTTATTTACACTGGTAATTGCAAGAAAGGGACAACATCCACCGTCATCGTTGTCTTCCTCAGAACATTTTTCCCTATGTAAAGTAAAAAACAATGTCAACTTTATCGGTAATGAAATAAAGTACATTTTTATTTTTTTAAATATTGCATCGTAATAATTCCAGTTTTCGTATATACGTTCTTTGGTCTTACTATATAGTGTCCTGGAAAATCTTTGTTAAGCCATTTGTTAATTCTGTTAGAAATCTGAGTTAAGACATGTGTTAAGAACACGCCCATTGTTAGTTGATTAAATAAAACTCGCGTCTTCCTGCTTGAAGACAAGTTCTGCACCAGTATGGCGTGAGTCTTATGTTTTTAATGCCATATATCAATTAAGGTAAATTTTATTTTGTTTTATATATTAACAATTTATTGAAATCTTCGCTTTGTGTAACGCCAAATGATTTATTTATATTAAAATAATAAATTGTAAATAAACTAGCAAAAAGCAGAGCTTTGTAAGGGCTCGCAAAGTTATACTATCTAGTGATATTGTTAGAAAAGTATTTTTATGAGAATTACATCTTTTAATGTATGTACTTTATTTATAATTATCTAACCTCAAAAACCCAACGTATTTTCACCTAAACATTACATTTGCATCAAAGGCCCGCGTCGTCAGGCTTTGGACTAGGAATATTTGGTTTTTGTTTGTTGGTATTTTCAAGGAAAAATATGTATTAAAAATGAAGGTTGATCTTATAAAAAACACATTTTTGACATTTTGCTGAAATAATTGTTTTTTTTTTCTAAAATCAGGAAGTTCCTGGTTTTACGTCGATTTACGAAATCAAAATCAAAAAATGTTTTATTTAAATAAACCTTCAAAATTTTTGGACTACGCAGGCACGAAGAATTGACGGTAGACACTCAGCGAATACATTTTTCGAATTTTTCTCTCAGAGAAACCCTCGGAGTTCGATTCCAGAGTCAGGCAAATGAAAAAATGTGTTTTTTCAGTTTTCTGATAAAACAACTTTGCCCGGGATTGGAAAAGTGCCCTACTGGCGATAGGCTGACCACCTATCACATTGTGGGACTTAAGTATCTTCAGCTAACCGTGGATGCACACGTTGTCTACTTCTCGATGCCTACCTCTTCGGGGATACGGGCGTAAATATACCTTTTTTTAGCTTTTTACCCTCGCCCTTGGGCTGAGATTGGGAATTGATCTCAATACAATATAAATCAATTAATACATCTGTACTGTTTCTCATTAAGCCTATTGTGAAACTCTCGAACGCTGTATTTACTCTGTTCCCAGCAAACATCCCTGCTCTAGACCTAAATTCTCCTTGTGCCTCCCACAATATTACTTCGAACTTCCCTTGCATTCTCCTTTCAATGATTTTATCATACACCTTCGATGCCAAACTGATCAAACTGATGGCCCTATAGCTATTGCAGTTTATACTTGAACCTCGCCTTTATACTAGAGCACGATAACCGCGCGCCGCCAGTCAAATATGAAGAAACAATTCATGAAGTAGGTAGTCTCTTAATAAGTTCGAAAATTCTAATAGAAAATGTATCTTCCATCAATTTTAACTCGTTAATTTAATAAGAGATGGCGTTAGTAGTAATAAGATTCTAATACAAATTGTACCTTCTATTTTTTTATTTTTATAAAATGGTATTTTTGTGGTAGATAACAAATCTAGACATGAATATAAACTACCACGTCGAAGCTCAAACCTAAAAATGCGATATTTTTTCAGTAAAATGTACCACAAAAGTGCATAGAAAGTGGCCTAGTGTAGGGCTCGCTTCGCTCGCCCTGACTAGTTATTTTATTTGGTTTCGAATCACATCCTCTTCTTACGCAATTAAAAATAATTTCTCTTCTTACGCAATTAATAAAAATTTTCTCGACAATCTAAAAAACTGTATTTTTAAGATATTCTATTGATTTACGTGTTACTTTGAGGAAATCCATGATCAAAAGATGAAATTAATTTTTGCTGTTCTCCGTGAACTGTTTTATGTAACCTCCGCGATGCAACCGAAAAGAATGACGCAAAAAATGAATAAAAGTTAAAACTCACCGACGCGATGGTCTGGACAAAAAGACCTAATTACACACACACACACACACACACACACACACACACACACACAAGTGGTTTTTTTATACTATAAGACAGCAAACAAGGGGTCTCCTGATGGAAAGAGTCAACCATCGCCTATTGACACCAAAGACGTTAATGGTGCGTTGCTATCTTGTGGCGAGGTCTAATGCCACACGCATAAGTTTACCGATTACCTTACCCTCCAAACCGGAACACGACAGAGACAAGCACTGACGCTATTTCGTCAGGAATAGGTGAGGCGGTGATACCAGACCCGGGCGAGACAATGCAGCACCCTAGCACCTAGTAGCCACGATGGTAGTAACTCGCGTAGAAAATCGGTCGCCTTTTACGACCGGCCTGGCAGAACGGCAGTTGGTCTATTCTTCAAAGGAGCCAGGATCCAACACGGTGGATAATTGTATCACCGGGGTCTTCTTTTTTGTCCGGACCATCCATGAGTTTTATGGATGGTCTGGTCCATGAATTAAACCGGCGCATTTCTTTTCAGTCTCACAAAACAGACCGCGGAGAGTAGCAAAATAAATTGGACGTAGTTAAACGAAAAGAATCCAATCCACAATATGTTCAAAAATGAGTTAAGTGCACCAAACTAATGCTAAACATCAATACTATTGGTCAGTAAAAAACATCTAAGCAAAAATAGCTCTCTATTACTTTATTCAACGTCAGAGCTAGTCCCCATGTATGGCACGATTTTGTGTGGATTGGATCCTTTCCGTGTAACTACGTCCAATTAATTTCACATTTCATATTTTTTAGGCAGTAAAATTGCAGCAAACGACTTCCCATTACCTATATCTTCAGAACCCAGCATCAAATCTTCACTAAATTAAAACGGAACTACACAGAGTGTATATACCCTTTCAAATAAAAAAGAATTTTCAAAATCGGGTTATAAATGACCGAGTTCTGAGGTAATAAACATAAAAGACATACAGCCAAATTGATATAAACTTACCTAACACTAGATATAAACTAATCTTTTCGTATAGCATTACTTCCAAAAATATATAAGGTCCTTCCAAAATAAGTGATCATATTTCAAAACAGGATTCAGTACGTCTAACTAAAAATATCCACCCAAAAAAGAACGTTATTCGAGTCAATAAAAATAATTTTGTTCATCAAAATGATTTAGTCAAATCATTTTGATTTTTATGAACAAAATATTTTTTTCTCATAACGATTTATGTCTTTTGCATAATATAATCCAATTTATGGTTATTTACCTTACTACTCACTCTTGCGTTACAAGTGAATTATTTTATGCAAAAAGACGTAAATCGTTATGAGAAAAATTATTTTGTTCGCAAAAATCAAAAAGTTTTAGTCCATTGAATCACATTCTTTTCAGGCTGGATATCTTTAGTTAGACGTACTAAATGCTGTGTTAAAATATGTTTTAACGATGTGTTAACATGTTCAGCTATTTTGGAAGAACCTTACATAATACACTAGTTGTGCCCGCGACTTCGTCCGCGTGGAATAAATTCTAAAATAAAAGTAGCCTAAGTTACTCCTTGTTACTGTGGCTTAAGACAGGCAGTCCCTGGGAATTACCCGCATATTCTATACCTTTTCACGGGTCTCAAACTATCTTTGTACCAAATTTCATTCAAATCGGTTCAGTGGTTTAAACTTGAAGCAGAGACAGACAGACTTATTTCCGTATTTCTAATATTAGTATAAATTATCTTTTTGCCATTCTCTAGGCTTAGTAAAAAGATCCAATCAGTTTGGTTTTATCAATACGTATATGTTTATAGAATCGGTTACTGTAAAAAATTAGAATTAATAAATAAACATTAAACAGATTAGAGACCTAATAATAGACCAATTGTTCTGTTAACACATCAGACTAATAGTTCTTATAAATAATCCTAAGCAAAACAATAATTATTACCTACCAATCCAATGAGCTATAAACACCAATTTTGGATTAGCCAATCCAAATACCGTGTTCCTCCCCCCGCCCTCCCCCGCACTTCAGATTATTGACAGAATTAACTTTGTGCAAGAAATCAAAATTATTAGTCTAGTGTAGGATGTCAGTGTATAATATTATGTATGACATGCCAATACGACTCGATCCACTTATGAAAATCGAGTACATCCCTAAAATGTAGCAACAATTGCACAGACGTATGTTGTAAATGACACTTTTGAACTGAATTAATATCGTTTCATTACTGATAAGATGTCATTGTTATTATTAGTCAAACACTATCACAAAAATACGCAAGGTGGTTAATTGCATTACGCGGAAACACATCCGGACGTCGCGATGCATCGACAGAAACTGAAGGTGCGCGGGGCCCCGCGCCCGTCAGTTCGGCTCAACGGCGCCTGGCGCTGACCACAGTAACTATTATGTAATAAGGTTCATAATAATTACTGTGATAACAATACGTGATTGATTCTTTCTGTCAGGAGACCCATTGTTTGCTATCTTATGATAAAAAAGGATCAAATTTTCCCGCCTTAGAACCGGGCCTACTCGGCCTCTAGGGGAATCCGCCTCTGGCTAAGTTTGGTGTTCATGATGTTGATTGCAGAGTTCGCCATCGCCAACGTCCAGTGTCAATACGAGGGTAGTGATACAGAGGTGGAGGAGAGGTCCCGCGCTACGGAAGACCACACCTACGACACCAGGGACGAGCCACCTGCCTTCATTATACACCAGATACCACCCGTGAGTATCCAGCTCAGGATCTGATATCTCCATCGTGCAGTCAACTGCTTTATTTTTAATTTATTGAGATAGGTAAACTGGCAGACATGCCACGTGATGGTAAGTGGTCGACGTCGCTATGAACATAAACCAGTTTACCTGGAACTGGCTCAGGTAACTCGTTTATGTGTTGCCTATCCTGAGACATAAGATGTTAAATCTCGGTGCCAGTAATTACACTGCCTGTCTTGCCCTTCTCTCCGAAACACAGCAAAGCTGTTTCACGGGAGAATCAAGCAAGATGGTGGTACCCATGCAGCCGGGAGCGCGGCACAGCGCATCCCTCCCACCGGTAAAAAGTTATTTATAAGTTTACTAGCGCAATGCGTGTCGCTATAGTGCGCGCGGAACTAGTTGGCCGCGCCTTAGGTGGTGACAGGGGTAAGGGGGCGGGTTGTCAACTGCTCGCAATGCACATGAGCTTAGACAGTGATGACCAATCTGAAGATATCGTGAACAATATTTTTTCATTTATTGAAAAGAATAAATAAAATACAAATTGAACTTTGTAATGTTAGTTCAGTAATTTGGTAGTTTTACCTGGAAAGTTTTCCGGTAGTTTTGAAAATTGCTTGTTTTATGGATTTCGGTATGCTCTTTTTGAATTTCAACTTTGCCACCTCGTATCTCCGCCACTCGCGCCGCCATATTGAAAAATGGCGCCTAAAAACGGTTTTTTGGGAATATCTCCTTTACGACGCATTTTACGATAGTACATTCGTGTACTAAATTAAATTAGAGGAAATTTCCTACACTTTATGTACTAATATTTTTTTTCATAAAATCAATAGTTTTGGCGTACGAGCGTCAAAAAGTATTATTCGTTCCGTTTTCGTGCACCACCACGTGTTTTTCGTATATTTTTCTAAAATATTCTACTATTGCCGCCGATATTAGAAAAGCAGGTATAAGGGTAATGTGTCGCCTTTGTGTTGGGTCCCTTTCTCTCTATCTATGGGTCTCTTTCTATCTCGACCTTCAACGAAACACGTGTCAGTGGAAGTTACGAAAAGTATTTAGTTCAGGCTGAGTCATCAGTATACGTTTATCGTGATCGGCATTGAAGACACTCTGCGTTGAATGCGTTCAAGAGGAAGGAGCTGGTATTGTGGAGCCCCTGGCCAAAGATGAGAACAGTACTCCTATGAAGCCTGATTTGTGACTTGTAGAGTCGCAAACAATCGACTGTTTTGCCCTGTTCAGAACAACAAGTTTCTTGGACGAAAGCTTTGCTTTTGCCTCCAAATGACCACGAAACGAGATAATGATGAGTTATGGATGTGTATTAAATATGTGTATTATATAATAAAAATCAGAATTATTCAAATCGGTTTAGTAGTTTTTGGGATTACCACGTTCAAACAAACAAACAAACTCAATTCTCAGAATCACTTGATACTGAACTCTCTGAACTTGATTCAGAATCATCTTGTAAACTTATAATGATTTGGTCCATCATAGTATCAAATTTCATATCATGATTCCAGTATTCCTGTTCATTTTTTTGTACGTGGTCATCGCATTTTTGCCATTGTTCGGCAGAGAATTCGGAAAATAGCCTTGTTAGTATTGTCATTTTCTCGTCCAATGTAGCATTAATGTGATCTCTGGCCAGGCAATTTTTAATATTTGCCCACACAAGCTCGATCGGGTTGAGGTCTGGATGATATGGAGGTAGTCTGAGAACAGTATGACCTGCAGCTTTCAGAAGTTCGTCAATCTTGAATATTTTTTCTGATTGGGTCGCATTAATCAACCTCAGGAGTTAAGCTTTGATCATCGTGGGAGAAAATGTTACATTATGATTTTGCAACCAGTTCTGCATATTAATTTTCAAACTGGACATAGTCGGTTTCTTCTCAACTTGCACACAATGATAGGCAGCATTATCCATAACTATGACTGAGTTAGGTGGAAGTTTAGGTATTAATTTTTGATCAACCCAGTTGTAAAAATTTGTAGAGTTCATGTCTCCATGATAATCCCCCGTTTTTGAATCTGATTTAAAAATTAGCAAAGCATCGTCAACTAACCCGTTCCGGCTACCAGCGTGAACTATTATCAAACGCCTTCCTTTGCCTATATCTGTATAAATTCCAGGCTCCGACGAAGATTGCCAACATTTTTGGACATTGTGACTTTGGTTAACGTAAGTTTCGTCCAAAAAGAATATATTTCGTTTGTCTTCTCTGAATTTTCTTATAGCCCTCATATATTTCACTCGCCATTCAACAATATTTGGTCTCTCTATTAAAAGGCATCTCTTCGATTTACATTTTTTAAATGAATATCCCAGTTTGTGCAAAAGTGTTCTTAAAAAAGTCAATCCGCAGTCTAAAATATTATTCTCTTTTAACACAGCATTTAGTTTTCGTAGACTTGGAATTGTTTTCTCTACCGTATAAAACTGATTTATTTTTCTTCTTATCACTGCTAAATCAAAGTCATCAACTTGTATTTTCTTTTTTATTTCTTTTGGTCTACGTGGAGAACTAAATCTTGCTTCCCCTGTATTTTGCAACGATTTTTTACTTTCAGCAATCACTCTCCTAACACTTCGTTCTGATATCCCTGTTGCTTCTGCTACTAGTTTATGTATATTCGCATCAGTTTTATATTCTAAACTATTGACATCGGCTTTCCGTTTATTAAAAAATGTATTCACTTTAAATATTATTTCCTTAGATTGTCTTTTTATCGGCGGACTCATCTCGCTATTGCAATCTTATGTGCGTTTTGTCTAAACTAGCCGGAACTTTCAACGCGTGTTGCCGTCGCAAAGTACGGCGCCGCACTGAGTAATGACAGCAAGCGCCCCTGCCTCTCCGTTCACATACCTAAGGCGCGGCCAACTAGTTCCGTGCGCACTATAGCGATGATACAGTACCCGGCGATAAATATTGCACATCGAACTTTGGAAAGAGACAATCGGATAATTTCGGCTTCGTAAAGCGTTATCTCTGTCCCACACTACCTATGTGACGTTTAGTCAGTCGTTGTTCAAGTACGATAGAGTGCAGTCGCGTCCCGAAAAAAAATATATATTTAGAGTTGATAACACCCACAAATTTAAATAATTTAAAGTTGTAATATGGCATCTTTCGGAAAAAGAGGGAAACCTTTACGAGGTCAGTCACGTGAAATTATCTACAATGTTTATAAATACTTTGTAAGCGAAGCTGATAGATTTAAAAAAAAAGTAGATGAAAATGTAAGTTGTTATTTTAAGAAGATTCAAGAGCGAGTTGCAAATGCCACTGGAATTTCAAGAAGAACTTTGAACAATATATTAAACGAAGTCAGTACTGAAACACATTCGACTGAAATTAAGTTCAGCACTCCAAAAAAAGGGAGACCAAAAAAGCAATTTCGTTTGGATATGTACGATTTTGATTACGATGTTGTTCGAAGAATGGTGTATGATTTTCACTTACGATTTAATGAACTGCCAACAATAAAATCATTAAAAGCTAAGTTATCTGAAGCTATTAATTACAATGGGTCTGAAAAAACGTTGAGAAAAATACTTCATGACATGGGATTTCAGTTCACTAAAATGGAAGATAATCGAAAAATTCTAATGGAAAAGCACGACGTTAGTCTCAAACGAATGGAATACCTTGATAAAATACGCAAATTTCGCGAAACAGGAAAAAATATCGTCTACATGGATGAGTCATATATACATGCATCCCACACTAAATTGAAATCTTGGAGTGACGATAAGAAAAAAGGAGTAAAAAAGCCAATTTCAAAAGGTCAACGTTTGATAATAGTTCATGCGGGAAATGAAAAAGGCTTTGTACCCGGTGCTTTTTTAACGTATAAATCCACGGACACTACAGGTGACTATCACAATGAAATGAATAACAATAACTATGAGAAATGGCTGGTTAACCAATTAATCCCAAATATACCCAGTGATTCTGTTCTAGTTATCGACAACGCACCCTATCACAACAAGTATGTTGAGAGACCCCCCAACTCAAACACCATTAAACGGGAAATGATCAACTGGTTAAAAAGACATGAAATTCCAGTTGATCCAAAATTAACAAAAACCCAGATTTACGCTATTATATGTCAGCACAAGGAGAGGTATACAGAGTTTTCTGTGGACAAAATACTTGCCGAACATGGGCACACTGTGTTGCGATTGCCACCATATCATCCGGATTTTAATCCAATTGAAAATATATGGTCTCAACTGAAAGGCTATGTAGCCTCTAGAAATGTGGGTATGAACTTAACTACAGTAAAAACATTATTGACTGAAAAAGTAAACATGATCGGCGCTGAAGAGTGGAAAAAGGTTTGCGATCATGCAATCAAATGTGAGAATGAATATAGAAGCATTCAACACAGTTTAGACAATTACACTGATAGATTAGTAATAAATACGGCTGATAGTGACAGTGATATTGACCTCTTTGAGAGCACAGATAGTGAAATGGAAGTAATTGAGAATTAGAATTATTATTATTTTTATTGCAATGTCTCATTTTAGCAATAGGTATAATGGTGTTTATTATGTACACTAAAGCTGTAATGTTCCAAAATAATTAAATACGTAAACATAATGTAAAAATGTTTTTTTATTTTATTTTACCCCAACCTAAAGCCATCACTTATAGAAAAATTAGTGTATTTTATACAAAGAATAAAAATATCAAAAGAAGCAAATCATACTTGTTTTAACAGCTCCTAATAGGTACCGGACTGTTTGTATTTTGTGCGACAGAGATAACGCTCTACGAAGCCGAAATTAGCCGATTGTCTCTTTCCAAAGGTCGATGTGCAATATTTATCGCCGGGTACTGTAATTCTTTATGCCTTAAACAAGACTCGTTAAGTTATTACATATTGTTTTCGTTTATAATATATGAATATGTATATATATATATATATATATATATATATATATATATATATATATATATATATATATATATATATATATGTATATATATATATATATATATATATATATATATATATATATATATATATATATACATATATGTCTTTATGTGTTTTTTTTTTTTATTATTTTGTAATTTGTAATGTATTTGTTGTCAAACACCATAACCATCCTGTGTAAATAACATAATTTCATCTATTATATTCTTAAACATAAGTATTGATTGTATTCTAATACACTCACTCACAAACAAGCAACACACACAAACACACATATTTTTATAGAATTGCTTCTTGTTGTATGTCTAGTTTTGTTTATTACGATATATACATATATAGTCTTTGATATATAAACCTATTAGCTACCCGTCAGTGACTGTAAAAATGCTTATAGTAACAGTGTACAAAAAGAAAATCCTTAATTGGCCAATGTAATGTAAATATTGTAATATTGTACCTATTTTGATATTCGGCTGTGGATTTTTAGTTGAAATAAATAAATAAAAGTTATTGCTGAATTCTACGGGTTCCTTACTTTTTCTGGATAAAAAGTAGCCAACATACTATTTCAGGTCATTATCTATCTGTGTGCCAAATTTCATCATAATCCGTTCAGTAATTTTTTGCGTGATTGAATAACAAACATCCACCCATCCAAACTCGCATTTATAATATTAACTAGCTGACCCGGCAAACGTTGTTTTGTTGTATAAATTATTATACATAACTTATAAACCTTCTTCTTGAATCACTCTATACATTACAAAAACATATAGGCTTATTCCAGTTCATCATCTATCGGTATGCCAAGTTTCATTCAAATCCGTTCAATAGTTTTTCCGTGATCAAGTAACAAAAATCCATCCATCTATTCAAACATCCAAACTTCGCCTTTATAATATTAATATTAGATAATAAGATTTTTTTATATCATAATATTGTTTGCAATCAACAAGCAGATGGGCCTCCTGATGGAAAGAGTCAACCATCGCCTATAGACACCAAAAATGTTAATGGTGCGTTGCTATCTTGTGGCGAGGTCTAATGCCACATGCACAAGTTTACCGGTTACCTTACCCTCCGAACCGGAATATTATATTGACAAGTTTAGGATAAGTAAAGCGGTGATACCTACCATATACCCGAGCGAGAAGTAGCGGAATTCTACCATCTAGTAGTCACGATGGTAGTGACAAATAAAGCCAATTAGTTGCTTCTTACGACCTGCCTGGCAGAACGGCACTGTGGCATTTAAGCCCCGCAACAAGAACAACAACGCACCATTAACATCTTTGGTGTCTATATGTGATGGTTATCTTTTTCAATCAGCAAAGTTTGCTTGTTTGCTATCTCATAAAAGAAGATGGGGCGTATAAAATAATCAGACCTCATGATCATCATATTATTGCGTACCCTGCTGGGAGTTTGACTGGCCCAGCCTCTTACCTGGTAACCATGAGCTGGTGCCTTACTCCAGTGCCCCATGGTGCAGGTGGCGACGTCAGGCCCCTACGTGGAGGTGCGTCCAGGTGTAGTGACACTCGCACCCGGCTGCTCGCCAGCTGTCAATGTCATCCACGTCGGAGACCGCTCCATGGTAAGATATCATTCTGTTATTATACTAGCAATAAGTTTTCTTTCTACAATGTGTCACGAAAACCCTGTCTAAGAGTCAAAGGCATCATTTCGTGTAATATTTTCTTCGATAAAATTAGTAACTCTTAAATGACCTTTACAATGGCAACACAAAATGTCGACCGAAAAAATAATAAGTGCTGGACAAGTTACTGAAATCGATCTAACTCCAAAGTAAGCATATTATTTGCTTGTGGTATGGATTTTATTCAACGATACTAATACATAGAAATACATATATAAATACTGTTACATTTTATTTTAAATACTGTTACATTTACTGTTACATTCATACAAGGGACAAGCATTTGTATGATGAGCATAAATGTTTGTATTTCCGTGTTTGAGTGTTTATTATATATATTCTGGTATTTATATATGTATTTCTATGTATTAGTATCGTTGACTAACACCAATAACACAAGCAAATAATTTGCTCACTTTGGGGTTAGATCAGTAAGTGTAATTTGTCCCCTGAATATTTATTTATTATTTATTATTATTACACAAATTTTAATGTTTGTCCATGTTGGGAATCGAGCTCTAACCTCATCGATTCACAGTTAGGTTTGCTAACCACTCGACCAACGGAGCAGTCAAAATATCGGAAGACAATGGGCGGCCACTTATTGCCGTGTTGACCAATTAAAAATAATTGTAGGAAAATTGAAGGGCATACATGAGCTTTTTAAAATTTCATTATATTTTCATCAACCGATTTCCCACAAGGAGGAGGTTCTTACCCAAAAGGAGGAGGTGCTTAGTTCGGCTTTATTTTTTTTTGGAACGAAGTTCCTTACGGCAGGCTTGGAGGGGATAGGGATTTTGCTGCGCGACCGAACTGAAAAAAATGTGATAGTAAAACCGTAAGAAAAATGCGTGGAATAAAAGCGTTAAATGAGACGTGCGCAGGCGCGATAGTCGCGTACACAAGCGAGTAGTGCCGTTTAGCCGAAGGAAGTTCGTTCCTACCTGGTGTCCCGCGACACCACATCATTTTTTATGTATGTTACCTCAGAACTTGGTCATTTATAAACCAATTTTGAAGATCATTGACATATTATCAATATGGGCGTCGGGTCCGCGCTAAAAAATGACCGAGGAAACAGAGCTACAAAACGCAAAAAGAGCTACAATTCCGCGTTAGTCAAAATTAAACCTTGATATAACGATTTAGTGATTCAATTACCATGTTAATATATTTATTATTGTAATGTGTAACTTGGACATTTATTTCGCGATTTTAGTATGCGACCCGATGTCCATAGTAATAATATGACAATGTCGAAAATTGTTTTTTTTGTTCGACAGGGTATACTCGCCGTGTGGTTTCATTTAAATACACAGATCCAGTGTTCCGTAGTTTTAGGAAATGAGAAGTTAGTTGCTGAAGTTTTACTCCGCACAAAAATAATTTATAAAGTTAATAAATTCATTATTTTTTTTTGAGAATGTCATTGACTTACTTAAACACTTCTTTTGGGTTGGACAGGGTTTTCGCTACTCATTGGATAGTATAGAGAAGCCTGTAGCAGCGTGCAGCCCGCTGCATTACAAAAGATTTTGGTGAATCCCGTGCGATGCTTAATTTTTCCGGGATAAATAGTAGCCTATGTTTTATTCTAGGTCATCATGTACCTGTATGCCAAATTTTATTCTAATCCGTTCTGTAGTTTTTGCGTGATTGAGTAACAAACATCCATCCATCCAAACATTCAAACTTCCGCATTTATACTATTATAATATTAATTATTTAATTAATTAATATAGGTTCACGTATTTAAGTAAAAAGGGGGAAGGAAGGGTCGAAATAAACCGCAAGTACACGTTCACTCGATCAGTGGATGCTCCCAAAGCCATAATTACTTAATTTCCTTTTTTTACAGATGTCGAGCATGTCCAACATGTCCACCTCGTCCGAGTGCGGTGGTATCAATAAACGCATTCGACGTAGTGAGGTGTTATTGAGACAGGCCGCGGACTGCGTCAGCCGCGGGTCAACCTTTCAGACCGTCTCCGAACAGTTCAATATACCCATCTCTACGATACGGTCAGTACTACACATTCATACAGCGAATTGTTGCTGAGACTTGCCGAGGACTATGTCAACTGTGTCTCCACCTTCCAGAACTTTTCAAATAGTTAGCATACCGTCCCATATTGACCGCCCCGTTGGTCGAGTGGTTAGAGACCCTGACTACGCACTCAACGAGGCTCGGGTTCGATCCCCGACGGGGACAAGCATTTGTGTGATGAGCATAAATGTTTGTATTTCCTGGTTTTAGTGTTTATTATATGTATATATTCTAGTATTTATATATGTATTTCTATGTATTAGTATTGTTGATTAACACCCATAACACAAGCAAACAATTAGCTTACTTTGGGGTTAGATTAGTGTGTAGCATATGTGTTAGATATTTATTTATTTATTTATTTATTTATTTATACGTATCTCCATGATGAAGTCAGTGTTACATACTCACATACAGCGAAATTTTGCCGAGGCAGGCCGCGTAGTGTGCCAACTATGTCTCCACCTTACAGACCATGTCCAAGTAGTTTAACATACCTATTTCCCAGATACGGTCAGTACTATACACTCACACACAGCAAGGAGTTGCAGACATTGGCCGAGGACGGTGTCAGCCGCGGGTCAATCTTTTTAAACAGGCTCCGAGCAGTAAAACGTACCCATCTCCACGATCACTCATACACACAATGAGATGTTGCTGAGACAGGCCGCGAACTGCCTTAATTGTGTCTCCACTTTCCAGACCGTTTCCGACATCGTGATAAAATCCTCATCATTTCGATGTCTGGAAATCACAACCGTGCGATTCTCGAGGCACTTTATGCCCCGCGCTATTTCTATATGGAACCAGTTATGTACACATTTTTGTAAGAAAAGAGCTTACTCATTCTTAAAAGGCCGACAACGCACCTGCAAGACCCCTGGTAGTGTAGCAGCCGTAATCACTTACTGTCAGATGAGCCTCCTGACCATTTGCCCGCTCTTGTATAAAAAAAATAAGTCCACGATACGGTTAATGCTACACACTTACACATTGTAAAGTGTTGCTGTGACAAGTCGTGGTCTGCGTCAACTGACTACTTTTAAGTTTGTTTCCGAACAATTTAAAATACCCGTCTACACGATACGGTCAATGCTACATACTTACACATAGTTGAGACAGGCTGCGAACTGTGTGGACCCACTTTCCAGACCGTCTTAGAGAATATGGTCAGTGCTACACACAGAGAGACAGCATATAAAACAGTTTTATATACAAATATTTAAACCTGTCTGCGAGCCCGCGAGTCGCATGGCGAGGCACGAGGCGAATAGCGAGCGCACTGTATACATGTTCTTATTGCTATTCGCTTCGCCACTCGCCTCGCTATTCGTACGAATGTGTAAAAGCGGCTTGAGATGACTGAGAATGTCAAGACAACGTCTTTTTGCGAATTTGTGACCCTCCCACTCCCTTACGCTATATTTGAATCGTTAGATTTTCTAAATTAATGCTCGCAGTTGACCCACCATACCTTAATCTGACGTGATTTTGTGTTTCCATGTTACAGATTTCATTTTTTTGTCTGTAGATTTTTCCCCAGCGTTGAAATTTAAAACATTGTATAACCTTTTATTTTTCGTATAAGTTAATCTACAAAATTTATAATAGCGTCGTAGGGGCCTATGACGCTCGAGTTACTATCAATTTAGAATCTAGGGATCCCGTACTATAAGTATGAACACACGTGTTTTATAAACTTCAGATTCTTCATGGCGCGAAAGGGTATCTTACCGAAGCGACGTCGCGGGCGCAACACGCAGGTGAGTGAGACACCAAAGACACCAAGTGCCAACACAGATTACAGACTTCGAGTTAAGCAAAGTACAGTTAGTACTATTAATTTGATTTTACACACATCTTTCACTAGTACATATAATCTCCCGTATTTTGAAGAATAGACCAAAGTCAAAACATTTTTATTCAAATTATCCTTTACAGGCAAATTGACGAGTTAACATTTTTTGCGTTACTACCGGATCGGAAACGCGGCCACACACTGAGAAGATCCGGCGGAAGAAACTCAGTGGGCTTGTTTTTTTTTTGTGCATATACATTTTTTTAAATAATGTATTTACAATGATTTATGAATATACTATGAGACTGCTATAAGGAGCAATTAATCCCATGCCTTATTACCATCCAGATTCAGATAAAATTCAGATATTTTATAATAACCTTTTTTACAAAGTTTTGATTTGATACATTTTTAAAATTTTTGTATTCGTAGATCTTTAATAGCATTTGGAAGTTTATTGTAAAAGCTTATAGATTGCCCCATAAAACAGTTACTTATTCTGTGGAGACGTGATACATGCAGAGCAAGATTGTTTTTGTTCCTTGTGTTTACATAATGTACATCACTATTTTTGTTAAATGAATCTGCTGTTCTGCCAGACAATTTGTAAGAGGCGAATAATTAGCAATAAGTGTCAATAGCGTCGTGGTTATTAGGTGGTAAGAAAGTTACATTTGTTGAGCTGATCAGTGAGGCATACATATACAATTTATACGTATAAGCAAAAACAAAGCACAAAAAAAAAACAAAAAAAATTATAATAAAAAAATACAAACACACACAGCATCGGGGCCATTAGGTGGTAGGAAAGATACATTTGTTCAACTGACCAGCGAGACACATGTAATACAAATTATACGCATAAGTAAAAAATTACATCACATGCACACACGTGCGCGCGCTCGCGCGCTCGCACGCACGCACGCACTCACGCACGTACACGCACACACACATACACACACACACACACACCCACACATATTCCTGCCGCAATGGCGTCAGTGAGTGTTATTATTCTAGTTTTAAGAGGTAGCCGATAAACTTATACATATAGAATCACCATCCTGCTGAACGGATAGTCACGCAGACGCTAACATCTTTGATGTTTATTGTCGATAGACATCTGTTTAAATTCGGGTAGCTATCTGCTAGTTTGTTATATAATATATCAAGATATATATATTCGCAGATACGTGGCACTTGCAGTAGTCCGGAAGAACCGCCATTCCAAATGCAGCATTTCCGGCTTCCGGACATGTTGGCACTCAGGTCGGACGAAGAAACACCGGAAACGCCGACCACGTAGATGAGTTGGAGTAAACGGGGTCGATGGTTAAATGTTAGCTGCCATTTAGTGAGTTTGGGGTTGCTTTAGTGACTTTGGAGTTAACATAAGTGAAGTGGTGTTAGGTGTTTGTGACAGTTGTGGGTTTGGGATTGATATCGTGGTTTCTTATAATTTAAAATGCAGGTATTATTTGTCAGTAAAATATGTTGTGTAATAATTATATTTACCCATAGCTCACTGTGTTTTAAATATGCATTTTACGCATGATTTTCGAGACCTAAACAGATAGAGAATTTTTTACATTGAGAAGCGTGCATTAAGTGCCAGTTTACGTCACATTGTGCTATAAAATAATATGAAATTCGGGTGACTGGCGTTGACAATTTTCGCGGCGTATTTACCATGTTGGTCCAATCCCCCTTTGAAGAAGATCATCTTCCGTTTTGCGAGGCAGTTCATAAAAGGCGAACGATTGGCTAAGTATATCACTGCCATCGTGACAAATAGGTGGCTGAGTTCCGAAACGTCTCGCCTACTTACACTACCACCATCTTACCTATTCCTGTCGCTATAGCGTTGTAATTATCATTGTCGTGTTATATATAGCATTGCTGCTCTGCCACACGGATAGCAATCGCGCCATTAACAACTTTGGTGTCCATAGGTGACGGTCCCTCTTTCCATAAAGAGTCATCCGCTTGTTTCCTATCTAATATATCTATATATGCGTGGGCGTACCCAGATCCAGGCCGAGAGCGGGGGGAGGGGCAACCGTTAGTTTTTAAGACTATATTTTTATCTACAACAGTAACTAGTTGTTAGATAGCTAAACAATTTCCAGGGGGGAGGCGGCTGCTCCACCCCGCCCCTCTCGGTGCGCCAAAGTATATACGTAATCGTATATATATATATATATATATATATATATATATATATATATATATATATATATATATATATATATATATATATATATATATATATATATATATATATATATATATATATATATATACTATTAACCGGTGTTGGTTCCAACTAGTTTCGAACCTATATGAGGTCCTTCTGGCTTCCACAGGCTGAGTCAGACATTCGCTCGGTAGCGACTTGTCTCAAACTGGAATTTAAATATTCACTTAATATTAGACGAACCCTATGTTTATTCTTCTTCTTCGATAAAAAATATATTAGATATTTTTTTTACTAACCGTCATAAATATAACTGTGCCACTGAAGTGATTAATTTTATAAATGTACAAACGTAACCTATTCATTTTTAAATGTAAATAATTATTTTTAAGTTTTATTTAAGAGCATTGATCCTATGTTTTGTATTTTTTTATTTCTTTAAGCTTTTTTGTGGTAGCTATATGGCAGTTATACGGCTATTTAATAGCTGTTAGAGTCGGTAGTGTTAAGTTTATTGTAGTCATAGATACTAATTGTACAAAGAGATAAAATTTGCAAGTTAGTGAGTTTGTAGGAAGTAATCTCTGGAAATACAAAACCAATTTTGTTAATTTCTTCCCGAGTAAAAAGCTATTTATCATTATTTTAAGTGACATTAGCTACATTTTAATTTAACTTCCTTGCAGTATTAAAACTTGTGCGGGTTTTACTGTTGGAAATGCCTAGATATAACAACTGTCCCGTACTTAAAATATGATCTCTATAACACAACTGTTTATAGCAAGTTGTAATGAAATATGCTATGAAGCCATTTTAAGACATTTTAGTTATAAAACATTAACAAAATAGCTATTACACGGCTAAATTAATGGTAGGGTAATCAAATGGTAGAGAATAATTTTTCAGAGGCTATTTGGACTATCGGAAAGTTGTGTTGACATATGATATGAAGCCTTTTTAAATTAATATGTTATAAAACATTCAAATCACTGCTACTACATAGCTGATCAACTTGCAGACGCAAATTTGTAATGGCTGAAACTATCGCAAATAATTGGAACTATCGCAAAGTTGTAATGGCTGTAATAACATAACCAATTGTATTGATAATAACATGTCTTTTTATGAAAATCCCAATATGATTTGCCGATTGTGTGCGTGTTTAAGCGCTTTAAAGCAGACGTCTTGACAAATTATAAATGGCTATTCCCTTATTAACAATACAAGTTAGTGTTACAAATCAGTATGGATAATTATCTGATAAGTATCTGATAATTATCTAATAAATATCATAATAATTAATTACTAAAGAGAATATTCATCTTAATAATTTCGAACTTTGGTTGAAAGACTAAAAGTTATATAATTATTGATAATTAATACATATATGGCTACTATATGATTGTTAAACATAAATTACTGTATGATGGCAAAGATCTAATCTATTAAGATTTAATCTTATTATATTTCGTTTGTTTAGTGACTTAATTCGGCTTGGTCATGAGGCTACTGCTACGTTTGATTATCGGATTGGCTAAAATTTTTTGCAATATTTTTTAACCAAAGAAATGGTAAACATATATAAATTGAAGAGTTGTTTAACAACATGGATGACTTATTTAAAAAATGTATTGATTCATAATAACTAACTTATAACAAAAAAAATAAAAATTTTGTAAATTATTTATTACGTCTGAAATTTTTATCCAGATTATTATCACATACATTAAATATTATTTTAATATTTTCATGAAATGTCATAATTATAATACAAAAAATATTATTTACTGTGTAATATTATTTATGTTATTATAACGTATAAATTATGTCAAATATCTAACATTTAAAATAAAGTAAAATAAAATAAAATTATTCGTGGTCATAATCTTAAAATTTTAAGGTCCATGTTTTTTTCTGGTATTAGCATTATAATTTTGATTAAATTGTAGCATTTTAAAAGTTATGAAAACAATATTTGATTAAACTTACTTGAAACGTCTGAAATTTTAGACGGTAATTTTTGCAACGTTTTTTAACCAAAGACGTAGTTTTATATATCCACAATGCTGTACCCCAAAGTAAAAACAAAACTCGGGATCCAAGTTATTAAAAATATGAAGTAATTGTCTAAATAATTATGACAAAGATTAATTAATAAATTTTATAACATAGATGTTTTATATATTACGAGTATGACGTATTGATTCGTAAAAATTAACCAATAATAAAAGAAAATAGAACATAGGAATTTTTTGAATTGACAATTATTTGTTTCGTCTTCAATTTTTGTCCAGATTATTATCACATACTTTAATTTTCATTTTAATATTTTTATGATACAATTACAATAAAACAAAATTTTATTTATTATTAGTTAAATGAATTGCATTAATAATATATTTATTATATATCAACTTCTTAACCTTGGATTTTAAAATTATTCATGATTATTATTATCTTACCTAAGTTTTTGAAGCCTGTATGGTATTTTTCTGACAAATGATTACATTATAATTTCAATTTAATTATAGCAATCTAAAAATTATGAAAACAGTATTAGATTAAAATTAGATTAAACTCACATTTGAATTTTGGAATTTTGGACTGTAGGTAAATAAAAATCTTAAATGTTGAGTAAGTATAGTTTGTATGGCAAAATCGTTTACTTGCTGATTTTGCCCTACTAAAGCAATAAAAACTGATTGGTATATGCAACGATGGATATCACCGGAGTCGACAAAATTGTGAATAGTTGTTAACTAAACTTATTTTCACGATGTTTTATAGCATTATTAGTTTATTTAAGATTTTTTATCGCTTTGCAATAAGGTAATCAAATAATCTCAACAATGTGACGATATGTTATCGTCACATCGTTGAGGTTATTTGATTACCATAACATGCTGATCAACAGCCGTAATATCGTTCATTTAGGGCAGAAAATTAACAGAAAAGTAGCAGTTGTAGTACAGCAGCAGCAGCAGGAGATATAATATAGGCATATATACGTTCAATGATGGATTATTATTAATACATTTTGCAGTTTTTTTTTATTTATTGGTTAAAACATATTTATACAAGTTCAATAATCAGCACTAAAAAACCACGCAGGTTTAACAATCTAGTATTGAGTAAGTGATATGTGGCTGCATAACATATTTTATAATACAAATTAAGCTTAAAAAGATTTTTTCAGTATTATTAACGATCAAAATAATTAATAAAATTATTCGTATTTTACTTTTATAATATTGTTTTTGTCAAACACTTGTACTATTTCATAAATAAATATTTCACAACTTACATTTAATTATTACTAGCTGCAGCGTGCAGCTCGTTGCATTATAAGAGTTTTTGGCGAATCCCCGGGATCACCTAATTTTTCCGGGATAAAAGTAGCCTATGTGCTATTCCAAGTCGTCATCTACCCGTGTACCAAATTTCATTCAAATCCGTTTAGTAGTTTTTGTGTGATTGAGTAACAAACATCCATCCAAACATCCAAACTTTCGCATTTATAATATTAATATAGATAAATAAAATAAATAAATATAGATAAAGCCAACCGGTTTAACCTATTATAGCATCATCAGGGCTTTTAGTTTATTTAGATATGTGATATTTGTAATGTTCAAATAACATATAAAAAAATTAAAAGCCCTGATGATGCTATAATAGGCGAAACCGGTTGGCTTTACAATAATTAAATGTTAGTTGTGAAATATTTATTTGTGAAATAGTACAAGTGTATGACAAAATCAATATATTACAGTTTCACCAAGTGCCAACGATGAAAAGGATAAATTATTTTAGAGGACTACAAAATTTAATTTATGTTTTTTATGTTGCATATAAATATGATTTTACTTATTTGGTTTTGATTTATTGAAAAAAGCAATAAAGGATCAAGATCTGGCCGAATGAATTAATAAAATTATTACAAGTGAATAAATGATAAATTATGAATGAATACAAATGAATGATAAATGAATGATAATAAATAAATTCAGCGCTAATTAGTGTTCTGATTCAACTCAAAAAAATATTTTTTTGTTTTGAATTAGATATAATTTAAAAAAGGAAGATCAATGGAGTAGATTTATTACTAAGCGAGTGATTTATATTAAGAATATTTTGGCTGTATATTTTATTGCCTGAATTATGTTTTGCAGTATTATACAAGTTTCTTGTTTATGATATAAATAGTTAAATATAAAAACTAAGATCAATGGATTCGATGTATTACCGAGTGATTAACATTAAGAATATTTTAGCTGTACATTTTTACTGCCTGAATTATGTTTTTCAGTATTATACAATAATTTTTTTAGGTATAATAAATAATTTAATAGGTATGTTTAAGTTATAATACGTTTTACTCGTTATATATGTTTCATAATAGTCATAGAAGCTACTTTGTATTAAACTTACACATAGGTAGATATATTTTTGTCGCAATCATAATAACAAAAAAGTTGAAAGTGTAAACAAGAATCTTAATTTTAATACGGTGTAAAAGTCGAGCAAAGGTTTGATTGTTTCTATATAATTGTGAGAACATTACACGTACTTAAGATGAAAGGGCGGATAGGGGATACCGGGGAGAGATAGAAACTTTCCCGTCTATATTACTAGTGAATTAAATAGAAAGTGCATGGAATGACACTATTGAGTGACACAGAAGGTTTAGATAGTAAAAACGAAAAAAAATTACGTTCTTAGAAAAGAATAAAATGTATGGACTTGTCATAAGCCGCGCTAAATAAAACACGTGGTCAATTGTCATCATCAGCATTGTTTATTTTCTGAGACGCTGATGAATTTGAATTTCCCCGCATTGGTCCTGGGCTCCTTTGAACAATAAGCCTACTGCCGTTCTGCCAGGCAGGTCGTAAAAGGCGACCGATTGGCTTTGCGAGTCCCTACCATTGTGGCTACTAGATAGTAGAGTTTTGCATTGTCTTGCCCGGGTCTGGTAGGACCGCTGTAGCTAGTCCTACCGCAATAGCGTCAGTGCTTGTCACTGTCGTGTTCCGGTTTGGAGGGGAAGGTAGCCGGTAAACTTATGCATGTGGCATTAGAGCTTGCGACAAGATAGCAACGCACGATTAACATCTTTGGTGTCTATAGGCGATGGTGGGATCTTTCCATCAGGAGACCCATTTGCTTGTTTGCTATGTTATGATGAAAAAAAAAATGTAAATATCAATATATTTCACTACAAAATGATGTTACATTATTTAAGCCTCCTGTATCGCTATCAGTTAAAAAACGGAAAGCGTATGCGTATGTACATTGTTTACGGCAAATTTATCAACCATTTAAAGTACCTTGAGTAGTATCCTTCGATAGTGTCCTTTTTTCTTTTGATGTTAGTTATAATTCTGGATTTTCACGCTAATAGCAACCTACTGCATATTTGTGTAAAGAGCCGAGCAGGATTCTACGTGTAGTTATTAATCATCTACCCAGTTATATAACGGTTGTATAAAAGTCATATAAGGTTTGAGGTAATGTAATAAGTCGGATAGCCACTAACTTGATGCTTTTTCGAGCCATGTAATAATATGCCGCAATTTACGTTACAAGTTATAGTGTCGATAACGGCGCTCTTTACATTTTCTAAAAAATATTTATATTCTTTGGATGACGTCATGCAATATTAAACATGTAAATAATAATTAGCGTATACTCGTAATAAGCTTTGTATTATAAGCATTTTTTTGCAATTTTAGACTTCTGTAAGATGACAACTTCGTGTGCAAATGTTATTTATATACAGATATAAATGTGATTAAAGTTTCATTTAGTTTTAATAATAGAGTAACAGAGTAATTTATTATACATGTTGACTGATAAAAAAATAAGTACTGAAGGAAGACGTTTAATACTCAATTTTGATACATGATTTTGATGTATAAAAAAATCCACGAATTTTGACTTAATAATCCAGTAAAAGCGAACAGACACACGTGTATATCTATACATATAATAAAATCGTAGGAAAGTCAAAACTGTACATTGAATACTTGGGGCGTGATCTACAATCGATATCGAAGCCAAAATTTTGGTTTTTAGAATTTTTGTCTGTTTGTCTGTATGTATGTCCGGGGTAAACTCAAAAAGTACTGCATGGATTTACTTCAAATTTTGCATGAATATTACTAATAAGTCGGGTCAACATATAGGCTACATTTTATCACGCTATCACCTACGGGGGAGAAGCTGTGCGGAGTAAACGAAGTCCGCGCGGACGAAGTCGTGGGCAACAGCTAGTTGTTTATAAATAAAGATTTGTCAAACATGTAACTAGACTTGTTAGCGCACCGCTGTTGTCCCCTTGGGGATCGTTATTTTAGAATATTTTTATTCTAATATCGTTGAGGTTTATTACGTAGTTTATTGTATTTATTGTGAAACAGTACAAGTGTTTTGATATTAAACGTTGAATGAAAATGGAGTTTCACCAAGTGCCGACGACAAAGAGTGTAGAATATATTGAGCAATTTTCTCTTTATATAATATTTTAATTGGATACTTATGACTATTAACTATCATGTCCTTCAATATGTCCTGTATTTTACCAGTCAATATGTATAAACTTTTTTATAACATTTTGTACGTAATACTTTATATGTATGGGTTATGGTGAACACAACGTATTCGTAACGTATAAAGAATTTCCGGCCGAATTTTAAGAAGCTGTTCAGAAACGACAATATGTTCGATTTAATAATAAAAAATAATTTAAAAAATCAAATTTTAATTTTTATCTGACACAGAAAACACATCGCATGGATGAAATTTCAATTACGCAAAAATGTCGAGCGTAGCTCGTGTAGTGTCTCCTGCATCCCATTCACATGACTCAGTGCATCCAATTCACGATTTTAGTGGGATATGTTAAACGAATATATATATATATATATATATATATATATATATATATATATATATATATATATATATATATATATATATATATATATATATATATATATATATATATATATATATATATATATATATATATATATATATATATATATATATATATATATATTAGGCTGATTCAAAAAAATCGACTTTTTTTTTTTCGATACTGAAACTCAAAAACCTTTGGAAAGGTGTAAAAAAACGCCTGTAAAAATCTGAGCTCTTAATATTAATATTTAAGGGTCGCGCACTGCGAATTTCTATTTCCTATCTAAATAACACAGGCAAATTTTTTTACAAACTTTAGAATTTTATCACTTCCGAGTGGCTTGCTGGACGGCTAAGATTATAGCTGATTCTTGTAGAGAATTTGACGCTCTACAAAAAAGGTCTCTTGTAAATTTTCGATTATTCAACTCTTTTAAAAGATATTCAAAGTCAAAGATAAACCTAGAAAAAATTAAAGGTTTTTTTCAACACAACTATGAATCTATAGAATTGAACTATAAATTATAATAAATATTCAAGGTAAGATTAAGAAAGATAGTTCAGAACAAAGCGGCACAGTGACAAGTGAAGTAATAACAAATATTTTTTTGGTTATATCGATAAAAAAGAGCACTACTCCCCTAATACACTACTGTTGGTAATTTTCTATTAAATAATGCGACTTGGCTTAAATCATGTCAAAAAAAGCGTCTATACAAAACCACAAATGAAATGGACTAAGGTTAATCTCAGAATTACAAAAATGCTTCAGAAAATATCGCTAAAAGCAAAATTTTATAAAAAGTCTGGTAGATGAACCAAAAAGTAGAAAAAAACCTTTAATTTTTTCTAGGTTTATCTTTGACTTTGAATATCTTTTAAAAGAGTCGAATAATCGAAAATTTACAAGAGACCTTTTTTATAGAGCGTCAAATTCTCTACAAGAATCAGCTATAATCTTAGCCGTCCAGCAAGCCACTCGGAAGTGATAAAATTCTAAAGTTTGTAAAAAATTTTGCCTGTGTTATTTAGATAGGAAATAGAAATTCGCAGTGCGCGACCCTTAAATATTAATATTAAGAGCTCAGATTTTTACAGGCGTTTTTTTACACCTTTCCAAAGGTTTTTGAATTTCAGTATCGAAAAAAAAAATAGTCGATTTTTTTTGAATCAGCCTAATATATATATATATATATATATATATATATATATATATATATATATATATATATATATATATATATATATATATATATATATATATAAACGTACTTTTAATTCAATATTTAGTTCTTAATTTTAAAATTTGTCTGGACCTCTAAAAGTAATTTATTTGTATAGTTCTAACGGTGTTAGTACAGGAGCTAGAAAGCTGAAGTCTTGAGTTAAATCTTTAAGGTACAATTCCGCAATGGGCTACAGACTACGACCGCAAGTAGGCATGGATCATTTAACAGTTAACATATTAAATTTCGTACTAAATTTTTTTAACAATTAACACCTGTCATTTATATTAACAAATACTGTTAAAAATTACCAATAACTTCATATAGGATAATAATGTGATTAAAAATGTTTGAGCTACCTTGATTTATGATAATAATAACTGTTAACAATTGTAAAACTACTCCAGGGGACCTTTTTTTTGGTCGCTAACTCGACGACTTTGCGTTTTTGCTGCTTCTAATAGTTATTGTAATATATAGGCTACGACTAATATAATATAACATACATGAATAACTGTTAAATATTAATTAATTTTAACAACATACCAGTTAACCTAATTTGACAATAATCTCCATGCCTAATAGCAAGCGATACTACGGCTGAAATCACTGCTGCCTGCGGCTGCAGCTGTTTCCATTCCGAGCGACTGATTTCTGTGCCTTTTGCCAAAAAAGGAAGATGATTACGACTTGTTACTATATTATGCTAAAAAGCTTTCATTTCTTTAAATACATGTAGATCACACGTATTTAAAAAATACGAGTATGCGGTTCGCGATACCACTGAAGTTGCGGTCTTCGGTCACTGCAGGCCAGTCGCCGCGCTTGCAATCAATTTCATAGAGGTTCATAGAAATCAGTAGTGTCGCCTACAGTGTACAGCTGCGACCTGCGGTCTGCACTGCGGCTCAGTTTGGGCTTGTACCTTAAATAAAGCGACCATTGCGTGAACTCACAGAAATCTTATTTTTGCCTTATTATTTAATTTCCTGTGCGTGAACTTTAGTTCAAAGTAAATAGAATTTTTCTGCATTCTCATTTCATTTCAGTTTCATTGTTTTGATATAACACTATTGATCCCTTAAATTATTTTAAATTCAGCTATAATTTATATAATTTTAATGATGCCACTCATAGTTGCTGAGAAATGAAAGAGCTGATGTTATTTGAAAACACAGTAAACACAGTTCCTTGCTGCCTGCAATCACTTTTATTCTTTACTAACTGACCCGGCAAACGTTGTTCTGCCTTTTTCACTACTCTTATTTTTTTTCTATATTTTCTCATCTTTTAAACCTTCCCTGGACATCAACAATTAATTCAAAACCAAAATTAACCATATCGGTTCAGTGGTTCTCGAGTTTTAGCGAGACTAACGAACAGCAATTGATTTTTATATATAAGATTCGTTTGTTTATTACGTTGGTGTTATCGTAATATCAAATACATACATTCATTTATTCCTTCATTTAAACGTTCCTCCTTATTCGTTACTAAATAAAATTGAAATAAGTGTTAGAAAAGCAAAATCTTTTGTAGAAGCTCATTGTTAAAATATATTTTCCCAAAATCACACATGTTAAATATTTTATCCAGATATTTATGTATTCCGACATGGCGACTACAAATAATGTTCATCTATTTCTCAAACAGAAAGTATTACGTGCAACTTCATAAGTATGTGTTTTTCATAACTTTCATTAACCATTTTTATATTTAGGCTGTTACGTGACCCTTATATCTAGATAATATGTGTACATAGAACAGATCTGTGTGCTGTTGTTTGATGTTAATGTTCATTCATTTCATTGTTTACGCATCTTTATTTATTAAAATATAGGTGATCTGAATGCAAATTAACCTAAATTTAATATTAAACTAGCTGTAGCTAAATTTATAATTAAAATAACTTTGTAATGCCTTAAAATTAATAAATGTTGTATTAAGTTATCACTTGAGTTACATGATCTGACAATTATCATTAAAAATGAACCTGACTTATATGAATTTTATGTTGCCTTAAGTACAATTTACAAATTTAAATGTTACCGATGGTGACATAAAACGTTACACTGTTACATCTCAGACCAACAAAAAAACAAATTTTGGTCTGAATGTTACATACGTAGTCTTTTTCAAAACGGCCGACATAAAGGCCACTAACGCTGAAGCGATGTGGTGATGTACAATTTAGAAATATTTACTAAATTTGGGGAAATTAAAGAATAAATACGGCCAGTTGCACCTATAACGACCATGTACCATAATATTGTTATAAATAGATTTTTTTCATTTTATTTAAAACTGTGATCGGTTTCTTCAAAAACCATAGTCAAATCTATATATAATATATGAGAATTTGTAATCATTTTTAACAACAATTACGCGAACAAAAGAGTAATAAATTTGGCACAATCAATGTTTACATTACGGAGGAGTGTAAAAACTTTATATTTTTAAATAATTTGCATTTGAAATACATTAAATTGATAAAAATAAACATTACACACTACATTTATGTGACATCGTCATACATACACATGTCAAAAGTTAAACTTAAAAAAGACTTTGTAAATATGTAAGTGTAAGTTAAATTTCGAATACAATGTGATCGCTAATACAATGACTTAAGTAACTGAATATTACTTGCATACCATTTGTACTATGTACATCGCACTTGGTGCTTAAGGCGAGGTATTTCGACGCGCGTCAATTCTATAGAAAATGGGTGGCGCGGTATGTTCTGAAACCGCTGGGAAACGTGTTAATTTTCGGATAAATAAATATAGGAAGTCAGTTGAAAACTAAAATTTGGCACATTCTTTTTTGTATTTACAACTAAATATCACCATATAAAAATCATGTGATAGATTAGAAATATTATTAACAAATTATTTGTTTTAGAGATTTTTTTAGCCTGTTTTCGGAATTTTATATGTAAAATCGAATAAAGTACATTCTATTATGTAATGAGTTAGCACATTCTTTAGATAATATCTTCAGGTATATCGTATAATTTTTGTAAAATTGTTATTTAAAAATCAATGCAAAAAAAGTAATTAAACAAACCAGTTTTTTCCCGTTTGTCGCGATGCCTCGCCTTAAGTCAGAAAGATAACGGTAACACAATTAATAATTTGACGATCTGTAGAAAACATCACAACTATTTATGTATGTAACAGTATTTGTATATGTATTTCTATGTATTAGTATTGTTGACTAACACCCATAACACAAGCAAATAATTTGCTTACTTTGGGGTTTGATCGATTTGTGCAATTTGTCCAGCGATATTATGTTACCTATATTATCATATTTAATACTTTTTAAATGAATTTAATCACAGTAAAAGTTATTTAAAATGCATTTAAATAGTTTGGCAGAAGTGAACCTAAAAGTAATACTTTTTTGTTACACACAAAACATGGGCGTACCTACCCAGGTTCTGGGCCAGGGGGGGAGGGGGGGGGGGAGAGCAACCGTAACATTTTATGCCCATTTTTATCTCAATATCTACAACAGTAGATAGCTAATAGAGAGGTTAACAAATTCCAGGGGGTTAGCTGCCCCTCCCTGCCCCCCTCCCTCGGTACGCCTATGACACAAACTTCTTTACTCCAAAAAATATTTTACATGTATGACTATTACATTTCAAACATTTGAATCAATATTTTAGTTTTGAAATTACTGTATATTACAAAAATTTATTTTTTATATATTGTAACATTAACATTAAACGTCAGTAAAATAGTATTATTATATTTGATTAAAGCGAGCGAACCCGCGGTGTATAGTTGTATAGAGTATAGTTTTGCAGGCAGTAGTCGTCAAGTGCATCTGTAATAAACTATTTTTTGTAAAACGTCTTTCATATCCGTCATACCCATCCGTCGACCCGACGTCATCATTCGTATAACGACTAATATACGGCTATTTAAATTTCGCATTACCCCTTTCTTTTATACGGTTTAATTTTTAGGGTTCCGTACCTAAAAGGTAGAACGGGACCTTATTGCTATGCCTCCGCTGTCTGTCTGACCGTCTGTCTGTCTGTCACCAGGTTGTATCTTATAAACCGTGATAGCTAGAAAGCTGAGATTTTCACAAATTGTATACTTTCGTTGCCACTATAACAACAAATAATAAATGAAAATATAAATAAAAAATAAAATATAAAGAGTTCCCATACAATAAACGTGTTTTTTCGTATTTTTTATGAATGATGG
This sequence comes from Apodemia mormo, assembly GCA_036924255.1. NCBI lineage: Eukaryota > Metazoa > Arthropoda > Insecta > Lepidoptera > Riodinidae > Apodemia > Apodemia mormo. Next base: position 3,870,797 of record JAUPFN010000030.1, read on the forward strand.
TACGGAATTCTTCGTACGCGAGTTAGAGTCGCACTTGGTTGGGTTTTTAATTTAATTACCTCATTATTATCCTGTTATTAAGCTATTGCATAGCTTCTATCGCGGGCCTTGAGCGTGGAGACCGAATCCAGAAATTCCGTAACGAAAAAACCTAACACCCCCCACTCCGACCGGCACAGCGGTGATACTTTTTAGTTTTGCCATCTATCGATAAATACCAGAACTTTTAATGACTTTTTGAAATATCACGCTTGTCTCTTTAGTTCAGCAACCCGCCTTTAGGTTGCATTGGTTGTATTGGAAAACATAATCAGTTGTTTGTGAGAAAGTATATAGGTGTATAGGTATTTATCATCTACGTACAACAGTGAATATCTGTACTCGTATAATTTGGGTACAAAGTATTTTAAATATGAATAAACAAAGAAAAAAAAATACTGCATAAATAAAATAAATATATAATTGTAATTGCATAAGTTGATAAAAAATGCTATGCAATAGCTTTACCGCGGCAGTCTCCGAGTGCCACGCGTCTTTTTTGAGTTGGTCTGGGCTCCGTTGAAGAATAGAAACTCAGCCATTTCGCTAAACAGTTCGCAAGGGATAAACGATTGGTTAAAATATTATTTCTGTAGTGAGTAGCACCACAGAATATACAATAGCCTATAGTACTTAAAACCTACTTATAAAATTACGAATAAACTAAACAACATAAATATTTATTACGTTTCAGAATGTTTCGGTAAAGTAAAAAACGAAAACTTTACATCCTTCTGTTTATTGCAACAACCATCCACACAGCAATTATTTTATATTACGATTCCCCCATTTTATAAGAGTACCTACAGTAATAAACCTTACGTTGCGACGATGATCAGCAGGCCGTCGTACAAGAATAGGTACGCGTGTATGTACCTACTCATAAGCACGGGGCGGCCCCGACCACAGAGTGCTAAGTGTGAGTTTTTCTTTTCGCATTCGATCGTGAGCGCGTTCGGAGTTTACTAGGAACTTGTATGTGATTTGTACAGTGCCACCTAGTGGTAAACTGGTTTCTCACGTTTACCACTAGGTGGCGCTGTACAAATCAACTGCCGTTCTGCCAGGCAGGTCGTAAAAGGCGACCGATTGGTTATAGGAGTCACTAACAGCGTGGCTACCAGGTGGTAGAGTTCCGCATTGTCTCGTCCGGGTCTGGTACCACCGCCTTACCTATTCCTGCCGCAATAGCGTCAGTGCTTGTCACTGTCGTGTTCCGGTATGGAGGGTAAGCTAGCCGGTAAACTTATGCATGTGGCATTAGACCTCGTCACCATAGAATAATAACGTTATTACTCTAAGCTCGCCACAAAGTAGCAACGCACCACTAACACCTTTGGTATAGACACAACTAATACTTTTGGTGTCTATAGGCGATGGTTGACTCTTTCCATCAGAGTGCTAAGTGTGAGTTTTTTTTTTCGCATTCGATCGTGAGCGCGTTCGGAGTTTACTAGGAACTTGTATGTGATTTGTACAGCGCCACCTAGTGGTAAACTGGTTTCTCACGTTTACCACTAGGTGGCGCTGTACAAATCACAAACAAATTCCTAGTAAACTCGAAACGCGCTCACGATCGAATGCGAAAAGAAAAACTCACACTTAGCACCTAGAACGCAATACTCTTCGAGGCTCCGACTGATTTGCAAAGCCAAGTTGTCGCGCGCTGTAGGTGCTTATCGCGGTAGGTATAGGCGAGTGTCAGAAGCCTGGTGACACTACCATATTTACTTCACTGACATGATGGCAGCTTCCGCAACATTTCGTCCGGATTTTATTTTTGTACCGCTACTTTGCATACCCATTCTTGCTGCCAATATCGTCGTGTACCGTTTTGCAGAGTAAGGTAACCGGTAAACTTACGCACGTGCCATTCGTCCCTACTTGACGTAAGGCATTAGGCATTCAGGCAAGCGCCATTAATATCTTTGGTGTCTATAAGCTACAGTTGGGGAATATATTTTTAAAATGTTCTAAATCCACCTTTTTTTAATTTTTTCACACCTAAAAAATTTAGTGTGAGAGTTAATTTTGACGCTACGCGCATGATCTAAAAATGGCTGACGAAAGCCTATTTTAGTAACTCCCGGAGCAATTACTCCATTATCTATAATTTTAAATATATAATTATAAATAATAGAGTAAGACTTCCGGAAGTCGAAATTTCCTTCCTTTAAGAATATTTTTTTTAATTTTTAAATATAAATAATTTATAAAATGTCAATAAAAAATTAAATACCTTTTTTATCTTTAATTGCAAACGCTAATAAACGCCTCTGATACATTTACCTAGACAAAATTTCGGACCGAATGAGTTGTCGCACGTATTTTTAAAAATAATACCTCTATTATCGCTTCTGTGGTCTAGTGGTCCAGCATTGGCGTCGTCCACATGAGGTCCCGGGTTCGATTCCCGGGTCGGGCTCTTAACAAATGTTTTTTCAGTTTTCTGATAAACACAAAGTAGTCTGGGATTGGAAAGTGTCCGGTTGGCGATAAGCTTGCCACCTATCACATTTGTGGGACCAAGTATCTTCGGCTAATCGTGGGTGCACTTGTTGTACCTCTGCCTATCCCTTCGGCGATATGGACGTGAAGATTCTCTATTTTGTACCATTTCCAAATATGTATTCATAGATTATCATATAAAAATTTGTACGCCAATTATAAACTCTATAATTTACTTTTTATTTACTAATTTTAAACATACTTAATACTTAAAGTATTTCGTCATAGAAGATTATCAAAAAAACTTTTAAAGTGAAATACTTACTGATTATAATCAATAATGAGTTTTGCTTGGCAAGACATGTGACACCTCCTTCCGGCTTGAAAAACTAATAGGCCGTATGGTATCGGATTAGTGCCGACACACGTCCGTTGAAAAAACAACACGACAACGGAAATGGCGGAAAAAATAACAATGCGATAATTTAGAAAAAACCTTGCGTCAGTGTAGCGGTAATGTGGAGTAAACAGCTTATTTATGGTGAAAAGAATTTGTTACATCCGCTATGGGTAGCTGTCACAATTTGGCGCGAAGGCAGCTGACAGGGATTGATAACATTTTGTTAAATGCAAGAAACATTTTATTAAAAACATATGTTAAAAGTACTCATATTAAAAATGTGAAAATCTGTCTGTTACGTTTTCATGACTAAGCCACTGAATCGATTTTGATGAAATTTGAACGCCGACCTTACGCTAGGTTACTGCACTATAATAAAATAAAACTGCACAACAATAATAAAATACAACATACGGCCACATTCTTACGTATTTGGCATTGGATACGGCATATATGGCATTACGTATTTGGATACGTTTTTGGCAATACGTCTCTATACAGTTTGAATTTGGCTTATGTCTCTAGTAAGAACGTCTACTAGGTCGTCATAACTAGGTCACGCTAATCGATAAGTTTTCCTTTCCAAAAATCGCCTAAAGTAGCGATAATTTCACGTTGTTTTAAACACAGAAAAACAGAAACAATCGATATCTGATTTCCTACGCCTCTGAAACCGTGGATCAAGCCTTCGCCAAATTTTTCCCCTGTGTTAGTCTGGGCTCCTTTAAAAAAATAGACGTTAGGTAGTCTACCCTCTGCTGTTCCGCCAAGCAAATCGTAAAAGGTGACTGATAAGCTACGCATGTCACTGTCATCGTGACTACTAGGTGGTAAGTTACACTCAGGTTTTTGATACCTACGCCTTACCTATTCCTGCCGCAATAGCGTCAATGTTTGTCATTGTCGTGTTCCGGTTTGGAAAAAAAGGTATCTGGTAGACTTATTCATGTGGCATTGCCATCCCACCATACGTGGAGTAACACAACATTAACATCTTTTTTGCCTATAAGATGGTGATGGTTTCTCTTTTCTACAGGAGCGCCATCTGCTTGCTTGCTATCTTGTAATACAAAAAAAGATACCAAACGGAAGTTGTACTATCCCAAATAAAAATATTTTTTTTAAATCGGCTCTTAAATGATTGAATTTTGAGATAACGAACATAAAAAATGTATCTGAACTGAAAACCTTCTTTCTTAAATGATTCAACTTGTAGTAAGTGAGCGTTTGTGTGTGTGTATGTGTGTAAAAAAATATCTTCACGCCTGTATTCCCGAAGAGGCAGGCAGAGGTATAACCAGTGTATCCACGATTAGCCAAAGATACTTAGTCCCACTATGTGATAGGTGACATGCCTATCGCCAACCGGGCACTTATCCGCCAACAGAAAAAACACATTTTTGAATTGCCATACCCGGGAATCGAACACGGGACCTTATGCAGTCAACACCGACACTGGAGACTAGACCACAAAGGCGATTATATGTGTGTGTATATTAAAATAAATATCATATTTAGAAAGTTTTCGGTAAAACTTATCGCCACTGTAAAGGTTCTGCACCGCTGTCATTTTTTCTTCTAAACGTACCCGGTCTGAGCCACAACATCTTTAAAATGGTATCTTTTACACATCTCCATTCAACCTTTTGTATTAAATAATGCTATTGTGTCTCAGTAGGATAGGATCGTCGCCGCCGGAAAATAAAAAAAAACACATAATAACCATTTTAACTAATATTATATTCATACGAAAGTCTGCTGTTTGTTATGCTTCTGCAAGGAGATAAATAAAGACGGGAGATCAAACAGGCTCAAAAAAAAACCAATAACCCCAAATAGGGGTTGAATATTTATAACATACTTCACGCCAGATCCCTTACGAGGTATGCAGAGAGAACCGAGTGCCATACATCATGATCCTTGCAGGCCTGTCTCGCTTTCTCTACATTCATCACTCTCTTCATACACACACGCCGGTTGCGAAGACTCTTGACACCACCTTCGGACAGTACTCGATCAATCTGATCATCGTACGTCAGTCTTGATCTTCCCCGGTACCTACATCCTTCCACATTCGCATTGTATATCTGTTTTGTTAACCTTTTATCTACCATTCTTTCTACATGTCCGAACCAACGGAGCATGCCCTTTCTCATCTTTACACCGACACTTTTTTTCAAGCCTAACTTCTCTCTCACTTCCACATTACGAACTCTTACTTTCATGCCCTTTCTGACATACCCAACTCTCATTTCCATCTATATCTATATTAATATTATAAATGCGAAAGCTTGGATGTTTGGACAGATGTTTGGATGGATGTTTGTTACTCAATCAGCAAAAACTACTGAACGGATTTGTATGAAATTTTGCACACAGGCAGAATATGACCTAGAATAGCACATAGGCTAATTTTTATCCCGGAAAAATTTGATGACCTGGAATAGCTCATAGGCTACTTTTTATCCCGGAAAAATTAGGTGATCCCGCGGGATTTAAAAAAAAACTTATATAATGCAGCGGGCTGCATTATACATGACGCTGCAGCTAGTACAATATAGTTACAATTACATTGAACATTTGTATGAAAGATTATATTGAAGACTAGCTGACCCCGCAAACGTTGTTCTGCCTTTTTAACTACTCTTATTTTTTTCATATTTTCTCACCTTTTAAACCTTCCCTGGGCTTCAACGATTAATTCAAAATCAAAATTAGCCAAATCGGTTCAGCCGTTCTCGAGTTTTAGCGAGACTAACGAACATCAATTGATTTTTATATATATAGACTAGCTGACCCGGCAAACGTTGTTCTGCCTTTTTAACTACTATTTTTTTTTTCTATATTTTCTCACCTTTTAAACCTTCCCGGGATTTCAACAATTAATTCAAAATCAAAATTAGCCAAATCGGATCAGCCGTTCTCGAGTTTTAGCGAGACTAACGAACAGCAATTGATTTTTATATATAAGAAGATTTAATAAACACTCAAACTCAGATATACAAACCCTTGTATTCATTGCACAAATACATGTCTCTATCGAGAATTGAACTCAAGCTCCCTCAACTGCGTAGTCAGGGTCACTAATCACTCGACCAACGGGGTATTTTTTGTATTATAAAATAGCGTCAAACAGATGGCTCTCCTGATGGAAAGAGTCAACCATCGCCTATAGACACCAAGGATGTTAATGGTGCGTTGCTATCTTGTGGCGAGGTCTAATGCCACATGCATAAGTTTACCGGCTACCTTACCTTCCAAACCGGAACAAGATAGTGACAAGCACTGACGCTATTGCGGAAGGAATAGGTAAGGCGGTGGTAGCAGACCCGGGTGAGACAATGCAGAACTCTACCATCTAGTATCTCCACGATGGTAGTGACTCGCATAGCCAATCGCCGTATTACGACCTGCCTGACAGAACGGCATTTGGTCTATTCTTCAACGAAGCAAGGAACCAACATGGGGATAATTCAAGGATATAAACGAGGATGTTATCTTTGAGGTAAATATTTAAACACGGTACCAATAACTTCTTTTCTTGCCAATTTATTGTAAAGCCGGAAACCCAACCAAACAATTGATCCCGGGGAGCATGGCCAGTACACGTCCCATACTTTAACAATAAGTCTATACGTGACTGGACCAGAGCCATTAAATGTAAATAGACGGTAAAAAGATTCGTCGGGAACCGGAAACAGAGGCTCCAGCGGTCCACCGGATGTTGTAAAATCATTCACGATCCTGTGTTAAGGCTTCCTGTGGAGATGATAAAGGATGCGTTTGGTAAGTTCCCTCGTCTGTTCATAGTTAGTTTTTTTTTACTGTTGATTGGGAAGCGCTTGACCACGATCTCGGCTGATGGTAAGCTAAGATGCGGCCTAAGATGGAACGCGCTACCCTACAAGGTACCTGTTCACTTTATAGGTATAACAAAAACTTTATACGTTTTATAAAAACAATTGCAGAAAACTAATATTTTTATACCATGTTTTTTAAACATTTACTTAATTTTAGCGAAATTAAAGAATAATTGAATAAATATAATAAATAAATATATATATATATATATATATATATATATATATATATATATATATATATATATTCACGTATTCACGGGACAAATTACACTTACCGATCGGGTTAGATTAGTAAGCAAATTATTTGCTTGTGTTATGGATGTTAGTCAACAATACTAATACATAGTAATACATATATAAATACTGGAATATATTTAATAAACACCCAAACCCGGATATACAAACATTTATGCTCATCACATAAATGCTTGTCCCTATCGGGGATCGAACCCGAGCCCCGTCGATTGCGTAGTCAGGGTCGCTAACCACTCGACCAACGGGGCGGTCAAATAATAATGCGAAAGTTTGAATATTTGGATGGATGGATGACTCTAAGAAGTTAAGTATTGTCTAAACATAAAATAGGTATCTATAAGCCGGTTGGATCTGCAGGCCATCCCTGAAACTTCCCGCTAAGTTGAATTATTTAAGCTCAAAAAAGCATACCCTGACTATATACGCAATCAATGGGATCCGGGTTCGATTCCCGGCAGGGACAGGCATTTGTGTGATGAGCACAGATGTTTGTATTTCTGGGTTTGGGTGTTTATTATATATATTAGAGTATTTATATACGTATTTCTATGTATTAGTATCGTTGACTGACACCCATGCTACAAGCATATAATTTGCTTACTTATGGGTCAGATCAATTAGTGTAATTTGTCCAGTGATATTTATTTATTACTAGATGAAAACCCGGCTTCGCTCGGAAGTCTTATTATACGCAATCTTATATACTAACTCAAATATTAGACATTAAAATATAGCAACACTGTAGTGACGTCTTCTTTCAACTATTACGTTGGTTTAATAAAGATAACACCATAGTGTTGCTATTTTTTTAATTTCTATTCTTTTATGAACGAATATAAAATAAGTTTCACGATATTCTGCACTCCTTTCTACGATACTTTAAAGACGCCATCTACACCACTTATTTGTAACCTTTAAAGAAATATGGCCGATTTGTCTGTCAGCACCGTTAGAATTTTTAATCACTATTTTAACAAAATACTCGACAATCCGATTTTTGCAGATATATGTTGTCGATTCAAAATTATTATTTTTTTACGCTTTATAATTTGAGTAAGGTTTCGATTGAGTCTACCGTAGCCCTTGACAAAATATATTAATACAGATTATTTATATATTTTGAGTGCGAAGAGTTCAAAAATCTAAAATTTGTAAAAATGACCCTTTGTAATTTAATGTTGGAAAAAATCTATAGATATATTTTCTAAATGATAATTTGAGCAAACAATTTTTGAGCTCTAAATAGTTTATTAGCAACAAAATTGATACGTTAAAAAATGTCGATGTAATGAAAAAATTTTTTTTTAAAAAATATTTCGTTATTGATTAATCCCAAACGAATCAGCCGATTTTAATCTTATTCACGTCAATAGGCCTTTTCATCACAAAAATTTTTTGTGCGCATGCGTCAGAATCAGCCATCTTTTTCGTACTGTTTTTTGTAAACAACCATGCTAAATTGTCCGCTATCCGTGTATCAAAAATTAAAATATAAATCAAAGTTGATTAATTGTAAAAAAAGTGAAAAAAAAATAAGTAGTAAGTCAAAATAATCGGAAAAAAATTTTTGTACTCCATTATAATTATGTTGTCTGTACGAAAAGGAACAACAAAACGGTGTTGTTATGGAGTATGTAAAAGTGATACACGATACAAATCATTTAAAACCTGTAAATTTTTTATATATTATTTATTTATTTATTTATTTATTAATTTATTTATTATGTCGCATTAAACATTTTGTTTCTGATAAAAAAATTCTAAACATATTTACATTTGTCTAATTAATAATGTCATGTATAGCCTCAAAATATTAATTTAGCCACCTTAACATTAACATTTTAGCCACCTTTTTAATTGTTCACAATTACGAGCTTCAACTGAATCATAAATAAGTGAAGCACCATCGATGGTTTTTTCCAATAATTTATTTCTTTGTGGAGATAATAGTCCTTGTCCAGCCATTGTTGATTAAAACAGTACGAATTTTTTGAATTACCGCCGTTTCAACATGGCGGCTACGCATGCGCTCATCTGATGATGAAAAGGCCTATACGTCCCAAACGAATAATTCGATTTTAATCTGTTTTACTTCAAAAAAGTACGACAAATATGACGTAGTTTTTTAATTAGTAGAAGCTGGCTACAGTTTTATTAAATTGGTATATTTAGCCAGAAAGTAATTTCAAAAATATGAAGTAAGATTGCTGTAAACAAGGTAATATTTGAAAAGCTGTGGCTTCTGAAATTATTTTTTTTATTGTCGATAGGTAAGTGCTTGACCTCGATCTCGCCTGATGGTAAGCTAAGATGAGGCCTAAGATGGAACGCGCTTCCCTAGAAGGTACTTGTTCACTCTTCTCTTGAAGATCTCCAGATTGTACTCGTCCGGGAACACAGACTCAGGAAGCATGTTCGAATGAAGAATGTTGAGTCGAACCGCTTTGTACGGGTACGTGAAACGTCCACCATATAACGATGCCTAGATTCTGTGCACCTCGACGATCGATAGAAAAACGGGGATGGCGGAATTAAGTCGTGCAATTCCGCAGAGCACTCTCCAAAGTGTAGGTATTCGATAAAAAACCGATAAACTAGCCACTCTGCGGCGATGAGCGAGGCTCTGGAGTTTTTTGCCTACCAGATCATCGTCGTTTATGAGCCTCTTGGCACGCCTATCGATGGCCTCAAGTGTCTCCAGCTGGTATTTAGCGGATCCATTTCAGAGGTGAGAGCAGTATTCCATGCACGAACGGACTTGTGCTTTATAAAGGTTGAGCAACTGTCCCGGACTGAAATACTGTCTCACCTTCGCCAGAATACCAAGCTTTTTTGAGGCAACTTGGGCTTTAGATTCGATGTACGAACCAAAGTTGAGAGTAGGCGTTAACGTGATACCAAGGATCTCGAGGTGGTCATTTATTGGCACGGACACACCCTGGAAAGACGGAGACAGATGGAGCGGACTCCGTTTAGCGGAGAATAGACACGCCTGGGTCTTAGTTGCATTAAACCTGACCAGATTAGCATCGCCGCAATCGGAGACTGCCTGTAAGGACAGGTTCATACGATCGACCATTGCCTCTCTGAGAGACCGGATCTGTGCCGTACTGGCCCGCGCATTGGATACGTAACTCTCCACAACAGTTCTATCATCTGCGTACCCATAGATACCGGGCTTCAGCAGATTGTTAATGTGTAGCAGGAATAGAGTTGTGGAGAGAACTGATCCCTGAGGGACTCCGGCATTTATAGCCATTTGGTCGGATAAGCAGCCGTCGACGACTACTCTGATCGACCGGCCACTCAGAAAATCTGAGATCCAGGCGCAGAGACCAGTAGGCAGACCATATGATGGAAGCTTACCAATAAGACTATCATGCCAGACCCTGTCAAAGGCCTTCGAGATATCAAGGGAGACCGCTAGTGCCTCACCATGCTTCTCGATGGCCGAGCTCAAAATGTAAGTGGCATACGCTAGAAGATCCCCAGTAGACCGATTTCGGCGAAACCCGTATTGGCGGTCACTCAGTAGTTCGTCGCTTCTAGGTGTGCCATTAGCCTGCTGTTCAGTACACGCTCCATAGTCTTGCAGAGTATGGACGTGACTGAAATTGGCCTATAGTTGGAGGGGTCGGCACGACTGCCTTTTTTGGGCACAGGCTGCACGTTGGCAAGCTTCCATGATTTAGGCACTTTTCCAGTAGCCATCGAAAGGCGAAAGAGGCGTGTCAAAACAGGAGCGAGTTCAGGCGCACAGGTTTTCAGTACTATGGCTGGAATCCCATCAGGGCCACTGGCTTTGTTCACGTCCAGATTCCGCAGCGTTTTAAGAAACTCAGTCTGACGGATGCGAATTTCTGGCATCCAGGTAGACTGGGTGGTTTCGCGTTGGCGGGATCCAGACGTGAGTTTTCCGCGAATAGAGTAGCGAACAGGTTCGCTTTCAATTGGATTCAATTTTAATTTTTAAAACGACATTCGACGTAATTTTTGTTTGTATTAAAATATCGTAGAAAATCGCACTCGGTTCTCTCTGCCTACCCCGTAAGGGATCTGGCGTGAAGATATGTATGTATGTAGAAAATCAAAAAATGATTGGTTGAAAAATGTCAAAGATATGTGGAAAAATTTAAATTTTTTGTCAATAGATTAAACTCTTAAACGGATAAACCATGTTGATGCAATTTTCGGTATTGGAAACAGTTTTTCAAGAACGAAGTTGTCAAGATTTTGCACTTAATTGATACATTGATCTGAAAGAAATTTCAAAATTTCTCAAAATATTCTAGATCGAATCGGTTCAAATTTTCAGTAACTTTACGTTAAGCTGAACCCAATCGAACAGCATCAATGCAACATACATACATATAGCCCTCATGGTGAAAATAGTCGGAAAAGGGTACTACGATCTCAAAACGTAGAGATTTTGTAAAATTCGATTTTCGAAAATCAGCGTAACATTAATAACTTATCAACATACGTAGCGGGAAGTTAAAAAAGTATACACGCGTCGAATCGGGGACCTCCTCCGCTTTTTCGTCGGTTGAAAATGGCAAAAATAACGGATTCGAACATTTTTATCTAATTGTCAGCAGTACACTTCAACTGTCAATCATTAGACTCGGCTTCGGATTAATAATTAGTTCCATGGACTTGGCCATGAAGCTGTATATCTGGAGACAACACTTGTAATACCTCCTTGAAACCAAATTTTAAATACTGCTGTCATCTTCTGAGGTTTTACCCTCTCTTTCTAACACAACTGTATAAAAAGAGATGGTAAGACCTCATAGATAAACATATATAAAGTAAATATTTGTTTCATTGATTAATACATGTGCTAGCTACACCTATTATACCTAATACTCCATGGCTACAGATTATGATTATTTTTATGATTACACGTAATTACATAATTATTAACCTACGCTAAAAAGAATTAAAAAAAAATCGGGAAGTTACTTCGAGAATTCAAAAATGAATGTCAATCCACGATTTTTGAAAATCAAGTTTTAATATCCTAAGAGTTTGTTTTGAATCTTTTTTACGATGACGTCAGTATGTATGCATCGTGTGTGTATGTGTTTGTGTGTGTGTTTCTCATCTATATATGTTAATATGTGGAGGAAAAGTTTTGGACGCCTTCTTAAGACTTGGTGGTAATCTTACGCATGTGGTATTACCATTCTGCCACATGAATGGCGGTTCTTATTATCTTGACTGTCTATATGCAATGGTTATCTCATTCTATCAAAAGCTATCTGCTTGCTAGCTATCATATAATATAAAAAACATACACACCATCCAGTCTACGACGTAGTCAAGAGAATGGTAATTAGTTTAGCGTAGATATAAAAAATATAACGCATACATAATTGAAAAGATATTTCCGCCACGTCGGTGTAGGGGCGGAAATAGCAGGGTAGCTCCGTTTACTGTCCACTTCCGTTTCCGGAGACCCCACCGCTCTTTGTTACCCCGTTTGTGTCTCAGAGGAAACATATTTGGAGTTCCTTAGAGAGTTCGCAAAATCATATAAATTGAAACAGAAAGAAATAAAAGCTGCTTTACTAATTAAAACTTATTTTTTATACTCAGATAAACTAATGAATAGGCCAATTGGAAGTTAATAAGAATAGTTCTATTTTTTTTACATCATATGATATCAAACAAGCAGATGGGTCTCCTGATGAAAAGAGTCGACGAGTCGACCATCGCCTAAAGACACCAAAGATGTTAATGGTGCGTTGCTATCTTGTGGCGAGGTCTAATACCATATGCATAAGTTTACCACCTACCTTACCCTCCAACTGGAACATGACAGTGACAAGCATTGACGGCGATTGGTATGGCGGTAATACCAGATCCGGGCGAGACAATACAGATATCTACCACCTAGTAGCCACGGCGGTAGTGACTCGCATAGCTAATCGGTTGGTTTACGACCTGCCTGGCGGTATATGGTCTATTCTTTAAAGGAGCCCGGACCAAAATACTTTCGAATTGTATTTTATATGTTTAATACTGCAATTAAATCAGTGTTTTTCAAAGTATCGACCGCGATCTGTTGGGAGGCCTTGTGACCAACAAAGCCTGTACAAGGGAGCTGAAGACAGACGTTTAGCATAAAAAAGAACAAGTTAGAAAAAGATATTTCTATTAACCAAATTTATCTTTTTTTTTTATATAGTAGAGGGGGCAAACGAGCAGATGGTGCACCTGATGGTAAGTGATCACCGCCGCCCATGGACATCCGCAATACCGGAGGTATTGCAGCTGCGTTGCCGGCCTTTTAAGAATGAATAAGCTCGTTTCTTGGAGGTACCTAAGTCGTATCCATTCGGAAACACCCCCGAGGGTTATTGTATACAATTCCTAGGAGATGTATCTAATTCCTAAACGTATAAATTTCCTAGGAAATCTATACGTTTCCTATATATCAAGCAGAAATGTAAAATATTTAAGTTAAGCTCTATCATATTGATACCAAGAACGGAATCTTAAAATAATAATATTCTCGATCTCAGATTAATGTATGTCCAAGAGTTCTTCTTGATGCAGAGGATGTACCGGAAACAGAGGTTGCACTACGGTCTGTTGCTAACCTACAATCCACCGCCAAGGATTTGAAACGTGCCTTTGCAAGAAGAACTGTATTACACGGAGATGTTATGTTTGAGCTATAAAAATAAACTATTTATACTTATAAACATATTTCAAATGCCATTCCAACTTACCCTGCCAAAATAAATAGACATATGGACTGCCTTGTTCACAATTATTAACTTAGTATCAGAATATAAAGACTTGCTTTAATATTGTGGCATTTATAATTACTTAAATATCAGACTGATTAGTTACCAAATAAATGTTTAACTTTTTATGAATAAGTTGATTTTGTGATAAATTCACCTTAAAAATTAGATAGTTTGTCTGTTTGTCTGTTTGTCTGTTTGTCTGTTTGTCTGTTTGTCTGTTTGTCTGTTTGTCTGTTTGTCTGTTTGTCAGTTTGTCTGTTTGTCTGTTTGTCTGTTTGTCTGTTTGTCTGTTTGTCTGTTTGTCTGTTTGTCTGTTTGTCTGTTTGTCTGTTTGTCTGTTTGTCTGTTTGTCTGTTTGTCTGTTTGTCTGTTTGTCTGTTTGTCTGTTTGTCTGTTTGTCTGTTTGTCTGTTTGTCTGTTTGTCTGTTTGTCTGTTTGTCTGTTTGTCTGTTTGTCTGTTTGTCTGTTTGTCTGTTTGTCTGTTTGTCTGTTTGTCTGTTTGTCTGTTTGTCTGTTTGTCTGTTTGTCTGTTTGTCTGTTTGTCTGTTTGTCTGTTTGTCTGTTTGTCTGTTTGTCTGTTTGTCTGTTTGTCTGTTTGTCTGTTTGTCTGTTTGTCTGTTTGTCTGTTTGTCTGTTTGTCTGTTTGTCTGTTTGTCTGTTTGTCTGTATGTATGTCCGGGGTAAACTCAAAAAGTACTGCATGGATTTACTTGCAATTTTGCATGAATATTACTAACAGGTCGGGTCAACATATAGGCTTACATATTATCACGCTATCACCTACGAGGGAGAAGCTGTGCGGAGTAAATGAAGTTCGTGCGGACGAAGTCACAGGGAACAGCTAGTTTAAGAATATAATTTTACTCAATTTTTATTTAAATTCATTTCATACATTTTTATAAATAAATAATTTAAAAGTAGACAATAAATTTCAATTAATAAATAGTAAGTATTTAAAAAAAATCAGGAAATTACGAAAATATTTTTTAGAAAATTTAAATAACAGTTCTACTTTCCACAATTTCGAATTATAATAATATTTGTGTCATTATATTATTATTTGATACCTTTATTAGAATTTAGACAGGCAAACGGGCAGACATCGCAATTTTTAACTTCCCGCTATGTATGTATGTAGATACCTACGGAAGTTATAGATTTGCCCCGATTTTCGAGAATCGAGTTTTAACCAAATTTCAATGTTTTGATGTATCTATACTAGGAAGCTTTTCCGACATTGACACGGCGAAAGTTAGTCATGTTTTTATGTATTAATACCAAAATTATCTATTTCCGTTAAGTAAATAAATATTTCTTAAACCAGACGTGACAGATTTTGCGAAGTTATACTTCTTGAAAAGTGATGAGAGTACATTTTTACAATGCACACACCGTCACGAAAAACCGACACCACACCACAAACTATTAAATAAGCTAGTCAACATTTTAGTTTTTCAAAAAATTTTGTTATTTTTTAAATATGTACAAATAATGCTTTTATGATATTAAAATAAATTTATTTAACTTGATAATGCGTTATAATAAAACTTTTTTTTATTGTATTAAATCCTTTTTTCTATAAATTTTGTCGTTTTCTCTACAAACATAGGATAATGCGATGGATAATATTTTTAGAAAGATTATTATCATTTAACGCCAAAGAAGTATAACTTCTTACGTTATTAAATAAATACACACATTGTATTTTTATTATTTTTTTGGATAATTACAACTAAATGAATAATAAAATAACAACTTTCAGTTGGAGCATGTATACCGTGTAAAATAGTGTAATTAATTATTATAATTGCCTTATTAACATAACTATGACAATTTGAAACATATAGATATATTAACAATATTTTTTAAAAATTAAATATATAGCTACATAACTACAATTTTTAATAATTATTTTATTTTATTTTGTTTTATTTTATTTTATTTTATTTTATTTTATTTTATTTTATTTTATTTTATTTTGTTTTATTTTATTTTATTTTATTTTATTTTATTTTATTTTATTTTATTTTATTTTATTTTATTTTATTTTATTTTATTTTATTTTATTTTATTTTATTTTATTTTATTTTATTTTATTTTATTTTATTATTATAAATATAAATTGTAATGTTTTTACAAATCGCTCCCGTCGTCTTATAAGTTACTATGCCCGTGCGGGTCCATAATGCTCTAATTAGTTTAAAACCTCTAAGAGCCATTCATAAATTACGTCCCACGAATTTCATGATTTTTTAACCCCTTCCCCGTCCTTGTCACAGCTGCTCGCATTTGTAAGACCCCCCTACCGAGTGTGACGTCACATATTTTACAATTTAATATGTGAACAATGATCTCATTTGATTATTTTTTATCTATACAGGTGACTTTTCAAATTTACCGTTCTAACACTTAGATAAAAAATATTATATTTTTAAAAATTTGTGACCCCTCCCCACCTCTTGTCACATATGTCACACTTCGTTGACCCCCTCCCTCCCCCTTAACGTGTACACGTAATTTTTGGATGGCCCCTAATACGTTCCCCGTAATATGCAATAAAATTAAGTGTTAAAGAAATAAAATAAATATAGAGAACCACTCCATGGTAAATACTCTCGTGCTCTTCTCTCCGGTGTTGCCACTATTGTGCTTCAAATTGGATCTGAATGCGACTTTGTCCGTTGTGTGTCGGACAATCGACGCTACTACAATAGCCGATATCTCTATTGATAAAGGAAATACAAAAACTCATTGAACTCATCCGTTGGTCGAGTGGTTAGCTACTCTGACTACGCAATCGATGAAGCTTGCGTTCGATTCCCGATATAGACAGACATTTTTATGATGAGCATAGTTATGCTGTTTGGATTAATTCCTTCCACCGAATACCACTGTCGGACATCGCGACAAAATTCAAAGTTTCATCCTTACCATCTCGATGTCTGTAAGTCCACAACCCCCTTCGGGGTTGAATTTTGAAAATTAAAAGTTAGTGGATGCTTATATTATAGGAGAAATACGTGCACTCACTCATCTCTCTCACTCATGTTTGTGAGAGTGAGATAGTACAATATAAAAGTAAGCGAGAGAAACGTAGTCTGCTTTGTTCATCGCATTACTTTGCGTTCGACTGACTGAGCTTAGGTTTAGCAATTGCGAGTTAGAGCGTAACATATTTTTATATCAATGCCTACAAATAAGTAAATTCTATTATCAAAGAATGCCGCGCAAGTCGGCGCGTGTGCGGTGTGTTCAAAGTTCGTTTGTAAAAAGCCGAAAAACGAACACGGCGCGGCGCCTTCACACGGTGTTTGTGCAAAGCCGCCAAAGCGAAACAATGAAACCAACAGCGACAAGGTGTTGCCCTTTTTAAAATATTTGCTTAATTCTAGGGAGATATAAGTAAAAATATGAATATTAAAAAAACGATGTCTTTTTTATTTTCAGAAATAAAGTCATTTTACTATTTTTTCCTCTTTCGGATCGGACAGGGTTATCTTTACACACCGTATGAATTATTTGCTAATGAAATCATAATGTAATGAAAGTGTATATACTACCTATACTTATATTATAAATGCGAAAGAATTCTGTCTGTCTCTTCTTCGTCCCTAAACCACCGAACCGATTTGGATGAAATTTGATACAAGGATAGTTTAGACCCAAGAAAGGACATAGGATAAATTTTACCCGTAAATCCAACGAGAACGGGAACTTTGCACGTAAAACCCTGAGACTGACTATATTTTATAATTTTTATACAACGGTAATAGGCTAACCAGGTAACCTAGGCTACTGTTATTTTAGAAATTTTACCATGCGGACGAAGACACGGGCATAACTAGTTGAAAAATATAGAATTAATTTTTTTTGTGGTAAGAATTGTAATCTTCATATTATCGTATTTATTTGTAGTTTTTATATAAGCAAATAATGTCAAAAAATTATATATTTGCACACCATATTTGATAGAATATGTTGGTAACTAAATACCTATATATCAATTTTAATAACTTGTAACACTTGTTGCTAATAAATTTTCTATCTTATTTTAAATACATCTTTTGTTTCCCGCGTATTCTTGTATGAGAGTTGACAGCTCATGATCTACAAAAAGAATATACCTACCTACTTGATTACTAAACCAAAGAGGTTTGTATTTATTTATTTAAACTATATAGATAGATCCTTAGATTATCTAGTCTTTTTCCGTTTACAGTTGGAAGTTAAGTAGCGTTCCTGACCTTTCATCGCTAGGAGCAGGTGAGACTAGCATCTAACACAGCTCAAAGGATGTTGAGACCACACACCCCAAATAACACAAACCAGTAACCACTAAATTATGCCGTCGCTTTTTGTGAAATATTGGCGGGAAACCGTAAATAGCGCCGGAAACCCGCGCCTCTAATTATTGGCTTTGGCAAAAAGAGAAAATTCTATCCGATACGAAAATACCATTGGAAAAATACGCCTAAAGCATTCGTAATAAAGCTTAAATTTAAATAACGTATATCGAATATATAATCCGTTTTGAACTTAATTTAGTTATCCGGAAACGATTAGTTTCAGAGCCACATGCTGACAGGATGCGTGAATTCATTATCGATTCTCAAAACACAGTATTCCATCTCGCTTTAATACATACATAGCTAACTAGTTTGAGAGAGATAAACGTTCACCCGCATCCGGCTACAAAACGACAGCATTGCGAATATATTTCGATCTAGAAAAGATGAAACAACTTTAAAAATTAATATGATATAAACTCTATTGTAATGAGATACGGTTCATATTTTAATGTGTTATGTATTTTGCAGATACTACGTCTTGCATATGTTCATGATATTCGTCATTCAAGCATTCGTATTTGAAATTTTTCTTTCATCAAATTCATTCAACGTTGATTGTGAATGAGAGTTGGTTGTGCGCGCGGAAATATAATTTTTGCCTATATAAAATACTTTTAAATCTTAAAGTGATTGTGTACAGTGCGCTATTAGGATTGTTTTAATATTTTAAGAAGGTAATCATTTAATTTCTTGTCCTATTTTGAAATAATATTTTTGCTTATATTAAATGAGTAGGTAAAGTTAGGTACGTAAGTCGTGAATTGTGTATGGAAAGGCATTAACAGAAATTAGGTATAATAAATATATTATGCTAATTAAATAGGTACTTAACTATTTATTATAACACCGGATGTTTGATACAAAATTGTTATGTTTTAACGTCTTTCATTATTTTTATTATGTTTTCATCCTGTTAAAATAAAATGTACCTAACTATATTATTATGGAAGTATATTTTGTCTAATAAAAACAACAGTAGCTGGCTAATAAAAACAACATAATTGATAGTGTTATATTAGAAAAACAAGATATAAATACTGATTTTTGATTTATTTTTGCATGAACAAAAATCCACGGCTTAATTTATAGAAAAAGAAAAACAATATTATATTAATTAACTGAACATTAGAGTACCAAAGCGTATTTTAACACTATGTTTTACAAAGTTTGATTTTACAAATTTTTTGACAATATAATGTTGTTAACTAGGTAGGTATACTATATAGAAATCAGCTGTAGAATTAATATAGTAATCTTACTGGACAATCAAAATAATTATATTTTTGTCTTTTTTTCTTTCATGTTGCTATTTTTCAATTGTAAAACTTTTATAAAAAAATTACAATTTACTTTTTAATTTAATTGTATTTATAGACTGGTTGTATGTTGATACAGCAATATTGATATTACATATTACCTATATTATCTATATTTCTATATTAATATTATAAATGCGAAAGTTTGGATGTTTGGATGGATGGATGGATGTTTGTTACTCAATCACGCAAAAACTACTGAACGGATTTGAATGAAATTTGGCACACAGGTAAAAAATGACCTGGAAAAGCACATAGGCTACTTTTTATCCCGGAAAAATTAGATGATCCCGTGGGATTCGCCAAAAAGTTGTATAACGCAGCGGGCTGCTCGCTGCAGACAGTATTTAATATACCTAGTAGTTATCATATTATAATATATTATTTCTAAAACGTGTTTTTCCTGGAGTGGCTCGATATAAATAATCTATACATATAATAAAATCGTAGGAAAGTCAAAAGTGTACATTGAATATTTGTTTAAAAGAATACTTGGGGCGTGATCTACAATCGACATCGAAGCCAAAAATATAGTTTTTAGATTTTTTGTCTGTTTGTCTGTATGTATGTCCGGGATAAACTCAAAAAGTACTGCATGGATTTACTTCAAATTTTGCATGAATATTACTTATAGGTCGGGTCAACACAAAGGCTACATATTATCACGCTATCACCTACGGGGGAGGGGCTGTGCGGAGTAAACGAACTCCGCACGGACGAAGTCGCTGGCAACAGCTAGAAAATAAATAAATAAATAATTCACAGGACAAATTACACTTACTGATCTAACCCCAAAGCGCATCGCCGCGCAAATTGAAAGCGAAGTGGATATTTTTACCTCCAAAATGCAGGTAGTAAAGAATTGTGCCATAAGACACTTGGAACGGTCACCATAAAACATTTAATTAATTAATTAATTACTTCACACATGTATGAGTTGGAATTTATATTTTCTGTAATGTACATGGTGTGTTTTATACATAAATAAATAAATAAATAATATGTATATTTATGCCAAATGACAAATTTCGAATACTGAGCATATAATACGGACGGACGGACAAAACTATAAGGGTTTCTAGTTACGTCGGAACCCTAAAAAACGATCGAAAATTAACAAAACTTATTATGACAGAATTTAGAAATAAATAGGTTTTATAGTCGAAATTTTTTCAGGAAACAAACAGATGGGTCTCCTGATGGAAAGAGTCAACCATCGCCTATAGACACCAAAGATGTTAATGGTGCGTAGCTATCTTGTGGCGAGGTCTAATGCCACATGCATAAGTTTACCGGCTACCTTACCCCCAAACCGGAACACGACAGGGACAAGCACTGACGCTATTGCGGCAGGAATAGGTAAGGCCCTGATACCAGACCTAGGCGAGGCAATGCAGTGTTCTACCACCTAGTAGCCATGATGGTAGTGACTCGCATAGCCAATCAGTCACCTTTTACGACCTGTTTGGTAAAACGACAATCAACCTATTCTTCAAAGGAACCTGGGACTAACACACCAATAGTATCAGTGCTTGTCACTGTATTTTGCCTAATTTTTTATTTATGCTGCACGATGCATCTACTATTTTTTAAAGATGCAGCGTGCAGCCCACTGCATTACAAAAGTTTTTGGCGAATCCCACGGGATCATCTTACTTTTTCGGGACAAAAATGCCTATATGCTATTCCAAGTCATCGTCTACCTGTGTGCAAAATTTCATTCAAATCCGTTCAGTAGTTTTGCGTGATTGAGTAACAAACATCCATCCATCCAAATAGGGGGCGTCCACAAATTACGTGAGATGTTTAAGGGGGAGAGGGGGTCGAGTCAAATCTCATCTAATCTTACGTTGGAGAGAGGGGGGTCTCGGCAAATATCACGCAATTTTTTTCTGATTAAAACAAAAAAAATATACTATTTTGGTATATTTTCCAGATTGTACATGTTTAAGATTTTTTCACTAATTCGTTCGAAAGAAAATAATTTGATCTATACTTCGACGTTATACAGTCTTAACTAGTCGTAAATAAAAGCACGAGGCATTTTCTTTTTCTTTTTACAATAACAATCAAACGCGTTTACATATTTAAGAAACTCACATTTTGAAAAATCTCACGTGAGATTAGGGGATGGGGGAGGGGGTTGAATAAAATCTCACGACATCTCACCAGGAGGGGAAGGAGGGACAGAAAATTAAAAAAAAACACCTCACGTAATTTATGGACGCCCCCATATCCAAACTTTCGCGTTTATAATATTAACTAGCTGTAGCGTGCAACTCGTTGCATTATAAAAGTTTTGGTAAATCCCGCGGGATCACCTAATTTTTCCGGGATAAAAAGCAACCTTTATGCTATTCCAGGTTATTATCTACCTGTATGGCAAAATATCGTTCAAATCCGTTCAGTAGTTTTTGCGTGATTGAGTAACAAACACCCAAACTTTCGCATTTATTATATTATATTAATATTAATAATAATTAATTAATAATATAATTGTAAATAATTAATTAATTATTAATTAATATAGATTAACTAGCTGCAGTGTGCAGCCCGCTGCATGATAAAAGTTTTTGGTGAATTCCGCAAGATCACCTAATTTTTCGGGATAAAAAGCAACCTATATGCTTTTCCAGGTTATTATCTACCTGTGTGCCAAATTTCATCAAAATTGGTTCAGCAGTTTTCGCGTGATTGAGTAACAAACATCCATCCAAACATCAAACTTTCGCATTTATAATAATTTAATATATATATAATTATAATATAGATTAATATTATATACCTTTATATAGATTATTTGTAACTTATAATTAATATATTAATTTGTAATTATTATATTTTAATATATCACTATTGTAACACTCATAGCGACAAATCTTAAATGTAAGTAGCCAAAATTGTAACAATAGCCAATAAACAGACTCCTTACGGCGGCGGAAGTGTCGATTTCGATTATGGAACGTCCGCCGCCGCGGGAAGATGCCGCCCACTTCCGGTCTCATGTTGTTGTTTAATTACAAATATCTTCCTGCACAGGCATCTGGTTTAGGACTGTGTTACCAGTACCCAGTATCGACTTGAGTTACCCTCATAAAATTAGAATGTTTGACACGAAAGATTTATTACGTGTAGGGAGTGCCTAATTTTTATTTCATAGGTTAGGAAATTTAATGAAAAGATAACCATCCTCTATATGTACCAAAGACGTTAATGATGGGTTGCGTAGGCTTGGAATGATAAAGGCTACCGGCTACCTTACCCTTCTAACCGGAATATGACAACAAATACCGACGTTATTGCTATAGAAATAATGAATATGGTGGTATCAAATCCGGGCGAGACGTTTTTTATTATAAGATAGCAAACAAGTAAATGGTTCTCTTAATGGTAAGAGAAACCATCAACAAAGATGTTAAGGCGAGGTATTTTGACGCGCGCCAATTCTATAGGAAATGGGCGGGCGGCGCGCAGGTGGCGCGGTATGTTCTAAAACCGTCGGGAAACGTGTTAATTTTCGGATAAATAAATATAGGACTTCAGCTGAAAATCAAAATTTAGTACATATTCTTTTTTCTATTTAAAACTAAATATCACATATAAAAATCATATAGAATATTAAAAATATTATTAACAATTTATTTGTTTTAGAGATTTTTTTTAGCATGTTTTACGGAATTTTATATGATCGAGTAAAGTACATTCTATCATGTAATAAGTTAGCACATTCCTTAGATAATATCTTCAGGTATATCGTGTAATTGTTGTAAAGTTTTTGTTTAACACTTAATACAAAAAAACATGATTTAGCAAACCAGTTTTTTCCCGTTTGTCCCGATGCCTCGCCTTAATAGTGTATTTTTATCTTGTGGCGAAGTCTAAAAACACTTGCATAAGTTTACCAGTTACGTTACCCTCCTATCCGGAACACGACTGTGGCAAGTGCTAATGCTCAACAGGATGTATTTTC
The DNA here is from genome assembly GCA_036924255.1 of Apodemia mormo. Classification (NCBI taxonomy): domain Eukaryota; kingdom Metazoa; phylum Arthropoda; class Insecta; order Lepidoptera; family Riodinidae; genus Apodemia; species Apodemia mormo. The sequence goes on from JAUPFN010000030.1 coordinate 3,894,198, forward strand.
CTACCCCTCCTATATACTTCTGATTAATTTCATTGCGGGTTCCAAGATAGCTTAGCTTTTCACCAGGGCACCCTGAGCTCGCAACTCAGAGGTTATCAGGACGGTTTCCGCTGTTGATTCTGGTTTACAGAAGTTACAGTGGTGGGAACGAGAGGTGGGCCCATGCCCTAAAACAAGTGCTGACGCTAATGCGGTAGAAATAGGTAAGGCATTGGTACCAGACCCGGGCGAGACAGAAATCTACTACGTAGTTGCCACGATGGTAATGACTCGCATAACTCGGTTATCTCGCATAAATCGGTTGCTTTTTACAATCTGCCTGACAGAACGGCAGTTGGCCTATTCTTCAAAGGAGCCCGGAACAACACGGCCTCACGTTAAAAATGACAAATACAGCCGTATCAAAACCCTCCATTTTGGGGTTGATTGTGTAACAATATGATTGAAAGTTAAATACAATTACGTCTGATAATTTACAACGTACCTAACTTTCACAACGCGCAATTACAACGAACGTCTTTGAAAGGCCGTCTCTACCCGGATAATGACATAATAGCCGCCATTTTCGTAGTCATTAGTACGGACGCGTGACCCACTTCCGGTTCCGGCGACAATGGCGCGGCTTCCGCCATGTATTGAGCGTTTCCCGATTTTTGTGTTGCGGCGGATTTCCGACTATATTGTTGTGGAGGGAGTGGAGGGACCAGCGTACTGTTCGTTAAACGCAGGGTTTTGTCGGTTGTTACTTTTTAGGGTTCCGTACGTAAAAGGTAAAAACGGGACACTATTACTAAGCCTCCGCTGTCTGTCTGTCCGTCTGTCTGTCATCAGGCTGTATCTCATAAGCCGTGATAATTAGCTAGAGAGCTGAAATTTTCACAAATGATAGATTTCCGTTACCGCTAAAACAACAAATACTAAAAATAAAAATAAAATATTAAGGGGAGTCCCCATACAATAGACGTGTTTTTTCGTATTTTTGCTCAATAATAATAACGGTAACAGGTAGACGCTTAAAAATTTTTACAGAATATTTAGTTGTATATTACCTTTAAAAATAAATATTTAAATAAAAATAAAGTAAATATTAAGGGGAGGTTCCCAAAACAAACGTAATTTTTAAGGTGATTTTCTTTTATAGATGATTGTACGGAATCGTTTCGAATTCGTGCGCGAGTCCCATTGTAATTGGCCGGTTTATAATATTACTAGCGACCTGCCCGCGGTTTCACCCACGTAGCTTTTGTTCCAGTAGGAATATCGGAAAGGTTTATACACTTAAACCTTCCTCAAGAATCAATCTATCTATTAAAAGAAACCGGATCAAAATCCGTTGCGTAGTTTTCAAGATTTAAGCATACATAGAGACATAAGGACATAGGGACAGACAGAGATAGCGACTTTGTTTTATACTATGTAATGATAAGATAGCAAACAAGCAGATGGGTCTCCTGATGGAAAGAGATATATGGAAAGTTAATGTTAATGGTGAAATAAAATAAAATGAAAAATGTTTATTTGCAAGAATATGGGTGTCACAATTTATTAAAAGTTAATTAAAAATTACCAACATATTCTACCATGATGGTGTGCAAACATTTAAATTTCGGGCGATTTCCTTAAAGCTACTACCGGATCGGAACGAACTGAGAAGATCCCGGGGAAGAAACCTAACGGGCTTGTCTTTTTTTCTATTTTATGTATTTTTTTTTTATTTATCGCCTCTGTGGTCTAGTGGACCGGCGTTGGCGTTGACCTTATGAGGTCCCGGGTTCAATTCCTGGGTCGGGCAAATAAAAAAAAAGTTTTTTCAGTTTTCTGATAAAATCAATATTGTCCAGGATTGGAAAGTGCCCGGTTGGCGATAAGCTGGCCAACTATCACATTTGTAGGACCAAATATCTTCGGCTAATCATGGGTGCACTTATACCTCTGCCTACCCCTTCGGTGACACGGGCGTGAAGATACTTATAATTTTTTTATTAATCACAAATATTAAAGAATTATTTCACAACAAAAAGTTATTTTTACAATTTACGAAATTTCATCTTTAATGCAAAAACATTTTTTACAGTTTACAAAGGCATTTTACGTTTTACAATTACATTTAATATAAAAATTTTATTGCATTTAAATTTTATGGTGAATTGAAAAAAAAAAAAACTTATATTTCTATTTATTAAATATATTTTTTTAATAAAAATAGCCTGTGCGTTGATATTATTATTCATACAATATTACAATTGTAATTCCAGAGAGGTTGAAGTAGAAATGCCCACTCAAGCCCAGTGCGAGCGCGTGCCACCTGCCCACGCGTGGGGTCTCGTGGACCTGAGGATACTACAGGAGGACGACCTTCCATTAGGTATTTATTTCTTAATTTTAAATTGAACTACTAAATTATTAAAAACTTGAAAAAATGACAAGGGTTTTAAACCTGCGACCATTTTGCCTTAAAATGGAACCTGGAAAAAATATTAATAAAAACTAATGTTTGTTGTAACTTGGCTGGGTTTGAATCCACGACCATTTGGCATTAAGGTTGTAGTCAAGATAAATTTACTAAAAACTTTTTTAACAAAGAAAAAATTTGGCACGACCGGAATTGAATCAGCGAGCATCTACTAAAAAAAGCACCATAAAGCCGAGACATATTATTAAAAACTTTTATTAAAAAATACTTGTGCTTGCGACTTCGTTCACGTTGTAAAATTTCTAAAATAAAAATCCCGGAGTTTTACCCGCATAGTTCCCATTCCCGTGGGATTTTCGGGATTAAAACTATCCTATGTCCTTTCTCGGGTCTCAAACCATATTGGTACCACATTTCATCCAAATCGGTTCAGTGGTTTAAGCGTAAATAAGAGACAGGCAGACAGAGTTACATTCGCAGTTTATAATATTAGTATAAAAGTATGGACTTGCTGTGCACGCGACTTCGTCCACGCAAAAAAAGCCTAAGTTACTCCTTATTGATACGTAAAGAGGCCTAAGTTAATCTCGTCTTACGGGACGTAAACTTTATAACAATGACTGGTGTAATTCACTAACAAAATTAAAAAAATAACATAAATGATCAACCGTCAGTGATGCATACAAAAAGGCGAGTGCCGGTGTGGCACCCTTCTCTGGCGCCCTCCCGCGCTGCTAATGCTGCCCGTAAGACTAGTGCGGCGAATAAATTATGTAAACACTCATTACATCAGTTATCTGCCAGGGATAGTCTTGCTAAAATTATATGGGATAACTTTCATGGTATATCTCATCCAATGAAAAAAGAATTGTTAAAATCGGATCACTCTGTAAAAAGTTATGCATGGTCATATTTAACTAGCTGCCCGCGGCTTCGTTCGCGTTAAATTAATTCATGTGGGGGGTTAAAAAATAGCCTATGTCACTCTTCATCCCTTCAGCTATCTCCACTTAAAAAATCACGTCAATTCGTCGCTCCGTTTTGCCGTGAAAGACGAACAAACAAACACACTTTTCCATTTATAGTATGGATGTATCAGTGAGAAGTAATCTTTGAATCTATATGAACATAACTAAACCTGACTTTGTAAGGGAGTGAATCTTCTATACGGTGGTACTATTAGGTATTCTGTAATATGACTAAACAATCTGAAGCTTATAACCACAATATAGGATTATTTATCCCGCGCGCCGGAAACCCGACTCACTTCTGAATACATGAATTGCATTTCGCGCTTCCAGCGAAAACATTTGCGGCACACGAAATATTATTCAGCCTAAATTCATAGAGGTTTTTTTATCATAAGATAGCAAACAAACAAATGACACTTGATGGAATGAGACACAACTATCGTTTATAGGCACCAAAGATGGTAATGATGCGTTGCTATCTTATGGCGAGATCTACTGCATAAGTTTACCGGATATACCTTTCAAATTGAAACAAGATAGTGACAAAACTGACGCTATTGCGGCAGGGTTAGGCAAGGCGGTAGTATCAGACCCAGGCGAGACAATGTAGAGCACTATCACCTTGCAGCCTCGATGGAAGTATGACTATTTATTTAAAACGTAAAACTTTCCCGTGTTGAAGAGCTCCTTTGAAGAATAGGCCAACTGCCGTTCTGCCAGGCAGGTCGTAAAAAGCGACCGATTGGTTATAGGAGTCACTAACATCGTGGCTACTAGGTGGTAGAGTTTCGCATTGTCTCGCCCGGATTGGTACCACCGCCTTACCTATTCCTGTCGCAATAGTTTCAGTGCTTATTACTGTCGTGTTCCGGTTTGGAGGGTAAGGTAGCCGGTAAACTTATGCATGTGGCATTAGACCTCGCCACAAGATAGCAACGCACCATTAACGCCTTTGGTATAAACACAACTATCACTTGGTTCTATAGGCGATGGTTGACTCTTTCCATCGTCAGACTCATCTGCTTGTTTGCTATCTTATAATATAACAATCTTATATTAAAAGATATTTGATATTGATATGGTAATAATTTAAAGTAATAACTTCAACATAAGAAGGTCCCCTTAAGTAGCGACTAAATAAATTAACCGACTTAGAATAAGACGCATCTCACAGCTCTCTATGGTAGAAAAACTGAGTTGCGGGACTTGGGTTTTTATAAGTTATGTTTTTATATGTGTAATTATTTTATGGATATTGATAGATAAATTTAAAAAAAATATTTGCTTGAGTTAAGGGGAAGTTCTTCAAGTTTAGTATTAAAATGAGTCACTTTTATATTAATAAAAATGATTATTTTATTATTGTACCTTTTGCATAATATTACCCACCTTTATACCTATGCTGAATCGGACCGGGTTTTTTCACACACTGTGTGTGTTTGTTCACACATACCATCAGAATAAATGGACCAAATCGGATTTTTATTGTACCTATTCGTTGTTCTCTAAATGAAAGAAAATGTAAAATACTCGGAAGGGAAAGTTTTTAAGTTATTAAAATCTAACAGTTGCAGAAAGGCTCCCTAAAGTATTTTCGATCTTAGAAGTACTCTTTAATACTTAGCGTTACGAGTCGTGTAATTTTCTGTCGGAGAGTCCGCGCGCCGGAAGTCGTCTGAAATCTGAATACATGAATTACATTTTGCGCTTCCGGTGCAGACATTCGCAGCACAATAAATGATATTCGAATTAAATTATCACCTTTAATACCTAATTGGCTATTTCCGCGATTTTGACTCAAAAACATTACCTCATTTTACTTATTCGGGTAAAAAGTAGCATTAGTTACTCAGTAATGTTTTTTTATATCATAAGATAGCAAACAAGCAGATGGCTCACCTGATGTCACCTAGTATTTATGTGTAATTTATATTACTGATCTTTTTTTTATATCATAAGATAGCAAGCAAGCAGATGGGTCTCCTGATGGAAAGAGTCAAACATCGCCTACAGACACCAAAGACGCACCATGCGTTGCTATCTTGTGGCGAGGTCTAATGCCACATGCATAAGTTTACCGGCTACCTTGCCCTCCAAACCGGAACATGACAGTGACAAGTACTGACGCTATTGCGGCAGGAATAAATAAGGCGGTTTTACCAGACCCGGACGAGACAATGCAGAACTCTATCACCTAGTAGCCACGATGGTAGTGGCTCGTATTACCAATCGGTCGCCTTTTACGACCTGCCTGGCGGAACGGCAGTTGTCCTACTCTTCAAAGGAGCACGGGACCAACACGAGAAAAAGTAAAATATAATTATAATAGATACAGTTAAGTCCAGAAAAATAGTTGACCTTAACTTGTTGAGAGTGGAGCGTAGTGCTCGCGTTTTGCGTAGGCATGCAATAAAGAAATATCATCAATCATCAATCATCACGAATATAAATAATGGGACATTTAAAATAATATGTAAAGCTATTTTCAAATCAACGCATCTTCACGCACGTATCCCCAAAGAAGTAGGCAGAGGTACAACAAGTGTACACACGATTAGCCGAAGATACTAAGTCCCATAATGTGATAGGTGGCAAGCCTATCGTCAACCAGGCACTTTTCCCAATCCCGGGCAACATTGTTTGTGTCAGAAAACTGAAAAAAAATATGTTTTCAAATTGCCTGTCCCGGAAATTGAACCCGGGACCTCATGTGATCTACTCCGATACCAGACCACTACACAGAGGCGACTATAATGTATAAATATGATAATTGGCTACTAGGTGGTAGTGTTCTGCATTGTCTCGCCCGTATCTGGTACCACCGCCTTACCTATTCCTGCCGCAATAGCGTCAGTGCTAGTGGCTGTCGTGTTACGGTTTGGAGGGTAAGGTAGCCGGTAAACTTATGCATGTGGCATTACATCTCGCCACAAGATAGCAACGCACCATTAACATCTTTGGTGTCTATAGGCGATGGTTGACTCTTTCCATCAGGAAACCCATCTGCTTGTTTGCTATCTTATGATATAAAAAAAAATGTAAACATACACATAAAAAAAAGATCACAGTTTATCTATTCCATGGTAACGGAGGCAAAACTTAACTCACGCCGAGGTATGATGAGTGAGACACGCATACAATGAGTGATGGATATTCCTCCCCAGATCCGCGGGAGTGGGGCCGTCACGAGGTGGGGGCGTGGGTGTCAGCACGGGGAGCGCGGCCTGAGCGGTTCCCCATGAACGGGAAAGCGCTGTGCCTCATGTCCGGAGACATGTTCGCGGCGCGGGTGCCGCGCACAGGCCGGACGCTTCATCAGGTACGTGTTGGGACGTAGTGGATGTTCGTCATGAGCGGGAAGGCGTTTTTCCTTATGCCGGGGACATGTTCGCCGCGCGAGTGCTGCGCACCAGCCGGACTCTTCATCAGGTACGTGTGTTTGGACGTAATGGGTGTTCCTCACTAACGGTAAGGCGCTATGCCTCATGTCTGGGGACATGTTCACATTGTGGATACCGTGCACTGGCCGGACTTTAAATCAGGTACGTATGTTAGGACGTGGTGGATATTCCTCATGAATGGGAAGACGCTATACCCATGTCCGTAGACATGTTCCCCGCTTAACTGCCACGTTTTAGCCAGACTCTATGTTAGGTGTATGTGTTATAAACGTAGTGCATATTCCATATGAACGAGAAGGCGCTATGTTTCACGCCCTATGGGGACATGTTAGCCACGTAGACACCGAGCATCAGCCAGAATCTCAATCAGGTATGTGTGTTGGACGTGATGGATGTTCCTTATGAACGGGAAGGCGTTATGTCTTGTGTCTGCAGACGCGTTCGCCGCGCAAGTGCTGCCCTCCGGCCGGACTCTACACCAGGTAACGTGTGTATGGACGTGGTGGATATTCCCCATAAACGGGGAGGTGCTATGCGTGTCCGAGGACATGTTCGCCGCGTGAGTGCCGCGCACCGGAGTGAGTCTACATCACGTGCGTGTTTGTGGACGTGATGGATGTTCCCCATGAACAAGAAAGCGCTATGCCTCAGTATGGGGAAATTTTCGACACACGGGTGCTATGTACCTACGGATCTACACCAGGTGCGTGTGTATAGACGTGGTGAATGTTTCCCATTTTCTGGGCCTCCTATGATTGGGAAACACTGTCGATGTTTCCTGAGCATTTGCCCTGTAGCCCATTTCACGTTACAAAACGTCAAATGAGTCGATACATTTAAAACTCTAATACATTTCTTACACATTGTCACGTCGTAGCACGACACTACAACAATCAAGCGCTTTAATTCGATTGAAATTTTACATAAATTGGGAGGCTAGACTGTGGATTTTTTCTGTGGCTGTTGATAAACAAGCAATTGACACAAGCATTAGCCTCCAGCCCATTAAAAATATGCTACGTGAGATGTTACGCACACATAACAAAAAATATTTCTTAATATTAATTAATATCTCATTTCTTTAACTAATATCTTATTCTCATTCATAGTAACATATATACCACGACATACGTTTTTTATCGAAGTTATAAAAATAGATTATTTGTTCCTCTATTAGGCAGTTTACAAAAGGCAAACGATTGGTTAAATACGTCACTACCATTGTGAATGCTTTTTTTATATCGTGGTACATAATAATATCATCTGTTTGTTTGTTCGTTTGCTAAAACGAACAGATGATTCTCCTAATGCAAAAAATTATCCATCAGATTAGGTAAGACGGTTTAAATCCGAACGATGGTACTACCGTAAGCAGTCTGCAGAACATTTTGTATAATGATATGTATTATTTGCAGGAATTCAGAAGACGCCTGGCTAAAGCTCTCGCCTTACAAGAGCTTCTAGAAAAACTTTCCAAGTGATATCTGCTAGATGTACACCACCACTACCTCACTCTTCTGAACTGTATCAAGAACTCCGTTATGACCTTACAATTACTTACTATTATCCAATTGATGTATTTTGTAAGCGGGATTCTGAATTGAAACATTTATATAATATAATAAGATAATTTTCATAATGTAGAAATAATAATGTATATTTTGTGCACATTTTCATCGAGTCTGTTTGTTTTAAGATATGAAATGAATATTTTGTAAAGTATTGTTGAACTATTGTCTAGCTAAGTTTTTATCTTAAGATACTCGAGAATCAGTATCTACCGTGCGATCGTTTTGTGAAATATTCTGAAATAATAGGTATATATTTTACATTTGAGTCTAATGTATAACTCCATTAATTATCCTAACTAATTTCAAAACAACAAGAGTAAGGGAGGTACTGTAATTTTAAGGTTATGAATTTTCATATCCCAGACTCGGTGATGAAGTGACACTGCTTCAGAAAACAGGTACTAATTGTAGAAAATATTTTTTAAGATATATTTTTGCTTGTGAAAGTTTAGAATAGTTCTGTCCCGAGAAAAAACCTTGTGGTACACTTCATATCCTATTTTTTATATTTAATGAACATTTTTCACCAGTAAAATATAATTCGTGATATTTCCACATACATTAGAAATATTTTATTTTATTAATGCAAAATTTGTGTATATGTGTTTGTTTAATGCTTCTACATGCTTAACGTATTTAGATGAGACTTGGTATACATGTAGTATTATATGCTCAGATTTATCACGCAGCTGACTTGTCCAGTCAGTCCAGTGGGATTAAAGCCAGTAGTAACTAGGTCAAGCTTAATGGCAGCGAATGATGTTCTATTTACGCTGGTACGTTTGTTAGCAGGCAACACGTCAAAATAACCACATACCCATATTTTTTTATTTAGTAACGCTTTTTGCGATAACCAATTCCAACAGCTTACCGAGCTCTTGCTATACCTTTTCTATGTGAATTTCTTAATTCATATTTATCGTTTAAGCGATGTAGCCGTTTGAAACACATTTTGATATTGTATAGTTCCTATTAGACCCTTATTGTAACGTATCTATAGTCCGCGCGCGAGCTCCGAGGAAATTTGCGGAATGTTGACGTGCATGTTGCGTGCGGAATTAGTCGATATTACACAGAGCACACTCGCTCCTACCTCAGTCCCCGATTCCTCGGAGCTCGCGCGCGGACTGTACATTATTACATAGTTCCCTATTAATTAAACTTATAAATTGTCCTAAGTTTTGACGAAAAAATCTTACAAAGACTTTCTCTGTTAACTTGTAAAGCTACAGTTAAGTAAGTCTACCGTTTGAAAGTTATGTTAAGGCTAAAGTGGTAACTTTAGTGGTAATGTCTCATGTTTATTTCTATAAGCGTAGGATTGGTTAAAACGTTTAAACGTTTGGTACGCTTTGCATAATTTTGTTTGTATTATCAATCGACTTCCAAAAATTAATTTCTCTATTTTCAACTGAATTTTCTAAAGAAGGTTACCAATTCGGATGTATGTTTTTTGTTTGTTACCTTAGAACTCGGCCATTTATGAACCTATTTTGAAAATTCATTTTTTTATTTCATTTTCCATTTATTTTATTTTGATTAGCAACCCGTTTGAGAAGTCCGTTAGGAAGAGAAGTTAGTCAACTTACTTCTAAAAAACGAGGAGGTTAAAAATTCGTATGTATTTTTAATGTTTGTTACTTCAGTCCACGGTCACATATTAGCCGATTTGGAATTTTTCAACCGACGAAAAAACGGAAAAAGTAGTCAGTTCGACGCGTATTAGAATTTTATTTTTATAATATCATCTACTTAATAATTATACTTTCGTTATAGCACTCACCACGTGCTTGGGAAAACTTGAAAATTTAAAAACAACAAATTTCGACACGCTAGGATTTGAACTTGCGACCTTCCCTAAAGCCGGGATGCTCTAACCAAATGAGCCAAGGTCGACTAATTCAAAGTGGCGAAATTCTTCTTTGCTATGTGATCGATTTAATAATTCCAAAACCAGTCATTTTTAAACAATACAATTAAAGATATTTTTTGCAACGTGTTACTTCAAAAATACTAAAAACAAAAACCTTTTTCTTCGACCTCTTCAATTTATCTCTATCTCTCTCTTTCGTTCTTTCCAATTTCAATCAAAGTTTCACTTCTACTGCCTGTAAGCTCACTAGATTTTTTTTTCATTTATAAAGGTACCCATTCTGTTATTTGAACTCCTGTTTAAATTTAAATAAATTCTGATGATGGAATTCGGGAAAAGATTGCAAGTCGATTTTATTTCACACTAGCTCAAGGCATCTGAGCATGTATTTTTAATTTATATTGAACTGTATATATAAGTGAGAAGTGTATATTTGACCTAACAAATTGTTAAATATTTTGTAGGGTAGTTGTAAGTTAAGAATAAGGATAGGCGTACAATAACGACATTATGTAGAATATATTCTTTCTTCAAAATTGATGATTTCAAAATTTACTGCTACGAAATAAGAAGTAACAGGAATTTCCGACAATAGTGAAAATTTAAAAAAAATTTTACGTTGCGTTTTCTACAATTGCACAAATAAACACAAAAAGCTGCCGCGAAACGCTTGTGCAAGTCGTAATTACACGTTTTGAGACAGTATGAATGTCACTTAAATCACTAGCGTAAGAATCGTGAATCCATAACTTGTCCCGATCAATAATGGCCATTTGCGGCTCAAGAACTTGTCACTTCAAAAATCTTATTTTTTATATGTAACACTTTTTTTATCTTGTCTGTCTTGTACGCCTGTCAAGAAGTAACAATTCCAAATATGTTGTACCGGACACCTCTGGTATAGGCTCTAGTCAGATCAGCGTGTAAATATACACCATGCATGCTAAATTGAGTTTTATTTCATCTCCAGTCTTATAACCTTTTAAGGTATGCTCAAGGAACTTATTTATATACGATAACTTTAATTATTACGAAGCAATATTTGAAAAATAAAAATGTACTTTATTTCGTTACTCATAAAGTTGACATTTGTTTCATACTTAACAGAGGGGAAAAACGTTCTGAGCAAGACAACGACAAGAGTGGAAATTGTCCCTTCCTTGCAATTGCCAGTGTAAATAAAACTATCTGATGGTAGATTTTTATATATTCGGTGATCGTTAAATCCCTTTTATTCATACACGTCGATAAATACATTAGCATAAAATGTATTATAATTAACATTGTGAGTTCTGAAATATGCTTATTTTAACTATTACTTAATTACTTAAGCAATGCAAAAACTGTTTCTCAAATCAGTAGAATTAACTTAGTAGTAATTTACAAACTACGCATGGCCGCACTTATATATGGCGATTGGCGCTTTATTTAGTAGAAAGAGGCACACTCTACCCATGTCGTGATACTCTTCGGAACGATTTTGAAGCGCGTGTGAACATTCCGGGTAGAATGTAATTTCCTTGAGTAAGCTTAATATATGCAGCAAAAGGTAGGTATGTCTTGTAGGCTACAAAATCAAATGCATAAAAAACGACTTTCTTTTTGTTTAGATATTGCAAACATCATGGTGGTTCTCTTGCGAAGTACCTAAAGTTAACCGCATACCTATAGACTTTCAGATTTACCAGGATTTACCTGTTGGTCGGTATGCGAAATGTGTGGTGATCACCACGCCACAGAATACCTAATGGTACTACCGTACAGAAGATTCACTCCCTTACAAAAATCAGGTTTAGGTATAAAAAAAGTAAATCTTTCTAAGCTTAACTAATTAATTATAGTATTAGTGTCATTTTCTACATAAAATAAGGAAATGTTACTTTTTTCGTGAAAATGTAATTTTTTGAGCTGTCTCATGTTACATTTTTTCTTCAAAGTTTTTTAGTTGACTAAAAAATATATCACTGGCAACACTGATAATAATAAAAACACGTTTTTGTAACAGTATTTATTTGAATAAAATAGTGTTCTATAATATTTAACGTTCACTTTTTATATCGAAAGCAGGGATACCAAAAACTTTAGAGCGGCCACACCAATCACGCACATTATGACAGTTTGATTACAGTCACAGACCACTTAGAGATGATTACAGTATTACCATGAAACTGTATTATATCTGGAGGCAGCACTTCTAATACCTACTTGAAACACAACTTTAAATACTGCTGTAATCTGAGGTCCTACCCTCTCTTTCTAACACAGCTGTATAAACAGAGATGGGGAGGACTCAGAGACAGAGATATAACATAAATATTTGTTTCAATTGACTAATACGAGTGCTAGCTCCACCTAAACCTAATATTTCATGAGTATTACACAAGTAACATTTGACATTTCAAACAAGCAGATTTTTCTGAGGACATGTTTAGAGTTCCAAAGTAAACTAGGAACCCTTATAGTTTCGCTATGTCCGTCCGTCCGCCCGCACGATAGCTCAGAGATCTTTATTACTAGATAGCTGTAATTTGGCACGAATAAACATATTAGTCACGTTAAAAAAGTGGTAACATAAAATCTTGAAAAATATTTTTTGTCAGGGTAGCTCCCCTACATGTAAAGTGGAGATGTCATTTTTTTTCACGTACCCCATTGTGTGGGGTATCGTTGGAAAAATTTTAAAAAAATTGTAGGTTTATGAAAACAACTTTTCGACTAAGGGACTCGTTTGTAAAATATTAAACTTTTAAATGCTAATTTTTATTAGAGTCAAGTGTCACCCCCCCTCTCTGCAGGCCGAACGGTTGGTTTTAGGGGTGGAAAAAAATCATGGTAGTATAGTAAATATAATGAAATTAAAAAACTATCACGGCTTAGAAGGCTTTACAAGTTTTTGAGTAATAGTCGAGTAACTTCTTCGTCCGCATTTCTGTGATAGGCCACTTCGGAACTTTACCAATTTTTAATTATCAATTTGAATAACACTCTCTAGAGGTTTATTTACTCAAAGCATTTTTCCTTACATTGTTTATGAAAGCCAGTAACTTTGATATGCTTTAGGCGGCCCCTAGACCTACAATAATATTGCGCAATATTAGGTATTGTACAATATTATTGACCGTTTAGAGATAATATTGAAGATTGCACAATGATTGAACGAAAGTTTGTGCGGGTTTAATTTTTATTGTACAATATTTTTTTCTTGCACTGTGTAGGTTTAATATTGCACAATATTTTTCACTACAGAGCTTGGAATGGTCGTGGTCGGTCAGTCGCGTGTTTAATGAATGGTCGTGTCGTAAATTTAAGCAAAATGGCAAGCAAGAAATTTTCTTCATTTCGCGGTAATTTTATTCATCTTGTTAATTTAATAATTTATTACTAGAATGGACCAAAATTTCGACCACTGGCCGAAATTCGACACTCAGTCGAAATTGAACATGTGACCGAAATACGCCATTCCGCCGAATTTCGACATTCGATCGAAATTTATCTTTCGGCCGAAACTCAACATTCGGCCGAAATTCGACATTCAGGCCGTTTCATTAATCAATATAAGTGTTGATCGAAACAAAACCAATCAATAAAAGATAAAGAACGGAAATTTTTACTTGAGTGTAAATAATTGTATAGATTTTTTTAACAAAATTACTAGCATGGTTGCCGCCAAAACTTCGTCGTCAGACATGTTACTCGCACGAAAATATTGATCAGACTGGTTTGTCAATTTTATTGAGTGAATTTATTGAACGTCTGGAAACAAAGGGGTATTCAATATTATTATATATACAATACAATATTGCACAATAAAAGTATTGAGCAATATTATTGTAGGTCTGTGGGGCACCTTAGAAAGGGAAAATATCTTTGTTCAACAAAAGATGAACTTGATGAGAACTATTAAGAGTATGGATCATTTTTATTTTAGATGACACAAGTTTACAGATTTTTATCAATTCTAATACATGCAGTAAAACAACGAAACACTGCTCCGTAATAAGAAACGATTGTTCGGATACACACTAGTAAAAATATTTGAGAATAGTGTATTGGTTTTTTAGATTTTAATCTGTAAAAATTAAACCGGTGATTATCTAATTCCTAAACGTATAAATTTCCTAGGAAATCTATACGTTTACTGTGTCAGTGTTTTACTGTGTCAGAGAGAGATATATATATAAATATATATATATATATGTATATATATATATATATATATATATATATATATATATACACGACCATTCATTAAACACGCGACTGACCGACCACGACCATTCCAAGCTCTGTAGTGAAAAATATTGTGCAATATTAAACCTACACAGTGCAAGAAAAAAATATTGTACAATAAAAATTAAACCCGCACAAACTTTCGTTCAATCATTGTGCAATCTTCAATATTATCTCTAAACGGTCAATAATATTGTACAATACCTAATATATAAAGTAAAAATTAAACCGGTGATTATCTAATTCCTAAACGTATAAATTTCCTAGGAAATCTATACGTTTACTGTGTCAGTGTTTTACTGTGTCAGATATATATATATATATATATATATATATACGCTGAATATATGAAAATGGCTTTAATTCTGGCTGTGTCAGATATATATATATATATATATATATATATATATATATATCTGACACAGCCAGAATTAAAGCCATTTTCATATATTCAGCGTTCGAATACAAGCTGTCAATTGTCAAAGCTTAGCATCTATATTCAATCGTAGTCTGTGAATCCTTGTACAGATGTCAGTCATCCTATAGTGTTGCCAATTTAGCAATTTTGTCGCTAGAAATGACGACTTTTAGTGAAACTTTAACAATAACAAAAAACTAAAGAAAAAAAAATGTTTAACGACTTACCTCGCGAGTTTTAGAGCCAATTTCACCGATAATTTTAATCGCGATCAAAGTCATAGAAAACGAGTTTAAGCGTTTAAACGCGATCAAAGCTTGGAATTACATTTTTTACCGAGTTCAAATTCTGAACCTGTGATTTTCTGCATTTAGCTTAACTGAACTCGTTTAAAGAGCTATCATTGTAACTAAAATCGGTTTAATATCTAATAATATGTTTATTGTTTATATTTTATAACATTTACTTGTAAAATACCTACTTCACTATCGATTTTTGTATATCCGCTCACTTCACTTTGGTAACTAATGAGACCTCTGAGAAAATACACTATGGTCTCTATAGGGACCAACGCTAACTTCACCCAAAAAAAACAATATTTTCACTATTTACCAGTTTTAATACAATACTCTATGGTATTTTATCGTTTCCGAACGAAACATTGTACAGAATAACATCAAATTGGCATTCTTTTTTCAAATACGCTCTTGAGGAAAAATAAAAAACTTAGTCCGCCATTTTGATTCGAGCTGTGTGTTATGTATTGGTTGCAGTTTATGATACAGGTTAATTTAAAAGTGTTTTGGCGTATTAATCAACAAGTAAACTTGTTTTTATAATCAAGATTAGTTCAAGATTTAACAGTTTAGATAATAATTTAAAAAAAAACCGTAAATATCAATTAATAAAACATATTTTTCGTTAATGACCAACTTGATGATACCAGCGCTTTGGGTATGACGTTGCCTATTTTTATTTATTTTCGTAAATTTTAGTGTTGATATCTATGATCTCAAAAAAAATCAAATGATGTTAATGTAAAATATCCTAAACAATATTTCAAAAATAATTATCAAAACTGTAAAATTGAAAAAGAAATAAATTATTTAAAAATTACGAAAAAAACAACGTATTAATTATGAAAAAATATATTAATATTTATGTAAATAAATATTTTTGTACTATAATATATGTTGTTTATTTTTTTCCGTATGTATATGTTTACCATAAAAAGAATATAAAAATCATACGTCATCGATTTACTTTTTGAATTAAAAATCCTTGACTAACAAATAGTCATATTTTTCTCAAAGTGTCGTGTTACACCTGAATTATTTTGTAGCTTAAGCCATTTAAATTAAACAATTCTCACACCAGTGTCTTGCAGTGCTCAAGACCTCTTAAAAAATATACGCTTTACAGTATCGGATTCAATCCAAGCAACTCATAAATCATTTTTGTGACCACGGTCCACCGTGTTTTTTTAGAAAAAAATGCGAAAATGGCTGGTGGTGTAAGCGGTTATACATATTTATTATTGACGTACTATGAAACGAGCATTAACCTTAGATTTTGACAATAATTTTGATGAAGATGAGTTTATATTTCGGCGTCCAAGATGGCTACGTGAAAGAGAAGAACATTTTAATACACTTGATGTCAAAGACTTTTTCATGAGATTTCGTCTCACAAAAATAACAGCTTTGTCTGTTTTGGAATCTTTCAATAGATCAATTAAGAGTTTCCTTCAAACATTAGGTGCTAAAGACACATTCCTACGTGTCTTTAGCACCTAATGTTTGAAGGAAACTCTTCTTAATTTTATATAGATGTACTTATATAATAGTATGCCTGTGAAATTTATAGTATATTTATTATTTTTATAAATTCACAAATAACAGCGTATTCCCTATTAATCAATACAAATAAAAAAATGGCCAAGTGCGAGTAGGACTCGGGCACGAAGGGTTCCGTACCATCCCTATTCAAGTTTCTACCTGTTTATTTAGATCGAGAAAATAATTGTTTAAAAAGTACGTTTACTGTACCCCCCCCCCTTATTTTTTTTATTTTTAGTATTTGTAAAAATTTCAGCTTTCTAGCTATCATGGTTTGTGCTAGGGACAGAAAGACAGACGGACGGACAGACAGTAGAGGCTTAATAATAAGGTCCCGTTTTTACCTTTTAGATACGGAACCCTAAAAACGTCAATATGATGACAAATTTGACAGTTATTTCATACGTTCTACTATTTATGGCGCGTGAACTCGTTTTCGTGAACGCGATTATGTTTTACTGGTGAAATCACTTCGTGTTTAATCGAGTTTAATAATGACATGTGAACTCGTTTACGTAGAACTGAGTTCTACTGAACGCGTTTTGAGGCAATATCGGTGAAATTGGCCCTTAGGGTCTGAATGAAAATATTTTAGGCACCGAATATTTTTTTTAACTTTAAAAATAGTAAAAAAGTCCTAGTTTGCGCTGTAAAGTCGAGCGCAAAATTTTAAATGTTTATTTTTTCATTGTGGCAATTTTTAACAAAGTATTAAATAATAAAAAATTCACTAGCTTTAAAAACACTATAACTAAATAAAATATATCACTAGAAATAATCATATAAAAAATATTAACACTTATTGAATTCTATCATCACATTTAAGTGTTACCATTGCACAAAATTATAATTACATTTGCATTAAAAATAGCAGTAAGTTTATAAATATTATTTATTATAAGTATCAAATAAAAATTATCTATGTTTTCGTACCAAAGCTCAAAGCTAATTTCTCTTTTGTTATTTTAAGTAGTGTACAAGTAGTAAGTTTATTTTAGCTCGGAATTCTGTCAATCTAACTTAGATTTCTGAGATTGGCAATTGTACTAAAGACACCCAATGACAAAATAAATACCTAAACACAGGCTAGTAAGTGGAGAACTAAATGTTATCTAAATTCAAACTTTAGGTAGTTACTATTTCCTAAGTTTAGAGTTGATAAATAATCTTACAGAATGTATTAAACTTTAAGGTAATAACTAAAGAAAACGGTCTATGCAGTCCCGCCCGTGTTCTTTTTTGTTTAGCGCTATAGCAGCTACTGTAATTTTTTAGTTTGATATAGCAATTATTGCAGTTTACTGCGGATAATAGCTGAACACTGATTCTTGTATATAAAGTAATAAATATACCGACTATAAAGTAACATGTATTACGTTACTAATTATAATATATAATAGTATATTATCGTTGATAGCTCGTCGATCTATAATAATGAACTTTACAGGCACTTTTGACAGATCGATAATTTTATAGGTACTACCCATGGAACACAGAAAACAAGCGGAATTGGGAAGTACAAACATTTGTGTCAGGAGCGCGATCGCCATACTCACACATAAAATAAGCAGTATTGCATAAAAACTACTAATGCAAACATTGTTTCATTGGTCGTTTTCATTTTGAACAACAATAATCCGAAACACACAAACAGAACATTTAAAAATATACCAAACTGCGTTACAATAAATTTTATTTTGCTACAAAAAAAAGAGTATTTACGTCCTTTTGTAGTCTATTCAAAATAGACTCATCTATTTGTACAATAGTGAAACTATAATCTTAATAGTTTCGCTATTCTCAATAGATGGCAGTATTGATTTTTCCATAGTTTTCAATTGGTCATATTTGAGTAGAGAACTTTCTAGAACGATATACGTAATGACTGTTATTACGTATATCTTTCTAGAAAAATTAGGTCAACCTAATATGAACTTTATATGTAAGATGTACGGCTGATTTTGACTTTCTATTATATCATTAGAGATTATATTAAATCAGGAATTTTATTATTAAAATAAAATGAAAATTGTACTTTCGGATGATGTGAAATATCTCCATTTTTAATCATCTGTATTCTATCTGTATCTACTATCATTTCTGCATTCAAGGATGGCACAATACGGCATAATTCAGTGATTTTCGCACGACGACTATCTCCTAAAGATATGGTAAGTACCACTAAGGCAATTTAGAGTAACAGCGTATAATAGTGATGCACGCGGCGCGACCACTCTTCACTTCCACTTGTTTTTTTTGTTTCATGCTACTACCGAATCGGATTAGAATTTTCTACTTTTTCACTGAAAACTTTTTTTCCGAGGTTGACATTAAAATACATTAATTCGCGCACTTATAATTCACTACTTATCTAAAATTCTTGTAAAGCGTCACTAATCTCTTGTATCCGTCCCACACTAAATTCAGTTTTAGCGACTTACTAGCGACATTTTATACTAAGTCTAGCGCACAGAACAATTGGTCTAGCGACTCGGGTTTTTGGAGTTGGCAGCACTGTTGTGTGCTGAGTTGTCACTTGTCAAGAGTCCAGTTTCAAGTTTGGTAGAATTTGTGTTTGTGAAATCAGAAATGATTAGTGAAAACAATCACACGAATTGAAACACTTAAAGTTTTACAGTTTTAACAATAAATTCCATGTTTACTATATATCTTAGAGTAAACATACACGATTTAATTTAAGAAAAATTACATTTGAGACTTAAGTTCATTCACTCAAACCTTGTGTTTTGATTTTAAAGAAAACATTGCCTATTATAAAATGTCTACGGAGATACACATCAAGGAAGAGCCGAGTTTTATTCCCTATGAAAGCGATACTGAAGTCATGCTTGGAAAGGACACTATTAAAGTTGAACCGCCTGATGAAGAATGCACTAATCAAATAAAAATAGAAGTAGTTCAAACAGAGGTTAAAGTAGAATTTGAACCTCCTGAAACTGGTAAGATTGGAGACATGACATTATGTGTGTGATTGATCACCCAGTAGTTGAAATTTTTTTTTTTATGTCATAAGATAGCAAACAAGCAGATGGGTCTCCTGATGGAAAAAGTCAACCATCGCCTTTAGACACCAAAGATGTTAATGGTGCGTTGCTATCTTGTGGCGAGGTCTAATGCCACATGCATAAGTTTACTGGCTACCTTACCCTCCAAACCGGAACACGACAGCGACAAGCAATGACGCTATTGCGGCTGAAATAGGTAAGGCGGTGGTACCAGACCCGGGCGAGACAATGCAGAACTCTACCACCTAATAGCCACGATGGTAGTGACTCGATATACAATTGGTCGCCTTTTATGACCTGCCTGGCAGAACGGCAGTTGGCCTATTCTACAAAGGAGGCCGGGACCAACACGGCGAAAATTTGATCGCAATTTATTGAGTTTTCTATGAATGAGATAATAAGTTTGTCATTAAATTTGTCATTATTATAACTGCCACGTTAAATCTATACAATTCGATATTTATGCACTACGAAGTTTGCAATTTTTGCACTATTCCCCACTGCAAGCAACAGAATTTAATGTACTACGTACTAGAGACATGATGCTTAGTAAAAGTTTTGTTCAATTTCGTTAATATTTGTTGCAGAACTAAAATAATAATAAACCATCTAATGAATGTAACAATTAGGCCAAGCTACAACATATAATAGAGTATAGTATATATTCGTGACCAAAAGGCTTTAATAACTATGAATTTCATAGAGTTTACACATTCGATTCAATGAGCTCTGACGTAGGTGCAGTCCATGGACTGCACGTTGGTGGAACATAAGTGATGTGGCGTATGTCTTGTCTGGTTCATTAGTACATATAAGTGTTTGGCAAGTAAACACAACTACACAAATTAAAAGTAAAAAACAAACAGAATCAAAAACATTATATTGTTCATGCTGGCCTAGTAACATTAAAGCTAGAGTAAGTAATAAGTATATTTATGAATGTGATGATATTTATTTTAAAGATATAAAGTATTGGGACCTAAATTTCCCTCCCTATGTTACAGCCTACTCAATCTCAGATAAATCCACCACTGCTAAGTTTAATTTTATTTGACAATTGTTTTTTACAAATGAACATTATAAAACACACTTTTTTATCAAACTATACAATAATATTGTGTCAGTAATAGGTATACAGAGTGATGGTTTTTACGAAGTTATAACTTACATCACTTAATATATAACACTAATTGTATAAGTTATCACTTCATAAAAAGTATTTAAATTTGTCGTAAATTATAGGACATTTTACTCTATTAGATTTAAAATCTTATCTTTCATAAAAAGATTTCAAAGTTATGATATTAAAAAAGTCGATTGCATAGTCAGGAGTAGCGACCCAATGGAGAGGTTAGTTGAAGAGTTATTCAGGCTTTGATATTGGCTTTCAAATATTCCAATAACAGATTTAATTTGTATTTCCAGATCAATCTTCGAAGTACTTGATGATGGACATAGATGATATCAAAGCCAAAATTGCCTCTTTCAAGCCTGATACATGCAAAGAGGGATCTAACTCGTGTGATGATGAAGAGGATGATTTTGAAGATGAAATAGTACCAGGATCCACAGATAGCTACGCACACAAACAAATAAACGATGAAATTAATCCTTATAATATGTGTAAAGAATGTGGACAAAGTTTTAGATTTTCGTATCAATTACGTCACCATATGTTAACTCATACAGGAGAAAAACCTTTCGTTTGTGATGTCTGTAACAAGGCGTTTACACGAAAGTCTGTTTTAGTCTGTCACAAGAGAACTCACACAAACATCAAACCATACTCATGTGAAATTTGTTGTAAATCCTTCAGACAGTCTTTTAGTTTGCGGCAACACATGTTAACTCATACAGGGGAAAAACCACATTCCTGTGAAGTCTGTGGTAAATCATTTGCAAACAAAAGCAATTATAACGGTCATATGAAAGTTCATAGTATTATAAAACCGCACACATGTCAGATATGTGGTAAAGGCTTTACACAGAGACGCAATTTAATCGCCCACCGGAGTATCCATACAGATGCTGTACCATATGCATGTGACAAATGTGATCATGGTTTTGCCGAGATGGATGGCTTGCGAGAGCACAAGCACACTACAGAGAAACCATTGTCTTGTGATATCTCGCAGAAAAAGGTTTTAATGAAAAGATCTTTTGAACGCACATAGCGATATTGATGCAAAAAAAAGAAATGGGATAAAATGGCATTAGTCACACATTCTTATCACTGCAGTGATTGTAGACTACAATGGTTGTCTGCGTCTGCACCTGTGCCCGTGTGATCGGGCGTCGACCCGCCGCCGCGACCCCCTCCGCGACTCCGGTCCCCTCGAAGACAGCGTACGACGCGCGCCTTGCACTCCACCGCTCGATACGACCGCCGACACTACTTTGCAATTGTCTATACTTTTACCAGCGAAATATATAATAAAAATACAGTCCGATTTAAATTTAAATAATCAAGAACCATCAATGGTGGTAACGTTTTGATGACAATAGGGTTAAGAGATAACCTAAACCTGGCTACCAGCAATTACAGGAAAAAATTTATCGTTATTTCATTAATAATTTACATTAATGAAATCACGAGGTGATACAGTATTCTTAAATACTGGTGATACAGTATTCATAATTCCTGGCAAAATTTTTTCGGGGGCATCTATATATTACGTGAGGGATTTAAGGGGGGGAGTGGAGCAAAATCACACAAAAAAGAGTTTCTCAGCTCAGATTGTGGCGATAGTGACTAGTGTATAAACACCCCCAAGGCTTAAGAGAGCATATAAAGAGTCGGTTCTGGTTATTGCAAGCAATAAATGGTATATTTACTTTGTAGAAGTAAGTAATATTGCTAGTATTATTAATTTATGAAAATTAGTCAAAACTGTGTAAATAAAAATATATCTTAGTTATATATAAAATTAATTTATGTTTTTAATAAGTATTTATGTATCCGTAATGTTAGGATCCGTAAAGGAAATTTATATCAATTATTTCCTAAAATCTATATTAATATTATAAATGCAAGTATATTATTCATAAATAATGCAAGTATATTATTCCGTATTATTTTTATTATGTATAATTTATATGTATCTTCACGGTCATATCCCCGAAGGGGTAGGCAGAGGTATAACAAGTGCACCCATGAGTAGCCAAAGATACTTGGTCCCACAAATGTGATAGGTGGCAAGCCTATCGCCAACCGGGCACTTTCCAGGTCTGGGCAACTTTGTGTTTTTCAGAAAACTGAAAAAACACTTTTTTATGTGTTCGACCCAGGAATCGAACCCGGAACCTCATGTGATCAACGCCAACGCTGGACCACTAGAACACAGAGGCGAGGAAATTTATGTATGAAATTCGAAGTTTCGACTTTATTGGCCGAGAGTGGGTTTGCTGCATCATTCTAAATGACTCGTAAATATTAAAAAAAGTGAGCCGTCGTAGAACTGTAAAAGGATGGTTTTTCATTTACTAGCCGCAGTATTCCCACTGCATTATAAAAGTTTTTGGTGAATCCCACGGGATCACCTAATTTTTCCGGGATATAAAGTTGGACTATGTGCTATTCCAGGTCATCATCTACCTATGTACCAAATTTCATCCAAATTCGTTCAGTAGTTATTGCGTGATTGAATAACAAATATCCATCCATCCATCTAAACATTCATCCATCTGAACATTCAAACTTGCATTTATAATATTAATATAGATTTTAGGAAATAATTGATATAAAAAAACGTTAAGTTTTTTTAAATTATAATTTATTTTTAAAAAAATATTTATTTTTTGCAATTGGAGTATTGAAATAAAAATGTAATTAGTTTAAGAGCAACATCTTTAAAAAAAAATACAAAAAATTGAGACAAATCAATTTTTTAAATCAGTAAATCGGTTGTGGTAATGTTCGATACTGCCTCGGATGGACATTTTTGTGCTTAAGGTAAAGCCAAACCTTTATAAAACACTCTTTATGTACTTGCGAAGATTTACATTTGTAAATTAACTGGTTAACAAATTCCGCCGATGGTACACAGTTTAAATTGCGTGGCGATATCGCCAAAGAGCCGGTCTGAACCATTGCAATAAATATTTCACATCAAACATGTTCTAATGTTAATTTTAAATTTTTAAATTTTAAATTTTAAAAGTTTTATATTTTTATGCATTGTTAAAAAGCAATATTTATTTATTTATTTAATGATTTACAATTTGTATACAATTAAAAGAGAAGTAATACATAGAAACTTATTTAAAACACACTGTACAATGGGCGAGCTTATCCTCAATAAAATAAATTTCTTCTAGCTGACCTGAATGAGAGTAAACACAATTAGCGAAATATTAAAATAGTGTAGAATAATCATAAAACTAGATACATATAACAGTCTTGATACATTAAATTTAGCCACATAATATTTAAAAATGAACAACAATCTATAGAAATATAAAAATACTATGTAGACCCAGTAAGAAAAAATTCTCTTACTTTTTTTGAAAATTGGAAGAGATTGATTCATATGAATCTTGGACGGTAATGAGTTCCATAACCTGACAGCTTGAACATGGAAAGAATTTGATAAAAATTTTGAACTGTGTGGGGGACATTTTAAAAGGGCAGCAACCTTTGATCTACAAGGTGAGCCACGTGGATGCAAGAAAGAAAACCCATCACGCATCACGAGTCGATCAATGTAGTATGAGGCTCTGCATTAGTGATATCTTTGTTTTAAAAGGCAAATAATTTTGTAAATGTTTCAAAGAGTGCAGAGCAAAGTGAACTTTTTTACTTATGCTGTTAATATGCAAATCCCATGATAAATCATTTGAAATAGTTATACCCAAATAACTGGCCGAGTTTGATATAGGAATAACTGTTATAAACAACCTGGCGAAGGTCTATGTTGCCAAGGATTTTGCACATGTACCTTATTGCCCACAATTAAAACCTAGGACTTCGATGGATTGACAGTTAGCCCAAAGCTTTTGTCCAAACATGAATCCTCTCAAGATCCGAATTGATAGAATCAATAGCCTTGGCCACGTCCATGACACTGAAGCGACGATAGATTTGCAAATTGTCTACATATAAATGGAAGCATCTTCAAAGGCATTATTCGGTAGCATAATACAATCATAACTGTCATTATTTTATGGATATTGATAGATAAATTTTCAAAATATTTATCTATCAATTATTAGTTTAGTACTAAAATGATTCATTTTAAAATATGTTTTTTTTTTTTGGTAGCTTAATACAATCATTGTGTCATTACTTTTTGGATATTGATAGATAATTTTTCAAAATATTTGCTTCATTTAAGGGGGAGTTTCTCAAGTTTAGTACTAAAATGAGTCATTTTAAAACAAGATATATTTTTTATATTTTTGGTAGCTTAATACAATCATAATTTCGTCATTATTTTATGGATATTGATAGATAAATTTTCAAAATATTTTTTGATTTAAGGTGGAGTTTTTCAAGTTTAGTACTAAAATGAGACATTTTAAAACAAGATATATTTTTTATATTTTTGGTAGCTTAATACAATCATAATTTCGTCATTATTTTATGGATGTTGATAGATAAATTTTCAAAATATTTGCTTGATTTAAAGGGAAGTTTCTCAAATTTAGTACTAAAATGAGACATTTTAAAATATGTTTTTATTTATATTTTTGGTAGCTTAATTAAATCATAATTTCTTCATTATTATATGGATATTTAAAGATAAATTTTCAAAATATTTGCTTGATTTAAAGGGAAGTTTCTCAAGTTTAGTACTAAAATGAGACATTTTAAAACAAGATATATTTTTTATATTTTTGGTAGCTTAATACAATCATAATTTCGTCATTATTTTATGGATATTGATAGATAAATTTTCGAAATATTTATATAACTATATATAAATATGTACTTGTATATATATATATATAGGTATTTATGTAGGTAATGTATATATATATAATGTATTATATGTGTAATATATTACTTGTATCTAAGTATATTGTAATATCGTATTATCTTATTGTTTTCTTTAATTTTAATTTATCTTAATAATAATCAAGAAGGTATGTCAGTAGTAAACGATTGTAATAAGTTTCTCTGTGCACCCCATCGTAAACACTGTTTATATTTGTTTAAGGTTGACTGGTAGAGAATGTCATGTAACATTAAGTCCACCTCTGTACATGTTGTGCATAAATTTTTAATAAAAATAATACAATATTTGCGTAATTTAAAGGGAAGTTTCTCAAGTTTAGTACTAAAATGAGACATTTTAAAACAAGATATATTTTTATATTTTTGGTAGCTTAATACAATCATAATTCCGTCATTATTTTATGGATATTGATAGATACATTTTCAATATTTGCTTGATTTAAGCGGAAGTTGCTTAAGTTTAGTACTAAAATGAGAGATTTTAAAATACGATATTTTTTATTTTAATAAGATTTTTTCTTGATAATATAATTGTCTACCTTCTCTCGTATTGGTCAGGGTTTTTTTACACATTGCATAGTTATATAATGATTATTTAAATATATTTTTTTATATTATGGTAGTGTATACAGCGTGTTGGGGACTTCTACCGAAAATTGAAAATTTAATTTTAGACAATGATAATGAGATGAAAAACCGTTGGAAATTTATGTAGGGTTTTTTTTGACGATTTTTTTACCTTAATTTTGTTTCTTGTGATTTTTCTACAAAAATTGTAAAATTCAAAGCAACACACAAAGTAAACAATGTATTATGCGCCACATGCCGCGCAAAATAAACGGCTAGTTCGAGAGTACCGCGGGCGCTACGAGTTGGAGCAATGTACGGTTATCATTGCGTGGCGTGAAAATAAGAATAAATCTTATAATTCGAATTTTGCATTTCCAAACAAAAAGAATTGCCATCATGAATAAAACGTAAAAATGACATGTTTTCTTAATTTTTCAGTAAACCTTACACGTCATGATTAATTAAAAAAATATTTAAATATAATTAAAAACGATTAAGCTCCATTTGTACCAAACATTTAAAAACGTTTTATATGATTTATTATCGCTTAGGACGCCTTGAAAAAACTATTTTTATATTATTTAAACAGGGTGCCAACGGACATACATTAAATAGCAATTCGTTATTTTAATACTTTTCTAATGTTGCGGCCGCACTGCGTCTATCGTCACAAAGTTTCGCGCAATGACGCGATACATGTAGGTGTGACCGGCTATTATCGGCTATCGTCGTAAAAAATCCAACTGCGTGTGCCTTAGCGCGCTAATATCTTCGAGACGATACACGCAAGTGCGGCCGAAGGATAAATATTCTACAATCATATATAATATATAATAGATTTTTTTATTAAATATGTTTTTAATTATGCAATAAAATTTTATATTGTTTTTATATCTTAATGGCAATAAATTAAATTACATCCATGTAATGAGAGTTATTATTTAATGGCAATAAATTAAATTACATTCATGCAATGAGGGCTATTATTTAATGGCAATCAATTAATACATCCATGCAGTGAGGGTTATTATTTAATGGCAATCAATTAAATTACATTCATGCAATGAGGGTTATTATTTAATGGCAATCAATTAAATTACATCCATGCAATGAGGGCTATTATTCAATGGCAAACAAATTACATCCATGCAATGAGGGTTATTATTTAACATTTTAAGTCTCGATGGTGGTTACGTCAGCAAAATTATTTTTTTAACTTTTCGAGTTTTTTATATATTTACTGCTTGCTACATGAAATGTTTGCGTTAAACTCTTTTACCTTACCTACTGCTAATAATAAAAACTGCTACTCATGAATCCTTTGAAGAATAGGCCAACTGCCGTTCTGTCAGGCAGGTGGTAAAAGGCGACCGAGTGGCTATGCGTGTCACTACCATCGTGACCACTAGGTGGTAGAGCTCTGCATCGGCTCGACCGGGTCTGGTACCACCGCCTTACCTATTCCTGCCGCAATAGCGTCAGTGCTAGTCACTGTCGTGTTCCGGTTTGGAGGTAAGGTAGCCGATAAACTTATGCATGTGGCATTAGACCTCGCTACAAGATATTGTAGCGAGATGTAATGCCACGGAACTCGACAGCGACAAGTACTGACGCTATTGCGGCAGGAATAAGTAAGACGGTGGAACCAAACCCGGGCGAGACAATGCAGAACTCTACCACCTAGTAGTCACGATGGTAGTGTCCTGCACATCCAATCGGTCGCCTTTTACGACCTGCCTGACAGAACGGCAGTTGGTCTATTCTTCAAAGGAGCCCGAAACCAACACGGGGAATTTGCATTTTAATTGGTATATTTTCTATTCAGATTCCCATTCGCCCATGCTATGTTTTAAGATAAGGCGTAGAAAAGAAAAAAATATATAAATATGTCATTGATATAAAAAACCCTAGATGCACAGTCCCGAACAAAACTGATACTCAAAAGTGTCACTAATTTCTTTTAAGTAGTTATAGATATGGCAAAAACAGATGTCTTTGCATATCCAACCTTAAGTGCAAGACTTATAGTTGTTTTTACAAAGCAATGTACGAAAAGAAATAAAATTGACAGTGTCGCGACCGACGCGATTCTATTTGAAATGAACGCACAATTTAAAATTATGCGCTCATTTTTGGAGAACTTTTTTGACACACTGATTGTGTATCTTGGGTTTTTTATATCAATGAAATATGTAGATTTATTTTTATAAACAAAATACTTAAATGTGTCAATCGGATTTTAAATCCTCTCCATCGCTTATGCCGACTTTGTAGCCGACATCATTGGTGTACGAGTGCGAATCTTCTTTGTCACATATATTTAAACTAGCTGTACTCGCGACTTCGCCGCGATTTCTAAAATAAAAAATGATGTGGTGTCGCGGGACACCAGGTAGGAACGAACTTCCTTCTGCTAAACGGTAATACTCGCTTGTGTACGCGACTGTCGCGCCTGCGCACGTCTCATTTAACGCTTTTATTCCACGCATTTTTCTTACGGTTTTACTATCACATTTTTTTCAGTTCGGTCGCGCAGCAAAATCCCTATCCCCTCCAAGCCTGCCGTAAGGAACTTCGTTCCAAAAACCCGCATAGTTCCCGCTCCCGTGGGATTTCCGGGATGAAAACTATCCTATGTCCTTTCTCGGGTCTCAAACTATCCTTGTCCCAAATTTCATTTAAATTGGTTCAGTGGTTTAGATGTGAAGAAGAGACAGACAGACAGAGTTACCTTCGCATTTATAATACTAGCTATGCCCGCAACTTCGTTCGCGTGGAAAAATTTCTGAAATAAAAACCCGCATAGTTCCCGCTCCCGTGGGATTTCCGGGATAAAAACTATCCTATGTCCTTTCTTGGGTCTCAAACTATATTTGTACCAAATTTTATCCAAATCGGTTCAGCAGTTTAGCCGTGAAAGCGTAACAGACAGACAGACAGAGTTACTTTCGCATTTATAATATTTGTATGGATAATAATAATAATATTTTTTATTTCAGAAACACAGATTAACACATATGAATATTGGAGACTCCTTTTAAGCATATTACCTGTGTCGGGAGTCTCCGCTTTTCTGTACCTTATACACTACTAGCTGTTGCCTGCGACTTCGTCCGCGCGAACTTCGTTTACTCCGCACAGCCTCTCCCCCGTAGGTGATAGCGTGATAATATGTAGCCTATATGTTGACCCGACTTAGTAATATTCATGCAAAATTTGAAGTAAATCCATGCAGTACTTTTTGAGTTAACCCCGGACATACATACAGACAAACAGCCAAAAATTCTCAAAACTATATTTTTGGCTTCGATATCGATTGTAGATCACGCCGAAAGTATTCTTTTAAAAAAATATTCAATGTACAGTTTTGACTTTCCTACGATTTTATTATATGTATAGATATTGTGCTCTCTGCAAATAAAGACAAATAAAAACTGATAATAATAGTTAGGTTGTGTGTGTGTGAGTGAATGTGTGTGTGCGTGTGCGTCCGTGTGTGTGTATAATACCTACATATAATATTGCATAAAAATCTAAAATTAATTACGTGTTTGACGATACAGCAAGAAAATTTCAATCACCGTTGAAATTTCTCTCTGAAATTTCAATCACCATTGAAATTTCTCTCTGAAATTTCAATCACCATTGAAATCTCTCTCTTCCTCTGGATCCGCCCTTGCACTAGACCACAAAGGATATTGAACATCTATATTTGTTAGTAAGGCTTACATACACTTAGTAATAATATAAAATAAGAAATTCGCATACAAGGGAGGGAGGGGTCTCGCTAAGTGTGACAAGGAGAACGGGGGGACGGGGGGTCTACGGCATCATGAGTAGGCATGGAAATTATTGTTAAATTAGGTTAACTGGTATGTTGTTAAAATTAATTAATATTTAACAGTTATTTATTTATGTTATGTTATATCAGTAGTAGTCTATATATTACAATAAGTATTAGTTTTACAGTTTTTCATCATACATCAAGATAGCTCAAATATTTTTAATAACATTATTATCCTATGTGAAGTTATTGGTAATTTTTAACAGTATTTGCTAATATAAATAACAGTTGTTAATTGTTAAAAAAATTTAGTACGATATGTTAACTGTTAAATGATCCATGCTTAATCATGAGTCGTGACATTCGCCGTTCGTTACAACATTTAAAACTAATATTTTTCGACTATTTTTCTATTTTAAGTTTTGTTTACATACCTATTTCGTATTTAGTAAATACTAGCTGACCCGCGCAGCTTCGCCCGCGAGTAGATTAACATGTCGTCTAGATAGCTTTTCATACAAATTTCATCCCCTATTTCAACCCTCGAGGGATTGATTTTTGTAAAAAAATAGCCTATGTTTGACCTCGGCTCTTCAACTACTTCCATGCCAAATTTCGAAAATCGGTCCTGTGTTTTAGCCGTGAAAGCGTAACAGACAGACTTTCGCATTTATATTATTAGTATGGCATAATATTAGTATGGATATATAGACTTTTAAAAGTATACGATTTTGTATGTTTCGGCGCATTTACAAAATCCTTGGACTTCTGATTAAAAGAAATATTGTTGTATTGATTCATTATAAAAATCATTTATTGGCTTATTTATATTTTATTATAAAAACTGAAGAAATCATTTTAATTCTAATTCTAAAAATGCATGTACCATCATTGGAAGTTCATATTAAGGGCGTCATGGGCGCACTCAGGTTCTGGGCCAGGGGGGGGGGGGGGGGGACCGTTACATCTTAAGACTATTTTTATCTTAATATCAACAATAGTAGATAGCTAGTAGAGAAGTAAACAAATTCCAGGGGCGCGACAGCTGCCTCTCCCTGCCACCCCCCTCGGTACGCCCATAAAGGGCGTTTTAGTTTTTGTGACGAAATATTTCTAGCCCCCCTAGAAACAGAAAGTGACACAGCGTGACAATAGGGAGAGGGGGTCAAAAAAATCTGATTTTAGGGTGTCATATTTTTTGAACGGTCCCTAAATTAAATACAAATTATACGCGTACAAAGATTTGAAGGATTCATTTTTATTTGTATAGCTTAATAATGACTAATCACTTGCGGATTTCACTTAATGTCCCGATTACACTTTGATAAACGCAAGTGCATTTATTCACTTTTACTACGCGGCTTACTAATCACTCGTACTGATCAACGGTTATCTTCATGTATTTTTTGCTTAATACTAAGCAACTGGATTAAACAAGCGCACTAATGAAAATGTGATCGGGGGTCTGTCTAGGTTTTAAAAGCGGTAGAGTCTTTTCATCAGCAATCCGTAGATCAACCATAGCACACATCCATAGAAGATATATGACACAATCGAAAACGCCAATACCGCTCTGCAAAGTAAATATTAAAATTAATTTGATTGTAGGTTTTAGGATAAAGATAAAGCTTTTATAATGCAGAATGTTGCTTGAAACCAAAGCTTTTATAATGAATAATTCAAAATGTTGCTTGAAACCAAAGCTTTTATAATGAATAATTCAAATTGTTGCTTGAAACCAAAGCTTTTATAATGAATAATTCAAATTGTTGCCTGAAACCAAAGCTTTTATAATTAATAATGCAGAATATTGCTTGAAACCAAAGCTTTTATAATGAATTATGTAGAATGATGCTTGAAACCAAAGCTTTTATAATTAATAATGCAGAATGTTGCTTAAAACCAAAGCTTTTGCAATGAATAATGCAGAATGTTGCTTGAAACCAACGCTTTTATAATGAACTAGCTGTTGCCCACGTCTGCGCGGACTTCGTTTACTCCACACAGCTCCTCCCCCGTAGGTGATAGCGTGATAATATGTAGCCTACATGTTGACCCGACCTGTTAGTAATATTCATGCAAAATTTGAAGTAAATCCATACAGTACTTTTTGAGTTTACCCGGGACATACATACAGACAAACATTCTAAAAACTTTATTTCTGGCTTCGATATCGATAGTAGATCACGCCCCAAGTATTCTTTTAAAAAAACTTTCAATGTACAGATTTGACTTTTCTACGATTTTATTATATGTATAGATAATTTAGAATGTTGCTTGAAACCAAATCTTTTATAATGCAGTGGGTTGCAGGGTGCAGCTAGTCTATATTAATATTGTTACGAATAATCTAGAAGCGTGTAGAATTGGAGCGCGCGCGCGCTAACTTTCTAGAAATAAAGGAAAGAGATAGCTACTCCTATTGACAAATAAATAGTTGACCTGGGCTATGCCATAATGGACTTTGTGGGATATGGCATAAGGTTGAAAATAGCGTGTACTAGGATTTATGACTCATAACATGTTTACGATAAGAAGTGATTCATTGTTTCCCGATACATTTAGATTTTTCTGGATTCAGCTAGGACTTTCCCCTGCCTATAAATACAGAGATGTTGACAAACACAGGGCAGTTTTTATCAAGCGATCGAGAGCGATACATCAAGTGAACAGTGCGAAGTGAGAAGTGTTTTATTGTGTAGTGTTCTAAGTTCAGGGATAGTACAGCAAGTGAATAGTGTGTAAAGTGTATTTTAGTATAATGTTGTGCTGTGTTGTGTAAATACACGGATTTAATATAAGTGGTGTTTTCTTACAATTGCGAACCCGAGTACGTAACAATATTATAAATGCGAAAGTTTGGATGTTTGGATGGATGGATGTTTGTTACTCAATCAAACAAAAAGTACTGAACGGATTTGAATGAATTTTGACACACACATAGAAAATGACCTGGAATAGTACAAAGGCTATTCCAGGCAAAGGCCAGACAAAGGCTATTTTTGATCTGGAAAAATTAAGTGATCCCGCGGGATTTGCCAAAAACTTTTATAATGTAGCGGGCTGCACGCAGCAGCTAGTATGATATAAATAAACCATAATAAAATAAGATACAACCGTCTGCGATGAATTTTTGCTTTCGGTATATCTTCATCCCTTTCTTTGAGCAAGTATTTTCGGGCGGATAGTGTGCAATCGTAGTAATAGTCCTGCCAATCGATATTTTTAGAAACGAAATCAAATTCCTGGCGGTCTTGATTTTTTATCTTGGAACAAAGATCTGTAAAGTTTCTTGCAGAAAATCTCCACTGAGTACTACTGAACGGGTGTAGTATTATGCATGCTGTGTAGATGCGTCGTTGAATCTTTAGCAATCTAAAAGTAATTTTCTTTTTAAAGAACTGTTTAGTTTTTAAGTTGGTGAATTAATCTAAAAGTAATTTTCTTTTTAAAGAACTGTTTAGTTTTTTAAGTTGGTGAATTAATCTAAAAGTAATTTTCTTTTTAAAGAACTGTTTAGTTTTTTTAAGTTTGTGAATTAATCTAAAAGTAATTTTCTTTTTAAAGAACTGTTTAGTTTTTTAAGTTGGTGAATTAAAAAACTTTGTAAAAATAAATGGTTGTTGTGAGAGGGTAGTGTTAAAAAACTTTCATATTTTAATGAAAACAGAGAAAACAATTAGCATGGAAGAGAAAATATCTACCCTAAAAGCTTTGTTTATAGATCTAGGCGCTTTTACGAACATTATTAAACGAAGAAAACTTTTACTTGTACTCTTGTTAAGTCACTGAAAGGGGAAAAAATAATAAAAAGGCAGTGTAAGTAATAAAACAAACCTACCGTAGGCTTGGCCGCCGTGCAAGCCCAGGCTATAAAATGAGCGCCGCAATAATCAATCGAGTCATTAACGATACGTTTTTTCGAGAAAATAACGAACGATGTGTAGAAAGCTCACTGCTACATATACTTTGTATTACAGTTACATTAATCCATTGGTAATGGTCGAATTTAAACTACTGGACGATGACTAATTATTTTATCATCAGTCCCTATGTTTTAACTTTTAGACAAGGATACCATACTCCATTTCTCATACATCAGTCTACACGAACTATAGATATAAATATTGTTACAGTCAGCTACCCGGTAACCGTTCGGTCGATATAATTTCTGCGGCATTTTGCCTTTCACCAAAGTTTACAAGAACCTACAGTGTTTGACATTCATTCATAGAATTTAATACGTGTGAACTGAGAAGTAATAGCGTGGAACTCCATCAATCTGTGGGATTATGACGATATGCGACGTCAATAATTAGGTCGACAATACAAGCACTCTTTATCTTGATAACATGTGGAATGTGGATATTAGTTTTTTTAAAGATTAAGATTAAAATGACACTTAGAAAATTTGTAATGATTCTATTTACACACACACATCACGAAAATTCATTTCTAAAAGCCGCGTCGGACTACGAGCCTGATGCGTCCGCCCTACTTAGGTTCAGGAGGCTACGCCAAATACTTTTCTATCCCGATGATCCTATTACCACCACAAACTACACAAATTCAGATTTAGATGAGCGTGACACTACCTTACACCGTCGTCGCCAGTCGACGACGAAGACGTCTCTATCGCCCCGCACCCAGCGCGGGGCGCACAGCCACGACTCATCCCATCACCACTAGTCTGAACGTCGCACTAAGCCGAGGTCCGGTCTCACAGGAGACAGCCCTTAGCGCGGACGTTTATTGGCCCAATATTAAGTTCCGGCTGAGCACTCTGCTCGTCCAAAAATCCCTTTGACGCTGTAACGATCCATAAGGTTAACTACAATAGCCATTTCGAAAAAAAAACAGTCTAGTCAGTATTTCTTCGGCTCTCGTTGAATTAGGTAGTATTCGTGTCTCCTGAAGATGCTTCAGTTACGGAGGGTGGATAAATAATAATAATAATAATCATTTAATTCAGGCAACATAGCCCATATTATAAATACCTTATAGACTAATATACATATTAATATAATATACTTAAAAATTACACTTTGTCACGTATTGACGGCGACGTAACACGCACTTCATTCCGGAGGCTTCCCCGGAACCTTCGGTAGACTACATCAGTCGGCCAGAATTCCCCCACCTCAAAGGTCGACAGGAGATGCGTCGCTACTCTCACCACAAAAGAACTAAAGTTGACCTTGTGGCGAGACTGCAGACGCTCGACCCTCAAGTGGAGAGACGTATTCTTACTGATGTGGTCCACGACGTCCTCGACATACATGGACCAGTGCAGACGAGGTATGTACAAGGGCGTTGCGGTTACCTCGCTCCGCAGACGCAGCTCGGGTACATATGGCGCGATGCCGCGATTGTTGCGGGCGGTGGACTTCTTCTTTCTTCTTCTCTCCACCAGTGTGAAGCCCTCCTCATCGCACCTCCTGCTCTCATCCTTGCCAGGTCGACAAGACTCCACCTTACTCTTTGTGACCTTCCGGCTCTCTTTAGTCTTGCGACTCTTCGTAGCCTTGCGGCTGTCATTGTCCCATTTTTATTCGCCTGCGGGGGAGGTGCGGGGCGACCAGCAATAGTCGCAAAGTTTTGCTGAGTCGCCTGTGGACTCGGCGTCGGTGCAACCGGGAGAGGAAGGCGGGCGGGGGCGGCAGCGGCGGTGTTCGTTGCTCCGTCGGATATTGCTGACGGGCTAAACGTGACCGCTTGCGCGCCTCGGCGACGGGTGACGTGCGCGGCGTCAGGTGACCTACATATTGAATTAACACTTTTTAAATGCGATAAATCAATTCGTAGATCATTGATGGTAGACTCTGACGCCTGTAGTCTACCCTTAACTACGGTCAGCTCTTTCTTGAGGAACCTGATGTCCTTCAGTAGGCAGGCGAAGTTGACGTGGTCCAGCGTCACAGGCGGCAGCTTGTGTAACTCTTTCGCCACAAAAGCCGGCACCTCATCCGGAACCGTCTGCTTCAGCAGGGAGATGATGTCCTTCACGCTACTTTCCGTACCATCTCTTCTTCGCGATGGCATGTTTGCGCTCTGGCCGAGCGTCTCATACAGCAGCTGCTTGCCCTTGCAAATCTCCTCACTGGTAAAGGAAGACTTGCAGATCTGCATGATGCTGACCTCGTCCATGGTGTCGATGGCATGCTGGATAAACGCCAGCAACTCGTTGGCCACGAGCACCATGGTCACGTGCGACGGCAATGTGCCGCGCGATTTACGATAATATTAATTAATATTTGCTGCGTGTGTAACGCGGAGCACGACCGGTCGCTAGCTCGACACATTACACTGAAAAAGATGCCGCTGGGGTCTTCGTTGTTTTTTAGGCTTACGGTGACTGTTCCATTTCTAGCTCTGATTTTATTTTTTTATTTTAGTGGCTTCGCAAGAGTACACGTAAAAATTCGCGGAAATTAGCAAAATAACTCCGGAAGTGTTTTGAAGAATGCCGAGTTCCTAAAATCAACGATTCGTCAATTATAGCAGTAACCATTAGCAACTGTTAGCAACCGCGCTTGACGACAAGTATTAGCTGACCAGACGTGCGGCGCACCTGTGTTATGTGAATTTTTATATTTTCTTGTAATAATTTTACAATAATAATTAAAACGCACTTTCAATTCAATATTTAGTTCCTATTTTAAAATTTGGCCGGACCTTTAAAACTAACCCTGTAGATAATTAAAAAAATATAATTAGATTCTATACTTACTTGGATTTGTTACCGAGAGCTAATAAAATTCCATCAATAATTAAGGCCGGTAGGGTTTGTAAAAGCAAGTACTGAAAACAAAACAGATAATTAAGATCTTCCAAAGCGTCTCATCAATAAACTCTGCTCATAAGGTCCTGATTTCGACATCACGATCAGAGTCGAAAAGGCGATGATGAAAGAGTGTTAGCAAGGGCGTCGCCAGCCGATGGCCCAGGGCTGGCAGGGGGCAAGTTAACTTTACCTACTACAATTCATACTTTTCTCATTCTCCATGAATGAGAAATGTAGGTATGAATTGTAGGTAAAGTCGAGAGCACATGAAGCTTTTCACTTATACTATGAGCCTTACATTTACGGCGATTGTAATAACAACAGTACCTTACCAGCGTAGTTGAGCGTACGGAATATTAGAAATGGAATTAGTGAATTCATTGGAGTTTCGACGTACGGGATTGATCGATCAAGCAAGTCAACTCAAAAACTTAGGACTTTGGTTGTATTACATTTGGGCAACTTTTTTATAATCTCTAGGCGGGGGGAGGGGGGGAGCTGCACCTCCCTGTCCCCTCTTGGCGACGCTCTTGGGTGTTGGTATCTAAGAGTTATGACTATAGTTTTTAATTTTAAAATTTGTAAGATAATAAAATAATCGCATGAATATTTCAAAACGCTGCAGAAAATAAAGCATTTTTGCCGACGCTCTTTTCAAATCGCCTGATAAAGATCGAACTGCTTTTAAAAGTGCTAAGCAAAATGATTTTTTGACTGACATCCGGTACATAGGTATGTCATCATACAGGTACAAAAGGCGAGCTTATCTCTAAAAAATACATTTCTTACAGCCAACCCGGTAAAGTGAAATACTTGACCATAAATATAAGTCGAAGTATACAATATATTAAAAATATTTATACACATCTATTCACGAAACCTAAAGTACTTCAGCAACATAAAGACAGGTACAATTAAATTATTTACAGTGTTAGTTATCTACTAGAAATAACAAGAAAGCACTAAAAAATATGTATTACTACTGTGAAACATTAAATTATAGTTAACCTGTCGAGATGAGTAGGTACGTGTTGCTTAAAATATAGGAACTCGCAAGATCCAGAAGATCCATAAAAAAAACAAATTTCAAATTATATTAATGTGAAATAGACAAATAATTAGACAATAATTAAATAATAAAAAAATAGACAAATAATAACGAAATAGACAAATCCTTAGATTGCATTTAAAAGAATTTATAGATGACTCATGCGAACTTGAAGTGGTAATAAATTCCAAAGTCCAGTCTTATTGCCTGAATAGTAACAGAGTTAGAGAAAAAACTAGAGTTATGAGATGGAACGTTTTCCATTGATTTTTTCATTGACTCTACAATTATGAGAGAAGGTTTCTGACATTAGACCTTAAAGGAGGGTATAGGTAATCAAACAAATAGCGTAGGTAAGCGGGACAAGAAGGGTTAAATAAAATGTTATAGAGTAAGCAAAGGATATAAGTGTTCCTACGCAAACGTATTGGGAGCCACTTAAGTTGGGTTCTAAAATTGGATACATGGTCAAACTTTCGACGATCAAATATATAACGAATACAGGTGTTTTGTATTCTTTCGAGCTTATTATCTTTTACCGGTAAAATAAGGGTTTGCATTAAGGAAATGTTAGTTTTAAAAAAGGATCTTCACGCCCATATCCCCGAAGGGGTAGGCAGAGGTGCAACAAATGCACCCACGATTAGCTGAAGATACTAATCTGATTTATATGTAAATCCTAAGATAAATCCGTAGCTTTAGTAACCTCTAGATATTTAACAGAGGAAGCAAATGAAATTGGAATCCCAAGGTAAATTACTGGTGGAATATGTAAATCTGCAAGCACTTTACACATATAACGGCTACCGACTATGGGATTTCTGTGCATTTGTCGGTAAGCCGAAGGCTTTGGCCCAAGAAGTAATATTGCTAAGGTTATTATTAATTAGTTTTATAGTATTCATCCATGATACAAGAGCGACGATAAATTTGAAGATCATTTGCGTATAAATGAAAGTTAGATGAAATAATCTCAGTAATCTTATAAATAAATACAGAAAACAAAAGTGGTGAAAGGACGCCTTCTTGCGATACACCAGAACAAAGGTTAGTCCAGTCTAAAAATGAATCATAACTAATTCTCTGAGAACGTCCACGAAGATAGGAGTCAAACTAACTTTGGGCAGGAAAAGAACAATTAAGTGAACGAAGTATACCGATTAAGACGTCCCAATCAACAAAGTTAAAAGAGTTACTAAAATTAAGAAAGATAATCACATTAACATGCATATCATCCATGGCAAGGCGAATATCATCTGTAACTCTTACTAAAGTAGTAACCGTGCTATAACCAGGACGAAAACGGGATTGCAAGGGATGACATATTCAATTAGTACGCAGATAATTAGCTAACTGAAAGTGTGCAATACGCTTCAAAACTTTTGACAAGAAAGGAAGAATGGAAAAGGGCGAAACTGTTTAAAAATTAGAAGGATTCGGGACTGTCGGCGGTGGAATCGTATGTGCTTTTTTCCATACAGATGGAAAGGTATTAGATGACAAAGAGAAGGATAGAGGATATAAAGAAGGATATGAATATTCGAGAACACATATTGTCACTAACTACAGCATGGGAAGATATCAAGAGAGTATATTCATTTATTAAATATAAAGTACTTTACACACGCTCCAAAATAATAAAAATACTTACTATATGTAGGCTACTTACTAAAATGGCCATTACAAATAAATAAAAAGTAAAAGTACCCGTATATAAAACATCACAAATGATGTACAATATGTTCCGCCTTTAATCCCCAACGTATTATCAAAAGGGTGCACGTCTACGGCTTTGTGTCCTAATAGTTTCATTTTGCATAAAGGTAACGGGTTCCGTCCAGCATCACAGGCATTGTAAATGAAACACTCATCAGATGCTTCTAATCTAAAAATCATATACTAGGTTATTGAATGTGTCGAAAAGTGTGTTGTGTGGTTATTGAGTTTATAGCAAGCTATCTTGGTGGTAATGTTAAGAGCATTTTCCGTGTCGCTCCATTTAATAACTCCGCAAGTGTATGTTAGAATTGGGATAGCGTATGTTTATAGTTCTTGTCTTATTTTGGGCTAAAAATTGGGTACTGAGTATTTTATTTAGTCTCTGTTTATATTTACTTATGAGCGAAATTTTAATATCCGGATGCGTTATTGCTGTGCTTTATTGATAGCTCAGATACTTATGTATCTGTTAGCTCCATGCTCTCTATTTAGCTCCAAGTCTTATGGATGAGTCTGATTATGTTGGCCTTTAATAATACTATTAATTTTACATTTATCTGCCCCCAAAGTCAAAAAAAGACTAATTTACTCAGGGTCAAATTATTTTATCAATAATTTATTGGGCTTAACGTGATTTCAGTATTGCAACTAATAGTGACTTTCTTTAAATTCTGTCTCCTAGTAATAATAGACTATTTGCATTGGCATAAATACCACAAGTAGGTCGTAAAAACCCAGATAAACCTGAATATATTATATCATCGCGACTACTACATGATAGTTTCAGTAACAACTCACCCGCTTCATCCTTAATATTTTTCTTTTCCATAACAGCATGCCTACTTTAGCCACTAAGTATTGCACCGAGATAGCTACATAATATTATCTTTGCGCGAATTACACAAATCTATCCGCCCCCAAAGTAAACTAATTATTTGCGTGTAATATGGATGTTAGTCAACGTTACTAATACATATGTAAATACTAAAAATATATTTGATAAACACAATTTCATATTATGTACGTATTCTAGAAGGAATAAATTTATCACAGGTATGAGAAAATTTGGCAAAGGTTTTTTTGGCTTTTTAAAATAAAAAATGAT
Organism: Apodemia mormo; assembly: GCA_036924255.1. NCBI lineage: Eukaryota > Metazoa > Arthropoda > Insecta > Lepidoptera > Riodinidae > Apodemia > Apodemia mormo. Next base: position 3,934,905 of record JAUPFN010000030.1, read on the forward strand.
ATTCTATATTTTTAGAATATCATTGCATTGACACACACACAGTTATATATATATATATATATATATATATATATATATATATATATATATATATATATATATATATATATATATATATATATATATATATATATATATGTCGCAGTGTCGCAATGTCGCAGTGAAATTGTCAATAGCCGTTAGATTATAATTTACCTAGTGATTTTATAATTTGGTTAGGTTAGCAGTTATATATAAATTAATGTAGGTGTACCTGCATAAATAAATAATTAATTTACAAAAGCAAAAGCAGTAATATTTTTTTAGTTGTTGATGCCGGTAGAGCAAGTAATCACTACATAGTATAAAACAAAGTCGCTTTCTCTGTCTGTCCCTATGTATGCTTAAATCTTTAAAATTACGCAACGTATTTTGAAGCGGTTTTTTTAATAGATAGATTGATTCTTGCGGAAGGTTTTAGTATACAAATCTTTCCGATATTCCCTCGGAAACAAAAGCTACGTGGGTGAAACCGCGGGCAGGCTGCTAGTTATCTATAAAATTATATAGAATTTTTTTGGAGTAATTCTGAGGTTTTCTCTATAAAGGGAGGCATCTTAACCTTAGCGTATTAATATATCTATACATATAATAAAATCGTAGGAAAGTCTTTTGACTTTCCTACGATTTTATTATACTGTACTTTGAATATTTTTTAAAAGAATACGTGGGGCGTGATCATCAATCGATATCGAAGCCAAAAATATAGTTTTTAGAATTTTTGTCTGTTTGTCTGTTAGTCTGTATGTATGTCCGGGGTAAACTCAAAAAGTACTGCATGGATTTACTTCAAACTTTGCATGAATATTACTAACAGGTCGGGTCAACATATAGGCTACATATTATCACGCTATCACCTAGCGGCCAGGTGCTGTGTGGAGTAAACGAAATCCGCGCGGATGAAGTCGCTGGCAACAGCTAGTATATAACAAAACTCGCAGGGTATATAATCAAAATAATGACAGCCACACATAAGTTAAGGAATGTAAAATTCAATACGGACCTAAGAAGTCGGACACACGGCTTAAATGCTTTGTTAAGGAATATAATATTAAATGCGGACTACAAATAGCTGGGCTTATTAATGCTGCTAATTATGAGCTTAGAAACTTCGAAGTAAACTAACTTCTAAGTAAAAGGTAAATATGAATATTTCATAAAGTATCTTCACGCCCATATCCCCAAAGGGGTAGGCAGAGGTACAACAAGTGCACCCACGATTAGCCGAAGATACTTAGTCCCACAAATGTGATAGGTGGCAAACCTATCGCCAACCGGGCACTTTCCAATCCCGGGCAACTTTGTGTTTATCAGAAAACTGAAAAAACACTTTTCTTATGTGCCCGACCCGGGAATCGAACCCGGGACCTCATGTGGTCAACGCCAACGCTGGACCACTACACCACAGAGGCGTACTCATTTCATATTTACATGAAATATTCATATTTACCTCCGTATTTACCTTAATAAATCCTCAGCAAATTTTTCTTCAAATTCCGCAAACTCTAAGCAATATTTTATATCTGCACACTTTTTTACTTACAATATCTGCCATATTAAATAATTTCTTATTTGATATTTTTAATATAGTATCACGTGTTTTTTGCATATATTTAAATTAAATTGTACAATGTTGGTTTCTTAGTAAATAAGTATTCTTACGATATTATATTATTCTCCTTCTAATTTTATTGTAGCAAGACTACATATATAGGGATTTTAAATAACGTTTTTCTTACTTTTTAATACCTCTGTTCCAAGCTGCTACAATTGCTCCTTTCACTACAGAACATGCTGGTATCATATCTAAGACTACGTCAGGATCACTGTAGAATGAATATAGGATCCCTGAAATACAGTTGTCATTAGTGAGAAATAGTGGTTGTAATAATATATCTCTAGTATAAAAAATGTTTGAAGTTATAACTTAAACAATTTTTTTACCAGCGACAGGCTATATAATAATATCGGTGCTTGAAAGGCAATCTTCGCTAAGCGACATTGAAAAAACTTTACAGAGGAGTGATTTAAAGTTCAAATATAAAATTATAAAAAAAACATGAAAAATCACCTAATTTAATTGTAATTAAATTTATTACAATTCATTGTAATTAATTACAATTAAATGAGTTTTCATGTTTTTTTGTAAATTTAAATTTGAACTTTAAATCACTCTCCTTTAAAGTTTACTCAATGTCATGAAAAATAATGAAAAATCACCTAATTTAATTGTAATTAAATTGATTACAATTCATTGTAAATAAATTTATTACGATAAGGTGAGTTTTTATGTTTTTTTTTTAAATTTAAATTTGAACTTTAAATCAATCTCCTGTAAAGTTTACTCAATGTTGCTGAGTGAAGATTGCCTTTCAAGCGTTGACATATTATTATAATCTTTTAAAATCAAATAATTTTATGATGGGAGATACAAAAACAAATTGAATCTATGTGATGATTAAATGTTAATAAATAGAATTATAAGTTTGTATAATTCACCTTAAAATTTATATCTAAAGAAATTGAATAGTAAATTTTGGCTAAACAAAAAAATGAAATTTTGTAAATTGTAAAAATAAATTTTTGTTGTGAAATAATTCTTGTAAATATTGTAACGCATAAAATAATTTTAATACATTGTAAATAACTTCCTCCGGATCTTCTCAGTGTGTGGTTGCGTTCCGGTCCGGCAGTAATTATAAGGAAATCGATCGAAAATTATTGTGTGAAGTTTGAAACGTGTGCAATAATTTGTTGTGATTTTATAAATTTTTTAACAAAGCAATTGGACATACTTTCTGCAAATGGAGCAAATCGAGCAGCGTGTCGTCATTAAGTACCTCCATAAGAAGGGGCTATCACCGAAAGCCATCCATGATGATATGGTTATACATTAGGGGATTCTTATTTATTCGTCAAAAAATGGATAGCAGAATTCAAGCGTGGCAGAGAGAGTGTGAAGATGAACCCAGATCTGGAAGGCCTTCGACGTCCACATCAGAAGAAAATGTTAAAAAAGTACTTGATTTAATTATGGGAGACCACAGACTAAAAATTACAGAGATATCCGAGATTATAGGCAGCTCCTATGAACGAACTCAAAATATCATAGTCAACGAATTGGGTTTCCACAAAGTGTCTGCGAGGTGGGTTTCGCGACCGCTTTCAGTTGAACAAAAGAGCAGAATCCTTGCTGGTTTTTCGTACATTATAGCCTCAGACCAACATTTTTGTTGATCTGAGATTATAGCATTGAAAAAATTGTCTATGATATAATTGGACCCTGTTAAGCAGAAAAGATCCAACCAACATTTTATTACCTTTTAATTAATGTAGTTTAAAGTTTGACAGAGAATAAAAAAATCATAGTGCAAATCAGGAAACAAAACTTTAAATACTTACAGTACAGCTCGTACTATGATTTTTTATTCTCTGTCAAACTTTAAACTGCATTAATTTAAAAGTAATAAAATGTTGGATCTTTTCTGCTTAACAGGGTTCAATTTACATTTCAAAAGAAGTTACTAATTTATCGTAAAATGATAACCATATCTTCAACACGCGTTGGATTCTAGGCGTACTTTGTATGGATACCCATCATACTCATTAAAAGTGTTGCTTTCAAGTCACCGTTGATCAAAATTACCTCCTACGTAAATATTAATTACCTTTTCCAGTTGCAATATTAATTCCCATTGGTCCATTGTAATTATCGATCCAACCACGGAGAGGCTCTTCCAATGTAGGTATAACTGAAATTATAGATTGCCAAAAAATATTTTAGTAAACTTCCTCTCCCTGTATCAAGGGCAAATTATTCCCTGCGTGGTTCCTAATTTCTTGTATATGTTACTGGCCAAATCCGATTTCAGGCCAAACTAGTTTTTCCTAGGATAAACTGGTGCTTCCTAAGTGTGTTAGAATATACTAGTTTAGCCTAGGACAATCTAGTTTCGCCTAAATACTTCAGGCTAAACTAGTTTGGCCTAGGCCGAAATTTTCTTAGTTGTTATTAAACTGATTGGATCATGGCAAGTGACAAAATAAACACGTTGTGACCTCTGCAGGCAGAGATAACCCTAAGCTTTCTTGTCCCTACTCGTGCGCTGCCATCATTCATATATTGAATCTCATCCATGTTTTGATAGCTGAATATTTGTTTTTGGAAACTTGGACTAGTTAGCGTGCTCGTATGTTCGTATGTTTGTATGTATGTACATTTGTATGTTTGTACGTTTGTACGTCTGTACGTCTGTACGTCTGTACGTTTGTACGTCTGTACGTCTATACGTCTGTACGTCTGTACGTCTGTACATCTGTACGTCTGTACTGTAATGAATATACAAACATGTGAACATACAAACGTACAGATATACAGACCTACAAACTTACAAACTACTGGAATTTTTCTGGCTTAAGAAATAGTAATCTGTGTATAACCTAACGACTTATATAGGTTATATGTGTGTCCCCGTGTTGGTCCCGGGCTCCATTGAAGAAAAGAGCAACTGCCGCAGCTGCCCCCCCCCCCTGAAATTATTGTAGATAATAAGATAAAAATATAGCCTTAAAATATTATGGTTGCCCGCCCCTGGCCCAGAACCTGAGTACGCTCATGGACATACATGAAGACAACCTCAATTAAAATACTTGAAATAAATAAATTTTATAATTAAATACGCTGTAAATACGAGATAAGGTACATACCTACAGATGGTCGGTAAATAACCACAGGAAGTTTTCCCTTTTCTTCATATACCATCTGCTCAGCAAGATGTTTGGTAAATACGTATGTATTTGCTACTCCGTTCAGGTATCTGCAAGGTATATTTAACTTTAAAACATCTGAAAATAGTTAATAAAATAATATTTTGTGGAAAGTAGGAAACTAACTCCAGTGCATGTGGAGTGATAAAGAAAAAAATCTTAATACTGAAATGAGAGGGTAGATGGGATTTAACGTATTGATACTGATAATGTATGTTTCATTGATGCAAATATGTAGAAAGAATAAATAGCACATGAACAAAATCACAAAACATAACAGATCGATGTATAATGAGAATGTGAACGAGATGAAATCTAGGAGAGTGATGAACTATGATAGAATTAAATGGGCCACAATAGTAATTTGTTCTATACAACATTTCTTACTTTTGTGTAAAAATTTCAAGTGTGCGATTGTCCAAGCTCTTGTACATGTCTATAACTTCTCGCCAGTCTGCGAAAGGTGTATATATAGCTTCTTCTACACATTCCTTCCAGGTATTTGAGTACGCTGTTGACATGTAGATGAAGGACTAAAATTAAAATATGAAATAAATAGCAAACAATTGTTTTTTATCTTTTTTTTATTTTTTATATCATAAGGTAGCAAACAAGCAGAAGGGTCTTCTGGTGAAAAGAGTCAATCATCGCCTATTGACACCAAAGGTGTTAATGGTGCGTTGCTATCTTGTGGTGAGGTCTAGTACCACTTGCATAAGTTTACCGGCTACCTTATCCTCCAAACCGGAACATGATAGCGACAAGCACTGACGCTATTGCGGCAGGAATAGGTAAGGCGGTGGTACCAGACCCGGACGAGACAATGCAGAACTTTACCACTTAGTAGCCACGATGTTAGTGACTCGTAAATCCAATCGGTCGCCTCTTACGACCTGCCTGGCAGAACGGCAGTTGGCCTATTCTTGAAAGGAGTCCGGGACCAACACGGGGGGACACGGGGGAAACAAATAAAAATCACATCTTACGAAGAAATAAAACCAACTGCTTCATACAATATCGTTGTTGATAATCTTATTAATCTAATGAATAATATCAGAGTGTTATTTAAGATAGTGTCTTTTGGCAAGTCCACTAGTTAAAACTATTTACAGCGGAGAGAAATTCGGAAAGCAACCAAGGTAAAGGACGCTCTACATTTTTCTCAAAGCCTAAAATGGAGGGCTGGACATGTTGTGAGATATGATGACAATCGATGGAAAGTTAACATCACAAAATAGAAAGGACCGCTGGGCGCGAGAAAAAAGGTTGACCATGGCACAGTGGGAGGATGATATTTTGGCCGCAACGCAGGGAAAAAATTAATTCTTTGGAGGAGGCTTTTACCCTGAGTTTCAATTCCTATATCTTTATAATAATTCAATGAATCACAATTGTAAATAGGTATATTTAATTTATAATTTAAGTTTTTATTTTTATTTTTGTGGAATGAAATAAAACTATTTTGTTATTATTATTGTGGCGACATTCCGGCAACCGATAGAGGCTTTGAGAAGAATGATGCAATCACCAGCCAGAGTTTTCAGCCATAAAAAATTCCACTCGCGACACCTTTCACATTGCAAGGCCCCGCAGACGTGTGGGATGCGACAGCAGCTCCCCGTGCTCGATAATAATCGTCCGAAGCCATATTGTATCGAGCAGCTATATAAGGCGATACGCACGCAGTATTCGCCAGTCATCGATGTCAGTTATTCAGGCTCTCTTCCCACAACTGCAATCGTCCTCAAAAGTGCGTGCGTTGCAGGGAAGAGCATCGTGCCAAGGAGTGCCCGCGACCCCGAGAGGAACCTCCGAACTGTGACAACTGCGGCAAGCCACACATAGCGTATAATACGAGCTGTCCGGTCTTCCGCAGAGAGGCGCGGAATAAAAAGGCAGACTCAGTAGTCATCAATTACGAACTTTCACACAAACAAACGCTGTCTGTGAAGTTGATATAACTGATCGCAAATTAGCGATTCTGGGTCTGGCAAACCGGAACAAAAAAATGAAGCCTCAAAGGTATAAAACAAGAATTGATTACGATAAACTTGCGGAAGAATTGAAAGATACTGATTGGTCTCAAGTTTTTAATCAGAGTAACGTTCATGAAGCTACTAAAATCTTCATGAGCATTCTATCCAATGCTGTGCAAAAATTTACTTACCAAACAAATATTAGTCGATCTAAATTAAATATCGAGCCATAGATCACTCCTGGTCTAATTCGTTGCATTAAGCATAGAGACCGTTTACATTTACTCGCCCGAAAACACCCTGAAAACCATGCAATCAATACATCTTACACTAGGTATAGAAACTTGTGCAATGATTTGTTACGAAAAATAAAGCGTGACCATGAAAGCAAGGAACTAGAAAGAAATCGCAATAGTACCAAGGCATTGTGGAATTCTATTAGGAAAATCTGTCATTTCAAGATGGAAATTAGCAAACCTCCTTCTGGACTTCTGGCGAACTCGAATGACTCGAATGTAACTATTAATTCCTGTAATGACATTTTTGCTTCAGTTGGACACACATTAACTAGCAAAATCTTGGACAAAACAAAAGAGTCGTAGTATAGTCTGGCAGCTAAATTCAACATAACAAACGGACCCGCAAATTCTTTCTTTCTGGCTCCAGTAGACACCCTGGAAGTTGATGAACTCATATTGGCCCTCAAAACTGACAGTGCACCTGACTTAGATGGTTTTACAAATACATTTATAAAATCTATAAGACCTCATATTACTACACCATTATCATTTATATCCAAATACTTGGAAAATTGCCTCCGTAACACCTATCCATAAGGATGGCCCGAGAGATTCCCCCAGCAACTATAGACCAATTGCTCTTTTGAGTGTTTTTTCTAAGTTGCTAGAGAAAATTATGAATAAACGCTTAATAGCATTTCTAGATGAAAATCGGTTGCTATCGAGTCGACAATTTGGTTTTCGGACGCACGCCTCAACAGAAGACGCAGTTCAGAAGCTGGTTGACTTGGTAGTGACGCACATGGATGATGGTTTTTGTTGCTATGGGTTGTTTCTTGATCTTGCAAAGGCTTTCGACACAGTTTCTGTCCCTATTCTTCTACGTAAGCTGGAGGGGATGGGAATTCGTGGGATTTCATTAGAATGGTTCCGGAGTTACCTCACAAATAGGAAGCAGCTTGTTAAAATTGACAATATTAAAAGTTCGATAGTCTCTGTTGAGTTTGGTGTACCACAAGGCAGCATTTTGGGTCCTCTACTTTTCCTCATATATGTCAATGATATCCACAATCTTAACATAGATGCGTCAGATATTGTGTGCTATGCGGACGATACTGCAATTCTCTTTTATGGAAAAGTGTGGGAAAATGCTAGAACTGCTGCGGAGAAAGGTATGTTTTTAATAAATAAATGACTGCAAAATAACCTCCTTACATTAAATACAAAAAAAAAACAAAATTCATGTGTTTCCACAAAACGTAGGAACCTGTAATTGTGACGTTATACAACACTCTAAAAACCTTAAGTATTTAGGGCTTATATTAGACGAACCTCTAGACTTTGAAATGCACATTTTAACACTATCAAAGAGGATCCGCAAAGTCATAGGTATAATGAAAATATTGCGCCACTCTGCTAATGTTGAAATCCGCAAAATCGTTTATCTTGCCATCTGCCAGTCCATGATTACCTATTGCATTGGTGTGTGGGGTGGTGTGGCTAAAAAGTTTAACCTTATTCTTGAAAGAGCGCAGCATGCCGTCTTAAAAGTCATGCTTCATAAACCCTTTTGGTTCTCTACAGATGCTCTTTACAGGGAAATCGGGGTTTTGAGGGTTCGGCAACTATTCATATTAAAAGCTTGCATCTCAACACACAAGGTGACGATAAATTCCAACTGTTACAAGATGTTATTACAGAAAAGAGTTTTTACCGTAAAGTTACCAAATGTGAAATCTACTTTTGCTAAAAGATTTCCATTTTACGCACACAAAGCAATTTATAATAAAGTCTTAAAGTCATGTGACATAAAATTTTTTACTGCGAAACAATGTTCATACGAAATCACCAAATGGTTAAAAAGCCTTGACTATAAAAGTACTGAATCAATTTTAGACACAGTATGAAACTCACTAAAATAATTGTTAATCTAAATTTGTAATTTTTGTTTTATTATATACAATTATTTTAGTTTTATTATACAATTTATTAGTTATAATATATGTTTGTTTGCGTTAATTCAAATTATATAATTAATAATGGTTTCTCAAGATACAGGCTCTGCCTAGTTTGAGAGCCCCTGGTAATTCTCAACAACAATGTTTTATTTAAGTTCATATAATATGTGATGTAGTTCTGATAAATTTACTTGTAATTCGAATATTGAAATAAATTATTATTATTATTATTATCTTTGTTTACATTTTTCCTCTTATTTTACATACATTTATAATTATAATATTAAAAAAAATACAATATTATAAAAATAAATATATAAAAATAGGTTTCCCGCCGACGGGAGCCTTGCAACTAAGCCGCCGGTGGTTAGGGCGACAGAGAAAGAAACCTCCTCACAATACGTGCCGTTCTCTGGCTCCACCTGCAAATGATCTGAAGCCTCGTATTAAATACGCAGCTACATCTCCCGCTAAAAGGAAATCGAAACCAAAAAACCACAACAGACGACAACGACACCAAATATGAACAACCTACCACAAAGCTATTTTCACTACACAGACGATATCCCGGTGGGAGACGGCTGCACACTTGCCCTCTTCGTTGACGACGCGGCCTACGTCGCCACTTCGATGTCAGTGAACCATACCATAAAAAATGAAGACTACGCTGCACCTCCTCGCTGACCAAATAGCGGCTGGCAGTCAACGTCGGCAAAACGCAAGCCTTTCTGCCCAGATTGAAGAAGAAACCACCGTATTACTATAACGGTAAAAACCATATTATCTCCGAAAAGGATTTTATATCATAAGATAGCAAACAAGCAGATGTCTGTCTTGATGGAAAGAGACAACCAACGCCTATAGACACCAAAGATGTTAATGGTGCGTTACTATTCGTGTGGCAAGGTATTAATGTCACATATATAAGTATACTGGCTATACCTTAACCTCCAAAACGAAACTCCACCACAGTATACTGGGACTAACAGTAGTCAATCTACATACATGTGATATTCGAGCAACGCACACATAGACACCTTTCCCCGTGTTGGTTCAGGGCTCTTTTGTGGAATAGACCAACTGTTGTATTGCCAGGCAAGTCGTAAAAGGCGACCGATTGACTATGCGAGTCACTACCATCGTGACTACAAGGTGGTACAGTTCTGCATTGTCTCGCCCGGGTCTGATACCACCGCCTTATCTATTTCTGCCGCAATAGCGTCAATGCTTGTCACTGTCGTGTTCCGGTTTGGAGGGTAAGGTAGCCGGTAAACCTATGCATGTAGCATTAGACCTTGATACAAGATAGCAACGCACCATTAACATCTTTGTTTTCTATAGGCGATGGTTGACTCTTTTCACCAGAAGAACCATCTGCTTGTTTGCTATCTTATGATATAAAAACGAAAAAAACTGACGCGATATCTCGGAATGGATCGGGACAGTTTGTTCCGCACCAGTCCGAGATATCGCGTCCGTGAGAGGTGTCTATGTGTGCTGTGCTCGAATATTACTTGTATGTAACATTGCCTTCTGTTAGTCTCAAAGTATTCTGTGACTCCACAGTGTCAAGCACTGAGGCTATCGTGTCTGAAATAGGTAAAGCGGTGGTACAGGTGAGACAATGCCAAAGACATTGTACCAGGTGAGACAATGCAGAACTCTACTACCATCACAATGTTAGTGACTCGTATTACCTTTTACGAATTGCTTGGCAGAATGGCAGATGTAGGCTATTTGTCTTTCTTCCTTTCTTTCTTTTCTTCTCGTCTTTAAACGTGTCTCTACGTTAACGTAAACGTAAACTCTGTCCTACACGGAGAAATTCATAAATAATATTACAATTTTTTTTATAGTATAAGATAGCAAACAAGCAGATGGGTTTCCTGATAGGAAGAATCAACCATCACCTAAGACACCAAAAGTGTTAATGATGTGTTGCTATCTTGTGGCAAGGTCTTATGCCACATGCATAAGTTTACCGGCTACCTTACCCTCCAAACCGGAACACGACAGTGACAAGCACAGACACTATTGCGGCAGTAATAGGTAAGGCGGTGGTATCAGACCCGGTCGAGACAATGCAGAACTGTACCACCTAGTAGCCACGATGGTAGTGATTGCTCTCTTCTCTCTCGCATTGCCAATCGGTGGCCTTTTACGACCTGCCTGGCAGAACAGCAGTTGGTCTATCCTACAATGGAGCCCGGGACCAACACGGGAAAAGGCATTAACGATCATACTTACTTCTAAATGTAGCATTTCTTTGGCAAGGCTTAACAAATTTTTAGTACTTATAAGATTTACTTTTATTGCGTCTGCCAAATGATCATTGAATCTGAAAAAAATATTATTGAGCACTTGTATAAAAACTCATCTATAATAAAATGATAAAACAAAGTCGCTTTTCGCTGTCTGTCCTTATATATGCTTAGATCTTTAAAACTACGCAACGGATGTGTGAATCAAGGAAGGTTTACATGCATGTGGCGCCGTTGGTCCGTACATGATGATGGAACCAGCGGGCCAGCTTCTTGTCTGGTGACGTCATAACTGTGGAGGTTGATGACGTCACACAAGGACAAGTAAGGGAAAAGGAAGATCTTCCCAGCCAGGCAAGGTGTACTGCCTGGGGACCGAAGCCATTTGAGAAGCGTTGAAACTTGTATATAGTGTTACAAGATAAATAATTGTGATATCGCGATTCAGGATTTTATATTGAATTTCGTTACTTTTTATTATTTTTTCTTGTAGCGTTTTGTAAATTGCTTGAACCGCTACATGTATAATAATTTAATATCTGGTTGACCGAGCTTTGCTCGGTTTTTCACATACCCATATCTTGGGAACCGAGCTTTTCTTGGACCTGGAACCTTGATAAATCGATTCCTTGACCCGAAAAACCCCTAATTTGTGACTTTCATGAAAAAATCGTTGGAGCCGATTCCGACATTCCAATTATATATATACAAGAATTGCTCGTTTAAAGGTATTAGATAGATACAGCAAAGCAACGTTCGCCGGGTTGGCTAGTCTATAATAAAATGATGAACTTTTTTTAAGTTAAATAATTCTCACATAGTTCGCCTCTGTGGTCTAGTGGTCTGGCGATGGCGTTGACCGCATAAGGTCCCGGGTTCGATTCCCAGGTCGGTCAATTTAAAAAATTTGTTTTTCGTTTTTTTTTAAAACAATGTTGCCCGGGATTGGAAAGTGCCGGTTGACGGTCGGCTTGTCACCTTTTCCAATTGTGGGACAAAGTATCTTCGGCTAATCGCGGGTGCACTTTTTGTACCTATGCCATCCCCTTTAGGGATATGGGCGTGAAGATACTTTTTTTGTTACTTATAAATTCCTATAGGCCTATTCAAAAATATATGCTTTAAAATATCAGATTCAATCCAAAAAACTCATAAATCACTTTTCATAACCGAAGTCAGCCCGACAGTTAAGCGCATCTACACCTTTTTTCTTTTGCATCAACGGAAAAAACGTGAAAGGGCTATACCTGGAACGCATTTATCAGTGATAGTAAGAAGACAGATGGTTATTTTAATATAAACAGTTTAAAAGGGCGGCAACGCAACAGCAAGACTTCTGGTATTGCGGATGTCCATAGGCGGCGGTGATCACTTACCATCAGGTGCATGTTTTGCTCGTTTGCTTCTCTTCTATAAAAAAAAAACAACCAATGTTATGTCATATGCTCCGAACCAGAATTTGGCAGTGAAAACCAGATTTATAGCCGATTTATCACGAGATTATATAGCCGACAGAACAAGAGCTTTATCGCGGTTATCATTTTACCTGTGGGTTCAATTGTCACTATTACAAAGTGTTTAAATGATAAAGTTTATAATCTTCACATATTCTTTATTGTGTCACATACATAGCCAGGTGTCTCGCAATGAAGTCACCCCTTTTTCTATACCCGTGTACCCACAGCAGGTTCGCGGTACCCTTTCCGAAGTTGCGTTCTATTTTCTTAATTTCTTCAACAATGTCGTACTGATGCTGAAGTAGACTTTCCATTTTGTTAGTATTTGTCTGCTTGGTATAATAGAATCACAATATAATACTCCGAGAGCAAAAAATATAAAATACTCTTGTAGTATTCACTGTAAGATATATAATGATATTGAATTTCTCGAATATCGACGGGAATTTTCTTGTCGGCTCGAGTCCAGCTCAAATCTGACCCGAAGGACCAAAAAAACTGTAGTGTCTGAGTTTAAGATGAGGAGATATGTGAGGGAGAGTGAGTGTACGAGACAAAATCAATGAAATTCTTTCTAACACTGATTTATTAATAATGCTATTATAAAAATGATGATGAAATAAAAGTACAGCTGTAACAATGTGTGCGTGTATAGCTAATTCTATTGCTTTCATGTAACCTAAATCAATCGTATGTCATTGATTTGAAATATAGTGCGGTAACCCGTAAATCATATGTATGTATACGTAGGTCAAACTATAAGTTTTGCGTAACTTAAAAAAACAACGTGTTATAACCAAAATATTATGTTTATTGATTTTCAAAATAATCTCCTTCACATTTAAGCATCTTTTCATGCGAACGAACCATTTTTTAAAACAGGAGGACCACAGATCTGAAGGCATGTTTTCTACGTGCTGATTGAACGCTATCACTGCCTCTTCGGAGTTGGTAAAAGTAAAACCTCTCATCAAATCTTTGATTTTGGGGAAAATACAGAAATCGCAGGGTGCAAGATCGGGGCTATGCGCAGGATGAGTGACGAGATGTACTTTTTGGAAGCATAAAAATGACTTTGTTTTGTTGGCAGTGTGTGAAGAAGCGTTATCATGGTGTAGGAGAATGCGGCTTTTGGGTCGTCTTTCGCGAACTTTTTCTAACACCCTGGGTAAAAAAATTGTAGAATACCACTCGGCATTAACACTCTTTTGATCTTCAAGTGGAATTGTACAAATGGGACACGTAGCTGAGAAAAAAAACGCGATCACTTTTTTACCAACGTTTCTCGCCTGTCTCATTTTTGTTGGCCTGTTCTCATTTTCAAACACCCATTCACAAGATTGCTGTTTTTTTCGGGTTCAAAACAATAAATCCACGTTTCGTCTCCTGTGACAATGTCATAAACAGCATTAGAATGTCCGTGGTCGTACTTCAGTAGCATCTGTGAGCACCATTCCACGCGAGCCCGCTTCTGCTCCGCTGTCAGTTCATGAGGGATCCAATGACAACAAAGTTTCCGAACTTTCAATTCTTCGTGTTAAATTTTCTCAATTTGGCTCATACCAATCCCCAATAGTCCTCGAATTGTCTCATAGGTAATCCGGGGGTTTTCTTCAATTAACCGCTTAACAGAAACCACATTATTTTCGTTGACGGCAGTTGAAGGCCGCCCTTCACGAAATTCGTCATGTAAAGAAACTCGACCTCTCTCAAATTCAGCAAACCATTTCCTCACGGTGCTCAAACAAGGTGCTTCTCTTCCAAAAGCATTTTGAAGATGAGCGGCATAGTCTTGCGGAGAAAGAGAACTTTTAAAATCATAAAAATCATGCTCTAAAATCTTTTCGACTTAATTCCATTTTCGTTGCGTACGTAGAACTTTGATGTGTGATAAAAAAACAATTGACAAATCATTTCCCGCCAATTTTTTTTATTACTAAGAAGGTTGCACCGTTTTAAAAATATAACATTCGAAATTCAAATAGTTCCGATTAGCTAGAAGTGCAAAACTTTTAGTGCGCCCCATGTATTATATGATAGCAAGCTAGCAGATAGCTTTTGATAGAATGAAAGAAGTAATGTAGGCTTTTTATTTGATTGAGTATAGGGAAGTAACGATTTTGGGTCGCAGCTAGTAACATAATATATGAGTACCTGACACTGGCAGCTATGTGGAAAATAACATTAACTGTTTTTATTAATTGAACTTGACTTTCACTGGAAATATCTGTAAGAGGATAAAAACAAATTAATTTATTATACTGCGTATAAGGGATGGTCTACCGAAATTCGAAACCTTAGAAGGAAATTTTTTTATACACACAGTTGTGGATTGGAGGTAAAAAATGGTGTGCAGAACTGGATTTGTGGGACTGCATACAGCCCGGGGCTTCCACGAGGGAGCGAGGGTACCCATAATACTTACAAACATATATTCGCGCCAGATTCCTTACGAGTTAGGCAGAAATAACCAAGTGTCATACATCACGAATCAAGATCCTTGCAGGCTTATCTCGCTTCCTTCACATTTATTACTCTCTTCATATACACACGCTGGTTGCGAAGACTTGACACCACCTTCGGACATTACTCAATCAATCTGATAATGGTATGTCAGTCTTGGTCTTTCCCAGTACCTACATCCTACCAAAACAGATATGTACATTTGCATTATACATCTTTTTTATTAACCTTTCATCTACCATTCTTTCTACATGTCCGAACTAACGGGGCATGCTCTTTCTCATTTTTACACCGATAATTTCCTCCAAGTCTAACCTCTTTCTCACTTCCACGTTACGAACCCGTTCCGTGAGTGTTACGCCACATATTTTTTGCAGCGATGTGAAAATGCGTTAGCGTAAAATACACCTAACAGAACACCATTCTGTCCTAAGATATTAAGCCGGCACAATCCTTTGGAACTAGAATTCGAGCCGAATGAAATAACCACTAGACTAAGATACTGTCACGTTACAGGTTAATATAATTCTTACCTAAATTCATTTCTCCAATATTTCCAGCAATAACCTGCACTTTAGATTCAAATAGACCAGGTCTTTCATTGCGTAGACGATCGAAACACTGCAAAATACAAAATAAAATTACGATCTATGGGAATCTCCATATTACAAACACTCATAAATGTACAATTACACGTTTCTTCTCGCCCGTATCCCAGAAGAGGTAGGGAGAGGTACAACCAGTGCACCAACAATGTGAATGGTGGCAAGCCTATCGCCAACCGGGCACTTATCCAATCCCAGCCAGAAAACTGAAAAAACATATTTTAGATTTGTCGACCCGGGAATCAAGGCCGGGATCTACCGTGGTCAACGCTGATACCGGACTACTAGACCACAGAGGCAACTAGTACAAGTTACCGTATAATTATTAAATTTCCCCGCATTGATCCATGTAGTTATCAAAACGTTACATGAATTTACATATAAAAGTCTAACTTACTGATACAAAGCTCTCTAAAAGCAAGGAGACAATCTCGAGAAGCTAATCTTGACCGAAAAAGTAAAAGGCAAAAGACCGCGTGGTCGTACGCGTATCGTCCTATACGATATGCGATCGAATATGCGAATATGCGAGGTCTGCACCAACCTCGTCTCTAAAAAGTTCCACAATGCTCTGCACGCCGCTGAATATAAAGTCCAATGGCGTAATATTGTGCTTTCAAGAACGATCCAAGAAGAAAGTCACGACCCTCAGTTAAGAGGAACACGAAGCAAGGAGGACTGTTACAAGTTGGAAATATATCAAGCATCCATTTATTTTATCAGAAATAAAGAGATAAAAAGATATTGATTCAGGCATTGCTTTGGGGAAATCCGTAATTAATTTAAGCAAAGAAATATCCAGCCACTTCCCTTTAGCTCGTGCATTGAAAGTGAGAGTCTATCTACTATTTGATTGAGTTTACTTTTTTACTAGTGCCAAATGTTCGACATTTATACAGAATTTCGGCCGAATGTCGAATTTCGACGGACAGTCGAATTTCGAACGAGTGTTGAAATTCGACCGAGTGTCGAATTTCGATCGGTTGCCGAGTTTCGACCGCCGGTCGAATTTCGACCGGATGCCGAAATTCGACCGTGGGTCGAAATTAAACCGGGTGCCGAAATTTGACCGTGGGTCGAAATTTGACCGGGTTCCGAAATTCGACCGGGTGCCGAAATTCGATCGTGGGTCGAAATTCGACCGGGTGCCGAATTTCGACCGCGGGTCGAAATTCGACCGGGTTCCGAAATTCGACTGGGTTCCTAAATTCGACCGGGTGCCGAAATTCTATTTCGCATTGAACAGTGTGGTGTCGCGACGATTATTTTTGTTGAGTGTATACAGGTTTTTTGTAAATAATAATAAAAGAACTTCGTTCCATCCGGGTGTCCCTTGACACCTCTCATTCTTTTTTCTTCTTTCTTTAATCTAATAATTTATTTTTGACATTAGTGATTTTCAACATGTTTGTTTTTCTTTTGGACATTACATTTTTTTGAACATTTTCATGTATAATTCGTACTTTATCGTTTTTTGTATTTTTATTTTTTTAATAGATAAATCTTACTTTTTTTAGTGGCAGAACTTTTTTTAGACCTACTATGATCCATTTTAGACTTTCAATGCATTTGCTGATTTTTACTGTTTTTTGCGGACACCATAAGTTATGCATTAGTGTAAAAAGGTCGTAAAATTGTTAAATGCCATCTCAAAATTTATATATTTAATAAACCAAGATATTCTGGATACTTTATAAATTTTAATGGAAATGTTATCATAGCCGTTTCATGATCTGATAGATCTAGTTTGACGTTAAATAGATTTTAAATGTTTATAGTATGAAACATCAAAAGCACGTAGCCCGAAACGCATTTTACTAATTTTTATAAGTTCCTATTACACAGAAAGTTTAAGGATAAACTCTTTATGAATTAAATATTCATATTTGAGTGTATTAATGTCTTGAAGTTTTTCGACCAAACTGTTTTTATATTTAATTTTGTTTTTCTGGTTGTTCCTGGCTCCCGTTGTTCTGGCTTCTTTGAAGTTGGTTATTGGTTAGGCTTCTTTGAAAAACAGACCATCTGTCGTTCTACCAGGCAGTTCATAAGAGGCGAAGAATTGGCTGTACGAATCACTACTATAGTGGATACTAGGTGGTTTAGATCTGCATCGTCTCGCCCGGGCCTGGTACCACCGCTTTACCTATTCTTGGCGCAATAGCATCAGTGCTTATCACTGTCATGTTCCAAATTGGAGGGTAAGGTAGCCGGTAGAAGTCTACAAAACAGTAGACTACGGATAAGTGTAAAAAAAGGAAAATATATGTAAAAGTAAATTAGGATAAAATAGAATCACAATGCAATGGAAAAAGGAATATTGAAATGTAAATTAGAAATGTAAATGAAGAAAATGAATGTGAATAGAAATTACAAAAATAGAAAAATTTAAATAAAAATGAATGTATTAATTATTAAGATAGTCAAAGACTCTGATCAATGTATGTTAGAGGAACTAGAAATAAGTTTATTGCAGAATCAGACAATAAACTCCCCCAGGGGGCGGATTCACCCTCCTGGGGAAAGCTATAAAAAAAAGGTAGCCGGTAAACTTACACATTAAAACCCCGGCACAAGAATGGCAACGCATTATTAACATCTTTGATCTTTATTGACGATAGTTGTCTCTTCATTAGAAGAGCCATTTGTTTGTTTGCTATCTTATGTTATCTTCTATACATATAATAAAATCGTAGGAAAGTCAAAACTGTACATTGAATATTTTTATAAAAGAATACTTGGGGCGTGATCTACAATCGATATCAAAGCCAAAAATATAGTTTTTAGAATTTTTGTCTGTTTGTCTGTATGTATGTCCGGTGTAAACTCAAAAAGTACTGCATGGATTTACTTCAAATTTTGCATGAATATTACTAACAGGTCGGGTCAACATATAGGCTACATATTATCACGCTATCACCTACAGGGGAGCAGTGCGGAGTAAACGAAGTCCGCGTGGACTACAGCTAGTAAAATAATAAAAACACTTACAACACAACCATATAACGTAACAAGTCTATCTTCTGCTTTGACACCTTTCTTATCTCTTACAATGAGGTAAATTTTTTCTAATTCAGGACATGAGTACAGAAGCTTCTCAATCGTCAATTTCCCAATGAAACCTAAAAGTTGTAGTTTTAAATTACCACTACATAGTATAAAACAAAGTCGCTTTCTCTGTCCCTATGTATACTTAAATCTTTAAAACTACGCAACATATTTTGATACAGTTTTTTAAATAGATAGATTGATTCTTGCGAAAGGTTTTAATATATAAATCTTTCCGATATTCCTACTGGAACAAAAGCTACGTGGGTGAAACCGCGGGCAGGTTGCTAGTAATGATACAATTTTGTTATGCACAAAGATATCATCCAACTTCATTGAATTATACAGGATGTAGGGGACAGTTTGTTGAAAACTCAAACCTGAGATGATTTTTTTTAAATTTCATATTAAGCTTTAATATGCGAAACCGGTTAGCTTCAAAAATAAAAGTGATTGTGAAATAAATAAAATATGATAAGATAAGATATTATTCAGATAATATGGTTTACACATTGATATAAAAAGGGAGGTACGTTACTAAGGATAAAAAAATTGTGTGTGTCAGCTCCGGCGCACGACTGGAGTTTACTCCTTAAGTATGATTGTCAAAACAGACGCAAAAAAAACGCACGATCTAGCTGCACTGCTCACACCTAATTAGAAAGTTCCGCACGATAGGTTGCGCACCAAAAACGTAACGAGGTCATTCGTTCAGTAGATTTTACTCCTCACATTTTTCTCATACCGGGCGCCTTATATCAAAAAACCGATTCTTAAGGAGTAAACTCCAAAAATTTAGCTACGTACCTGAACCACCTGTTATGAGTATACTTTTTTCTCTAAAATATTCAGCAATTGAGGGTATTTTACTATAATTTTTATTTTTTAAAAGTGTCATTTTTCATCAACCAAAAATAGTTTTTGACATAAAATTTTAAAGTAAGTCTTTGGGAAAAAATGTTTTAACTTGGAGTTTAAAAAAACATCAAAAATACGTAAAGTTGCGCGAATTATTTATCGATTTCAACTATTTAGTTATTAAATTGTTAGTTTTTAGTTTTGTAATTAAATTACTTTTAAACTATTAGTATAAAATTTAATATACGACTGCGCTGAGGCCACATTTGTGATATATTTATAGTTTTTTCATCCATTCAGCTAATTGATGCTAATGATTTATGCATATGAATAATAAAATCTATACATATTAATAATGTTTAAAATCTACACAAATAAGTGTTTGTGTATGTAAAGTTTATTCAAGTGCAATTTATTATTTTTCCCATAATAATACTTAAACAGCCATTTTTAGGGTTCCGTACCTAAAAGGTAAAACGGAACCCTATTACAAAGCCTCTGCATTCCGTTTGTCCGTTTGTCTATCACCAGGCTGTATCTCATAAACCGTGATATTTTTTTAAGGGCAATGGGCCCAGCTCTTGTTCCCACCACTGTAACTTCTGTAAACCAGAATCAACAGCGGCAACCGACCTGATAACCTCTGAGTTGCGAGCTCAGGGTGCCCTGGGAGAAAAGCTAAGCTGTCTTGGATGCCCGCAACCCGCCCGCAACGAAATTAATAATAATAATAATAATAATATCATTTATTGCTCGAAATAGGGTTACATCTTAGGGTTGGTACAATATTATTTATACAATTCTTCCTATTACACCAAATCCATGGCATGCAATGCTTTTTCATTAAACTTGACTCAGTAATTCAATTAAAATAACATTTACAAGGTCACATGCTTTAGAGTTAGTAAATTATATTTATAAAGATAGAGGTTTAAAAATGTCCATTTAATTACAATTGTCATCATTTACTACAAAGTCAAGAAGATAAATAAAAATTAAATTATAATATATAATTATGAAAATCTATTAATTAATATAAAAATTGTATTTAATTTCAATTTTATTACTAAATTTTATTTTTGACTTTTTTAGGAATTCTTTGTTATTTAAAAATTCTTGAATTGAATAAAAACATTTATATTTAAGACAATTTGCTAAAACTTTTCTAAACTTTTTTATAGGTAATTCCTTAAAGTCATTGGGTATTGCATTATATGTTTTTATACACATAGCGTAGAATTATCTATGGTACAGAGCTAATCTTGGCGTTAATTCCGACTAGCCTGTTGGAGTTTCTTGTATTTCGTGGAAAAATTTCTCGTGCTTCGGAAAACAATTTATAGTTTGTCCTCACAAAACTGGCCAACTCAAATATATACATGCTAGGTAGTGTCATTATTCCTAATTGTTTAAACAGGGGTTTGCAGGATTCATAAGGTGGTTTTCCACAAATTGCCCGTATACATCTTTTTTGTATAACAAAAACTTTGTTGACGTCAGTTGAATTTCCCCACAAAAGTAACGCATATCTGAGCACTGACGCTACATAACCGTGATACGCCTTCATCGCGGTAGTAATAGTTGCAGTTTGTCTTAGTCTCCTTAATACATAAATAAATTTATTTAACTTAGTACTTAGTACAGATCCTTAGAACATTCCAAGAAATTTTGTTTGGTGTACTCTCTGTATTTCTTGGTTGTTATAAAATATTTTCAATTTATCTTTATTACCCTTGCTATTAAAATGCATATAATTAGTTTTAGCATAATTGGCATTTATTATTGTTAAACCACTTAATTACTTTTTGGATGGTATCATTTATTTCTTTATTAATTTTATGGTATTGATTGGATATTATTATTATTGAAATGTCGTCTGCAAATAAAGTACATGTATGTTCTGTGATATCTGGGAGATCATTAATATACAGAATGAATAAAAGAGGTCCAAGAATACTACTTTGAGGAACACCTACATTATTAATTTTATATTTTGATTTTTGAAAGTTTGCATGTCCGCACCTATTTATAGACATAATTTCAACGTATTGCTTTCTATTAGCTAGATAGGATGTTAGCCATTTCAGCGGTGGACCTCTTATTCCCAAATTTTCAAGTTTACTTAAAAGAGTGTTATGCGAAACAAAATCAAAGGCCTTTGTCATGTCAAAAAATACACCAACAGTATTAATCAGAAGTGTATAGGAGGAGTAAGAAAATACATCCTGTTTCCCTCCCTTTTTAGCAGGAGACAGCAAAATGTTAAGGCGAGGCATCGCGACAAACGGGAAAAAACTGGTTTGCTAAATGACGTTTTTTGTATTGATTGTTAAATAACAATTTTACAAAATTACACGACATACCTGAAGATATTATCTAAGGAATGTACTAATTTATTACATGATAGAATGTACTTGACTCGTTCATATTAAATTACGAAAACAGGCTAAAAATCTCTGTAAAACAAATATTTTGTTAATAATATTTCTTTTCTTCCACATGATTTTTATATGGTAATTTAGTTGTAAAACAAAAAAGAATGTGCTAAATTTTGGTTTTCAGCTGATATCCTATATTTATTTATCCGAAAATTAACACGTTTCTCAGCGGTTTCAAAACATACCGCGCCACCCATTTTCTATGGAATTGACGAGCATCGAAATACCTCGCCTTAAAAGCATAAAAAATGCTACGAAATAAGACTTTTACAATCAGGTTAAGCCTGATTGCTAACCTGATTGTAAAGGTCTCATTACCGTGATAGCTAGAAAGCTTAAATTTTCGCAAATTATGTATTTCCGTTGTAGCTTTTTAACAACAAATACTAAAAATAAAAATAAATTTAATAAATGTTTTTTTTTCTTATTTTTTTACTATGAACCCTTCGTGCGCGTGTTTGTAGAGGTTAGTCTCTGGAATGGCCGGACCGATTTTGATGGAACTTTCACTGAAACATGGAGGAGATTATAGGGCAGGATATAGGCTACTTTTTACCTGAGTGAGCCAAGCGAAGTAGGTAATGATTTTGGATTTTGGATCACGCGATCGACGTCCCGAGTAACAGTCCACACTAATATTATAAATGCGAAAGTAACTCTGTCTGTATGTCTCTTCTTCACGCTTAAACCACTGAACCGATTTGGATGAAATTTGGTTTAAAGATAGTTTGAAACCAGAGAGAGGACATAGGATAGTTTTTATCCCGGAAACCCCACTGGAACGGGAACTATGCTGGTAAAATCCCTGAGCTTTTATTTTAGACATTTTCCATGCGGACGAAGTCGCGGGCATAGCTAGTAATAAATAAAACTTCGATAAAGTTTGTATGAATAAATAATTACGTGCCTTTATTTTTGCATTTAAAATACCTTAGTATGCAGGTCACACGATTTCATTTTTATAGTTCCGTACGTAAAAAGTAAAACGAGACCCTATTACTAAGCCTCCGCTGTCTGTCTGTCCGTCCGTCTGTCTGTCTGTCACCAGGCTGTGTCTCATAAACCGTGATAGAGAGAAAGCTGAAATTTTCACAAATTATGTATTTCTGTTGCCGCTATAACATATTGAAGTTTAGCTATATTTAAATTTAGATTTAAAATTTAAATATCTGACCTGTGGTAAATTATACCAAAATGTAACCTCTAAATTCAATGTAATTATATTTAAATAAAGTAATTGATTACAGTCCGCGTTAGGTAAAATTAATGCTGAGCGGAAGGTAAGGGGGGAGTTCTGCGCATGGGTAAGATCGCGACCAATCACGACTCAGTGTGTTAAGGCGAAGCATCGCGAAACGGGAAAAAACTGCTTTTAAACAAACCATCACGTTTTTTTTGTATTGATTGTTAAATAACAATTTTACAAAAATTACACGATATACCTGAAGATATTATCTAAGGAATATGCTAACTTGTTACATGATAGAATGTACTTTACTCGATCATATAAAATTCCGAAAACAGGCTAAAAAAATTTCTAAAACAAATAATTTGTTAACAATATTTCTAATCTTTCACGTGATTTTTATATGATGATATTTAGCTGTAAATACATCTCCATCGCCGGCAATGCCGGTGTGCAAATACACTTTATAGTCTACTTAATTATATTTAAAATTTAAGCTCATGAATTATCTTTACAATTAATTAAACTCTAAATCAATATAAAAAATATCCAATTATATGTTACTAGCGGCCCGCCCCGGCTTCGCACGGGTATAAAATATATAGCCTATGTCACTCAGGAAAAAAAAATGTGTAAGCGGTTGACCCTACGGGCCATCCCTGAAACTTCCCACTAAATTAAGGTATTAAAGCTCAAAGTAGTAAAAAAACAAGCATAGATTTTTCATTTCAAACATTTATTTTTTTTAAAAATGACAGTATATAAATTTTTGAAAAGCTGTATATTTTGAAAACGATGATGGCATTAAACTCAATTTTTGGGATCTAAAATATTACTTTTGCTAAATAATCGATAGGTTGAAAAATTTCGATGCAATGTCAAAAAACATTTTATTTTTCATTTTCTTCATTGATAAATCCCAAACAAATTGACCGATTTTGATTAAATTAACGGTATTTGACGCAATTTTTAAAGGAGAAAAGCTAATAAGATTTTAAGGTCAATTGGTGAATTAACTTGAAATTTATTTTAAAAAAATTAAGTAAGTTTAACGTTTCTTTCATGCCTATATAACATACTCTACAATCCACTTTCCCCAGCTTATCTGAGAGAACGCTTTGAATTTATTTCTAGTCAAGGTAGGTCTCAGCACTCTTGTCATCTCAGTACGCTGATATTCTAATAACCATAATACTGCAACATATTTTAATTCATTTACTGTTACTGCAATTCGTTTATGGAACGCTCTTCCATCCGATCTCCGTGATGCTCCTCTCTATCTTCAAGTCTCGAGTTTATGATTATTTCTTGAAACGACAAAAATAATAAAAAAAATTCTTAATTATCCTGTTGTTTTTCTGTTATAGTTACTGCTGTATGTTCATTTATGTTGTTATATTGTGTGTATATATGTATATGTGTATGTGTGTATATATATGTATTTATGTATATATGTGTGTGTATGTATATATATATATATATATATATATATATATATATATATATATATATATATATATATATATATATATATTGGAATATGTATAATACAGTATTTAGTTGTTTCCTTATGCAATGATATAAATGTAAATAAGTATCTAGTTAATTGTGATTACATTTTATACTTCAATTCGCAATAATATGCTCTTACGCACTACCCAAGTTTTTACTCTCAGCATAACCAAGGTAAACTGTGAGAAAATGCTTAATAGCATTAAGTTACGCCTTTTGTACTGATTTGTGCAATAAAGTGTTTAAATAAATAAATAAATAAGTTTGCTAAAAACAACGTAATTTTAATATTTGAAAAGCTATAGGTTTTGAGAATTAGATTCGATTTTGATTTTTGAAACGGCATTTGAAGTAGTTTTTTTTAGTACTAAAATATCGTAGAATACCAAAAAATGATTTGTTGAAAAATTTCGAAACTATGTCGAAAAAACACTTTTTCAAAATTTTCGTCAACGATTACTCCCAAACGGATAAACTGATTTTGATGCAATTTATGTCGAAAAACACTTTTTCAAAATTTTCGTCAACGATTACTCCCAAACGGATAAACTGATTTTGATGCAATTTATGTTTTAGACGTAGTTTTTTGAGGAAGAGAGCTGATTAGTTTTTGTACTCAATCGGTAGATAAATCTGGAAGTTATATTAAAAAAATACTGTTTCGCTAAACATTTTTTTGGTGTTTTTTCAAAATTTTTCAATATCTCCTGGACCAAATCGGTTCAAATTTTTAGGAAGTCTAAGTTGAGCGGAATCCAATCGAATGCCATCAACCGCGTTTCGATCGGTCCAGCCGTTCAAAAGTTATAAGATGTTTACATACACATATACGCACACACACACACATACACACACACACACACACATACATACATACATACAGACATACTGACGTCATCGTGAAAATAGTCGGAAAAGGTTCCTAGGACTTCAAAACGTGGACATCTGGTGAAAACTCGATTTTCGAAAATCTGGGTGAAATCAGTAACTTATCTACATACGTAGTGAGAAGTTAAAAATGATTAAAATCGATCCAGTAGTTTTGATTTATTCATTGCTGCCCGTGGCCCGCACTCGTTAAATTCCCCTTTCCCTATACCATGAAGATATCCTGCTATCTTTGGAATATCTAAATTCATATAGGTACTACATTTTAAGTTTTTACATTTTTACCTATTTCTTTTATTTTTACAATTAATATATTACAGAATGTCTTTACATACAACGTTCACAGCTTTCTTGCCATTAGATAACACAAACATGTTTTCTGAAATAGGTAAAAATGTAAAAACTAAAAATGTAGTACCTATATGAATTTAATCTCCTCTAGTCTAATCTAATCTCCTCTGTGGTCTAGTCATCCAGCGTTGGCGTTGACCACATGAGGTCCCGGGTTCGATTCCCAGGTCGGGCACATTAAACAAAAGTGTTTTTTCAGTTTTCTGAGAAACACAAAGTTGCCCGGGATTGGAAAGTGCCCGGTTGGCGATAGGCTTGCCACCTATCACATTTGTGGGACTAAGTATCTTCGGCTAATCGTGGGTGCACTTGTTGTACCTCTGCCAACCCCTTCGGGGATATGGGCGTAAAGATACTTTTTTTATATAAATTTAAATATTCCAAAGATAGCAGGAAATCTTCATGGTATAGGGAAAGGGAATTGTTTTACTCCAAATTTAACGCGTGCGGGCCACGGGCAGTAATGAATAAATCAAAACTACTGGATCGATTTTAATCATTTTTTTTCCCTGAGTGACATAGGCTAAATATTTTATACCCGTGCGAAGCCGGGGCGGACCGCTAGTTACATGATAGAATGTACTTTACTTGATCATATAAAATTCCGAAAACAGGCTAAAAAAATCTCTAAAACAAATAATTTGTTAATACTATTTCTAATCACCCGCATGATTTTTTATGGTGATATTTAGTTAAAAAAATATACTAAATTTTGGTTTTCAGCTGAAGTCCTATATTTATCTATCCGAAAACTAACACGTTTGCCAGCGGTTTCAGAACATACTGTGCGCGCGCCGCCGACCGGCCAGTAATCACGCAACCGCTATGCCCCTGCATTTTAAATCTGTAATATCTTCGAAAATATTCACTTAAATTACATGCTGTAAACGGCTATAATAATATATATTATATCAACAATATATTTAAGGCATTAATTGCATAAGGATTAGTGCTGTATTGCTTAAAATTGCCTTTTCAAGGTGTACAAATGCTTAGTACATTCTTTTGATAAATCTCGTAGGGTTTAGCCTGCGTTTGCAATGTAAGCGGAAAAAATATAATTATTTACGACATGACATCAGAAAACTCAAAAATTGCAGTATTTTTTTACAATATATTGAATTTTATTTTACATACAAACCATCCTCTTTAATCACTCTATCTATTAAAAAAAACTGTATTATAATCCGTTGCGTAGTTTTAAAGATTTAAGCATACATAGGGACATAGGGACATAGGGACAGACATAGAAAGCCACTTTGTTTTATACTATGTAGTGATTATTAATCTATATTTGATAATGCATTAATCCGTGCGAAGGAAGGAAGGAAGGAAGGAACATTCTACCCGGAATGCGTACACGCACTTCAAAATCGTTCCGAAGAGTACCACGACATGAGTGGAGTGTGTCTCTTTCTAATAAATAAAGCGCCAATCGCCATGTATAAGTGCGGCCAGCGTAATTTGCAAATTACTACTAAGTAATTCTACTAATTTGAGAAACAGTTTTTGCATTGCATAAGTAATTACGTAATAATTAAAATAAGCGCATTTTAGAACTCACTATGTTAATTACAATACATTTTATGCTACTGTATCTATCGACGTGTATGAACAAAAGGGATTTAACGATTAATGAATATATAAAAATCTACCATCCGAAAGTTTTATTTACACTGGCAATTGCAAGAAAGGGACAACATTCACTCATGTCGTTGTCTTGCTCAGAACGTTTTTCCCCTCTGTTATGTAAGAAACAAATGTCAACATTATTAGTAACGAAATAAAGTACATTTTTATTTTTCAAATACTGCCTCGTAGTAATTCCAGTTATCGTATATAAGTTCCTTGGTGCGAAGATTTCACACGGCGCCATCTAGCGTTTTCCAATTATAAAACTCTATTAAGATGTTTGATGTAGGTATCACCCGCAGATGGCGCTCTTATAAAAATTATACCAAGGAACTTATATACGATAACTGGAATTATTA
Organism: Apodemia mormo; assembly: GCA_036924255.1. NCBI lineage: Eukaryota > Metazoa > Arthropoda > Insecta > Lepidoptera > Riodinidae > Apodemia > Apodemia mormo. Next base: position 3,962,942 of record JAUPFN010000030.1, read on the forward strand.
CGAAGCAATATTTGAAAAATAAAAATGTACTTCATTTCGTTACTCATAAAGTTGACATTTGTTTTTGAAGCGTGTGTAAGCATTCCGGATAGAATGTAACTTCCTTGGTCGCGACACATAAGAATCATGACTCATAATAATTGTGCACATGAATGATAGTTTACTGCGTATAGTCACTAAGTAGTCTGTGGTATTATTATGCTGCGCCGTGCGCTAACACCAAGGAACTTATATATGATAACTGGAATTGTTACGAAGCAGTATTTGAAAAATAAAAATGTACTTTATTTCGTTACTAATAAAGTTGACATTTGTTTCATACTTAACAGAGGGGAAAAGCGTTCTGAGCAAGACAACGACTTGAGTGGATGTTGTCCCTTTCTTACAATTGCCAGTGTTAAAATAAAACTGCTGATGGTAGATTTTTATATATTCGGTAATCGATAAATTCCTTTTATCCATACACGTCGATAAATACATTAAGATAAAATGTATTGTAATTAACATAGTGAGTTCTAAAATGTGCTTATTTTAATTATTATGTAATTACTTATGCAATGCAAAAACTGTTTCTCAAATTGGTAGAATTACTTAGTAGTAATTTGCAAACTACGCATGGCCACACTTATATATGGCGATTGGCGCTTTATTTAGTAGAAACTAGAAAGAGACACACTCCACTCAAGTCGTGGTACTCTTCGGAACGATCACAGTTGAAGCGCGTGTAAGCATTCCGGGTAGAATGGCTAACACATTTTGAATAAGTGAGTTGACAGTTGACACACCCGCTCAGTGAATTGAGTTAGCGCAAAATTAGCACAATTGCGCGGCGCAGCGCAGTGTTATACATGTCATGATACACGTCAATGTTATTTATTATGTAGTACATACTCTAATAATTGGTCTGTGTTTTTAATTTTTATTTTTTAAGGTGAATAATAGCCAATGAGCGCCTATTTCTATGTGATTTCTATTATCAAATAAGTTAAATGTGATACGTATTAACCCATGATTTATTATTGTTAAGATTGTTATAAATAAATATTAGAATCAAAAACACTACATGCCAAATGGAACTTAATCTGCAAAATCTGAGTGATAGATCGAATGAGGCTTAGAGCCGTGCTTATTTATTGCTGCATGGTAAGTATAAAAGCCAATGTTATCAAGCAGGAATTTCGCTAATGGTATCTATAGATTTATAAAGATTCGAAGATACTTTATCTTTCCATCATGCGCACCTCCTGCTCGTTTGCCCCCTCTTCTATAAAAAAAACTTACTAGACATGGGTAACTCAGCGAAATTCCTTGCGTTGACTCAGTAACTCAAGCGCAGTGTACTGCGCCGACTCATTGCGCTAACTCAAAATTGCGCCATGAATGAACAAATCTGACGCAGCCCGCGGGTAAAGAGAAGTGAGCAGCGAGTGAAACGTGCGCCGTGCGCCACGCTACAGATTCATAACACAAACAGTGCACAGCACAAGAATTGCGTTGGTTCATTGGTAACTCGACGAGTGAGTCGCAACACATAAGAATCATGACCCATGATAATTGTGCACATGAATGAGAGTTTACAGCATATAGTCTCTAAGTAGTCTGTGGTATAACTATGCTGCGCCGAGCGCTAACACATTTTGAATAAGTGAGCTAACACACGCTCAGTGAATTGAGTTAGCGCAATTGTGTTACACATGTCTAAAACTTACTACTAAAGCAGTTGTTAATAGTGGCAGTATAATCATTGTTTACTTATAGCTTGTTAAGCTGCCAAGCAAGAGATCAAACAGCTTATTCTTCAATTTGAGTCCTTACCACCATTTAAGAGTAAGGTTTCCTCCATGTTGGTCCAGGCTCCTTTGAAGAATATACCAACTGTTGATCTGGCAGGCAGGTCTTAATAGGTGATCGATTAGCTATATGTGTCACTACCATTGTGACTACTAGGTGGTAGAGTTCTGCAACAACTCGCCCAGGTAATTGGATTCACAGCCTTATCTATTCCTGCTGCAATAATAACAATGTTTGTCATTGTCATGTTTCAGTTTGGAGGGTAAGGCAGCTCGTAGACTTATGCTTGTGGCTTTACCATTCTGCTATATGGATAGTAACAAACCATTAACATTTTTGATGGCTATAGGCGATGGCTTCTCTTTTCATCGGAAGAGCCATCCACTTTTTACTATTTTATGATATCAAAAAAACTCAGAAGCTGGCATCGCAATGACTACTAACGTTTTGTGTTGCAAATATCCATGGGCAGTGGTTTCCATCTGGCAATCTACTTGCTCGTATACCTGATTTATTAGTATTTAGAATAATGTTAAGATTATTATTCTCACATGTTTTACTCTTTACAGATTCTTTAATACTTACTTTAGAGTCTGAAGGCTAGATTTGTTCTGAATTTGAGAAATATAGAACACAGGTTTAAAAGACAGAATATAGAGACAAAATTGTACCCTACAATGCTTGAAAAAACAAAGATCATGGTAGAACCGAGTTTGGTACAATTTGAGTGTGATAGGGAGATAAAACTTGAACAGGATATTGTTAAAGTGCACCCTCTCGAAGACTACAGAAACACAGAAGAAATTAAAGTTGAATCCTCTGAAGTTAAATCAGAATTTAACCATTCTCAAAGTGGTAAGATCCTTAAATAAACATTATCCTGTTAATGATTATTTTAACACTTGTATTTTTTCATATTTCACAAACTATATAATTGTTTTTAACAATTTGTTTTACAAACTATTTAAGTTTTTAGTCCTGATGATGCAGTAAAATGTGAAACTAGTTAGCTATTTAATTGAAAGTAAACATACTATAGTTTAAATCGAAGCCCTTCGCGAATGTTCCGGTAATAAGATGTTACTGAATTTTTTGTGTTATATGTTTTTCAGCATTTACAGGTGATGATTCACCTTGTCAGTTTTTTCCACAATTTTTCGATTGATATTTACAAAAATATAAAAAGACTACTTAACTTTATATAAACGAATAATATGGTTTTAATTTAACTTATACTCTCCATCGAAGAAAAACATATCAAACTTTTGTCAGCAAGTGTATTTTGCCTCCCTATGAAGACAGCTTAAAAAAATTAGCTTTCTTTTGAGATACAAAACTATTTGAAAAGTGAATGTTAAAAAAATACTTTTTTATTTTTATTACCAGAATATTCATAGGGGGCGTCGAAATGAGTTTTTTGCTGATAAGATAAAATATTAGTTGAAATCTCTTATTGTGTAATTAATAAAAAATCCTAAGTATACTTAATTAAAATTTTTAATAAATTTCACAAAAAATGTTATTTAATTTGCAATTAGAAAAAAATTATGCTGATAAGTTAAAACATTAAACTAATAACTTCTTATTATGTAATTTGAAAAATGTGTAATTGTAAACATTTCGATTTAACAACAAATAGGATTTTGTAAGTTATAAGAAAAACAAGGCAATCCTGCGGAGTTTCTTCCGCCAGATTTTCTCAGTGTGAGGCCATATTCCGATCTGGTAGTGATTCTAAAAAAGTCAACTCATGAAGAACACCTGTAAAAAATATTTCTTGAATTGGTTAATAAAAAGTGTCTAAGGGAGGCTTGCACCAAAATGCTTAAATCATTTTAAGTCACTAAATACTTTTAAAGTGACAGTATTTAAGGCGATTTGACATTTGCTAAACATGTTTAAGGGACTAAATACATTTAAGCATTTTGGTGCAAGCCACCCTTAATGTGTGAATCTAAATAAAAATAATTTAATAAAATTTCAATTTATTATAAATAATGTAAATATATAGTGTAATGTGTAAATAAATAATTCCTATAATTTTTTTTTAAAATACATAGAATATAATATGGTAATTTTTAAATTGCAGTTGGCTGCACGCTGCAAGTAGTATGCTATAAATATATAATTCTGTGCTTGTGAACTCCCTAAACAGCTGGACCGATTTTGATGAAATTTTCTGTATTTTATTGTGTATTTAAAAGGGATTCAAGAATGGCTTAAATTCACATTGGAACCTGTTAAGTGGCACTGCAATCGGGTTCTGGTAGTATCCTGTAGAATGCTATCATGAAAAACCCAAATACTCCGAAAGAAGCTTGTGAAAACATCAGCCGTCTTATAAGTTTCTGGAAGGAGTTAGGATGGCTGGAATATATTAGATTAGCCAGCTACGTACAAAGGACTAAGTGGCTAAGTGCGGAAATAAAATGGCTTAAAAAAATCTATTATGGCTTAATCAACTATTTACAACAAGAGAGCTGAAAACACGAGGCCAAACATACAGGGTATACTGAAACTTATCAAGCGGGCACCGGGTGATAGCCTAGGCTGTGGCAGTTCTGGTAAAATTAAGAAAAAAATGTAGGTCTATTAATTCATAAGTAAAAGTTTTTGGAGTTGCTGAAAATCACCACCCTAGATGATATCTTTGGATACCATGCTCCAAATTAGTCCAATAATATATATATGTATTAAACTATTTTTCTATATAACATGCCTAGGGTAAACTTCATAATTTAAAAAAATAGTACATTTTTTAAATAATGAAGTAACAAATTTCAATGACAAAAGTTTAGTGATTATGTTAAACTTTATTTTTTTCTTATTTAATGACCATTTTATTTGTTGAATTTATAATTTTAACGAGTAGCATAGTTGTTTAAGATTACATAGAAAGAAAAATTACTCTAAAGTTAAGAAATTCGGAGCCAAGTACTCAAAGATGTCGTCCAGGATGCTGATTTTCAGTTATTTTATATTCTAATTAGCTGTTGCCAGCGACTTCGTCCGCGCGGAGTTCGTTTATTCCGCACTGCTCCTCCCCCGTAGGTGATAGTGTGATAATATGTAGCCTATATGTTGACCCGACCTGTTAGTAATGTTCATGCAACATTTGAAGTAAATCCATGGAGTACTTTTTGAGTTTACCCCGGACATACATACAGACAAACAGAGAAAAATTCTAGAAACTATATTCTTGGCTTTGATATCGATTGTAGATCACGCACCAAGTATTCTTTTAAAAAAATATTCAATGTACATTTTTGACTTACCTACGATTTTATTATATGTATAGATTTTTAAAATTGACTACAATAAGTCATTTTATTTTGACTATGATTGAGTCAATTAATAAATCATACAATCTGTCTCTTTTCAATTTACAATGATGTAACTCTTTTCCTCACTTTATGATCTCTGCCTAATTCAGTCACATCACTTAATCCCAGACCTATTTTCATACAAATCTATTCAGGTAAACATATTTTTAAATGAGGAACTTTTACAAATAAAGAATCAAAAATATTTTTTATTAAAATAGTTACACACGTTTTTTGATTACGACTTTGTTCAACTATATAGTTTTTATTATGTCCAATGGTCTGGTCTAATAGTAATGGTCAAACTATATTGGTTGCAGTCATAAATAACTGCTCTTGCCTCTGTGGTCTAATGGTCCTGCGTTGGCGTCGACCACATAAGGTCCCGGGTTCGATTTCAGGGTCGGGCACTTAAAAAGAAAGTGTTTTTTAGTTTTCTGATAAACACAAAGTTGCCCGGGATTGGAAAGTGCCTGGTTGGCGATAGGCTTGCCACCTATCACATTTGTGGGACCAAGTATCTTCCGCTAATCGTGGGTGCCATTGTTGTACATCTGCCTACCCCTTCGGGGATACGGGCGTGAAGATACATATAAATAACTGCAACTAATATTATTATATTATTATTATATGTTATTTAAGATTACATAGAAAAAAAAATACTTTAAAATTAAAACATTTTTGAGTATGGTACTAAGGTAATTTAATGATGTTTGTTCATTGTTTGCTGTCAACTCAAAATTATTTAGGTATACATTCTGTTAAATTAAAAACATTATGAAGGGTAATGAAAAGGTTTAGTAAGCTTATAGTAGGCCGTAACGACTGAAAATTAAAAAAAAAAAACATTTCAACAATAAAATTAAACCGATGAAAAAACTGAACAGCAAAAAATTATAAACCTGTAATATTAATATGAATAACTATGTTCTTAGACTAATGTAATGTATACCTAATTAATTTTTAATCCGAGCCAAGTAATGGTGCCGGTTTAATTTTTATTTTTTATGGTTAAAGAAAATTAACAATGCACTTTAATTTCACTTCTGAACATATATATTTTTGATATATTATGGGTTTCACTTTTTAAGCATCTTCAGGATATAATATAATTAACTATGTTACATATTCCTACGTAATTCCGATATCAGTTTTAAATTTGTTTTAAATGAAAACCATATTAATTTAAATTTATATTTGTGAAATTTTCAGAACTGTCCGAGTTTTGGATAATATCTAAAGAGAATGTTGAAGTATTTCAAAATATTGCAAGCCCAAAAGATCAATCACTTGTGCCAAAGAAAAAGGAAAAACAAAGGAAAGGGAAATGTAGTGACGTAACCGCAAACAACCATTCATATAAACAATCATATGAAATCAAAACTGATTCTGATTTGATTTTTCCCAATCTTATTGATAAGGTACATTTAGAAGGTACATTAACACCCAACAAACCAAAAAATAAAAAAGTTCACACCTGTAGGGTGTGCAGTGAACAGTTCCAAAACCCTCAACAGCTGAATAACCACAAACTTTCACACTCCAGAGAGAAACCATTCTCTTGTGAGACCTGTAACAAAGCATTTTCACGGAGATATGATTTAAATAATCACAAAACCATCCACAGCAGCAACAGACCTTATGTCTGTGATGTGTGTCAGACTACCTTCAAGCGTTTAACTGGTTTAAAAAAACATAAAATTATTCATTCTGATGATAAACCATTTTATTGCAATACTTGTGGGAGTGCTTTTCGACGGAAGGCTAATTTAATTCGTCACACACAACAAATGCATGACAATTTAAAACCTCACACATGTGACTTCTGTAATAAGGGTTTTATTCAGTTGAGTCAAATGCAAGCACACCGAAGAACTCACACTCAACCGTTTATCTGTGAATTCTGCAAGAGGACATTTTCACGGAAAGATTGTTACGAGAATCACATTAATGTACATACTGGTAATAAGCCCTACAAGTGTTGTTTATGTGAGAAGCGGTTTATGAGTTCATCTGCTTTGAACAAACATAAACGTTTTCACACCGGAGTGAAACAATTTTTCTGTGACACTTGTGGTGAAGCATTTGCCCGCAAGTCGGAACTCTTTGGCCACAAAATGTTCCACAGTAATGTTACGTCATTTGTATGTGATGTTTGCAACAAGGGCTTTAAACGGAAGAACGACTTGAGTCGACACAAACAAATTCATACCGGAAAGAAGCCATTTTGTTGTGAAATTTGTGAGAAGGCATTTACAGATAAAAGATATTTAATCAAACACATTTATGGTCATAGTATTGAAAGTAAAAGGTAATGCAGCTAACAGGGCTTACTTGAAAGACTGATAATATACAATGTGTGTATTAATTTAAACCTAGCCAATGACAATTTGAACATATGATACAGAATATGCAACATTGCACAACAAGAGTCTATCATGAATGAATATTGTGACAGGAGATTTATATTATACGAAAGTTCGGCTGTTGCCAAAATTCGATCTACAATAAAGTCTCTTAATTTTGACAACTAACTGATAAGAAAATAGTATCTATCTATCTATCAATGCGGGCTATACTGCACTTAGCCACACTACGGGCCATTGTGCGTAAAGGTATAATGGCTATTCTTGCCAACCCAGCTCATTCCAAAGATCCAACACCTTAGAGGGATGCTCAAACAGCTCTCCATATGTGCTGCCTCCTTTGAAAAACTGAGCCCTTAGGTACTTCAATTCCTTGCACTCAAACAGCACGTGGTGAGGAGTTTCTTCATGGTTTAAGCACGCCCTGCATAAGGGACTATCAATTAGCCCCATGGTGTGCATGTGTTTATTCATTGGACAATGCCCCGTTATCAGACCAAATATTTTTCTTAATTCTACCCTTGGTAGTTTAAGCAGTTTCTAGTCAGTTTTGGATTCAGTTCAGGAAAATAGTATATACGTGTGTATATTATCGTGTATGTCACATGAATGTAAAGTGTGTAATATTTATTTTTATTAATTTATTGTATTTCCAATACATTTTATATATATATATATATATATATATATATATATATATATATATATACATATATATATATATATATATATATATATATATATATATATATATATATATATATATATATATATATATATATATATATATATATATATATATATATATATATATATATATATATATATATATATATATATATATATATTGGAATCTCGAATAAATAAAGAATTGGAAATCACTACATACTTGGCATTGATTGGTCGTTTATTTCATCAAAATCGGCCAGCTAGTTTGGGAGGAATAAATGTATTTGTACATAGAGGTCAAAACTCGGGAAAAAAATGTTCAGCGGCGTAGTATATATGTGTGTATATTATCGTGTATGTCACATGAATGTAAAGTGTGTAATATTTATTTTTATTAATTTATTGTATTTCCAATACATTTTATATATATATATATATATATATATACATATATATATATATATATATATATATATATATATATACATATATATATATATATATATATATATATATATATATATATATATATATATATATATATATAATTGGAATCTCGAATATAAATAAAGAATTGGAAATCACTACATACTTGGCATTGATTGGTCGTTTATTTCATCAAAATCGGCCAGCTAGTTTGGGAGGAATAAATGTATTTGTACATAGAGGTCAAAACTCGGGAAAAAAATGTTCAGCGGCGTATAAAAAATTAGTTTTTTTTAGAACTTTTTTAGACCCATTTTCGGGGTTGCACTTTAACACGGGTCACACTATATATATATATATATATATATATATATATATATATATATATATATATATATATATATATATATATATATATATATATATATATATATATATATATATATATATATATATATATATATATATATCTTAGTACATTTCATAAGTTGGTCGACTATGGATACTATAAATTTCGTATTCCCTTGTTTTTAGGGTTCCGAAGTATACTAGAAACACTTATAGTTCCGCTATATCTTTCCGTCCGTAAAAATGTTGCCATAAAATCAATTGTAAATTCTTCTTGACAAATGAATAAAGTTGAATTAAATAAGTTCTAGTGTAAATGTCTAAGTTCCCCACAATTACCCCATATAAACGCTTTCTCCACAAAATATCCAATCAGACTGAAAATTCCTGTGGTTTGTGGAATTCTCCACAGATTGACAACCCTGGTTATATCACTCACCCCATGCTTGGGAATACCATTCAGTTTCGCGGTTATCTGGAAGGTAAGACGAAACTAGCCTCCAAAAACCTTAATGTGCTCAGCAGATCAAAGCAGTATTTCTTGCCGGCCTATCGTCTCCAACTTTATAAGGCCCAAATTGACCGCCACGTTAGTTGAGTGGTTAGCGACTCTGACTACGCAATCGACGGGGCTCGGGTTCGATTCCTGACAGGGGACAAGCATTTGTGATGAGCATGTTTGTATTTCTGGGTTTGTGTATATATTCTAGTATTTACATATTTATGTCTATGTATTAGGTAGTATTGTTGACTAACACCCATAACACTTGCAAATAATTTGCTTACTTTAGTTGCTACGAACTGCTACCTTCATATTTATCGTTTTGAACCTTATAGCTTTTAAGGATAAAAAGTTATAATCATTTGATTAAATTAAAATCTATACTCCTGAAAAATCCGATGAGCAAATTCGATATCAAACATAATGTGTGATTTATATGGAGGCTATACTTGATAGTTTTGTTTCAACTGTTATTTATTAGATACATATACATTAAGTGATTAACGTTTATAATTATAATATAAGGAAGACAGAAACATTATTTTACAAATATGGATCAAATTCGCAGCCCCTTGGCTGATTGTGATTGCCCTGACAGTTTTTTTAACTTTTCACATTTTTTGTAGTGTCCTGGGGTTTGAGCCCGGGACCTCTTGAATTGAGCGTGGAGCATTCACCACTTTACCAACGAGGCAGTCCATCAAGTAGCGCCTGCGTATAAATTACATATTATGTTTGATATCGGATTTATCAGTTATATATATATATATATATATATATATATATATATATATATATATATATATATATATATATATATATATATATATATATATATATATATAATTGGAATCTCGAATAAATTAAAATAATTTATTTCATCAAAATCGGCCAGCTAGTTTGGGAGGAATAAATTTATTTGTACATAGAGGTCAAAATTCGGGAAAAAAATGTTCAGCGGCGTATAAAAAATTAGTTTTTTTAGAACTTTTTTAGACCCATTTTCGGGGTTGCACTTTAACACGGGTCACACTGTATATATATATATATATATATATATATATATATATATATATATACAGTGTGACCCGTGTTAAAGTATAAAGTATATAGTATATATATATATATATATATATATATATATATATATACAGTGTGACCCGTGTTAAAGTGCAACCCCGAAAATGGGTCTAAAAAAGTTCTAAAAAAACTAATTTTTTATACGCCGCTGAACATTTTTTTCCCGAATTTTGACCTCTATGTACAAATAAATTTATTCCTCCCAAACTAGCTGGCCGATTTTGATGAAATAAATTATTTTAATTTATTCGAGATTCCAATTATATATATATATATATATATATATATATATATATATATATATATATATATATATATAACTGATAAATCCGATATCAAACATAATATGTAATTTATACGCAGGCGCTACTTGATGGACTGCCTCGTTGGTAAAGTGGTGAATGCTCCACGCTCAATTCAAGAGGTCCCGGGCTCAAACCCCAGGACACTACAAAAAATGTGAAAAGTTAAAAAAACTGTCAGGGCAATCACAATCAGCCAAGGGGCTGCGAATTTGATCCATATTTGTAAAATAATGTTTCTGTCTTCCTTATATTATAATTATAAACGTTAATCACTTAATGTATATGTATCTAATAAATAACAGTTGAAACAAAACTATCAAGTATAGCCTCCATATAAATCACACATTATGTTTGATATCGAATTTGCTCATCGGATTTTTCAGGAGTATAGATTTTAATTTAATCAAATGATTATAACTTTTTATCCTTAAAAGCTATAAGGTTCAAAACGATAAATATGAAGGTAGCAGTTCGTAGCAACTAAAGTAAGCAAATTATTTGCAAGTGTTATGGGTGTTAGTCAACAATACTACCTAATACATAGACATAAATATGTAAATACTAGAATATATACACAAACCCAGAAATACAAACATGCTCATCACAAATGCTTGTCCCCTGTCAGGAATCGAACCCGAGCCCCGTCGATTGCGTAGTCAGAGTCGCTAACCACTCAACTAACGTGGCGGTCAATTTGGGCCTTATAAAGTTGGAGACGATAGGCCGGCAAGAAATACTGCTTTGATCTGCTGAGCACATTAAGGTTTTTGGAGGCTAGTTTCGTCTTACCTTCCAGATAACCGCGAAACTGAATGGTATTCCCAAGCATGGGGTGAGTGATATAACCAGGGTTGTCAATCTGTGGAGAATTCCACAAACCACAGGAATTTTCAGTCTGATTGGATATTTTGTGGAGAAAGCGTTTATATGGGGTAATTGTGGGGAACTTAGACATTTACACTAGAACTTATTTAATTCAACTTTATTCATTTGTCAAGAAGAATTTACAATTGATTTTATGGCAACATTTTTACGGACGGAAAGATATAGCGGAACTATAAGTGTTTCTAGTATACTTCGGAACCCTAAAAACAAGGGAATACGAAATTTATAGTATCCATAGTCGACCAACTTATGAAATGTACTAAGATATATATATATATATATATATATATATATATATATATATATATATATATATATATATATATATATATATATATATATATATATATATATATATATATATATATATATATATATATATACAGTGTGACCCGTGTTAAAGTGCAACCCCGAAAATGGGTCTAAAAAAGTTCTAAAAAAAACTAATTTTTTATACGCCGCTGAACATTTTTTTCCCGAGTTTTGACCTCTATGTACAAATACATTTATTCCTCCCAAACTAGCTGGCCGATTTTGATGAAATAAACGACCAATCAATGCCAAGTATGTAGTGATTTCCAATTCTTTATTTATTCGAGATTCCAATTATATATATATAATATATATATATATATATATATATATATATATATATATATATATATATATATATATATATATATATATATATATATGTATATATATATATATATATATATATATATATATATATATATATATATATATATATATATATATATATAAAATGTATTGGAAATACAATAAATTAATAAAAATAAATATTACACACTTTACATTCATGTGACATACACGATAATATACACACGTATATACTATTTTCCTGAACTGAATCCAAAACTGACTAGAAACTGCTTAAACTACCAAGGGTAGAATTAAGAAAAATATTTGGTCTGATAACGGGGCATTGTCCAATGAATAAACACATGCACACCATGGGGCTAATTGATAGTCCCTTATGCAGGGCGTGCTTAAACCATGAAGAAACTCCTCACCACGTGCTGTTTGAGTGCAAGGAATTGAAGTACCTAAGGGCTCAGTTTTTCAAAGGAGGCAGCACATATGGAGAGCTGTTTGAGCATCCCTCTAAGGTGTTGGATCTTTGGAATGAGCTGGGTTGGCAAGAATAGCCATTATACCTTTACGCACAATGGCCCGTAGTGTGGCTAAGTGCAGTATAGCCCGCATTGATAGATAGATAGATACTATTTTCTTATCAGTTAGTTGTCAAAATTAAGAGACTTTATTGTAGATCGAATTTTGGCAACAGCCGAACTTTCGTATAATATAAATCTCCTGTCACAATATTCATTCATGATAGACTCTTGTTGTGCAATGTTGCATATTCTGTATCATATGTTCAAATTGTCATTGGCTAGGTTTAAATTAATACACACATTGTATATTATCAGTCTTTCAAGTAAGCCCTGTTAGCTGCATTACCTTTTACTTTCAATACTATGACCATAAATGTGTTTGATTAAATATCTTTTATCTGTAAATGCCTTCTCACAAATTTCACAACAAAATGGCTTCTTTCCGGTATGAATTTGTTTGTGTCGACTCAAGTCGTTCTTCCGTTTAAAGCCCTTGTTGCAAACATCACATACAAATGACGTAACATTACTGTGGAACATTTTGTGGCCAAAGAGTTCCGACTTGCGGGCAAATGCTTCACCACAAGTGTCACAGAAAAATTGTTTCACTCCGGTGTGAAAACGTTTATGTTTGTTCAAAGCAGATGAACTCATAAACCGCTTCTCACATAAACAACACTTGTAGGGCTTATTACCAGTATGTACATTAATGTGATTCTCGTAACAATCTTTCCGTGAAAATGTCACACTGTATATATATATATATATATATATGTATATATATATATATATATATATATATATATATATATATATATATATATGTATATATATATATATATATATATATATATATATATATATATATATATATATATATATATATATATATATATATACGCTTCTCACATAAACAACACTTGTAGGGCTTATTACCAGTATGTACATTAATGTGATTCTCGTAACAATCTTTCCGTGAAAATGTCACACTGTATATATATATATATATATATATATATATATATATATATATATATATATATATATATATACAGTGTGACATTTTCACGGAAAGATTGTTACGAGAATCACATTAATGTAATACTGGTAATAAGCCCTACAAGTGTTGTTTATGTGAGAAGCGGTTTATGAGTTCATCCTGCATTGAACAAACATAACGTTTTCACACCGGAGTGAAACAATTTTTCTGTGACACTTGTGGTGAAGCATTTGCCCGCAAGTCGGAACTCTTTGGCCACAAAAATGTTCCACAGTAATGTTACGTCATTTGTATGTGATGTTTGCAACAAGGGCTTTAAACGGAAGAACGACTTGAGTCGACACAAACAAATTCATACCGGAAAATATATATATATATATATATATATATATATATATATATATATATATACAGTGTGACCCGTGTTAAAGTGCAACCCCGGAAAATGGGTCTAAAAAAGTTCTAAAAAAAACTAATTTTTTATACGCCGCTGAACATTTTTTTCCCGAATTTGACCTCTATGTACAAATAAATTTATTTATATATATATATATATATATATATATATTTATATATATATATATATATATATATATATATATATACATATACATACATATCCGCACCACAGGGACTTATCTTAGTTTATTTCATAAGTTGGTCGACTATGGATAGTATAAATTTTGTATTCCCTTGTTTTTAGGGTTCCGAAGTATACTAGAAACACTTACGGTCTTATTACAAAAAGCAGTTTATCTAATAAGCCTGGTTAAATCTATATAAACTACAGTCTAAACAAAAATGCTATTACAAATCGTGGTTTTGCGATAAACCAGAGACTATATCATGGTCTAACGCTAAACCTCGGCGACCCCTAGTTTAACGATGGTCTAAAAACTAAACACTTTGCTATATTCTTACACTATTGAGCCTTTTTAATGTTGGAAGAAGCCTTTGTAGATTTGTCCTCAATTATATGGCGTGATATCCCTATGTTTGTCCCGGGATCCTTTGAAGAATAGGCCAAATGTCGTTCTGCCAGGCAGGTCGAAAAAAGCGACCGATTAGCTATGCGAATCACTTCCATAGTGGCTACTATGTATTACAGTTCAGCACTGTCTCGCCCGGGTCTGGTACCACCGCCTTACCTATTCCTGCCGCAATAGTGTCAGTGCTCGTAACTGTCGTGTTCTGGTTTGGAGGGTAAGGTAGCCGGTAAAGTTGTGCATGTGGCATTAGACCTCGCCACAAGATAGCAACGCACCATTAACATCTTTGGTGTCTATAGGCGATGCTTGACTCTTTCCATCAGGAGATCCATCTACTTGTTTGCTATTTTATAATATACAAAAAAAAAAATCTCACGTAGTACCTATATCCTATTAAATTTAAAATTTAGACTTAAATTCCAAATCTAAATAAACTTTGTTCGACTTGGGATGGTTTTGTTTATGTAATCATGTTATGGTTTCATATTACGGGCGAGAATGTTACGTTTCGATACTCGTACTTAGATGTATATTTTAGAAATTAACTTTACGACATTAAGTAATATGCTTAAACCTAAAAAAAAACTGCAATCGACTATATAACTAAATAATGTTTATATCCATCCATGCAAAATAACCAGTTTTCAGTATTTTTAACATTCTTAAACATCATCTAATCATTAGCGTATGATCAAAACGTTTTCTTTTCTGAGCAAATGGAACGTTGCAATAGAATGATATCATGGTAAACGAATGATATTTGTATAAATCTGTGGTTTATATTTAAACAATGGTTCAAATGACTGTACTAAGAAGACTACGGTTTTTTAAAGTTTTATAATACGAAAGTATTTACACCATGGTTTTAAATATAAGCCTGGACTTGATAATCCAGGTTTAAACCAAAGTTTATTTCATTTTTTGTAATAAGACCGTTATAGTTCCGCTATATCTTTCCGTCCGTAAAAATGTTGCCATAAAATCAATTGTAAATTCTTCTTGACAAATGAATAAAGTTGAATTAAATATACGGTAATTTGAAGTTCTAGTGTAAATGTCTAAGTTCCCCACATTTTCCCCATATAAACGCTTTCTCCACAAAATATCCAATCAGACTGAAAATTCCTGTGGTTTGGGGAATTCTCCACAGATTGACAACCCTGGTTATATCACTCACCCCGTGCTTGGGAAAACTTGAAAAAATTTAAAAACAAGAAAAATATCGATAATCAGGAATTGAACCTGCGATTGTTGTTGAATCTGTGTTTTAAAAACAAATGGTTAGGCAATTAATTATGCAATATATTATAGCGAACTAACAAAGTCAGAAAATGGTACTACAATTTAAGCACCATTTTTTATGTAAAATAGCCATTTTAAACAAAATTTCAAGTCCAAAAATACTTGCAACGTCCCAGAAATTTAGACATCACCCATCACCAAGAAATCTTGGCCTCGCGGCAATCAGTCCAGGAGGGATTCTGTGCGGGGGGGGGGGGGGTGTATGAGGAAACACCGGGTGATATCTACTACCTACATTACCTTCGTCGATGTATGCGTGACTCATTGTACCCAACTTACCCAGGGTTCACCGGGTAACCCTGTATGGTCCGTAAACCTTTAGCTACTAATACACGTTTTTTTTGGCATCGAGCATGTAACCTGAAAGAGTAGCACATATGAGCCATCTAATTCCGAAACTGATCAGTGTTTTGCCACTGATAAATAGCAATTCACGCTCGCACTAAAGCAATATCGCACCAACAAGTCATCTGTGTGTACGTCTCGGATACTATCGAAAATATTCAAAGTTTGGTATATTATACCGCATAATGTCGTGTTGTTCTATTAGATGGTGTGGAAAAAGCAGCAAAACGTAGAATTATAAAACAGACGGAATTACGTTTCATCGGCATCAATAAACATTGTATTTTAATTTACTTTCGTATAATATGGCTCAAGTTAAACTGGACAGATGACACGAAACACGTGGACACTTGTTTATGCGTCTTGCTCTTGCCTAGGTGTAACCTATATCAACTATCTCATTTTATTCAATACGCGTTTACTATTGCTGCGTCATTATCACATTAGCCTTGGGTCGGCCAATCACAGCATTACAACTGGCGTAGTTTTGGCGGAATTTGTTTTATAACAAAAACAACATAGCCACTCTTCTGGTTACTTACTCTATGTTTTTTGGTGATAAAAAATTGTATTTTGTTTTAAAGTTATACGAGCAATGCGTGATGCCATGTCAAACGGTGCGAACTGAACGATGTCTGTGGGAAGTGCGTAGGTGAGTCAGCGCGGAGCTATCATCGATCATTGGGTGCCCAGTGCCTTCACGGGACTTCCCCGCGCTGCCAGGATGGCGACATCATCGTGCCGCCCCAGAAGATACGGGTGGGGTTGTGGCTAAGATTAGCTAATCTTAATCACAACCCCACCGAAATACAATGAACTTAAAACAATTTTTGTTTCTTTTTCTCGTAAAAAAACCTTCTTTATCCTTATTCATATTTTTGTTGATACATGAACATATATTTTGTATTTTTTTATGGAAGAGGGGGCAAATAATTTCCCCGTGTTGGTCCCGGGCTCCTTTGAAGAATAGGCCAACTTCCGTTCTGCCAAGCAGGTCGTAAAAGGCGACCGATTGAAAATACGAGTCACTAATATCGTGGTTACTAGGTAGTATAGTTCTCATTGTCTCGCCCGGGTGTGGTGAACATCAGAATGGACAGTCACTACTGATATTTTACATCGAAATTATTATAGGAAGTTGCTTCCTAGTTGCTACTAATCATTAAATAGTTGCTACCTAAGAACGGAAGAAATAAACTACTATTTAAGGTGAATGGCCGGTCACCTATCCAGTGATCACAAACTGCGCAAAATAAATCGAGTTATTTTTAAGCAATAGTTGCTACGAACTGCTACCTTCATATGTATCGTTTTGAACCTTATAGCTTTTAAGGGTAAAAAGTTATAATCATTTGATTAAATTAAAATCTATACTCCTGAAAAATCCGATATCAAACATAATATGTAATTTATACGCAGGCGCTACTTGATGGACTGCCTCGTTGGTAAAGTGGTGAATGCTCCACGCTCGATTCAAGAGGTCCCGGGCTCAAACCCCAGGTAGGACACTACAAAAAATGTGAAAAGTTAAAAAAACTGTCAGGGCAATCACAATCAGCCAAGGGGCTGCGAATTTGATCCTTATTTGTAAAATAATGTTTCTGTCTTCCTTATATTATAATTATAAACGTTAATCACTTAATGTATAGGTATCTAATAAATAACAGTTGAAACAAAACCATCAAGTATAGCCTCCATATAAATCACACATTATGTTTAATATCGAATTTGCTCATCGGATTTTTCAGGAGTATAGATTTTAATTTAATCAAATGATTATAACTTTTTATCCTTAAAAGCTATAAGGTTCAAAACGATACATATAAAGGTAGCAGTTCGTAGCAACTATTGCTTAAAAATGACTCGATTTATTTTGCGCAGTTTGTGATCACTGGATAGGTGACCGGCCATTCACCTTAAATAGTAGTTTATTTCTTCCGTTCTTAGGTAGCAACTATTTAATGATTAGTAGCAACTAGGAAACAACTTCCTATAATAATTTCGATGTAAAATATCAGTAGTGACCGTCCATTCTGATGCTCACCGGGTCTGGTTCCACCGTCTTACCTTTTCCTGCCGCAATAGCGTCAGTGCTTGTCACTGTCGTGTTCTGGTTTGGGGGCTAAGGTAGCTGGTCAACTTATGCATGTGGCATAAGATCTCGCCACAAGATAGCAACGCACAATTAACACTTTTGGTGTCTATAGGCGACGGTTGACTCTTCATCAGGAGCCCATCTGCTTGTTTGCTATCTTATAAAAAAAGAGCAGGAGGAGCACTTGATATTAAGTGATCACCGCTGCCCATGAACATTCGCTATACACAGGGTCTTGCAGATGCGTTGCCAACCTTTTCAAAATGAGTAAGCTCCCTTGTTGAAGGTCCCCAAGTCGTACCTATATGTTCGGAAGAACCCCTGCCGGTAATTGATTCCGCGATAGAGTAGCGCTGAGGCAAAAAGTGCCGGGAGAACCGCACGGTTTTGGATTTCCATCGAGATAGTAAGGGTGGAATTTTAACGCGATGTCCAATAATGGAATCCAGTAGCAGGAATTAATCCAAACACACACTCCAGTTTCGAAATAGCCTGATTGTCAATGATTTGAACCGCTTTATATTGAATGCGATCAAGAGGAAGAAGCTGGTGGCGAGCTCCGACCCAGAGGTGAGAGCAGTACTCAATGTGAGGCCGATTTTTTTAAAATCTAACCCTAAAGTAAGCAAATTATTTGCAAGTGTTATGGGTGTTAGTCAACAATACTACCTAATACATAGACATAAATATGTAAATACTAGAATATATACCCAAACCCAGAAATACAAACATGCTCATCACAAATGCTTGTCCCCTGTCAGCAATCGAACCCGAGCCCCGTCAATTGCGTAGTCAGAGTCGCTAACCACTCAACTAACGTGGCGGTCAATTTGGGCCTTATAAAGTTGGAGACGATAGGTCGGCAAGAAATACTGCTTTGATCTGCTGAGCACATTAAGGTTTTTGGAGGCTAGTTTCGTTTTACCTTCCAGATGACCGCGAAACTGAATGGTATTCGATATGTCGACTCCCAGGATTCCGACACTAACTGAGGCTGTCAGGAGAGTATCCTCAAATCGAGGTTATACGACAAAGGATGTCTTTTTGCGGTGAACGCGCAAAGCGGTGTCTTCTTGGGGTTAAATGTGACCAAGTTTTGACGAACCTCATCCCGAGACATCCGTAAGTCGATTCTCGATTTCAGACACAAGCTTGTTTCGGCTCATCCCGTGCTTGGATAAACTTTAAAAACAGCAAAGACAAAATATATCGAAACGCAGGATTTCGGAATATCGACAAGTAATCGACGGAGTTGATCATAAGTACAGCAAAGAAAAATTTCGCCACTTCAAGCCTGTCGACAGTAGCTTAATGGTAGAGCATCTCGGCTTTAGGGAAAAGGTCGTAGGTTCAAATCCTGGGTGTCGATATTAATCTTTGTTGTTTTTAAAGTTTTTTCAACCACGGGGTGAGTGCTATAACACAAACATAATTTTCTTTCTTGCAAAACTTGTTCTGACATGACATAAGAAACACAACTAAAAAAACCGGCCAAATGCGAGCCAGATTCGCGCACAAGGGGTTCTGTACTATTGTCTATCCGGTGTTGGAATGTGAGTTTCTTCCGCCGGATCTTCTCAATGTGTGGCCGCGTTCCGATCCGGTAGTAGTATTAAAAAATGTTGACGTGTCGATGATCGTATATGTGTATATATATATATATATATATATATATATAATATATATATATATATATATATATATATATATATATATATATGTTAATATATATATATATAGTATGTTAATATTTCAAGGGTCTAGTAATCGTTAGTAAGATAAAGAAAAGAATGCAAAAAAGCAACGTGTAGCTGCAAAAGAAACTCATCATCTATGAAAATTTCAAATGTCCTAACTATCATGGTTCATGAGATACATCATACAGCCTGGTGACAGACAGACGAATGGACAGCGGAGTTTTAGTAGTACCGTTTTGCCCCCTGCATACGGAACCCTAAAAATTTTCAATTTGGAGCATTTCGCTCATTGTGTGGAACATCGGCGGAAATGTATTTTATTTTTAAATCGAAGCAAATTTGACAAGGATTGCTTGATTGATTGATTATGATAAAAGTTTTAATAATACCTACTAAAATATTATTGCTATTTTTTAAATAAAAATTAAGCATGAATTGCCATAATAAGACCATAAACTCATTTTCTAAAAATAACCTGTAAAATACGTAAATCTGTAAATACGCCAATGTTCCATCAAATGAGCGATTTATCCCGAAATCACGTGCGTGGAAACATTTTAAGGTTCCGAAGTAAACTATTTATAGTTTCGCTATGTCCGTCTGTCCATCCGTCCTTCCATCGCAGTCTAGAAAACGGTAATTTGGCACGATTATACATGAGTTCTGCATTGTCTCGCCCGGGTCTGGTACCACCGCCTTACCTATTCCTGCCGCAATAGCGTCAGTGCTTGTCGCTGTCGTGTTCCGGTTTGGAGGGTAAGGTAGCCGGTAAACTTATGCATGTGGCATTAGACCTCACCACAAGATAGCAACGCACCATTAACATCTTTGGTGTCTATAGGCGATGGTTGACTCTTTCCATCAGGACACCCATCTGCTTGTTTGCTATCTTATGATATAAAAAAAAATGCTATTCACGGCAGCAAAGTGGTTACATAAAATCATTTTTTTAGGGTAATGTAAAGGAGGGCAGTGGCGTAGCGTGGACTAATATATACGTGTGCAAAGTCGCATCGACGAGGCCCCTTTCCGTTCGTTCCCAAAAGCTACCCAGAAACACGCGCCAAGTTTGAAATAAGCGAAAAGCTATCGTGACTTTATAACGCGTTAACTTAGGATCTAGGAGTTATTTTGTTTGTATTTCAGATACGGAAGAGAGGCCAATATTTTTCAGGCTTTTGTTTAATTTAAAATTAAACAAAGATTTTAAATCAGGTAGTGCGAGGACCATTTAGGTGCGAGGCCGTGAGCGAAGGCCCACTTCGCCCACGCCTAGCTACACCACTGAAGGAGGGATGTTAATTTTTCTTTCTCGTATACCCCGTAGTGTAGGGTAGTGTTGGATAGGTTTTTAACTTGTCAGCCCCCAAGAAAAATCCTTATAAAACTTCGTTATACTTATGTAGTAGTTTTAGTAGTGGAAGGTTGAAAACCAAATGGGAATAAATAATAATCTATACATATAATAAAATCGTAGGAAAGTCAAAACTGTACATTGAATATTTTTTTAAAAGAATACTTGGGGCGTGATCTACAATCGAAATTGAAGCCAAAAATATAGTTTTTAGAATTTTTGTCTGTTTGTCTGTATGTATGTCCGGGGTAAACTCAAAAAGTACTCCATGGATTTACTTCAAATTTTGCATGAATATTACTAACAGGTCGGGTCAACATATAGGCTACATATTATCACGCTATCACCTACGGGGGAGGAGCTGTGCGGAGTAAACGAAGTCCGCGCGGACGAAGTCGTGGGCAACAGCTAGTAAATAAATATTCACAGGACAAATTACACTTACTGATCCAACACCAAAGTAAGCAAATATTTGCTTGTGTTATGGGTGTTAGTCAACGATACTAATACATAAAAACACATATATAAATACCAGAATATATATAATAAACACCCAAACCCGGAAATACAAACATTTATGCTCATCACACAAATGCTTGTCCCCGTCGGGGATCGAACCCGAACCCCGTTGATTGCGTAGTCAGGGTCGCTAACCACTCGACCAACGGGGCGGGGGCAGGGCGGAATGCGATACTTAAGCGTCATGTGGGTGCCAACTGAATTCCAACGAAAATCGGTACGGCGCTTAAGCGTCGCACTGGGTGTTGAATGTTGATGGATTAAAAAATATTGTAGATTTGTGAAAACAATTTTTCGTTTAAGGGATTAGTTTTTGAAAAATTAAGCTTTAAAGTGCTAATTTTTGTTACAGTTAAGTGTTTCCCTCTCTGCTGGCTAAACGGTTGTTTTTTAGGGTGGGAAATATTCACAGTAGTAGTAAATATAACGAAATTAAAAGTAAAGCTATTACGACTTAGAAGCCTTTACAGCAATAATCGGACAACTTATAAAATGTACTTGGATAAGTTTTTGTAGGAGATGAACCTATGGGGTAAATAAATCTGTCATTGAGGTTAAATGTTTATATTATAAAACAAAAAGCCTCTTCTTAGTCCGCATTATTGTGATGGGCAACTTCAGAACCTAATATTGCGCGTGACCCGACACGCACTTAACCAATTTATTTTATTACTTTACTCATTTTATTACTTGCAGCGTGCAGCCCACTAGATTGTAAAAGTTTTTGGTAAATCCCGCGGGAACAACTTATTTTTCCAAGATAAAAAGTAGTCTATTTTCTATTCCAGGTCATCATTTACGTATGTGCCAAATTTCATCCAAATCCGTTTAGTAGTTTTGGCGTAATTAAGTAAAAAACATTCATCAATCCAAACATCCGAACTTTCGCATTTATAATCTACTCGTACCTAGGTACCTATATAAATATAAAAATCAATCCCTATTTTCCGTGCTCACATCACGCGTGGATGGCCAGACCGATTTCGCTAAATATTTTTTGTTATGTTTACAATTGTCAGGAGAAGGTTCTTATAAAAGAAAATATTAAGAAAATTGCGCGCAAAATTTGAAATTTTAAGAATACTGAACCACCATAGAAGATGCCCTTTCGGCTGCTTGGAAGGACAATCCCGTATACTTATATAAATTACGTGTCACGTTGTTTGTCCGCTACGGATACTTAATATGTATGGCAAAACAATGTTTGCCGAGTCAGCTAGTTTTTATATAGATATAGGTGAAGAGGAAAGTAAAGATAACATATAAAATTTAACGTCCGAGAACAGTCATTTCAACAATTAACTAATGAGTTTCTATATTAATAATACATTTATTTAAATGATAGCGTCACTTTAAAATACTTATATGATAAAAATACAATTAAATCATTTTATATAAATGTATTGTAACTTAATAGTACGTCATATCAGAATTGTTTGTTAATAAGTGACCATGATATTGCAGGTGAGGTATATAATTTGAATATTTTAATTTAGGGTTGCGCAAACTAATTCACGTTAGTAATAATAATAATAATTAGTGATTGCTTATGGTCGAAATTCTACCATACACTAAACAAAATATCTTAAGTTTTACAACTAATTTTAGCCTTAAATAGTAAATAACTATACATGTTTATATAATATTATCATGTACGTCACATGAATGTAGTGTGTAATGTTTATTTAAATTAATCTAATGTATTTCTAGTGCACATTATTTAAATATGAAGTTTCAGAACTCCTCCACAATGTAAACTTTAATTGTGCAAAATTATATCGTCCACCAGTGACGCATTTTTTTAAAAAAGGGTCTAAACCCAGTAAAAACATTTACGTAAAATTTACGTCAGAATGACATCATGACATGTCGTGATTTACGTAAGATGTAAGTTTTATTTATCCGAAAATTAACACGTTTCCCAGTGGTTTCAGGACGTACAGCGCCACCCATTTTCTAGAGAATCGACACGCGTCGAAATACCTCGCCTTAAAAGAAAACTTTTTGTGACCGAGTACTCCGCGCATACCCAGTGTCATAATCCTGTGCACGCCGTATATCTTGTATATCTAGTCATTGGGTGTCTTTAGTAGATTCAACATCTAAGTAAGATTGATAGAATTTTAATCTAAGATTTTGCCAACACTTTATAGATACTTAAAATAACGAAAAAGAAATTAGCTTTAAACTATTCTTTTGTACAAAAACGGAGAGAAATTTTTATTTGATAAGTACTTACAATAAAAATTAAGAAGTCAATCAAATTACATTTTCAATATTTTTATATGATTATTTCTAGTGACATACATAATTTAATTAATTAAGAAAACGTAGAAACTATTCTATTTTATCTAATACTAGCTGTTGCCAACGACTTCTTCCGCGCGGAGTTCGCACTGCCCCTTCCCCGTAGGTGATAGCGTGATAATATGTAGCCTATATGTTGACCCGACCTATTAGTAATATTCATACAAAATTTGAAGTAAATCCATGCAGTACTTTTTGAGTTTACCCCGGACATACATACAGACAAACAGACAAAAATTCTAAAAACTATATAGTACACATATATTTGCGGATGTCACGTAAATTTTATTCAAAATGAAAATAAGAGGTGGTAAGTATAATGAAGTGAATGATGCAATTTCAAAAGTAGTACATCAACAATGTTAAATTCTCATTGCCTCATGTAAGGCACGTAAATAGCAATGTAAAGCTGAATGGAAATAATCTGAGTCTACTACGTACCACGTTTACTACGTGATAGAGTTCTGCATTCTCTCACCTGGGTCTGGTTCCACCACCTTACCTATTCCTGCAGCAATAGCCTCAGTGCTTATTAGTTATTACCGTCGTGTTCCGGTTTGAACGGTAAGGTATCCAGTAAACCTATGTACTAACACTAGAATTAACCGACTTTCCCCATGTTGGTTCCGGGCTCCTTTGAAGAATAGACCAACTGCCGTTCTGCCACGCAGGTCGTAAAAGGCGACCGATTGTCTATGCGAGTCACTACCATCGTGGTTACTAGGTGGTAGAGTTCTGGATAGTCTCGTCCGGGTCTGGTACCACCACTTTGCCTATTCCTGCCGCAATAGCGTCAGGGCTTGTCGTTTTCGTGTTCCAGTTTGGAGAGTAGGGTAGCCGGTAAACTCATGCATGTGGCATTAAACCTCGCCACAAGACAGCAACGCACTATTAACATCTTTAGTGTCTATAGACGATGGTTGACTCTTTCCATCAGGAGACCCATCTGTTTGTTTGCTATCCTATAACCAGGGCCGGATTTAAACTCAATGCCGCTCCTGGCCACCGGAAAAAAGTCCGCCCTATTACTAGAATTTTACTTAAGGGGGGAAATACGTATAGAAAGACGTTTTCATGCTGATTTTTTATTAATTTTTTAAGGTATGGAAACTAATGTTATATATTGAAACTATCAGGTTATTTCATACATATATTTACATATATCATTTTGATAATATCTTAAAAAGCACCCCACGCTTTTTTTAAATAAAATATTTTTTTTTATTTATTATTAGTTTATATTTATTGAAATTTTTAACACTATTCTTAATTTAAATTTATTAAAATTTATTTTCTATTTTTTAGTTTGATTTTCTATAAAAAGTGTGTTTTGAGTTTTTTTTAACTATTATTTATTTTTTACTTTTTAGTTTGGTTTATTTATAAAAGCGTGATTTTTTAGTTTTTTTAAACTATTATTTGTTTTGTAGAATTAAAATTCTCCTTAGCATTCGAAAATTTCTCAATATTAGAGAAATCGGCTAAAGATAATTATTGGAAATTAAAATTAACATCAAGTCCTGTCTTATCGACTGTAGAGAAAAATTATAAAAAATTAAAATTAAGTTTCTTACCTTATCGACTATAGATGAAAATTATATAAATTAACAAAAATCATATTTTGCAAATTGCAAAATGGAATAATTTTTTTCAAATTAGTGTATTGTCATCGGTCCTCGATAAATATGCAAAGTTTGAACGAAATCTGGCCGTTTAAAGTAGGTCAAAATCGCGCCCAAAGAAGTCGGTTACAAACATACAAACATACAAACATACAAACATACAAACATACAAACATACAAACATACAAACATACAAACATACAAACATACAAACATACAAACATACAAACATACAAACATACAAACATACAAACGTACAAACATACAAACGTACAAACATACAAACATACAAACATACAAACATGCAAACATACAAACATACATACAAGTGAATCTAATAAAAAGCGTGTAAAAATATACGATTTTTCGTTTAAATTAAAATTAATTGGTGAAATCGATAAATTATGACATTTTTTTTTAATTGATTGATTGCTAACGTTGATGCTTTAAGAAATGCAAAAAATAATTCCAAAATTTTTTCAATTTTTCAAAAATAAATACTAATTAAATTTCTTTAATTCCAGAAAATAAAAAATCGATTATTATTTGAAATCTCCAAGGAAACAAACTGATTAAATCATTTTGATTATTAATTTTTTTAAAAAAAGGTGCCATAATTATAATTCAAAAATAATGAATGAATTGAATTTTTTGAATTATCAATTAAACAAAAAATTATAAATTAATAAAATTAATTAATTATGTTGGGGAATCTCGATAAGATTTAAAAAAAATTTATTACTTTCAAAATTTTGCCGCCCTAAGACATTTGCCGCCTGGACACTTGCCCCGACTGCCCCTAGTGTAAATCCACCGCTGCCTATAATATAAAAAATGGCTAAAAAGTAAAAAGGCATGTTTTCTTAATTTTTCGGTACGCCGTCCCTTACACGATACATGTGATAATTTTAATTTCTTACAGGTGTCAATTTTGCTGCTAATTAATTTAAAAACAACCCTTGGTTACACATTGAAAACAAGTTCGGTAAGTATTTTTAACCGACGACAAAAAGTTTATCAGTTTGATATATATGCATAGGCGTATATAGAAACGGAACTGGGAGAGCCAGGTTCTTTTCTCGTATCGGGCAATTCGAAAATGTGTTTTTAAATTTTCTGATAAAGGTACCCCGTGTTCCTCGGCTCCTTTGAAGAATAGGCCAACTGTCGTTCTGCCAGGCAGGTCGTAAGAAGCAAGCGATTGGCTATAGGAGTCACTACCATCGAGGCTACTAGGTGGTAGAGTTCTGCATTGTCTCGCCTGTGTTTCGCCTCGCCTCGTTTATACCATATAGTATAACCACGGTAATGTTATCTACCAGTATTTTGACTTGGCCCTGTCCTTGAAGTAAATACCTACAATCAGCCGCGCCGTGCTATACGTAAAATGCGATAGGGCTGCCCGCCTTCAATGTTTGAACTACATTTGCCTGTACTGTCACATCGGGCGTTCGTCACTGGGGCGCAATCCTCAATCTGTTGTGTATCGACTATCGAGTGCATGCCGAACTCCAAGCGCGTAGGTATAACTCGCGTCCCAACCGTTTGTATGAAGATAGAATACTGGTAGATAACATTACCGCAATATCGCTAATAAAAAACATAAGACATCGATTTTTTCTAAAGTGAAACATCAAAGTTTATAAACGATACATCGATTTTGACTGTTTTCGATGTGTTTAATTATATTTATACTTAATTTCTATGATATCCGTGATTGTGTGTGATCCGTGATCCGTGAACAGTAAACAACCAATAAAAAAATGGCCGACCGATGCAAGCGAACAAAGCGGCTGCTTCGTGTTGCGCACATTATTAGTATTGCAGAGCGAACGAGACGCTATATAGAAAAATCTACGCTTGTGACTGAGAGAAATATATCTTTATGTGTGTAGCTGTTGATCACGTACGGGGTGAAACATGTAGCTATGATAAAATATAAAACATCGCTGATTTCAATATCGATGTTAGAACATCGATGTTCATGAACGATATATCGATGTTTAAAATTTTTTTTGTGTCGTTTGCATCCCTACCAGTGAAGCTGTATTGTAATTTGGTGCAGATCTGATGCAGTGTTTTGGACACATTAATGGAAAATCGATTGCTGCAGTTTTTAGCGTTAAAAATAATGTAATTCTAGACTGACGATGGTATCTACAAGCTTAAAGAGTCTCCTCAAAATGGGCTCGAGTTCCAGTCTCCCGATAACCATGGAGCTATACTACGCGATATTGTCTATATACGGCTGATAGAAAAATCAAATTCGGTAAGTGTAAAGTATTACCTGTAGTATTACACCAATTGAAAATTTAAAACAAATGATTTTCAATTCCTGGAATTATCCTGTATAAGTATTTAATAACACAAAATATAATAATATAAAACATTGTACAAATATGTATGAAAGGTAGGTAGGTACTTAAATTTTGACTGAATTTTCCAATAAAATCGTGTAGTGTGGCACAAAGAAGTTCGCTGTTAGAGTGTTAGTACATCGTGCAGTGACCATACTTTTTGAATATTACGTAGGTCACACTATAAGTTTTGCGTAACTTAAAAAAACAACATGTTATAACCAAAATATTATGTTTATTGCTTTTCAAAATAATCTCCTTTACATTTTAAACATTTTTTCATGCGACCGAACCATTTTTTAAAACAGGAGGACCATAGATCTGAAGGCATGTTTTCTACATGCTGATTGAACGCTATCACTGCCTCTTCGGAGTTGGTAAAAGTAAAACCTCTCATCAAATCTTTGATTTTGGAGAAAATACAGAAATCACAGGGTACTAGGTCGGGGCTATGCGCAGAATGAGTGACGAGATGTACTTTTTCGGAAGCTAAAAATGACTTTGTTTTGTTGGCCGTGTGTGAAGAAGCGTTATCATGGTGTAGGAGAATACGGCTTTTGGGTCGTCTTTCGCGAACTTTTTCTAATACCCTGGGTAAACAAATGATAGAATACCACTCGGCATTAACACTCTTTTGATCTTCAAGTAGAATTATACAGATGGGACCCGTAGCTGAGAAAAAAAAACGCGATCATTTTTTACGAACGTTTTTCGCCTGTCTCACTTTTGTTGGCCTGTTCTCATTTTCAAACACCCATTCACAAGATTGCTGTTTTTTTTTTGGGTTCAAAACAATAAATTCACGTTTCGTCTCCTGTGACAATGTCATAAACAGCATTAGAATGTCCGTGGTCGTACTTCAATAGCATCTGTGAGCACCATTCCACGCGAGCCCGCTTCTGCTCCGCTGTCAGTTCATGAGGGATCCAACGACAACAAAGTTTCCGAATTTTTAATTCTTCGTGTTAAATTTTCTCAATTTGGCTCATACCAATCCCCAATAGTCCTCGAATTGTCTCATAGGTAATCCGGGGGTTTTCTTCAATTAACTGCTAACAGTAGCCACATTATTTTCGTTGACGGCAGTTGAAGGCCGCCCTTCACGAAATTCGTCATGTAAAGAAACGCGACCTCTCTCAAATTCAGCACACCATCGCCTCACGGTGCTTAAACAAGGTGCTTCTCTCCCAAAAGCATTTTGAAGACGAGCGGCACAGTCTCTAAAATCTTTTCGACTTAATTCCATTTTCGTTGCGCACGTAGAACTTTGATGTGTGATAAAAATACAACTGATAAATAATTTCCAGCCAATTGTTTTTTTTTAACTAAGAAGGTTGCGATGTTTTAACAATATAACATTCGAAATTCAAATAGTTCCGATTAGCTAGAAGTGCAAAACTTTTAGTGTGCCCCATGTATAAGAAAAAAATGAAATAAAATAATATATATATATATATATATATATATATATATATATATATATATATATATATATATATATATATATATATATATATATATATCTTTTTTTTTCAGAATATAGCTGGCGGTTCTTCAGACGACAGTCTTGGCCCAGGAGATGACAGCGATGAAATTGAGGGAAATGCCGAAGTGTGTATTTTAGCATTTAAATATTATTTTTTAGATTCAAAGGAACACAAAGCGACCAAAGCAAGCCCTAATAATTAAGCCCTAATATTCTCCCATATTCCGTAAAAATTAGTTGAACATATATTTTTTCAAAACAAATATAACAAATATATACTTACCGCCTCGTCGGTCGAGTGGTTAGCGACCCTGACTACGCAATCGACGGGGTGCGGGTTCGATCTCTGACGGGGACAAGCATATGTGTTTGTATTTCCGGATTTGGGTGTTTATTAAATATATTTTAGTATTTATTTATGTATTTCTATGTATTAGTATCGTTGACTAACACCCATAACACAAGCAAATAATTTAAGCAAATTATTTGCTTGTGTTATTTTGGGGTTAGATCAGTAAGTGTAATTTGTCCCTTGAATATTTACTAATTTATTATATTATTTTTTATTTTATTTTACTTCATAAAATAGCAAATAAACAGATTAATCTTCTGATGATAAGAGGAAACCATCGCCTACAGACACCAACGATGTTAATGTGCGTTGCTATCCTTGTGGCGGGGTCTTAATAATAATAACTCTTTAATTCAGATAGTAATCCATAATTTGTATTAATATATTTAATACTAGCTGACCCGGCAAACATTGTTCTGCCTTTTTAACTACTCTTATTTTTTTTCTATATTTTCGTACCTTTTAAACCTTCCCTGGACTTCAACAATTAATTCAAAACCAAAATTAGCCAAATCGGTTCAGGCTATCTCGAGTTTTAGCGAGACTAACGAACAGCGATTGATTTTTATATATATATAGACTAGCTGTTGCCCACGACTTCGTCCGCGGCCCACGACTTCGTCCGCGCGGCCTTCCCATCCCACCTCCCCCGTAGGTGATAGCGTGATAATATGCAGCCTATATGTTGACCCGACCTATTAGTAATATTCATGCAAAATTTGAAGTTAATCCATGCAGTACTTTTTGAGTTTACCCCGGACATATATACAAACAAACAGACAAAAATTCTAAAAACTATATTTTTGGCTTCGATATCGATTGTAGATCACGCCCCAAGTATTCTTTTAAAAAAATATTCAATGTACAGTTTTGACTTTCCTACGATTTTATTATATGTATAGATAATATGAAGACTTACTGGCAATGTACTTACTAGTAATACACTTTTTTTATAATTTCATCCGATTATTTTCCTGTGGCATCACTTGTCCAAAAGTGTTGCAAGGGATATGGCGATTGTACCATTTTTTTTTAAAGTATGGTCATATGAAAAGAAATATAACCTTTTAATACTCTCCGATAGTCTTATTATTAGACAAGATAATGCTGCTGCCTGATAATGCTGATTATAATCTATACATATAATAAAATCGTAGGAAAGTCAAAACTGTACATTGAATATTTTTTTAAAAGAATACTTGGGGCGTGAATAATATCGAAGCCAAAAATATAGTTTTTAGAATTTTTGTCTGTTCGTCTGTATGTAGGTATGTCCGGGGTAAACTCAAAAAGCACTTCATGGATTTACTTCAAATTTTGCATGAATATTACTAATAGGTCAGGTCAACATATAGGCTACATATTATCACGCTATCACGGGGGAGGAGCTGTGCGGGGTAAACGAAGTCCGCGCGGACGAAGTTGCGGGCAACAGCTAGTATACATATATACATTGAGGCTGTTCCTAGAACAACCTTCATTGCTGCAGTCGGTGTAGTACTAATCGCGTCTATGTAACGCAAGGGTGGATCTAGCGTTTGGGTCAGGGGGGATTCACATATTTGCGGTTCAGTCAGGATAGACTCTAATCCTTATTTTTTTTATATCATAAGATAGCAAACAAGCAGATGGGTCTCCTGATGGAAAGAGTAAACCACCGCCTATAGACACCAAAGATGTTAATGGTGCGTTGCTATCTTGTGGCGAGGTCTAATGCCACGTACATAAGTTTACCGGCTACCTTACCTTCCAAACTGGAACACGACAGTGACTAGCACTGACGCTATTGCGGCAGGAATAGGTAAGGCGGTGGTACCAGACCCGGTCGAGCCGATGCAGAACTCTACCACCTAGTAGTCGAGATGGTAGTGACGCGCGTAGCCACTCGGTCGCCTTTTACGACCTGCCTGGCTGAACAGCAGTTGGCCTATTCTTCAAAGGAGCCCGGAACCAACACGGGGAAAATCAATATTTGTTTGCAATAATAAATACATACCTGTAATCACAGCCTGGGGGGAGGGGCGGTTATGACCCCCAAAATCCTCTGCTGGATCCGCCCTTGATGTAACGTCTAAGTCGTACAGTGGTAACGTTCCAAACCAGCACCCCAATTCACGTAATTGACTCAATGCGTTTAGGACTTTCACACACACAAACACGATAGAACATCAAGACATGCTACGACGCGGCATAATATTGTTACGAATAATCTAGAAACGTGTAGTGTTGGAGCGCTGTAGAGATCTAGAAATAAAAGAAAGAGATAGCTACTCCTATTGAGAAACAAATAGTTGACCCGGGCTATGCCATAATTGTATTTGTGGGATATGGCATAAGGTTGAAAGTAGCGTGTACTAGGATTTATGACTGATAACATGTTTACGATAAGAAGTGATTCATTGTTTCCCGATACTTTTAGATTTTTCTGGATCCAGGTAGAACTTTACCCTGGCTATAAATAGAGATATGTTGACAAATACCAGGCAGTTTTTATGAAGCGATCAAGAGCGATACTTTAAGTGATCAGTGCGAAGCGAGAAGTGTTTTAGTGTGTAGTCAGAGATAGTACAGTGAGTGAGTAGTGTGTAGTGTATTTCAGTATTACATTTTGTTGTCTTGTGTATTGTGTGTATCGTAAATACACGGATTTAATATAAGTGGTGTTTTCTTACAATTACGAACCCGAGTACGTAACAATATGTAAAAAAATATGTATGAGTCTTAAACGCTTCGACTCGTTTGCCATTTGATTACGTGAATTAGGCCCCAGAACACGACGGCGACAAGCATCGGTGTTTTTGCAGCAACCGACGACGATCAACGCTTTGATGCTTATCCGTTTTGGTCCGAGTTCCTTTGAAGAATAGACCATCTGCCGTTCTGCCAGGCAGGTCGTGAAAGGTGACCGATTGGCTATACGTGTCATTACCATCATGACTACTGGGTGGTAGAGTTTCTGCAACGTTCGCCCGGGTATTTGGTACCACCGCCTTACCTATTCCTGCTACAATAGCGTTAGTGCTAGTCACTGTCGTGTTCCGGGTTGGAGAGTAAAGTAGATTTGTATTAGTATTTGTAGACTTATCCATGTAGCATTGCCATCCTGCCACACGGGTAGCAATGCACCATTAACATCTTTGGTATCTATAGGCGACAGTTTCTCATTCCATCATGGGAGCCATCTGCTTGTTGGCTAATAAAGAATAGGTAAGGTAGGGGTACCAAACCCGTTTGAGACATTGCAGAACTCACCACCTACTTAGGGAGCACAATGTAAGTGATATATATCTACTGTATGGTTCTGTTTACAACCCCCCCCCTCCCACCCCTCAAGTACCTTCTAGGAAAGCACATTCCAGCTCAGGCCGCATCTTAGCTTACCATCAGGCGACATCGTGGTCAAGCGCTTCCCTATCGATATTAAAAAAAGCCTTCTATCACCTTTTACAAAATGCCTAATAGTAAGGCAAGAAAAGGCCCAGATCGACACGGAAAATTGCAAGAGCTTTTTAATTTTTGTACAAACTTTTAAATCATAACGAGGAGGTAGAGTTCTGTATTGTCTCACCCGGGTCTGGTACCACCGCCTTACCTATTCCTGCCGCAATAGCGTCAGTACTAGTCACTGCCGTGTTCCGGTGTGGAGGGTAAGGTAGCCGGTAAACTAATGCATTTGGCATTAGACCTCGCCACAATATAGCAACGCATTAACATCTTAGGTGTCTATAGACGATGGTTGACTTTTTTCCTCAGGAGACCCATCTGCTTGTTTGCTACTTTAATATGTAAAAAATGTTTTCGAATTAATACTTCTGTATACATATTTTACAGGTTGGATGCAGGCCAGAAAATTCTGCGGAAAGCGATGACGTAAGTACAAACATATATTTTATGCCCGTTCTCTTGCAGCTTAGGCTGAATGGAACGGCAAATACGTTGCTGAATTCACTGATTTTATAACTAGCGAGTAAGGCCGTGATTCTAATAGCTAACTTTAGCTGAAATGGCAAAACGAAGGCGAAACAAAACTACTCATTTCAATGAAAAGATGCAGGAACAAAGATGAAGTGAAAGTAGTAAATGTGAACAAAGAAGGCATAACTATATTATATTGTCAAATTTGCAACGGAATCATGATATAAAAACTTTGAAAAAAGAAATGTTTACAGTACGCAGTTTCCATTAGGTTTAATTGGTTCCTATTAATGAATAAATTGATACATTAATGCCTTATATTAGATAGAATAAAAATTAATGCATTTAATTTTAATTCCATTT
Organism: Apodemia mormo; assembly: GCA_036924255.1. Classification (NCBI taxonomy): domain Eukaryota; kingdom Metazoa; phylum Arthropoda; class Insecta; order Lepidoptera; family Riodinidae; genus Apodemia; species Apodemia mormo. The sequence goes on from JAUPFN010000030.1 coordinate 3,997,476, forward strand.
AATAGTTGTTTATTTATAACTGGTTTTGAAATTTTGAAATCGCATTATTTTCTTCGGCATGCTTACCTTTGTTTGTTTGTTGTCTTTTTACTTTGAATACAAGTGAAGTATTATTCTCACACAGTAAGTTTCCATGCTTTATCCCTACGTAACGAAGGAAGTCATTATGTATATGAGACACAAAAGAGGGCTTAAAATAGAACACTGTGGTATCACAAGACTACATTATAATGTTAGCACATCTATTGATTTATTTTCACTAGTATTAACTTTTTGAACTATTTCATGTAAGTAAACAAGAAGTTAGTAAAATAAAAAAATCTGATGTATCTTTCTGATTAAGATATTATGATCCACGCAATCAAATGCCTTAGACAAATGACAGAATACAATATCATCTCTACCGAACTTTTTGCTTCCTTTGTTTTTGTTATAACCAAAATTTTGAAAGTTGTTTTGTAGTTGTATAATGTTTTGAATAAAAATATGTCAAGCCAAACGCAATAGACCTCCTACTGCCATTCTATCAGACAGGTCGCAAAAGGTGACCGATTGTTTGTGCAAGTCACTACTATCGTGGTTACTAGGTGGTAGAGTTTTGGATTGTCTCGCCCGGGTTTGGTACCACCGCCATACTATTCATATTCCTGTCGCAATAGCGTCAGTGCTTGTCACTGTCGTATTCCGGTTTGGAGGGTAGCCGGTAAACTTATGCATGTGGCATTAGACCTCGCCATAAGATAGCAACGCACCAATAACATTGACGCGCGTCTATTTGAAATGAGCGCATAATTTAAAATTGTGCGCTCATTTTTGAAGGACGTTTTTGTGACACTGTGTATCTTGGGTTTTTTATATCAATGGTTCTGAATTTTAAGGCTTCGTGAGTATAAACTATCAGGATCATCGGAAGCTTTCAATTCTTTTTAATTTATTAGTCTTCGATCTTTTTGTAAAAAATAAAAAATAAATTATTTAAATAAACTTTACTTACTTTTAACATTCGTTATTTTTTAGGGTTCCATACCTAAAAGGTAAAACGGGACTCTATTACTAAGCCTCCGCTGTTTGTCTGTCCGTCTGTCTGTTTGTCACTAGACTGTATCTTATAAACCGTGACAGCTAGAAAGCTGAAATTTTCACAAATTATGTAGTTCCGTTGCCGCTATAGGTAACAATAAATACTAAAAATAAAAAAATAAAAAAATTAATACAGACTTTATTTATTATTTGACCACCCAACCGGTCGATTGGTTAGCGAACCTAATCACGAATCGAAGGGGCTCGGGTTCTATTCCCCACAGGGACAAACATTTGTGTGATGAGCACATATATTTGTATTTCTGGGTTTGGGTGTTAATTATTACGTAAAAGTATTTATATACTAGCTCAGCGTGCAGCCCGCTGCATTATAAGTTTTTGGTGAATCCCGCGGGATCACCTAATTTTTCCTGGATAAAAAATAGCCTATATGCTATTCCAGATCTACAACTACCTGTGTAAATTTCATTCAAATCCGTTCAGTAGTTTTTGCGTGATTGAGTAACAATCATCCAACCAAACATCCATTCAAACATCCAAACTTTCGTATTTATAATATTAATAATAAATAATATAATAATATAGAATAATATAGATTAATATAGATGTATTAGTGTCGTTGTCTAACACCTAGAACACAAGCAAATAATTTGCTTACGTTGGGGCAAAGAATTAAAACGTTATCAGATAACAGAACTTATTTTACGATACTTAATGTTATTATAGTAGCGATACCTCAGTAACAAAACTATTTTTAAACACTGTATGTATCGCTATTCAAATAACAGAACAAAATTGTTAACGCTAAATAACGTAATAATATGTATGCGCGTTTCATTCTGTTTCGTGATTGGTTCGCCGCATTTCATTGTGTTTCGTAATTGATTCGGCAACTAGAGCTAGAAGACAACGTCATAACACCATATCAATGACGTTAATTCGTAGTGTATAACAGAAAGGGTAATAAATATTAAGAATACGTAATTAAACAGTAACAAATTCTGTATCAGTTTTGGATAACGCTACGCTTGAAAATAACGTTATTTCATGCCGCGAGCAATAACGTTACCACATAATAACGATATTTAAATCCTTGCTTTGGGGTTAGTTCAATTCATGTAATTTGTCCACCAATATTATTATTATTATTATTATTATGATTTATTTTACACTTCACTTATCTTGGATAAGTAAAGTACGGAACTTTCAAAATGGTATTATTTAATCATTAATCACTAATTGTTTCAGAATCATAATGAAATCGAAAATACGGATGACAGCTGCCAAACATGTTGTTCCTGCAATGATCAGGTAGGTTAAAAAACAATTCTTCACTACGGAGGATTAAGGTTAATAAAAAATATCACATCATACATGTTCGACTTCACATTGTGGTTACACTCAGACCAACAAGTGTTAGTCTGAGATGGTAAATTAGTAAAAAATTAAAATAGCGTGGTCCTAAAATCAGTAAAAATGGTGGTGGTGTCAAAACATCTTCTGGTTCATGTCTCCAGTCCGTGATGAATACCGAAATTGAACAGTTTAATTTTTCTGCAATAACTTGTAACGATGTTAAAAAGGTAATGGCATCTATCGGTTCCAAAGCAAATGGCTTTGATTAAGTCTAGAGAGGTGTGGTTATCAATATTGTTGACTTTATTTTACCACCGTTAACTCAGATAATTGCTTCTCCATTATCCTCTACTACCTCCGCCCACAAGTGTGTTATGTAAACCAAAAAATCACCAGCTGAATATCTGCGACGAAATCCGTAGTAACGGTCACTAATCAGCTGATGCTGCTCTAGATTGATCCTGATTGTTTGAGTACTTATGATGATAATATTTTTATAAAGTTCCTCCAAAATAGGTGATCATGTTTTTGAGTTTTACGAATTAAATAATTTTGTCTCCATACCCTTTACGCTTTTCTTTATAAAATAATCCACTTTTAACGCAAGAGTGAGTAGTAAGGTAAATAACCTCTTGCCATATTACGTTAAAAGTGGATTATTTTATGCAGAAAGGAATAAAGCGTGATAAGACAATTTTATTCATAACAATCCAAGAGTTTTAATCCTTTAAATCACATTCTTTTATGGCTGGATATCTTTGATTAGATGTACTGAACGCTGTGTTGAAATATAATTACTTATTTTGAAAGGACCTTGTATGTTAACTGTGTATATTTTTCAGTATACTGCCAGCTATGGCGCTTTTGCTACTACTAGCTGTGGAAAAAATTTGAAATGTGGTTGTGTAAGTAAGAAACTCTTGATACTTAGTATAAATACCAAATTTATTAAATTACTAGCTGTGCATGCGACTTCCTTCGCGTAATTGATTGATTGATAATCAGGTAATTGATCATCACAGGGACAACGGGGTCAACAGCAATCATTTTGTGAATTTTCATTGACATCATTATTCTGCAAAAAATAATTGTTCCGATCATGCTAGTTAGAGTGAATTATCTTAATGAGTATGGCTAGGTTTATCATAATTTAACAGTTTGTTGACTGTTGAGTAGCGTTTTTATTAATTTATGTCATAAGATATCAAACAAGCAAATGGCTTACCTGATGGAAAGAAAAACTATCGCCTATAGACACCAAATATATTAATGGTGAATTGCTATCCGTGTGGTGGGATGGAATACCACATGCAAAAGTCTACCGGCTACCTTCCCCTCCAAACTGGAACACGACAATGACAAGCATTGACGCTATTGCGGCAGGAATAGGTAAAGCAGTGATACCTACCAAATACCCGGGTGAGTAGTTGCAGAACTCTACCACCTAGTAATCACGACGGTAGTGAATCGTGTAGTCAAATAGTCGCCTTTTACGACTTACCTGGCAGAAGTTGGTCTATTCTTCAAAGGAGCCCGGACCAACACTTAATGTTAAGTGATTACCACCGCCGATAGACAACTACTCAAGGGGTCTTGCAGTTGCATAGGCAGCCTTTTAAGAATGAGTAAACTCTTCTCTTGAAGGTCTATAAGTCGTATCTGTTTGGATTGGCCACAGGCAACTAGCGGTTGCCTGTGGCCGAAATTCGATCATAAATTAAATAATAAAATCCCTTTTAAGTTTGACAATCGAATTTAGCAGTAAAGAAAATGTTAGACACGTGTTTATATATAAGGTCCTTCCAAAATTGCTGAACATAGCAATTTTAACACAGCGTTCGGTACGTTTAACCAAAGTTACCCAACCACAAAATAATATGATTTAAGGGATTAAAACTTTTTGATTATTACAAACAAAATAATTTTGTCTCAACGCTTTTATTCCTTTCTGCATAAAATAATCCACATTTAACGTAATATAGCAAGACATTATTTACCTTACTACTCACTCTTACGTTAAAAATGGATTATTTTAGTGCCATATTTTATAATTCATGTGACATATATCATCATATATGTCACATGAACTTAGTGTAATGTTCATTTTTATTAATATCATGTATTTCAAGTGCGTATTATTTAAAACATTACGTTTTTGCAGTGCTTCGCAATGTAAATTTATACTGTGCCAAATTTTATGCTCCACCGTTCGCGCAATTGTCTTAAAAAGGGTACAAAGTTTTTCCTTCATGTATTAATATATGAAAAACTAGCTGCAACACGGTGTCCGCTGCATCATTAAAGTTTTAGATGAATCCCGCAAGAATAACTGATTTTTCCAGGATAAAAAACATATTCCATGTCATCATCTACCAGCGTATCAAATTTTATCCAAAACCGTTCAATAGTTTTGGCGTGATTGAGTAACAAACATCAATCTATCCATCCAACCAACCAAACATCCAAACTTTCGCATTTATAATATTAATTATAAATGCGAAATTAGGATATATATCATAAGGAAAAATGTACATCGTACATGTTCAACTTCACACTATAGTACATTAACAGTAGGAACGGGAGTTATAGCTACTTTTATTTCACTATCACGTCATGAAGTTATTTGTTTTTAGTCAAGTTATATCACGCGTGATAAATCACGGCCATTATATTTTATTAGTGACGATTATTGTCACAGTAGATGTATTTTATTCCATATGTTACATGTCGCAATGATAATGACGATAAAGTTATTTATACGATTACAATTTATAAGTGATTAGTTAAGTGAAATAGCGGGGTCACTCGAATGTTATTGCTTTGTCTCTTTCGCACGATAGAATTCTGCGAATTATTAGCTTAAGTAGTAGCTCGGCCCGCGTGAAATTAAATCACGTTATACAGTGTGTAAAGAAAACCCCGTCCGATCCGAAAGAGGCATATAGGTTGGTTAAAGGCATTACTGAAAAAAATAGTAAAATGACTTTATTTCTGAAAATAAAAAATATATCGTTTTTTTAATATTCGTATTTTTCTTAATTTCCCCAGAGTTAAGCAAATATTTTAAAAATGACGACACCTTGTCGCTGTTTGTTTCATTGTTTCGTTTGACGGCTTTCGCACAAACACCACGCGAAGGCGCGCTATTTGTTTTTCGGCCTTTTACAAAGAACCTTTAAACGCGCCTCAAACGCGCCGAATATCCTTTGGTAGCATCCGACTAGCGCGGCATTCTTAGATAGATAATAGAATTTACGTATTTGTAGGTGTTGTCATACTTAATGTATGAAATACCATTTCTTCACGCCCATATCCCCGAAGGGGTAGGCAGAGGTACAACAAGTGCACCCACGATTAGCCGAAGATACTTGGTCCCACAAATGTGATAGGTGGCAAGCCTATCGCCAATCGGGCACTTTCCAATCCCGGGCAACTTTTGTGTTTCGACCCAGGCATCGAACCCGGGACCTCATGTAGTCAACGCCAACGCTGGACCACTAGACCACAGAGGCGACATGAAATACCATTTAAGATTATTTTTTTAAAAGGGAAAACTAATGAACTAATAATATCCATAAAATAATTACTCATATGTAACCGTATTACGGTACCAAATAACACCATTAATTATCCGATAGGGTTTTCTTTACACACTGTATATAAAACCCCGTTTTCACTTTGATTAGTGGGAGTGCAGTGTTTAATGCAGGTGCTTAGTATTAAGCAAAAAATACGTGAAAACAGCCATTGTTCAGTGCGAGTGATTAGTAACCAGCGTCTATTTACTTTTACTACGCAAACAAATTGGCTAAACGTCTACCATCGTGACTAATAGATGGTAGAGTTCCGTAATGTCTCGTCCGTGTATTCGGAACCACTGCCTTACATATTCCTGACGCAATAATGTCAATGTTTGTCATTGTAGTGTTCCAGTTTGGAGGGTAATGTAGACGGTAGACTTATGCATGTGACGTTGCCATGTGCACTAAAATTGTACAATGGTTAAACTTAAAGCCATAAAGGCATTCTCTGCCAGTCAACCAGCAAGTGGAGCAGAAAAATTTCAATAGGGGGCGCAAATAAATATTTTAAATGGAAATAGGAAACAGTATGATGGGTTAAACGGAACAAAAATATAATAATTACTAGGAAATAGAAAATGTAAATAGATACATGCAACATATTTAACATGCTTGTCGCTGTTGTGTTCCGGTTTGGAGGGTAAGGTAGCCGGTAAACTTATGTATGTGGCATTAGACCTCGCCGCAAGATAGCAACGCACCATTAACAAGTTTGGTGTCTATAGGCGGTGGTTGACTCTTTCCATCAGGAGACCCATCTGCTCGTTTGCTATCTTATGATATAAAAAAATCTGACTGAACCGAACATCTATAGACTTTCCGGTTCTTCGGTTGTCGAGATGGAGATGGATGGAAGTCGAGTGGATGGGGGACGATAGGCGCAAATGCGACCCCCGCATAACAAGTGGGTTCTTTTATTAAAACCTTAATTTGATAAAACCTCCATTGATAATAAGATTCTAGTATGATTGTGTGTGGGAAGATTTTCTTAAGATTTGCACTGTAGGAAATTTTTTAATATACTGATTGTGAGCTTGGGATTTTAAATTAAAACGTGATAAGTATGTTATTATGAAATCAAATCTAATATATAGACACTTAGAATGATTGTAAAGACAGCAGACGCAGATCCTTTCACAATAGTGTGATCTTGGTATATCAAATACTCGTATTCAAGTCAATTAAAATGTAATAGTAATGATTCAAGTATTTGTTAACTAAACGTCATTGATATAAAAAACCCTAAACGTAGTCTAAAAGACATTAGTAATATTATGCTCTTGTCTAAAGAAACAAAATTTTCAGAGCATCACATGATTTCTTGAAAATATTTACGGTTTTATAAAAATATTTCCTTCCCATTAAAATAATGCACACGTTTTATTTGATTAACTCAATTTGATGCTTTGATGATATTTTACTAAATGAAAACTAATAATGTAATTGCTTACTTTTAATCTCATATTTATATTTTTAATTACATACTTATATTTTTATAGGAACAGAAGCAACTTGAGAGAAAATTAAAGATGAACCAGAATAAAGAAAGATTAAAGGGGCTCTTTGTTCGGGAGAATATATTAGAAAATGTAAAACAAGGAAATAAGGAAACAATGAACCAATTAACATTACATAGCAACGAAGTTCAATATCATTCAAATAACTCCCCAAAAATACAAAAAAAGCAAAAATTAGAGAGACCTAACCAAAACGCCCGTAATTTTTCCGATGACCTTGTATTAATTTATAATAATCAAGATAATCATGCACTACAAGATGACGACAGTACACAAACTATCCGTAATTCTCAAGAATCTAATGAAAATTATGACTTTAATGAGACAAATTCTAAAGTAGATGAAAGTATTGAATACAGCTACGTTATCGTTTCCCGCAATGATAAAGATATTCCGTCTATTAATGAAACTGATTCAAATGAAATCCAAAATAGTAAAGTTTCGGATAATGCTAATGAAAGTAAAGAGCAAGAGAAAGAGAGACAAAAGAGAGATACATATGTTAAGGTGATTATTTTAAATGTGCAACATAAATCTCGGCAGATACGCTATTTTATTTTACATAATTTTTTATTTGCATTATAAAACTTTTTCTTCTCATTTTAGATAAAAAGTAGCCTATGTGCCAATCCTATAGCCAAGTCTGATCTGATGGATAACTAATTCTTTTGTAACTTACAGTGGAATGATTATCTATATATATAAAAAATCAATTGTTGTTCGTTAGTCTCGCTAAAACTCGAGAACGGCTGAATCGATTTGGCTAATTTTGGTTTTGAATTAATTGCCGAAGTCCAGGGAAGGTTTAAAAGGTGAGAAAATATAGTAAAAATCAAGAGTAGTTAAAAAGGCAGAACAGACAGACAGACAGAAACGTTTGCCGAGTCAGCTAGTATTATAATAAAATAAATGAACGCAATTGAAATAATCTTAATAATGCAGTTAAAGTGATATGAATATGATAATTCCTACGTTGACACTGAATTCTGCCTAGTCATTATAGGACTCAATTTTTCATCTGCAGGAGATATCTTATATTTAATATGTTTGTACCTACTTTAGTGAATTGTTTCAGGAAATGAAGATATTTAAAGACGATTCGAATAATGATAGAATAGAACAAGCTACCGAAAATATTTCAAATATACTAGAATATAACACAAAAAGCTCAACAGGTAAACAAGATTTAAATTACGAAGTGAAAATTGAAGATATAAATAGTAAATTAGTTTCTAAATCAGATATTAAAATTTTTTTTAGGAATTCCGTTTTTGCATGACATAAACAAGGATTTCTCCTACGGCATGTATCTCCGAACTTATGGAGGCTATGTTTGGAATGTAAGTAAATTAGAATTATCTTAATGCCGCGTCCTCTCGTATGCGGTTTGCCCACGGATAAATTGGATACACCTTTCAAAGCAATTTCAGATGTTGTCTGTGCAGCTTTCATTTACACACAGATATACAGAGTTTTAATAAATTAATGAAATACAATCTCTTTAAAGATATTTTATAAGCCTTGGCTTCTTATTCGACATAACAAAATAGCACAGTATTTATATTTTTATAATAGGTAATAACGTATGAAATTGCCGTTTTTCATGAAATAAGTGAAGCGTATTTTTTTTCCATATTTTTTATTTCTATTAATCAAAGTAACCCATGCAATCAATGCATCTTTGCCAACGCATTGGTAGCTTATTGATGCCTTTCTTTATGAAATCAGCTAGAAGGGAGGCAACAAATTCTTCAAAGGCATTTTGTACTGCCTTTCGGGTATTGAATTTTTTTCCCGACAAGAAGTTATCCAAATTCTGGAAAAAGTAGAAGTCTATAGGTGCAAGATTTGGTGAGTACGGCGGATGACGGAGAACTTCCAACTCTAGCTCTTGTAGCTTGGAGACCGTCTGTTGTGCAGTATGAGGTCGCGCGTTGTCGTGCAAGAGCAGTGGAGCTGAACAAAGCTAGTTGAAGACGTGCGACCTTTTCCATCATTATTGTATTCAGTTCTTTACAGTACACATCTGCAGTAACGCTCGTCCCGTTTGGTAAAAAAATCAATACAATAATTAAAACGCAAACGTGTCGACATGTCACAAGCGCTTGCAGCAAATTCCCTTTGATTTGTGACAAAAAACCGACACTCGATGGATCGGTCACAAACCCACAAGTGCTTGCAAACCTACACAAGCCAAGCCAAATACTTCATCAACACGTTTGCGTCTGCGACGATTTGTTGAGAGGAGGGTCTTTGAACGTTCGATTCAATTTGCCTACCTGTCAATCGGTGTGATAACATAAATTTACTTTAAAAATTTACCCCGTATTGGTCAGAGTCTCATTTTAAAAATGGACCACCTGAAGTTTGTACAAAGGTGCACTAGCCAAATCGTGACTTCTTGATCGTGGAGATCTACAACGTCTCGCCCGAGTACCGCCTTACACAATCCTGCCGCAAAACGTAAAGCGGGAAATTCACTAGACAGATATGCCCGTGGACATGCCCGCGGACATGCCTGGGGACATGTCCACGCGCTACTATAGGTCTGTGCAAATAAATGTCTGTCAAGTGTATTACCAACGCGGGCCGTCCGGCCTATAGTATCAAAGTTCGGCGGGCATGTCCATCAAGGGAATTCCCCGCTTTACTGTTAATTTTTAGAGTCCGAAGTAAACTAGAAATCCGTCCGTGCGTAGTCTAGCTCAGAGATCCTTAGTACTAGTACTAGAAAGTGTTGATTTTTGTTAGTCAAGTGTTCTCCGCCCTGCCAATTGAACGGTTATTTTTTGGGGTGGGAAAATAAACCTTGGGCTAGAATTCAAAAAAATATTAAATTTGTATTTAATTTTTTTTTCAGTTAAAGAATAATTTAATTACGGCATATCTTTCATTTCAACTCAAAATGACAGAATTTTATAAAAACTTTCACCACCTATTTCACCATCTTAGGGGATGAATTAAAAAAAATCCTTTCTTATTCCTTGTCTATATCATAAGAACAACATCTGTAAAAAAACAGCCTTCTCGGTCCAAGCTCATTATCTACTATAAAAACATCCAAGCGTAAACGAAATGTTCAATTTCCAAACGGCACAACCTTACTATTGTGCCAAACGTTCTATCTGTACTATTACTCTTTGTCTCGAATATGGAGAGCGGAGTACGCTAACATGCAACACAGCCTCCCCGTATGAACGCTACCGGGAGACTGACGTTCGACGCGAGCGCTGTCCGCGAATTAAATAATAAGGTTTTTATTAATTTAATAGCACACTATAATGATTTTGTAAAATTTTGAACTTAAATTTTATAAAGCAATAAATTGTCTGTAATAAAAAGAAAAAATCATCAAAATCGTTACAGTAGTTTGGAAGTTATAGGCAAATTTTTGCGTAAAATTAAGAAAGATATTCGATTTTTTCCGTCAAAAATAACAATAAAATTTAAAAAAGCGAACTTAAAGTTTAAACTTAATTATATTATACGTATAACGCATATATTTTTTTTAATTATTGGACCAACCGGTTAGCAGTAGTAGGCTTTCAAAGAGGTGTCTATTTCGTAGTTTGGCATTACCTATCGCCTTAAATAGGTTAAATGTTCATAGTATGAAACAGTGAAAGCTCTCTTCTTAGTCCGCATTGGGCAATTTCAGAACCCTACATTCAATGTAGGGTTCCGAAATTGATAAAGTGCATGTCGGGCTACGCGCAAGTTGCGCACTTTGCCAATTTTTGTTTTCCGTTTTAAAGAGTGAATGAATTGAATTTTATTGTAAAAAAATAGATGATATGAAAAAAAGACAACCCCGCTGAGTTTCTTCCACCGGATCTTCTCAGTGTGTGGCCGCGTTTCCGATTCGGTAGTAGTTTTTAAAAAAATATGTTGACGTGTCAAAATAACTTGTAAAAAGTTTTATTAAATAAAGTATTTCTGATTTCTGATTTCTAATTTCCGATTTCCGATTTCCGATTTCCGATTTCCGATTTCCGATTTCCGATTTCCGATTTCCGATTTCCGATTTCCGATTTCCGATTTCCGATTTCCGATTTCCGATTTCCGATTTCCGATTTCCGATTTCCGATTTCCGATTTCCGATTTCCGATTTCCGATTTCCTATTTCCGATTTCCGATTTCCGATTTCCGATTTCCGATTTCCGATTTCCGATTTCCGATTTCCGATTTCCGATTTCCGATTTCCGATTTCCGATTTCCGATTTCCGATTTCCGATTTCCGATTTCCGATTTCCGATTTCCGATTTCCGATTTCCGATTTCCGATTTCCGATTTCCGATTTCCGATTTCCGATCTCCGATTTCCGATTTCCGATTTCCGGTTTCTGATTTCTGATTTCTGATTTCTGAATGAAAAAGTGATGTTACGCTTACTGCCGTAAACTTACGCTTTGCTATATTTTGATATATTCTGCCTATAGACGATTGTTTTATATTTCCATTAAAAATAGATTCTTTATCTTTTGTGTGGTATATAATTAGTATCTATATAAATGTATATTAAAATAGTTGACTTTGTTGCAGGATTTCAATAACCCCGGTACACAATATCAGATTAGAAATCATCATGTAACAGCGGTAATATTTTTTTTATAATTTATGCTTAAGTCAATGCTTATTCTGCTTTGCGTATTGCTACGTCGTAGAAGATACAATAAATCACTATACAAGTTTATTAATAGCACTATTAATTGTTAGCACATTACATATTAGCATGGGCGTAGCCAGTTTTGAGAGGGGGCGAATACCAAACCCACGTAATTTAGTGTGCAGGGGGAGCAGCTGCTCCTCCTTGCCCCCCACTGGGTACGCCCATTAGTATGGAAGAAATTATTACGGAGGGTTAGTAGACAAGCGTTAGGGTTTTTTATTCAGGGTTTGTTAACGGGTTAATTTTCAAACCTAAAGCAGTGCAAATACATAATTAGTGTTTTATAAAGATTTAGCTGGCAGGCACATCATACAAACAGACCAATTGGCTATACATGTCACTACTATCGTGGCATTGCTATTGTAGTAGTGTACACTACTACAATGGCAATGCCACATGCATGCTACCGGCTGGCTACCTTACCCTCCAAACCGGAACACGACAATGGCAAGAATTGACGCTATTGCGGCGGGAATAGGCAAGGCGTGGTGCCAAACACCAGGGCGAAACGTTGCGGAACTCTACCACATAGTAGTCATGATTGCAGTAATACGTATACCTAGCCAATCGATCGTTATTTACGACCTGCCTGGCAGAACGGCAGTTGGTCTAATCTTCAAAGAGCTAGAACCAACACAGGGGAAATTTCTCATATTATATTCATCCAATCATAGTAAAAGCAAACGAACAGTATAGAATCATATTTCAATACGGCGTTCAGTACGTCTAACCAAAGATATCCAGCCAAAAAAGAATGTGATTCAAGGGGCAAAAACTTTTTGATTTTTACGATTCAAATAACTTTGTCTTCGCCTTTCTGCATAAAATAATCCATTTTTAACATAAGAGTGAGTAGTAAGGTAAACAACTTCGCACCATATTACGTTAAAAGTTGATTATTTAATGCAGAAAAGATTAAAGCGTTATGAGGTAAAATTATTTTATTCGTGAAAATTCGTAAAAAACTTTTACGACTGGGATATCTTTGGTTAGACGTACAGAACGCTGTGTTAAAATATGATCAGTTTATTTTGGAAGGGCTTTATATAAGACTAACATCAACTCTCATTGAATCAAATGCCGATTATCAGTATTTACTTTTGAGGAAACTGTTATCTACTGTTATATTATTATACATAAAATGAACACTACAGCAAGATAAAACTATCTTTCCAGAAAAAGTCATCTAATAAATTGTCATTAAATAATATTGATAACCAAAGTAAGAGTCTTCGAAATCAGCAAGAAAGTCGGGAATTAGTTAAAAATAGTCATGGCTCAATAGGACACAAAGTTGATCAAGAATTATTATTAACCATACCCTTGTTCCCTGAGTATGGAAGAAGTCGCAAGCGCATTACAAACAAACCACCTGAAAATAAACATAATAGCGAAGATTTCAACAATCAATTTGATATAGCAGAAAAAAATATATTAAACTCAAAAATTGTTAAAATTTTCAAACGAAGTAATTCAAATTTCGAATCTACTTCTCCCAAAACGTACGGTATGATATTAAGAGGAGAAGAAGGATATATTTGGAATGTAAGTATTAAAACATTTCTTAAAAGTATAGACGTAAAGTGTTACGATCACAAAAATTTTTATTTCCCCCACTTTTAATATTTAACTTAGCTCTCCGCCGTGTTGGTCCCGGCCTCCTTTGTAGAATAGGCCAACTACCGTTCTGCCAGGCAGGTCGTAAAAGGCGACCGATTGGCTATCGAGTCACTGCCATCGTGGCTACTAGGTGGTAGAGTTCTGCATTGTCTCGCCCGGGTCTGGTACCACCGCATTACCTATTCCTGCCGCAATAGCGTCAGTGCTTGTCGCTGTCGTGTTCCGGTTTGGAGGGTAAGGTAGCCGGTAAACTTATGCATGTGGCATTAGATCTCGCCACAAGATAGCAACGCACCATTAACATCTTTGGTGTCTATAGGCGATGGTTGACTCTTTCCATCAGGAGACCCATCTGCTTGTTTGCTATCTTATGATATAAAAAAAAAAAAAAAGATACGGTAGTTTTATTAGGTATTCTATGATGTTAAGGAAGTTACTGATTTTTCCCCGACTTTCGAAAATCGAGTTTTCACCAGATCTCCACGTTTTGATGTCCTAGGAACCTTTTCCTGTGTGTGTGTATGTTAACATGTCATAACTTTGAACGGCTTGACCGAAAATTTCCTAAGCACTAAGTTGCAGTATTTTAAGTTTTAATAGAATAGTATTTGAATATAGTAAAGTATTTGAATACTTATATTTAATTCAAGAGTTCAAAAATTTAAACATTGTTAAAAGTGGTTTTATTTAAATTTAAACGCAACATCCATTGATATGAAAAACCCAAGATACACAATCAGTGTGTCAAACCCGTCCTCCAAAAATGAGCGCACAATTTTAAATTGTGCACTCATTTCAAATAGAATCGCGTCGGCCGCGTCACTGTCAATTTTATTTATTTTCGTACATTGCTTTGTAAAAACAACTATAAGTCTTGCACTTAAGGTTAGATATGCAAAGACATATGTTTTTGCCATATCTATAACTACTTAAAAGAAATTATGGACACTTTTAAGTGTCAGTTTTGCTCGGGACTGTGCATCTAGGGTTTTTTATATCAATGGCAACATCTCATCCTGTTTCAAGCCCTCTTGAAAGAATAAATAAATCATACTTTCATACTTTCATTTGAAAAATAGGCCAACTGCCGTTCTGCCAGGCAGGTTGTAAAAGGCGACCGAGTGGCTATGCGCATCACTACCATCGTGACTACTAGGAGGTAGAGTTCTGCATCGGCTCGACCGGGTCTGGTACCACCGCCTTACCTATTCCTGCCGCAATAGCGTCAGTGTTAGTCACTGTCTTGTTCCGGTTTGGAGGGCAAGGTAGCCGGTAAACTTATGCATGTGGCATTAGACCTCGCCACAAGATAGTAACGCACCATTAACGTCTTTGGTTGACTCTTTCCATCAGGAGACCCATCTGCTTGTTTGCTATCTTATGCCTTTGCTATAACTGCCAGGCAGTTTGTAAAAAGCTAAATGTATCGTTCTCATCGTGACTACTAAGTGGTAGAATTCATATCGTATTTTGTACTCGTATTATCGCCTCACATATTTTTGCCACAATAGCGTCAATTCATACGTGTCACTGTCGTATTCTGGTTTGAATTATAAGGTAGACGATTAACGTAAGCACTAGTAACATCTAAGGTGTCTGTAGTCAATGATTGGATCTTTCCATCAGATGAGCCATCGGCTTTTTATCCATCTTGTGATACATGAAAAATGTTTTAGTAATCGAATTTTATAAATGATGTTTTTATGTTTAGAATGTCATCAATCCACCTATACAGTACGCTATCGGTGACATGCAGGTAATTTTTCTAAAGATATTAGTTTTATATACTTATTACTTATATAGTAGTGACATACCATGTAGTGACATACCATGATCAGATTGATCAAGTACTGTCGGAAGGTGATGTCAAGAGTCTTCGCAACCGGCGTGTGTGTATGAAGAGAGTGATGAATGTGGAGGAAGCGAGACAAGCCTACAAGGATCGTGATGTATGGCACTCGGTTCTCTCTACCTACCCCGTAAGGGATCTGGCATGAAGATATGTGTGTACGTATGTACAGTAGAGATGCAGTATATTTTTCCCTGTGTTGGTCCGGACTCCTTTAAAAAACAGACCAACTGCCGTTGGAAGTGGAACCAAACAGGTTAGAAGGCAGGTTTAGGCAACTGACTAGCTATATATGTCATCACAAGGTGGTAAAGTTCTGCATTGTCTCGCCCGGGTCTGGTACCACCGCCTTCCTATTCCTGCCACAATAGCGTCAATCCATGTCATTGTCGTGTTCCGGTTTGGAAGACAAGGTAGCCGGTAGACCTATGCATGTGGCATTGCCATCCCGCCACACAGATAGCAACGCACCATTAACATCTTTGGTGTCTATAGCCGATGATTTCTCTTGTCATCAGAAGAGCCATCTGCTTGTTTAGTATTGGCATCATATGAAAAATATACATATATAATACTTGCAGAAGTTACAGGATGACGTACGGATCTATTGTTAGTTAATTACCACTGGCTGTTGCACTGACCACCTGGTTGTCGCTGGCAATTGGCTCTCTTAAAGGTACGAAATTATAGTTACCTGTAGATACCAAAGATGCTAATAGTGTGTTATTGTCCGTGTTTCACTTGTAATGGAAATGATGCAAGTTTATCGAAAACCTTAGACTCGAAACTCAAAAATGACAGAAAGTTTTGAACTGTTTATTTAACTTATTTTCCCCAACAAGGGTATGTGGACAACATGGACTTGGTGGTAATATTAAATTTTTTTATTCCAATGTGTCAATAAATAACACTATGTTATTTAATAACATAGTATATGTTATACGTAATAAAAACATAGTGTCTGAAAAAATAATAGTTGAGTAAAAAGACGAAATAATTTATCTCGTACTAATTAGAAAAGGTGAAGATCCTGATACTATTAATAAAATAACAAAATTGTTTTTACAAGTTAAGATTACTTTGTTCTTAAGTAAATTAAGATGCACCACCTCCATTAGTCATGTTTCTGTTTTGCAAGAGGTTGGCTAGGATAGAATGCCCTTAGGCGTTAAGTTTAACCTATGTACGTTTTTGTTGTGCATGAATATAAATAAATAACAAAAACTAATCTCCTTAGCCTAATGTTGTAAAATATAAACAGGAATCCATAGATGAAAAAGAAGATGAGGTATATGAAGACTCTGTTAACAGTAATTATGATGGTGCTGATGAAAACAATGATGATTATGAAAACGCTTTTAAGGAAGAAGGTAATGTAGACCACGAAAATTCAGATCCCCAAAATGATACAGCCCAAAATATTATAGAAGAGGATGCTGAAAAACTCAAAGATAATGAGGTAATCGAAGACGAAAACGGATTTGACCATGAAAAGGTAAGTTACATCAAAAATAAAGCAATTTATACTAATAAAGTTACATGATTTGCTTGTACTGTAGGTGTTAACTAACACTAGTATATAGAAATAGAGAAATATATTTCATAAACACCTAAATCCAGAAATAGAAACATTTATGTTCATCTTGCAAACGTTGATTCACTCCGAAAAATAAATCCAGGGCCCGGTTTCAACGGGAAAATAACATAAAAAATAGTTATAAAATTCAGGAGTCACATCGCAGTGTAATATAAAATCATAAATATGTTATAAACATTCATATTATACGTAAAAGTCTTACATGCCATAAAATTGATTATAGATTACAAGTGAAAGTTTAAAAAAAGTTGAAAACTTTAGAAGAATATATAACGTAATTTTTTTAAATGGGCCTTTGATCATCCATACGCATAAAAACTGTTTACCCTTTTTTAATATCACCAGATGTTAATTTTAATATAATTTACGACTGTAACGCAAATTGTAAAATAAGCAATATTCTGAACTTGTATTTTTTACATTCCAGGTCTCGAAAAACAAGAATAATACACATGTCAATAATAATAATAATTATGCCGATGAATTTAATTTTGAGTCTTTTAAGGAAAAACTTGGCAGTGTACGTAATATTACAAGCTTATATTTGAGTAATAATAACCACATGATTTTAATATATTATACTAAAATCGTGTTTATTTATCACACAAATGTGCGATACACCACAGTAAAACAAATATATACGCACTAACGCTAACAGCACCGTCACTATATTCGCACTAGAACTAACCGATTAATACAAATCACTAAACCAAAAACTTTCCATATGCAGACTAAATCACCTTTCACACACTGCACTTACTCAAGTTATCAGTTCGAACCGTTTTATAAAACTAGCTCACTTTTTGCCGACACGTCCTTATTTATACACAAGGTTAGGTTCGACAATGTTTTCGATAGTTCTAAAAGATATGACTTTTAGAACTATCGAAAACATTGGCAACCATCAATACCAATTAAAATGTTTTTTTTTCAATGTTTTGTTTTTGTGCATTTTCTTCTGTTACTGTGCATCTGTGCTGTGCATCAATGTGTTTTTATGTTGTGATTTCGAATTAGTTTATGTGTCATTGCATAATTTGTATGCATAGATATAAATAGTCATAAAATAATGTAAAACTATAAAGTAAGTATCTGGTAGAGATCGCTCTTTTGACGATAAGACCGCCATTGTACGAGTATAGTAATAATAAAATCATATTAAACATGTATTTTTAAATTGTAAGGTTTGCACAATAAAGAGTTTTCATTCAGTCATTCAATTGTGTAACAATAATGGAATTTCACGATGGAAAGTATAGAATTTACCTCCAAATCGGAAGAAGCATTGACACTATTGCGGCAAGAACAGGGTTGTAACGGAACTCTGCCTCTGCCTCCGTTACTGCGGAACTTCCGCAAAGTATCGAACCTCTGTCTCCGCATTCGCCTCCGCCAAATTTATGCGGAGTTTTAATGGAGGTTTATTTACGCAAACATACAACGCGCAAAGAGCGACCCTGGGTGACGCGGCCGCACGCGGCACGGCTGCGTATTTGCGAGTGAAATTAATAAATATAATATTTCCATTCTCTATGGTGAAATTGTCAATATTTTGCTTGTGCCGCGGGAACACGGGCGGGCGGACGGTGGTGGGCGCGTGAATGAATGACAGGAATCAATAAACCCAAAATTTCTATTTTTGCTACTTCAAATTACACCTCCGCCTCCAACTCCATTAACCTCCGCATCCGCGGAGGCGAACCTCTTCTCCTCCGCATCCGCCTCCGCCTCCGCTACAATGCCTCTGTTACAACCCTAGCTTTAAAGATTTAAGCATACATAGGGACAGACAAAGAAAGCGACTTTGTTTTACACTATGTAGTGTTAAGATAGCAAACAAGCAAATGGCTCTTCTGATGGCAAGAGAAACCATCACCTATAGACACCAAAGATGTTAATAGTGCGTTGCTATTTGTGTGGCGGGATGGCAATGCCGTATGAATTAGTCTACCAGCTAGATGAACACGATAACGACAAGCATTGACGTTATTGTGGCAGAAATTGCTGTGTTAAATTTTTCATACTCTTACATCTTAATTTTTATTTAGTATTGACTAATTCTATTCGTGTAATTGAATAATATATAGCCAAAGCGATGTAGTGACATATAGCCAAGGGCGGATCTAGGGGGGTGGGGTCATGACCCATTTCCTAGGCAGGGGTCTAGGTAAGAATTTATTATTGCAAACAAATAAATATTAGAGCCTATCTTGACTGCACTTCAAATATGTGACCCCCTGATCCGAAGGCTGGATCCGCCCTTGCGTTACATAGACACGGTTAGTACCACACCGACTGCAACAATGAAGGTTTTTCTAGGAACAGCCTCACTGCTATATGTGTAGGAAGTGGGTCAGATGCGATAAATAAAATGCGGATGTGGTGATATAACAGGTCTTTATATTTTGGTCAAAATAACATTAGATCACTATTAAGGCTTTCCATAATTTATTAATTACTAGTTTTTGTTAACAATTCCCACCGTGGGTAACTTAATTATTCCTTATTACAAATAAGTCATAATTCAAGCAATGGGTAGTCAATTATAAATTGTACTGAGACTAATTTATAATTTAAATAATAATAATTTATTTATTTGCACAAATTAATTATCCAGAAGTCAAGGATAAGCTACTAGCAAGATACAACAAGTGTACAGAGCCACGCGAGAGCCAAGACAGTAATATACATATGTGAGTGGTTACGCAAAAAGGGACCTCAAGGGAAAATAATTGATTTCGAGTAAATCACGTTTAAAATGTTGAGTCGAAATGAGTTTCGCCACGAGTGCGGGAGAGAGGCGCGGGGTGTTTTATGTTAGTGTCGTTAGTGAGCGACTTCGTCAGTGAGAAATAGCACGTGTTTGCGATAGCTGTATTATTGGTGACTTATTTATTCGTCTTTTACTTGTCTTTATGTGCGCGCTAGAAAAAGAAACTAGTGTGCGCTGTGTATAAGGTGTAATATTTTCAAAACTGCCTCGGCTTACATAAAAAATCATTTAAAAAAAACTACGGCACCTAAAATTATTTTGATTAGAACAAAACAAAGATGAAGGACCATAGAATCAGAATTTATCAAAAAAAAAACCGTTTCCAATCCCTTCAGGTCCCTTTTTGCGTAACCACTCACATATTTATTTATGGCCAAGACTGCCCGAACGGCGGGCGCTCACAACCTTTTATACAGGTAGCAAAACAAGTTGAGTAGTAGGGATATCGAGCGGTGCGCCTGTTGTTTACAATATTATTGCATTTGATGACGCGGAAGCGACGCCGTCATATGTATATTATAATCGGGATATATATATCGGGAACCTTGTATATAGCTAATCGGTCGTCTCTCTGGCATATGTCATAATAGACCAACTGGCGTTCTGTCTGGCAGAACGGCAGTTGATCTATTATTCAAATGCGACCCGGACCGAACCAAACGAGTAAAATTTGGGTTAATTTTATATTTAATTTGTAACCCCACAGAAAGATTTTTGGACGTGGGCAGCGCAATGGGCAGAAGAACTTACTAAATTGTGGGAGGAGGTATGAAAAAAAAATCCCTTAGAAATATATATCCCTTACTTTCACGTATTTATTTTAATCTTGTTTTTTACGGTTATTCGAAAAACATCTTTATGCTTATATATACAGTGATTGAATATTAAGGTAGTTTTATTTATTTGATACTTTATTGTACAATAAATATTATTTTAATTTAAATTATTATATTATAATTACATTATTTCATAAATGAATGTCAATCATTTTATAAATATACATGTCAATTTTAATACTAGTTATTTTACCCAACCTGGATCGTCCCCGGCGCAAAAGTGCCCATCACGCTCACCGCGTTACCGCGTTGAATCGCAATGGCCAACCTTTGCACCAAAAACGATATAGGGCGGGGGGACTCCCGCTATATAATAATATAATAATTTAAATTAAAATAAATATTTATTGCACAATAAAGTATTAAATAAATAAAACTACCTTAAGGTATATTCAAGCACTGTATTCCGTATAAGCATAAAGATGTTTTTCTATAATTGTCTGTGATTTTATAATTATTTAAAAATACACACGAAATAGGGTAACAAAAATTGCACAAAAGGTGAGCTTATCTCTAATGGCGGAGATTTCTTCCATCTACCCCGAAATGTGGAGTAAGAATTAATAAATGGGAACTTTATATTTTTCCCAGAGTAGCATTTTCATGAACAAAATCCATATTTCTATATCTACACTAATATTATCTGTCTTCGTCATTGATATAAAAAAACCCAAGATACACAATCAGTGTGTCAAAAACGTCCTCCAAAAATAAGAGCGCACAATTTTAAATTGTACGCTCATTTCAAATAGAATCGCGTCGGTCGCGACACTGTCAGTTTTATTTCTTTTCGTTCATTGCTTTGTAAAAACAACTATAAGTCTTGCACTTAAGGTTGGATATGCAAAGACATATGTTTTTGCCATATCTATGAAATTAGGGACACTTTTGAGTGTCAGTTTTGTTCGGGACTGTGCATCTAGGGTTTTTTATATCAATGGTCTTCGTCCATTTCTTTCACTTTGACGACTAAACGGTTTAACTAATTTCAGTAAAATTTAGAAAATTGGTAATTGAAGATCCATCGTCAAATATATTTGTAGACTAAATGTTTAAAAATTAACCCCTAATGGGCTAAAATTTGATATGAAAGATTATACCGACGACATATTTTGCAAATTATAAAAAAACTATTACTCAAAATATGAAACTTGTAACTATAAAAATAACTTTGTAATATGAAATCATCCTTGTATATTTATAACAAGAACATAAAATAGGGAAAAAAAGACCAGCCCGCTGAATTTTTTCCGCCGGATCTTCTCAGTATGTGGCCGCGTTCCGGTCCGGTAGTAATTCCAAAAAAAATCGATACAATTTATAGAATTAAATTTAATATTATATAATGATAGTTTTTTAAATATTTGCACACCATATATTAGTAGAATATGTTGGTAACTTAATTTATTTTTAACAACTTGTAACACCCATATTCTTGCAAATAAATTTTTTTTTCTTCTTTCTTTCTTTCTTTCTTTCTTTCTTTCTTAATTACACTACTAGTTCAGAATCTATTTTGTACACACACATATCTTCAACGTCAGTTTCTATACGAATTGTGCAAAAAAAATCGAGTGACATATCAGACTCCTTTCAGATTTGCTTTGCTTTTTGTGCTACCATGATTCTCTTCACATGAATATACAAATCGCAGAGTATCACATCATATTCAAACTGCACCCGATCGATCTAATACTGGCATATTGATTTTATATTGATCCATATTTGCATGACGATGTAATAATTCACATAATAACCAATACATCCATTTGATATTTTAAATAGAGTAAAATAGTCATGGATAATATTTATTATGATTTTCAGCATATCAAAGACATTGTAAAGCAGGAGGTTAAGGAGAAATTAAAGAAAGCACCGAGCGGTATTAATATTGAAGATAACATAATAGAGGAAAATGAATCAAATGAAAAGATAATTTATGATAAGGAAAATAAAAAATTAATTGATATTTTAAAAAATATAAGTACCTTGATAAAAGATATTAATGGGGAAGTACCCAGTAAAAGACAAAGAAATCATTTTGAGCACAGTAAAAAACAGAATAGTGAAAAAGATAAAAGTATACCTTACATTTATGTTAATGCTGGAAATGCTAACAATAGTGACATAGGAAATGAATACATTACAAATATTTTTGTCATTAATCAAAAGAAAGGTGATACCGATGCTAAAGAAGACACTTCAACCGTTAAAAGATACAATACATACAATCTTAATAACAATAGTAAATTATTGACGGATAGTGTTTTTAATATTGTTTCAAATATTGTCAATTATATTGAAAATAGAAACACAAGTTATATTGAAATACATACAGAGACAGAAGAAAATCAAAATAACGAACAAACAACACAATCATCACTTTTATTAGAAGAAATAAGTAATAATGAATATGACAACGATGAAAATATTTTTGAAGAAGCTTTAAGTGAAGATGACATTAATAATGCAAATTCAGAAGAAAACCAAACTTCCTCCATGATTAAAGAACAAGACGAAACAACAGTGTCAGAAACGGTTGAATCTGATTAACAGAACGTAAACTTTTCTAATACAGAAGCATCAGTAGCAAATTTGATAGATATCAAAAATGCTGATAAGTCAAAAGAAATAGCAGAACAATAGAAATAAGAAACAATTTTTTTGTCGCGTGTTATTTTGCGGAAAGTCGAAAAACTAACTTTTTGCAAAACTTGAAAAATCGCAGTTACAGACTAACCTAAATATATTTAAAACTAGCTGTTGCCCACGACTTCGTCCGCGCGGACTTCGTTTACTCCGCACAGCTCCTCCCCCGTAGGTGATAATATGTAGCCTATATGTTGACCCGACCTGTTAGTAACATTCATGCAAAATTTGAAGTAAATCCATGCAGTACTTTTTGAGTTTACCCCGGACATACATACAGGCAAACAAAAATTCTAAAAACTATATTTTTGGCTTTGATATCGATTGTAGATCACGTCCCAAGTATTCTTTAAAAAAATATTCAATGTACATACAGTTTTGACTTTCTTACGATTTTATTATATGTATAGATACTCAATAATTTATATTGTAAGGCAAAATACATACGGTGTGTTTTCACAAATTTTGTTTTTTTTCCTTCGGCATCTTAAAAGCTATAAATAATTTATACGTAGTAAAATTTTTTTTTCGTAATATATCATAGTATCATAATATAGCAAGCAAGCAGATGGCTCGTCTGGTGGAAAGAAACTACCATGGCCTATAGACATCAAAGATGCTATCCTTGTGGCGGAGTCTTAGTGCCACATGCATAAGTTTGCCGGCTACCTTACCCGCCAAACCGAAACATGACAGTGAAAAGCACTGACGCTATTGCGGCAAGAATAGCTAAGGCGATGGTACCAGACCCGGGCGAGACAATGCAGACCAGTAGCCCTACGCCAGTAGCCGCAATGGTAGTGACTCCATAGCCCATCGTTCGCCGTTTACGACTTTCCTGGCAAAACGGCAGTTGGTCTATTCTTTAAGGGGGGCCTGGAGCAACACGGCTGCTATCTCCGACTTCCGATCTCCTGTATTTCTCGAACTCCAGAATCCAGATTAGACCATCGCTGAAATTATACTTCCCATTTTTTCCATTCCATTTTTATTTTTTCAAGCAAATAAAAAATCAAACCGGTTAATAAATAAATGAGTTCTGAAGTAACAAACATAAAAACCGGCCAAGTGCGAGTCGGATTCGGACGGAAGGGTTTCGTACCATCTATAAAAAAACGGTAAAAAATCATATTTGTTGTATGTGATATTTGTTAATTTATAATTTAACTAGCTGTTGCCAGCGACTTCGTCCGCGCGGAGTTCGTTTACTCCGCACTGCCCCTCCCCCGTAAGTGATAGCTTGATAATATGTAGCCTATATGTTGACCCTACCTATTAGTAATATTCATACAAAATTTGAAGTAAATCCATGCAGTACTTTTTGAGTTTACCCCGGACATACATACAGACAAACAGACAAAAATTCTAAAAACTATATTTTTGGCTTCGATATGATATGATTGTAGATCACGCCCCAAGTATTCTTTTAAAAAAATATTCAATATACAGTTTCCTACGATTTTATTATATGTATAGATAATTTATTTTTTAAGTGAATATACATATTAACAAAATATTCTGTGAATATTTCAAGCCTCGACCAGTTATCGTTATTCGATTGAAAAAAAATCGCAAAAAAATCACGTTTGTTGTACAGAAGCCAGCTCAAATATTTATTTTATTCTGTTCTGCTTAGTTTTTGTTATTAAAGCAGCAGCAGAAATACATCATCTTTCAAAATTCCAACCGTCTATCACGGTTCATGAGAATATAGCCTGGTGACAGATGGACAGACAGACAGACAGACGGACGGACGGCGAAGTATTAGTAATAGGGTCCCGTTCTACCCTCTGAGTATAAAACCCTAAAAATACAGCTAAATTGAAAACCTCCTTTTTGAAAAATTGGCTAAACTTTTTTTATAAAATCAGTTCTTATGGCTAGACCTAAGTATAACAATTTATTTGCAACTTCAATCACAAATAACTAGATTCAAGACCGCTGTCTTATAATAAGTAATTAGTGAAATAAGAGCACAAAAAATGATGTGGTGTCGCGGGACACCAGGTAGGAACGAACTTCCTTCGGCTAAACGGCACTACTCGCTTGTGTACGCGACTGTCGCGCCTGCGCACGTCTCATTTAACGCTTTTATTCCACGCATTTTTCTTACGGTTTTACTATCACATTTTTTTCAGTTCGGTCGCGCAGCAAAATCCCTATCCCCTCCAAGCCTGCCGTAAGGAACTTCGTTCCAATAAATGTGTGGTCTAATTTCATCCAATAACAGCCAACATACGGACGCGTTACGTCACAAAAATGTCTTATGACTATAGCTCGGTAATGTTATCTAACAGTATTGTGACGACATTGTCCTTGAAATAAATACCTACAGCCGGCCGCGCCGTGCTGTACGTAAACTGCGATAGGGCCAGTGGCGGCGCAAGATCATAAATTTATATGGGCAAGATACATCATGGGCAAGAGAGGCCCTCTGCTCGAAACGCAAGTTCGGGGAATACCCTATTTTATACAGGCGCAGCGGCGACGCGCAGAGGGGATTCCTCGAGAGCGATAGCGATGCAAGCACTTTTTTCGGAGCGTTCATGGCTTTTGAGTAATACATAAATCTTCGTGACGCGAGGCCCCTCGAACCGCGAGGTCGTGGGCTGTGGGCCCACGCCGCCAACGCCTTACGCCACCTCTGGATAAGGCTGCCCGCCTTTATTATTTTAACTACATTTGCCTGTGCTGTCACATCGGCTGTTCGTCACTGCGGCGGGCGCAATCCTCAGTCTGTTGTGTATCGAGTGCATGCCGAACTCCGAGCGCGTAGGTAGAACTCGCGTTCCACCCGTTTGTATGAAGATAGAATACTGGTAGATAACATTACCGTGACTATAGTCTATTCACGGAAACGAACTAGTATCAACGAAATTATGCTGCTCTATCATTCCCACTTCCTTACGTTACACTTGATTTTACCTGTTCACAAAAATCCATATTAATATTATAAATGCCAAAATTCGGATGTTTGGATGGATGGATGTTTGTTACTCAATAACTCAAAAACTACTGAACGGATTTGAATGAAATTTGGCACACAGGTAGATAATAACTTGGACACATAAGCTATTTTTTTTATCACGGGAAAATTAGGAAATCCCGCGGGATTCATCAAAAGCTTTTTTAATGCAGCGGGCTACACGCTACAGCTAGTCCAAAATAAAACGTTCCTTTTTTTTTTTTTTTTTTTTTTTTTGACGAAGGGGAAATCCTGATGGATACCCCGCCGTTCTTAGAGGGGGATGGAAGAACGACGGGGTTATGTCGGATTCTCACCGACTAAAACCCCTCCGGTAGCCATCTGCCGTGCATTAGGGTGGCCACGGGCTCTCCAGTGAACACACCGCGGTCTCCCTGCACGTTGCCCCCCTCGGGCCCTTCCAACAACAATACCTCCCGTTGGGTACGGTAGCGTGGGGCTACACCACGCCGCCGTCCGTCCCGGGGTTGACACTGAGTTGGCTTCCCCTTGCAGCCATCTCACAACCCCCACTTCCCCTTTTAGTCGCCTTTTACGACAGGCAGGGGATACCGTAGCCCTATTCGTCGCCCGGAACTACAGGGCCAGGTGCGGACCCTAGTGACGGGGTCCACGCCTCCTTCTCCTGGTGGGGTCGAGGCGTTCTCGATCCCGTTCTGCGCTTTCCTTCTGCCGCATTACGCTTTCGCAGAAGGAGACCATCGCCTTCCAGGCCCCCGCGTCGTGCAACATGGCGTTGACAACATTTGTGAGGGACAAATCTGTGCCAATTTTCGCAGTCAAGGCAACTCTTTCGTTGCACCAGGCTGGACACTCCTCCAGAGTATGCTGAGCATCGTCTCTATCACTGCTGCAGTGGTGGCATTGCGGTGTTACCTCGCGCCCGATCCTGTTCAGGTAGGCCCCAAAACAGCCGTGCCCTGTCAGCATCTGCGTTAGCCTGAATGTAACAGCCCACCTTCTCGTCATCCAAGGCATGAAGTTGGGCAGAATCGCTCCTGGCGCACGTTGACGTGCAGCGTTCGAGTTCTCGAGACGCGTTCGCCATTGCGCCAATGCTCGAGAGAGCATTCTCCGTCTCAGTCCATCCCTGATGGTCGGGTCGTCATTAGAGTGAGCATCACGTAAACTCCGGTAAATACTGGCGTTCATCCCCGCCAATATATCGAGTGGTGGGGAACGCGCAATCAGCAATGCTGCTTCGTGGGATATCGTGCGATACCCACGAGCGATTCGAATGGACACCCTGCGCTGAAGTCCATTCAGCAAGGCTCTACTTCTACGGTACCTTTCGAGGCTGCTCGACCAAACTGGAGACCCATAGAGGGCCATAGAGCGTATGACACCCCCATAAAGTCGGCGGACAGCCTCGTTAGGTCCTCCTAAATTTGGGAGCAACCGGTGAAGCGCGCCCATCGCCCTTTCGAGTCGAGGAACCAGCCGATTGAAGTGTTCCCTAAACTGCCACCTGCTGTCCAGGGTGAGACCAAGGTACTTCATGTACCTGCCTACGTTGATCTGTACACTATCAACCCTGATCGACATGGGTGGTGGCTCTCGGCCCCGAGGAAGATTATGGAACCATATCGCTTCCGTTTTATGGGGGGCGACCCTCAGACCTAATCCATGTATCTTCCGAACTACGTATGCAGTCCCTAACTCAGCGAGCCGAACGGTTTCCTCGTAATTTTCCCCGGAAGCTACTATAAGTGTGTCGTCTGCGTAACACACTACATTCACGCCAACGGGGAGTTCAACGCGTAGGACAGCATCATATGCCAGGTTCCAAAGGGGAGGTCCTAGGACCGAGCCCTGAGGCACCCCACAATTTATCTCTCTCTCGCAGAGTACAGAATCTCGACCGCGCCATTGGATTGATCTGCCACGTAGATAATCCTCTATTACGTTACGGAGGTATGAAGGCACCCGGTGATACACGAGTGCCTGACGGATAGCTTGGAAAGGCAGGGAGTTAAAAGCATTGACGATGTCAAGGCTTACCGCCAGAGCTACCTTGCCCTGTCTTACGGCCTCGTTAGTTATCGCACGTATGTGGAGGATCGCATCCACGGTAGAGCGCCCTTTCCGGAAACCGTACTGTGAATCTGCCAAATTGGGACCAATCTGTGACAGATGTTTTTCGAGCCTGTCAGCAACTACTTTTTCCAGTAGTTTGCCCGCCTAATCTAATAGACAAATTGGTCTGTACGCAGAGGGGTTGTCTTCTGCCCTGCCCTCCTTTTTTAGGAGGACCATCTTTCCTACTTTCCACTGGATAGGAAACTGTCCTTGGCGGAGGCAGCTGGAAAAAAGTTGCCTGAGCCTGTCTCCCAGTACTGAGAGAGCCAGAGCCAATGCTCGCCCAGGGACACCGTCTGGACCTGGTGCCGTTTTCTTAGTAAGAAGGCGATTGACAGCCTGGCAAAACTCCGACTCCGAAACTGCCCATTCGTCGTGCCACTCATGCGATATAGGCTCATTTTCGTTTCCTCCTGTGTTATATTGTTGTTCTACGACTCCCGGAAAAAGATTTTCCACCACAGTGCCCAAGAACTCTGGGTCCATGGACTCCGTCAATGGAGGGACCCATGGTCTGAGCTTGCCGAGCACCATTTTGTACGGGCGCCCCCATGGGTCCCTATCAAGCTGATCGACGAGCTCCGTCCATGATCGAGCCTTGGCGCTAGCAATCTCAGCCTGTAGCATCCGCGTTGCGTGTCGGTATTCCACGTAGGCCCTCTCAATCTCGTTTACGGTAGCTCTTCGTCGTCGCCGCGTTCTGGTGTACTGACGTCGAGAGCGGAGACACATTTCTCGTAGTCGAGCGATTTCGTCGGTCCACCAGTACGCTGATTTGCGCCTGACCGGCTTAGCTCGGGGCATCGCAGCGTCGCAGACATCGACCATATCAGCCTGAAAACGAGACGTTTCGTCCGTAATGTTGAGAGGATGTTCATTTGGCATATGTGACCAGGCTGCTACGTTTGCAGCAGCGATCAGTTTTTCACGATCAAGCCCTTTTAGACACCAGTGAGCTAAAGGGGTACGCTGCGCTTGATCTAATGGGTGACGGTCAACCTCAATTATGATGTGGCGGTGATCGGATAGAGTGACCAGGTCTTCCGCCACTTTCCAATCTGAAACACGACGGATCGCAGCAGGTGTTGCCCACGACAAGTCGACAACAGACTCCCCCTGCCATCTCACACACGTGCTTGCTGAACCATGATTCAGAAGCCGGAGATCAACACTAGCTGCCCATTCTGATAGTGTTTCTCCTCTGATGTCGTTCCGACGATTCCCCCAGGCTCTGGAGTGAGCATTAAAATCACCGAGAACAAGTAGAGGTCGAGGATGGCATGCTCGAATGCAGGCCGATAGACCATCTAGGTACGCCTCAAAGGCTGCAAGACTGCAGTTCGGTGAGATGTAACAGCCAACTACTCCTAGGTTTCCCCATGTAACGGCTACGTATCCCCTCCCTCTCGCGATAAGGGTGCAGGGAGGATCTGAGGCAGCTCCACTCCAATAAATGGCCACTGAGCCTCCAACGTCCCCAAACCACCGAGGATGGGACGGTACAGAGTAAGGCTCAGCTATCACCGATAAGGCAATCCTCAACTCCGCGACGGTTTGTAGCAGCAGGTCCTGGGCGCCGCGGCAGTGGTTGAGGTTGCCTTGTAGAACCTTTAAGGACGCGAATTTTCGGCCTCCATTGCCTCCTCAGGACCTTGCGGGTCCGGGCGAGAGATTGGGACGCTCGTCTGGGGTGTCGGAGCTAGGCCCTGCTGTAGCCTGGCTCTTTTTGGTTTGGGTGGGGAGCATTTCTTGCTCCCTAGCCTATGGTCTGCCGGGCGTCCTAGGTCGGAGCAGACAGGACATGTAGGTGTTGTTTCTGTGCATCCACGAGCTGTGTGACCGGTCTGGCCACATGCGTAGCACCTATTGCTTCTATCCTCATCGTTTGGGCACTTAGCTCTAACGTGTCCTATTTTGAGACATTTGAAGCATTGTAGCGGGCGAGCTTTGAGTATCTGAACTCGCGCTGAATGCCATGCCCCAATGGTAATCCTCCCTGTTGAATCCGATGCGATTTTTCGTACGGCTGTAAGGGGACATTTAACCCATGCCGTTCCCAGTCTGCTTGGAGGTAATCGGATTTGCCCTACTTTGATGTCCGTTACCGAGCACTCCCCAGCCTCAGCGACGGCCAGTGCAATCTCTTCTGGTGTTATAGACTCGTCCAGATCCATTACTCTTATTTCCCTCATCTTCTTGGGATGTGCAATGCGCGCCTCTGTGAAATCACTGAGTGCACTACGCAATGCATCAGTAAGTTTATCGGCCTTTGATTCCGCGTCTGTGCCGGGGATCTCAATTATAATACCTCCAGTCGCAGCTCGCTTTTGGCGAATGTTGGTGATTCCCAGGTCCGCCAGTTTCACCCTCTGCCTAGCTGCGGCCATCACCGCAGAGTATGTCGTGTTTGATCCCGCTGGGACTGTCACTGTGATGGCCGCTGTTTTAAGTGCACGTGGTAGCTTTAGCTTCGACTTCGATTGACCAGTCTGGTTTGTCTGCCGAGCAGGCACGACCCTGGAGGACGCTGGTGGGAATGATCTATTTTTTTGGCCAGCTACTTGCGACCAGGTCTGTGGTTGACCTTGTTTCAGCTCATTACTCGTGGAAGACGTTGGCTTCCTACCTGAGGCATTTTGAGCTGAGCAATCCGTCAAGTCAACAGACGCATCTTGCGCGATCTTGTTTTTATTTTTTGGTTTCCTCCTGGCTTTCCGTTTTGTGTTGACACCCGTGGCGACCTCGGCAGTGCTAGTCGTCTTGGATGCAGGGATGGTCGTGTTTCCCTGAAGCGGAGGCCTTAAAGCCCGATCGGGAAATATTTCCGCTCTGAAAGCAGCCAATCTTTGGTCCAGTAGAATGCCTATCTGGTCCAATGATACACTTTCTTTCTGTGCCACCACTGGTTGAACCTTTTGTGTGGCTCCACTCTGCTTATTTTGTCTGAGTTCCTCCAACTCTTTCGTGACTCTAGCCAGTGATTCCTCTAAGCTGGAGAGTCGAGAACGTAAAGCTGTATTCTCAGCTTCTAGCCTCTCGGTGTTCGAACTTAAAGCCCGCAACGCTATCTCGTCCGCTGCTGCTTTGACGGTCCTCGCGGCTATTCGCAGACTGCGAACGAAGTTCCCCTTAAGGTTTTTCGATCGATCCGCGACCTTCTCAAAAAAAAATAAAACGTTCCTGGGACCTCGTTCTATAACATGTTTTTTAAGACAAATCTTTTAAATCCTCGCCTTTTCTGTACAATAATAACCATGTATTATATATATAACCCTATCTCTTAAATTACTCTGTCCATTAACGAAAACTGCATTATAAGATTATAATGCTACAGATGTAGTGTAGTTTAAAAGATCTAATCGTAGGATACAGCGAAAAACACTTTGTTTTATACTATGTAACTAGCGACCTGCCCGCGGTTTCACCCACGTAGCTTTTGTTCCCGTGGGAATATCGGAAATGTTTATATACTAACACCTTCCTCAAGAATCAATCTATCTATAAAAAAACCGCATTAAAATCCGTTGCGTAGTTTTAAAGGTTTAAGCATACGTAGGGACATACAGAGAAAGCGACTTTATTTTATACTATGTAGTGAAGAAATACCAAGATTTAATATAGTGGGCTGTGACGTCACGACAATGGCGGATGCTTAAAGCGCCCGTAGCTGTCATTAATAACTTTAAATATTTTTTGTTTGTTGTTTTATTAAAATTTTTATTTTTTCATTACCGAATATCTTTTTCATTTGTAAATTGTTATTAGATTACATTGATTAATCGGTAAT
The DNA here is from genome assembly GCA_036924255.1 of Apodemia mormo. Taxonomy (NCBI): domain Eukaryota; kingdom Metazoa; phylum Arthropoda; class Insecta; order Lepidoptera; family Riodinidae; genus Apodemia; species Apodemia mormo. The sequence continues at coordinate 4,029,815 of JAUPFN010000030.1, forward strand.
TTAACGGTATAACGTATTGTATAAAAATATTTACAAAAATGTGCATATCATCTAAGGAACTCTAAAAACCGTGACAGCTGTTCAAAATTCAATTTCTTTGAAGAAATATACCAGTTATATGATTAATAGGTACCTGGATATTAGAACAGAGGGTTCTAAACGGGACGCATTTTTTCGAGCCTCAGGCAATTACAAGCCTTTAATCTAAACTTGAAGGTTGCTATAGTATCACTCAAAAGAATTGCAACAAGTGATAAACTTCAACATAGGGTGTTATTAAAATATTCTCCCTATATTACTACTAATTTAATATGTAGCGTTTCATCCACTATTTAAAAATGCGAAAGTTTGCCATCCAAACATTTATCTATCCAAACAGGATGGATAAATGTTTGGATGGATGTTTGTGTTAATCAATCACGCCAAAACTATTGAACGGATTAGAATGAAATTTGGTACACAGGTAGATGATGACCTGGAATAGCACATAGGCTAGTTTTTATTCCGGAAAAATTAGGTGATACCGCGGGATTCGTCAAAAACTTTTATAATTCAGTGGGCTGCACGGTGCAGCTAGTATCATAAATACGAGTCTATATTTCTCCCTCTTGTGTTTTCGCAACTCAACTACTAAGCCGATTTTGATGAAATTTAACAAAGAGATAGTCAAACAACCCATTGTCAAATATAGGCTATTTTTTTTCAAAATTCGTGTTCTAAGGGGACTAAGCCAATTTCGATGAAATTTGACAACGGGATAGTTAACGACTCATTGCCAAATATAGGCTACATTTTTAAAATTCACTTTACAAGGGATAGGAATTAAAAGGTTGGCATTTCTTACATTGACGTTAGGTTCTAGTCGTAGCTGAAACTGTGTGAATCCACCCATTATTTTTATTAAACTGCAGTAACCGTCATCTTTTGTCACTGGAAAGTAGTTGTTATATGGAAAAAACCAGATATCTTTGCAATATTACTACAAACGGTAAGTATAAACGATGACAAAACTTTGCAGATCTACAGGTACAGCTCGGGTGTGGTACCACCGCTTTACTTATTCTTGTCGCAATAGCGTCAGCTCTTGTCACTTTTTACGCTACACATTTGTATATGTTGTCCCCGGGTTAATCCTTAAAAGAAGAGCAACTACTGTTCTGCCAGGCACGTCGTCAAAGGCGTCCGGTTGGCTACTAGGCATGGAAATTATCATGGGCGTACCTGGGGGGGGGGGGGGGGGGGGGGCAGGGAGGGGCCGCTGCCCCCCCCCTGGAATTCGTTTACCTCTCTACTAACTATGTATTGTTGTAGATAAAAATATAATATGATAAAAATGTAATCTTAAAATGTTACGGCTGCCCCGCCTGGCCCAGAGCCTGGGTACGCCCATGGAAATTATTGTTAAATTAGGTTAACTGCTATTTTGTTAAAGTTAATTAATATTTAACAGTTATTTGTTCATGTTATATTATATCAATAGCCTATATATAATAAGTATTACAAGCAGCAAAAAAGCAAAGTGTCGAGTTAGCGAGCAAAAAAAAGTTTTAACAGTTATTATTATCATTAATCAAAGTAGCGAGCGAAAAAAAATATTTTTAATAACATATTCTATACTTTCCATCGTCGGCACTTGGTGAAATTCCATTGTTACTAGACACTTTTACTATTCCACTTGTACATCAATTTCACTTTACACAATTTTAATTATATTACTCGACCGGTTTCACTTTTTAAAGCATCTTCAGGATGTAATATACTTAGTTAAGTATATTACATCCTGAAGATGCTTTAAATTTTTAATAACATTATTGTTATCCTATATCAAGTTATTGGTAATTTTAGTGATGCATAAAATTTTAACAGTGTTTGCTAATATAAATAACAGTTGTTAATTGTTAAAAAAAATTAGTACGAAATTTAATATGTTAACTGTTAAATGATCCATGCTTATTGGCTACACGTGTCACTACCATCGTGACCACAAGGTAGTAGAGTTCCGCAATGTTTCGCCCGGGTGTTTGGTCAGGCGTATATCTTGTCTCAAACACATAATGGATGGATACTATACTTGTAAAACTAAAATACTCATTTCTAACTAAGGGGCCGTTCTAGTATTTCGTAAGTAGATTTTAACAATTATTCCCCCTTCCCCCTTCCCCCATGTCAGCGAAAGTAAATCACGTCTTGCTTACGTAAACATTTGTAAATTTATTTTATAATCTGTTTTTTTTATATCATAAGATAGCAAAGAAGCAGATGGGTCTCCTGATGGAAAGAGTCAACCATCGCCTATAGACACCAAATATGTTAATGGTGCGTTGTTATTTTGTGGCGAGGTATAATGCCACATGCATAAGTTTATCGGCTACCTTACCCTCCAAATCGGAACACGACAGTGACTAGCACTGACGCTATTGCGGCAGGAATAGGTAAGGCGGTGGTACCAGACCCGGTCGAGCCGATGCAGAGCTCTACCACCTAGTGGTCACGATGGTAGTGACACGCATAGCCACTCGGTCGCCTTTTACCACCTGCCTGGCAGAACGGCAGTTGGCCTATTCTTCAAAGGATTCATGAGTAGCAGTTTTTATTATTAGCAGTAGGTAAGGTAAAAGAGTTTAACGCAAACATTTCACGTAGCAAGCAGTAAATATATAAAAAACTCGAAAAGTTAAAAAAATAATTTTGCTGACGTAACCACCATCGAGACAGCACATTTCCCCTAATTACCTGACCCGAGATTAGAATCCAAGACTTCATGTATATACATTGATTCAAGTAACTCTAGACTTATCCGTTTACATTCCTAATGCACAGAAAAAAAAGAGTTAAATATTATTAGAACACCATGTATAAGTAAGTCACACACACGCACATGCAATGCATATAGCAGTGTTTTATGCTATTATTGACTCAAAGTATTTAACGATAAGGTCGAAATTACTACAATATAAAGTATCTACGTGTTGTTATGAGAATATAAAGACGTTATTATTTTGAATATAAAATGTAAATTTATTTAGTTCTTACTTTAGTTTTTAAGCAAAAGTAGAACGCTTCGATAGAAAAGGTAAAAAGGACAAAGGATTATTTCTAAAATGCCTGGTGAGAAGAAAGTAACCTTTTTAAGTAGCTAAGCTTGTCGTTAAAGTTATTTTGATTATAAAAAAAAATCACTAATAAGGTAGTTAAATACCTCCCCCCTCCCTAATATGCCTACTAGTGTGCATCTTCAGTGCACTACTAGCCGGCTGCGCGTTTCCAGACGAGTGGAAAGAAGCCACCGTCATAGGAATTCAGAAACCGGGTAAACCCCGCAATAAAGTCTGTAGTTACCGCCCCATTAGCCTAATAAATACGTTAGGCAAAATCTATGAAAAAATCATTCTCGCTCGCCTTAAGGCATTTGTTCACGAGAAAGGCCTCTTAATAAATGAGCAGTTCGGGTTCCGAGCGGCTCACTCTTGCACTCATCAAGTGCACCGTCTCACCGAATATATCCTAAACGGATTAAACGCAGCCCCGGGGCTGCAAATTCCCACAGGCGCCCTATTCTTCGACGTCGCAAAGGCGTTCGACAAAGTCTGGCACAATGGCTTAATATACAAGCTATACCAAATGGGCGTGCCCGACAGACTCGTACTCATCATACGAGAGTACCTCACCAACCGCCGATTCAAATTCCGCGTGGAAGGAGCCTTCTCCACCCACAGATCGATTACAGCAGGTGTCCCGCAGGGCTCCATACTGTCACCCGTATTATTCTCCCTCTACACGTGCGACGTACCACGCGAGCCGCACGTCGAGCTCGCGTTGTTCGCCGACGACACCGCCCTCTATACGTCCAACTTTTCCGAAGTAACAATCACCAAGCGGCTGCAGGCTGCGGCCAACGCCCTCAGTGATTGGTTCAGAAAATGGCGTATCGAAATAAATCCCTCAAAAAGTGCAGCCGTGTACTTTCGCCGCGGTAAACACCCGCGACAACAAAGGCGCGGTCTGCGTAAACTAGGCAACATTACCCTGTTCGGAAACGTCATCCCGTGGAAAAAGAAAGTCAAGTACCTCGGGGTAACGTTGGACAGCAAAATGTCATTCAAACCGCACATACAAAGAATGAAAGGTAAGGCTAAGTTCGTTGTAGGTCGGTTATATCATCTTATCAATAAACGCAGTAAAATGTCACTTAGACACAAGGTGACACTTTACAAGTCGTGCGTACGCCCCATCCTTTCATACGCTTGCGTAGCGTTTGCCCATCTCCCCCGTACGGACTTGCATCCGTTGCAAGTGGTACAAAATAAATTCCTGCGTATTGCCACGGGAGCACCGTGGTATATGCGCAACGTAGACCTCCATAACGATCTTGAATTGCCGAGCTTAGCAAAGCATTTCAAAGACATCTCCGAAAGATACTTCGATCGTGCCATCTCGCATCCGAACCCACTGGTGGTAGCCGCGGCTGACTACATCCCAGACCCTAATCCCGATCCCAAACTACGTAGGCCCCGCCACGTTCTTACCGATCCCGATGACCCGATAACTCTGGCCAACGGTTTACACGATAACACTACACACCTACATTCGCGACACATTCGCGATTCGGTTTCACGTCGTAATAAGTTTAGAAATTGAATAAATAATACACTGGGTTTTGTGTCGGATAAATCCGACTCAGGCGGTAAAAAGGTTAAAACAGTTTGTTTGAAAATAAGATTAAATTATTGTTTGGTTCGCCATGTTGTCGCGTATGTAGGTTCGCCCTGTTTCGCCCTTCGGCGAACCGAGCCCAAAGGCAAGGTTCGGCGGACGGACAAAACAATGCCACTAGCCCTCTCATCGCAAATCACGACCCCACCCTAAGCCGAGGTTCGGTCTCACAGGAGACACCCTTAGGGCGGAGGGCGTACAGCCCTACACCTTTAAATTCTGGCTGAGCACTCTGCTCGCCCCCGCGACCGGTGAAGCTGTAACAGCCCATAAGGCTAACAGCAATTGAGACATTCCGAAAAAAAAAAAGATTATAAAAGAACTAGTTGAACCCGGCCACGCTTTGTTGTGGCCGGGTAGTAAGTGCAAATCGGAATAGGAACTTAGTGCACTTTATCAGTATTGAGTACGTTAGTATGGATATGCTTATAAAATGAAACAAAAAAAACTTGAGAGGTGTCAAGGGACTCCCGGATGGAACGGAGTTCCTTTCGATACAAAAAACCTGTATACACTGAACAAAAATAATCGTCGCGACACCACACTGTTCAATGCGAAATAGAAATATCTGGCTTGCTTTCTATAAGAGAGAGAGAGAGAGAGAGAGAGACAGACAGACAGACAGAGAAACATGCGCACGCCGCACAGCTTACAATAGCTTACCATAGCAAAAAGTGTCGTGACAACTTTTCATAAGAATTTTTTCCGTCTACAAGAATAGGTGTTAGTTATTAAAAATTAATTAAAAGTTACCATCATAATATTCTACCATAACATGGTGCGCAAATATTTAAATATTTTAAATTATCATTAAAGAGGAATGATGAGGGGTCCATACAAATATTGGCCTCAAACGCAGCGCAAGTTGACAGATGCTAATCGTATACGTCACGGAAACTTTTTATTATTCATAAAAAGCCTATAAGGATTATGATTACTAGAATTCACAACTATTACATATTATAATATATTACCGGAATAAACACGGGCTTTCCCCATGTTAGTTCCGGGCTCCTTTGAAGAATAGACCAACTGCCGATCTGCCAGGCAGGTCGTAAAAGGCGACCGATTAGCTATGCGAGTCACTACCATCGTGGCTACTAGGTGGTAGAGTTCTGTATTGTCTCGCCCGGGTCTGGTACCACCGCCTTACCTATTCCTGCCGCAATAGCGTCAGTGCTTGTCGCTGTCGTGTTCCGGTTTGGAGGGTAAAGTAGCCGGTTAACTTATGCATGTGGCATTAGACCTCGCCACAAGATAGCAACGCACCATTAACACCTTCGGTATCTATAGGCGATGGTTGACTCTGCTTGTTTGCTATCTTATAACATAAAAAAAATTGCGACGTGAACACTGCACCCCACCTTACCCTTAGGCAGTGGTACATAAATTGTGTCGAGACGTTGCAAGACTCTACCACATTATTAGTCACAACGGTACTTACACGTGTAACCAATAATAATAATAATAATAATAGTTTATTGACCAAAAGTAATTTACAACATAAATTATACATTGTCCCCACACTAGGTTATCCTGTGTTGTGGGTAACAATTCACTTCCGGGGATTACTATGAAATACGATGTTGTGCGTCTAAGACTCTCGTAGAGAGTATTATATTCTTTGGTCTAAGACATTGACCTCTAAGATATATTTCTATGGTCTAAGACCCAGAGACCAATACTATGGTTTCGATTTTCGGTAGACCTTCCCATGCACCATGTAGGTATATTATTATTTAAAATCTATCATTCATTTGATGCAGTTAATAAATCATTATTATAATATATTTTTAATTTGAATCTTATATTTAAATTGTTTTAATGGTTTTTATTTCAGATGTAATGATAAAATCGAAATATGTCTCATTTATTAAGAAATATCCTGTAATTTCTTTTTTTATGATTGTGTCCTTTACATATCCAAACAAATTCACCAATAAACGACGTTTGTTTGGAGGAGGTAAGTTGAAAAGTAATAAATTTTAATTTATATACACATATAATGTCTTTACGTCATAGAGAAATAAATACCATATGTCACGATCATTGCAGATTTGTTTTGCTTCCTTATTGATATAATAAATGTAGAGGATAAGCACTAAATTGCATATATGTATATTTTTTTCTTATACATATATGATGCAAAAATGTATCTACCTCAGAAATAAAAACATATCTGTCTTGTTTTAACATGTCATTATTTACATAAGTAAAGGATATAAGTTATACGTCACTGATTTCAATTTTTTGATTGATATTTTTCGTTAGTTCAATAAGCCATGCCTTGAAGCATATTTTTCACACGACGCCATTTTATGATTTCACTTTCATAAAGTAATTCATCTGTCAAATTGTTAGGAATTTGTCTTTAGTTTTACAGTAAAGTATATGTGGTTTATGACTTTCGGTTATTTGATTACGTGGAAATACGAAAGTACTGATCAAAATTATAAATGTGAATTTCATCTGTAATGATGAACTCATTTAACTAGTTATACGTATGTATACCTAGCGATCAGTACAATCGACGTAATCGATCATATAGCAAAGAGTTTCGCCACGTCAAACCTGTCGACACTAGCTCAGTGGAAGAGCGTCCCGGCTTTAGGGAGACGGTCGCAGGTTCACTCCCTGCGTGTCGATATTTTTCTTTGTTGTTTTTAAAGGTTTTCCAAGCTACAATAACGTACATGCATAATTATGTGAAATAGTATAAGCTACTGATAATAAATTCTACGAGAATTATTTTATATTTTTCCGATTCATAGAAAATGGTATAATTTCAGAAGGATATGAGTTGTATATTACCTACTATGAGTTTGTATATTGTGTGATTGTTTTTGCTACTCATGCAACGAATAGATTGGTTGACGACAGAGCTGGAGTTTGGCTAACGAAAGTGGACACCCGGTTTACGTTTGGTAGTAGTTCTTATAGTTTACATGATACTATTATGTTTAAATTCGTTATTTTTATTTCTCTCTCTCTTAAAAACAACTATTTCTACATTTTCATCCACAACGTTAAACATCTTAATAATACTTAGAAAAAGTATCTTCTAAATATTTGGTTATATTTTCATTGGTTGGCAAGTGTAGCTATGTAGCTATGCTAATTTATATTTTTTTAATTTGCCACAGTTTTTCAGACTCTACTTTCATTAGCCAGACTCTACTTTGACTTTCTAGACTATAGTGAGATAGTAAAACAACAACAATAAAAATCTCCTTCCAATTTGTGATACAACTTAACAACTGTTACTATAGATTGTACGGAAATTATGTTTAAGAACTATTTCAGGGCTTATTTTTCTTTCCACTTTTCCACTGGCAGCAATTGTTCTTAATGACATGGTTCATTGCTGGCTTCGAGGTGACTTCGTTAGTGTAATACGCCATTTTACTGTTTCTGGGCCCTTTGTTACTGGTTTTGTTAAGGTAAGTAACGGCTATTAGATTTTAATAAAACATATACCTACAATATGATATGTCGTAAATAATCATTCGAATAGGCAGAATTTAATCTCAGAAGACACAATTAAACTTGTAATTTTAACAGTGCCTGTTATTTTACAAATACAAAAATCTCCCAAAACAAAAATTAAATATTAAATAACAAAATAAAAACGATAACATAACTCAAAAGTTAATAAATTCAATCACACATCACCTAAATCGCCGCAATCAATCGTTGCACAGGTTGCATCCAAGCAACCTGTGCGACGTAAACAAACTGGAGAATAATGAGTTGATGCGTATTCGCAAGAAAAATCAAGTTTCCTGAGAAGAGAGTGTTACGTCAGCTGTTTTTTCTCGCTTTTATAATACAAAGTTTACAAAGTAATGAAAGTAAAAGATACATTTTTAACAGCTTTATTCAAATCACACAAAAAATCGTCTGAGTTCAAAAATGAGTTACGACATATTATTAGAATTAAGGCGACGATGTATATTCATTCAAATTATAGTATTCTAGTGCTAAGTGCTATATAGTTTTCTAGTGCTAAGGATCTCTTAGCTAAACGGATGGACGGACGAATGGATGGACAACAGTCATAGCGAAATTAAAAAGGTTCCTAGTTTATTTTGGAGCCCTAAAAACAGCGTATCGATGCGATATAGCTGTTGTCACCTACGACACATTTTTTATTGAATCAATTGTTTTCTGATTACAGATTTTTATAATGTGGTATTACATTGATTATGCGTCTGATTTGATTGATGAAATTGATCGAGACTACGTAATGTACAATAACTTGCCACAATCTTATCAAGAGATAATTGATGAGTACTTTTCACAGAAGCGTTTTTTTTTACTTTGCTGGGGTATCCCTCTGTTCTGTCTTAACACATCTTTTACGATTATTGCGATCGTATCTAACATAGCCAGCTTATTATTCAGTGACAATCCAAGAAGATACATGATACATGAGACAGTCATACCATTTCTGCAGCCAGAACAGATGCTTGAAACACCTCTTTATGAAATTATGTTTGTTTATATGTTGTATGCCGCATTTTACTACTATGCTCATTTTTCTGGCTTCGAAAGTTTTTTGGGTTTAACGATGTACCATGGTTGTTTAAAAATGGAACTTTATTGCCACAGCCTTAAAGAAGCTTTAAAGGAAATAAATCAAGAGCTAAGGAAGCAAAAAGTTAGCGATGTGTTAGCAGAACAACTGAGATTTTTTAAGTAAGTTAATTTGGAAGTAATACTAATTTAATAAATGGGTTTGTTTGTCCGTCTTTCACGGCAAAACAGAGCGACGAATTGACGTGATTTTTTAAGTGGAGATAGTTGAAGGAATGGAGAGTGACATAAGCTACTTTTTGGCTTTTTCTAACCCCCCACTTCCCTAAAATTAATTTAACGTGAGCGAAGACGTGGGCAAAAGTTAGTTTGGAAAATAATTTTAAAATGGGTCTGGATTAAATATACTGGTAAATGGTAAAATTAATTAAACTCGAAAATCCACTTTTTCTAATTCAAATCATTTTCATTCATTTATTATTTCAGTATAATAGTGCCATTAATTACGTTATTAAATGAATAGTAGGTATAAAAGTTTTACTTCTAACTTTATTAAAAAGATTAGCAATTATTAATAATTAGAAAAAATAAGCAGAATAATTAATTAAACTCAAACAATCTCCGTGAATTATTCTTTCAGTTCATTTCTATACCATATTTATTTAATTACATTATACTTCTAAAATATACAAAATTCGATTAACTATATTACACAAAAACCGTGATATGGTGCAGCTATCGTAACGCACATTGCTACAGAATATTTTTGTTGTGTGAAGGTAGCTGCTAGAAGTTATTGCGTATAGAATATTATATCTAGGTACATGCTATAAGTTCTTTATTTAAATAGAAAAAGTCTATAATCTACATCTATACATATAATAAAATCGTAGTAAAGTCAAAACTGTACATTGAATATTTTTTAAAAAGAATACTTGTGACGTGATTACAATCGATATTGAAGCCAAAAATATAGTTTTTAGAATTATTGTCTGTTTGTCTGTATGTATTGACCGCCCCGTTGGTCGAGTGGTTAGCGACCCTGACTATGCAATCAACGGGGCTCGGGTTCGATCCCCGACGAGGACAAGCATTTGTGTGATGAGCATCAATGTTTGTATTTCCGGGTTTGGGTGTTTATTGTGTATGTAAAAGTATTTATATATGTATTTCTATGTATTAGTGTCGTTGACTAACACCCATAACACAAGCAAATAATTTGCTTAATTTGGGGTTAGATCAATAAGTGTAATTTGTCCCGTGAATATTTATGTATGTCCAGGGTAAACTCAAAAAGTGCTGCATGGATTTACTTCAAATTTTGCATGAATATTACTAACAGGTCGAGTCAACATATGGGCTACATATTATCACGCGGTGATAATATGTAGCACATATGTTGTGTGGAGTAAACTAAGTCCGCGCGGACGAAGTCGCAGGCAACAGCTAGTACAAATAATAAAATCGTAGGAAAGTCAATGTATGTCCGGGGTAAACTCAAAAAGTGCTGCATGGATTTACTTCAAATTTTGCATGAATATTACTAACAGGTCGGGTCAACATATAGGCTACATATTATCACGCTATCACCTACGGGGGAGGAGCTGTGCGGAGTAAACGAAGTCCGCGCGAACGAATTCGCGAGCAACAGCTGGTACCGAAATATGAGTGAAAGTGCAGTGTAAAATTACATTATAAAACAAAAATAATGTTGTACATAAGGCGGTCCATAGACCTACAATAATATTGTTTTGGAATTGTACGTTCCCTTTGATTCCAAACGTTCAATAAATTTATTCAATAAAATTGACTAACCAGTCTAATATATCGACCAGTCATATTTTCGTGCGAGCAACATTTTTGACGACGAAGTTTTGGCGACAGCCATGGTGACGATTTTGTTGAATAACAAAAAATGAATATGTAAGTATCCATATTCATAGAATGTTTGAAAAAATAATTTAGACGATGTTAACATTTCACACAGACGGCAATTCTCTGTACAATTTGATACATTTGACAATAAACTCTCTTTCCTTAATTTTTGTATTCTCCTTTACGGTTATTTTTGCGCGCGTTCATGTACTCCTTAAGGCGCCTCATAGACCTACAATAAAATTGCGCTATACTTTTATTGTGCAATAATATTGAATACCACTTTGATTCCAAACGTTCAATAAATTCACTCAATAAAATTGACAACGCAGTCTGATCAATATTTTCGTGCGAGCAACATGTTGACGACGAAGTTTTGCCGGCAACCATACTGATGATTCTGTTAAATAAATCTGTATACAATTCTATACACTCAAGTAAAAACTCCCGTTCCTTAAATTTTTATAGCATTCTTGCTCGCCATTTTGCTTAAATTTACTACTCGACCATACCACCGGGACTGACCGAACGCAACCGCTCCAAACTCTGAAGTGAAAAATATTGTGTAATATTAGGCCTACACAATGCAAGAAAAAAATATTGCGCAATAAAAATAAAAACCGCTCAAACTTTCGTTCAATCTTTGTGCAATCCTCAATATTAACCCTAAACGGTCAATAATATGGCACAATTAGTAATATTGCGCAATATTATTGCAGGTCCGTGAGGCGCCTAAGAAGAGAGCATTGTGTCTGCTGTATAATAAAATATTAACTACTAACGGTTTGGCGGAATTGTAATGTTTTTTTATACTGTTATTTTTAAATGCAAATAAATAGAAATAAATCAATGGTGTAACTGATTAAAAGAGATTGTTTGATGGTGATTTATTATGTCATTAATTTAATAATTAAAACTTTATTATTAACTAGCTCTGCCCGCGAATTTGTTCGCGTGGAAAAAATTTAAAATAAAGGACATAGATTCTTCCAGGGATTTACTCGCATACCCGTTCCCGTGGGATTTTTCGGGATAAAAACCATCCCATGTCCTCTCTCGGGTATAAAACTATCTTTGTACCAAATTTCATTCAAATCGGGTCAGTGGTTTAGGCGTGAAGAAGAGACAGGCAGAGTTACTTTCGCATTTATAATATTAGTATCAATACGGTCTGATTTCTTATTTACTTTTTTTACTGTTCTTCTTCCTTGAGTTTTTATATTATTTCAGCAATATTTTTTTTTCAGATACGTTGACAACATTCAGAGTACATACGACTTGTATTTTTTAATGGTATTATGTTTGGAGTTGATAGTAATTGGAACAACAATGTATTATGTCACTGAGGTACGTATCCTTTTTTTTTTATAGAGAAGGGGACAAACGGACAGGAGGCTCACCTGATGGTAAGTGATCACCGCCGCCCATGGACAACCACACTATCAGAAGATTTGCAGTTGCGTTGCCGGCCTTTTAAAAAAGAGTAGGCTCTTTTCTTAACGATCCCTAAGTCGTATCCGCTTGGAAAAACCCCCCCGGTAATCGGTTCCATAGAAAAATAGTGCGGGGAAAAGAGTGCCTTGAGAATCGCACAGCTGTGGATTTCCAGATATCGAGATGGTGAGGATGAAATTTTATCTACTATAGTATTCGGGTATCATGTGTAAACCAACAGGCTAGTTGTCCAATGACTAGTGGTCTAGTGGTCCAGTGTCGGAGTTGACCACATGAGGTCCCGGGTTCGATTCCCGTTTGGCAATTAAAAGATGTAATTTTTCAGTTTTCTGGCAAAAAAAAAACGTTTCCCGGGATTGGAAAAAGTGCCCGTTTGGCGATAGGCTGGCCATCTATCACATTGCGGGACGATGTATCTTCGGCTAATCGTGGGTGCACTTGTTGTAGCTCTGCCTACCCCTTCAGGGATACGGGCGTGAAGATGCTTAATAAATTTGAAAAACTGTTTAATAATTTATCTTATTAGTTATATTAACCAAAAAACATTTATGTTTGTTAAAAAACGTATATTTAGAATAAAAAATTTCCGTTTTAAAATTGAAATTAAAAACTGCTCTGGAACGCGTTGAAGTGTCATGGCGACCTTATGACATCACGCCGTAGGACGATGTATCTTCGGCTAATCGTGGGTGCACTTGTTGTAGCTCTGCCTACCCCTTCAGGAATACGGGCGTGAAGATGCTTAATAAATTTGAAAAACTGTTTAATAATTTATCTTATTAGTTATATTAACCAAAAAACATTTATGTTTGTTAAAAAACGTATATTTAGAATAAAAAATTTCCGTTTTAAAATTGAAATTAAAAACTGCTCTGGAACGCGTTGAAGTGTCATGGCGACCTTATGACATCACGCCGTAGTAATATCTGCATTATAAACATTTCTATGAAAATGACGTTACCATTTAATGATGTTTTACCACGGTGTGACGTAACACTTCCAGATTTGCGTTTACTGTCACGTAACTACGTACTGCCCAATTTTGATTTTTTGATGATTTTATATCTGAAAAATATTATTAATCCTTATAGACCGTGGTCCTATGAACAAACTTTTTTTTGATTAATAACGAGATGAATTTTTATGAACAGTTTCATTTTGATGAGCATCTTTTCTATCTTCGAAAAATCTCGAATCGGGTAACGAATAAAGTTAGGGGGCTTCGAAAATTTTAATTCGATGAAGGAAAAATATTTTATTAATAACAATAATATTTTATTGCTTTAATCTCTTGTTTTTTTATGAAAACACGAGAAAACGTTTGTCCTTCACATTCGATGGTTTTTCTGACGAGTCCTCCACTCTAAATATTCGGAATTACCTATATGATTTTTAAATTGACATTAATCAATTTAAAAACAACTTAATTTTTTCACAACAGCTTGTAAATTATTATTATAATTCAAGGGTTACTTTGTCCTACACGTAAAATGGAAACAATTCTTAGTCCGACACTCTAAAGTTTTCTTTTTTATTTATCTTTATTAGTTACCTACACGATTCGAGATTTTTCGAAAACAAAAGACGTCTCGTCAAAATGAAACTGATCACAAAAATTCAGCTTGTTACGAGCATTAATCAAAAAAAGTTTGTTTTTGCCCTTGTGGAAAAATTTCTCGGATAAAAGTAGGTAAATAACTTACAAAGTGAAAGTAACAGTTTATGAATGTTTATTTTTATTTAAAAAGTCGAAAAAAGTCTTACAAAGTCGGAAAAACTCGGAGTAATTCCAATATTTCGGACTCTTCCAGAAGAGTTATTCAGTGTTAATAAATCTTGCAACGTTTATGGGTACTAAAAGAAATATATTAAAAGTTATTAATACTACGAAAGTGTAATAAAGGGGAAAAAAATATAACTAATACTTCCCCGGTTTTCCGTTTAAGAATTTGAAACTTTCTTCTTTGTTTAAAAAAAGGTTACCGTTACTGTCGATCAATATTATAAACTTTGTTTCTTCAATTTTTGATAATTATTATTAAAATCTATTATATCACAACGTTATTTGCCAATTTTTATTTTATTGTACTTTTATTACATAAATATATTTATAAATTAAGTAAAAATTAAAACAGCTGATCTAATTAGCTTTTGACAGGTTGAGTCAGTGTTGCCAGAGAAAAAGTCAATCTTTCGTCCTTAAAGCCTCCTCTACACTACTCCTATGTCCGGGGTAAACTCAAAAAGTACTACATGGATTTATTTCAAATTTTGCATGACTATTACTAACAAGTCGGGTCAACATATAGGCTACATATTATCAATCTGTCACCTACGGGGGAGGTGCTGTGCGGAGTAAACGAAGTCCGCGCAGACGAAGTCTTGGGCAACAGCCAGTATAATTATGGCGAGCGAAGCGAGCCCTACACTAGGCGACTTTCTATGCACTTTTGTGGTACATTTTCCTGAAAAAGTATCCCACTTTAAGGTTTGGGCTTTGACGTGGTGGTTTAAATTCATGTCTAGATATATTATCTACCATTAAAATGCTATTTCATAAACATTAAAAAAATAGAAAATACATTTTGTATTAGAATTTTATTACTGCTAACGCCATCTATTATAAAAATAAATAAATAATAATAATAAATAAATATTCACGGGACAAACTACACTTACTGATCTAACCCCAAAGTAAGCAAATATTTGCTTGTGTTATGGGTGTTAGTCAACGATACTAATACATAGAAATACATAATATATAAATACCAGAATATATATAATAAACACCTAAACCCAGAAATACAAACATTTACGCTCATCACACAAATGCTTGTCCCCGTCGGGGATCGAACCCGAGCCCCGTTGATTGCGTAGTCAGGGTCGCTAACCACTCGACCAACGGGAGGGTCAAATAACGAGTAAAAATGCTACAAAGCTACACTAGGCGACGATCTGTGCCCTTTAGTGGTACATTTTACTAAAAAAATATCGCACTTTTAGGTTTAAGCTTTGGCGTGGTAGTTTTATTTTGTTTAATTCATTTTCATTCACTCCAGTTTAATACAATATTAATCTATTAAAACACTTGTACTTTTTAACTTCCCACTACGTATGTAGATAGGAAGGTTACTGATTTTGCTCCGATTTTCAAAAATGGAGTTTTCACCATATGTCCGCGTTTTGTGGGCTTAGGAACCATTTTCGACTATTTTCGCGATGACGTCAGTATGTCTGTATGTATGTGTGTGTGTGAGTGTGTGTGTGAGTGTGTGTGTGTGAGTGTGTGTGTGTGTCAACAACTCATAAGTTTTGAACGCCTGGACCGATTGAAACGCGGTTGGTGGCATTCGATTGGATTCCGCTCAACTTATACTTCCTGAAATTTTGTACCAAATGGGCCTAAGAGATTTTGAGAAATTTTGAAAATACCCTAAACAAATTGTGACGAAACAATTTTTTTTTAATAACTTCCAGATTAATGTACCGATTGAGTACAAAAACTATTCCTCAAAAAAATACATCTAATGCATAAATTGCCTCAAAATCAGTTTATTCGTTTGGATGTAATCGTTGACGAAAATTTTGAAAAAAGTGTTTTTTCGACATAACTTCGAAATATTTCAACCAATTATTTTTTGGTATTCTACGATATTTTAATACTATAAAAATTACGTCGAATGCCCTTTTAAAAATCAAAACCGAACCTTATTTTCAAAGGTTACAACTTTTCAAATATTAAAATTACGTTTTCTTTAGCAAAGTTACTTAATATTTTGGAAATAACTTTCAGGCTAATATACCGATTGACTTCAAAATCTTATCATCGTTTCTCCTTTAAAAACTGCGCCAAGTACCGTTAATTGGATAAAAATCGGTAAATTTGTTTGGGATCTATCATAGACGAAAATGTTTTTTTGACATTGCTTCGAAATTTTTGAACCTACCGATTTTTTAGCTAAAGCAATATTTAAATTGAGTTGAATGCCATTTGAAAGATCAAATCGATCATCGTTTCCAAAATATACAGCTTTTCAAAAATCAATACGTGCCAAGAAAACTTATCAAGGACGTATTACGTGCGTCTTCCCGGTTGAAATTTGGATGTTTTTTGATTTCAATGGCTTCTTTCACTAGCCGTGGAATGTAATATGGCGTTCTGTCGAAAATACGCGTGGCCTATGAAATTCCATCCAGTGATTACGGCCCGACTACAGCTGTAGATGTTTAGCAATCGCCGACTTATTAACGTCGTTATTCTTGACTGCTTTGATATGCTACTAGGCCTCTGACACATGCTCTTAGTACCTCTATACACTACTCGGCCGACTTCAGTACGCGTCAAGACGCCGTTGTGAACGCACGTGTGTTTAATAGATTTTTTCGTTGATGTGCGTGTGAGACTCTATTATGAGCGGCATACAGTGGTCACAGGAGCAAACTATGAAGTTTGAAACTATGAAGTCAGAAGCAAACTCTGCTTGAAGTGTTTCAAGGAATGAAACACTTCAAGCAGAGCCTTTTATTTGGGACCCCAGTGGGAAAGGTCATAAGGACAAGAAAAAAGTAAATGATGCTTGGGTGCGTATTCGGGACGTTTTGGAAATACCAGTTGAAGAATTGAAGAAAAAAAAGGATTCACTTTTTGCGACATACAGGGGCTACTACAGAAAAATGGAAGCTTCCTTAAAAAGTGGTGCCGGCGCAGATGATGTTTATCGTCCAGTTTGGTTCGCCTTTGATTTCATGAACAGCTTTTTGGGGTCCGTGTATAAATGTAAACAAACAATAACCACGGTAAGTTTTTTATTATCAATAACTTGTTTTATTATTACTAAAGTACAGATTACAGTAAGGTCGATTCGCCAGTTTGCGTCCATTTAGTGCAGTTGCTTGCTTTAAGGAGAACATAATAATGTCTCTGCATTAGTTTTAATATAAAAAGTATGTAGTTAATGTGGTAACGAACAGGCGAAATGACCCTACATTCGTTGTGTTTATTTATAAACATTGAAAATAATTTGTAAAGTAATCCCTTATCTGAACGGCAGATAATGGTGATCTGCGTGGTACTTGTGTAATATCTCTCAAAGCACAGTTATTATCAAAGTCTGCCCGCCAAGACCCGGGTTGAATTAAAACTCCATTATCATCATACATATCTACAGTACCAGGAGGCATATATATAAGGGATGATTTATTACTTTTTCTGAGAAAGTTATGCAATAAGAGACATGTCATTGTAATAATTGGGATATTATGAATATCCAAATCAATTGGCTTTCTGAATATTCTAAACCTGGATGCTAAAATACCAAACACATTCTCAACTACTACTCGAGATTTTGACAAGCGCATATTGAAAATCCTTTTCGGTGAATTGATATCATGGTTGCCAGGATATGGTTTCATTATATTATTATGTAAAGCAAATGCTCCATCTGTCAAAAAAACGTAGGGAATTTCGACATGATCCGTTCCGGATAATGGACTTGGCTTAGGAAGATTAAGCCCGTTAGATGCAATTTTTTGCCATAACGAAGAATTTTTAAGTACACCTCCATCACTGATCCTACCTTGACTACCAATGTCAGCATACAAAATGTTATAGTTACTGTCGACTAAAGCTAAAAGTACTAAACTAAACGTCTTTTTATAATTAAAGTACTCAGAACCAGAGTTAACCGGACATTGTATAACAATATGCTTTCCATCCATTGCGCCAAGGGCATGTGGAAAATTCTCCTTGAATCCGTTTTCAACTTCCAACCACTGCTGCTCATTGCACGGCATCTGTAAATAAAAAGTATATTATATAAAAAATATTATCATCAAATAATATGTAAAAAGACACGGTCAATTTCATTAAAAGCTGACACTCAAATTGTATATAAATAATTAAAAAGCCGATTAATTGTAGCACTCATGTATTTTTCATAAAATACAGAGACATACACTCACACTCCTACATACACATACATTACTCCTGCATATACGCGCACTCAAATGCATATAGTATACAGAACCCATATACACTCACAAATTTGGATTGGATTAAATAAAGATTTATTATTAAATAGGT
The DNA here is from genome assembly GCA_036924255.1 of Apodemia mormo. Lineage (NCBI taxonomy): Eukaryota > Metazoa > Arthropoda > Insecta > Lepidoptera > Riodinidae > Apodemia > Apodemia mormo. The sequence goes on from JAUPFN010000030.1 coordinate 4,048,476, forward strand.
CGTGATATATACATTTAAACCTTTGCTATTTTTATTTCAGTATCATGGAACTGATTCGATTCAGGAAGAATCAACCAACGCTTCAGAGGATGTACTAATTGCTTCTCCAACTCCAAAAGAACCAGAGCCCCCAAAAAATAGACACACCATCCGACGGCGTGACAACCCACCGGAATTGCAAGTTGCCAGTAGGCAGATGACAGAAGCCTTCAATAACTTAAATAAAGTGATAAATAATCCTTCAAAGGATAGCAGCGCAGTTGAGGACGAGTGCGACGTATTCGGCAAACTAATTGCCAAAAAACTGAAGAGGTTACCTGAACATGAAAGGGACGATATAATGTTCGATATACATGCTCTATTTCGGAAATCACGTTTTGAAAGATCTCCATCAGGTGAATCGTTTCGTACTTCTACACCTAAGTCTACGCCATATTATAGTCCGTTAACTACATCACTATCTTCTAGAAAGCGTCCTTTATCTGCGAATAATGCAGTTCATTATAATGTTACAACATTATCTCCTAGACCACACTCATCGTTTTCAGAGCCACCTGATACATATATAACATTATCTAATGAGTCCAGTGAATGTCAACCGACATACTTCCAACAACCAAGCGAAATCACTGCTCATCAACGCTCTTCAAAGATACGTGTTATAAGTGATGAAATTATTGCACCAGACACCCAAAGTCAATCAGTTTATCAACGCTATAAGCAGCCTCAATCAGATCAATCTAACGATGTTCAATATATTTTGCATATACCAGAGACCCAAACTCAATCTGATTGTCCAGAAGATAATACACATCAGAGTGATTTAATATATCAGGCATATAATGACTCGTAATGTATGAAATTATTCTTATTCTTATTCTCACTGATATTTTTGTAATTGTACATACCTAAACTTTTAATAAATATATGTCATAAATATTAAAATTTTACCTTTATTTCATCCTTGAGTTCCTCGTTCAAAGCTTCACAGACTTCGACTACAATTTTTGAAATCAACTGGCTTGAAATTTTAAATAAATAGTGCATAGATCTATAGCTGTCACCACTTGCCAAAAACCTCAAGGTGATTGATAATCGAATCTTAGCAGGTATAGCTTCTCTTAAATGAGTGTCTCGTTTAGCGATTAAGGGTTCGACTTTAGAAAGTAATAAATTAAAATCGTCCAATGACATTCGGTGGAAATTTTCAAATTCTCCTGATGGTTCTTGTATGAGTTCAAGAAATTGTTGTTCCATAGTACGTCTGTAAAAAAAAATACAGTTAATTAACTTGCCATGTAATGTACTTTAACTTATTAGATATCCTAATTATTTAAATAAATATTACCTACCTAGTTCTGTTCCGATGCATTGCGATCATCCACCATCTTCTTTTTCTTCTTTTCTTTTTAGTCTTCTTCGTGAGATAAGTATGCACGTAGTTATAATACGCTAGAGAGCACATTGCTACGGCAGCTGCTACTTGAGCGTCCATTATAATAAACGTCCGCAGGGTACCGGTAACGCTACACGAATGCGCTCCTCGCGAAGTTGAACGAGTGTGTAGTGTAGCACCGCGGACTTCAGTCAACTTCGGCCGAGTACTTCGCCGAGGAACTTCGCGAGTAGTGTAGAGGAGGCTTTAAGGACGAAAGATTGACTTTTTCTCTGGCAACACTGACTCAACCTGTCAAAAGCTAATTAGATCAGCTGTTTTAATTTTTACTTAATTTATAAATATATTTATGTAATAAAAGTACAATAAAATAAAAATTGGCAAATAACGTTGTGATATAATAGATTTTAATAATAATTATCAAAAATTGAAGAAACAAAGTTTATAATATTGATCGACAGTAACGGTAACCTTTTTTTGAACAAAGAAGAAATTTTCAAATTCTTAAACGGAAAACCGGGGAAGTATTAGTTATATTTTTTTCCCCTTTATTACACTTTCGTAGTATTAATAACTTTTAATATATTTCTTTTAGTACCCATAAACGTTGCAAGATTTATTAACACTGAATAACTCTTCTGGAAGAGTCCGAAATTTTGGAATTACTCCGAGTTTTTCCGACTTTGTAAGACTTTTTTCGACTTTTTAAATAAAAATAAACATTCATAAACTGTTACTTTCACTTTGTAAGTTATTTACCTACTTTTATCCGAGAAATTTTTCCACAAGGGTGGGACCACGATAGAAAAGGTTATAACAAATATTTTATTTTTATATATCCATATCGTAACTAATCATTAAAATCTACAATATGTCCGATTCATTCTTGGCGGACACAAGCCTATACTTTGTGCCTTTTCTACTGCTACTGAGAAATTCATCCATGCCTGTTTGTCAGGCAGTAGAAATTTTTTTTCATCAAAAAAGTTTAAAGTATGTTTTAATTGTAGGCACCAGAGTTCGATTTAAGATTCATATTGTTCCTGATTACATCAATATCGATATTGTATATCCCATGCAGGCTATCAACAAACTTAAGATGCAAGGTGAGAAATTCGTTCTGATCATTGAAATTCGTTCGCCGTGTTGGTCCCGGCCTCCTTTGTAGAATAGACCAACTGCCGTTCTGCCAAGCAGGTCGTAAAATCGACCGATTGGCGATTGAGTCACTACCATCGTGGCTACTAGGTGGTAGAGTTCTGCATTGTCTCGCCCGGGTCTGGTACCACCGCCTTACCTATTCCTGCCGCAATAGCGTCAGTGCTTGTCGCTGTCGTGTTCCGGTTTGGAGGGTAAGGTAGCCGGTAAACTTATGCAGGTGGCATTAGACCTCGCCACAAGATAGCAACGCACCATTAACATCTTTGGTGTCTATAGGCGATGGTTGACTCTTTCCATCAGGAGACCTATCTGCTTGTTTGCTATCTTATGATATAAAAAAAACAGGATGAAGTTTCTTTTTTGACAAACAAAACATTAATTTCTCTTATATATCCAACTTTATTATGTATTTGTTAATTTATGATTTTAAGTATAGGTAATTCAAATTGTTGAAATACAGCAAAAAATAAAGAATCAACTTATTTGATTCCTTAAGAATAGAAATCGTTTATTTAAGATATACACCACAACACTACCAGAAATTATTACACATACGCGCGCATGCACGAGCACACGTACGCGCTCTAGCATGTACATGCATAGGCACATACGCACGCACGCACGCCCGCACGCCCGCACGCACGCACGCACTCACACATGCACTACCCCTCATATATACCCTACGTGTTACTATTACAAAAAAACAGGAAATTAGGCATACAATTAATTAAAAAAAATAGAACAAGTTAAAACCTATATAGTCTAGTCGGGAAGTTCAGTTCCTGCGAATAATAATTGCCGCGCGAAAGCCAATTTTCAACATTCAATTAAAATTATAAATATTGGAGCTACAATTCCGGAAGTCAAGAACTTTTTTACTAAAATTTCCTGCTCTTTCTTGAGCTCTCACTCATACTTTCTGAGATTTTGGCAATAAACTGGACGCTATTTTTTCCAGGTTTTTGTTAATAACAATTACAATGGTTTTTCCAAACAAAATTCGAAATACGTCTTTTTCTAGATGTCATTCCGGATTGTTTAAGCCATCAACCATATTTTTAACTATTCCCCGACTAGACTAATGGAGAATCTAATTATTATCTAATTATTACAGATGACATGTATACTGTGCGTCTAGTGTTTGGTATCCAGTGTCCAATGGATTGAGTGATGTGATGTCTCAAAATGATCAACACTCAAGTAATGTTGAGATTTATACACTAACGTTTTTTTTCAGTGTCAACCAAACCACGGTGAGCGTTCTCGAAATGTGATTTATCCTTGGGGTAAGTTGTAATGCTAAATGCATAAGTTTACCGTCTACCTTACCCTCCACCAAAGTGGAACACGATATAGTAACAAGCACTGACGCTATTGCGACAGGAATAGGTAAGGCGGTGGTACCAGACCCGGGCGAGACAATGCAGAACTCTACCACCTAGTAGCCACGATGGTAGTGACTCGCATAGCCAATCATTCGCCTCTTACGAACTGCCTGGCAGAACGTCAGATTGCCTATTCTTCAAAGGAGTTACGAACACATGGAATTATTCTATTAATAATTTCTTGCAAAAGATTAAATAATTTAAATAGAAATTTATCTGTAAAATTTGTCCTTTTTACCATGCTATATTTTTTTACTGTTTCAGTCGTTGGAAACTGCAGACAAAATTTATGATTGTGGCTGGCAAAATATAAGATGTATCAGCACAAGAAGGACTGTTGCGTTTATGATTGCCAGAGCACAGGTGACTAATATAAATATGTTTTAAAAACGAAGTACATTTGTTTTCATATCATAAGACAGCAAACAAGCAGATGGGTCTCCTGATGGAAAGAGTCAACCAGCGCCTATAGACACCAAAGATGTTAATGGTGCGTTGCTATCTTGTGCCGAGGTCTAATGCCACATGCATAAGTTAACCGGCTACCTTACCCTACAAACCGGAACACGACAGTGACCAGCACGGACGCTATTTCGGCAGGAATAGGTAAGGTCCCGGACGAGCCGATGCAGAACTCTACCACCTAGTAGTCAAGATGGTAGTGACGCAAATAGCAAATAGCCACTCAGTCGCCTTTTACGACCTGCCTGGCAGAACGGCAGTTGGCCTATTCTTCAAAGGAGCCCGGGACCAACACGGGGACATCATTGCAAAGACCGGAATAGGCAATTGCAAGTTGAGTATAAGTTTGAAGACCGAAGCGCAGGCGAGAGCTTCAATGATACGGGATAGGCAATTGCCATTTCCGTCGAGGCAAATAATTATAGTGTTTTTTGCAAAAAATGCAGGGAAGTAAAAAATATGTTTATGTAAGTAATAAATTTAATTTTTTTCCGGGGTTGAGGGAGATGGTCGCGGTTAGAGTCTGGCGTGTCGACATTTGTTGTTTTTCAAGTACCGTAAAACGAGGTGAATAGGCACAATTCGAAATTTCAGACTTGTATTTCTTTATAAGTTTCAAGGACTGCATACCACTATCTCTGTTTCTTTTGATGAGTCTACCAGTCTATTTTTTTATCGAAAATTTTATTTCGTAGGTAATAAATTTAATTTGTGTCTATACTATCACGTGAACGCAACTTTTAACAAGATAAAAGATTTTTTATTGGAGAACACAAATGGGTCAAAATAATACTAACAAATATACTTAATATCAGAGGGTAGATCATGTACATTAGGCGCCCCATAGACCTACAATAATATTGCGCAATACTTTCCTTGTGCAATAATTTTAAATATCCCCTTTAATTCCAACCGTTCAATAAATTCACTCAATAAAATGGACAAACCAGTCTGATCAATATTTTCGTACGAGCAACATGTATGACGACGAAGTTTTGGCGGTAACCATTCTGGTGATTTTGTTAAATAAATCTCTATAGTCTATACAATTCTATACACTCAAGTAAAAACTTCGGTTCTTTATCTTTTATAGCACTCATGCTCGCCATTTTGCTTAAATTTACGACACGACCATACACCGTAACTGACCGACCGCGACCGCCCCAAGCTCTGAAGTGAAAAATATTGTGCAATATTAAGCCTACACAGTTCAAGAAAAAAATATTGTACAATAAAAATTAAACCCGCTCAAACTTTCGTTCAATCTTTGTGCAATCTTCAATATTAACTATAAACGGTCAATAACATATTGCACAATACGTATTATTGCGCAATATTATTGTAAATCTATGGGGCGTCTTACAATACTTTTTATTTCACTTCAATACATTTCCGAACTTATAACAACGAGAGTTTTAGCCCTTTTTAATTTCTGAAACTACGCGCACTCATACTATGACGTCACACTCTCATTCGCCCGCGACCACGACACTGCGATTTCATAAACCAGATTTTTTTGATTAATTTTATCATTGGATATCATTGGATTGAATTGATGGACATTGGTCCGCTTTAGTTTTTTCATTTAGTTTTTTTAAATAAAAATAAATAATAGTTAAGAAATCAGTGCTGATCAATTTGCAGGCCTTTCTTTCAGAAAATCTGAAAAGATATTTCCTTTCCTTTTTAGATTTCCTTTTATATTTTGAATATATTTGATAGTTTCCTTAATATTCTAATAAACCAAACCTCTATTTTTTTAATAAATTGTTCATAACTTTTGCAATATTTATCAGACCCTTTTGGGACTTATTCCAAATCAAATGACACCTTAATCGTAACTTTCTGTGACTATACAAAAACTTCATGCAAAATGGTACATGTTCTTCACGCAAAATGGTACATGTTCTTTATGCAAAATGGTACATGTTCTTCATGCAAAATGGTACATGTTGACCAGACTATTTAAGGTATAATACCTTCGATACCACAAACCACACAAATAATAATAGACACGGTGTTGGGGGTAAAATGCGTAGCCGCTCATATGAGCAAATGTATGTAAATGTCAAACGCTTATATTATGTCGTATAAAAATAGAAATATGCCATATTGTGCTATTTTATCATGTCAAATAAAACGCTAAGGCTTAAGGAATACTTCTGGAGTAATTTTATTTCATTGGGAAGTATCATAACCCTGTATTTCTGAGTGTAAATGCAAGCGACATTGACATCCTAGGAAATTGCCTTGAAACGTGTATCCAGTTTAATCCGTGTTCTATACATTTTTCGTGATTTATAACTATAATTTGTACTTATTTATTGACATTTGTATATTTTCGAGTAATTACTTGTGCTCTAATTTTTAGAAAAAAAACTAAATCCGTTTTATTATTTTAATTTTTTAATTTTTTTTTTTCTAATTCTAAACCCCCTTATTTGAATAAATGATTCATAGCAAATGTTATAGTTTAAGTTCAAGTTATTTAATAATTATATTTTCTCAAACATAAGCGGAAATAATGTCATTACGTTTATATAAAGAGCATGCTAAGCATTGATATAAAAAACTCAAGATACACAATCAGTCCTCCAAAACGTCCTCCAAAAATGAGCACACAATTTAAAATTGTGCGCTCATTTCAAATAGAATCACGTCGGTCGTGACACTGTCAATTTTGTTTCTTTTTGTACATTGCTTTGTAAAAACAACTATAAATCGTGCGGTTAAGGTTGGATATGCAAAGACATTAGTTTTTTGCAATATCTGTAACTATTTGAATCAAATTAGGGACACTTTTGAGTGTCAGTTTTGTTCGGAACTTTGCATCTTGGGTTTTTTATATCGATGATGCGAAGTGTCGTATTCACGTACAGAGGCACTGTACAGAGTGCTAAGTGTGAGTTTTTCTTTTTGCATTCGATCGTGAGCGCGTTTCGAGTTTACTAGGAATTTGTATGTGATTTGTACAGCGCCACCTAGTGGTAAACTGGTTTCTCACGTTTACCACTAGGTGGCGCTGTACAAATCACGTACAAATTCCTAGTAAACTCCAAACGCGCTCAAGATCGAATGCGAAAAAAAACTCACACTTAGCACTCAGATGAGTCATTGCCCGTCAGTTTTTATACTACCTACTCAAGACACAGGCTCTGCCTAGTTTGAGAGCCTGGTAATTCAGAGTGATATTAACGTTTTAAGATCATATTGTGTATATTACGTGTTATATATTATCTATACATATAATAAAATTCTAGGAAAGTCAAAACTGTACTTTGAATATTTTTTTAAAAGAATACTTGGGGCGTGATCTACAATCGATATCGACGCCAAAAATATAGTTTTTAGAATTTTTGTCTGTTTGTCTGTGTGTATGTCCGGGGTAAACTCAAAAAGTACTGCATGGATTTACTTCAAATTTTGCATGAATATTACTAACAGGTCGGGTCAACATATAGGCTACATATTATCACGCTGTCACCTACGGAGGAAGAGCTGTGCGGAGTAAACGAAGTCCGCGCGGACGAAGTCGCTGGCAACAGCTAGTACCTAATAAAATCGTAGGAAAGTCAATGTATGTCCGGGGTAAACTCAAAAATTACTGCATGGATTTACTTCAAATTTTGCATAAATATTACTAACAGGTCGGGTCAACATTCAGGCTACATATTATCACGCTATTACCTAAGGGGAGGAGCTGTGCGGAGTAAACGAAGTCCGCGCGGACGAAGTTGCGGGCAACAGCTAGTTTTCTATATTTTAATAACTTTTAGCAACTTAAATGTAACTTTTCATCAGGGCAATGTCACGTTGTCTTATTTTGCAGATTCCAATTGAAATAACAACATTTAAAATGATAAGGATCAATTTGGAACTATTTGTCTCCGTAAGTTTAATCTTTATTTAATTAATAGTTCATTTTAAGTTATAAAAAATTGAGCAATCAAAAGACTAGACTATAATAAAAAAAACAGCCAAGTAAGAGTCGGATTCGCGCACGAAGGGTTCCGCACCATCATGTATAAAAAATTGCAAAAAAACACGTTTGTTGTACGCGAGCCTCCCTTAAATATTTATTTTAATTGAATATTTTATTTTTAAAGTGGGTGCATAACGAAGTATTCTGTGAATATTTCAAACGTCTACCACTTGTTAAGATCGAGAAAAAAATGCAAAAATACCGTTTTGTAGGGTGTGACTAGGGTTCGGAATGAATGCAACGGATGATGAGTTAATACTGACTTTATTAGTAAGACCTTACATTATATATGATATTCTACGTAGGCTCGATACATACACTACAGTTTGTTGTATGGGAACCTCCTTGAATGTTAATTATTTTATTTTGTTTTAGTATTTGTTGTTATAGCGACAATAAAAACCCCATGTGTGAAAATTTCATCCGTCTATCACGGTTCATGAGATAGCCTGGTGACAGACGGACAGACAGATGAACGGACGGACATCGAAGTCCTAGTAGTAAGGGCCCGTTCTACCCTTGGGTACGGAACTCTCAAAAATGCATTATAGTCTAGTCTTTAGATTGCTCAGTTCTCTATTTTCTAGTAACTAGAATATCTGTGGTTCCTTCATTTAATCAGGACTTTGGGTTTGACACATATGCCATTAAAACACATATAGATCCCACTGACACAGTACCAAGGAATTTATATACGAGAACTGGAATTATTACGAGGCAATATTTAAAAATAAAATTGTACTTTATTTCGTTACAAATAAAGTTGACTTTTTTTCTTGCCTTACAAAAGGGAAAATGTTCTGAGGAAGACAACGGTGGATGTTGTCCTTTTCTTGCAATTACCAGTGTAAATAAAACTATCAAATGATAGAGTTTTATATATTCGGTAACCGATAAATCTCTTCTATTCATACACGTTGGTAGATACGTTAGCACAAAATGTATTAATATATTGGGTGCTAAAATGTGCTTATTTTAAATATTACGTAATTATTTATGCAATGCACAAACTATTTTCTCAAATTAGTAGAATTAGTAGTATTTGCAAACTACGCACGACTGCACCATATATGGCACTTTACTTAGTAGAGAGACACACTCCACCAATGTCGTTGTACCCTTCGGAACGATTTTGAAGTGCATGTGAACATTCAGGTACAGTACAGGAACAGGTAGTATGTAACTTCTTTGCACAGTACTCGCTCGGCGGCCGAGCAGAAGCGGTACGAGCCGTTGCTCACCGCGGTCGTACTATCGCCCACGTCACGAGTAGGCGTATCTATTTATTATGGATACATAATTGTTAATTTGTGTTTTTTTAAAGATAACTTGATGCATGCACTAGTAAAACACATATAGCTTCCACTGACACAATTAATTGCTCGGCGGCCAGACAGCGAGTGCGGTGCGCGCCGTTGCTCATCGCGCCCCATCTATCGCTCACGTCACGAGTAGGCGTGTCTATTTGTTAATTATGCATATATTACAGTGATTTTTTTAAAGATAAGATGGCAAACAAACAAATAGCTCTCCTGATGGAAAGAGACAAACCATCGTCTATAGACACCAAGGATGGTAATGGTGCATTGTTATTCCTATGGTGGAATCTTAATGCCATATGCATAAGTTTTACCAGCCACCTTGCCCTCCAAACCAGAAGACGACAGTGATAAACATTGACGCTATTGCGACAGGAATAGATGTGATGGTACTGGTACCAGATGCGGGCGAGGTAGTACAGAACTCTACCACCTAATAGCCACGATGGTTGTGACTCGCGTCGGTCTATTCTTCTTTATTCTTAATTTTAATGTTCTTTTTATAAGATATACGATATAAAAAACGGCCAAGTGTGAGTCGGACTCGCGCACGAAGGGTTCCGTATCATCATAGCAAAAAATACGGAAAACACGTTTATTGTATATCTCCCTATATATTTTCATTTTTAGTATTTGTTGTTATAGCGGCAGCGGAAATATATAATTTGTGAAAATTTCAGCTTTCTAGCTATCACAATTTATAAGATACAGTGTGGTGATAAACAGGCAGACGAACAGACAGATAGTGGAGGCTTGGTTATAGGGTCCCGTTTTTACCTTTTAGGTACGGAACCCTAAAAACATTATAATTTAAAATTCTATCCTCACCAGCACGATAGCTGGAAATCTGTAACAGTGGGCGCTATTCATTTTCTCGGCACTTTAAGCTCCATATTATTCGATTGTAGAATAAATAACTTGAGGGGATGTTTCGAAATGGATACATCTTAAAAAGATCAGCAACGCAACTTTAAGGACCTCTGGTATTTGGGATGTGCGTTGAGTGGGATTTTTTTTCTTAGCCTGTGTGTAATTAGTAGCTTTCAAAAAAAATTTTAAGCAAAAAATAATTTTGCATCACTTTGAGAAATTATCATTGAAATTGATAAATAAAAAAAATATCTTATAGCCCTTAAAAACATTTAAAACTTGATAAATTAATTGGTAATGTGCGCGTCCGGCCATACAGTGTTCTTAAGTTGCCCATTATTACGTGAGTTAAATGACAGTCACACATTAATTAGTATATGTGTTTATTAAACTGTATTCTAGTATGAATTTCCTTTACATGATATACTAATCATTCACGTCTACGGCCGCGTGATTGGTCGTGATGTGATAACCCAAGAAAAGACACATCCGAACATAAACGTGTTTTATCGTGCCCGTTATACCCATCACAATAATGCAGACTAAAAAGAAGGCTTTTATTGTTTCATTCTATGAAAATTTAACCCATTTAACGTTAATGACAGGTATATCCGCACCACAGATTTACCACCTGTAAAAACTTCTACAAGTACATTTTACAAGTTGGTCAACTATTATTCAAAAATGTGTAAAGCCTTCTAAGCCGTGATAGTTCTCCTTTTAACTTCATTATATTTACTATTACCGTCCATTTTTGCCACCCCAAAACCAACCATTTAGCTGACAGAAGGGGGGGACACTGGACTCTAACAAAATAGCACTTTAAGGCTCAGAATCGTATTTACCATCTTATTTTCTTCTATTTCAGGTTATGAAAACTACATACACAGTCTATAATTTTCTGAGACAATCTAAGTAATTTACTGCACCAAAAAGCGATGTGTAATTAAAGCACTATTATTCTCTCTCTCTGATGATGATAACAGATTTAAAGGTGAATAGTAAGGTAAACAACCCTGCGCCATATCTGTGGAGTGATAATTGCATTCAACATTTCGTTTGCATTTTATAGGTGTGCGTCAGAGCCAGTGGTACTACAGACCAGCAAGAAACCTTGAAGCTTGAAAGGTAAGAGCAGCCGGCTGGCGCTCATGTCTTTAAAGCCGCGTTAAGTTTATTGGAATATACCTACGTTTATTATTTGTTGTACATAGTCATATATTATTTTAGTGATTGAGAACACGTATTAAACTTTTGAAAATAAATTTCAACGTAATGTTTATATCTGACATTTCTAAAATAAGAAATTAGCTACAAACCTGCGTAATAATAATATGAAGAACATTTCAAATTGGACAATTCCCGTCACCCTCGTCAGAAACGATTAATATAAGAGATAAACTCGGTCCAAGCTGCAGTTACCTTTTTGGCACTCTACGGTATACTCGTAGGATGCGATAGAGAAAACTGCAAGAACAGATCGCTATATTTTTACCTACAAATATATTTTTTCAATTCTGTCGCCCTAAATGTTCCTTCTTAATAGCAATGAGTATATGTGTATATATATATATATATATATATATATATATATATATATATATATGTATATAATTGCGAACGGTATTTATATAACGTATAAGCACCAGTGCGTAACTGGTGTCTGGCTCTGACGCACATCCACAGATATAGTGCGAGGTTATTTACCTTACTACTCACAATGTACAACGTTAAAAGTGGATTATTTTATGCAGAAAGGCGTAAAGTGTTTGGTACAAAACTATTTTATTCGTAAAAATAAAATATTTTAGTCCCTCGAATCGCATTATTTTTTGGGGATGATATCTTTGGTTGGGACGTACCGAACGCTGTGTTAACATATGATTTGACTCGATAGGTACGCTATAAGTCGAAATAATATCTTTCTTCTCTTATTTGTCATTCGTAGTTTTGTCTACTATACCATGACGATGTAATTTTAACAAACTTAACACTTTGGTAAATCATAATTGTTTAATTCGTCTTACAATAAATATTATGTACACAAAGTCGATATTTTTTCTACTTATAATAAATTTCTTACACTTAATTTTTATTTTATTTTTTACCCTAGCGTGCAGTACGGCTGTAAAAGTTCGTGGTATCATGGACCAAATTTCGCTTAAACGCCTCAATACTCCATGACATCGGTGTCAAGTAACATCTCTCGTTAATGGTATCCTTTCGCACTTGTTTTCTGTGTTCCATGCTTTCGCATCTGAAACTTTTTGCCTGAGATCAAGACGAGTCATTAATTTAATGGAGTGTATTTAATACACTCCATGAAAATATATATAGTATTACAATTAAACCTTTGACAAAAGAAGACAAGGACTTGGAATTAATTTCTTGGAAATTATAAAATAGCATACATTCCAACGCTGAATATATAAAAATATCTTTATATCTGTCTAACTGTCTTAACAAGTTAAAATTTTCATAATAGGCAAAGCTACAAAAAAATTCAGTGCTCTAATTTCAAACCATTTAATTTAAGAAAATAACGTCACCTTAAACAGCCTCTGGCCGAATTGATATTAAAACGTAGTGATTGTATAGGTACTCTTTTATTGACATTAAACGCTGTCAATGTTCCTAAAACGTCAAATGATTGTTAACTTAAATCACAGAAATCATATTATATAGACTTAAATATTTACCGATTTTTATGATTAAATAATTGTAGTTTTCCATAATTGTCGTGTGTACCTTAAATATAAACGTGAAAAAAAATTAAAGGGTAATGTCTAATAATTGCAGTGAAAAAATATGTATGGTCTTTATGGCAACAGTGGGTCAAAGGAGCACAGAGTCAACCCCATATTGGACAGAAAGAGTAAAGCAGGCAGTAAACGCTCCAACAATTTTTCAAATTTTACGTGTTTGGCAAATTATTTGATAGTCTACGGTCATGTTTGACAAGCAAACTACGTGTTTAGCTGTATGTTTGAAAGATTTGACTGACGGCGTGTTTTGTTTGTCATATGTGTTTGAAGGTGTACAGTCATGTTTGTCATTTGTCAAACAAACTCGCCATTTTGGCGCGACCGCCGCTGAGACATTATAGTTGTTACTCAACTAAGCGTCGGAGCATCACTTCACGGTTAAAACTGCTTTGAAAGTGAAGTCTTGTTTGACAAACTTGTTGGTGCGTGTGCGTTGATGTTTGGTAAAAACGTATAAACAAAACGTAAAGTTTGACAAACATTTTTGAACGTATACAGCCAGCTTAAGAAACGGGTTTGAAAAAAAAGAACATAGCAGCATGGCCTCTGGTCTTAGCCTGGCCTTTGCCCCTTTGGCCTTTGGGACGAATGAAAAAAAAAACAAATAGCACTGTAAACATATTTTCCATTTAATCAATTTACTGATAAAAAAAAACTAAAATCTACTATAGAAAGTTAGAATATCACCAGACAAACAAGTAAACAAAACACAAATAAACAATTAAGTAGGTACCTATATTTAGAAATTCAATCTGGTATTTTTTCAATCTTGTTTTTTAAATTGCTTTTATTGCGATGTCAATTTGATTATTTTATATTTGAAATGAAAATATTTACTTGCAAAAATTTGATTTCGAACTGTTTTCATTTGAATGTATTTGATAAAATTTATTTTTTGGGCGTAAGGTATAGGCAAAATTACACATATTCCAATTAATGTTTTTATTTTGTAAGCTCGGCCTTGTGTAAAAATATGTTTGGGCAGCAGAATTTTTTTGGCCAGTAAAATAATTATTTGGTTCACTTTGATGATAACCTTTAAATTTTGCCGACGATTTTTTATAAATATGGACTTTTTTATAGTAATTTTTTCTCATACCCTTAAGATAATAAATACATTTTATCGGTCGATTGAAACCTACATTAGGTTTACGATAAAATGTATAATCGACCGATAAATCCATGCAGTACTTTTTGAGTTTACCCCAGACATACATTGACTTTCCTACGATTTTATTATATGTATATAGATTAAAGAGGTTCTCATATACCATAACGAATTTCGCGTGTACCTTATACTAGTCCAGTAAAAAGTTTAACGAAACCATGATCGACCAGTTTTGGCGCAATGAGTAAAAATGTGTTCATTAATACTTAAATAATGATATTATGAAAGAAATTTTGATTAAAATTAAGGGGAAAGGGATGAAAAAAAATAAAAAAAAGGGTTGAAAAATGACTTTTTTTTAAATAACTTAATAACGGTAAGAAATAGAAAGAAAGTTTCAAGTAAAAGTTGTAGAGAAAAAAATTCTACACAAAAAGTTCCTCTTCATTTTTTTGTTATCTGCTTTAGTTTAGCTACAAAAAATAAAAATTAAATTTGTAGTAAAATATGTAAAAATATATAAATATGGGAATACATGTGTAGTAGTGTTAGTACATACTAATGTGATGCGCGCGCTACATGGTACAGGGCCGTAATAATTCTGGTAAGGTTTTATAATTAATTACAAAGCAAATTTAATTTTTATTTTTTGGAGCTAAAGCAGATGAACAAAAAAATGAAGAGGAACTTTTTGTGTAGAATTTTTTTCTCTACAACTTTTACTTGAAACTTTTTTTTCTATTTCTTACCGTTATTAAGTTATTTAAAAAAAAAGGCATTTTTCAACCCTTTTTTTATTTTTTTCATCCTTTCCCCTTAATTTTAATCAAAATTTCTTTCATAATATCATTATTTAAGTATTAATGAACACATTTTTACTCATTGCGCCAAAACTGGTCGATCATGGTTTCGTTAAACTTTTTACTGGACTAATACTATGCGCCTATATTTTTAATTATCAGAAAAATAAATATAGCGCTTTACACTAATGTAAAAATACAATTATTACCCAACAACTCTTTTGATTCATATTTCCTAACTAAGCGACTTTTTACTATTTTCTACGTTACCTATTGTTTGTTATTTATTAGTAACACGGCAAACTCGTTAACATATATAAGGTTTTTATTTAAGAGTTAATTAAGCAACATCAATATTTTGATTGGCAAAATAAAATATATTCATTGACGTTTGAGGTGAAAAATGATAAACCAAAGCTACCTGAAATAATGGAAATTAAAACCGGTAACATTAATTGATGCAAACCAACTATCCATGCATGTCATTATCAACATAATTTAGTCTCCAACACCGTGGCATTAATTTAAGTAATAACGTATTGTACAACATAAAAATTCAGAAAAGTTTTTTTTTCTTTTTTATGGCATGGACATTAACTTCATTCAGAAAAGTTTGCTGTTCTGAATTTTGTTACGACACGCGACCTAGGAGAAACTAGAGGGCGTTGTATTTTAGGTTGACATCTGTCAAAACGTTTCTGACAGTGTAACAGGTGTTATTTGTGTATTTGGGAGAGGGTAAATATAATTGTAAATGAATAAAGCTCTCATAACTGAAATGTTCAAGTTGTTTTCCCCTTAACCAATCAAAAGCAATATCCTACTACCTAGCAATATCCTAGTAATTACCTACGTAATTTTGTATTCTTTAGGTCAATCAGTTTTTTTTTGTTATTTTCTTTTGATTTTTTAAATAATAACAGTATCTGCAAAGATTTAAACATATGCGGCCAGCAGTTCCCTGTTGAATTTATTACGCATATAAGCCATGTACAGAAAACAGATTTCCGCTCGGATTTTTAATGAATGAATGCGCATACGAAAATAGATATTATTAAGGTTTAAATAAAAGCAGTAAGAAACTGTAAACGAATGTAATTAAGTCATCAATTTTTAATTTAATCTTAAATATTTTATGTTCAGTCTAAACTCGTAAATTTGTAATTGTGTGTCCGAAATTTAATTTAATGTTATTATAAAAAAATCAATGGTTTTAGTTCAGTAAGTTAGTCCCTAAATAATGTTTAATAACTTTTTTATTCAGACCCTAAAAGTTACAGAACCAAAATTGTAGAGAACTTTTTTTTATATATCATGAGATAGCAAACAAGCAGATGGGTCTCCTGATGGAAATACTTAACCATCGCCTATAGACACCAAAGATGTTAGTGATGCGTTGCTATCTTGTAGCGAGGTCTAATGCCACATATAAAAATACATTTGCAACTAAAAAGGTTTTTAAAAATCTGTGTGACGGAATAGTTTGTCCGATATACTGTAAAACCATTCACACGCCTATTTACAAGACGGTTGTCCCGGGACTAGGGTTGCACCCACATAAACATATATTAAACTTTAGTCAACTCTTGATCCCAAAAAATAATTGCGCACTCTAACTTTTGCGAGCTAAATCTTAAATATTTTATTCTTAAGGTATTTCTTTTTTCTGTGCCCGGCAAAGTGCCTGCTTTTATGACGTTAGTACTCAGTTTAAAAATAAATAAACAAAAAATATTGTATATTTAGCAAATTAATCTAATCAGGTTGTTTAAAATAAATGTAGCTTTAACATAAATACGTGATTTTGGCCGCTATATTTTTAGGGCAATCCCTCTTGTAATTATAGGACTGGTATAAGTAAAAACTTAACAAATAAAAAGCTGCTTTATGTTCATCGCTAAATACTTCAAACTTATCTAGTTAACAGGGTTTTCTACGGGAGATACAGGGTAGTGTAGTCAAATAATAATTGTAGATAAAAAACTGATTCGAAAACTGTCATAATATTACATGCTTTAAGCAGTAACTCGCCAACACACAATACAAACAGACACACAAGTTTGCATCAAAAATAATATATCGCAATACATTCATTTTTAAGCAAACTTTGAAGTGCTATGTGAATTAGGGATGGGTCATGTAAATTATTGTGATGATTTTATGCATTTATATCAAATTGCTTTACTAATATAGAACCAATAGAACTATTAAATCGAGATTTCGGACACACAATATAAATAAAATTACAAATATTAAATTTAATATAACAATTTTATTCGTTCGAAAATATATAGTATACACAATACAACCAAAAATCCGTATCTATGTCATAGTAAAAATATACAGTAGATTTATTATTCAATATCAAGCAGAAATTTTTTCACTGAAGATTGACCACCACACACCACTACCTAATACAATGCAAAAACTATGCGCGTTTAACAAACGCATTGATTGTAAATTAATAAATAACGTACTACTTATTAAGGCCCGTTATTTTTTGGCCGTAGACTTTATATATTGATTGCAAAACAATCCCACTTCTGAATCTTATTATTACTTATTAATTATCAATCAACGAAAACAAATAAACGTCGATTGAAAAGGTTTCAAAAGTGGCCGTTTGTCAAATTTTGTAGGTATTTTTTGATTATAGCAGGTGACTCTTGATTGAAATGGAAAACCATCGCCTATAAACACCAAAGATGTAAATGCAAAAACACTTTCCTTCAGTCTTTTAATCAGCCACCCTGTATAAATCTATAAACGACTACTAATTGAGAAAAAAGGGTATAATAATTTATATAAGTTAACACAATAAATAAATTGGACATCTTACGTATATTTTCACTATGATCATGTTGAATATCAAAACATGAGAACATTGTAACTTTTACAAATAAATTCCCTCCTCATTTTAGAATTAATTTCCATGGATACATAATATGAATTTAAATAAAAAATAATCCAAGTTAAAAAAATAGGATCCTTAGATATTTTTAAAAACGTCCAAACTTTTGGCGCATCGATAATGAATAATAACGATATGCGATATTGTTTTTAAAAAAATACATTAATTAAACGAAGAGGTGTTGTTTGTCCGTGTTAATTTTATTAGCGACGGGTAACGGAATTTTACACAATCGAAACACATTTTTTGTTTATGTAAAATAAATAAATATTTTTTTGTTTTCCGAACAAAAGATGCAATGTTTTTATTTTACTGATAACCTACTTATGATATAAATGTTGTGTGTGTATATGTATATATATATATATATATATATATATATATATATATATATATATATATATATATATATATATATACATATACACACATATATACATATATATAAAACAAATCACCGTTTCACTGTCTCAGGAATTTTAAACAATAACACAATAACTTATTAGCTGCAACCCAAATATTATATGTATATCCTGTAGGTCTGAGAATAGATTGTTACTTATTTTTTGCATCCTTAAGTGATAAGTTCCATCCCATTTTTTTTTATTTTTAGTTTATTATGATGTGGCATTAAAAACATACATACAACCCTAAATTTTCATCCTACCATCAACCCCTATTTTTTAATAGCGATATTAGTAACTCTAAATTATATAGCAAAACAATGTTTGCCGGGTCAGATAGTAAATATATAAGGTCATTCCATAATAGGTGAAAATATTTTAACACAGCATTCGGTACGTCTAATCATAGAGACCCAGCTAAAAACAAACGTCATTCAAGGGTGTAAAACTTTTTGAATTGTACGTTTTTCGTATTTCGTATACGAATAAACATACAAATCAAAAAGTTTTAAACCCTTGAATGACGTTTTTAGCTGGATAGGTATCTTTGGTTAGACGGACCGAATGTTGTGTTAAAATATGTTCATCTATTATGGAATAACCTTTATAATATTCTGTCTGGATTTATTTTAAATAAAAATTTCACTAGAGTATTTTCGGTGCCTTGTTAAGCTATAGATTATTTTATTTTTCAAATTGTACAATTTTTAAGCTTTGATATTAAACTTATAATTTCTTTAATACAATTATGGCAACATTGATTTGGCTGTAGAACATTAGTTATTGTTCGGAATAATAAAAAAATATCCAATTCGAAATTGAATATAAAATTGAATCATTCATTACGATAACATTGATTACTATTTTTAATAAATTGTTCGGATATCGTTATTACTCAAATCAACGAATAAAATATATAAAACTGCCTATTTTAAGAGTTGCAATGTTAGGCAATAACTACCCTCAAAGTCACATAACGTAAAACATATGTCGCTATGTACATTTTGCATAGGGACTGACTTTTTCTATATCACAATAATTTAAAAAAAGCATTAGTAACCATAATATCCTAAAAACGAAACTCAGAAAAAGCAAGTCCCAAAATCCACGAATTTTTTTGGATGCCAAACATATTTCCTCCATAAAAAATTACGTGGATTATATTTTTTTAAAAAGCATATTTTTTATATTTTTTTATTTATAATAACCGCTACTAATCTAAATGGATCGTGATAATATTCCTTAATATTTACATATAAATGAATGATTTTAATATACTAATTGTAAAGTGTTGCCAGGTTAAACGGTCGGAATAAATGTTTGACATTTAATCATCTATAATAGATTATTGGTTCCAATGATGGTCACAAAATTCTATATTATACAATATTTGAGCATTTAAATCCACAAAAAATAAACTCAAGTTTGTGTGAAGTTTGATATTTAAAATTATGTATTGTCTTTCTATTCAAGATTTGTGTATGTAAGGTAAGTTTTTGATATATTTACCTTATTTTATTTAAAAGGTTTTTAAAATGGTTGTATCTTTAAGGTAAAAACCATAAAATTGCCAGTTCAAATACCACGTTTGTTTAGTTAGACTAAATACTCAACCATTTTAAGTTAGCACGTCATTAAGTAGTCTTAATAGCCTAATCTCTTTGCAAGTGACAAAAAAAAGAAAATCATTAAAACAATTAGGAAATACATCTTTGGAGTACATTGCTTAAATTAGATATAAAAATTTAAAAAAAGAGTGTCAAATAATCTTACACATCGACTTATTAAAGAAGTCTCTAAAAATAAGCATAATTTCATAACGTTTTCTTAATAAAATAATTAATACTTTGACATGAATTGTCCGAGTTACCAAATTTAAGTTAGTGATTTTTACGGTGAAATATTAAAAATAATAATCATATTAACAATATATGACAGCTATTATTACATAAGATCTTAAGGTGCCAATACTTATTAATATAAAAAAATAATTTTAGGAAAATTGTATCGGTTACCACGCTTTTATTACGTATTAAAATCTTTTAGTACAAAACCATCTCAATGCCCGTGGAGCTTGCTAGAATATTATTCGCTGTTATAGGTTGGTGGAACCAACCTAATTATGTCATTTTAATGGTATGTAGTACCAAATGGGCTCATATGACATCACTGACGCATGGTAACCCTTTTTTAGATGAATTCCTTATATTTTATGGATTAATTAACAATTTCCACACAGTATGGTAGAATCTGCCTGATCTGATATAAAACAGTTTGACCGACTTTGGATATTGTGACGTATAAATTTGACATTATAGATGATTTAAAACCTAGCAACACTGATATCGTCTTAACAATAATAAAAGCTTGTAAAGTCATTCAATGTTGAATTAATATTAGAATGACGTGGCATAATTAAGACGGACAAGCGATTTTCATACCATTTTCTAATAGTCTACATAACTCCACCATTAAAATCTTTACAAAAAAAAAAATACATAATTTAATCAAATTTTAGAATAACTTCGTCATTCTTTAAAATAAATGGGTCAAATATTAAAATTACTGTATTAAATTAAAAAATAAGTTCTATTAAATTTTTCATTCTTAATAAAATATTTTTTTAAATTATTTAAACACAAAGAAATATTTTTTGATTTACTATTTTATTACAGCAGGTTTGATTTATAGGTAAACATTTTAATGAATTATAATTTAAAAAAATAATAAATCATTTTTATATACGTCACAACTACAGGCCGCGCGCGAGCTCCGAGGAATCGGGGACTGAGGTAGGGGCGGGTGTGCTCTGTGTAATATCGACTAATTCACTGCATGTCAACATTCCGCAAAATTCGTCGGAGCTTGCGCGCGCACTGTAGACATTTAATCATTATCATCACGTGTTTAGTTCAATGTGAAAAGTTTGTCGTCAAATTGCGAGTATTATTTTTTAATAGTATCGGGTCAAAAACTTAAGGAAAATTACTTTTTGACCCATTTTTTTAAATAATGAAGTGCGTTAATTTAAAATTTATAAGTCTCTGAGGAGTATCAAAAACCTGTAAAAATAAATGTATGTTGACCCGTCACCATTTTTTAAATAGCAATGGTAATCGTTAGGTCAAAAATTTATAGCAAATGTTTTTGTTTAATATTTCTTTATACTTGTACTTTATTAGCGATATTGTGATTTTCACTACAGTTATAGAAAATCGCTTATCAGAAATCAGCATTTAACACAAGTTAAGAATAAAATATACAAAAAAGCCTAGGGTTGTGTGAGGTGTGTTTTAATATATCTTATCAACATTAAAAGACGCCGTTGTCTTTTGTCTTTACAACGTGTTAGGCACGGTCTACCGAAAATCGAAACCATAGATTTGGACCACGATTCTGAGATGAAAACCGTTGGAATTTGTGTGAGAAATTCTTGATCTTTTGACGAACTTTTTAGATTAATTTTGTATAACTTGATTTATCCAAATACTTTAGTGTTTTTTTAAAAGAAATAGTAAAATTTAACGACAGCTGGTGCGAGAGATCCGCGGGCGCGACGAGTCTTAGCAATGCGTATTGTGTAAATAAGAAAAAACATCATAAACGCAAATTTCGCATTTCCCACAAAAAAAAGGAATTGCCATTATGACGAACGTAAAAATGGCATGTTTGTGTAATTTTTCGGTACACCATCCCTTACACGATGCATATATTATTGCACTTTCTTTGACAATAATGCTGTTGCCCGCGACTGCTCGAGTGAACACCCCTTGGTATTTAATTTTCTTCTAAAATTCTTACATAGCCATAAAGCTAAATTTCAAAACCCAACTTTATTGAAGTTTTAGAGGATTTAGTTTTGAAAACCCTTTTTATATTCAACGATTACATACTGACATTTATCATCATCTTTCAGACCGATTTTTGATTTATTTTCTAACCAATTTCAATGCAACATGGATGAGTTAAGTTGAAATCCATCCTTGAAATATGTATCAAAATCAGAGAGTTTAATGTAGTTCTACGTAATAGAAATATGTTTTTGGGTTTGGGTGTTGATTATGTATGTAACAATATTTATATATGTATTTCTATGTATTAATTACGTTGACTAACACCCATAACACAAGCAAATAATTTGCTTACTTAGTGGTTAGATCAATGCGAATAATTTGCCCACTGATATTATTATTTGGATGCAGAACTAAGTAAAACGGCGACACCTAACCCAAGCAAGGCATTGCGAAACTAGACCATAAACAGGCGTAAAATTTGGCTTTTAGTGAAGGGATTTTCTAACATACCTCAAATGTTAATTTAAGCTCCGATAAACAAAATAAATTCCACCTTATATAGACGCGTATTAACGATAGTAGTCGCGAGCAACAGTTAACAGTGAACAAGTGATTTCTTAGTCTATCTGAGTGTTAAAATGATTTTTTTTCTAATGAACAATCAATGTTTGACCAATTAAATATTTGTTAAACAATTAGTCAACTGGTAATATATTCGTCAAATGTTAAGTCAACTTTTGACACATTCGGTAAATATAAGGTCAAGTGGTATATTTTTTAATTGGGTCAAATAAGTATAAGAATAATTTCAATAAAAAAAATGTTTTTTATCAACACTGATATTATAAAGAGGAAAGATTTGATTGTTTGTAACTTTGTACAATTTAAACTCTGTAAAACTGCAACAAGCGCCTTCAAATTTCCTGTATCTCCAGAACCATGCATCAAATTTAATGGTGGTTAATATAACGCATAGCGTTAAATTATAGCTCGTTATATATACTCAACGTATAACGTTACGCTATTTAGATTCGCATTCGCCGCTATAACAAAACGCCACGTTATATACCTAGCGGCTAGCGTAGACCGTAGTTATAACATTATAAGCTACGAAGATATGAACTACGCGATCTATCGAGTAACGTGCTAGACCGTAGACGCTAGACGTTATAACATAGAATGCACAGGGTATGGTATGAATGTAGCAATCGTAGATGAATTGAAGTATGCCGAGTTAAAAATTTAATGTCATTATCGACTAAAGTAGTTAATTATTGAGAATTTCAACAACTTACGTTGTACAAAATATTGTGGTAAATATAACCTTACAGAATTATTATAACCAAACGTGCGTTTAGAGTGATTTTATTTCGTGAACAGTAAGTAGTACGGTTATTGATATATAAACATTTAATTTTATGAAAAAGTGAGTGAATAACAGTACAGTTATGGGTAAAATTTGTGCTGTGAAAAGTTGTCCAAGTGGATGTAAATCCCAAAACAAAATTTATTTTTTGATATTCACAAATAAGCGTTGAATCGTTAAATGATACGTAAAAAAATAATCATATATTGTTTCCCACTTTATGCGGATTTTTAAAAGCGCGCCATAACTTAGCGGAAGTTTCTCTTTCCTTGTTTATTTTTGAAGCCTACTCTAACAATATTTGGCGCTTCTTTTAAGAGTTACCTTGATGCAAATGTGGCGCCATCCTAATTTAATACATTTTGACGGACACTTTTTCATATACACAGATGACCCTCCTTACTTCTACCCTCCATAGTTGTAATGAGTCACGCACTATCTCGGCCGGCTCGCGCGATCAGTGTTATTACACGTTATAATATAGTCTTTAACGTAGCGCGCTAGAAAAATATAGTTTATTGCCTATAACACGCTATCATAAAATAGTTTAATTGAACAATACTTATCAAATCTTCACCAAATTATAATGAGATCCCACGCGTAATATACCCTGTCAAACAAAAAAGATTTTTCTAAACCGGTTCATAAATGACGAGCTCTCGTCGGCAAAGCGGAGCAATAGTCGAAACTAAACCATAACGCACAGAAATAAGGTTGAATATTATTAAGATATTTTTATGTCATTAAGATATTTTTTGTGTTTCTATATATCATTCTCAAGGCATTTTGCGCTTGCGCTGAGTTTATAGGCAACGCTGAATCTTGTTATTTTTTATTAAAGCTATAAGCGTTTATTATTTGACGTATTTATATTAAAAAAAGTATTTCATATATATGAAAATACTAGACATAACCCCCAACTATTTTTGCGTTATCCAAAAACATAACTCCTTTTTGTTCAGTTAGGCAGAAATTTTACTTACAGCCCATGATGTGGATATCATATACCTACAAAAATATTTTTTTCAAATCCTACTGGTTTCTACTTTTATTGCCACTTGACCAGAATTTTACTAGGTAACGAAAGCTTTGGTCAAATATGAAATATCGTAACGTACGTACATACGTAAGAAACTTAGTATATAGAATACTAAACATTACCCCCAACTACTGAAAATACTAGACATTACCCCCAACTATTTTTGCGTTATCCAAAAACATAACTCCTTTTTTTTAGTTAGGCAGAAATTTAACTTACAGCCCATGATGTGGATATCATATACCTACAAAAATATTTTTTTCAAATCCTACTGGTTTCTACTTTTATTGCCACTTGACCAGAATTTTACTAAGTAACGAAAGCTTTGGTCAAATATGAAATATCGTAACGTACGTACATACGTAAGAAACTTAGTATATAGAAGACAAATGGGTAAAATTAGGTCAAACATTGAATAACATACTTAAAATGTTTTGAATATTAAGTGTTTAACATTTGACCAGGTAACAAATAGGTCAAATTATTTAAAAAATATACAAATATTTGACCAACACTTCACCAGTTTTGTTAAACACCGAATAACTAACGCGAGTTAACAATTTCTATACTTATATTCCTAACAATAATCCGATTTCATAAAAAAAAGCTAAAAAGAATATTATCTCCGATTTTAAAACCAATTTTCTTGTAATTTTTATGACAATTTAAATTCAAATACACAAGTTATGATATTTGTTAAATGTTTCACTGTTTATTATTATAATAGTAACAAACATTTATAAAACTTTATCCACAATTTGGGATTTATAATATTTCTTTTACTTTAACCCAAGTTTTTAATTATAAGTGCTTGTTAAGACTATTATGTGTATAAGGTAATATTCCCTAGGCCTATTAATATATACACTATACAATGGCTGTAAACGAAGACGATAATCATTTATACAAACATATATATACTTATATATAAGCGAGTCAATATAGATCTTCATTTACAACCGGTCAATTACGTCAAAGTCATTTTTAATATATTTGACCAAATTACATAATTTAATTCATACATTAATAAATTGGTCATTATTTGACAAATCGTAATTTTGGATTTTGACCTTTGACGAACATCGAAATAGTTCAACCAAATAAGATTTATTTTGATTAACATTTACATAGATTTTTACCAACATCATTACAATTTGACCAACATCATTTGACCAACTTGAACATGGTTTGGTCAACATTGTTTGATTAACATTAATATAATTTGGTCAAATGTGATCGCTTGATCAAAACCAACGACACCGTCATAGCTTGACCAACTTAATGGTCATACACGGTCAAATATTGGATCAACATCAACATAAATGTTTGATCAACTGTTCAATGATGTCTGTTTTCGTCAAATCGCCAAACTCAGCTACCTTACCTCTTTGCAATATTTCAATAGTCGATCTTGACTCGAGTTGTCGCAAATGGAGCATTAATTTTGATTCTGGCAGTGGATTCGTAGGTCTGGCAACCACGAGTGTTGTATTTTTGAGCGCTCTCGCAAGGGTTTTGATGAATCTGTACCATTGTCTCTCATTCGCCGTTGCTTCTGGAGTGTTGACTAATAAAATAGCTCTTTCCAACAGAGCGCAAACGCAGCTAAGTGTAAGCTGAAATTGAAATATAAAATGTTATCACATTATTATACCCACGGATTAAATAGATATGCCTTTCGAGACAATTTCTTAGATTCTTAGTGTAGCTTGCAATTACACAGAGAATTATAGAGTTATATTGGTATGTATAAAAATTAGTCTATGTTTGACCCCGGATCTTCAACTATTTCTATGCCAAATTGCATGAAAATCAGTCCAGCGGTTTAGCCGTGAAAGCGTAACAGACACACAGACAGACTTTCGCATTTATAATATTAGTATGGATATGTTTTAATTGTCAGTAATTTATATTTAATAGCTAATTACCGATGTTATATTTGAGACTTGTTTGGGTATGTGAGTATAAAATTTGTTAGGCGCTAGTAATTTGTTAAATTGTTTCATTAAAAAAGTATCTTCACGCCCATATCCCCGAAAAGGTAGGCAGAAGTATAGCCACGGTAAAAATAGGTTCGTCACCTTAAGATCTAGTTTTGCTTGCACGAGTGTACGAATCAATCATGCCAACATACCAGTACAAAAAACAGTTCTACTAACATTAAATAAATGTGACGTTTTCTATCAAATAAAGTTTATCTAACAATAATTATTGCATCAATTATCGCTGCTCGTTCTTCAATTCTTAAGGTCTCGGCATTATTATGACATTGCGAAAATAAAGGATATTATATTTATGGCACATATATTTAATAATAATAATAATAAGAATAATTTATTGCCAAAAATCTTAAATCTAATTTCTTAAATATATTTATTACAGTAAAACACTAAACTAAAACTATTGCCAACCTGAATGGAAACTCGAAGTGAGCTGCGCTTGTGATTATAACTCGACCAAACGCAGTCCATTCACATCCCTTCCAGATTGGCACAATACTATACACTATGGAAACTAGCAACTAAATATACTTAATACATGAGAAACTGTACGCTTATTTTTGGCTAAAGGAACAATTCAGCTTATGCTTCTCCAGTGCGGTTGAAACAACACTGTGAAACGCTGGTTTTCAATTGTCCCTAGCTCTGAGTTGACAGTAGAGCAATAATGGTAGGTGGTTGAAAGTGACGACAGCCACAAACTCCGCATGTTTATCTCACATATATATTTGTATGGGAGAAAAAAAAGAATATAAATCCCCAACCCTTTTTAAACATACACAAAATAAATAGATATACTTACACAACATAGACAATACATATACTATATACACATAACACAACATATACATATGTAATACATCCTAACATGAACTGCTTATAAATTACGTTTTTATTCGATTTTTCGAGGGGGAGAATTCAGCACAGGCATAGCCGCTAGCGTCAATTACCAGTTTACTAAACCCACATTCTGGAACCAACCTGAGGTAGGCCTGAACGTTGAATTGTAGGGTAGTCTCAAATTTTCGATTTTTCGTTGATGTTCCAGTAATTTTAACTTATATAATACTTTAAAAGTATGTAAACCCATTTTTTCCCGCATAGGTGGAGGCAAATCATTCCAAATTTTTGATGCTTGGTATTTGAAACCACCCCTCGCACCTACAGTCCTTATTTTCGGTATAGTGAGCAAATTGAGGTTAGCCGCTCGAGTGTTTCTTGTATGGATATCTTTAATCCAGATAAGTTTTTCAAAGAGATATTCTGGTTTCTTTCCCCATATTACCTTCTGCACGGTACACGCTAAATGTAATTCTCTTCTATTTGCCATATTGATAATGCCTTTACGATTTAAATATGGTGAAATATGCTCCCTTTTGGGTATACGAAAGCAAAATCTAGCACAGGCATTTTGAACCCTTTGAATCGCTTGTGATATTTTTGCAAGAATTCGAGGGCCGTATACTGCACTACAGTAGTTAAAAGGAGAGAGAATCAGCGTGTCGGACAAAAGAACCCTGACATCCTCCGAAATATAATTACGGATTCGGTATAACTCTCGCAACTTATAGAACGCAGTTCTAACCTTATTGTTTATATGTGACTCATAGCGCATTTCACTATCTATAATAACACCTAAATACTTAGCCTCAGTTGCTATGGGGATCTTTTTTCCGTTCAAGAGAAGAAAAGGGTTTTGGTCAAGAACTCGTTTAACTTGTTTTTTTGTTCCCAGTACAAGCATTTTGGACTTTTCTGGATTAAGGAGAAGATGGTTATCCACAGACCAGTTGTAAATGCGGCACAAGTCATCATTTATTGCATTCAGCGCCTCTTTAGTGTTTTTAGGATCAAACGATAAGTAAATTTGCGTGTCATCTGCATACAGGTGATATTTACATGTTTTAATAATATCTGGTAAATTTGATGTGCACATGGTAAATATAATCGGGCTTAAAATTGATCCCTGGGGAACGCCTCGTGATGTCTTTTTGATATTAGAAAATACTTTAGTACCATCGGTTTCATCAATTACGACTTGTTGTTCTCTATCACTAAGATATGACCTGAACCACATGCATGTATTATCAGAGAATCCGATGCGAGAAAGAGTTTTTAAAATTATCTCCGGACACAAACAGTCAAAAGCGCGAGAATAATCAAGAAGAACAAGTATTGTGGCGTTACCAGAATCGGATGCTGCTAGAATGTCATCTGTTACTTGTAAAATAGCTGTTTCTGTACCATAACCTTTTTGAAATCCAGATTGATACTTGGGAATTATATTTCGACCTTCTACATAATGTTCGACTTGTTTTAGAACTACTCTTTCAATTACCTTTGATAATATTGGCAAAATGGAGATTGGCCTCAGATCTTTTAGTTGCTGTACTGTGGAAGTTTTTGGTATAGGTTTAATGAGGGCTCTTTTCCAGGTTTGGGGAAAGGTATTTGATGTAATAGATCTATTAATAATGGATGTAATAATTTTTATTGTTATAGGTAGTGTCATATGGATCATTCTCAGGTTTATGTTGTCATGTCCGGTCGCGTTTGTTTTAATATTCCCTATTATCTGCATGACCTCTTCTTCAGTCATAGTTTTTAAAATAAATTTTTCAGTCTGACTTTGTTTAGTGCTAATAAATGACAAATCTGTACTTGCATCGATTGCGGGACTTACAGTAGGTAGTGCTAAAAAGTGGTCATTTATTTTATTAGGGTCTCTAAGGTCATAAGGAATCAGGGTTTTGTTTTTATTTTCACCTACACCTATATCTTTAATATGTTTCCATAATTTTTTTGGGTTATCTCTATTCATATTAACGTAATGCTTATAGTAAGCCTTTTTTTCTTTCTCTATAGTTGCAGTTACTAAATTTCGCAAACTTTTATAGTACGCCATAGTTATGTCACTATGGGTTCTTCTTGCTCTTATAAGTGCTTTATCACGCAGTGAGACCATAAATTTGACCATATCAGTTATCCAAGGTTTTGGTGGACTTTTAATATTGATGTTCTTGGCCGGTGCATGTTTGTCAAATAATTTAATTATTTGTGTATTGAAATCTTTTACCATTAAATCTACATCGTTTTTATTTGTCATGTCTGTCCATTGAGTATTTTTAAGATCTTCTGAGAATAAGCTTAGGTTTATGTTTCCTAAGCACCGTGTGTGTACTTTTCGGTTGTGTTTTTTAGATTTTTTTATATCAAAGTCTCCTAGAACTAATTCATGATCGCTTATAACATCATTATGTATGATTGTTAATTGCTTACAACGCTCAGAAGAGTCGGTTATAATTAAATCAATTAAAGTTTCAGAAGTTCCGGTTATTCTCGTCGGTTCATTTACAATTTGTTTTATGTTGTGTTGATGGCAGAAGTCTTCAAATTCTAGCGTTTTTGCTGAACAAGTTTTCATTAAGTCAATATTCAGATCACCAAGTATGACAGTAAAATCTCGATCTGAAAAAGTGTTAATTGATTCGCTAAGCGCGTTTAATGCATCAGTTACTGCTACACTTTCTGACCTATATGCAGTACCTACCGCCATACGACCACCTGGAAGTACTAGATCAATCCATAATTGTTCCAAATATGAGGCAGGGTGTGGCTTTACCTTGACTTGTATCCCTTTCCTTACGTAGAATCCCACTCCACCTCCTCTTTTACCTGAATTACGTGCCTTATGTATAAAGGTGTAGTCATAAAATTTGGGAGCAAATACTTCTTGGTCGTCACTAAGCCATGTCTCGTTTAGCGCTAAAATATCTGGTTTATGTGTAAGAATTAAAAGCTCGAGTTCATCTCTCCCCGTATTTAATGAGCGGACATTTATCAATCCTAATCTCAAATATTTTTCTTTAAACTTAATCATTTTTATTTATAAAATTTTTCTATATAAACATTATAAATAGTATATTTAGGTTTATAATATATTTCAAGGTAAGGCCAAACAATATTTATATCAAGTAAAAAGGGATGGGGTATTTCATTATTTAAAAAAAAACTGCTGTAAACAAAAAATATTAAATCCAATAAAAATAAATCAATTTTTACATTAAATATTTGAGGTTGTAAACAGTGAATATAATTAGTTAAATTAATGCCAAACTTTAATATTAATAACATACATCTGCAGTATTTCAAGGTTAAATTACAATAAATATGAAAATAGTTGCAGAAAAATAACAAAATATTAAAATTATCTAGTTTTTTCAAGATACGGAACGCCAAACATAAATCATTTATGTAATTATGTTTTCTTCTACGAGTTTTCCAAAAACCCGTTCCACATCATTTTCTGACCGAAGCAGATGAGCTGGTGATGACTCGTTCCGTTTAGCATATACTCGTCCCTCCTTAGTCCAAATAAACTTCCAATTCATGGCTCTGCCTATCTCCCGAGCTCGCGCAAATGTTACACGGTTAGGTTTGGTTAATTTTTCATTAACATAAAATTTTTTGTATTCGTGTTGAGGGAGACCTAGATCAGTGGTGGTAACGCCCCTTCGAACACGGGCATTCTTTAAAAGCTCATCTCTTAGGTTGCGGCGAGCCAAACGGACAGTAATCGGACGGGGCCTCGGTGGTTTGCCATCACTTTGAGTAACAGGGTGTTTCTTTGAGCCGATTCGCGAGGCACTGACCACATCTTTAGGCTCCAATGTCATACCTAGTTTAGTGGCTACTGCAATTACAATATGTAATACTGACTCACCTTCACTCTCCGGAATACCTGTTATGTCCACGTCGTTTAGCATCCCGTACTGCTCTCTGTCATTTATATCTGCTTTAAGCTCAGCAATTGCTTCTCGAAGCGCTAATAATTCTTTTTCACTTTCCCTGAATTTCTTACTTCTTAATTCCGATTGCAACTTAGCATTTTCACCTTCCAATTCCAAAATTTTGTTGTTCATCGAGCTAACTTTATCTTTGACTTCCTTAATTTCACTTGTCAAAAAATCTACTGTTTGGCCAAATTCAGTTTTTAAGCCCTCAAGCGCAGTTACAAATTCCTTCTTCATTTCAGTCACTAATGTTTCACGCACTAAGTCAAGCTTGGATTCTAACAAATAACCAAACTGTTCGAATGATATTGTGCCAGATGTGGATGGTGTGCTATTTTGATCCCACACCTCCTTAGCACTTTTTTGCTTAGATACCTTCGGCGTTGTTGGTAATTCATCGCAAGACATGTTTAGGTCATTTGGAACATTAATAACATTTCTCACAGGTGTATCATCCTTTTTGGGGCGACGCGTAATATTGATGCAGTTTTGACATATCCAGTGTTTCTTTAAATCATGTTTTTTATCGACGAAATATGCATTTGTCATGTTAAGACATTGGTAGTGATACATATTCTTACAACTTGTGCATTTGATTAAGTCATTTCCTTGTATTAGTTTATTGCACGCTAAGCAATTCATATCGCTATACATATTATCGTGAGACATTAAAAAACCAATAGAAAAAATATTCAAATTTATAATGTTCCGTGTGGGGTTCGAACTGTCGGCGCTCCCTGATTCGAAACGCGTGAGCTCTCCAATTATGCTACAGTGAACACAAGCGTCGATGCGAAATTTAGCTTCTATTTTAACTAAACAAATAAGCGCACTTTGTTCAGAATACGTAATGATTTTTATTTGTAAATACCGTCCACTCTATTAACACTTTTTTTATTGTTTAATAACTTTTTATTATTTAGAGTTTTTTGTAATCACAAGATTTTTTTTGGATTCAACATGACTTTAACACTGGATTAGTACAATGTTACGATACTTTTGTGAACCACTGTTCCGTTATTCCGTTATAAATTATAGTACAAAGTTTAAATTGTTAGCACAACCGGCGATTCAATGTTCTTATTAATTTTGAATATAATATTATTTATACTGAAATTTGCACTGTGTAAGATCACACTTATATAGTATCCCGTCACTTAATAGTTTTATATAGCAGTTTTCGACGATGCATTTCAAAAAAACTTATATTTAATGCGGAGCGAAAATAAACACAACAATCACTAGTCGCTGTCCTAGCCAAAACTCTAAAACTATTTTGACTCTAAAATTGATTAACTCTAAAACCAAAAATATTTTGCAATCAAATATTAAATAACACTAGAAATAACAACGGTGAAATTAATCATGACAATAGTTTTATCATAAATATTAATGGCAGGTCAAATCAATAAAAAGGTTTTAATTTAAAAAAAAACATTAGCATCTTTTTAGATAATAATCATTTAAACAAGATAAAATCTATACATATTATAAAATCGTAGGAAAGTCAAAACTGTACATTGAATATTTTTTTAAAATAATACTTGGGGCGTGATCTACAATCGATACCGAAGCCAAAAATATAGTTTTGCCCCTGAAAACCCCTATATACTAAATTTCATGAAAATCATTGGAGCCGATTCCGAGATTCCAATTATATATATTATATATATATATATATATATATATATATATATATATATATATATATATATATATATATATATATATATATATATATATATATATATATATATATATATATATATATATATATATATATATATACACAACAATTGCTCGTTTAAAGGTATTAGATTATAGATACTTACAGGTGTTATTAACGCGTACGGAGTCCTGGCAGGATCTAACGCTTCGGTCAATAGACCGCACGACTCGATCACGGCCGACCAGCCAGTTGTGTTTTGGATGTAACTAGAAATTAAAACAAATAAATCATTCCCGGTGTTTTTTTACATCATAGCAAACAAACAGACAACGCTTAAAACTGTAAAAGATACCAGTTAATAAAAGTATTTACCGGTTTTTAAAAGGTTTTGTGTGGAGCGTATCTAAAATGAGAGCGCTTCATCTTTGTATATATATATATATATATATATATATATATATATATATATATATATATATATATATATATATATATATACATATATATACATAAACTAGTTTGTCCTAGGACAAACCGGCTAATCCTAAGCGTGTCAGGATATACTAGTATAGCCTAGGACAATCTAGTTTAGTCTAAATACTTCAGGTTTTTACGCCGTGTTGGGCCCGGCCTCCTTTGAAGAATAGGCCAACTGCTGCTAGGCAGGTCGTAAAAGGCAACCGATTGGCTATCGAGTCACTACCATCGTGGCTACTAGGTGGCAGAGTTCTGCATTGTCTCGCCCGGGTCTGGTACCACCGCCTTATCTATTCCTGCCGCAATAGCGTCAGTGCATGTCGCTGTCGTGTTCCAGTTTGGAGGGTAAGGTAGCCGGTAAACTTATGCATGTGGCATTAGACCTCGCCACAAGATAGCAACGCACCATTAACATCTTTGGTGTCTATAGGCGATGGTTGACTCTTTCCATCAGGAGACCCATCTGCTTGTTTGCTATCTTATGATATGAAAAAAAAGGTTAAACTAGTGTAGCCTAGAAAAACTTTTTTTGAATAATTTTGAACTGATTGAATCACTGCAAGTGGTAAAATAAACAGGTAGTAACCTCTGAAGGCGGAGATAACCCTTTCGTGTCCCTACTAGTACGCTATTAGCGTTATTCATACTATGTTTTGATATGTTTTATGATATGTTGTGATATTATGTATTACAAATAAACTCACTTGTACTTCCAGTTCACGTATATTTTTAATTTTTTACTATTCACATCCAACCGGTTTCGCTTATTAAAGCATCATCAGGGATGTTTTACACATATTTTATAATACCTTAACATATTTAAAAAAAAAAAATGTTAAGATATTATAAAATATGTTTAAAACATCCCTGATGATGCTTTAATAAGCGAAACCGGTTGGATGTGAATAGTAAAAAATTAAAAATATACGTGAACTGGAAGTACAAGTGAGTTTATTTGTAATACATAATTTAAAATGCAGTTTCACCAAGTGCCGACGATGGAAACAATCCAATTTATGTTGTGATATGTTGAATATTTGATTTTGGAAACTTGGACCAGTTAGTGTGCTCGTGTGCCCGTATGTTCGTATGTTTGTGTGCTTGTGCAATTTTGTGTCTCTCTCTATTTCTGTGTGTGTGTGTGTGTGTGTGTGTGTGTGTTTGTATGCGTGTATGTTTGTATGTTTATTAGTATGTATGTTTGGTTGTATAAATTGTATGTTTGCATGTTTGTATGTTTGCATGTTTGTATGTTTGCACGTTTGTATGTTTGCACGTTTGTACGTTTGTATGTGTATGTTTGCATGTTTGTATGTTAGTATGTTTTTGCGTTTGTATGTTTGTATGTGTATATTTGCATGTTATAACCTAAAAACATACAAACACGCAATCACACACACACACACACACACACACACACACACACAAACACACAAATATACAAACATACGAGCACACTAGTCTAAGTTTCCAAAAACAAATATTCAACATAATATCAAAACATGGATGAGATTTAATGTATATTCAGTATGTGAATAACGACAGAGGTCAAATAGGGACACGAAAGTGTGTGCGTGCGCGTGTGTGCTTGTGTTTAGGTGTGCGTGCGCGCGTGTGTGCGTGCTTGTGCGCCTGCGCGCGTGTGTGTGTGCATGTGTGTGTGCGTGTGTGGGTGCCAGCGTGGGTGTGTGCGTGCGTATGTGTGTGGTGTGTGTATGTGTGGGTGCGTGCATGTGTGCGTGTAGGTGTGCGTTTGTGCGTGGAGCAGCGTGCGTGTATGCGTGCATGCGCGTACGCGTACGCGTGTGCGTGTGTGTGTACATGTGACTGACTTGCGGTAGTGCGGCGCGAGCGCGGCCAGCGGCGCAGAGGCGTCGTCCCGGCGGGCGGCCGCCGGCAGCGCGCGCACCACCCGCGCCCACAGCGCGCGCAGCCGCGAGTGACTCGCCGGCACACGGGACACGAACCGGCTCACCAGCGACTGCGACACACACACAGATACTACTGGCGCACCGCCACCGACACAGACACACAGACACACACACGCGCGTACGCAAGCACGCGCGCACGCACATAGACACGCACACACACAAAGAGTTTAGTAGAAAACATTTGGAATTTAGGTTATAAAATATTGATCCCTTTGAAATAAATTATTCTTCTGCCATTGCTATCTTGCCAGGTTTTTCGTAAATCGAACAGCTAAATGTTCTATTACCATCATGACTACTGCGTAGAACAGTTATAAATATATATTCATCTTCCCTGGATTCAATGACCGAAAAACGCGGCAGGATTCCTATTCCCGCTTAGTGCTTATCACTAAT
The DNA here is from genome assembly GCA_036924255.1 of Apodemia mormo. Taxonomy (NCBI): domain Eukaryota; kingdom Metazoa; phylum Arthropoda; class Insecta; order Lepidoptera; family Riodinidae; genus Apodemia; species Apodemia mormo. The sequence goes on from JAUPFN010000030.1 coordinate 4,084,504, forward strand.
GATCTTTTTTGTTTCATCTTTAGTGTCTAAAGGCGACTGTTGTCTCTTTCTATCAGGAGAGCAATCCACTTGTTTGCTATGCTATGATTTTAAAAAATTGAATACGGAGGGAATTTGAGGGTAGTTTGGAAAATAACCAGTTTTATGCATCTGGCAGTACATCCGCCGTTACATAGATAGCAATGCACCACTAATATATTTGGTTTCCACAAGCAATAATTATCTTTCTCTATATAAAAAGAGATATCGGCTTGTTTTTTATAAAAAAATAAGATTACTTACCCTTCCTTTCCTCACAGTTAACATCTGCGGCAGCCGGTCACCATGAAGGAGACCAGCAAACATTTTATTTAACAGGTCATCCTTGTCTTCATCTAGGAGATTCTTGGCAGGAGGCTTTTGACACACCGTGAGGTTCACTACCTGAAATAATATATATTTTTTTCTCAAACATGTGAAAATAGTGTCAAGCATTTTTTTTTATATCATAAGATAGCAAACAAGCAGATGGGTCCCCTGATAGAAAGAGTCAACCATCGCTTATAGACACCAAAGATGTTAATGGTGCGTTGCTATCTTGTGGCGAGGTCTAATGCCACATGCATAAGTTTACCGGCTACCTTATTCCAAACCGGAACACGATAGTGATAAAGCACTGACGCTATTACGGCAGGAATAGGTAAGGCGGTGGTACCAAACCCGGTTGAGCCGTTGCAGAACTCTACCACCTAGTAGTCACGATGGTAGTGACGCACATAGCCACTCGGTCGCCTTTTACGACCTGCCTGACAGAACGGCAGTTGGTCTATTCTTCAAAGGAGCCCGGGACCAACACGGGCTTCTTGTAAACTTATTTGTATGAAAAGATGTGCTGGATTGGATTAAGAACTCTTTTATCTTGGTACAAATTGCGTTCCCGTGGCTACAATTTACATTTATTACATGTTTTTTTATTTCCTTTCATTTTTTTGAAAAAAGCACCATACATGCCTCGGCGGAAATGGCAATTGCCTGTTTCGTATCATTGAAGCCCTCGTCTACGGCTCGGTCTTAAAACTCATACTCTACCTACAATTGCCTATTTCTCCGTCTTTGCCATAATGTATGTTTGCCATAATTGTATTACAGGATAACAAGCAGATGACTCTTCTGTTGAAAAGAGAAACTCGGCGGGAGTTACATAATGACCAAAGATCTTAATGGTGTGTTACTATCTGTAATATAAGATGGCAATACCACATGCATAAGACTACCGGCCAATTTACCCTCCGAAACGGAACACGACAATGACAAGCATTAACGCTATTGTGGCAGAAACAGCGGGTCTAGACAAGTGGCATAAACGCTAGGAGAATAGAAAGATAAATGTACGGACTTGACGTAAGCGTTCGATTATGCTTATGTCAAATCCATACATTTATCTTTCTATTCTCCGAGCGTTTATGCCACTTGGCTAGACCCGCTGGTAAGGCAGTGGTATTAAGCCCGGACGAAATGTTGCAGGACTCTACCATGTAGTAGTCACAATACTAGTCACTCGTATAGCAAATTGTTTACTTTTTTGTATTAATGTTTAAATTGTGAACTACCCGACTTAAATGCAATTGAGTCCTTCAACGGGGTCCCAGACCAAAATGAATGTAATGTAGAGTACAGTATCAACTTATAGATAACACTTTTTTAATGTTAAATACGCAGCAGAAATTTATTTATAAATTAATTAATAAACTTTTATATCATCATGAAGTAGGATATAGTAGACTAATTTCTTGGCAAAGTACAGTTCTTTTTTTTGGAACGAAGTTCCTTATCGCGCGTTGTGAAAGGGGGCTAGACGGAAAAAATTCTTACGAAAAGTTGTCACGACACTTTTTGCTATAGTATGGTATTGTAAGGCCAGAAATATCCAGCCACTTTCCTTTAGCTCGTGCATTGAAAGTGAGAGTCTATCTACTATTTGATTGAGTTTACTTTTTTTCTAGTGCCAAATGTTCGACATTTATACAGAATTTCGGCCGAATGTCGAATTTCTAACAAAAGTTGAATTTCGACGGACAGTCGAATTTCGAACGAGTGTCGAAATTCGACCGAGTGTCGAATTTCGATCGGTTGCCGAGTTTCGACCGCCGGTCGAATTTACACCGGGTGCCGAAATTCGACGGCAGGTCAAAATTCGACCAGGTGCCGAAATTCGACCGTGGGTCGAAAGTCGACCGGTTTCCGAAATTCGACCGGGTGCCGAAATTAGACCGTGGGTCGAAATTCTACGAAGTTCCTTATCGCGCGTTGTGAAAGGGGGCTAGACGAAAAAAATTCTTACGAAAAGTTGTCGCAACACTTTTTGCTATAGTAAGGTATTGTAATCTGTGCGGCGTGCGGATGTTTCTCTGTCTGTCTCTCACTCTCTCTCTCTCTTATAGGAAGCAAGCCAGATAGATATTTTCATTTCTATTTCGCATTGAACAGTGTGGTGTCGCGACGATTATTTTTGTTGTGTATACAGGTTTTTTGTAAATAATAATAAAAGGAACTTCGTTCCATCCGGGTGTCCCTTGACACCTCTCAAGTTTTTTTTATATCATAAGATAGCAAACAAGCAGATGGATCTCCTGATAGAAAGAGTCAACCATCGCCTATAGACACCAAAGATGTTAATGGTGCGTTGCTATCTTGTGGCGAGGTCTAATGCCACATGCATAAGTTCTCTAGTCGTTTTCTAATAGAGGTCAATGACCGATTTTCTTCCATCTCGTTACTCACTCGATAGAAGCTCACCTATATTATGAAAGAGTTCTAAAGCAAGAGCAATTTAATACAAGCCGACCAAGGCAACTAAATATTACTTTGGCGATATTGTTTATAACTTTGGACAAACTTGCGCACTTTAATATTTGAGACAATCTTTAAGAAGATTGTCCTCTATACAGTTTTTAGTTGTCTTCAAATGGAGAACATTTTTCCCCGTGTTGCTTCCAGGCTACTTTGAAGAATAGACCAACTGCCAATCTGCCAGGCAGGTCGTAAAATGCGACCGATTGGCTATGCGAGTCACTAACATCGTGGTTACTTGGTGGTAGAGTGCTGCATTGTCTCGCCCGGGTCTGGTACCACCGCCTTGCCTATTCCTGCCGCAATAGCGTCAGTGCGTGTCGCTGTCTTGTTCCGGTTTGGAGGGTAAGGTAGCCGGTAAACTTATGCATGTGGCATTAGACCTCGCCACACGATAGCAACGCACCATTAACATCTTTGGTGTCTATAGGCGATGGTTGACTCTTTCCATCAGGAGACCCATCTGCTTGTTTGCTATCTTATGATATAAAAAATATCTATATACATTTCCTGATACAGGTCATTGACCGATTTTCTTCTATCTTATTAATTACTGTAGGAAAGTTTCCATTTTCGGTATGAGAGTTGTTAAACTAACATGATTGGAACAGCAACAAAAATAGCTTAACGCTTACTACAGCTACATAACCTTGGCTTTCGACATCCTTAAAGATTGCTTCAAATATATCTATCTATTCATATTCAATATTTTTACCTTTTTACCTCGCACTACTCTGTTGTGGAACCAATTACCGGCAGGGGTATTTCCGAATGGATACGACATAGGGACCTTCAAGACTCATTCTTAAAAGGCAGGCAACGCAACTGCAAGACCTCTGGTATTGCAGATGTCCATGGGCGGCGGTGATCACTTACCATCAGGTGCGCCTCTTGCTCGTTTGCCCCCTCTTCTATAAAAAAAAAAAAAAATTAAAGCAAATTTATCTTGTCTGTAGATCAACCACAGAGCTCAGTGTTTTTTGATATGTACCAACTACCACCTTTCCTGCAATCTGTACGTGTAACATCAGAAGCGGGAGAAGCGCGCGCTATTTTTTGATCAATGACCAATGAGCACTCGCTATTGACAAGTGAGTGAAACACTTTTCAAAGCAAATGTGCAAACAGCCGAGTATGAAATGTCTCACAGTTAGTTAACAAAGCGGAGGGCTGTAGAAACCTAATCCATAACTAATATTATAAATGCGAAAGTCTGTCTGTCTGTTACGCTTTCACGGCTAAACCGCTGGATCGATTTTCATGAAATTTAACATGGAAGTAGTTGAAGAGGCGTGGTCAAACATAGGCTAATTTGTATAAAAAAACTATCTGGACGACATTAGTTAATCTACTCGCGGGCGAAGCTGCGCGGGTCAGCTAGTATCTATATCTATACATATAATAAAATCGTAGGAAAGTCAAAACTGTACATGTATTTTTTTAAAAAAATACTTGGGGCGTGATCTACAATCAATATCGAAGCCAAAAATATAGTTTTTAGAATTTTTGTCTGTGTCTGTATGTATGTCCGGGGTAAACTCAAAAAGTACTGGATGGATTTACTTCAAATTTTGCATAAATATTACTAATAGGTCAGGTCAACATATAGGCTACATATTATCACGCTATCACCTACAGGGGAGTAAACGAAGTCCGCGCGGACGAAGTCGCTGGCGACAGCTAGTATATAATAGTATCCTTTAGAAACACATTAATAAAACTAAACATTACACACTACATTCATATGACGTACTTGATAATATATACACATGTATATAATATATACACATGTATATTATATATACACATGTATATTATATATACACATGTATATAATATTAGCTGCAGTGTGCAGCCCGCTGCATTATAAAAGATTTTGGTGAATCCCGTGGGAACATTAAGTTAAAAAGTAACCCATGTGTCATTCCAGGTCAATCTGTGTGCCAAATTTCATTCAAATCCGTTCAGTAGTTTTTGCATCATTGAATAACAAACATCCATCCATCCTTGAAAAAATTTAAAAAACAACATTGAAAAATATCGACACGCGGTATTTGAACCTGCGACCTCCCCTAAAGCCGGGGTGCTCTGCCACTGACTTAGTGTCGATAGGCACTAATTTAACTAGATATACGTATATGTATATCTAGCGATCAGTACAATCGATTATATACATCGACCACACAGCCCATAGACGCCTAATGTTCGATTTTCCGTATTGAATACATTCTGGCAACTAGCTGAGCTGAGCTGCAACATCGTGATTGGCTTACTCAAGGCCACAGTGATGTACAGAGAATCTGATTGGTCGACACTGATTGGGTATTGGTGCATGGACATTTACATCGGAACTATAAGTCAGATGTGTTGACAGAACCATTCGCCTGTTACTAGGGGTCTATGGGTTGTGTGGTCGGTGATTATATAGCGAAGAAAAATTTCGCCACGTGGAGCCTGTCGACACTAGCTCAAAGCACGGGGAGAGTGCTATAGCACAAAAATAATTGTTTAAAATAAGTTTAGGATTTTTTTTACAAGAAAAAAAAATCCTAAACTCTGTGGTCTAGTGGTCCGGCGCTGGCGTTGACCACGTGAGGTCCCGGGTTCGATTCCAAGCAAGTGCTTATAACACAAAAATCATCCATCCATCCAATCTTTCGCATTTATAATATACTAGCTGTGCCCGCGACTTCGTTCGTGGAAAAAAATCTAAAATAAAAACCCGCATAGTTCCCGTTCCCGTGGGATTTCCGGGATAAGAACTATCCTATGTCCTTTCTTGGGTCTCAAACTATATTTGTACCAAATTTTATCCAAATCGGTTCAGTGGTTTGGCCGTGAAAGCGTAACAGACAGACAAACAGACAGACAGAGTTACTTTCGCATTTATAATATTAGTATGGATAATAATACAGATTTTTTTACCTGCCTAAAATCTGTTGTCAAACTTAAGAAAATTTATTATTTATTCTATCGTCGAATTTCGACCACAGTACCATCGTTAGTTTGAATTGAGGAGCGATTGATGAGTGCACGCGGTAGTAGAGTTCACCATCAGATTACACCATGACGTATGAGGTAAAGGTGGGAGTAAGCATTCATACTCTACCCCTAGCACTACCCCTCCCCCGTAGGTGATAGCGTGATAATATGTAGCCTATACGTTGACCCGACCTGTTAGTAATACTCATGCAAAATTTAAAGTAAATCCATGTAGTACTTTTTGAGTTTACCCCGGACATACATACAAACAGACAAAAATTCTAAAAATATATATTTTTGGCATTGATATCGATTGTAGATCACGCACCAAGTATTCTTTAAAAAAATATTTAATGTACAGTTTTGACTTTCCTATGATTTTATTATATGTATAGATTGAAACAAACATTTACATTATATCTCAGTTTATGAGGTTTCACCATCTCTTTTTATACAGATGTATTAGAAAGAGAGCGTAAGATCTCAGATGACAGCAGTGTTTAAAATTTGATTTCAAGTAGGTATTAGAAGTGTTTCCTCCAGATATAATACAGCTTCATGGATTATACTGACGTATCAAATATTATCCAATTCCAACATTACATATACTCGTTGGTCGAGTGGTTAGCGGCCCTGACTACGCAATCGACGGGGCTCGGGTTCGATCCCCGACGGGGACAAGCACTTGTGTGATGAGCATAAATGTTAGTATTTCCGGGTTTGGGTGTTTATTTTATTATATATGTATTTCTATGTATTAGTATCGTTGACTAACACCCATAACACAAGCAAATATTTGCTTACTTGGGGTTAGATCAGTAAGTGTAATTTGTCCCGTGAATATTTATTTATATTTATTTATTTATTAAAAAAAATACATGTCAAATTGATAACCTCCGTTTTTAGGTCAGTTGAAAAGATTGTTATTAAGACGGAGTCAATAACCGTTTTTCTTCTTACGTATAATATAAAATCTCACCTGTCTCTTGTCTATACACTCCATTTTGGGGCTCTCTTGTTTGGGCCTCCGTTGTACCGACTCAATGTTCTTAAGGAACAGATTGGAATCCTCTTCAGGTTCATTTTCTGCTTCTCTTTGTGCTGCTTCTAATTGTTTCTGTTTCTCTTCTCTTTCCTATAAAGATATTATTTTAATTTTTTAAAAATAGACACTTCTTACAACATGCCATACTCCATATATATGACTGCTTCATTGGTCGAGTGGTTAGCGACCTAATTACGAATCGACGGGGCTTGGGTTCGATTCCCAACAGGGACAAACATTTCTGTGATGAGCTCAGACATTTTTATTCCTTGGTCTGGGTGTATATTATTTATGTAACATGTATCATTGACTAACATCCATTACACACGCAAATAATTTGCTTTTTTTTGATTAGATCAATTTGTGTAATTTATCCAGCAATATTATATATTTATATATAACAAACTCCAAAGACACAAGACCCGACTGGTTCAATACCACAACCACTCTGTCTCCAATCGGCTTGACTCCTTGGCTTTACGCAAAGATGTAAGTTCGTTTAGCATCTTTTACCGCATCTATCATGGAGAGTGTTCCGACGAACTGTTTGGATTGATCCCTGCTGTTGAATTTCATCATCAGACATCGCGGCAAACTCAAAGTTCCATCCTCATCACCTCGATGTCTGGAAATCCACAACCGTGCGATTCTCTAGGCACTTCTTACCACGCACTACTCCTCTGTGGAATCAATTACCGGCGGGGGTGTTTCCCAACGGATACGACTTAGGCACCTTCAAGAAAAGAGCATACTCCTTCTTAAAAAGCCGGCAACGTAAGACCTCTAGTGATGTGGCTGTCCATGGGCGGCGGTAATCACTTACCATCAGGTGAGCCTCCTGCTTGTTTGCCCCTTTATTCTATAAAAAAAAGAGTGGCCGAATAAGGAGATAACATGCCCCACTGTAATATGGAGATTAAGTTGACGTAAGTATGCAACGATTATATATTTTTAAACAAAGTGTATTAGAGAAACCAGTATTAATATATATTTAGTTAAAATGTGTTGGTTCCCCGTGTTGGTTCCGGGCTCCTTTGAAGAATAGACCAACTGCCGTTCTGCCAGGCATGTCGTAAAAGGCGACTGATTGGCTATGCAAGTCACTAACATCGTGGCTACTAGGTGGTAGAGTTCTGCATTGTCTCGCCCGGGTCTGGTACCACCGCCTTACCTATTCCTGCCGCAATAGCGTCAGTGCTTGTCACTGTCGTGTTCCGGTTTGGAGGGTAAGGTAGCCGGTAGACTTATGCATGTGGCATTAGACCTCGCCACAAGATAGCAACGCACCATTAACACCTTTGGTGTCTATAGGCGACGGTTGACTCTTTCCATCAGGAGACCCGTCTGCTTGTTTGCTATCTTATGACATAAAAAAAAAAAAATACAGGAAATGTAAATGTTATTTTTAATACAAATTAATCTAATGGAATTATGACGCCGCTGGTCATCACTGTAAGGGTTTAGCCGTAGAACCAAAGTGCCAACTACTGTCAGGGTGACACCATAAATGTCAAGGTTGATGATGATAAGGATGTGGAAAAGGAAGATCTTCTCAGCGAGGCAAGATGTACTGGTCTGGAGACCAAAGTCCATTTGAGAAGCGGTGAAACTTGCATATAGTGTTATAGGATATAAAATTGTAATCTATTGAAGATTTTACTTTGAATTTTATTAATCTTGTAGCAATTGTAGATTGTTTAAACCGCTACTTCATATTTTCATTAAATTTATACAGCCCGTTAGATAAGTCGATCTAAACCTTGAATAGGGTATTAAATATCTGATTCTCATTGCAAATAAATAAAAATAAAAACTACTCTTAAATTTTAACCGAATTATCCAATAAATATGTATATTATCAAATATTAACTAATAATAAAATAAAATGTGACATTCTCTTTTATCGTAATTATCTTAATAAAATATAATTAAATGTATATAATCAAATATTAACCAATAATAAAATAAAATGTGACATTCTTTTATATAATTACCTTAATAAAATATAATGTAATTAGCAAATTTTAAATAACAATAATATATAATGTCTCATTTTATATAACATTTAATTAAATAAGTTATAAGTTTATAATAGTTTTGCACACCGGCACTACCGGTTGACTATGGCGGGCTAGAAATAATGTTGTAACACCTATTGTATAACCCATTTTCATGCAAATATTCTATTCTATTCTATTCTAAAAAAATTCACATGAATTTACTGACCAACACGTTCACGCTAGTAACGCACATATCAATAGGTAAGTAAATTGGTAGTTACGTAAGTAGACGGTACTATAACCGTATTAATAAAAATACTGTCTATACAGCATTTTTATTTTATTTTAACTACCTATCTATCTTATTATTTTTGTGTTACAGCACTCACCCGTGCTTGGGAAACCTGCAAAACTTTAAAAACAACAAAGAAAAAATTATAAATGTGAATTTCATCTATAACAATGAACTCATTTAACTAGTTATACGTATGTATATCTAGCGATCAGTACAATCGACGTAATCGATTTTATAGCAAAGAAGAATTTCCCCACCGCAAACCTGTCGACACCAGCTCAGTGGAAGAGCATCCCGGCTTTAGGAGACGGTCGCAGGTTCAATCCCTGCGTGTCGATATTTTTCTTTGTTGTTTGTAAAGTTTTTCCATTTTCCCAAGCACGGGGTGAGTGCTATAACACAAAAATAATTAGAAATACGAAAGTACTGATCAAAATTATAAATGTGAATTTCATCTGTAACAATGAACTCATTTAACTAGTTATACGTATGTGTAGCTAGCGATCAGTACAATCGACGTAATCGATCTTATAGCAAAGAAGAATTTCGTGACGTCAAACCTGTCAACACTAGCTCAGTGGAAGAGCGTCCCGGCTTTAGGGAGACGGTCGCAGGTTCAATCCCTGCGTGTCGATATTTTTCTTTGTTGTTTTTAAAGTTTTTCTACCTATCTATCGACATGTGCGTTGTTTGCGTGAACGTGTCGGTGCGTATAAATTAGGAATTTATTGGATAATGAAGATTAAATTTTAAGGATACTTTAATTTATTCGGAATGAGAATCAGATACTTTATTACCCCCTTCAAGGTTTCCATGCTGTATATTGATTAAATTCCAACACAAGTCACGACCTTTGAAATTAATTCCCCGTACAATAAATGTGTTTATTTCGAATTTTTTTAAAGATGATGGTACAGAATCCTTCGTGCGCGAGTTCGATTCGCCCTTGGCCGGTTTTTTGAACTATAACTTTTATTATAAACCCCATCCCCTTATTAATGTCGCAGGATATTAATACCCAGATTTCCATTCACAATATTTTAATTAAACAAAAAATTAATTTTGTAATTCATAGAAATACGTTGTGATGTCAATTAATGTGTGTAATTGTATCATGTAACTATAATTAAAAAAAAAAAAAACAAGCCCGCTGAGTTTCTTCCGCCGGATCTTCTCAGTGTGTAGCCGCGTTCCGATCCGGTAGTAATTGTAAAAATCGACTCACAACATTTTTAGTGTAATGATAAATAATTATAATTTTAAAATATTTGCACACCATATCATGGTAGAGTATGTTGGTGACTTAATCAAATTTTAATAACTTGTAACTCCCATATTCCGGCAAATAAATGATTTCTTTCTTTCTTTCTTTTAAAAATATCTTATGGCAAAGCTTTTCATACAATAGTTGTTCTTCCTAAAACTAGTTTTTTTTTGTATTTACCTTTAATATGAGTGCGTTAGATATCGCGAGTGGGTCGTTGAGTTCTTCCAGCCTCAACAGTATAAGGAATAATGCCTCAATGTCCAACAAAAGTTGCTTCGTGCGACGTATTTCACGGGGTACCTGGGAATAATTCAAATAAATTTTGCTATGCATTTCAACTAAGAATAGGATCGAATTTACTATCAACTTCATACAAGTGTGAAATTAGTAACGTCAGCAAAAAAAAATAGGGCTGATTTATTGAAAAACAAATAACATTTATATAAATCTATAATAATAATATTAATGTTGTATATATTTTTTATTAGTTGTATATATATAATTAGTGTAGTCTTTCCCCGCATTAGTCCCAGCTCCTTTGAAGAATAGGCCAACTGCCGTTCTGCCAGGCAGATCGTAAAAGGCGACCAATTGGCTATATGAGTCACTATCATCATGGCTACTAGGTGGTAGAGTTCTGCATTGTCTCAGCCGGGTCTGGTACCACTGCCTTACCTATTTCTGCCGCAATAGCGTCAGTATTTGTTACTGTCATGTTCCGATTTGAAGGGTGAGGCAGCCGGTAAGCTTATGTATGTGGCATTATACCTCGCCACAAGATATCAGCTCACCATTAACACCTTTGGTGTCTGTAAGCTATGATTGACTCTTACCATCAGGAGAACCATCTGCTTGTTTGCTATCTTATAACATTAAAAAAAAATAGTGTTCCATATCATACTTCATGTACCTACATAAGTGGTACCCAAGTGAACTATTTAAATCATGTCATTAAGAACACGTAATTACTTTTAGATTTATTCAATACTAGCTGTGCCAGTGACTTCATCCGTGTGGAAAATTTCTAAAAGTCCTGGGGTTTTACCCCTATAGTTCCCGTTCCCGCGGGATTTCCGGGATAAAAACTATCTTATGTCCTTTTTTAGATCTCAAACTACCTTTTGGTTTAGTGTTTTAGACAGACAGAGTCACTTTCACATTTATAATATTAGTATGGATAGAAAAGATTATATGCGACAAAGAGGATTCGTACACCTATGTCGGCTACAAAGACATCACAAGCGGATTGAGTGTAGAGGATTTAAAATCTGATTGACACATTTAATTTAGTATTATGTTTATAAAAATTAATCTATTTGTATTTTTATATCTTTTTTTCTTTTCTACACCTTACTTTGACACATACTATCATGGGCGAATGGGAATCTGAATAGAAAATATATCAATTTGAACGCAAATATTTTTTAATTTAATTTAATTTCTTTGTATTTTTTTTCTCACCATACTCAGAAGTTTGTGCAAAATGTGAAACAATGTGGCGTCCTAACAGTCCTATTATCAGTTGAAACGCAATTAAAACTGCATTAACCGACATCCAACACTGTGTATTTATTTTTAAGTAATGCTTTTTTTGGTGTGTTTGGCTTAAGGTCTATTTTTCTAAAGGGTTCCAGACCAACACGGGTTAAAATACGAATGGTGTATTGCTGTCTGCGTCGCAGAACAAAATTATAAATATTATTGCAAAATGATCTACATCAATTTATTTAAAGTGTGGGTACTGGACCCCCTAGAGGGCCGCTAAGCCTATGCAAGGGGGTCCTGGACGATAGTTTAATGCTACTAAAACAACAAAGATAAAATATTTATAAAAAAAGAACAATATTAAAATGATTTAAATTTTTTTTAAACCTAAGGTGGCAGTGGGTAGGGGATCGCGATTTTTTTATGACATGTAAAGGGGGCCGCGTCTTAAAAATATTGAAAAACACTGATCTAAATAAGAGTTATTTTTATCGAAAAACAATAGGTAGGTACTTGTCCCAACGACGCAAACAAGCCAAAATTAAATACAATTAAATTTTAACATCTAGGCGTTAAGAATTATCTCAATAACAATGCTAACCATTTAAACTATTAAGGCCGTCGAACGTGTGCGCGTCATTGAGTACTCCGCCATTTTTATTTAATTCGCTTTAGTCATTGATATAAAAAATCCCAGATGCACAGTCCTGAACAAAACTGACACTCAAAACTGTCCCTAATTTCAGGGGCGTGCACAATATAGAGGCACAAAAGCTCTGCTTTACCTATATTTTAATAAAACGTTCATACGTTTTAGATGACTTTAATTAATTATAAATAAATGAATAAACAAAATATAATAACTTAAAACGCCTAATATTTTTAAATAGCACCTATTTGCAAGCACAGCACTCAAACATGTTTGCCAGGCGTTTATTAAACGATAAATAATATTGAACTAATGCCGCTAGCAATCTGCCTCACATTGTAAATGTGTGCGAGACATAATTACCTATCCGCACGTAATTGGCTCACTCACACAACCATGCTATTCTGTAGGGCAAGTACTGCGAGCTTGTTCTATAACCCAGGTAAAGATAATAGACGAAATATTATTGGCAAACAATATGATCACATTATGCATTTTTGTTTAGTAAGGTTTTATTTGTTTAAATAGCAGAAATGTTTTGTGTTTCGCGGGGGGCATTTGCTTTTTCGTGTGATAACTGTTAAGCATTGTTTATTATTTTGTTTGTGCCAGTACATTATATTAAGTTTTCATTTTAATATTTGAAAGTGTGTAGGTACATTTAATAGCTTATTGTGTTTCTATAATAATTGTAGTGATTTGCTTTTACTAGTGCATTTGTTGATTTTTTTAAATGTTATTTGATTGTGAAGTTTGTGTTGAAAATGTGTGTTTATTAAAAATTAAAAATAACAAGTTTTTTCTATTTTGTCATTCAGTGAAAAGATTCAAATTGTGTCTAAATGTAGGTGTGTACCCGAGTTACAATACACAGAAACACACAAAATCAACGACTCACAGAGCTTTCCATGATTTCTATAGAAACGACATTAATGATAGAATTAAAACGCAATCCAACTTTCTATGACGATATCCTAAAATCATTTAAAAACGGATAGGCGCATAGATTTCACTACATAGTATAAAACAAAGTAGCTTTCTCTGTCTGTCCCTATGTCCATATGCATGCTTAAATCTTTAAAACTACGCAACGGATTTTGATACGGTTTTTTTAATAGATTGATTCTTGAGGAAGGTTTCAGTATATAAACCTTTCAGATATTCCTACGAGAACAAAAGCTACGCGGGTGAAACCGCGGGCAGGTCGCTAGTAATCTATAAATGAATGAGTAGTTTGTTTTTTTACTAACCCGTAATTTTATTATTAAGTTTATATTATATAAGGCCATATCGGATATCTCGCAAGGAATGTGTTCTGTAACTATCACTCACTTGGATAATATATTTGAGGTGATCAAAATCTTGCGTTTATTTATACCGGTGTATAGTAATCTCAAGTAATCAGAACCTTCAGTGAAAATTGAAGCTGACTAGGTGAGTAGTTAGATATTAATTTAGCTTATTATTTTACTTATTTTATTACAATTTCATTCGCCGCGACGACCGATTGCTGTTTTGTTTGCGTTGCCGTAGAAGATGTACATGAATAGTAGTACATCTAAGACTTATTCTGTTGGCATGATTTCCGACTTAGAGATCCGTCGCGTGGCTGTAGCTATGCTACAAATCTATAAGAAAAAGTTTTTGTGATCGAGTACACAGCTGCATACCCACCCGGTGTCATAATTCTGTGCACGCCGCTGCCTAATTTCACACAAGTAGTTATAGATATGACAAAAATATATGTTTTTGCATATTCAACTTTAAGCGCAAGATTTATAGTTGTTTTTACAAAGCAATGTACAAAAAGTGATGTAAAGTCCATTCCTTCTTCCTTGTCCATTTTAGTAAACATAAATGGCGGACCAATAACTCGAATTGGTCATAGACAATTAATATGGTTGTGAAAAATCAAAAGATCTATTGAACAAGTATGACAAACTAAATTGAATGAATGATATTTATTGTAACAACTATCTATCCATTTTGTTATATTATTACAAAGTATTATAATTTTTATAATCTTTATTAATCTATCTATATTAATGTTATCCATATTCCATATTATAATTTATAATATTACACATGCAAAAGTTTGAATGGATGTTTGTTACTCAATCACGCAAAAACTACTGAACGGATTTGAATGAAATTTGGCACACATATAGATGATAACCTGAATTAGCACTTTTTAATCCGGAAAAATTGGTTGCTCTGCGGGATTCACTAAATACTATTATAATGAAGCAGCTGCACTTTGCAGCTAGTTATATTATAAATACGAAAGTTTGGATGGATGTTTATTACTCAATCACGAAATAATTTCTGATCGGATTTAAATGAAATTCGGCACACAGGTAGATGATGATCTGGAATAGCATTAAGCTTTTTTTATCCTGGAAAACCGAGTTCCTACGTGATTCATCAATTTTTTTTATAACGCAGAGAGCTGCGGGCTGCAATTAGTATGTTATGCGAAAGTGTGTTTGTCTTTCTTTTAGTTAAGTTAAACTTGTTACTATGCTGTAAAAAAACTAAAATACTTCTGCTGGTAGATACCACAGAATTTTTCCTTGCCATTAAAGGCATCCAACTTTCTGCGATTTCAAATTTTGGTGTCACGTCAGTGTCACAACGTCAGTACACTCAAGAGAAATCGAAATCCACTAAACCCAAGCCAAGTAAAACAATTGAGAATGAGATCGAAGTACTAAAAACAGTCCAAGGTCACCAAAAAACCACCAAAACAGCCGAAAACACAGAAACCACATTCTCGCAACAAAGAAGTAAACGGAATGAGTAAATTTTACTTTCACTTTTTAGACCTTAATTTAAAGTGCCATAAAAATTTTAAATTGTGCAATCTTCGTTAATGTTGCGTCATTTTTAAGTGTCATTGTTACTACTAGTAAAATGGTGGATTTGTATATAATTCTAAATAATTTAATTATTTTTTTAATATTATAAGACAGACGAAGAAAAGAAAGACGAAATAGAAGAACAATTTAAAAAAAAAAACAATAACTTTTTTCTAGAAAATAAAGACACGTAATCAATAATCGTTTTTCATTTATTACTAAAATAGTTTAGAAAAATAAGTATAAAAAACTAGAAATCTTCGCATGAGAGGAGTATCATTAGATACATACATCCTAAATAATTTAATTAATTTTATAATATTATGGGACAAGTGAATTTAAATATAACTATTAAAAAAAACAATACTTACGTTTTTTTGCGTTACAAGGTCATCGAATTATTGTAGTATACAATGATTAAATAACCTGCCTTTATTAAAAATAAGATTTTATTTTATTAACAGCAGGTTACTTTACTATTACAAAATTATTTAGATTTAAGAGCAAGGATTTAAAACATTATCAGATAACAGAACTTATTTAACGATATTTAACGTTATTACTATAGCGATACCTCAGTTACAAAATTAGTTTTAAACACTATAATATGTATCGCTACTAATTTCGTTCTATGATATGATCATAGAACGAAATTGTTAACGCTAAATAATGTTATGATACCGATACTGTTTTGTGATTGGTTCACCGCGTTTCATGCTGTTTCGTGATTGGTGCGTCAACTAGCTCTAGAAGGTAACGTCATAATACCATATAACATAATGTTAATTCGTAGTGTTTAATAGAGTGTAATGAATAACGTTATTAAACAGTAACAAATTCTGTATCATTTTTGGTTAATTTTATACTTGAAAATAACGTTTTGTCATGCTACAAGCAATAACGTTACCACAAAATACCTATATTAATAATCTCTTAAACAAGGATTATATATTTAAATCCTTGTTTGAGAGATTTAAAAACTATATTGTTACTTTAAAAGTGTTAATCTTTGAAAAAATAATGATTCAATAAAGGGGATATTTTCAATTCTACAAATCAGTATTTAACATTTAGACAGTTTGTATATTTTTCTATATATTATTATAACCTATTTGTCGTAATTTAGGAATATTTATCTTTAATAAGGAATCATTCAATTAGTCATTCAAATCCGTTCATTAATGCACGTGTCTATCAATTCCATAGACAATCGGATATTCGACATGTCAAGTTCACATGGTATTTTTCAACTGTGGAAATAAATTTTGTATTCTAATAAGTTTTCGTAAATTAAATATGATAAAATAATATATTAGAAGCAGTTTTTAGTGCCAAACAAACCGTTTACAATGAATGAATACGATAATCTAATTATATTTAATTCAATGTATATGATTGATGTGAAACTTTGGTGTTTTTACAACAAGTGGAGTTTGTTTACCAAAAAAGACACGTAAAAAGGAATACACTGTATAAAATTGACAGTATCACGTTCGACGCAATTCTTATTTGAAATGAGCGCACAATTTATAATTTTGCGCGCATTTTTAGAGGACGTTTTTGAAACACTGATTGTTTATCTTGAGTTTTTTATATCAATGGCTTTAGTTTACCTATCTGCGTCAACTACGAATATCAGTAACATAACATGATATCTTACCTCAGCAGGATTAGTAGTGCTCGCTACACTTGGTGCTCTAGATGCTCTTCCAGATGCTGGTTCAGTTCCCACCACATCCACATCTATAATTTTACGGGGAGCAGTCACGCTGCCACACTGAAATAGAAGAAAATGTATTTTGTCTCATCAATAGTATTGCTACGTACTTCGGGTTCGTAATTATAAAGAAAACACCACTTATATTAAATCCGTGTATTTAGTATGCAAATACACAAGACAACACAATGTAATACTAAAATACACTTTACACACTAGTCACTCACTGTACTATCACTGACTACACAATAAAACACTTCTCGCTTCGCACGGGTCACTTCAAGTATCGCTCTCGATCGCTTGATAAAAACTCCCTTGTATTTGTCAACATATCTCTATTTATAGCCAGGGTAAAGTTATACCTGGATCCAGAAAAATCTAAATGTATCGGGAAACAATGAATCACTTCTTATCGTAAACATGTTATGAGTCATAAATCCTAGTAGACGCTACTTTCAACCTTATGCCATATCCCACAAAGTCCATTATGGCATAGCCCAGGTCAACTATTTGTTTGTCAATAGGAGTAGCTATCTCTTTCTTTTATTTCTAGATCTTTCCAGCGCTCCAACTCTACACGTTTCTAGATTATTCCTAACAGTATAAATGCAAAGTTTCTAATTAAGACGAAATTTAGTGTACATATAGTCTATGCTCACTCAACACATCTAATGCCACAAACATATCAGCTACCTTACTCTACAAATCGGAACACTACAATGCCGAGCACTGATGCTATTGCGACAGGAAAGGGTAAATCTTCTCTGTGTTGGTCCTGGGCTCTTTGAAGAATAGGCTAACTGCCGTTCTGCTAGGCAGGTCGTAAAAGGCGACCAATTGGCTATTCGAGTCACTACCATCGTGACTACTAGGTGGTAGAGTTTTGCATTATATCGCCCGGGTCTGGTACCACCGCCTTACCTATTCCTGCCACAATAGCATCTGTGCTTGTCACTGTCGTGTTCCGGTTTGGAAGGTAAGATAGCCGGTAAACTTATGCATGTAGCATTAGACCTCGCCACAAGATAGCAACACACCATTAGCACCTTTGGTGTCTATAGGCGTTCGGTGACTCTTTTCCATCAGGAGACCCATCTGCTTGTTTGTTATCTTATGGTAAAAAAAGTAAATCTGCAGTATCAAACCCAGGTGATACATACATTAAATACATACATTTCTTCACGACAGACAGACAGTTGTTATCAAAAACAATTGGTACTTGCCACACAAACAATGATGCCATAACGGACCTTCTCGTCGAAGGCATAAGGTTAAAATTAATGTGTACTGATTCCATCTACACTACTGCAGAACTCTTGAGAACATTTTCTTACACGCTTATCTGGTGTATATATAGAGGACGTATTAACGCGAAGTAGGTCAGTTTTGCAAAGTGATTGAAAGCGAACGGATCAGTGTGGTAAAAGTGAATACCTGTGAAACGTTCCCCCCCCCCCCCTCCACGCGGGGGGAAGGGGAAGTGAAACCATACCAATCAACTAGTATATATTGTGTCCTTAATATATTCAGTATTTTATCAGTCAACCTGTAAAATTACCCAGTATATAGTAGTCTATGTACAGCTTCCTCAGTAAATATATTTAAATCTAGGATATATGATTATATGTTAAAGATTCAAAATAACTCTTAATTAACTTTTAGTTATGCAATTGTAGGTATTTATTATCACTATTATATTACTATTTTATATTTTATAGTATTCTATTTTATTCGTATTGTTATGTTTTATGATTATTTATGTACATTTTATATGAATGGTTATTAGATTATTATATTTAATATATAAAAATATATATAATATATTAATATTTGTATGTTTATTGGTCTGCCCGTAGGTTTAGATAAATGTAATTATTCTCTATGTTTAGTGTAAAATTATTTGCAATTGTTTCGTAAGAATTTTCTTGTGCACTACCCGTTACTACAATGTTTCTACAAGTGCAAGGTTAACTGGTAGAAAATGTCTTTACACGTTAAGTTCGCCTGTGGTATATTTTGTGCAATAAAGAGTTTAAATAAATAAATAAATATGACTGGGGCCAACCTTACAAATGACACATACCTGTAATTTCCCAAGCGAGTTCTCAAACTGTGTGGGAACATAAGTCCTCGGAGCGTCTTCACTTGTTGAGTTATGTCTATGTGAGTTGTGGCGTTCTCGTCTTTGCGTCTCGCTTTCTTGCTTCACACCTACAATTAAGTATCCTTTTATTATATAATTATTTTTCAGACATATCTTTACGCCAGATCCCTTGCAGGGTAGGCAGAAAGATTACCATACATCACGATCCTTGCAGACTTGTCATGCTTCCTCCGCTTTCATTACTCTCTTCATACAAACACGCCGGTTGTGAATACTCTTGACATCACCTTCAGACAGTACTCAATCAATCTGATCATGGTATTTCAGTCTTGATCTTCCCTGGTACCTACATCCTTCCACGTTCACATTGTATATCTGTTTTGTTAACCTTTCATCATCATTATTTCTACATGTCCAAGCCGACAGATCATGTTCTTTCTCATTTTTACACCGACGCTTTCTTTATGGCCTTACCTCTTATAATATGAACAAACCATCCAAAACAAAATTTTTATTATCTATATATATATTAATATGTGAAGGAACAACTTTGTGCTTTTATTTTATTAAAATCTAGTATTTAATTTTTATTACATTTAAATTTTAAGGTAAATTGTACAAACTTATATTTCAATTTATTAATTAAATAAATAAGATTAAATATCTTAACTGCCAAAACTTCTCTAATATCAGTATGTTTTATTTAACAGTAAATCGGACAACACATTTTTTGCAAAATTTATTTATAGGTAATAATTTTAGACTATCAGGAATATGATTGTATATATTAATTGCCATACAATATGCGTTTTTTTATAAATATTTAGTCTTTGGCTAGGCACATGTAGCTTCTCACTGTTGTTCACACACTGGACTCCCCTACCATTATAATTTTGATCCATAAGGAAACTGGAAAAAGCATTTTTGAGGTTAAGGTAAAGCAAAACCTCTACAAAACACTTTCTATGTTCTTGCGCTGATATGTTTTAAATTTTTTTTTTTTTTTATATCATAAGATAGCAAACAAGCAGATGGGTCTCCTGATGGAAAGAGTCAACCATCGCCTATAGACACCAAAGATGGTAATGGTGCGTTGCTATCTTGTGGCGAGGTCTAATGCCACATGCATAAGTTTACCGGCTACCTTACCCTCCAAACCGGAACACGACAGCGACAAGCACTGACGCTATTGCGGCAGGAATAGGTAAGGCGGTGGTACCAAACCCGGGCGAGACAATGCAGAACTCTACCACCTAGTAACCGGTTAACAAGCCCTGATAACCTCAACTTACCGCCACTATAAAAAGGATGATTTTGTTGATTCGCCTTGTGCGCTTCTTTGATACCTTCTTTCTCTTTATTTGCTTGCCTTTCTAGAAATACCTGAAACAATTATCGGAATAATCATACACACTCAAGTATATTAATAGAACTATTTTAAATGTTTCTGTGGTCTACTGGTCCGATATCGATGTTGACCACATGACCCAGCTCAGGCAATTCAAATGTGTTTTTTCAGTTTTTTGATAAAAAAACAACAGTACCCAGGATTGGATAAGTGTTCCGATGCAGGATAGGCTTGAAACCTATCACATTGTGGGCCTAAGTATCTTTGGCTAATCGTAGGTGCATTTGTTATGTACCTCTGTCTACCTATTCCTTCGTATTGGTCCCGGGCTCCTTTGAAGAGGCCAACTGCCGTTTTGTCAGGCAAGTCGTAAAAGGCGACCGATTGGCTATGGAAGTCACTACCATTGCGGCTACTAGGTGGTAGAGTTCTGCATTGTCTCGCCCTTATCTGGTATCACCGCCTTACCTATTCCCGCCGCAATAGCGTCAGTGCTTGTCACTGTCGTGTTCCGGTTTGAAGGGTAGCCGGTAAACTTATACATGCGGCATTAGACCTTGCCACAAGATAGCAACGCACCATTAACACCTTTGGTGTCCATAGGCGATGGTTGACTCTTTCCATCAGGAGACCCATCTGTTTGTTTGCTATCTTATGATAATAAAAAAAAAACAATTCGGAGATATGGGCGTGAAGATACTTAAAAAAAATATATCGAAAGTGAAATAAAAGTGCAAGTGCATTTTGCAAATTGCGTCTAATCGTAATGGAATTTCACCAAGTGTAGAATATGAAAATAATTAACTTAAATATAACTAAATATCACAAAAAATGTAGCTTTTCTACATGTAATCTATTGTAAACAGGCCGATACAGAGACGGCTACATCAAAAACTATAACAGGACATTGTCATCTAAACCCACACCTATTTAACATAAGTGTAACAGACAGCCCTTTATGTCGCAGCTGTGTGGTGGAACAAGAAACAACCGCTTAAATTCTACTTGAGTGCAGAAGAGTGGCCGAAACAACTGGCACATATCCTAGAAAACCCAAAAACTTCTAAAGAACTGTGTAAACATAAGGCGTCTTATAAGCTTCTGGAATGAGGTAGGATGGCTGGACTAGATTTAGCCAGCTACGTACAAAGGCCCAAATAGCTAAGTATGGAAAATATAATGACAAAAAAAAAGTGGTAGAACAAGCTTAACCTCTCAAAACTTTGACACGCAAGGGCGAATTTAAGCGGCAGGACACATCACTCGCCTTTTGGCGGGAATAGCGTCACAGGCGACTCGTTGGAAAAAACTCTTTTTTTCTACAACTAAGCCATATTTTATAATTCTGGAAACGACTGTGTATCAATTGATATATTTTCTGTCTATTAGGGATCAAAATGAAGTAATAGACAAAGTAGTTTTTATCAAACAAATATAATAAAAATCACTTAAAAAATAATGAATTTCTAAATGACATTATTTTTGGCTATCACAATATATTTCTTACAACAAATTGTCCAAATAGAACAAATAAACGGCCTTTCTAATAAAAATAGTACTTACATGAGAGAAATGCACGGTAAAATAGCACAAAATTCAATTTTGTACCACTAAAAAACCGCTAACACACACACGGTCCGGTGGAACGAACTAAAGTGACTGATATAAAATTAATGACAATAGTAGACTTCAATTTACGAATTTGACATGACAGATATTTTATCATAGATTAAACGTCAAAGGCTTTTTTATACACCATTAGTCTTTATAAATAGAAATTTAAAGTTTAAATTCAAATGCAAGCAGGGTAAAATTTTGCTTTGAGAGTGACAGAGCAACCAATTATCATACATAATGTCTAATATTTGCCTCTTCGAAAGTCGGATGGATAAAGAACCAATGATTCTACGAAGACTAAAGGGCTCTAAACCGTTGATAAAAATGGGATTGTCAAGTAGTCGAATGGCTCTGCTATATTTTGTCTAATTAGAGGGTTTAAGAGGGTTTAAAAGAAAAATCAGGACTTAATCCTGATTTTTCTTTTATAACATAAGATAGCAAACAAGCAGATGGGTCTCCTGATGGAAAGAGTCAACCATCGTCTATAGACACCAAAGGTGTTAATTGCGCGTTGCTATCTAGTGGTGAGGTCTAATGCCATATGCATTAGTTTACCGGCTACCTTACCCTCCAAACTGGAACACGTCAGTAACAAGCACTGATGCTATTGTGGCTGGAATTGGTAAGGCAGTGGTAATAAACCCGGGCGAGACAATGCAGAACTCTACCACCTAGTAGCCACAATGGTAGTGACTTTCATAGCCAATCGGTCGCCTTTTACGACCTGCCTGACAAAACGGCAGTTGGCCTCTTTTTCAAAGGAGCCCGGGACCAACACAGGGGATATGTAAGCAATGTTCCATATTGGGTGAAACCTTCGTTAAGTAACACTCACCGTATAATAGAAGTCGTGTATATAGGGTGTTCCGGTGTTGAGTTGTAACATCTGTATGTTGATCAACCACTGCTTCTCTCGCTGTGTCATCAAGCCGGCATATTCATCTGTGTCACTGTTAGTACTACTGTCGTCACTGTTCATATGTCTGTAAAGATAATATAATTAAATCGTCTAGTTTGTCTGTTACCCCTGTAATTTGAATAACTGTAAAATGTTCTTCCTAACATTTTAACTCCAATGTGCATGTTAATTTTAACATTTACTAATACTAGCTGTTACCAGCGACTTCGTCCGCGCGGACTTCGTTTACTCCGCACAGCACCTCCCCCGTAGGTGATAGCATGATAATATGTAGCCTATATGTTGACCCGACCTGTTAGTAATATTCATGGAAAATTTGAAGTAAATCCATGCAGTACTTTTTGAGTTTACCCCGGACATACAAACAGACAAACAGACAAAAATTCTAAAAACTATATTTTTGGTTTCGATATCGATTGTAGATCACACCCCAAGTATTCTTTTAAAAAAATATTCAATGTACAGTTTTGACATTCCTACGATTTTATTATATGTATAGATTATAATCAGCATTATCAGGCAGCAGCATTATCTTGTCTAATAATAAGACTATCAGAGAATATTAAAAGGTTATATTTCTTTTCATATGACCATACTTTAAAAAAAATGGTACAATCGCCATATCCCTTGCAACACTTTTGGACAAGTGATGCCACAGGAAAATAATCGGATGAAATTATAGAAAAAAAGTGTATTACTAGTAAGTACATTGCCAGTAAGTCTTCATATAATATATATATATATATATATATATATATATATATATATATATATATATAGCGGGCACAGCTAGTTATATATATATATATATATATATATAACTAGCTGTGCCCGCTACTTCGTTCGAGTGGAAAAAATTCTAAAATAAAAACCCGCATAGTTCCCGTTCCCGTGGGATTTCCGGGATAAGAACTATCCTATGTCCTTTCTTGGGTCTCAAACTATATTTGTACCAAATTTTATCCAAATCGGTTCAGTGGTTTGGCCGTGAAAGCGTAACAGACAGACAGACAGACAGACACAGTTACTTTCGCAGGAAATCGCAGATCGTAGGAAAGTCAAAACTGTACATTGAGTATTTTTTTAAAAGAATACTTGGGGGGGTGATCTACAATCGATATCAAAGCCAAAAATATAGTTTTTAAAATTTTTGTCCGTTTGTCTGTAAAAACTATATTTTTGGCTCGATTGTAGATCACGCCCCAAGTATTCTTTTAAAAAAATATTCAATGTACAGTTTTGACTTTCCTACGATTTTATTATATGTATAGATTGCTATGTTTTGTCTTTTTCAGTGGCTCTCTACGTTTGACAGGAATATAAGAAAATATTAAAAATCGTTTTTCTGATAATAAACGTGCATACATCAACCTTGACATTGGCGTAATCGCTAAAAATTTAGCCGAGCCATAACTTGGCAAAAATAAAAAAATCGGAGTTTCTCATATTGGGGCCATATCACTTTTATAACATAAGATAGCAATCAAGCAGATGGGTCTCCTGATGGAAAGAGAAACCATCACCTATTTGTTATGATATAATAAAATCTATACATATAATAAAATCGTAGGAAAGTCTATGTATATCGGGGGTAAACTCAAAAAGTACTGCATGGATTTACGTCAAATTTTGCATGAATATTACTAACAGGTCGGGTCAACATATAGGCTACATATTATCACGCTATCACCTACGGGGGAGGAGCAGTGCGGAGTAAACGAAGTCCGCGCGGACGATTTCGCGGGCAACGGCTAGTAAAAAATAAAATTATAACTTTTAGTATATTATGTAAAATTAAAATTTTACAAAACGGTACCTATGTTCTTTTTTAGGTTTGAAAATTAATTGGTTACTAATCCTGCTGTCCTATGAGTTTTGTTGTCTTTAACTACTAGCTGTGCCCGTGACTTCGTCTGCGTGAAAAAAAATCTAAAATCAAAGTACAATCCCGTGGGATTTCTGGGATAAAAAATATCCTATGTCCTAACTCAAGTATCAAACTTTTCCCCTCCCTTCAGGCAGGTCGTATAAGGCGACTGATTGGCTATAAGAGTTACTGCCATCGTGGCTACTAGGTGGTACAGTTCTGCATTGATTCGCCCGGGTCTGGTACCACCGCCTTACCTATTCCTGCCACAATAGCGTCAGTGCTTGTCACTGTCGTGTTCCGGTTTGGAGGGTAAGGTAACCGGTAAACTTATGCATGTGACATTAGACCTCGCCACAAGATGATAGCAACGCACCATTAACACCGTGGGTGTCTATAGGCGAGGGTTGACTCTTTCCATCAGGAGATCCAAATGCTTGTTTGCTATCTTATGATATAAAAAAAACTATCTTTGTACCAAATTTTATCCAAATCAGTTCAGTGGTTTAGGCGTGAAGAAGAGACAGATAGACAAAGTTACTTTCGCATTTATAATATTAGTATTAATCAAATTTAATTAAATACGAAACCTCTTTACCTTACAGCACTCCCAAAAGCACCATTCTGTCGGTTAAACAATGGATGATTATTCATCATCTGATTATTGAACTGATTCCGATTCAACATCGGATGATGGCTTGCGTTATGATAGCTATTATTAAACTGCAACATTGGATGTGTATTTTGTATAATTTGCACTAAATTCTGCGATGTCAAATTCTGTTGCATCTTCTGATTATTGTACACTCGCGTCTTTTGGAGTTTCTGATTCTGTTGTACTTTTTGTGTCTGCGGTGATAGGTTCGGTTTGACATTTGGTTCAGTTTTTAACAAAGGTTGGTTTTGGTTTCCAGGTTTCAAATCAGGTTTTGAGGGCTGAAAGAAATATATGTGACAGTTAGTTATAAATTTATATGATTCCCTCAATTGTCTTTGATATTGGCTTCAATAAAAACACACGAGGTTCAGCTCCCCAATTCAAGTAACAAAGCATCAATCAAGTTGATGTGCTTAGAGCTCTTATACACAAAAGCATGATACAATGACGGTTTCTTTTTATATCATAAGATAGCAAACAAGAAGATGGGTCTCCTGATGTGATGGAAAGAGTCAACCATCGCCTATAGACACCAAAATCGTTAATGGTGCGTTGCTATCTTGTGGCGAGGTCTAATACCACATGCATAAGTTTACTGGCTACCTTACCCTCCCAACTGGAACACGACAGTGAAAAGCACTGATGCTATTGCGGCAAGAATAGGTAATGCGGTGGTACCAGACCCGAGCGAGACAATGCTGAACCCTACCATCTAGTAAGGTTCGGTGTTTTGACCGGCTGTTATGTAAGAGAATATGGAAGAGCCTTTAACGCATTGGCCCGATTGACGTTTAGTTAGGTGAAATGGACCCCTGATCTGTGTACAGTGTTGCTAACCTTAATTTCTAAAATTCAATAGATGAACTGCACAAAATAGGTAGAAATTGGTATGTTTGACAAACACGCACATATCAATACCTATGCATTGATTATGTCCGTAATACTTCATTATCATTTTATTTTTGTTTTGATCTTGATTCTTCTTTTGACTTACTTTTGGCGGTCTATAATCATGATTTTTTTTAATAGAGGTTAGTTTCCACTGTATCTTCACGTCCATATTCCCGACGAAGTAGGTAGAAGCCAGTGTACCCACGGTTAGACGAAGATACTTGTGTCCCACAATGTGATAGGTGGCAAGCCTATTGGTAACAGGGCATTTATCAAGCCCGAGCAACATTGTTTATATCAGAATGTTGCCCAGGATTCGATTTTTATATGCCTGACCCCAAAATTGAACTTAGGACCTCATGTAGTCAACAATTTTCATGTAGTAACAATTTAAATTAAATTTGGTAACAATACTAATTAAGTAGAAGAAAAATAATGATGAAAAATACTCAGTAACCACTACGCAACTAAATTACTACCCTTAACATTCCCTTATATGTATGGCTTAATTTTAATATTGATAACATTTGGTTAATTTTATAGCAAAATGGTAAAAAAATTGGTAAATACGGCAGCACTGCCAGTGACATTGTGATCCTGTTTGGAGAATAAGGTAGCCGGTAAACTTATGCATGTGGCATTACCATCCCTCCACATGGATAGCAACGCATCATTAACATCTTTGGTGACTATAAGCGATGGATTCTCTTTTCATCAGGAGAGCCATCTGCTTGTTTGCTATCTTATGATCTAAGATAAGAGAAATAAGAAAAAGTCTTCAATTGGGGTCCTTTTGTAAATTGCTTTACCGTCTCGTAAAAAGCCCGAAAAGTTAAAACAAGTCACTACCATCGTTACTATTTACAAGGATATAGACTTCTGCAATGACTTGCCCGGGCTTAATACATTGTCAGAATCTACCGGCTACCTTACCCTCCAAACTGGAACACGATAATGATAATCATGACGTTATTGAGGCAAGAATAGGTAAGGCGGTGGTACAAATACCCGGGCAAGATATTCCGGAACCAATTGGTTTGGTGGTGTAGCCAATTGGATACCTTTTACGACTTGCCTGGCAGAACGGCAGTTGGTCTATTTTTCAGAGCCCAGGATCAACACGGGGGTAAATGCTGTACTACAAGAAACTGTACTTACTCGAAAATTAGTGTTAAATTGATTCACATTTGGACTAAAATTCTGTCTCGGCATATTCATTCCTGGTGGAGGTCCCATCATTCTAGGCTGACCCATCATATGCTGAAATTGATTCATACCGCCACCAAATTGATTGCCATTAGGTATAATTTGGGATTGACCTATGTTTTGACCCATTTGATTCATGTTCTGACCTATCTGGTTAATACTTTGACCTATTTGATTTATACTCTGACCCCTCTGATTTATACTTTGACCCATCTGGTTCATACTTTGACCCATCTGGTTGATGTTTTGATTTGACATCACATTTTTGGGGATTTGATTAATATTTTGATTCATCTGGTTTATATTCTGCCCTAAAGGGCCCATTTGGTTCATATTTTGTCCCATCTGATTCTGTAGCACCTGATTCTGACCAATTTGGTGCATTTTCATACTTTGTGACATTTGATTCATGGGGTTTATTTGGTTATTTTGAAACCCCATTTGATTAGGATTTTGCATATATTGATTTTGAGCCATTTGATTCATTGTTTGCACTTGGTTTTGACCCATTTGGTTCATATTTTGTATTTGGTTTTGACCCATTTGGTTCATATTTTGTCCCATCTGGTTTGGGGTCATATGGTTCATTAGTTGACTTGTTTGGCCCATCTGGTTGTTTTGAGCCATTTGGTTCATTTGGTTATTTTGACCCATTTGGTTCATTTGGGTGTTTTGACCCATTTGGTTCATTTGGTTGTTTTGACCCATTTGATTCATTTGGGTGTTTTGGCCCATTTGGTTCATTTGGGTGTTTTGAGCCATTTGATTCATTTGGGAGTTTTGACCCATAATTTGGTTGATACTAGATGGCATTGACTGTTGAGGAGCAAACGGCAAGGGCACAGGTGCTTGAAGGCCCGGTGGTCTTTGTAAGATAACTGGTGGAAATCTTGGCTGTAAAGTAAAATATATATATATATATATATATATATATATATATATATATATATATATATATATATATATATATATATATATTAAATGCACAACATTTAAGGGTTTAAATCATTTATTTATAGAGGTGGCCATTTTGAATAAAACGTTGCACACCAACAATGTCAGTCTATGGTGGTGGCATCCGATGCAGAAATGCTTAACAACGGATGGAAATAGCACCGATGGCAGGTATCGAATAATGCCAACCATAAGCGACAACAACTGATGTTCATTATAACACGACGAAACCCAAGGCCTATACGAACGAATGACTCCAACTGTGAATAAACGATGGATGCGCGCACCCAAAACAAGTGCCAACTATACGGGGTGCTTGAATAGCGTATATATCTTTTTAAATGAGAATGCAAATTTTTAGCTAACTAAATAAAATAATAATAATAACAATAATAAATATCTCTGCACAATATTACACGAATTGATATAACCTCAAAATAATTATTTGCTTGTCTTATGGGTGTTAGTCAACGATACTAATACATAGAAATACTCAAAGCTCAGAAACACAAACATTTATGCTCATCACACAAATGTTTGTCGCTGTCAGGAATCGAACCCGAATCCCATCGATTCGTAATTAAGTTCGCTAACCGATTGACCAACAGTGCGGTGTAATATGTACAATCTTTTACCAGTCAACCCGTATAAATACTAACAATAAGATGTAATAAACACCCAAACCCAGAAATACAAACACCTATGCAAAATGTCAAACGAAATTGATCAAACCGAAGCCCTATTGATTGCCAGGATCGCTAACCATTCGACCAATCTATACATATATTAAAATCGTAGGAAATTCAAAACTGTACATTGAATATATTTTTAAAAGAATACTTGGGGCGTGATCTACAGTCGTAATCGAAGCCAAAAATTAGTTTTTAGAATTTTTGTCTGTTTGTCTGTATGTATGTCCGGGGTAAACTCAAAAAGTACTGCATGGATTTACTTCAAATTTTGCATGAATATTACTAACAGGTCGGGTCAACATATAGGCTACATATTATCACGCTATCACCTACAGGGGATGTGCTGTGCGGAGTAAACGAAGTCCGCGCGGACGAAGTCGCTGGCAACAGCTAGTGGGGATATATAATGTGAACGGACAAAAACTTACTTGGAAGAAATTCTGTGTATAGTTTTGCTGTGCTTGGTTTTGTCGCAGCTGACGTTCTAATTCCTCCACTGTGCATACATTTTTCATTGGTGGTATGGGCTGAAACGGTGAAATAATCATATTTATTAGTTTCTTTAGAATCATACATTGAACTTTATTGAAACAAAAGAGCAACAGTAAAAAGAGAGAACACATCTATAGTCTGAAATGGAATTCGAGACCAAAATGTAAATATATCAATGTCACCTTCAACTGCCGTCAAATCGACCATTTTTTTTTATATATCATAAGATAGCAAACAAGCAGATGGGTCTCCTGATGGAAAGAGTCAACCATCGCCTATAGACACCAAAGATATTAATGGTGCGTTGCTATCTTGTGGCGAGGTCTAATGCCACATGCATAAGTTACCGTACCGTACCGGCTACCTTAGCCTCCAAACCGGAACACGACAGCGACAAGCACAGACGCTATTGCGGCAGGAATAGGTAAGGCGGTGGTACCAGACCCGGGCGAGACAATGCAGAACTCTACCACCTAGTAGCCACGATGGTAGTGACTCGATAGCCATTCGGTCGCCTTTTACGACTTGCCTGACAAAACGGCAGTTGGCCTCTTTTTCAAAGGAGCCCGGGACCAACACGGCGAGAACAACAGTTCAAAACAATCATTCAGTTACACTCAACTTTTTTCTAGATAGTAGTTTAGTTCTAGTAATTATCATCATGTTTTCATCTTCTTAATATAATAATATATAAATTACATGTCATGTTAGTCCACGATGAACTCAGAAACTACTGAATCAATTTCAATGAAATTTTGTAGATATCTACTGTTTGAACTTAAAAGATAGGATATTTAGACAGGATCGAATTTTTATCTCAATTAACCCCCCCCCCCCCCCCTTAAGTACCTCAACATAATCTTCAATACCAGTAATTTGTACGGTAAAACAATGTTATGCCGTACAAATGACTAAAACAACAAAGAAAAATATCGACATGCAGGATTTGAGCCTGTGACCGTCTCCCTAAAACCGGGACGCTCTACCGCTGAGCTAGTGATGACAGCTCGACGTGGCGAAAGTTTTTCAAGTTTTCCAAAGCATGGGGTGAGTGCTATAACTCAAAAATAATTAGAAACACGAAAGTACTGATCAAAATTATAAATGTCACTCTCATCTGTAATGATGAACTCATTTAACTAGTTATACGTATGTATACCTAGTAATCAGTACAATCAACGGAATCAATCATATTGCAAAGAAGAATTTCACCATGTCGAGCCTGTCGACACTAGCTCAGAGAAGAGAGTCCCGGCTTTAGGGAGACAGTCGCAGGTTCAAATCCTGCGTGTCGATATTTTTCTTTGTTGTTTTTTTTCAAGTTTTCGCAAGCATGGGGTGAGTGCTACGACACAAAAAAAATAGTAAGAAAATTAGTTTTTTTTAATTTATTAATATAAATTTAAGAATCTCATAATTCCGAATGTTTAGAGTGGAGGACACGTCATCAAAAAAACCATCGAATGTGTAGAACATGTTTTTTCGTGTTTTTCACAAAATAATCAAGCAATTAAAGTAAAAAAATAAAGTAAGTATGAAAATAATTATATTAATAAACATTTTCAAAGCACCCTTACTTTATTAGTTACCCGATTCGAGATTTTTCGAAGATAGATAAGATGGGCGTCTCGTAAAAACGCAGCTATTCACAAAAATTCAGCTTGTTATTAATTAAAAAAAAAGTTTTTGTGGGACCACAGTCTATAGACTGTCCGAGGTCAGTGGCAAATTCATCAGATAATTTTATCAGATCAGATATTTCCTATCCATAAAATATATTTGTTAAGTGAAAAAAAAAAATACATTTCCTTAGTGTTTAAGATATCTGTTAATGCAGCAACCACTTTATATAGACAGTACACAACACAGCTGGTACTCATTACTGACAAGCGACTTATGATGATTGTCAAATAATGAAATTCCATTATAGATAATATAACGTTATAGCATTCGTGATGTAGGAAATTCATCAAAGAATGTATGTGATTAACTTCGCCATGTCAAAATAGACTATTTTAAATGCACAAAGATTTATTTATTTATTTAAACTCTTTATTGCACAAAATATACAACAGGCGAAATTAACGTCTAAAGACATTTTCTACCAGTTAACCTTGCACTTGTAGAAATATTGTAGTAACGGGTAGTGCACAAGAAAAGTCACGGAACAATCACAAATAATTTTACACTAAACAAAGAGAATAATTACATTTATCTAAACATACAAATAAACATACAAATATTAATATATCATATATAGTTTTATATAATAAATATAATAATCTCATAACTATTCAAATAAAATTTACATAAATAATCATAAAACATAATAATACGAATAAAATAGAATACTATAAAATATAAAATAATAATATAATAGTGATAATTACTTACAATTGCATAACTAAAAGTTAATTAAGAGTAGCGATGGGCCGAATGTGGTTTGAACCGAATTCGAACTTCGGCCGAACATTCGGTGAAAATAAAAAATTCGGCCGAATTTCGGCCGAACTTCGGTTTAGTAGGCGCTTTCTTGAAAGCGACACGTTTACGAATTTACTTAAAATTTAGATTATTTTATACTAGCTATTGTCCACGGCTTCGCTCGCGTAAAGTAAGAGACAAAAAGTTGCCTATGTCACTCTCCATTCCTTCTGAACTATCTCCACTTAAAAAATCACATCAATTCGTCGCTCTGTTTTGCCGTGAAAAACGGACAAACAAACAGACACACTTTCCCATTTATAATTTTAGTATATAGGATATTGTTAATAGTTTTCGCAACGCACGTGAATTAATGACGTAACGGCATAAATTTGATACATTTGAGTTACATTGTTCCAATTTAGGCACGGATCTTTATTTTTAACTTCCCTTTACGTATGTAGATAAGGAACTCTTTTTGCCCCGATTTATGAAAATCGAGTTTTCACCAGATGTCCACGTTTTGAGATCCTAGAAATCTTTTCCGACTATTTTCACAATGAGGTCAGCATGTCTGTATATATATGTGTGTGTATGTGTATATGTAAACATCTCATAACTTTGTACATAAATAACATACATACATAAATAATTTTGTACAATCTAAGTACATAAATGTATAGATTAGCTATAAAATCTAATCAGCTCTATTCCTACAAAAACTGCGTTCAATGCATTATTGCATCAAAAATTTTTAATTTTCCGTTCAAGAGTTATCGTTAACGAAAAATTTTAGAAGTGTTTTTTGACATATCTTGGTAATTTCTTAACTAGATTTTTTTTACCTTCCACAATATTTTAGTGCTTATAAGACTGTGTCAAATTTAGTTTCAAAAAACGAAATCGAACCAAGTTTTCAAAAGTTTCAACTATTTTAATATTAATATTTGTTGTTTACAGAAAACTTCACAAAATTTTTAAAATAACTTTCCGGATAATACACCGATTGATTTAAAAATCTAATCAGCTTTTCTCTCTAAAAATTTGTGTCAAATATCGTAAATTGTATCAAAATCGGTTTACACGTTCGGAGTTATCGTTGACGAAAAATTTTGAAAAAAGAATGTTTTATTTATATAAATTCGAGATTTTTGACCAAAACTTGTTTGACCTTCTACAATATTGTGGTACTTAAAACAACTACGTGAAATATAGTTTCAAGAATTAAAATCGAATCAAGTTTCCAAAAGTTACAACTTTTTAAATATTAATATTTTGTTGTTTACAGAAAACCTAATAATTTTAAAATAGCTCTTTGGCTTATATACCGACTGACTTAAAAATTTAATCAGCTTTTCTCTTTTTAAAACTGCATCAAATAAGTAAATTGCATCAAAAATTGATATTGCTTCGACATTTTTCAGCCTGTAGATTACGTTACGTACGTTTAGAAAACATTTTAGGGGTCAAAAATTGTGTCGAATGCCATCCGAAAAACCAAAATCAATCATCATTTTCAAAATATATAGCGTTTAAAAAATTTTAAAATTACACTCATTTACAACGACTTTTATATAGTAACGAACATTTGTAACAAATTAAAGATTTTTGAACTCTGTAAAAAATGTGATATGCGTAGATATAGATAAAGATTTAGCGAGAAGTTTCAGTGATGACTTGCCGATGCCGGGTCAACCGTTTTACATGCTTTGTAATCTCTTCGAACTCAAAAATTTATGCTGAGGTTTTTTATTTTTGTTTTTATGTTGTTTTATTTAGCGGGATGTTTCAGGGATGGCCTGCAGGGTCAAGCAATTTACAGATTATTTTGGTAAGTATAATATAGCCTATGTTACTCGGGGATGATTTAATATCTTTGTAATGGTGAGAGATTTTTTCGAATCGGTCCGGTAGTTTTTGAGTTTAGTTGATACAAGATATAAAAATATAGAAATACAAATCTTTCCTCTTTACAACATTAGTGTAGATTTCAGTCAAAATAGTGCAAGTTTCTAGTGCCGAACATTCGGCATTTAAACCGAATTTCGGCCGAATGCCGAAGTTCGGTTCAAGCTGCCGAAATTCGGTTAAACCGAATGTGAAACGAATTTCGGCCCATCCCTAATTAAGAGTTATTTTGAATCTTTAACATATAATCATATATCCTAGATTTATTTATATTATTTATATATATATATATATATATATATATATATATATATATATATATATATATATATATATATTAAATATAAAATTTAAATTGAAACGGATTTCGGTTGCCAGAGACCAAGTTGTGCCCAAGTTGCCGCAGTTGCCCCAAATGCGGGGGTATACAAAATATTTATCTAAATATGTTTAAAACAAACTCACCGTTGGTGCACTTGGAAAGGATATGTCATGTCTCCATACACTAGATCCCAGGGTGTGAGGTTGCATAGGGTCCGATTCATCCAAAACCAGTTTGGAGAGAGACGCTTCTGCAAAAAACATGTAGTAACTTGATAATATTATAAATTGTTTTTTATACATTATCTTAAAATCTGTTTAAGTGAAACTAAATTAAGAATAACTTGCTGCTATCCATGATTTCATTCACTTGACACCAAAACATTACTTCATCATCATCAAGTACATAAAAAGTAGTTCCGACGAATCTCCTGTCGACCTTTGAGGCGGAGGAATCCTTGGCTGAGTGGTGTGGTCTACTAGAGGTTCCGGGGGAGACTTCGGAATGAAGCGTGTGTCACGTCACTGTCAACACGTGACAAAATGTAGTTTTTTTGTATTAATATGTATGTTAGTCTATAAGATAAGTATTTATAATACGGGCCATGTTGCCTGAATTAATTGGTTATTATTATTATTATAAAATAAAAAATCTCCTAAGTAATTATACACTAATTTCTAAACTTTTCAGAGGATTTTAATCCCTAGCTATTGCATATCAAATTGATATTATCAACCACCTGGGAAGATATTTCACCTTCTTCAAGTGACGTTATCCTATACACAGATGTTCGTTCCAGGTAGGCTTGATGAAGAACGAGCAGACTTACCCAGTCGCGAATCCACATCGTCAAGGGAGGATATTCTCCTGCTGCTTTCCAGCTGCTCAGCGAGATGTTCATGTTCCACCTCCCAATCAAACTCTTCGGCTGTAAATTGAAGATAATCTTTACATATATAGGGTTACTTTTAAAGGTCTGGCCAAATTTTCAGAGGTTGTTCGGAATCGATAATATGTTCGATCTAAACATATTTTATAAAATAAAACAAAATCCCCTGCCGCCTCTGTCTGTTTGTTCCTGATAAACTCAAAAACCACTAAACAGATTTTCATGCGGTTTTCACCAATGGATAGATGAATTCACGAGGATTGTTTAGGTTTATAATTTGTCATGGTTTTTTGTATATATTACCCGGGCGAAGCCGGAGGGGGTCGCTAGTTTATGTAATAACAAAATAAATTTAAAAACACAAAAAACAAAACGCACGCACCTTGCTTTACCAATTTTTTATGTAACAATATATTTTTTTGTATATTTACATAACAAGTAATATAAACAATATGCCGCGCAATTTGTTAACGGCGGCCATAAATGTCGTTCATATAATTAACTAGCTGTTGCCTACGACTTCGTCCGCGCGGACTTCGTTTACACCGCACAGCTCCTCCACCATTGGTGATAGTGTGATAATATGTAGCCTATATGTTGACCCGACCTGTTAGTAATATTCATTCAAAATTTGAAGTCAATCCATGAAGGACTTTTTGAGTTTACCCCGGATATACATACAGACAAACAAAATTCTAAAAACTATATTTTTGTCTTCAATATCGATTGTAGATAACGCCCCAAGTATTCTTTTAAAAAAATATTCAATGTACAGTTTTGACATTCCTACGACTTTATTATATGTATAGAAGATGACAGTTTTTTTAATATCATAACATAGCAAACAACCAGATGGCTCTCCTGATAGAAAGAGAAGCCGTCGCCTATAGACTCCAAAGATGTTAATGGTGCGTTGCTATCTGTGTGGCGGGATGGCAATGCCACATGCATAAGTCTACCGAGTACCTTACCCTCACAACCGGAACACGACAATGACAAGCAATGACACTAATGTGGCGGGAATAGGTAAGGCAGTGATGCCAGACTCAGGCAAGACAATGCAGAATTCTGCCACCTAGTAGTCATGATGGTATTGAATGCAGAGCTAATCGTTTGCCTCATACAAACTGCCTGGCTGAATGACAGGCTATTTTTCAAAGAGACCATCTACCATTCTGCCAGGCAGTTTGTAAGATCTAATCTGATCTGTATGAGCTGATTAATCAACATGGAGTAATATGGCAGGCTATAAAAACAATTACTTACAATCTTGGCCGAAAGTCTCATCATTGAGAGCATCATATTCATCTTCTGATGGTTCTCCACCACCTTCGTCATCATTTAAGTTCTGAAAGGAAATAAATTAAAAGTTATTTCAGTTAGTTCGAGTCGCCTCTGTGGTCTAGTGTTGATATTGACCACATGAAGTACTGGGGTAGGGCTCGGGGGTTCAAAAATGTTGCAGAGGATTGGATAAGTACCTGGTTGGCAATAGGCTTACCACCTATCACATTGTGGGACTAAGTATCTCTGGCTAATCGTGGGTGCACTGGTTGTACCTTCTGCCTACCTTCAGGGATTTAGATGTGAAGATATTTTTTATTTCATGACTAGCTGTTGCCAGCGGCTTCGTTCGCGCGGATTGTTTACTCCGCACTGCTCATGCCCCATAGGTGATAGCGTGATAATATGTAGCCTATATGTTGACAAAACCTGTTAGTAATATTCATGCAAAATTTGAAGGAAATCCATCCAGTACTTTTTGAGTTTACCCCGGACATACATACAGACAAACAGACAAAAATTCAAAAAACTATAAATTTTGGTTTCAATATCGATTGTAGATCACGCCCCAAGTATTCTTTTAAAAAAATATTCAATGTACAGTTTTGACTTTCCTACGATGTTATTATATGTGTAGATTTCATAATATTATTTCACTAGCTGTTGCCTGCGACTTCGTCCGCGCGGACTTCGTTTACTCCGCACAGTCCCTCCCCGTAGGTGATAGCGTGATAATATGTAGCCTATTATGTTGACCCGACCTTTTAGTAATAGTCATGCAAAATTTAAAGTAAATCCATGCAGCACTTTTTGAGTTTACCCCGGACATACATTGACTTTCCTACGATTTTATTATAAGTATAGATGATTTCATTATATTGAAATACAGCAACTGAGCAGATGTCACCCACAAGTCACAATAAATTGAGATAAACATTGTCTACACACACCAAAGATATAAATGGTGGATTTCCATCCAATCGGTAAGGATGTAATGCCATGCATTAGGGTAAACTTATTAACATACTAGCTGTTGCCCGCGACTTCGCTCGCGAGGACTTTGTTTACTCCGCACAGCTCCTCCCCTGTAGGTGATAGCGTGATAATATGTAGCCTATATGTTGACCCGACCTGTTAGTAATATTCATGCAAAATTTGAAGTAAATCCATGCAGTACTTTTTGAGTTTACCCCTGACATACATTGACTTTCCTATGATTATATGTAAATAGATATATAGATATACAGTCGGTTTCTTCTAACTTGTCCGAAAATGTCAACAAAGTCCACCTTTTATAAAAACATTAAAGTTTCACATCAATCATATACACTGAATTAAATATTATTAGATTATTGTATTCATTAATTTTAAACGGTTTGTTTGGCACTAAAAACTGTTTCTAATATATCGTTTTATCACACTTAATTTACGAAAACTTACTAGAAACTAAAATTTATTTGTACAGCTAAAAAATAACATATGAAGTTGACACATACAATATGAACTTGTCTATGAAATTAATAGACGCGGGCAATAATGAACGAATTGTAAAACGAACGAATGAGTAATGGAATGATTCTTTATCAAAGATAAACATTCATAAAATATGATAAATAGCTTGTAACAATGTTAAATATTGTTAACTGTTTAAAAGTTAAATATTTATTAATAGAATATAAAATATACGCTTTATTGAATTATCATTTTTCAAAGATTAACACTTTTAAAGTAATAATATAGTTTTACAATTTGTTAAATGTGAATAATTTTGTAATAGTAAAATAACCTGCTTTTAATAAAATAAAAGCTTTATTTTATTAAAGGCAGGTTATTTGATCGATTTTAAAGAATCGTTACGTACTACAATAATTCGACGATCTTGTAATACAAAAAACGTGAGTATTGTTTTTGTTAATAGTTATATTTAAATTCATTTGTCCTATAATACTATAAAATTATTTTAATTATTTGTATCTAATGATACTGCTCCCGTCACGCGAAGATTCTTAGTTTTTCATACTTATTTTTCTGAACTAGTATGGATCAACTTTTTTAAGAAAAAAGATAATTGATTACATTTATTTTCTCAAAAAAACGAGATTAATGTTTTTTTTTAATAGTTATTCTATTTTAATTCATTTGTCTTGTAATATTATAAAATTAATTAAATTATTGAGAATGATATGCAAATTCGCCATTTTGCTGGTAGTAACAATACTTACTACAACAATCATGCTTGCAATAAAAATGTTAATGTTGCATTTAAGGAAGTTTGCAGTCTTTAAAATTTCGATGACTCATTAGATGAAGGGTGTAGCCGGAATAGGTTAAGTAGGCCAA
Organism: Apodemia mormo; assembly: GCA_036924255.1. NCBI lineage: Eukaryota > Metazoa > Arthropoda > Insecta > Lepidoptera > Riodinidae > Apodemia > Apodemia mormo. Next base: position 4,123,549 of record JAUPFN010000030.1, read on the forward strand.
ATCAGACGGGCATCTTATTTGTGTCTCCGTGAGGAACAAGATACATGGTTTATGAGTTTCCAGCTAGAAATGGACAGCAGCGAGATTAAAATGTAAACCTCTGATGTTGGTGAGGTCTACTTTCATCGAGAGGGAGTGCTGCCGCTGTACAACGTTATTCCTGTACATTGTCCTTTTCACTAAATAGAATGAGTGAAGTAGGTGTGAAGACGGCAGTGAATCGAGGCGCTATACTTCCGGACCTAAGACACACATCTCGAAGTCACACTGTTGGGGACTAGTCTGGAGACTGTGGGGACGCCTGAGTCCCCCCAGGAATGTCCATACCGCCCTCTCATCCGGTCGCCAACCAATACTATGGCGCATTTTGGGATTTTTCGCTAGTTGGCGGGGCAGCCTTTCACATGTAGGTAGCACGCTACTTGGGCCCCCTACTGACTAGCTGTCGGCCAGCGATGCACCGTGCCTCGGATCCCGCTACCCTCCATGACTAGTCTCCAGATTCATCAACGTCAGTGTGTATCAGATCGTCCAGATTGTATAGGCGCAACTGATTCGACCCGTCTCACTAAAGCTACATCAGCGTCAAAGTGACGGAAAACGGACGCTTGGCGCCACGACTTCAGCTGATGGGTGGTCCTTATAGCCGTGACATATGTCTCCCACCATATCACCTGATTAGCACTACCCAGGGGCCACGTGTAGGGATAGGGAATTCCGGGTGTTCTCCTACGGACGAAGGTGATTCAGCCCCCAAATTGTGTTTAGTGAATTTCGATTTCTCTAGAGCATACTGACCTTGGGATTAAAATAAGAAATGGCAGAAAGGTCAATGCCTTTATTGACAAAATCTGTGGCGTCTACCAGCAGAGGTAATTTTTTTTATTGCGTAGTGCTAACAAGTTAAACTAGGTCATACCTAAGTAACGTTCATAGTGTTTCTTCTTCTTCTATACAAAATAGTGCAAAATAATATAATACTAGCTATCGCCTGTAGACAAAATTCCACCATAGACTAAATTAAAATCTCGTAAGTTCTACAACTGACTTTAGCCGTAAAGAAAATAAATAAACCTTAGTATACAATACAACATTTTTTAAATGTTGTATAGGATATTTCATATTCAGATCGTATGTTTTTGTTTGTGATCTCAGATATCAACACTAAAATTTACGAAAATAAATAATAATAAGTACCAACATATCCAGAGCGCTGGTAATATCAATAAGATCGTTGAAGGAAAATATATTTTATTATTATTATTAACGCTTTTCGACACAATTATTATCTAAACTCCTAGATCTTGAACTAATCTTGATTATACTTAAAGTTTACTTTTTGATTAATACGCCAAAACACTTTTAAATTAACCTGTATCTTAAACTGCAACCAACACAGAGCACACACCATGGATTAATGCCAGTCTAATTTCTTTTATTTATCCCCAAGAATTGTTTTGTACAATGTTTCGTTCTGAAATGAATGAAAATAATAGAGTACTGTATTGAAAATGGTAAAGAGGGAAAATATTGTTTTTTTTTTGGGTGAAAACTCTAGAAGGTAGCGGTGGTGCCTGTAGAGATTATAGCGTAGATACGTAATTTCTTAATGGTTTCGTTAGTTACCGTGGTGTCGCAAGGGGGATTTTAATCTCTTTCTCGATTAGATTAGAAATGTCGATTTCTCTTGAGATCCTGGCATTAAAATCTGACAGAAAGTTCGATGCCTGTATTGACAAAGAAAAATCCTATGGCGTCTACCAGCATATTATTTCTAAATAGCATAGTGCAAACAAGTTAAATTAGATCATATCAAAAGTAAACAACCGAACACAATTAATATCATTCATTCAGTTTAATTTGTCATACTTGTTCAACAGGTCTTTCGATTTTTTCCAACCATATTAATTGTCTATGACCAATTTGAGTTACTGGTCCGCCATTTATGTTTACTAAAATGGACAAGGAAAAAGAAATAGACTGTAGATTAGTTTAATGTCTACACCACATACTTACGGCCGTTTCCAAAACGCAATTGCTTAACATAATTTTTATTAGCAAGTCATCTGTTAAACACAAATTAATTGCTTTTTAAAATTAAATTTCATTTCGGAAGCCGGCCGTTATTGTGGCAGGAAGTAGTAATATGGTGGTATTGAGTCTGGAAGAGATTTTTTTAAGGTTTCCCCAAAGATTTAAATCCACCCTCTGACGGTATGTATTGTTAATAAATATACAATGCTTTAATTTTGCTATTTGATACAAAGTTTACGTTAGGTTAAATTTACAATGTTTTAACTGTGCTATTTGATACAAATATTTGAATAAAGCATTTTCTGAATTTAATTTTTTGTGTTTTTTCCAAAAACGTATGAATTGACATGCATCCTGCCCTGCTATGCGATGCTAGGCATCCCATGAGCAAGATCTACCTTGCTCAAGTTTGTCCTTTTATCGCATGCCATATGATTAATTAGTTTATTTTAATTGCAATTATTAAAAAAATATCATTGTGAACTTTTCTGAAGATTGCAAAACTTATTATATTCGGATTCGATCCCCAACGAGGACAAGCATTTGTGTGATGATCATAAATGTTTGTATTTCCAGATTTGGGTGTTTATTATATATATTCTATTTATTTATATATGTATTTCTATGTCCTAGTATCATTGACTAACACCCATAATACAAGCAAATAATTTGCTTACTTTGGGGTTAGATCAGTCAGTGTAATTTATTCTGTAAATATTTATATTTATTTATTTATAATTATAACATTTGTCAAAACAAAAAAAATTATGCATTTATTAATTAAACCATATTTTATTTGTTGAAACTAGTTTACAATACACTTGTACTTTGATTGAAAATGAAAATGAAAAATATTTATTTACACGAATATTGGTGTCACAAGTTACTAAAATTAAATTAAATTACCATCATATTCTACCATAATATTGTGTGCAAAAATATGAATTTTGGTCGATTTCCTTATAATTACTACCGGATTGGAATGCGGCCACACACTGATAAGATCCGGCAGAAGAAACTCAGTGGGCTTGTATTTTTTCTATTTCATGTATTACAATTATTTATGTATTACAATATTTTAAAAAATTATATCACAACAAAAAGTTATTTTTACAATTTACAAAATATCATATGCTCAATACTAATTTTTACAGTTTACAAAAATTTTTACCATTTTTACAAAATTTACTATTCAATTTTTATTACATTTAAATTTTAAGGCAAATTGTACAAACATATATTTCTATTTATTAACATTTGATCTTATCGTAATTTATTCTTTATCGTAATTTAATCTTATCTCAGTTTATTATTATTCCACTATAGGTATACACTAAATTATTTAAAGTAACTGACCGATTTTGCTTTTTTTGATTAAATAAATTAGTGTAAACTTATAGTGGAATACTAACACTATTTCAACAGGAATAGGTAATGCGATGGCAGCAGACCCAGGCGTGACAACGCTGAATTCTGCAACCTAGTAGCCACAATGGTAGTGACTCAGATAGCCAATCATTCGCTTATTATGACTTGCCTGGCAGAACGGCAGTAAGCTTTTTTTTCAAAAGAGCCCAGGACCTACATGGGGGAATTTGCTTGCAATGTATAAATTAAAAAAAACCTGCATATTAAAAATGCAAATTTTTTACTCAATTTATTATGACTACAATCCGACCATTGCCATTAAATTTGTTAGACCAAATTTTTATTTCCTACACAAGTATTAGACATCAGAGGTTAAAACTTTTACTTTTTAAGAATATTAATTATATAAATTACACAAATTGGTTTAAGCCTAGCAATGAAATGATTGCGTTATGACTTATGATATACATATATTAGTCAATAATCTATTTCTACATTATTAATATTATAAATGGGGAAGTTTAGACTTAAGACGTTTGGATGGATGAATGTTTATAATCAATCACGCAAAAACTACTACTTTTTTATAGAAAAAAAGGGCAAACGAGCAGGAGGCTCACCTAATTGTAAGTGATTACCACTGCCCATGGAGAGTCACAGCACCATAAGTATTGCAGCTGCATTACCAGCTTTTTTAAGGTGGAGTACTAAATGGATTTGGATGATATTTGGCACACAGATATATAAAGACTTGGAATATCACATAGGTTACTTTATTCCATAAAAAAAGAGTTGTTCCTTCAACATTCATTAAAAACTTTTATAACAATGCAGCAGACTGCACTGTGCAGCTATTATAATTGCTGCCCTGTATAGCTTTGCCTACGAGCAGAATAATGATATCATTATAAGGACATATTATGTCATCAATAGTATTCAGTACTAATTTCCATTTCAGCCCTTTAGGGGATAATTTTTTTCAATGTTAGCCTATGTTGAAGTACCAGACTTCAACTATCTTGTTGCCAAATTTCATCAAAATTAGTAGTGATTTAGCATTAATATCTAAGTTACCCTTGGAATATAATAATAATAATTAACAAGCTGTCGTAATAAAATTAGATTCTTTTTAAATTGATTAATATCAATTTAAAAATCTCATAATTCCGATTTTCATGTCTTTTATAAAATAATCAAGCGATTAAAGTAACAAACTAATTATTTTTATTATTCAATATTTTACCTTCACCAAATTAACATGTTTGAAGCCCCCTGTTTTTATATCATAAGATAGTAAACAAGCAGATGGGTCTCCTGATGGAAAGAGTCAACCATCGCCTATAGACACCAAAGATGTTAATGGTGCGTTGCTATCTTGTGGCGAGGTCTAATGTCACATGCATAAGTTTACCGGCTACCTTACCCTCCAAACCAGAACACGACAGCGACAAGCGCTGACGCTATTGCAGCAGGATTAGGTAAGGTAAGGTGGTACCAATTCAATATAATCAATCAATTAAATCAAATCAGGTACCCCATTTGAGATTTTTCGAAGAGAGAAAAGATGGGAGTCTTGTAAAATAAAGCTGTTTACAAAAAATCAGCTTGTTGTTAATCAAACATAAAAATGTTCCTGAGACCATGGTCTATTAATTCAAAAGTACAATTACAATAGCTTAAATTTCTATTGGACTCCACACTAGACAAAGCCTGTGGCATGGATACCATGCAGTGATTTCCATAGATAGAATTAATAATAATTTCACGGGAGATAATAATCTTATACAATAAAAACAACAAGAAAAAATGAGTTTGACAACATCAGACACAATAAATTAACTTTAGTTTTCTGACTGTTTTACGTGACTTATGTTTGTGTAAGTGAATGCATGTTTTGTGTGTGACTTATTCCTTTTATCAAATAAAAGAGCTGAAAAGATGAAATTGCTCTTTATTGAATATTCGGCAAGAACCATCTCAACAGACTAGGTTTTTATAAAAAAACTGCTTGGTTTATCTGTTTGGAAGCTATGATGCCAGAGACAGACATACAAACACACATACACATGTTAACTTATAACACTCTTCATTTTCGTATTAGGGATTAATATATATATATATAATTACTATAAGTTCAGAACTTCAATTTAACTACAACATTTTAAGAGTCCTTTTAAACCTGGAGAATCCCAACATCCTTTCAATAGATCCTTGCCTGGTGCAAAAACCTGAGAAGTACATTCTTATAAACAAAAAGTATTATATACCTCTAAACTATGGTCTTCCAGTAGTTGGAGAATGTATGTAAAAAATAAAAGATTTTGACGAACTGAGAACCATCACCACATCCATTTTACAGCCATAAAAAAAACTAATGTTTCATACTACACTACAATAAAAAAAAAAACTGTTTCATAATACTTTTTATATGTGCATCAACAGATACTTTAAATAACTACAAAAAATACATATCTTATAATTTAACTTATATTAGCACAGTAGATGTTCCAAATACAGATTTAAAAATGATTCATGTCTTATTATAGTCTCTTTCTTACCAGCTTTACGCCTACACAGGAATAATCCCATACAATTTCTTAAATAAACAACAAAATGTCAACTACTGTCCAAGAGTTATAGTATAACACATGTTTATAAAACAGAAAAATGTACAAATTTCAAACAATAAACAAGTAAGAAGACGTTTCTCATTTACTTACACTACTAAGTATATTTTAGCATTTAAATTCACATAAATATGTTCTACAAATAAATAAAAGTACTTTATTTAAATTTTCGACCATAATAAAAGCGATGATTCTTTCAAAAACACCTTAGTGGATGGTCTAAAACTGTAGAGAATGTAATCATTTTGGCATGCTGGCATCACATTAATAAAAGGAATAGAGTGTAATAAACATCAAAAAACATGGTAAATAATAAAGTAATACTGTAAAACTTACCGATGACGAAGTATCGAACCCGAAAAAAGAATCTGCCATTGGAATTTTGCATGTATCATGGGCACAAATGACATGACTTGTTGTCACGTTCCTGCGTCGCTTAACGAAACAGCGCTAGCGCCAGCCGCCATGTCGGATTTAAGTTCGGATACACGCACTAAAACCTAGGTAGTGATTGTATACCTAGGTACCAAATTGTATAGGTACCCTTTGACGCGCACTAAGGTGCCCCAAAAACCTACAATAATGTTGCGCATATTACGTATTGTGCAATATTATTGATCGTTCAGGGGTAATATCGAAGATTGCATAAAGTTTATACGAAAGTTTTAGCAGGTTTAATTTTTATTGTGCAGTATTTTTTTCTTACACTGTGTACTAGAGTTGTAACCATGGAACACAGAAAACAAGCGGAAGGGGGAAGTACAAACATTTGTATCAGGACCGCGAACGCCAAACTCACACATAAAATAAGCATTATTGCATATAAACTACTAACGCAAACATTGTTTCATTGGTCGTTTTCATTTTAAATAACAATAGTGAAACTATAATCTTAATAGTTTCGCTATTCTACAATAGATGGCAGTATTAATTTTTCCGTATTTTTTCAGTTTGTCATATTTGAGAAGAGAACTTTCAAGAACGATATACGCGATGACTATCATTTTGTATATCGTTTCACAAAAATTAGGTCAACCTAAAATGAACTGTATTATATTTATATATATATATATATATATATATATATATATATATATATATATATATATATATATATATATATATATATATATATATATATATATATATATATATATGTGATTATAAATAATAAATAAAGAAACAAATTATCGCTGGACTTCACATTTAACGTTGAATTTGGTTCATGCATACCTTCAAAATATGTTAAAAGCAGCTGCAAGATGCATTATTAGAAAGAAAAATCACCAAGCATTAGTTCTGAAGTCACTGATTATGTTGGCGGTTTTAGACACAATAAATGACATTGCATAATTGTTTTATTTCATCTGTAAAATAGTCATCTGTAAATTGTAGCGCGTACAAGGAACTTCAGATAAGCCCGCTGAGTTTCTTCCGCCGGATCTTCTCAGTGTGTGGCCGCGTTTCCGATCCGGTAGTATTTTTAAAAAAAATATGTTGACGTGTCAAAATAACTTGTAAAAAGTTTTATTGAATAAAGTATTTCTGATTTCTGATTTCTTATATACGGTAACTGGAATTATTACGAAGCAATATTTGAAAAATAAAAATGTACTTTATTTCGTTGATCATAAAGTTGACATTTGTTTCTTACTTAACAGATTGGAAAAACGTTTTGAGCAAGACAATGACAAGAGTGGATGTTGTCCCTTTCTTGCAATTGCCTGTGTAAATAAAACTATCTGATGGTAGATTTTTATATATTCGGTAACCGTTAAATCCCTTTTATCCATACACGTCGATAAATACATTAGTATGAAATGTATTGTAATTAACATAGTTAGTTCTAAAATGTGCTCATTTTCATTATTACGTAATTACTTATGCAATGCAAAAACTGTTTCTCAGTTTAGTAGAATTAATTAGTAGTAATTTGCAAACTAAGTATGACCGCTTATATATATGGCGATTGGCGATTTATTTACTAGAAAGAGACACACTCTACCCTGTCGTGGTACTCTTCGGAACGATTTTGAAGCGCGTGTTAACTTTCCGAGTAAAATGTAACTTCCTTGAGCGCGTACTATAATTTGCCTCGCCAAACACTACAGCAGAATTCCCCAAACTTTTTAGTGTTGTAGACCCCTTGCCATGTTTTTCCGTGTTGGGTAGACCCCCTACTTACCTGATATTGATTTCTTATAAATTTCTAACTATAGTGAAGTTTAGTGTTAAAATATTTTATGTAAAAACACATGTTAATTTATACATTTATTAATTGAATTTAAATTAAAACTACTCAAAATAAATTTTTGTGTCTGTTATGTAAAATATACGTAACATTAAATAAACATAAAATAAACTATAAAGAAAATGACATAAGCAATAATTCAATATTTTTATTGAGAAGGATGAACCTGATACTTTAATAATAAATTATCAACATTTGGCGTCAATTTTGTAAGGGTTAATCTTAAATCTCCTCGGCTAATGACGTCCAGTCTGTTTCTTTTTTTCGTTAGGAGATTGGTAACGGCGCTGAACCCCCTTTCCACTAGGTACGACGATGGAAAGGAAATTAAAAATTTCCTTGCTATATTCCATAATACGAGATAAGTAACGGGTATGTTGTTTTGCAGCCAGAATTGCTGATATCCGCCTTTAAACTGAACCTTAAGTTGTTCGTTTATACTTAGTTCAGTCAGTTCCTCTTGTATTATGACATTCGTTTCTTCTATGTGGCCATATGAATTAATTATCCACGGTGGTATTACCATACACAAAATATCCTCAAATTCCGAATAGAGGGCATTTAAATGTTGAACGTAAGTTGAAACGTCGTCTTCCTGGCAGCTTGTTTGTGACAAATTGGGGAACTGAGAACATTTTCGCTGTGTTGGTTCCGGCCTCCTTTGTAGAATGGGCCAACTGCCGTTCTGCCAGGCAAGTCGTAAAAGGCGACCGATTGGCTATCGAGTCACTACCATCGTGGCTACTAGGTAGTAGAGTTCTGCATTGTCACGCCCGGGTCTAGTACCACCGCCTTACCTATTCCTCCAGCAATAGCGTCAGTGCTTGTCACCGTCGTGCTTGTCACTGTCGTGTTCCGATTTGGAGGGTAAGGTAGCCGGTAAACTTATGCATCTGGCATTAGGCCTCGCCACAAGATAGCAACGCACTATTAACATCTTTGGTGTCTATAGGCGTTTTTGATATGATATTTTTTTAAAAGATTGCTTTAATTTTATATTTGTTCTAAGCATCTTGTAATATTAAAACATTAAAACATTGATGGTTGACTCTTTCCATCAGGAGACCTATTTGCTTGTTTGCTACCTTATGATATACAAAAAAATTCGCCCCAACCAATATTTTGCTTCATTAGTTTAACTTTAAGGCAAGAAACGCTGATAAGATGGACTTTGTTTTAATTAAATTTAAACTGTCGCCTTGTAATTGCAAATTAACCATATTAAATTTTGTAAATAAATCTGTTAAATAGGAGATGTCTGTTTTCCTCTTCATTAAATTTTCTTTTAAAATTTTATCTTTAGTATCCAGAAATTTTAAAATAGTCTCAAAAAGTGCAAAAAATCTTGTCAAACATAAGCCTTTCGACAGCTTGCGTACTTCAGTGTGAAGAAGTAATTGATGAAAGTGTTCGTCATCTTCTTCACACAACTGCGCAAATAACCGCGTATTCAACGCGTTGCTTCGGATTCGGTTTACTGCATCAATGAATAAATAAAGTGATTCATGCAATCTAACACTCAAATTTTTAGCAACTAAGTGTTGTCGATGGATGGATGGAATGTATTGCTAACACCCCTGACACTTATAATAACAATAGCTTATAAATCCACGATAACGTCCAACCATGGCAGGTGCTCCATCTGTAGCTACTGATATTATATTTGATAAAGGAATTGCTTTTCCAATGAAGTAATCCTTCAAAACATGAAATATTGGTTCACCTTTAGTGACGGTTATCAAAATTTTTGCGAAGAGCAGTTCTTCGTAGATTTCTTGATTCATAATAAAAGGAACATATGCCAATAATAATGCTGCATTATCAGGTAAAGTTGACTTGTCCAAATGTATAGAGAAATGGGTCGTTTGCAAATAATTACATAAGAAGTTTTCTATATCAGAACTCATTTCATCAATACGTCTTTCAACAGTATTGTTGCTTAAGGGAATTCTTTTAATGATATCAGATGCAGATTTGTGTAAAACAGTTTTTAAAACCTCTTCAACAGCTGACAAAATTAACTTCTCTCCGATAGTATGCGGTTTTCAGGATTTTGCTATAAGTAACGAGATATTGTAAGACGCCCGCAAACCATCATCATTTCTTTGTGACGTCGAAGCGAACATCCTGTCCAGTGTAGGTCTCTTCTGAAGTTTATGTCTGAGTGTTTGAACGTATTTCAAATCTTTCTCTGTTTTATTAGGGTGGCATCTTCTCAGATGATCTTGCAGTTTAGATGGTTTCATAGCGTCATTCCCCAAAACTTTGTTGCATAAAAGGCACATAGGTAATTTTTTGTCCGGCAATGATGGAATGAAGCCAAATTTCATATAATCAACACTGTACTGTCTACATTTTTTTAGATTCGGACATGGCATCAGTCATATGAGGGCAAAATTAAATTATTTAAATAAGACAGAACATCCAGCAGCTGTATATTAAAAATAATTTTTGATTTTTCCGAAAACATTCCATAATTCAAACATCTTCTTGCAACAATTAGGTCGAATTACGGAGATTGCACTGTAATTATAATACCGATTGCTAAAACTTTCAAAAAGAAACTATTGAGGAGTACTCGTGTAATTTTGCATGATTGAATATTAAACTACTAATAACTAAAGTCATGATTGGCGTAATTTATCTATCTTTGCTAACTACGAGTACAAAACTAAAATTTAATACAAAATAATGTACTTACTTTTCTCCAGCACTCTCAAACAAAATAATACTGACTCACTATAATTTGTGTGATATACTATCTGTTTATATTTTTTATTAGCACTTATTTTCTTAGCACTTTCCTTTTCAAGATTCAGGAAACGAATAAACGTATTTGTCCCACATTCGTAATTATAGAGCGACGAATTGAACAAGTCAGTGCAAGGTAGCGAAGCTCTGAGACTGCGACTCTTAGGTTTTTAAAAGTTCAAAATGTATTGCGACCACAAAGCGTATACCAACATCCTACAACTTACACAATTTTATAAACATATATAATACATTTTTTACTTCATAGGTACTTTTATAAATAATGTATATGTTTTGATATTATAAAATAGTATGATGTAAGTAAATAGGTACTATCAGTGTATGTGTTGAGATCCACTATCGTGGACCCCATTTTCATTTCATGGACCCCCGAATTTTTTTTTCGCTGACGAAGACACCTTGCAGGTGTCATAGACCCCTAGGGGTCGATATAGACCACTTTGGGAATCACTGCACTACAGCAACCGATACGGAAGTCGACTCCCGCCTTCATCCCGCCAACCATATCGGCCCTTCCGTGCCACGCTTGCCTGACGTGCGATCCGCGATGCTGATTGGTCGCCCGGTGAGAAATGTCCGGCTCCCGAGACACTACAAAACTTATCTACGTGATTTGTTGTGAAGTGAATTCTAGAAACTTATGTATAACTTCCCAATTGTTGTTTTACCCTGTGTTTCGAATCTCGATATTTGTGTGTCGAATAAAGTAATTATGTGTAAGAATTGTTTTCACGTCTTGAAACCCAAAACCCCAAGAGCTCACCGCAATACTAGCTACATAATTTATTTGATATACTAATAAAAAGTATTTGTAAACTTAAACAAACTATTCTAGGTATACTATAAAAATACTTGGTCAAGATAAATAATGGTTGCTTAGCACTGGCTTAGCCATAACAACTGCTTAGCTAACGAAATTCCATTAAATAGACGTTACTTAGCACGATACTTTCGATGAAAGTCAACCTAATACTTAGCCATTGCTTGGCTAAGCCATAGTATCGATTCTTGATGACTTAGCACGTTCTTAGCATCCGTTTGACATTTTTTAATAGTCTTGATTTAATATCGCGCCAATTCTTTTGTAAAAATGAGCTCTAATTTTATAGAAATTATTTCTAATATTTTTGAGGAAGTGGGCACCAAAAAAAGATAGTGACTAACTCGTCTAGGGTTTTGCTTACTCGATATAGGTTATGAGGTCCCGAGTTCGATATATGAGTCGGGAAAAATTGTTGTTGAAGTTTTTTTTCGAAAATCCAATATTTTCGCCGTGTTGGTCCCGGCCTCCTTTGTAGAATAGGCCAACTGCTAGGCAACTTTTCTAGCTGTTTTGTCAGCAAACGCTCTGATAAAGTAAACAAACTCTAGGTTTTCTACTTCATCTTCAATGGTCAATGAGACTTTTGAGAAATTGTATTGAAATATATTTAAATTCATTATTTTTAGATGATAAGAAGAGAAGATTAGAGAAGAGAAGATGTGTGTGGATTTTATTTCTCATTTTGTTGGATGAGCTTATTAATAAAAGATCTCTCGTACTCCGTAAATGTTTTTTTTATACCATAAGATAGCAAACAAGCAGATGGGTCTCCTGATGGAAAGAGTCAACCATCGCCTATAGACACCAAAGATGTTAATGGTGCGTTGCGATCTTGTGGCGAGGTATAATGCCACATGCATAAGTTTACCGGCTACCTTACCCTCCAAACCGGAACACGATAGCGACAAGCACTGACGCTATTGCGGCAGGAATAGGTAAGGCGGTGGTACCAGACCCGGGCGAGACAATGCAGAACTCTACCACCTAGTAGCCACGATGGTAGTGACTCGATAGCCAATCGGTCGCCTTTTACGACCTGCCTGGAAGAACGGCAGTTGGCCTATTCTACAAAGGAGGCCGGGACCAACACGGCGAACTCTTCTTATTATAAATAAAATAAATTAGGAACTCTTCTTATGAGACGTACGAAGACTTAGGCTTAGCCTGTTCTTGGCTAAGTAATGTTTAAAGTATCGTCTATTTATGTGTCGATGAGGTACTCGGCTTAGACAAGTCAAAGTAGTGCTTTGTAAAGTAATATTTTGGATTGATGCCAAGTAACGTCTATTTATCCGGCCTTAGCGGTTTTTAGGGTGATTTTATAATGAATAGGGAGGAAATTTTACATGGGCTGGCAACACTGAGTCACCTGTCTCCTGTCGAGTGACAAGTGTCGGCGAAATTTACAGAGAAAATACAAAATTGGATTCTGCTGTCAGAGTGATTGGAAGAGATACGTGTTTTATTTTCTTAGCCGTATTTTCAGTGTTTCTGTGTTGAGTGATTTAATATTTGTGGTGATTTGTATTTGTGATTGTCAGGTATTTGTTTGTCTATAAGTGTTGTTAGATGTAAGTTTATAAATCATTCGCCATGTTGGCGGGTATAAGTGACTCCGAGCCTCCCGACATTACTAATGATTATTCTCAGGACATAACATCCAGAACTGCGTCTAAACGGAAAGATGACATCTATTCCTCAGACCTACCAACTCCTACTCCTAAAATCCCGGCAACTCAACCCGGCAATGTCGCAGCTGCCATTCAAACTGTTTATACACACCCGGAAATAGAAAATAAGAAACGATACTCGGATTCTGATAAAGGTCCTTTCATCGTTCATCTATCACGAGTAGAGAACGATCTTGTTGCAGGTCCGTCCATTAGAGCCATTAAAGTCGGCCAAATGTTACATACCTCGAAAATTCAAAACATCGTTAAAGATGGCATAAAGAATGTAGGCCGAAATCGTGTTGCAGTCGAATTCAAGTCTGCTGAAGATGCGAACAACTTCTTAATAAACCCAGCAGTTTCAGACCATAAATTCACTGCATCAATTCCTTCCTATAATATTACTAGGATGGGCATAGCAAGAGGTGTACCCATTGACATAAATATGGAGGAACTTGCAACTGCATCAGAGACCCCATCTAATTGTGGCCAGATTATTAAAGCCCGTAGACTCCACAGAAAAGCTTACAAGAATGACGTAGTAGAATGGATTCCAACACAGTCGGTAGTGCTAACATTCTCAGGACAAGTCCTCCCGTCAAAGATCTTTTTATATTATTCCTCCCTTCCGGTTGAAAATTATATCCTCCCCACAATACAATGTTTCAAATGTTGTCGCTTTGGTCACATTAAAGATCAATGCAGGGCAAAGCCTAGGTGCTATCGGTGTGCTGGTGATCACACTGGCGACACCTGTGAGCGTTCGCCATCATGCCTGTATTGCTCAGGCAACCATCAAGCTGTGGACAACAACTGCCCAGAATATAAAAGACAAAAATCCATTAAGCTGGTTATGTCTCAGGAAAGCATCTCCTACACGGATGCCGCTGCTCGTTTCCCAGCTGTCCGTCGTCCATACTCCGAAATTGCCACAGAAATGTTTTCTACGCCACAACCATCCTCTCATCGTATAAAGTCACAAGTCACATCCAGCCAAAACCCTCATCACTCCTATAGAAAAACTGTCACTATCCCGCGTAATGTCAGAACAAAGTCCCTTGATAGAGGATATGATAAAATAGCTCACTCCCAAATTATTAAGGACCCTGCTCCTAGTTTAAGTAATGGATCAGCATACCCTGTGGGGTTGTCCTCTTCAGATGACAATCTCCTATACAACCTCTTGAATACATTAACAAGTATCCTATATCGCTTTAATGACGCCCTACCGAACAACGTGATCCTTCAACTTGAAAATCTTTCCAAATTAGCATCCCATAATGGCTCTGTCCATTCTGCAATGGAATTGCAGGAGCCTTAAAAATAAGAAATCTGATCTGATTAATTTAATTAACACTTTTAAACCTTCCTTACTAGCTATCTCGGAGACTTGGTTGAGACCTGGGCTGCATTTTCGCATCCCCGGTTTTTCCTGTCTCCGAGACGATAGGAGTGATGGCTATGCCGGATCTCTTATACTAATTGACTGCTGTATCCCATACATACAAATTCCTTTACCTTCCTACAGTAATAACTTCAATATAGTGGCTGTGAAAGCTCTTAATATCACCTTTGTATCCATTTATATTCCTCACCCAGAACCTGCTTGTATTCTTGAACTGAATTCCATTTTCTCTTCTTTTTCCCCTCCCATCTGTGTAATGGGCGATTTTAATTGCCACCATCATCTATGGGGCTCTCATACAACAGACTCTACTGCACCTTACATTGTTGACCTGGTAGATGATTTAAATCTTTGCATTTTGAATAATGGTTCTCCTACCCGCAGGGTCTACCCAGACCAAAACCCCAATAGTGTAGTAGATCTCACATTGTGTTCTCCAAACTTAGCTGCTAGTATGAACTGGTCCACTCTTTGTTCCTCCTACGGCAGTGACCATTTCCCTATTCTGCTTTCTGTTCCCACACATACTGTCCCAGTCAAACAATTTTGTCCTCTTTTGAAATATAAAACTTCCAAAGCCAATTGGGATGAATATATGATGCACACTAATTCTGGTATACATTCTCTCTTACCCCCCAGCCTACTTAACCTGCAATCATCTTATGCAGCATATATTTCTGTTTTAATCGACTCTGCAAATAAGGCTATCCCTATAAAAAAATCTCCAAAAGACATGATCTCATCCCCCCCATGGTGGGACCCAGAGTGTTCCTCCATGGTAATGAAGCGAAAGGAGGCTGAATACTCCTACTCTCTAAACATGAACAGGGATAACTTTATCAAATATCAAGCTGTTTCTGCCCAAACTAAAAGGCTCTTATCAAAGAAAAAGAAAGAAGGCTGGCAGCTGTTTTGTAATTCTCTTTCTCCTAATTCTTCCATGTCTTTAGTTTGGAAAAATATAAAACGTTTTCGTGGCTCCTTTACAGATAATACTTCGCTGAATATGGATCCCTCATGTATAGATAGATTTGCTATCAATTTAGCTCCTCCCTGGGTTCCGTCTAGAGAGGAGGCAAACCCTGAGGTAGTGTCACTCTCTCCAAATTTGGAAAGACATGAGTTTGACAATCCTTTCTCAATGGACGAGTTTCTATTAGTCATAAACAGCCTCAGAGATCCAACCCCTGGTTCTGATGGAATCCCCTACAGTTTTGTGTTTAAATCTAGCCACTCCTCAAAAGTGTATTTCCTCAATTTAATCAACTCTATCTATATATCTGGTACTATACCTGAAGAGTGGAGAAGTCACACTATTCTCCCAGTATTAAAAACAGGCAAAGATCCATCACAGGCTTCTAGTTATCGCCCCATAGCACTAGCATCCACTTTGTGTAAGGTTATGGAGCATCTTGTCAAGAACAGACTTGAGTGGTTCCTGGAAAGTCGAAAAATTTTACCCTCTTCCCAGTATGGATTCAGGAAGGGTACTGGCACAATGGATAGCTTAAGTTACTTTTCCACAGAGATTCGCCTTGCCTTTTCTAAAAATCACTTTGTCTTGGGTACCTTTCTAGATATTACTTCTGCTTATGATAATGTTCTTCTTCCAATACTCAGGCAAAAAATGCACCAGCTGAGTATCCCTGCGAGGATGACAAATTTCATAATAAACCTTCTTTCTCCCAGACATATTTCTGTCAGAGTAAATGGTTCTATAGTATCTTCCCGTACAGTCTGGAAAGGCCTTCCCCAAGGCTCAGTGCTGAGCCCTTTACTTTATAATCTTTACACATTCAACCTGGAATTAACAGTTAATAGCTTTTGCTCCATTCTGCAATATGCAGATGATTTAGCCCTCTTATACTCCGGAGACTCTATAGGTGAAGCTGCAAGTAGAATGAATTCAGCCCTATCCTACCTCAGTGACTGGTTAACAGACCATGGACTCTCTTTATCAACTCCCAAATGCTCCTCAGTGTTGTTTACCAGAAAAAGATCCACCCCGGCCTACTCCATTGTTATAAATGGAGACCCAGTACCCCAAGTTAATAAAACTAAATTTCTAGGGGTTATTTGGGACTCTTAAGATGTCAGGAATTCCCCACCTCACTTATATCACAGAAAAGTGCGAACGCAATATTAACATCTTACGTTCCTTATCAGGAGTCTGGTGGGGTTCCCATCCATTTTGTCAAAAACTACTATATAATGCTTTGATCCGTAGCCATTTTGACTATGGCTCCTTTTTATTGGAACCATGTAACAAACTAGCCATATCTACTCTAGACAAAATCCAGTCAAAATGCCTACGCATTATTTTAGGAGCAATGCGATCATCTCCTATTAATGCCATGCAGTTAGAGTGTCTAGAACCTCCTCTGTCTCTCAGAAGACAATATCTTGCTGACAGATTCTTGTACAATATTGCCCACTTGTCATCCCACCCTCTTTTCCCTAAACTTAGAGCACTCACTGAGGCCACCTCCTCAATGGGCTACTGGACACATAAGAAGTTACCTTGCCTTGTTAATAGCTACCACAAACTCATAAACGCTCCCCCCCTCTACCAATCTTCTATGAACCCTCTCTTTGAAGTCCCCTACACAGCCCTTACTTTCAAACCTAACATAATTCGAGACTTTGGTGCCACAAAGGGTAACCCATTGGCTGACACCATTGTTAATACGAGAATAGCGGCAGATTTTCCCGATTTCCTTGTTATGTATACAGATGCATCCAAAACATCAGAAAGAGAGTATGTTGGTTCTTCGGTCTGGATCCCTAAATATAAAGTAATCCTTAGCTTTAAATCCCCGCCTGCCTCTTCTATTTTTACTGGTGAAGCTGTAGCTATTCTGGAAGCTGCTACATTTGCTTATTCCCATAAGTTTAAAAAAGCTTTAATTCTGACAGATTCCCGAAGTTGCCTCCTAGCAATAGATGGCAATCAATTCCGTGCCAAGACAAAATATCCCATCATCCTTAAGATCAGGATGATACTTTCTCAAGCTGCTAGTGAAGGCTTTTTCATTGCCCTGGCCTGGATCCCGGGCCACTCTGGCATCAGTGGGAACGAAATCGCTGATCAATTGGCAAAGGACGCTATTCAATCTGGTCTGTCAACACACAATCAGATATACCCCCATGACCTACGCACTAATGCCAGAGTGGACCTGTTGTCCAATTGGGGCAGAGATTGGACAAGATCAAAACGCACTAAGGGCAAATATTATGCCAGTATACAAGAATCAATCCCAACAAAACCTTGGTTCTTTCGTTTTTGTGATTCCAGTAAAGCCGTAACTTCCACAATATGTAGGCTGCGCCTGGGCCACGTATGCACCCCTGTCCACCTGGCAAAATTGAGAATACGAGATACCTCCATTTGCGAATGTGGCCTCGATGAGGGTTCTCCTGATCATATCTTCTTTTCTTGCCCCAAGTTAGCATATTCTTTGTATGACACCTTACCACAAGATATACCTCGCCCCATTAACATGCAATGTCTCCTTACTTATGCCCACTCACCTTTTATTAAAACATTAGTTGCCTTTATTGCCACTAACAAAATTCAGCTGTAAAATTTCTGTGTAAAATGTTTAATTATTATCCTTTTATGTTCGTAGAGTACTTGTAGATAGATACATGTGCATAGCATTAGCTCCTAACACACTGTAGTGTTTGTAGTTGTGTAAGTATACTTTACTAATCTTTGTCTGTTTTGTTTTAGATCCCTCAACTTGTATCGGATATAGTCACCGGACAACTATTTTTAAGTGTCTCTCCCATGACTGACTTGATATTGGCAGAATCCGTACCAACGGGATAGCCACATAACCAAAATAATAATAAATACAAAATTAAATTTTAGTGGCCCTGGCTCATGGGTGTGAATTGTGGATATTAGAAGGAAAAATTTAGAAAATAGGAAATCATATTAATTATATTATAATTAATACATTAGCAACTCAGTGAAAAAAGTGATTGTTTATGTGTTCAGTGAAATTAAGAATACCTATATAGTTTTGTTTTTCATAATTCAAATAAGCTTACTAGTTTGCGATTAGGGGATTGTATGCCGTAAGTTACGAATTTAAAAAAACTATTTTAACATCTTTCAAACGAAAACGTTTCTCATTTAAATTTCATTTTACAATTAAATCAATACGTGTATATCGTTGTCTTTCTGGCGTTTAAGAGCAGGATCTTAATCTTAAAGGAGCAGGTAACCTTCAAAATCCATCAAATCACTGGGTATCTATTTATATAGGAACCTGAAATTAGCAGCTAAAAGTAGCAGTTATTTTACGATCGTCAGCGGCGAAATTGTCCGTCACGATTTTTCGAATTACATCCACCAGGGTGATCGGAATTCTAAAATTGAATCAAAATTAATTCAATTGAATCAAAATTAAAAAATTAAAATTAGAGTTTTTTTACTTTAAAAGCTGCTAACATGCTCAGAATCTTTCGAATTTCGGCCTGGCTATTCCGTAGAATGTCCTTGAGATATTCTGGGCTGAACCACGCCGGAGCAACCATTTTAATTTTTTTTTTCAAAGTATGAAACTTGAAAAATTGAATTTTTTGGAGTTTTTTTGCTTTTACAGTCGCCAGCGTGCTCTGAGTACTTTGAAATTCGCTTCGGCTCTTCGCTAGAATGTCCTTAAGATATTCTCGCCTGAATCACGGCAGAGCATACTTTTTTCAGAGTATGAAACTTGAAAAATTCAATTTTTCGGAGTTTTTTTGCTTTTAAATTAAAGTATTCGGGGTTATTTTGCTCTTACAGCCGCCAGCATGCTCGGAGTACTTCTGGCTCTTCTCTAGAATGTTATTAAGATATTCTGGCCTGAATCACCGCGGAGCAACCATTGTAATTTTTTTCAATGTATGAAACTTGAAAAATTCAGTTTTTTGGAGTTTTTTTGCTTTTACAGCCGCCAGCATGCTCGGAGTACTTTGAAATTCGTTCTAGCTCTTCTCTAGAAAAGATATTCTGGTCTGAATCACGGCAGAGCAACCATTGAATTTTTTTTCAATGTATGAAACTTGTAAAATTCAAGTATTTCAGTTTTTGTTTTGCTTTTAAAGCCACCAGCATGCTCAAACTACTTTGAAATTCGCTCTGGCTCTTCTCTAGAATGTCCTTAAGATATCCTAGTCTGAATCACGGCGGAGCAACCATTGAATTTTTTTTCAATGTATGAAACTTGAAAGACTCAAGTTTTCGGAATTTTTTTGCTCTTACAGCCGCCAGCATGCTCTGAGTACTTTGAAATTTGCTTATGCAAACGCGAACGCAATACGCAAATGTGAGACAAAATCACTCTTTATTATTGTGATTTGTGAACCCAGATCTAACAGCGCTCTAGTCTTAACAAATTCATTTCGTAAAGATTTTGCATAAATAATAACCGTAGGTAAAATAACATTGTCCGCTAATTTAGGTATTGATGCATTAAGCAGCTGTAAGTTCTGTAATTGTTATTGATGTCGAATATTATCGCTTGAGTAAATTTGCCTAACACCGCCGCGGCATTCATCGTAAACTGCGCACGCCTCAGCTTCTCGCGATTTACGCGAATCTCGACTGTATGTACAACGACTTGTCGGGCCCGGCGCGCCCGATTGTCGCGACAGCAGGTCCCTCGGGTTAGTTCGATCAGCCCTTTATTTCTCAGTTCTGCATGGTAATCATCATTATCTTTAGGTAAAGGTGATCGTCGCTGTTTAAAAGCCGTAGTACAAATTAAATGATGATGTCCACTATTTCCGCAAGTAACACAAGGCACCGTTTTATTACAACAGGAGGCAACATGATCCTTAAAACATTTAAAACACAGATTTTGAGAAATAATAAACCGTTTACACTTCGATGTATCTAACCTTGAAAATTTAAAACACCTTTCAATGTTATGACTTGCTTTACAATAGGCGCAATGCAAGTTTGATGTTGATACGTTAGAATAATACGCCTTGCGTTTATTTAAATAAGGTCGACAAACTCGTGACTCGGGAGACTTAACACCATTTGAATAAATGTTAATACTGTTCTCACTGCTGGCTAAGTCAAGAAACCTGCATTCAGCTTGTAAAAATTCTAACAACTGTTCGAAAGTTGGTAAAATCGCCATATTACCGCCGTATTTATGTTCAAATCGGGTTTTAATTTCCGTAGACAATTTTGTGAGACTAATATGTAATAAAATATAACTCCAATGGTTTACAGGAAAATCATAATGTTGCAATGCACGAGTAGATTCTAACAAGGGATTTAATCATTTTATGCATAAATCAACATCCTTACATATAACCGGTAAATTTAGAATTCTAGAAATATGCAAGTCAGCCATCAGTCGCTTATTTTCAAATCTACCCTTAAATATCTCTAGCGCCGTTTCTAACGAATCATCTACCATAGGCAGATGTTTTATAAGGGAATGCGGCTCATTTTTAATGTGAGAAATAAAATAATGAAACTTTTCAGTTTCAGATATATCCTTCCGGGACAAAACCAAAGATTATAAAGACTTATAAAACTAGTCCAAGAAAATATAACTCCGTCAAAAATTGATAAATTTATTTGAGGCAACCGTGACATATTTTGAGTATTTCCAGTAGGTAAAATAGTATCCTCTGGTTTCAAATACGACCTAGATATAGCATCTATCTAATTATACAGCACTTCAGCTTCACCAAACTGGTTATTATAAAGTTCCATAGCTAAATATAAAATATTTTCGTAAGCATCACACAATAATTTATATTTCTCCTCCGTTTTTCATAACCGAGAAGAAATAACGGTAGAAGAATATTGTTTATCGCCTACCATATCTATAGTAGCTTTAAACCAATTATATTGGATTTTAAATTTATTTAAAACGCCCTTTAAAGCCATTGTATTCGCAACACAGAACCTCCGAAATAAGATTTAAAGAAATGTTCGAAAAATAGCTAAGAACTTGAAAACCGTTAAGAACTTGAAAACGGTTAATATTTTTTGAAACCGAAAATTTACCCACCAACTAAATTTTATTAAAAACCGAAAAGAAACACTTATTTAAACCGAAAAGAAGCTATAAAACTTACTAAAACCGAAATGAAACCGTTGTTTTTTTTTAAAATATATTTTTTAAGCCCCAAAACCGATCCGGCTCTGAAGAACCAAAATTTTATGTTGTGGCCTAAACCTAGGCTGGGATGGCTGGTCCTGGTTTTCGGGTTATATTTTGTACAGTTAACTATATCATGGCAAATGAAAAGAAGAAAGGTCGCTCACCTTGAGGTTGCGCTGCGCTGGTGTTTGTCACGATGTCGTAATTCGGTATAGCCGCCGACCGATGCCGCGTATGTTGCCGGCGCCGTGAAGGTTTGCGAGAGGACTCTGAGGGCGCGGCGGTGATGTTGTCAGCACGACAGACGTCAACCGTTAAGGGTTTCACGACCTACCGTCTATATCTACCGTGATATAATGCCCGAACAGTATATAATATATATATTTACATCGCGGTCAGATTAACTTGACGCATGCCGTTGATGACGTCGTTTGGCGCAAAGCGTAACAATAACGTCCTAAAGCAATATAACAAAAACAGAAAACTAACCAAATTATCTATGCGCATATAGGTAATAAAAATGCTGACCATGATCATACTGACACTTATATTATTAACCGGGCGAGCTAAGGGAAGCCCTGGCTTACATTCCAGAGATGCGTCAAGTTAATGAGACCGCATTGTAATTATAACCTAACCAACATAGGTAGTTTTCTTTTGGTATGATCAAGCTTGTTTACACTATGATATAAAAAAAAACTAAACTATTTCTGCTGGTAGAGGCCACGGGATCCAGACGTGAAGTTGAAAATTATGCAAGCTTTGTTATTATTGTGTCATTGTTAGGATTCCAAAGTAAACAAGAAAACATTATAGTTTCGCTATATTCGTTCGTTCGTCTGTTCGTCCGCACTATAGCTCAGATTTCCTCAGTACTAAAAAACTAATTTTGCATGAATTTACACATTAGGGGCAATCCATAAGTAACGTCACACAAATTTCATGATTTTTTTATCCCCCCTCCTCCGTCCTTGTCACAGCTGGTCACATTTGTGAGAATCCCTGCTACCCAGTGTGATGTCACATATTTTATTATTTCACATTGGGATTATGATTTCATTCGATTATTTTTTATCTATACAGGTGGCTTTTAAAAATTAGTGTTGTAATACTTAGATATAAAATATTATATTAAAAAAAAATTTGATGTCACAAAATTTGGGTATCCTCCTTACCTCACACAATGTCACACTTCTTCGACTCCCCTCCCTCCCCTTAATGTGTGACGTAATTTAAAATACAATCGATATCGAAGCCAAAAATATAGATTTTTGGCTTCAATATCGATTGTAGACCACGCCCCAAGTATTCTTTTAAAAAAATATTCAATGTACAGTTTTGACTTTCCTACGATTTTATTATATGTATAGATAACTGTAATTTTGATGTAGTGCATCCGCCTGCCTATTTCTACAGCAATAACATGAGTTGGTTTTTTAGGTACCATGTCCTGTCATGTGACTATATCCGAAGGTCAACTTGAGGGCAAAATATGCACTTCATTTGATGGGCGGAAGTACTACAGTTTTGAAGGTATCCCATATGCAAAGCCGCCCATTGGAAAGTTGAGATTCAGGGTAAATATTTTTTACTTAACTTTGTGATTGTGAAACATGTATTCAAAAAAGAATGTAAGTGTGTATACCTAACATATACAATAAATGATATTTGATAGGAAAAGTCCTTAGTTGGCGGTAGGCTTGCCACCTATCACATTGTAAGACTAATGGCCAATTACACTAAAATTGTCTTAGCTTAAGACAACCTTAAATAGTACGCTGTCACTTCTTGTCTTAAATGAAAAGAATGTGACTGCATACTATTTAGGATTGTCCTAAACTTATGTTAGTGCGATTGGCCTAAGTATCTAGTATAATCGTGGGTCCACTTTATAACAAGTGCATCCACGATTAGCCAATGATACTTTTCCCTACCTCTGCCAACCACTTTGTGGATATGGGCGTGAAGGTACTTTTTTAATTTGATTTGAAATAGTCTATCTTATTTCAACTTGTGTTGCACACCAAAAGAAAAGCTAGAAGAATTTTGTCACAGAAAAAAATATATAGGAGGATTAGAAAGAATATACGAATTCTTTAGTGTTACCCCTTAGTAGGGCCATTGGGAGATTCAGCGAATTGTTAGCTGATACATCACGACAATGCGAATCTTCTGCGTATACTGATAAATGTAGCTATAGAATGACGTACATACATCATTGTCGACTATATTTGTCGCTTCCCTTGTGATCAAGCACTTTTTGTGTGCTATTTCATGTGGTGAAAAAATACCAAGCCAGTTCCATCAGCAAGGGAAATACACCTTAGACATTCCTACAATAAGGCTCTCCAGCCATATGAGAGGTGATGAAAACCACTACTCCCCACATCTGTGACCCCTGGCTGCTTTTAAAGAATAGTATAGACTAATGCATAGACTAGAGATGCCAGGAATATTCGGTTACTATACGATGATTCGACCTTTTCGGCCACTTTTTTTGGTATTCAGTATTCGATTCAAACAAACAAAAAAAAACAACTATTAGGAATTATCACAATTAATATTTCATCAGAGGTAAGGTTTTATAAATGAAACATTTTTGCAGCATTTATTGATACGGATCACTCTTTGAACAATCAGATAGCACTCTTTGAACAATCAGATAGACCATTAGCAATACAGCAAGACGTGTCGTGGCATGATCAACTCGCTAATGAAACAAATACGCTGCTGAATATTCGTTCAAGAATTGGCGAAATAACCATCGCTCTATAGTTGCTATTTCATACTCAGGTACCATGGAATAGCAAGAACG
Organism: Apodemia mormo; assembly: GCA_036924255.1. Classification (NCBI taxonomy): domain Eukaryota; kingdom Metazoa; phylum Arthropoda; class Insecta; order Lepidoptera; family Riodinidae; genus Apodemia; species Apodemia mormo. The sequence goes on from JAUPFN010000030.1 coordinate 4,148,435, forward strand.
ATGACATATTATAATGAACCGAGTTATGAGAAAATAATATATACAGTTTTTTTTAACTTTGATGATAGCCCACAGGAAACTATTAGTGTTTTGTAATCTCATTATAGTAGTATAATGTTATATCATATGTAAATAATAGTTATAATGCTATATAATATGTATAAAAAAAGATTATGAGCTGATTTCGATGAAATTGGGCAATGAGCTATAAATTAAATAAATTTATAATTTTACCTTTCTTGTAAAATATTAACTTAACCTTATTTTAAGCAAGCCTTGTAGTTTCCCCTGCGTTGATCCAGAATTTTAAGAATAGATTATCTGCCGTTTTGCCAGGCAATTCATAAGAGGGCGTACGATTGACTATGTAAGTCATTACCATTGTAGCTACTAGGTGGTGGAGTTCTCTATTGCACCACCGCCTTAACCTACTCCTACTGCAATAACATCAAAGCTGGTCACTGTTGTATTACGGTTTGGAGGTTAAGGTAGCAGGTAAACTTACGAGTATGTATGTGGTACACCGCTACAATTATAACAATGCACCATTAACATTTTGGTGTTTACAGGCGATGGTTTTCTCCTTCCATTAAGAGAGCCATCTGCTTATTTGCTATCTTATGATATAAAAAATAAATAAATAATTTTACAGGATTAATAATTAGATATCCTTACAGTGATTGAATGGCATTTCATGTCTAGTAACGCTGTTTGTGAATAAGTCGTAAGCAGTTTGTTCGGAAACCGAAATTAAACGAGTTACCATAATAAAAATAATTATAAAATTACAAATTTCGTAAAATTTAATTTCCTCTTTCAATTGTGGATTATCACGTAATATTACCTGAATGTACAAACACAACAGGATGTGGCAATAAGCCTAACAATCTTACTCTATCTATTACGTCAAGTTATGACATGTTGTTTAAATTTTTTTTTCAGGATCCGCAAGAACCGGAGAAATGGTCTGGTATTCGAGATGCCACAAAGCCAGGAAATAAATGTGCACAAATTAATCCTTATGGTAAAAGAGAGATTGAAGGATCAGAAGACTGCCTTTACTTAAATGTATATACACCAGTATTGCCAGCAGACAAATTAGAAAAGCTACCAGTTTTAGTATTTTTTCATGGCGGTAGATATATAATAGGTTGTGGTGATTATTATAGACCAGAATATTTAATAAGGCATAATGTGATACTTGTGACTTTTAATTATAGGCTGCATATATTAGGATTTCTTTGTTTGAATATACCGGAAGTTCCCGGTAATGCCGCCCTTAAAGATTCAATTATGGCTCTCAAATGGGTGAAGCGAAATATACATAACTTTAATGGTGACGAAAATAACGTAACCGCGATCGGCGAAAGCGCCGGTGGAGCTACTACATCGTCTCTAATAATATCCAAAATGGCTGAAGGACTATTCAGTAAAGTCATCAATCAATCTAGCACCAGTATTTCAGATTTGTTTATAGTTGAAGAAGATCCAATTGAGAAAGCTAGACAAATTTCATCATACTTAGGTCAAGATATATTAGAACCTAAAAAACTATATGATTATTTACTAAATACTCCCATAAATGATTTGATATATGCAGTAGCATCAGCGGAACTTAGTAGACCTCCAAGTATAATAAATGCATTCTTTTTGCCAGTGGTTGAAAAAAAATTTGATGGTGTTGAGCAATTTTTTAATGAATACCCGATTGTTACAATGCGAGAAAATCGGTTTAAAAAAGTCCCAATGGTGTATAGTTTGAATACTCACGAAGGAGCTCTTTTTTTGAATAAAGATGAATATGGAAACATAATATTTGAGGAGAATTTCCAATATTTCATACCAAGATATCTATCTATTAAGCATAATTCACCAAAAGCTATTAAATTTGCCAACAGTCTACGCGATTATTATTTTAGAGGCAGAAAAATAGATAATTCAACAAAAAAGGAGTATTTAGATTTGATTTCTGATCATTATTTCGCGAGGGATATAATATTGTCATTGGAATTAATGTCAAAGTTTAATAAAGACATTTATTTATGTAGATTTTCATATGAGGGTAGTTTGAATACACGAATAATGAGAAATTTGGGAATTAAAGGCACTACTCATGGTGACCTCATTCAGTATATTTTTTACAGACATAATAAGGCCTCCAAATGTAGTGAAGCAGATATGAGAATTGTGGATATGTTGACTGAAGCATGGTGTAATTTTGCCAAATTTGGGTAAGTATCACACACACACACTATTTTAATTTCCGCGTTGACTGGGCCTATGTTTGAGAATTTTTGTAAAGATTTAATTGGAATAGGCGTTTGTCTTCAATCGCAACTGGTGCAAAGTGTCGATGAAGATGAAGGTGGTACTCGCCCATCCAAAAGAAACCTATTCGCTCTACTCTTAAAAGTTCCAAGACTATGTTTGTCAGGAAAATAGACACAGGCAGTTCGTTCCAAGCCTTGGCTATTCGAACCAAAAAAGAGTTGACATACCGTTTTGTTCGATTATTTGATATATCATTAACGTACGGATGCAGCTTCTGCCTGTGTCTAGTAGTCTGATAAAGGAATGGTGAGGGTCCAATAAGCTTGAAGAGAGCTTCCGCATACTCACCAAAGTGCATCCTGTAAAAAAACTGTTAGGAATAGATCAATCTTACTGCTAGGCATCTCGTACAACGCAAAAGAAGACTTATACATCTAACTACTAATCATCGTAACTACTAATCAGCTGGCTTAGGATAAGCAATTCGATAAAATTGTATCGACCCGTTTTTTCGACACTTATGTTAATTTCTCTATTCGTTAAGGTATTTGACACTAGATTTTTTATATCATAAGATAGCAAACAAGCAGATGAGTCTCCTGTTGGTAAGAGTCAACCATCGCCTATAGACACCAGAGATGTTAATAGTGCGTTGCTTGTGGCGAGGTCTAATGCCACATGCATATGTTTACCGGCTACCTTACCCTCCAAGCCGGAACACGACAGTGACAAGCAGGTTATTGCGGCAGGAATAAGTAAGGCGGTGGTCCAGACCCGGGCGAGACAATGCAGAACTCTACCACTTAGTAGCCGGGATGGTAGTGACTTGCATAGCCAATCGGTCGCCTTCTACGACCTGCATATTCAATTTCAAATCAACCTAAGAAGTATTTAGGTAATAAAATGACAGCGCGAATTATTCGCACGGATATTGCTAATATTTAATAACTAGCTGTTGCCCACGACTTCGTCCGCGCGGACTTCGTTTACTCCGCGCAGCACCTCCCCCGTAGGTAATAGCTTGATAATATGTAGCCTATATGTTGATCCGACCTATTAGTAATATTCATGCAAAATTTGAAGTAAATCCATGCAGTACTTTTTGAGTTTACCCTGGACATACATACAGACAAGCAGATAAACAGACAAACAGACAAAAATTCTAAAAACTATATTTTTGGCTTCGATATCGATTGTAGATCACGCCCCAAGTATTCTTTTAAAAAAATATTTAATGTAGTTTTGACTTTCCTACGATTTTATTATATGTATAGGTGATGACTGTGCCATATTATAATTATGTGCTATTCAACATTAGTTTCTCTATTCGAGTAAATTTTGAGTAATTTATCTCGGGCGTTTAAACATTTAGCGTGTGGTATGCACAAGTAATATCGAGATATTAGTCAAGGTCGAGCAAACGTCACTTTCTCGACGGAGACGTATCTTGCCTTGGTTATTCTAAGCCTGCAGGTGGAAGATTTCTGCAACTTCTCGACTGGGTTTGTTACCATCTCCATACTTATTCCTGCTGCAACAGCTACTAAAATTATGCATGTGAAATTCCCACGGTGTGGCAGACAGAGATAGCAACACATAATAACATATTTGGGTGTCTATCGCTATCTTATTCCATTAGGAGAACCATCTATACACGGTGTCTTTTACTTGATACAAAAGCTGAAATACGCAAACCATATTATTATGTGAACCATTAATAAGACATTAATTAAAACGGAAATACCAATTAATTTATTAGTTATCGGGAGAGTTAGTTGTATCAAAACGTCGCAAATGTAAGGTCACCCTACGCGTCTATAAACCGGACCGATCGCCCATACCCGGTAAGTACTATAAAATAAGTGGTGATATTTTCCACCGTACGAAAAGGCTTTAGACTATCAGAATGGTTCAGTGGTAAGAATTTTGGTAATTCAAGCGAAGAATAATTAGGTAAATGGACAAAATTTTACCAAGAAACAAGTGTGTTCTACACAAATAGAATTTTATAGATTTATGGAATAAATTATAACACACTTCAAAAACTTGCAATTGATTCTACTGCTGATTCTGAACAAACTAGTTTCGGCTTTCGTATCAAGTAAAAGACACCTTGTACGTTTGCTACTTGGTTACTTCTGATCCGTATATGTACGAAGCTGGTAATTTAAGCTTTTAATTAATTATATTTACAGTAAACCCTCCTGGTCTAACAGCAGATTGAACTGGTTACCATATAACAAGCAAGATAAATGGTGTCTCAATGTAAAAAATGATGGAATCGTCACAGAAAGCTACCCAAACTATGACAGACTTAAGTTTTGGTTCAATTTAATGGGCGAAAGGTCAAAACTTTGATATGGCAACATTATTGTAAAACGGACTTCAAATTAACTATTGTGGACTGGTGGTGGATATATATCACTGTGTTTTAGATATATCTTTTAAAAGCCAAAGGTTGTTTTTGTGAACTTAAGTTTATAATGAAGTTTCTTACACGCTAGTTTAGTGATTATTTTACATCAAATCCATTTTTTAGAAAATTTATAAAAAACAAATACAAAGGAATACTGAAAGAGATGCTACCAGCAGACCTGAGAAGCGGGACTGCATAAATAAAAGTAGGACACTTTGTACAAGTGTATAAATTTTTATTTATGGACAAAAATCAATTAAGGCTTGCTTGTACGTATAGATTTATAAGTTGAGCATTCATGGAAGACTGTCAGTTGAAACCAGAATGCATATTTTCCAGCAAGTATCGCTCGCCATGTCAAAATATTTATTTAATTTTCTCTTGCATGAGATCAGTGTTAAAATATATATATAAGTTTTTAACTGAATCCATGTCAAATTTTGCGCAGGTAAAGTCCCGTTTACATTATCTTAGTTAACAATATTAAAATCAATAATAATTTTCAATCATGAATTACATAATAATTACTATTTTGGATAGTTTGTACATAATTTGTTAGGTATACTGAAAAAAAGGTGAAAAGTATTACTTTTGGTACCAGTGTTGTTTAATCTATATCTATATTAATATTATAAATGCGAAAGTTTGGATGGATATTTGTTACTCAATCACGCAAAAACTACTGAACGGATTTGAATGAAATTTGGCACACAGATAGATGATCTGGAATAGTACATAGGCTACTTTTTATCCCGGAAAAATTGGTGATCCCGCGGGATTCGCAAAAAAACTTTTATAATGCAGCGGGCTGCACGCTGCAGCTAGTTTAATATATTTTGGATAGTTTGTACATAATTTATTACGTATACTGAAAAACAATGTGAAAAGTATTACTTTTGGTACCAGTGTTGTTTAATTTAATATTATAAAGATTTGATACAAAAACATAATGGCACGCAAAATGGCATTATTTGTTCTCAAAATATACATTTTAATATTGAAGTTCATTGCTTATTAATTAAGACGCGTATATTTTATACAGAAAACAACTTGGTTACCCTATTTGCCTGCTCAGAATTTGACAATTACACGACTATTGACTTATAAAAATGTTACATTACAAATTAAAACGTAATTTAAGCAAAAACATATCATGCAACTGATTTTGTTTCTATTGGTGTAAGAATCTGCACAAGCAGTTGTTGTGGAGCGAAATGAAATAAAAAAATGGTGTTCCACAGGGTTCCATTTTCTGCCCTTTACTTTTCTTGAGTTATATGTCGGGCGCGTGCGCTCCTTGTAGGCAGAAAAGCAGTGCTTTACTTGCCATTCACAGATATTTTAATAAAACGTTCGTACGTTTTAGATGATTTTAATTAATAGTAAGTAAATGAATAAAATGTGTCATAATCATGTGCACGCCGCTGAAATCTATAAAAGAAAAAGTTTTTGTGGCCGAGTACTCCGTCGCATACTCAGTATCATAATCCTGTGCACGCCGCTGTTATATGTTACTGAAATGTAAAAGGGAATTCGCATCAACTGTACTTATCTGTACAAAAATTGAAGAGTAGGACATGCCAAGAGGTTTGTTTTAAGGTAATACAGATAGCATTTGAATAGGATAAACATGTAAAATAAAAATAAAAATATTCTCGACACCAATAGAAATTAATTCAAATATAGTATGTACTTATTTAAGGGACTGGTGCAATATATATCAAGTTTTATAATCTATGTACCTTACTTATATAATAACTTAGGATAAGACATCACTAAGTTAAGGTAAATAGCTTTCCCGGGGATGAATGTCAATTCACAGCTAAGTGCTACAATACGTAAAACATATGTCTATGTCAATTTTAATAAAAACATATATGATGGAAATACTTAATTTCTGAAATCAACGCAGACCACATTACAATAGACACAGTGTTGGGAAACGTTTAGCCGCGCATAGGAGCAAATGCTCTTATGGTCAAACGATGAAGATATAGTATATAGTGAAAAAATAAAGGTGCTTTGTTGTGCTAATTCATCGTGCTAAATAAGGAGCTAATATAGAAAAAATACAACCTGGAGAAGATTTTATTTAATCGGTAAGCACTATAATATTTCTCTTGGCAAATGCAAGCTACACTAACAATCTTAAAAAATTACCTTGAAATGCGTAGCCAGTTTAATCCGTGGAAATAAACAGCTATAATCCATGTCGAACAGTTTGAATCTGTATGGGAAAAGTATTTACCTGTAACTTCTTGATGGATTTAGGTCAATTATAGAAAATAAGTTAATGGTTAGTAAATTTCGTGATTTTATAGAGTGATTAAAAAATACTATCAAAATAATTTTGAAATTATAGGGAGTTAAATTTAACTAGATATTACTCGTGACTTCGTTCGCATGATTCAAAATAATAACTTCCTTTGGCGAACTCGGATAAAAAGTCGCTTATATCCTGCCCTATAAACCCCTTTAATTGTCAAAGTTCTATCAAAATCGGTCCAGCCGTTCCAGAGATTACTCCGAACAAACAGAATTACAGACAGAAATTTTAAAAATGGTTAAGATATTAGTATCGTAAGAATAACACACTGCACTTGAAAAAACCCTAGTTATTTTGAAATCACAGACAGACACTTCAATTTTATTTATATGTATAGACAGGGCTCGGCAATCTTTTTAGTCGGAAGAGTCAAAAATTGCCATTTACAAAATTTCAAAGTTTTTAAAGAGCCATAAAAAATTCTTGCCAACAATAAATAGAATTTGCATAAATAAAATTTTTTTGATAATAAATATTGTCATGCGTTGAAAGCGAATTAAATCTACCTAAGCATCCGAGGACGGCCTCGTTCAAGAACTTCCGACGGAATAACGATAGTGACATTTTTAAGTGTATCTGTGAAATTTTTAAGTGTCTATTTATTTAAATTCCTTACAATCGACGAAATCAATCACAAAGAAGAATTTCTTCGAAAACCAATCGACAGTAGCTCAGTTGGTGAGAGCGTGCCGGGACTAAGTGGTAGAGTTCTGCATTGTCTCACCCGGATCTGCTACCACCGCCTTACCTATTCCTGCCATCCGATAGCGTCAGTGCTTGTCTCTGTCGTGTTACGGTTTGGAGGGTAAGGTAGCCGGTAAGCTTATGCATGTAGTTTAAGACCTCGCCACAAGATAGCAACGCACCATTAACACCTTCGGTATCTATAAGCGATGATTGGCTCTTTCCATCAGGAGACCCATCTGCTTGTTCGCTATCTTATGCTATAAAAAAATATATATCTTCACGCCAGAACCGAGATGCAGTTTGGCCGAATAAAACACTTAAATCACTTTGGCACGCACGGTATAATTTTTGGGCAGAGTAACACATTTAAGAAACGTTAGAATTACAATGACACGAAAACAACTACGCCTATTTGTACTATCTTTATTTATATTTGTCCATTGTTGTTTATAAACACGTCATTATCTCAATAACAGGAATAATATTCACACAGGTGTGCCACACCTGCTCGGCTAGTACTTGTCGTTAAGCGCAGTTGCCTACACATCATAAATTTTGATAGTGTTTTTTAATCACTGGCACAAGGGCGTATATTGTGACCTTTTATTAACTTAATCAATTTCATACTAACATAGTATTATATTACAACTTTTATGTATTATACTATTGAATTTTGTATCCTATATTATATACTATATTACCTATTTATAAGTATGTATTTTATTTCAGGAATAAGTTACCTACACGTCGCTGTAACTCGAATTAAAAAAAATGTTCGCTTTGAAGAATAGATTACCTGCCATTTTGACAGACAATCCTGATAGAAAGAGACAACTATCGCCTGTAGACACCAAATGTTAATCATGTGTTATTAACAATGGCGGTTTTTTTTTGTTTATTTGCAATGCAACTGTTACTTTGGCTTCTTCAGCAACACTCAGGGCTAATTGCATCAAAATTTGTCTTAGCTCAGGAAAATCCTAAATAGTATGCTGTCACTTCTTTTTTAAAACGAAAAGAATGTGACGGCATTTCACTAAAGACTGTCTTAAGACAAGGTTGGTGCAATTAGCCATTAATTTTTATTAAATATTAACGAGCATGAATGGTCCCAATACGTTTGCCATCACGAAATAAAGAAAACAAGGGGAAGTGAAGAGTGGGCGTGCCGCGTGCGTCACTGTTATGCGCTTTTACTCTAAATTGCCTTAGTGATACTTACCATATCATTAGGAGATAGTCGTCGTGCGAAAATCTATTATACACTGAATTATGCCGTATTGTGCCATCTTTGAATGCAGAAATGATAGTAGAATACAGATGATTAAAAATGGAGATATTTCATATCATTCGAAAGTACAATTTTCATTTTATTTTAATTAAATTCCTGATTTAATATAATCTCTAATGATATAATAGAAAGTCAAGCTAAAATCAGCCGTACACCTTACATATAAAGTTCATTTTAGGTTGACCTAATTTTTCTAGAAAGATATACGTAATGACAGTCATTACGTATATCGTTCTAGAAAGTTCTCTACTCAAATATGATCAACTGAAAACTACGGAAAAATCAATGCTGCCATCTATTGTAGAATAGCGAAACTATTACGATCTTAAGTTTCACTATTGTACAAATAGATGAGTCTATTTTGAATAGACTACAAAAGGACGTACTCTTTTTTTTTTTGTAGCAAAATAAAATTTATTGTAACGCAGTTTGGTATATTTTTAAATGTTCTGTTTGTGTGTTTCGGATTATTGTTGCTTAAAATGAAAACGACCAATGAAACAATGTTTGCATTAGTAGTTTATATGCAATAATGCTTATTTTATGTGTGAGTGTGGCGATCGCGGTCCTGATACAAATGTTTGTACTTGCCAATTCCGTTGTTTTCTTTATTTCGTGTTTGCCATACATACATTTACATTTATAATTATTCGTAAATATATCAATTGATATATCGTCGTTGTCAAATGAAGATCTGCTATGTACACTTTTTGGAGATTTCTACAATTTTACTATTACGACTACTTTACATACGAAATTTTCATATAAAAAGAGGCTTTGTTATTCTAAGCGTTTTGTGTACAATAGTGAACTGTGTGCGTCCGCCGTAATATTGTCCATTAAAAACTGCTATATATTACAAAGATAATATACTTTTTGCACATAGCAAATATTCATTTGACAACGACGATATATTACGATATAAAGTAATATAAATTACTTTTTAAATTAAATATTCATAAATTTACGATTCATTCATCGTGTTATGTCGCGTCAACTTGAGGAAATCCTTTTTGTTATGTTTTTGTTATATATAACCGCACTCAAGTTCGCTAGAGAACTGCTGAGTAGTTTTTAAACCCATAGAGCTCCTTGGCGAATCTATAACACTCGACAGCAAAATACACCAAAGTTTCAAACTCGCATAAACTACATATCCTATCGAGGGAGCCAGCGAGTGTGTCTGATAACCCTTGCCATTTAAATACAAGGCTATTCAGGTTTTCTTTTTCAAACCCTGCTAGCAAGTCGTATGGTCTTGTAACATTCCTAAAAAATAATATCATGACCGAGATTATGATCCCATTCCGATTAATTGATGTATCGAGCCTGTCAAAGCACGACCGCTTGTTCTCTCAGGATTTCTTTCTAAACTTATCATACCTGGAGCCCTTTTATCTTTGAGAGCTGCTTTTTTGCTAGACTATGTGCTTGTTGATTACCTGGAAATTCCGGAAACTTACTTTAATGCAGAATATTCTGATCATCACTGAGTTGATCATGTTTTGGATCCTGTTCTAAGTCTTAGCCGCTATAGGATTTTAGTGTTCCGTGTTGCCAAATGCAGAGGGTATTTTCATTTAAAGCTGATTAGGGTCACTCAAGGTACACAAATTGACATTCGTGAGATCATTAGATTGATGACGAGACCGTTAGATTGATGAAAGTTTGGCTTCCTAAATGCTGCAACAGCCAACAAGTCTATACTTCAAATACTTACTTTCCTTACCATTTACCCCGAGAGAAACTGACACTTATTTTGGCTCCAATTTTAGACCCATCAGTGTAGGCAGATGGTGCGCCTGCTACTAATGCACCTAGGTAGTTAGGCGAGTACACGGACTCGAAGGTGTCTAAGGCGTCTCGAAAGATGTGGGTGGATGTTAGCACGAGTGAACTCTTTTCGCAGCTTCTCATCTGGCCTTTCTTCTAAGAGCCTTACCTCTTTATCTCGTAGAGGTCTTTCTGCTCTAATCCCTTAGGTCTAATGACAATCCAGTTTATTAAGATGCTGGCATTGAAGAAACAGGTCCGGTTGGCCTTGCATATCTTTATTACGAATAGCTTATTCTGGCCAGTTTTGCGGTACATTTTCCGATATACAGTATCCGCCCAGATGTTGGCCGTATACAGCATTGTTAGCTCGTCAGTGTAACAGTCAAGTGTGCCAACCGTACTATATCTGAGGTTAAGCTCTGAACTCTTCTCGTCTTTCGTGCCCAAAGAGTCATGGCAACGGCATAAAGTTGGAATACATTGTGGTTGTGCTTAGGATGCTTAGCGTGCGTGTAGCCGTGCGTGTCGTCGAAAGTTTGGGAGCATGAGGGCCGCATCGACAGATCTTATAAAGTCATGCATACACTGAATGGATTTACAGAAAACGAGATCAAATACTATTTCCAGCTTTACTGGATACATCATGCATGCTATAGGGTTGTCTGTTGGTCCGCCTTTATCCATTATTGAGTAAATTTCTTGTTTGTATGCTAATAATAAGTTTCATATTGTTACTTTTACCCCTCGTCTCAGTAATCCGGGATTTTCGAAGATGCTAAAACGGCCGTCTACGTTTTTTCGTAATGTATAATTCACGTAGTCGAAATGAGAGCGTTACGAAAAATCTGTAGTGCAACGCTCGCGGATCGCGTTCGTAATACCAATATGAGAAATAAATTGGGACTGAAAAACAGTATCGGTGTAATAATGAGTCAGAGCATGCTTCGTTGGTTTGGACATGTTGAAAGAATGGCAGATGAACGATTAACTAAACATACACAATGAGAATGTGGATGGATGTAGGTACCGGGGAAGACCAATGCTAACGTATCATGATCAAATTGGTCGGGTGCTTTCCGAAGGTAGTGTCAGGAGTCTGCGAAACCGGCGTGTTTGTATTTGTAGAGTTATGAATGTGAAATAAGCAAGGCAAGTATGTCTGGACCGTGATATATGGCACTCAATTTATTCTCTGTCTACCCCGTAAGGGTTCAGGTGTGAAGATATGTATGTATATACTCTATTAACTACATTGGTACAGGTATGTATGGACCCCTCAGAGCTGGGTTCCTACCTTTCTGCAAAGTTTGCTGCCACTAGAAGACATGAATTTGTAAGTTAGTGGTATGTTGAGAACGTTAAAATTTTGAAAACCACCCCCTAGTAGTAACGATGTTAGTGATACATTAGGCTGATTGTTTGCCTTTTACGAATTGCCTGGCAAGCGGCAAACAGGTAGAAAGTTTATTCTTCAAAGAGCACCAGGGCCGACATTGAAATGATCTGTTTAAGATTGAACTCCTCAAGAATCTAGCGCAGTATAATACGGTTCATATAAGTTTGTCCTTTAAATTTTAAAGTTTTAAAAGCGGCAAAGTTATCTGGAACTACTTTTAATGTAACTAACCTTAAAATTTAAATCAGTATGCTACACACGTAAGATACAGCTTAATATTTTTGGCTGTATTTAAAGGAATCTTAATATGTACTTAAATAAATTTATGCTTTTTTATTGTTTTCTTTTGTATTTTTTTCGTGTTCCCAGTTCTATTTCAGATTTTATAGCACGGACTTCAAAACACCCATACTTCGTCTGATAAAACTGCTGACTGGAAAAATATTATACTACCCTCCTAGTATATATTATTCCAGTTCTGTACTCGATTCTCATCTATATTAATATTAGATATAAATTATGAGCGAAATTTTGAATGGATGGATGGATACTAGAACCACGCCAAAATTACTGGACGAATTTAAATGAAATTTGGCACACAGGTAGATGACGACTTGGAATAGAAAATACTTTTTATCCTGGAATATGACACATTCCCGCGGGTCCACAATAAACGTTCACTATGCAGCGGGCTGCACGCTGCACCTAGTACTTATAAATGCGAAAGTTTGGATATTTGGATGGATGGATGTTTGTTAATCAATCACACCAAAACTACTGAACGGATTTGAATAAAATTAGGGACACGGGTAGATGATGACCTGTAATATATATAAATAGGCTAAATATAAATAGGCTACAATTTATCCCGAAAAAATTAGTTCCCGCGGTATTTACTCTTAACTGTTATAAAGCAGCGGGCTGTGCGGTGGAGCTAGTATAAAGTATGTATAAAAAATGGGTCCATACTGCATTTGCAACTGAATAGGCCGGCACGCCCGGGGAGATACCACTCTCTCACTTGACACCGACGTAAAGTAGCGGCTCCGCTGCTGCGTTTCGTCTGGTTTGTGAGAGTCCCGGAGGCATAACCCCCCCCCCCCGCACACTATGAATGCGCTATTTAAAAAAAACTACCCCAGGGGAGTACCACTTGCACCAGCAGTGGAAAATCCCCCCCTGAGCGTCCGTGCTCTGGATTCCAGCCAGATCATGGATGCTCAGGCTGCCCTGCGTATTCTGGGGGGGGGGGGGGGGGGGGGCAAAATTGCGCTCATAGACAATTCTGTCCGGGGCAAACAGAGCAAGAAGACCATGGCACCCCCTACCACGCTTACTGTGGATATCTGCAATATAAGGGGCCTTCATTCCAACCTGAACGCCGTCCACTACCATCTCGAGACGGCAAAGCCAGCTTTGTTCTTGTCCGAGACACATATCTTCTCCGGCTGATACTTCCTACCTCTCCTACCCGGGGTACAAACTGGAACATTCCTTTGTACCGCGGGCTAGGGTGTGCGCATACGTCAGAGAAGATATCTGTTACCGGCGCCTCGGCAGACTTGAAGGTCAGGACCTATCTATCCTCTGGTTATGCGTAGCTTGCGACGACCATCCACGCAGCTACGCGTACCTATACGGGTCCCATAGCGGGAATACTGAAGTTGACCGGCTCATTGAGCGTTTACAAACGGCTTTGGATTCCGTGTTAGAGCAGACCCCCTCCGCAGAGATCGTGATCTTGGGCGATTTTAATGCCCACCACGCCGAATGGCTTTGTTCTCGCACCACCGATCATGCGGGGAGGTCTGTTCACGATTTTGCCTTGGCGTATGGTCTAACACAATTGGTAATCTCACCTACGCGTGTTCCCGATGTGGATGGCCATACGCCTTCACTGGTGGATCTCCTGCTGACCTCTGACCCGGATCGTTATCAGGTATCGGTGGACGCTCCACTTGGCGCGTCGGACCACTACCTGATCCGGAGCAAAGTGCCGGTCACGCGCCTATCACGGCCTCCCTTTGCAGGCTGTCGCCGCGTTTGGCACTATAGGTCAGCAGATTGGGACGGGATGCGGTCTTTCTTTGCATCCTACCCATGGGGCGGTTGTGCTTCTCGCTGGATGATCCGAATGCTATCGCTAACTCTGTCGCTGATGTGGTGCTGCAGGGCATGGAACTTTTCATTCCGTTTTCTGCGGTGCCCATCGGTGGCAAGTCTCAGCCTTGGTTTGGTCGCCACTGCAAAGCGGCTTTACGCCGAAAGCAGGAATGCTACCGAGCTTGGGCTGCTGCGTTGGCATCTCGTGATGTAAAAACTAGCGCATTGCGAAAGGAGTACAACTCGTCTTCGAGATTCTTCAAAAGAGCTATCGCCAAGGCAAAAGCGGAACACATTGGCAGAATTGGTAAGAACTTAGTTTGCCTTCCTTCTGGCACTCGTGCGTTCTGGTCTCTCACCAAGGCTGTCTTAGGGAATTTCTCCCAGCCTTCATTTCCATCCTTGCACAGAGACGATGACTCTCTGGCCCATATCGCAAAGGAGAAAGCCGATCTTCTGGACTCGTTCTTTACGGCCAACTCGACTCTGGATGACTGAGGGAACACACCGCCTACCATCCCGCAGTGTGATAGTTCCATGCCAGAACCGCAGTTTCGGCAGTCAGCTGTGCGTAAAGCACTTCTTTCTTTGGACATCCACAAGTCGAGTGGGCCTGATGGCATCCCTCCTGTTGTGCTTAAAGTATGTGCTCCAGAGTTGGCGCCAGTATTGACGCAACTATTCCGGCTCTCCTATTCACTCGGCGTGGTATCGAATTGTCATTTACTTTTTACGAGAAATAATAGCTTTTTTTTGAAGCAATTTTAAGCAGTACAGCACTAATCCTTATCGAATTAAATATCTTAAGTATGTTGATTTAATATAGATCAATATCTCCGTTTACAGCATGTAATTTAAATGAACATTTTCGAAGGTATTACAGATTTAAAATGCAGGGGAATAGCGGTTCCGGGTTTACGGGCCTGTGGCAGCGCGCGCGCGGTATGTTCTGTTAAAACCGCCGCCCTGGGAAACGTGTTAATTTTCGGATAAATAAATATAGGACTGCAGCTGAAAACCAAATTTTAGTACATTCTTTTTTTTAAACTAAATATCACCATATAAAAATCACGTCGAAGATTAGAAATAGTATTAACAAATTTTTTATTTTAGAGATTTTTTAAGCCTGTTTTCGGAATTTTATATAATCAAGTAAAGTATTTTCTATCATGTAATAAGTTAGCACATTCCTTAGATAATATCTTCAGGTATATCATATAATTTTTGTAAAATTGTTGTTTAACAATTAATGTAAAAAACGTGATTTAGCAAACCAGTTTTTAAATTCCCACTACGTATGTAAATAAGGAAGTTACTGATTTTACCCCGATTTTCGAAAATCGAGTTTTCAGCAGATGTCCATGTTTTGAGGTCCTAGGAATCTTTTTCAACTATTTTCACGATGACATCAGTATGTCTGTATGTGTGTGGGTGTGGATCTCTCTCTCTCTCTCTCTCTCTCTCTGTGTGTGTGTGTATGTGGGTGTGGGTGAGTGTGTGTCTGTGTGTCTGTGTGTATGTGTGTGTGTGTGGGTGGGTGTGTGTATGTGTGTGTGTATGTGTATATGTAAACATCTCATAACTTTTAACGGCTAGACCGATCGAAACGCGGTTGATGGCATTCGATCGGATTCTCCTCAACTTATATTTCTTGAAAATTTGAACCGATTCTTTTTTGACCGAAATTGACTTGAAAAACACCAAATAAAATTTTGACAAAACAGTATTTTTTTAATATAACTTCCAGATTTATGTACCGATTGAGTAAAAAAAACTAATCAGCTCTATTCCTCACAAAACTAAATCTATTCAAAAAATCAGTTTATCCGTTTGGGAGTAATCGTTGACGAAAAATTTTGAAAAAAGTGTTTTTTCGAAGTAGCTACGAAATTTTTCAACCAATAATTTTTTGGTGTTCTACGATATCTTAGTAAAAAAAAATACGTCAAATGCCGTCAACAATCAAAATCGAATCTAATTCTCAAAACTTATAGCTTTTCAAATATTCAAATTATGTTGCGTTTAGCAAACTTACTTAATTTTTTTTAAATAACTTTCAATTTAATTTACCGATTGACTAAAAGTATTATCAGCTTTTGTTCTTTAAAAACTGCGTTAAATACCGTTAATTTAATCAAAATCGGTCAATTTTATTGGGATTTATCAATGAAGAAAATTAAAAATAAAATGTTTTTTGACATAGTATCGAAATTTTTCAACCTATCGATTATTTAGCTAAAACAATATTTTAGATCTCAAAAATTGATTTGAATGCCATCATCGTTTTCAAATATACAGCTTTTCAAAAATTAATAATACTGCTATTTTTAACAAAATAGATGTTTGAACTGAAAAATCTATGCTTATATTTTTTACTCTTTTGAGCTTAAAATACCTTAATTTAGTGAGAAGTTTCAGGGACGGCCCGTAGGGACAACCATTATCACATTTTTTCCCGTTTGCTCCGATGCCTCGCCTTAATATATTGCAGGGTCAAACCTTCAACGTTGCAGGCTTAAATTTGAGCGTTGACTATTTTTCACATATATATCGCTATTTCAAGAGTAACCTCTAAAGAAAACATGTTTGTATTGTCTAATGGCAAGAAAGCTGTGAACGTTGTACATAAAGACATTCTGAAATATATTAATTGTAAAAATAAAAGAAATAGGTAAAAATGTAAAAACTAAAAATGTAGTACCTATATGAATTTATAAATTCCAAAGATAGCAGGAAATCTTCGTGGTATATGGAAACATGATTGTATTGTCTAATGGCAAGAAAGCTGTGAACGTTGTATATAAAGACATTCTGTAATATACTAGCAAAAAGCAGAGCGTTTTAAGGGCTTGCTAAGTTATATCACCTAGTAATATTCTTAGAAAAGTATTTTTATGCGAATTACATTTTACATTTGCTATAGCTGAACATATTTTGGATTCCAGCACTGATCACTGGATTGAATTCCACCGACCTCAGGTTCTCTCTACTGAGCGACACTATGTTCGCCGTATGGTACGGGAAGCTATTGAAATTAGAAAATATAAAAATTTCAACAGGGAAGACGGATTTAAGTTGTCTCCTGCTTAGAATCCAGTGATCAGCAGAATAAAGCTTTTGCACCTGCAAACAAATAAAGTCCAAGATACGGTTAGTGTTGTGTGTAGGCTAAATTCGAAAAAACAAGACCAGAAGGGGGTAGATGAAAATTGATCCCGACGTGAACGACGGAGAAGACTCGCTGCTCCAGTCTGCTCGTGACCACGGTCAATGTAACTTGGCCGAAACGTCGAACTTTACAAGTAAGTTCTATACATGTACGCGTTATTGACCCGTTTATATATTTTTAAAAATGATAGTAGAACGCGTTAGTTTAAAAGTTCAAATGGCATTCAACTCAATTTAGTAGGATCAAAAATTTCGAAGTAATGTCAAAAAACATTTTTTTCAAAAAATTTCGTCATTGATAGATCCCAAACAAATTGACCGATTTTTATCCAATTAACGCAGTTTTTAAAGGAGAAAAGATGATAAGATTTTGAAGTCAATCGGTATATTAGCCTGAAAGGTATTTCAAACATATTAAGTAACTAGCTAAAGAAAACGCAATTTTAATATTTGAAAAGCTGAAAAAAAATATTTGAAAAACTTTTGAAAATAAGATTCGGTTTTGATTTTTAAAAGGGCATTCGACGTAATTTTTTTAGTATTAAAATATCGTAGAATACCAAAAAATGATTGGTTGAAATATCTCGAAGTTATGTCGAAAATAGACTTTTTTCAAAATTTTCTTCAACGATTACTTCCAAACGAATAAACTGATTTTGAGGCAATTTATGCATTAGACGTAATTTTTTGAGGAATAGAGCTAATTAGTTTTTGTACTCAATCGGTAGATACATTAATCTGGAAGTTATTTAAAAAAATTCTGTTCCGCCACAATTTTTTTTGGGTTTTTTCAAAATTTCTCAAAACCTCTTGGACCCATTTGGTTCAGATTTTTAGGAAGTATAAGTTGAGCAGAATTCAATCGAATGCTATTAGCCGCGTTTCGATCGGTCCAGGTGTTCAAAACTTATGAGTTGTTGACACACACACACACACACACACACACACACACACACACACATACACACAGAAATACTGACGTCATCGCGAAAATAGTCGAAAATGGTTTCTAAGACCACAAAACGTGGAAATATGGTGAAATCTCCATTTTTGAAAATCGGAGCAAAATCAGTAACATCCCTATCTACTACATAGTGGGAAGTTAAAAAGTACAAATGTTTTAATTGTATTAAATTTATTGTATTAAAATGGAGTGAATGAAAATAAATTCAAATGAAATAAAACTACCACGCCAAAGCTTAAACCTAAAAGTGATATTTTTTCAGTAAAATGTACCACTAAAGGGCATAGATCGTCGCCTAGTGTAGATTTGTAGCATTTTAACTCGTTAGTTTTATGTTAGATGGCGTTAGCAGTAATAAAATTCTAATACAAAATGTATCTCCTATTTTTTAATGTTTATGAAATAGCATTGTAATCGTAGATAACATATCTAGACATGAATTTAAACCACCACGTCAAAGCTCAAACCTAAAAGTGCGATACTTTTTCAGTAAAATGTACCACAAAAGTGCATAGAAAGTCGCCTAGTGTTAGTAATTAATTGTAAAAATAAAACAAATAGGTAAAAATGTAAAAACTAAAAATGTAGTACCTATATGCATTTAGAAATTCCAAAGATAGCAGGAAATCTTCATGGTATAGGGAAAGGGGAGTCGAAGTCAAAACTACTGGATCGATTTTAATAATTTTTCCCGTGCGAAGCCGGGGCGGGCCGCTAGTATTATAGGCTTCTGATATAAGATAACGTAAATAAATAAATGTTAAATATTAATCCGAGTTTAAAAAGTCATAGTTAATCTAATTTAACTTTTTAGTCATAGTTAATCTAATTTAAAAATAATAATAAATGCCTGGAAAAATGGCAGATAGTCAATTTTTCCAACGGAGCTCGGACTGAGAGAGGATTAAAAAATGATGTGGTGTCGCGGGACACCAGGTAGGAACGAACTTCCTTCGGCTAAACGGCACTACTCGCTTGTGTACGCGACTGTCGCGCATGCGCACGTCTCATTTAACGCTTTTATTCCACGCATTTTTCTTACGGTTTTACTATCACATTTTTTTCGGTTCGGTCGCGCAGCAAAATCCCTATCCCCTCCAAGCCTGCCGTAAGGAACTTCGTTCCAAAAATGATGTAGTGTCGCGGGACACCAGGTAGGAACGAACTTCCTTCGGCTAAATGGCACTACTCGCTTGTGTACGCGACTGTCGCGCCTGCGCACGTCTCATTTAACGCTTTTATTCCACGCATTTTTCTTACGGTTTTACTGTCACATTTTTTTCAGTTCGGTCGCGCAGCAAAATCCCTATCCCCTCCAAGCCTGCCGTAAGGAACTTCGTTCCAAAATAGCATTTTTTTCAATTCAAAATAACGTTAATACAATTCCAAATGAAATGTCTTATATTCATTTATTCCAAATACAATAAATAAATATAAGACATGAATAAAAAACAATAAGTACATTATGCTATTGATTATTATTAATGAATTAGACTTGTGAATAATAATATTAGATTTAGTATAGTTTCTTTATTGGACTGAAGTAGGTACACAATAAGTCTGACTAAGTGTATAAATCTAGTTTGTTAACACAAGTAACTGGTAAGATATAATACCCACACGAATAGTTCGCACTAAATAAGTATAATAATTATCACTTTACAAAATTACAAAAAATATTTATTTTATTTATTCTTTACTAGGTGCAGCGTGCAGCCCGCTGCATTATAAAAGTTTCTTTACGAATCCCGCGCGATCACCTAACTTTTCCGAAATATTAAATAGCTTATGTGCTATTCCAGGTCATCATCTATCTGTGTGCCAAATTTCATTCAAATCCGTTCAGTAGTTTTTGCTTGGATGAGTAACAAACATCAATTCAAACATCCAAACTTTCGCATTTATAATATTAAAAAATATAGATTATAAATCTTCGCAAGTATCAAAAATGTTAAGTTAAAGCGCCACTATACGAAAAATATACGTGACTTGATTTGAAACTGATAAAAAAATACCGACCATCAATCATGTTGACGTTTTTTCAAAATTATAGCTGTCAGATGGCAGCTTTGCTGTATTGTGTTTTAATGTATATCTGTATATGTATATAATTTTAATAATTAATTAATTTACAAAAACAAAAACAATAATATTTTTTTAGTTGTGGATGCCGGTAGAGCAGGCAATTATTTATAAAATGATATAAAATTTATATTGAGGTTTTTTTATAAGATAGCAAACAAGCAGATGGCTCTCTTGACGGAAAGAGTCAACCATCGCCTATAGACATCGAAATTGTTGAAGATGCGTTGCTATGTTGTGGGGAGGTCTAATGCCACATGTATATGTGTACCCGCTACCTTACACTCCAAATCGGAACACAACAGTGACAAGCACTGACAGTATAGCGGCAGGAATAGGTAAGGCGTTGGCCTACAGACTTTAAACCAAATGAAATATATTTTTTCTTTGTATTATTTTATTATACTATTACTACTAGGTGGTAGAGTTCTGCATCGGCTCGACCGGGTCTGGTACCACTGCCTTACCTATTCCTGCCGCAATAGTGTCAGTGCTAGTCACTTTCGTGTTCCGGTTTGGAGGGTAAGGTAGCCGGTAAACTTATGCATGTGGCATTAGACCTCGCCACCAGATAGCAACGCGCCATTAAGGCGAGGCATCGCAACAAACGGGAAAAATCTGGTTTTTTGTATTGATTGTTAAATTACAATTTCAAAAAATTACATGATATACCTAAAGATATTATCTAAAGAATGTGCTAACTCATTACATGATAGAATGCACTTTACTCGATCATATAAAATTCCGAAAACAGGCTAAAAAAATCTCTAAAAGAAGTAATTTGTTAATAATATTTCTAATCTTCCACATGATTTTTATATGGTGATATTTAGTTGTAAATATAAAAAAATGTGCTAAATTTTAGTTTTCAGCTGATGTCCTTTATTTATTTATGCGAAAATTAACACATTTCCCAGTGGTTTCAGAACATACCGCGCCACCCATTTTCTATAGAATTGATGCACTTCGAAATACCTCGCCTTAACATCTTTGGTGGCAGTGGTTGACTCTTTCCAGCAGGTGACCCATCTGCTTGTTTGCTATCCTATAATATAAAAAATACTACTAAATATTATTTCAACTTCACATTCTAATCGATTTTTAAATATAAAAAAATAGCAGCAAAGATAGCAGAAGTTGAACTAAGGTCTGACAGCAGCGTTTCTGAGCAAATTGACACAAATATGTTATTTATATTTATTAAGCCTTTCGCCATCGAAAAAATTGCCATCGCGAGACAAATTTTGTTCATTCATAAATAATTATGGTAACGAATTTAAAATTGCTTCTTCTTCTCAGAAAACAATACTACTAAATTTTATTTTGTGTCAATTTGAGGGAAAAGCAAAGTCCGCTGCGTCCATTAAACATTTTGATTGCTAGGACCAGCTTAGCTGTTCTTACAATCTCAGTTTGGGGAACGCAAACATTATGCCCATTTATTATTAGAACTTTAGGGATCACAACGGAGTAATGAATCGGTGAGTCAATTCGCTTTAAAATTGAAACCGCCTTGTCCAAATTAATAAGCGAAATAACATTATTTATTAAAAAATCGAGTAGTCCGGCAAAATATCCGCCATGGAAGAATTGTCGCTACATTCGTTCCTAATGGGTCTTACGTCTAAAATATCAAACTTTGTCAGAATGAAAAATCCTTCCAACTTAAATTAAGCGATTAATTACGCGATCTCGGAAGAAAAAATGCAGGCGCTCTTCTAAGGTGCCCCATAGACCTACAATAATATTGCGCAATATTACGTATTGTGCAATATTATTGACCGTTTAGGGTTAATATTGAAGATTGCAACAAGATTAAACGAAAGGTTGAACGTTTTTATTTTTATTGCGCAATATTTTTTCCTTGCACTGTGTAGGCTTAATATTGCACAATATTTTTCATTTCAGAGCTTGGAGCGGTTGCGTTCGGTCAGTCACAGTGGTTTATGTATGGTCATTCGTAAATTTAAGCAAAATGGCGAGCAAGAATGCTATAAAAATTTAAGGAACGGGACTTTTTACTTGAGTGTATAGAATTGTATAAAGATTTATTTAACAAAATCACCAGCATGGTTGCCGCCAAAAATTCGTCGCCGACATGTTGCTCGCACGAAAATATTGATCAGACTGCGTTGTCAATTTTATTGAGTGAATTTATTGAACGTTTGGAATCAAAGGGGTATTCAATATTATTGCACAATAAAAGTATTGCGCAATTTTATTGTAGGCCTATGGGGCGCCTTACAAAGAGCTTCTCATTCTATTCTCAATTCTAGTAGGATCTTCACACCACGCAACGATAGAAGACATATTTACAGCCTTAACAAACGACTGGTTCCCGTATGCTCGTGTTGCAAATTCTTAGGGCATACAATAGAGAACTGCAGGAAACGTGAATTCAATAATAATAACAAACGATTTAATTCTGATAGTAACATATATAATAATTCAAATCCGCAACAAGCTACTCTGGATCGGGCTTACCAAACAACCACACAAAAATCGCCCTTTTTATACAATTGCGGGTACCCTTTGGGGTTATTAATTTCCTAATTAAACTAATAGCGTTACAATGAACGATGCAGGTCATCTTTGGGACTATCACTTCGTTTCTTATAACTATTTACAGTAAAAATACTGTTTTTACTAGTTATAGTTACCCTAACAATATTAAGTTGATAAACATAAAATCTCTTCATTAGAGCGTCATTATACTAATTAGCAGAGCAATTTCGATGCATTGAATATAAACGTAATATAATCAGAGTGCTAAGTGTTTTTCTTTTCGCATTCGATCGTGAGCGCGTTTGAAGTTTACTAGGAATTTGTATGTGATTTCTACAGCGCTACCTAGTGGTAAACGTGAGAAACCAGTTTACCACTAGATGGCGCTGTACAAATCACATACAAATTCCTAGTAAACTCGAAACGCGCTCACGGTCGAATGCGAAAAGAAAAACTCACACTTAACACTCAGTTGTGCTTTTTAAGATCAGTTGACTGTCAAAGTGAAACCAAAGCAAACTCTTGCAACGCATGTTGCAGCAGCTTTTTGTTTCTGATGCTCTTATCACACCTAAACACCGTTTCTAATGCGGCAACTTTTGCTTTCGGATTAAGAGCGGAAAAACAGAGAAAAACATTCTATTCTAATAAGTGTTGAATTAAGTAAGTAACAACTCAAAAGCAGTCTCCGCGGACTGAAAGTTAGTTTAATTCTTGTGAAATATACCTATCAAGCAAGTTGATAATTTTTAATATTGCCACCCATTATTTTATTGCAGTAAGTTAAAAATGAAGTGATGGAAAGAATACTCGCGATATTTCTCTATTTGTTTATTTGTAAGATTATTTGCTTAATTTCTGCTGTAAGTAGATTTAAATATGACGTGATAGCCCCAGAGGTAAATTGCAACATTTCCTACGATAGTATGCATGTCTGGGATTCGCTTCATGTGTGCCTGCACTTTGTTTTATCGCCACATGAATCGGGCTTCTGTCTTTCTGTCGCGAATCAGTTCGTCCTAATTTTGCAAGTTGAAGCAAAATAGACTATAACAGCTGTTTATCTTTTAATCACTTATTTATTTTTACCTGATTCATTTTCATTTATTGCATCAAATATGAGTCGAAATAAAACATGAAGTGATAGTCCCAAAGACTACCCGCAACATTTTTTTAATACGTCATGATGTATTTACATCGACAACTATTGGACGTAGGTATCTATTTTGTTCATAAAACTAATGGACATATTCACAACTGAGTCTTTACACTTTTTCTCATAGTAGTAATTGTGATAGTTACAATTTATTTTTTGGCTACACTCGGGTTTCACGCACAAAATTTAGCTTCGTTGAATATTACGTATTAGATATCAGGTCAAATTGTCATCATATCAACGACTGGAAAAGATAATTTCAAATTACTCTTGATTTTATATATGTGTAGTGTGTACTTTGGGTACGTGGTACTTGTTTACCTAATAAGATCGATGCGATGTCTGTTTTGTAATATCTCAGCCGTACTTGCGTCTATCGTCACAAAGCTTCGTGCAATGACACGATAAATGCAGATGTGACCTCTACATTTATCATGTCATTGCACGAAGCTTTGTGACAGTAGATGCAAATGCGGAACCAGCATAACGGTCGATGGACTAATGGTTTACGATGTACGTACGCATTTATTGATCAGACATAAACAAGTGGATGATTTTATGCTGAATGGAACAAAAACCATTATGAATCATTCATAAAAACAAAAAAATTGTCTTTTAAATTAAATTTTTCTGGCTAAATATTTTGGTTATGCGTACCAACGCTGTGTAAAAATTTGATCACCTATTTAGGAAGGATCTTATATGTATGTAATATTGATGTGTTTAAATTTACATTAAATTTATAACAGAATACCAAAATGACACCTGTAAACGATGACCTCAGTGAACTCAGTGAGCTCCCGCTGATTCCGCACTACTTTAAGGGCAAGTCAGTTCTTATTACTGGTGGAACAGGTAAATTTATCTTATCTTAACACACACACACACACACACACATATATACGGTACGTATATATATACGGTTTTTTAAGAAATAATTTCATCTCAAGTCCGTCAATTTTTCTAAATAAAAAATATTTTGTTCTGGAACTTATTGATAATTTCTGGAAATTATTGATAATTTTTTCCTATATTACAGGTTATATTGGAAAAATAATGATCGAGAAACTATTGTACTCTTGCTCTGAGTTACAAACAATTTATCTTTTGATGAGAGCTAAGAAAGGCGTCAAATCAAAAGACAGACTGTCGCCTTTTTACAGAGATTCTGTAAGTTTATTTATATTTTTTGGAACGAAGTTCGGATACTAAAGGAGCGTGTTTAAATACTCCATTGTGATATCTGGATATACATGGATCTGATATATGGGGACCTTCAAGAGAAGAGTGAACAGGACCTTCTAGGGAAGCGCGTTCCATCTTAGGCCTCATCTTAGCTTACCATCAGGCGAGATGGGAGTCAAGCGCTTACCTATCGATAATAATAATAAACAAAGCTTAACCTTGTATACCTTATTCTGGCAAATAAAAAAAATATTATTATTAAAAAAAAAAAAAAGATATTGAATTTGTAAAAAAGCGAACTTACATTTTGATCTAATTATCCGATATAAATATTAAGTACGACAACCGCGCTGCGCGCATAGATATCGAAGTCCATTGTTTACAAATAGCGATTGCGGCCATGGCACGTATAAGTCAACGCTGCCCCCCCTCTGGAATTTGTTTAACTCTCTTCTAACTATCTACTGTTGTCGATAAAAATATAATATATTAATATAATAGTCTTAAAATGTTATGGTTGCCCCCTCCTGGCCCAGAACTTGGGTGGGCGTACCCAAGTCCTGGCCCAGGGAACCTGGGGGTTCTAGCCCATGTGTATACTACTAGCGTGAATCTTTCTCCAAATCCAAAATCAATTGTTTAACAGGTAGAAAGGGTGCTGATCTTTGACTAACACAAAATAACAATTTAACTATTTAAAGCTTATAATTTTACAGACGGATTCCTTAATCGAAAAAAATTCATCAAAAATATGCTATATTTAAAAAAAAAACTGTTCAAAGACTCCCTTAATATTTTCATTTTTTCTTTTTAGTATTTGTTGTTATAGTGGCAATGGAAATACAAAATTTGTGAAAATTTTAGCTTTTTAGCTATCCCGGTTTATATAACAGACAGACAGACGGACAGACAGACAGTGGTGGCTTAGTAATAAGGTCCTGTTTTACCTTTTACGTACGGAACCCTAATTAAGGATCACTGTTGATGTTGAGATGATTTTTGATAAAATTGTTTTTCAGTGTTTTGATAGACTGCGTAATGAAAGGCCGGGATTATTTGAAGCTAAGATAAAGATTATAACTGGAGATATAGAACAATCAACACTAGGTAAGAAATGAAACTGAATTAACTATTATTCTCATTTTTTATATCATAAGATAGCAAACAAGCAGATGGGTCTCCTGATGGAAAGAGTCAACCATCGCCTATAGACATGCGTTGCTAACTTGTGGCGAGGTCTAATGCTACATGCATAAGTTTACCGGCTACCTTACCCTCCAAACCGGAACATGATAGTGACAAGCATTGACGCTATTGCGGCAGGAATAGCTAAGGCGGTGGTACCAGACTCGGGCGAGACAATGCAGAACTCTACCACCTAGTAGTCAATAGCTTGACTCGTGTAGCCAATAGCCAAAAGAAGCCCGGAACCAACAGTATTAAGTATAGCCAATTATGCCATAAGACATCTGAATCTAATGATGTGAAGCATGAGATAGTGCTCTACTTTCGTCCTATCTAAATCAAGCAACTTTCTGAAGTACAAATGAATACAATATTCATATTGCACTTATTGAATAACTAGTTGCAGCGTGCAGACCGCTGCATTATAATAGTTTTTGACGAATCCCGCGGGATCACCAAATTTTCTCGGGGTAAAAGTAGCCTATGTGCTATTCCATGTCATCATCTACCTGTGTGCCAAATTTCATTCAAATCCGTTCAGTAGTTTTTGCGCTATTGAGTAACAAACATCCATCTATACATCCACCCATCTAAACATCCAAACTTTTCCATTTATAACATTATAATATAGATATAATAAATACACGCATATAAAAAAAACATATTTTAACGCGTTTGATATTTTCAAAAGATTTAGACTTATTTATTGTAAAAAAAACTGATTGAAAAAAAATCGAGTCAGAAATCAGGAGTACTTTATGCAATAAAACTTTACAAGTTATTTTAACTACTACCGGATCGGAATCGCGGCCGCAAACTGAGAAGATCTGGCGAAAGAAACTCAGCGGCATTGTCTTTTTTTTTCATGTCATCTATTTTTTTACAATATCACATTACAAAAAATATATATGAGATCGGTATGAGGAGCAATTAATCCCAGGCTTTTTTGTCTTCTAAATAATCTGAGATTTTATAATATCCTTTTTGATGTGAATACGTCTTTAAAATTGCCTACATAGGGGGGACAGTTCAAAAAACAACATAACTACAAGCTACATACCTATCACCAATATCCAAAATCTAATTATACCAGTGGATAGCTAAAGAATCAAACTCTTTGATAAGCTAAACGTGGATTACAATGCTTCGCAAATAGTAGAGTAAGAAGTGCCACCATTTTTAGTAAATTTTCCTGCGTTACATATTTTGCATAATATGGCATATCTTTAGACTCAGAGCAACAATAAAATTCGATGAAGTTTTATTCTCTTGTCAAAAGCTTGAACCGCTACAATATTTCATTTTTATTTTAATATGGTAGAACTTAAATCACAAGGTGATCGCTAGTTAATTTAAATTCATTTCAGGTATCTCTGTTGAAGATAAGGCGTTGCTTATAAAAACGACTAATATAGTGTTCCACATTGCGGCAAGTGTAAGGTAAAGTATCATTCTGATTTGGATCCGCGATTTACTAATCACTTCTGTGTTTTAGTAGTATTGCGGTGTCTGTGTTGACCATATGAGGTCCTGGGTTCGATTCCCGGGTCAGGTAAAACAAAAATGTGTTTTTCTGTTTTCTGATAAAAACAAAGTTGCTCGGCATTGGAAAGTGCCCGGTTGGCAATAGGATTGCCACCTATCACATTGTGGGACTTAAGTATCTTCGTCTAATCGTGGGTGCACTGCTTGTACCTCTGCCTACCCCTTCGGGGATACGGGCGTGAATATACTTTTTTGAAGCGTTACATCAGTTTAAATGGATACAGTAATAAGCTCATATAAGCGCCTGAGTGAATAAACAACGTGTTCCACATTGCTGCAAGTGTAAGAAACAAGAAGATATACTCGTAAATCTGAACGTCTATAAGGCACGGCACACACGACGAGGCGGGCTAGGCCGGCCAATTTCACCACATAATTCAAAGATAGCATAATGGGAATCCTATACTATCAGGCGTTTTGAAGACGACGGGGCGGTCCGCGAAGCAATAAAGACCGCGTCTACCCGTCGATGTCTGCTGCTGCCCTCGTCACGTACACAAAGCACACAACGGGCGGAGGCAGTCTGTTCAGGACGTTCCCATACTGCAGGAGTATAAATTATTTGGCATATTTGGTACTACAATTTCTTTTTTTCATTTACGTCGTGATATTCTTTTAACGACGTATCCATATATGGCCGATCTTTTCTGCACTTCAGCAATTAAATCATCTACATCGATGACGTCCATTACTAAAAAGCGCGTGGTGCGGGGCGGCTAGTTCGAACCGTCTGCGTTACTGCATAATATAAACTGGTTTGTGTGATCCACGATGGGCAGCCGCGAACATGTCGCGCCGCCAGTGCCCGCCGGGCACCTGCGGCGCGGTTTTTTTGCCCTCTGTGTGCGTTGATAATATAGAATTCCCTTTGTGCTATCGTTCGCGGCGAAATTGACCGGCCCACTCCGTCCCGTCGTGTGCAAAGCGCCTCAACGCACATAAAGGGCAAAAAGACTCGGGCTGGCACGGCGGGCACTAGCGGCGCGGTATATCCGTAGCGAGAACAGTCGCGGGCATCAGCGGGCAGAAGTAGTCTTTATTGCTTCGCGGTCAAAAACACTGCCCTGCCCTACCGTTTGCAAAGCGCCTAAACGTTTTGATTCAACGTCCGAAAAATCATCACGGCAGCTTTCCCGCAGGCTTACTAATGCCAAAACATTTAATTGGAAGTGTATAATCTATCACTATATCAAAATAACATGTATCTTATATGGCAAGCAAAATATACAACAAATAGCCCACAGCTCTTATCCATTTTTAATGTTATAAACAATTTAAAAAACAGTTTCACCAGTGGTTATTAGAAAAACAATTCTATTCAGTTCAGTTAAATCAGTTAAAATCAAAAATATAAATATTCATTAAATTGAACTAGGGATTAGTTCAATTTAATGAATATTAAAATTGAACTAGGAATTATTTCAATTTAATGAATATTTAAATTGAACTAATTATATGTTTTTAAATTTATTATTATAATGGAAATTTTGAATAATAATTATTACTGTTGACAATAGCCAGTAAACTTATGCATGTGGCATAGGCATAGATCATTTAACAGCTAACATATTAAATTTCGTACTACATTTTTTTAACAATTAACAACTGTTATTTATATTAGCAAATACTGTTAAAATTTTATGCATCACTAAAATTACCAGTAACTTCATATAGGATAATAACGTTATTAAAAATATTTGAGCTACCTTGACTTATGATAATAAAACTGTAAAAATTTTTTTTTGGTCGCTCACTCGACGGCTTTGCGTTTTTGCTGCTTCTAATACTTATTATATATAGGCCACTACTGATATAATATAACATAAATAAATAACTGTTAAATATTAATTAATTTTAACAACATAGGTACCAGTTAACCTAATTTAGCAATGATTTCCATGCCTAATGTGGCACTAGACCTCGTCACAAGATATCAACGCACCATTAACATCTTTGGTGTCTATAGGCGATGGTTGATTCTTTCCATCAGGAGACCCATCTGCTTGTTTGCTATCTTATGATATCTATATCTATACATATAATAAAATCGTAGGAAAGTCAAAACTGTACATTGAATATTTTTTTTAAAAATACTTGGGGCGTGATCTACAATCGATACCGAAGCCAAAAATATAGTTTTTAGAATTTTTGTCTGTTTGTCCGTTTATCTTTTTGTCTGTCTGTTTGTCTGTTTGTCTGTATGTATGTCCGGGGTAAACTCAAAAAGTACTGCATGGATTTACTTCAAATTTTGCATGAATATTACTGACAGGTCAGGTCTACATATTATCACGCTATCACCTACAGGGGAGGAGCAGTGCGGAGTAAACGAAGTTCGCGCGGACGAAGCCGCAGGCAACAGCTAGTAAAAAAATAAAGTAGTATTAGTAGTGGCAGTAGTAGTATTTCTACTTGTAATATGTGAATTTATTGTTTTTCGTTTCTTTGACTTTCAAAAATATATTTATCATAGTTTATTCAAATTGAATTGTAACACTGACCACTGAGAAAATTAATTAATATAATGAAAGTATAAATAAAAAATAAAAAATATAATGAAATAAAAAAAATAATTAATATAATGAAACTGAGAACGTTAATTAATAGAAAAAAAATAAATAAATAAATCGGATTTAAAAAATAAATTCTTATTTTTTAAATCCGATTTATTAAATCCGATTTAATGACTATTACTGACTTGACTTGTATCCTTGATATCATATTACATAAGATATTTTATTGATTCAGGCGTTACTTTGCGGAAATCCATTGTTAAAAAGGTGAAATTAATTAAATTTGCTATTATCCGCGAACTGTTCTATGTATCCTTCGTGATGGTATCGAAAATAAAGACGTCGGATTAATAAATGGATAAGACTCACCGATGGTTCGGATCAAACGAAGACCCCAGCGGCACAATTATCCGCCCACATCCACCACATTTTTACAACCACGACCACGCCGGCACCAATCACTTTTGTGATTCACCTTTTTCATATTACATAAGTTTTGTTTTTAGTTTTTCAACAATTTCTAATAATTTTATTAATAATTATAATTAAATTTTGATACTTTGAACACTGAATATCGTCGGCACTTGGTAAAACTCCATGTTAACTTATATTTATATCGTATTAAAAGCACTTGTACTGTTTTACTTGACTTTTTATTTATTAAAACCAACCGGTTTCGCGTTTTAACGCATCATCAGGGCAAAATAACTAAACAATAATAACTTTTGCACTGGTGATGCGTTAAAACGCGAAACCGGTTGGTTTTAATAAATAAAAAGTCAAGTAAAACAGTACAAGTGCTTTAAATACGATATAAATATAAATTAAATTTTGACATTAAAATTTTAAGCTTAATGATATTATGGTTAATTTAAAAATAAATTGTGATAAATGATAATTTAAAAATATTTGCATATCATATCACGGTAAATTATGCCGGGGTCTAATTCAAGTAATCAAACGGAAATCATGTTCTTAAGCTGCGTCCCCACTTGTAACAATTTACCACTTTATCCCGTGACCGTGTCAGACATGCGTGTCAGTACCGATTAATGTGGACGTATTTTGTTACGCGTACAATTGTCACGACCTGCAGTACAGTTCAATCCATTCCGAACACTGAAAGAAACTGCCGAACACAGAATAAACGGCCGAACAATGTACAGAGTTACGATCTACTAGCCGGGCCCAGTGTGGACGCTGATCTGTGTACCGTCACGCATCGAAGCCACGTGTTACGAGCCAATCCATCGAAAGTCGGTTTATTTCAAAGAATTTTCGCTACTGTCCGCGGACAAGGATACGTCCACACTTGTATTTATGACACGCGTCAAAGTACGAAGTACGTATATATATATATATATATATATATATATATATATATATATATATATATATATATATATATATATATATATATATATATATTCTCGGCAATCGTTATGGAGATCGTTATGGAGGTCAGTGTGACCTAAGTATCTGTGTACGTATTTTCGTGTCGGACAAATGATTTTATGGATAATAAAACAAAACACCATATTAAAAAAAACTACTACTTACAGATACCTTACGCACAAATTACGTAGGCCCCGCCACGTACTTACCGATCCCGATGACCCGATAACTCTGGCCAACGGTTTCATCAAATCTTTGAATTTGGGGAAAATACAGAAATCACAGGGTGCTAGGTCGAGGCTATGCGCAGGATGAGTGACGAGAAGTACTTTTTCGGAAGCTAAAAATTACTTTGTTTTGTTGGCCGTGTGTGAAGAAGCGTTATCATGGTGTAGGAGAATGCGGATTTTGGGTCGTCTTTCGCAAACTTTTTCTAACACCCTGGGTAAACAAATGGTAGAATACCACTTGGCATTAACACTCTTTTGATTTTCAAGTGGAATTGTACAGATGGGACCCGTAGCTGAGAAAAAAACACGATCATTTTTTACCAACGTTTCTCGCCTGTCTCATTTTTGTCGGCCTGTTCTTATTTTCAAACACCCATTCACAAGATTGCTGTTTTTTTTCGTTCAAAACAATAAATTCACGTTTCGTCTCCTGTGACAATGACATAAACAGCATTAGAATGTCCGTGTTCGTACTCCAGTAGCATCTGTGAGCACCATTTCACGCGAGCCCGCTTCTGCTCCGCTGTCAGTTTATGTGGGATCCAACGACAACAAAGTTTCCGAACTTTCAATTCTTCATGTAAAATTTTCTGAAATTCTGAATTTGGCTCATACCAATCCCCAATATTCCTCGAATTGTCTCATAGGTAATCCGGGGGTTTTCTTCAATTAACCGCTTAAAAGTAGCCACATTATTTTCATTGACGGCAGTTGAAGGCCGCCCTTCACGAAATTCGTCATGTAAAGAAACTCGACCTCTTCAAATTCAGCAAACTATCGCCTCCCGGTGCTCAAACAAGGTGCTTCTCTCCTAAAAGCATTTTGAAGACGAGCGGTACAGTCTTGCGGAGAAAGAGAACTTTTAAAATCATAAAAAATCATATAAAATATATGATGTTTTATCTATATCGCTATAAAATCTTTTCGACTTAATTCCATTTTCGTTGCGTACCTACTTTGATGTGTGATAAAAAACAATTGACAAATCATTTCCCGCCAATTGTTTTTTTTTATTACTAATAAGGTTGCAACGTTTTAAAAATATAACATTCGAAATTCAAATAATTCCGATTAGCTAGAAGTGCAAAACTTTTAGTATGCCCCATGTATATGCATTAGTGGTAACACAGTGCCACGTTTTGTGTTTACGTTTGTATGGAACACTTCATCTATAGTATGTTTGATTTAAGACTGCGCCGTGTAGGCACATGTAGCGATGCGATGTGACCTATTGGTTTGTGACCTTGCATGCAACTTATACCGCCCACATTTAGCGTAACATGCATAGCATTTCTCTACAGAACGATGCCACGCTGTCCGGTACGTTGTAATGTTACCAGTGGGGACACAGCTATAAATATTATGCCGCGTCGTAACACGTCTCGACGTTCTACCGTGTTTATATGTGACAGAGCCCTAAGCGCATTGACTCAATTTTGCCTTCTCTCTCTCTCAATCATTACGTGAATGGCGGGTTGGTATTTTAGATTAATTTTAATAACTTGTAACACCAATATTCTTGAAAATAAAATATATTTCAGTTCATTTCATAGAGCGTATGAGTTTCCGATTCGGTAGTAACTTACATAATGTTGAATAGTTAAAAAGTTTTTAAAAACTGTTTCGTTCAGTTAGAGACCCGTATGTTTGGCGGCTTTATAACAGCCCCACGTAATATGCCGTAAAGTGCACAACACAACCGTTTAAATTACCATAAAGTAGTATCCTTCATTGCAGTGTCGCGTATAATTTTTGGTGTCTAGAGCTAAAGGCAACTTGACAAACCTACTACATAAGGGTTCTAGTTCTAAATCAACTACCTATCAATTTATGTACGGGTTCTAGTTCTAAATCAACTACATATCAATTTATGTACGGGTTCTTGTTCTAAATCAACTACCTATCAATTTATGTAAGGGTTCTAGTTCTAAATTAACTACCTATCAATTTATGTAAGGGTACTCGTTCTAAATCAACTACCTATCAATTTATGTAAGGGTTCTACTTCTAAATCAACTATCTATCAATTTATGTACGGGTTCTAGTTCTAAATCAACTACCTATCAATTTATGTAAGGGTTCTAGTTCTAAATTAACTACCTATCAATTTATGTAAGGGTACTCGTTCTAAATCAACTACATATCAATTTATGTACGGGTTCTTGTTCTAAATCAACTACCTATCAATTTATGTAAGGGTTCTAGTTCTAAATCAACTACTTATCAATTTATGTAAGGGTTCTAGTTCTAAATTAACTACCTATCAATTTATGTAAGGGTTCTAGTTCTAAATTAACTACCTATCAATTTATGTAAGGGTTCTAGTTCTAAATCAACTACATATCAATTTATGTAAGGGTTCTAGTTCTAAATCAACTACATATCAATTTATGTAAGGGTTCTCGTTCTAAATCAACTACCTATCAATTTATGTAAGGGTTCTAGTTCTAAATCAACTACCTATCAATTTATGTAAGGGTTCTAGTTCTAAATCAACTACATATCAATTTATGTAAGGGTTCTAGTTCTAAATCAACTACATATCAATTTATGTAAGGGTTCTAGTTCTAAATCAACTATCTATCAATTTATGTACGGGTTCTAGTTCTAAATCAACTACCTATCAATTTATGTACGGGTTCTACTTCTAAATCAACTATCTATCAATTTATGTACGGGTTCTAGTTCTAAATCAACTATCTATCAATTTATGTACGGGTTCTAGTTCTAAATCAACTATCTATCAATTTATGTACGGGTTCTAGTTCTAAATCAACTATCTATCAATTTATGTAATACGAGTAGCTTATGTAAAATTCAATTCGCAGTCATTGAGTACGAGATAAAGGTGTGGAATTTTTCTACGTATCCCACACCTAAAGGCTAGCTAACAAACCAATTTCATGTTTGGACATCTTCTAGAAATGTTATTTAGTATTTATTTTCAGGTTTAATGATCATTTGAGCAAAGCTATTACGATCAATCTTTTGGGTACAAAACTGATGCTTGATCTCGCTTATGAATTTGAGAAATTAGAAGTAAG
Organism: Apodemia mormo; assembly: GCA_036924255.1. Taxonomy (NCBI): domain Eukaryota; kingdom Metazoa; phylum Arthropoda; class Insecta; order Lepidoptera; family Riodinidae; genus Apodemia; species Apodemia mormo. The sequence goes on from JAUPFN010000030.1 coordinate 4,183,673, forward strand.
TGCAATTTTTATATTTGGTGACCAGAGATATTAATAAAATTGTTTGGTATACTATATAATAAGATTACATGACAAAAACAACGATGGAAGCATGTCAGTTTGAATGGATGCAGTCATGATGCAGTACTGTGATCATATAAGTAACTGAGTTAATACACAACGTATTTCGACCATTTAATATATTTTTCAAATTTTTTTTGTCGCCTCTATGGTCTAGTGGTCCGGTGTCTGAGTTGACCACATGAGGTCCAGGGTTCGATTCCCAGGTCTGGCAATTAAGAAATGGTATTTTTCAGTTTTCTGATAAAAATTATATTGCCCGGGATTGGAAAGTTGGCGTAGGCTTGCCACCTATCACATTGTGGGACCAAGTATCTTCGGCTAATCGTGGGTGCACTTGTTGTACCTCTGCTTAACTCTTCGTGGATACGGGTGTGAAGATACTTTTTAACATATATTTTTTTAATAATATAGCGTATAAGCAGATGACTCTCTTGATGGAAAGACACTATCATCATCTATAGACACCAACGATGTTAATGGTGCGTTGCTATCCATGTGGCGGAGTCTTAATGCCACATGCATAAGTTTACCGGCTACTATACCCTCCAAACTAGAACACGACAGTGACGCCGCCCCTATGTGCGAAGTGTGCGGTGCACACAGACGCCAAGACATCGCCATCGAAGTTATTTTTTTTACACTTACATTTTTTTATATCATAAGATAGCAAACAAGCAGATGGGTCTCCTGATGGAGAGTCAACCATCGCCTATAGACACCAAAGGTGTTAATGATGCGTCGCTATTTTGTGGCGAGGTCTAATGCCACATGCATAAGTTTACCGGCTACTTTACTCTCCAAACCGGAACACGACAGCGACTAGCACTGACGCTATTGCGGCAGGAATAAGTAAGGCGGTGGTACCTGACCCGGGCGAGACAATGCATAACTCTACCACCTAGTAGCCACGATGGTAGTGACTCGCATAGCCAATCGGTCGCCTTTTCGACCTGCCTGGCAGAACGGCAGTTGGTCTATTCTTCAAAGGAGCCCGGAACCAACACGGGGAAGCCCGGAACCAACACGGGGAAACATACCAACATATTTCGTCTCATAGATTTCATTGGTTCATAGGTTTCGCGCACAGTCGCTGTGAAGGGTCGGCGCGGCCCTGCAAGCACTGACGCTATAAGGCGGTGGTACTAGACCTCGGCAGGACAATGCAGAACAACTCTGCCATCTAGTAACCAAGATGGTAGTGACTTGCATAGCCAATCAATAGTCTCTTACGGTAGAATGACAGATAGTGTAATCTTCAAAGGGATTACGGACTAACATGAGTTAATCCACAAAATAAATATTGGCTTGCGAAACTCATGGGATTTCTCGATAATTTGGTGGAGTGTGAGGGTTTTTTCTCTGGTACCAATCCCTTAAACAAAACATGCTTTCTGTAGTTTATTTTTTGGAATGACTGAATCGCTATTGACCTTAATAACTTTGTAGCTTCTCCAGAAGCGTGGGCGAGTTGAGTGCTCAACCAGAGTTAAAAGTTAGGTTGGATTTATGTTGTATTAAAAGCACTTATACTGTTTTACTTGATTTTTATTTATTATATTAAAACCAACCGGTATCGCGTTTTACGCATCATCAGGGCAGTAATTAGTATTGTTTTAAAGTAAGAGGCTGCAAGTCCTTCACCCTATGGGAGTCTTCTGTGACAATAAACCTCAGCTTAGGGTAGGGTCGAGATTTGCAATGGGTGGGTTAGTGGTATTGTTTCGTCCTATAGCTGATCATAGACCTTGGTCCCGGTTCGTTGATGGGCGATGAGATGTGTCGTGTGAATGTGTGTTCCATGGTCAGAGTTATTGGGTCGTTAGGCTTACGTATTTTGGGGTAGGGATTTCGGCTTGCGCTAGTGCAATTTCCTTTTAAAGACAAAACTCACGCTCGTTTAGAATGTGTAGCAGTATTTTACTCCCGCAAGAAATTAGTGCATTGAGGCGATAATTCTACACTTCCTCGTAGATCCTTTTTTATGGAGTGGGACGAAGACAATATGAGCCCATTCTTGTAGCATTCTTCCTGTTTGCTAAAGAATGTTATAAAGTCTATGGAAGATCGACGCCATATTCCCTCGAGTCTTCGATAGCATTATTTGATATAAATAAACGTACGTTATACAAATAATGTTTTCTTATAATTTCAGAGCTTTATACACGTATCAACAGCTTTCTCTAATACCAGACGAGATTGTATAGACGAAGTTTTGTATCCTCCCCTTGGTGACTGGCGGGATACCATAGAAATATGCAAATCTCTCGATAAACAAATATTACACGTTTTTACCAAAAAGTAAGTATATGTTTCATATAAATTTAGAGTACTAATAAATTATTATTATAAGTAAAATGATGTTTGCAAAAACACAACATAATGTTTTAGGTGATCAAAGATTATGCTGTGTTTTTGTAAAAATCATTTTACTTATAATAATTATTTTATTTAAATTTATTTGAAAAAATGAATTGTGTCCATACCCGTCATTAATTCTAAATTAAATCTTAAATATTTTTTTAATACTCTTAAATGTCAACTCATGCCATAATATGGATTATAATAATAAATATTATATTTATGACTTCAGATACATTGAAGACATGGAAAATACGTATGTATTTACAAAACATTTAGCAGAACATATGGTATATGAACATCATGGGAAGCTTCCAGTAGTTATTTATCGACCCTCTATCGGTATGATTTATTAATACGTTTGTTTTTAAGTTTTTTAAGTTTTCACCGTGGTGGTCCCGGCCTCCTTTGAAGAATAGGCCAACTGTCGTTCTGCCAGGCAGGTCGTAAAAGGCGACCGATTGGCTATCGAGTCACTAACATTGTGGCTACTAGGTGGTAGAGTTCTGTATTGTCTCGCCCGGGTCTGGTACCACCGCCTTATCTATTCCTGCCGCAATAACGTCAGTGCTTGTCGCTGTCGTGTTCCGGTTTGGAGGGTAAGGTAGCCGGTAAACTTATGCATTTGGCATTAGACCTCGCCACAAGATAGCAACGCACCATTAACATCTTTGGTGTCTATAGGCGATGGTTGACTCTTTAAATCAGGAGACCAATCTGCTTGTTTGCTATCTTATGATATAAAAAAAGTTAATTGTTACCCGAGCATTGCTCAGTACCTAGTTTTGTAACGAAGTTTTTGAAAAATGAAACCTAGCTAGATCGATTTATCGCCCTCGAAACTTCCTGCGTACCGAATTTCATGAAAATCATTGGGGCCGTATCCGAGTTGATGACATTCATTGCATCAATGTCAATTATAATCTCCGATGTCAGCGTCAGTCAACGGAGCCCCACTACGCGAGGCCTTCCAAGGTAAACAAACTACTTTTTTATGTAATAAGCTGAATAAGGTTTTAGTTCTAATAAATAACCCATTTACATAACAAGTAATTTTAAACAATATGTGGCGGAAATTTGTTAACGGCGGCGGTAAATGACTTGCATATAATGTAATGAAGACATTTTGCGTACGGCATAAGGCATTTTCTAAAACATATTTATTTTTGTAATCTGACGAGGCCATTTTAAATTTTAAAATTTGCAACATATCAATCTCCTGGATTAAAAACAATCGACCAATTCTCATTTTCAATTCCCGTCATCAAAATGCTTCTGGCATGCTTCGTTATGAACTAACACTGAGGAAATTCTGTGCTCAGCTTTTGTGCACATTTGTAAGCAGTGATACGGCTGTTAATGTTTCGGCCTAAGGATATAATAATTGGTTTTGTATATTAGTTCCTGTACCTCTGTCAGCATGTTATAAACATTGTCAATGCCTATAGTCGACAGTTATTTCCCCCGATGATTGGATAATATAAATGATGTAGGTGTAACAAATGTTTTTTTTTCAGTCTCACCATGCTTGAGAGAACCAATTGTTGGATGGGTTGATAATTTCAACGGTCCTATTGGAATATTAGCAGCTTGTGGGAAAGGTATACTTTTTGCTTTGTTTTAAAATAAACTAAATAATAATGAAAGATATATTTTTTTAATTATATATATGCGTAAATATTCACTTTCTTTTCTCATTCTGCATTATGTTATTCTAAGTACACATATATTGAACGTTGCTGGGACGATTTGAATGTTTTTCCCCCATTTTTATTTTGTTTGTTCTTGTAAAGAAAAAATAATAAAATTGTTGAACGATTTTTTATAAAATTGTTTTGCTCCTTACAATGTATAATTTTGTTTTCAAGAAGAAATAAAGAAGAAAAGGCTATAAAGCATACTATATCATGAATCGGGTTTATATCATAATTATTTACTACTAAGAAAACCTGTACCTAATTGGCCCTATTATTAGAAAAATAGTGTTTTTCGCAATATAATATGCACTGTTGGTTTTCAAATAAATATCTATATTTATTTGTTCCCTCGACAAAGGTTAAACATTAAAATCTCATTTGAGTTTTTCTTTTTTTTAGTAGAAGTGTATGAGCTATAGAAAGAAGGGCGCAAATACATCGTATCAATCTAGATCTGCTATTAAACTTTCTTTATTATATTTTTAATTTGAATGGTTTTCTGAATTTATTGCGTAGTATATGCAAGTTTGTATTTATTCTTATCGTGTTTTCTAGTGTTGTACATGTGTATGCATAGATGTACATAAATCATGTATCTGCATATTCAACTACGTATACCCATTCATATTAATTATATTGTAATAATTACTAGTATAACATTACAGATTGTTTAATAAAGCACACATGTATATGCATACTTAACATAAATTAAGGTAAATATAATTATGATTGTTTTTTGTTTATTTTGTTTCCTTTTTTGTTTTTTGTGTGTTTTTTTATGTTTTGTTTTGTCTTGTAATATGTTTTGTTATTGTTTTTTATATATTTTTATATTATTTTCTTATATCTAATACAATTAATTACAGTAGACTATTTTTGCATACACATGTGTCGTTAGTAATAAGTATATATATATATATATATATATATATATATATATATATATATATATCTTATTTGAGTTTGACAACATACTTTAGCTTTAAAGAAAATAAAAATGACATGTATATATATTATCATTTTTGAAAAGAACATGTATATATATTATCATTTTTGTCACATGAATGTAGTGTGTGTAATGTTTATTTTTGTTAAATTAATGTATTTCTAATACATATTATTTTAAAATATTATGTTTCTGCAATCCTCCGCAACGTAAATTTAAACCGTGCCAAATTTCATAATTCACTGTTCACGTAATTATCTTAAAAGATGATACCAAGTTTTTTATTCAGTTATTAATGTAATAGGTATAGTTAGTTTCGAGGATATTTTTAAACCAAAAGCGTTAGAGAAATACCTCTGTGTGACGAAATAAAGCATAACGAGACAATAATTTTGGTGTATTAGCTCAATTTTCACTTTTTATGCCAGTTATTGATCAAGGCAAGAGTTTATACTTCATTTAACGCACACCTATAGTTATTAAGGCGAGGTATTTTGACGCACATCACTTCTGTAGGAAATGGGCGGCGCGGCATCTTCTGAAACCGCTGGGAAACGTGTTAATTTTCGAATAAATAAATATAGGACTTCAGCTTAACACCAAAACTTAGTAAATTTTTTTTGTGTTTAAAACTAAATATCACCATATAAAATCATGTAGAAGATAAGAAATATTATTAACAAAATACTTGTTTTAGAGATTTTTTAGTCTGTTTTCGGAATTGTATATGATCAAGTAAAGTACATTCTATCATGTAATAAGTTAGCACATTCATTAGATAATATTCTCAGGTATATCGAGTAATTATTGTAAAATTGTTATTTAACAATCAATATAAAAAAACGTGATTTAGCAAACCAGTTTTTTCCCGTTTGTCACCATGCCTCGCCTTAATTGTGCGCTAGAGTGTGCTTTTAATCCTCGTTCATCCATATTTTTTATTGTGTTAATTTAATTATTTGATATCATAACCCGAAAAAGTTGAGTATTTGCAACTTTACAAAAATAAAGTGTATTTTATTTGTTAATATTTTGTATATCAGGTGATTTGTTAATTTTTTTATGTCGCCCCTGCGGTCTAGTGGTCCGGTTGCAGTGTTGACCACATGTGAATTCGATTCCTGAATTATGCAATTCAAAAATGTGTTTAAATTTTCTGATAAAAATAATGTTGCCTGGATTGGATAAGTGCTTGGTTGGCAATAGGCTTGCCACCTATCACATCGTGAGACTAACGGCCGGTTTCCGAAATGCAAATTAATTTTAACAAGCAATTAACTAATCTGTATTTGACAGATCATTTGCTTGTAAAAATTATGTTGAATACAGATTAATTGCTTGTTAAAATAGATTTGCGTTTTGGAAACCGGTCGTAAGTATCTTCGGCTAATCGCTGGTACACAGATTGTACTTCTGTATACCTCTTCGAGAATACGGACGTGAAGATACTTTTATATGATGGGATTTATTTATTTTTAGGTTTACTGCGTACCGTATATTGTAAGAAAGATGTGGTGCTGGATATGATACCAGTGTGTTCCGTAGTCAGAGGAGCGATAGTAGCAGCATGGGAAAGAGGAACCAAGAAGTAAGTTTCTGTTACTTTGTATATACTAATATCCCCTCAAGAACCATCTGTCTTCTTTACCCATCGGTCTACCTGTATAAATGGTCTACTGTCCCCATCGGTCTACCTGTATAAATGGTCTACTGTCCCCATCGGTCTACCTGTATAAATGGTCTAGTGTCCCCATCGATCTACTTCCCCATCGGCCAACTTTCCCGATTGGTCAACTTTGCAATCGGCCAACTTTCCCGATTGGTCTACTTCCCAAACGGTCAATATTCCTGGTCCGTCTAATTCCCTACTGGTCTAATTTTCCGATCGGTCGTCTTTTACATTAGTATTACCACCATGACCGGTCTACCCCCTTAGGGAAATCCAATATCACGAGTTTTTTTTATACGAGTACTTTTTTATATAAACAAATAAAGTACTTTGTGAATTTAATAGGAAGTATTCAATTAAAATGCATGTTGTTTTTTGATTGGTAGATTTAGTTACACTCGTCATATCAAATATACCTACTTGAAATTATTTTTAGTAAAAAAAAACGTGCAGTTATTGTTAAAAAAACAACACATTGTCTGTTTTTAACTGCAGCACAGTCGCGACTGTCTGCAACCTGCATGCCGAGCGCAATGCCGAGATCGAGGCGCTTAGTCATAGCTCGCGTTTCTTCCGTTTGTATGAAGTTGGAATACTGTATAGATAATATTACCGTGACATAAGTGTTAAGGAACGCAACGATGCGCCGTGCGCGCAACCTACGCCGCACTCCGCTATTATCACGCTCGCTTAAGCCCCGTTTTCACTTCGATTAGTGCGAGTGCGAGTGTTTAATGCAGGTGCTTAGTATTAAGAAAAAATACGTGGAGACTGCCGTTGATGAGTGCGAGAGATTAGTAATCAGCGTCTATTCACGTTTACTATGCTGAATACTAATCACTCGCACTGATCAACGGCATGTATTTTTTGCTTAATACTAAGCACCTGCATTAAACACTCACACTCGCAATAATCAAAGTGAGAACGGGGCTTTACCGATCAGTATTGATACAGTCATTAAGCACGCTATAACTTCAATTTTAATAGCAAGATTAAAGCCAAATTCACGTATCCAAACGTTATTATTTTCCTTTTGGAAAAGTCCCTGACAGCTGTCCTGGCAATAAGTTTACCAGTTATAGTACTCTTCAAACCGGAACACGACAGTGACAAGCACTGACAATTCGGCTGGAATAGGCAAGGCCGGTACCAGACCCGAGCGAGATTATGTAGATCTCTACGACTTATTCATGATGGTAGTGATATGTTTGTCCATTTGCTCGCCTTTTACGAACTGCCTGAGAGAATGGCAGATGATTTAATCTTTAAAGGTAGCCAGAACTACTAATGCGAAGCATTCAGTAAGTCTTTTTTATCATTAACAAAACAAGCAGATGGCACTCATGATGGAAAGAAAAATCGTCGCCTGTAGACACCAAAGACGTTAATCGTGTATTGCTATTCATGCGACAGGATGGTAATGTGACATGCATACGACTTCTAGCTACCTTACCCTCCAAAACTCGAACACGGCAATGACAAATATTGACGCTACTGCGGCAGGAAAAGATAAGGCAGGAAATTTTATACCGAGGCTAGTCGTTGCAAAATTGTATCATCCAGTTATTTATTCTAAATAAATATTTATATTAAACAGATTGTTCGCCAAGACAATGATGATTGCAAACCGATGATTGCACAATTGCACAACCAAACAATGATTGCAAGTTGAGAGCAATTGATGAAGTATCTACTAATTTACAACGATGGGACGGTGCAGTGGTTTAAATTAAATAAAAACTCAGGACTTATCGACATTAGGCACATTAATTGGACGTAGTTAAACGAAAAGGATCCAATCCACAATAAATTTTACACTTTCAATCGTCGGCACTTGGTGAAATTCCATTATTTTTAGTTGAAACTAGTTTATCACTCACTTGTACTTTTATTTCACTATTATTATCCACTAAATTATTTAATTTTATCGACCGGTTTCGCTTTTTAAAGCATCTTCAGGACGTAATATTCTTTACTGACAGTTTAGTTTTAGATATAATATACACAAAATATTTGTTTTTTATTGGCCAATTGTATTGACAATTGGCCAATAAAAAACATCTAAGCAAAAAAAGCTCTCTGTTACTTTATTCAACGTCAGAACTAGTCCCCATGTATAAAATGGCACGTTAAAAAATTAAAAATATCCAATTTCAAACTTCCATATTTTTAAACTGATTTTGTGTGGATTGGAACCTTTTCGTGTAACTACGTCCAATTAAAAGAATAATTCCTCATGTATAAATCTGCTAGCTACCTTACCCTTCAAACCGGAACACGACAATGACGCTATTGCGGCACGAATAGGTAAGACAGTGGTCCTCATACCCGGGCGAGCCGTTGCGGAATTCTACCACATATTTATTAATTCGAAACAAATAATAATATTAAACAGATATTACTCGTCAGGATAATGATGTCAAAAATGATTCCAGGCTGGAAGCAACTGATGAAGTACCAATTTACAACGCATGTGACGGTGGCTTAAATAAAGTAACAATTCAAGACTTATCGAAATTAGGCAAATCAATTACAAAAAAAATTCCGTTAGGCCTGATGATTTGGACGTGTGGAGGAGTATGCAATTCGAATAGCGTCATATTTCACGCAAGGGTATGTGATTTGTTTAGTTTATTATCAAAGTCAAATGTTTTATTCATATAAACTACGGATTAAATGGTTACGCCTTTCAAGACAATATCTTAGTTTGTCAGTGTAGCTTGAATTTACACCCAGAAATACAGAGTTTCCGTATAAATACAGTATTTACCGATAAAATGTAATTACTTCAATTTTAAACCTTGTCATCTCATTCGGTACGATAAAACAATACAACATGGTTTATTTCCATTTTTTTACGATACAATCTATATCAAAGATAATTTTCTCTATGATCTATATATATATATATATATATATATATATATATATATATATATATATATATATATATATATATATATACATATATATATATATATATATATATATATATATATATATATTAGGGTGGAGTGAAAAAAAAAAAATTTCTTTTTCTTCTTAGCCTGGGGGTCAAATTTGTAGCTTATAAAAAACAAAAATTTTTGAAAAAAAAAAAAAATTTTTTACTCAACATCTTGAGGCAGCCCACTCATTTTTAAAATTAATTACGAGTAAAAATATTTGGTTGCAAAAAAAAAATTTTTTGTCTTTTAATGTCTTAAAACATCCAAGAATTGGCAATTATGATCATTTCCAACTCAAATTTTATTCTAGTGCCCTAACGAGGAATGTTACTTTTTTGGATTTTTTTAAAATATTAAAACAATAGTCACAAAATTTTTTTTTAACTTGTGATTTTTAATTGGCATAAAAGAGGATATTTTGAAGTTTTTAGAACGCTTTTAAAAATTTTTTTTTTGCAACCAAATGTTTTTACTCGTAATTAATTTTAAAAATGAGTGGGCTGCCTCAAGATGTTGAGTAAAAAATTTTTTTTTTTTCAAAAATTTTTGTTTTTTATAAGCTACAAATTTGTCCCCCAGGCTAAGAAGAAAAAGAAATTTTTTTTTTTCACTCCACCCTAAATTATATATATATATATATATATATATATATATATATATATATATATATATATATATATATATATATATATATATATATATATATATATAATCAATTGCTATTCGTTAGTCTCGCTAAAACTCGAGAACGACTGAACCGATTTGGCTAATTTTGGTTTTGAATTAATTGTTGAAGTCCAGGGAAGGTTTAAAAGGTGAGAAAATATAGAAAACAATAAGAGTAGTTACAAAGGCAGAACAACGTTTGCCGGGTCAGCTAGTATATCTATAAATGTATGACATTTTTGACAGTGATAGGAGCGTTAGCTCATATGCGCGGCGACACGTTTCCATCCCAATGGCGTATTCATGTGGTCTGAGATATAAATCTTTACAGACTGGTAATGTGGCATTGCCATCCCTCCACGCAGATCGCAACGCATCATTAACATCTTTGGTTTCTATAGACGATGGATGGTTCCGTCAAGAGACAAATTTCTCGCATCATACACGATTCCAATCCATCCAAACATCTGATGCTTCTTGGTTTGAGAAGAGATGTCGGTGTTCTAAGTGTGCTCTGTGTCTTTATAATGGAGAATCTTCTGAGGAGCTGTTTAGTTTGATACCAGCTATGTCTTTCCATAGCTGCAAAACTCGATCAGAACCTTTATCCACACTACTTTGATTTATATGGTTCATCAACAGTGCGGTAAAAACGAACTTTTTCGTTCTGTTATGGGCCACTTCCCGTAAAGGTTTTTAAAAAAAAAAGAAATTTATTTTACACAATAATTTTATAATGAAATATAACAGATAAATTGAATTAGAGTTACACTTATACAAAGGAGTATTAATTGAATTAGAGTTTACACTTATACACTGTGCACTAAGACCGAGAGGCAGCCGTTCAAGAGCGGAGTATAGAAGTAACTGACTGGGCCGAGTGTCCAGAGAATATATCGAGCACCAGACTGCTGACGAGGCTGACTGGGGCTGATAGTGATGATGAGGCTGGTGGTCAGCAATATCCCCTACATTGGTAGGGTATAACAGTTCGCACTACCAAATTATGGAATGATCCCCACAAATCTATATTCCCTGAGCAGTATGACATTGAATCTTTTGAGAGTTCGATTAATGAATTCTTAAGAGTCAGCAGCGCATCTCTTCTTATACTTATACTTTCATGGGAATTGGTGACCAATCTCCATCAAGTGGACTGTTTGCTCGTCCGCAAGCACATAATTTCAGAATGATGAGGGCTCACTTGATCAACTGGACGGTCGAATAGCATCACCATTCGGTCCAGTTGGTTGAGTGGTTAGCAAATCTAACTTCAAATCGATGGGGTCAGGTTCGATTCCCGACAAGGATAAACATTTGTATGATGAGCATAGGTGTTTGGATTTGTGGGCTAGGGTATTTATTATGTATCTAACAGTATTTACAGTACCCGGCGATAAATATTGCACATCGACCTTTGGAAAGAGACAATCGGCTAATTTCAGCTTCGTAGAGCGTTATCTCTGTCGCACAAAATACAAACAGTCCGGTACCTATTAGGAGCTGTTAAAACAAGTATGATTTGCTTCTTTTGATATTTTTATTCTTTGTATAAAATACACTAATTTTTCTATAAGTGATGGCTTTAGGTTGGGGTAAAATAAAATAAAAAAACATTTTTACATTATGTTTACGTATTTAATTATTTTGGAACATTACAGCTTTAGTGTACAATGTACATAATAAACACCATTATACCTATTGCTAAAATGAGACATTGCAATAAAAATAATAATAATTCTAATTCTCAATTACTTCCATTTCACTATCTGTGCTCTCAAAGAGGTCATATTGACCTCTTGACCTCACTGTCACTATCAGCCGTATTTATTACTAATCTATCAGTGTAATTGTCTAAACTGTGTTGAATGCTTCTATATTCATTCTCACATTTGATTGCATGATCGCAAACCTTTTTCCACTCTTCAGCGCCGATCATGTTTACTTTTTCAGTCAATAATGTTTTTACTGTAGTTAAGTTCATACCCACATTTCTAGAGGCTACATAGCCTTTCAGTTGAGACCATATATTTTCAATTGGATTAAAATCCGGATGATATGGTGGCAATCGCAACACAGTGTGCCCATGTTCGGCAAGAATTTTGTCCACAGAAAACTCTGTATACCTCTCCTTGTGCTGACATATAATAGCGTAAATCTGGGTTTTTGTTAATTTTGGATCAACTGGAATTTCATGTCTGTTTAACCAGTTGATCATTTCCCGTTTAATGGTGTTTGAGTTGGGGGGTCTCTCAACATACTTGTTGTGATAGGGTGCGTTGTCGATAACTAGAACAGAATCACTGGGTATATTTGGGATTAATTGGTTAACCAGCCATTTCTCATAGTTATCGTTATTCATTTCATTGTGATAGTCACCTGCAGTGTCCGTGGATTTATACGTTAAAAAAGCACCGGGTACAAAGCCTTTTTCATTTCCCGCATGAACTATTATCAAACGTTGACCTTTTGAAATTGGCTTTTTTACTCCTTTTTTCTTATCGTCACTCCAAGATTTCCCTTTAGTGTGGGATGCATGTATATATGACTCATCCATGTAGACGATATTTTTTCCTGTTTCGCGAAATTTGCGTATTTTATCAAGGTATTCCATTCGTTTGAGACTAACGTCGTGCTTTTCCATTAGAATTTTTCGATTATCTTCCATTTTAGTGAACTGAAATCCCATGTCATGAAGTATTTTTCTCAACGTTTTTTCAGACCCATTGTAATTAATAGCTTCAGATAACTTAGCTTTTAATGATTTTATTGTTGGCAGTTCATTAAATCGTAAGTGAAAATCATACACCATTCTTCGAACAACATCGTAATCAAAATCGTCCATATCCAAACGAAATTGCTTTTTTGGTCTCCCTTTTTTTGGAGTGCTGAACTTAATTTCAGTCGAATGTGTTTCAGTACTGACTTCGTTTAATATATTGTTCAAAGTTCTTCTTGAAATTCCAGTGGCATTTGCAACTCGCTCTTGAATCTTCTTAAAATAACAACTTACATTTTCATCTACTTTTTTTTTAAATCTATCAGCTTCGCTTACAAAGTATTTATAAACATTGTAGATAATTTCACGTGACTGACCTCGTAAAGGTTTCCCTCTTTTTCTGAAAGATGCCATATTACAACTTTAAATTATTTAAATTTGTGGGTGTTATCAACTCTAAATATATATTTTGATCGGGACGCGACTGCACTCTATCGTACTTGAACAACGACTGACTAAACGTCACATAGGTAGTGTGGGACAGAGATAACGCTTTACGAAGCCGAAATTATCCGATTGTCTCTTTCCAAAGTTCGATGTGCAATATTTATCGCCGGGTACTGTATGTATGTATTACTATGTATTAATATCTTTGACTAACATTTCCCCGTGTTGGTTCCGGGCTCCTTTGAAGTATAGACCAACTGCTGTTCTGCCAGGTAGGTTATAAAAGGTGACCGATTGGCTATGCGAGTCACTACCACCGTGACTACAATGTGGTAGAGTTCTGCATTGTCTCGCCCGGGTCTAGTACCACCGCCTTAGCTATTCCTGCCGTAATAGCGTCAGTGCTTGTCACTGTCGTGTTTTGGTTTGGAGGGTAAGGTAGCTGGTAAACTTATACGTGTGGCGTTTGACCTCGCCACAAGATAGCAACGCACCATTAAGAGCTTTGGTGTCTATAGGCGACGGCTGACTCTTTCCATCAGGGGACTCATCTATTTGTTTGCTATCTTATGATACAAAAAAAACATCCATAACACAAGCAAATAATTTGCTTACTTTGGGGTTAGATCAGTTTGTGTTATTTATCATATAAAAAAGAAAGCCATATTGGCCTTTATAGCGTCACTGGTTATGAGGGAGCGAGGCACTTAGTCACAGTTTCCCCGTGTCGGTTCGGGCTTTTTTGAAGAATGGACTATCTGACGTTCTGCCTGACAGTTTGTAAGAGGTGAACGATTGGCTATACAAGTCACTATCATCGTGGCTACTACGTGGTATAGTTCTGTAATGTCTCCCGGGTCTGATACCGGCTTTACCTTGTCCTGCTGTAATAGCGTCAATGCTTGTCATTGCCGTATTTCGAATTGAATGGTAAGGTAGCCGGTAGACTTATGTGGCATCGCCATCCCGCCACACAAAAAGCAATGCAGTATTAACATCTTTGGAGTCTTTAGACGATGGTTTCTCTTTCCATCAGCAGAGCCATCAGCTTGTTTGCTATTGAATGATATTTAAAAGAAAAAACTCCGTAGAATTGAATGTTTCTGTTACTTATAGTGATTTTTTATTTGAATTTGTTAATAAGGTTTTCCTTTTCAGTTTTATCTCTTACAATTATTACCGGCTACTATTATTGATGGACTATTAAAATTGTTTGGAAAGAGAACTATGTAAGTAACTTCAAGTAATCTATATTTATTTAATTAATATTACATGGGGCACACTAAAAATTTTGCATTTCTAGCTAATCGAAACTATTTGAATTTCGAATGTTATATTTTTAAAACGTTGCAAACTTCTTAGTAATAAAAAAAAAACAATTGGCGAGAAATGACTTGCCAATTGTTTTCTTATCATACATCAAAGTTCTACGTACGTAACGAAAATGGAATTAAGTCGAAAAGATTTTAGAGCGATGATTTTTTATGATTTTAAAAGTCTCTTTAAAAAAAAATTCTCTTTCTCCGCAAAACTGTGCCGCTCGTCTTCAAAATGCTTTTGGGAAAGAAGTACCTTATTCGAGCACCGTAAACCGATGGTTTGCTGAATTTGAGAGAGGTCGGGTTTCTTTACATGATGAATTTCGTGAAGGGCGGCCTTCAACTGCTGTCAACGAAAATAACGTGGCTACTGTTAAGCGGTTAATTGAAGAAAACCCCCGAATTACCCCCTGGATAAATTTTACACGAAGAATTGAAAGTTCGGAAACTTTGTTGTCGTTGGATCCCTCATGAACTGACAGCGGACCAGAAGCGGGCTCGCGTGGAATGCTGCTCACAGATGCTACTGAAGTACGACCACGGACATTCTAATGCTGTTTATGACATTGTCACAGGAGACGAAACGTGGATTTATTATTTTGAACCCGAAAAAAAAACAGCAGTCTTGTGAATGGGTGTTTGAAATTGGGAAAGGGCAACAAAATTGAGACAGGCGAGAAACGTTGGTAAAAAAATGATCGCTTTTTTTTCAGCTACGGGTCCCATCTGTACAATTCCACTTAAAGATCAAAGAGTGTTAATGCCGAGTAATATTCTACCATTTGTTTACGCAGGGTGTTAGAAAAAGTTCGCGAAAGACGACCCAAAAGCCGCATTCTCCTACACCATGATAACGCTTCTTCACACACGGTCAACAAAACAAAGTCATTTTTAGCTTCCGAAAAAGTACATCTCGTCACTCATCCTGCGCATAGCCCCGACCTAGCACCCTGTGACTTCTGTATTTTCCCCAAAATCAAAGATTTGGTGAGAAGTTTTACTTTTACCAACTCCGAAGAGGCAGTGATAGCGTTCAATCAGTATGTAGAAAACATGCCTTCAGTTCTGTGGTCCTCCTGTTTTAAAAAATGGTTCGATCGCATGAAATTTTTTTATGGAATAGAGAGCAAACGGGCAAGAGGCTCACCTGATGGTAAGTGATCACCGCCGCCCATGAACAGCTGCAACACCGGAGGTACTGCAGGTGCGTTGCCGGCTTTTAAGGAATGAATACGCCCTTTTCTTGAAGGCCTGGTAGGCCTGGCTGGTAAAAAACAGAGCAGTCGTGCGGGGCAAAAAATGCTCTGAAAATCGCACTGTAGTAGGCATGGAAATTATTGTTAAATTAGGTTAACTGGTATGTCGTTAAAATTGATTAATATTTAACAGTTATTTATTTATGTTATATTATATCAGTAGTAGCCTATATATTATAATAAGTATTAGAAGCAGCAAAAACGCAAAGCCGTTGAGTTAGCGACCAAAACCAAAAGGTCCTCCGTCGATCTTAGCGACCAAAAAAAGGTCATCTGGAGTAGTTTTATAATTTTTAACAGTTATTTAGTTAAGCTAGCTAAAAAAGGTCCTCTGCCGAAGTTAGCAAACAAAAAAAGGTCATCTCGAGTAGTTTTATAATTTTTAACAGTTATCCTTCATAACTGTTAAAAATTATAAAACTACTCGCGATGACCTTTTTGTTTTTTTTTTGGTCGTTAATTCTGCGGAGGACCGTTGTAGGTCAAATAAATAACTGTTAAAAATTATAAAACTACTCCATATGACCTTTTTTTTTAGTCCCTAAGATCGGCGGAAAAGCTTTTTAGCTGAAATATTTTTTATAACATTATAAAGTTATGGGTAATTTTAGTGATGCATAAATTTTAACATTATTTGCTAATATAAATAACAGTTGTTAATTGTTAAAAGAATTTAGTACGAAATTTAATATGTTAACTGTTAAATGATCCGTGCCTACACTGTAGTGGACTTACAGATATCTAAATGGTGAGGGTGGAATTTAGAATTTTGGCGTGATGTCCGATGGTGGAAATCAGCGGGTGGTATTAGCCGAACAACTCCTCGGAACACTCCCCGTGGTAATAGCGATAGAAGATGCAGAGAGAACCAACATCTCTTCGCAAACGCCAAAGGATCAAGCCGATCGGAAAGAGCCCGGTCATCGACTATACGAGATGCTCTACGCTGTATGTGATCAAGAGGAAGGAGCTGGTACTGCGGAGCCCCTGTCCAAAGATGAGAACAGTACTCCATATGAGGCCGGTCTTGCGACTTGTATAGTCGCAAACGGTCGGCTGGTGTGAAGTACTGTTTCGCTCTGTTCAGAACACCAATTTTTTTGTACGCCAGCTTTGCTTTACCTTCCAAATGACCACGAAACTGAACGTTCCTCGATATGTCGATACCAAGAATTCCAGTGATGGTTGAGGCAATAAAAGGAGTATTCTCAGAACGAGGGGATACGGCAAAAGGTGTTTTCTTGGCGGTAAACGCACAAACTTGTGTCTTCTTTGGGTTGTATTGGACTAAATTTAGTCGAACCCATTCCGAGACTGTTCAATAAATCCTCGACTTCAGACTCAAGTTTTTTCCGGCACTCGTCAACATGTTCCCAAGAAATGTTAGCGCGACCGGAATATACAGAATCTTTTGTACTCTCGTCTGCATAACAATGAATGCCGCTAATTTGCAGCATATCATTGATATGCAGAAGAAACTAAGTAGGAGAAAGCACGCAGCTTTGGGGAACACCAGCATTGACAGATTTTGGGTCTGAGCATACACCGTCGACAATAACCTTAATGCTACGATCTGTCAAAAAACTGGTGATCCAGTTGCACAATTTATCGGGAAGTCCATAAGATGGAAGTTTCGCAAGAAGTGCTTTGTGCCACACCCTATCAAAGGCTTTCGTTATGCCCAAACTAACAGACCTAGCGCTTCCCCCTTGGTCTCAACTGCCTTCGACCATCTTTGAATAAGGTAGACCAAAAGGTCACTTGGCAAATGACCACGACGGAAACCATACTGACGGTCACATGGTGCTCTTCTAGGTACCTTAAGAGCTGGCAGTTGACAATGGATTCCATTATCTTTGAGAACAAGGAAGTGATAGCTATAGGCCGGCAATTGGACGGATCTGAACGATCGCCTTTCTTGGGTATTGGGTGCACTCAAGCTGTCTTCTAGGAGTTTGGTACAACGCCTGAATTATACGAGAGCCGGAAAAGTCGCGTCAACCCCGGGGCCAACTCGGGAGCACACGCTCTTAACACGATTGGTGAAATAGCGTCAGGCCCACTCGACTTATGGATATCCAGGGAAACTAAAGCTTTTCTAACAGAGGTTTGAAGAAATTTAACCTCTGGCATTGTACTATCACATACTGAGATAGTTGGTGGTGTATTTTCATGGTCATCCAAAGTCAAGCTCCTTGCAAAAAGTGAGCCCAAAAGATCGGGTTTTCTTTTGCCGTGTGGGCCAAAAATCCATTATTATTGTGCAGAGTTGGAAGGGAAGGCTTACAGAAATTCCCTAAAACAGTTTTGGCAAGGGACCAGAACGCACGTGTTCCCGAGGGAAGGCGAACTAATTTCTTGCCAATTCTGTTAATATGCTCCGACTTTGCCTTTGCAATGACTCTTTTGAAGGACCTAGGCGCAAAATTGTACTTCTTTCTGAGTAAACTGGCTTTTTCATCACAAGCCGCTGATGCAATGGCCCAGGCTTGCTCATGACGTTAAGCCAATTTGCATTGGCCACCAAACCATGACTGGGTCTTGCCACCGGATGACGTCTGGATGAGTGGTCAGGAGTAGGCCCAACAGTGAAGGTCTTTGGTCTTCCACATCTGGGATTCGTGTACGCGAAGATACCAGCTGTGACAGTCCATATGCCAAGGCAAAGTCGTGAACAGATCTTCCCGCATGACCAGTTGTGCGTGACCCAAGCCAGTCGGCATGGTGGGCGTTAAAATCACCAAAAATCATGATCTCTGCGGATAGGATCTGTTACAGCACTGAATCTGTAGCCGCTTGAACGTGCTCAATTAGTCGGTCAGTTTCAGTGTTACCACTATGGATCCTGTGAAGGCACGCATAGACGTGAGGATGGTCGTTGTTGTCTATGCGTAACCATAGAATGGAGAGGTCCTTGCTCTCAAGACTGCTGAGGCGACGAGAACAGATATCCTCTCTAACGTAGGCGCAAACTCCAGCCCGTGGTATAAAGGAATGCTCCAATTTGTACCCCGGGTAAGAGAGATAAGAGGTATCAGTAGGAGAAGATATCTATGTCTTAGTAAGGAAGAGCAATGCCGGCTTTGCGTCTCAAGATGGTAGTGGACGGCATTTAGGTTAGAGTGAATTCCCCTGATGTTGCAGAACTCCACGGTAAGCGTGGAAGGGGTTGCCTTAGTGTTAATGCTCCGTTTGCCTCGAGCAGATTTGGAATCGAGCGCATTTTCGCCCCCCCAGAATACGCAGGGCAGCCTGAGCATCCATGATGAGGTTGGTTATTAGATCTTGAGGATGGATGCCCAGAGGGGGATTCTCAACTGCTGTTGCAAGTAGTACCCCCCTGGGGTATATTACCTTTAAAAAATGCGCTATCCATTGTGTAAGGGAGGGAGGGGGGCTCGAGCCACCGGGACTCTCACAAACCGGACGAAACGCAGCAGCAGAGCTGCTACTTCAAGCCGGTATTGTGTGAGAGAGTGATATTTCCCCGGGCGTGCCGGCCCATTCGGCTGCAAATACAGCGTAGCACTACCACTGATCGACTGACTGCGCTGGTGGAAACGGTTATTCCAACAACGGGCGATGGGGTCTTCACATCCCGACGCCGGATATGTAATATGAAACATTTATCGAGTAATTAAAGTGTAAATTTTAATAAATAGCTTAAAATTATATATAATGATAAAAAAATAAGAGTGCCCCAGCACAAAATGTAATTTGCTACTTGAGTTACGAAATAAACGATTATTATTATTACTATTAATCAATTTCAAAGGCTATAAGCTATAAACTGACATATCTTTTACAGGTTAACGAAAATACAGCGTCGTATTTATATGGCAATGTTGGCAGTCAGTTCTTTTAACTGCTATAATTGGAGATTTTCTGTAAAAAAATTTATGGATTTAGCTTCGAAACTTAAAGCCGAAGACAGGAAAGAATTTGATTTTACGTATTCCTTTGAACCATATGAATATTTTAGTAATTGTGTTGTCGGTGCCAGAAAGTATTTGATGAAGGAAAAAGATGAGGATATACCAAAACATCGAGCGTTACATGACAGGTAATGAAAATATTTTTGAAATCATACTCCTTTTGGCACGTTAGGGAAAAATGATAAGAGTAAATTTTTGGCTATCCGAGTCACAAGTATCGTGGCTACTAGGTTCTGAATTGTCTCACCCGGGTCTGGTACCACCGCCTTACCTATTCAAAACAGACAATAAATTAACTCATTGGTTATTACAATAATAATCATCATCTTATTAAAATGATGTAATTGTATTTCAATTTATCATAATTATCATAATTTATAATAATAATAATAGTAATAAACATTTATTTCAAGTAACCAGACTCATATTTGTTAGTATACACATGAACTTAATTACTATGTTAATACTTATGACTAATAGTTTTTGATGTGAATCATTGCTGCGCCATCCCATTGGAAATCGCACAGCAATGACCCACATACCTGCAGTCTAATCTGCTTACTTATAACATTATGATATTATACTTCTTAAAATAATCTTTCTGAATCTTAGAAGGATTTACTCACGTGAATGGCTTCACATTCTCCATTCAACACCATTTTTGTTACCATTTATGCGGTCGGTAATGAAATAAAAGGTTAGAGGTTATTTTAGAGGTTTAAGTTTTGTCACGAATAATCTAGAAAAGTGAAGAGTGAGAACAATGGAAAATCTAGAAATTAAAGAAAGATATAGCTGCTCTATTGATAAACAATAGCCGCCTTTAACCAAGCAGCTGTGCCATAATAGATCTTCTGTCTTAAGTTGTAAGTGGGAAAATAGCGTGTCCTAGGACTTGTTTTCAATTAGAATTGTTTACGCGATTATTTTTGTGTTATAGCACTCACCCCGTGATTGGGAAAACTTGAAAAATTTAAAAAACAACAAAGAAAAATATCGAGACGTAGGACAAGAACCTGTGTCTCCCTAAAGTTGGGACGCTCTACCGGTGAGCTAGTGTCGACAATCACCACCATCCAGGTCGATTGTTAAAAAACTCAAGATACACAATCAGTGTCTCAAAAACGTCCTCCAAAAATGATTCTTCAAATAGAATCGCGTTAGTCGCTACAATGACAATTTTATTTCTTTTTTTTTTACATTGCTTTGAAAAAACAACTATAAATCTTGCGCTTAAGGTTGGATATGCAGACAAATATTTTTGCCATATCTATAACTACTCATACTTAAACGAAATTAGCAACACTTTTTAGCGTCAGTTTTGTTCGAGACTTGTGTATCTTGGGTTTTTTATATCAATGCCCACCTTCCTCTCAAGTACCCTACCAAATGGCAAAGTGACGTTTGCCAGGTCAGCTAGTATTATATATTAATATATTTAATATAATAATAGTGTTGGGTGTAATATCATTTTGATTATACATTTTGGAGAATGCGCTGCGGAATTGCACGACTTGATTCCGCCATCCCCGTTTTTCTATCGATTGTCGAGGCGCATAGATTCTAGGCATCGCCATACGGTGGACGTTCTATGTACCCGGACAAAGCGACATTCTTCATTCGAACCGGAAGGGACTGGAATATAGAATATTTTTGCATCACCAGAAATAGTAATCCTGGAACCGGAAATTATATTGTTGATATTTTTTTAGAAAAGTGAGCTGTTTTTAGGACTTATCGACTTTTTTACGCAATTCGACATTGCGCTGTCTATCTGAACTGCAATATCCCAATTTATATTTGGTAACTTAATGTGTATGTTCGTAAAAATAGTTGCTCGTTCAAGAAAATAGTGATGTACACTTACAAAATAAAAGGAACAAAAATAATCTTGTGCATGCAACCCGTTTTTATAGAATAAGTAACTCTTTAACGAGGCTATTTATACGCTTTTACAATAAAATTCCCGATGCTATGTGTAAAAATGAAACTGTGTAAAAAAGGGTATCATGAAATCTCAGATTGTTTAGAAGACAAAAAGCCTGGATTTAATGGCTCCTCAAACCAATCTCATATTTTTAAGATGAAATCCATGCTCCATACTAATATTATAAATGCGAAAGTCTGTCTATCTGTCTGTTACGCTTTTACGGCTAAACCGCTGGACCGATTTTCATGAAATTTGTTGTGTTGGGTGTGCAATTAGTTTAATTAATTAAGTTTATGTTAAAAAAATATGTTTATTGTATACCTATTTTTTACCCTAAATAGAATAAAATAAAATAAAACATGCTTCCTGAGTCTGTGTTTCCCGACGAATACAATAATAATAATAATAATAATATACTTTATTGCACACAATACACATTATTTACAGTAGAAAATAACAATGTACGATAAGGAACGGAGTACAAATAGGCGGTCTTATCACCCATCAGTGATCTCTTCCAGTGATCAATCTAGTGATCTTCAAGAGAAGAGTGAACAGGTACCTTCTATCGAAGCGCGTTCCATTTGAGGCCGCATCTTAGCTTATTAGCAGGCGAGATCATGGTCAAGCGCTCCCCTATCTATAATAAAAAAAAATTATAAATTTTAATTTATTTTGCAGATTCATGATTTTGGACCGACTTTTGAAGTGTCTGATCTACGGATACATACTGTGGTGGATTCTACGAATGCTGATCACACAATTTGATGTATAAATAAAATGTAATTATAATACATTCTGAATGGTGTAATTTGATTGCTGGTGTTCCTCAAGGTGGAGTTTTATCTCATTGCTTTTTCTCTTCATAAATAAAATCCGAATGTATATCCTAGAATTGTCATTTGTATGTGGATGACTTACAGATTTACATACGTGGACTGTGTCAGATTTACATGATTCTATCACTGATATTAATAAAGACCTTACAGCTATTTAAGAATGGGCAGACTCTTTTGGCTTATTAGTTAATCCCTCTAAGTTCCAAGTAATATTTATAGGCAGTAGGCAATTACGTAATCAAATAGATTTTTCTATTAACCCTAAAATAAATACAAAAATATCCCTATAAATTATACTGATTAAGTTAAAAATCTACGACTCATAATGGATTATTATCTGTTTTAGGCTTCTCACATAAATGAGCTGAGTAAACGGTTACATTACTCGCTTCATTCCTTCTAGCGATTACAAAGTTTCCTCCCTAAACTTCTCCCCTCCCCAAACTAAAATTCTATTTGCTAAAATTATAATCGCTGCTTCTCCCTTTGCTTGAGTATGCTGATGTTTACTAATTGGATGCCACGGAAGTATTGTTATCAAAACTTGTGTGGCTTCAAAATTGTGCATTCGTTTCATATTTGCATTACGGAAATATGATCACATGTCGAGTTATCGCAAACAATTACATTGGCTCCCTATCCGCCAATGTCGAAATGCGCATGTTTTGAATATACTGTCAATGCATTGCATAAATCTTGACGTACATATATTTGTGACAGATTTACATTGGCTCCTTGTAGTGATCAGCCAGTGCGCATCTGTATCACCCCAAAGTTTTTCTCTATACCGCAGTGCAATACCAAATTTTTCATTTTTCATCAAGTCCTTTACAATTCATGCAGCTAATTTATAGAATTATTTCCCACGACATATTCAGGAT
The DNA here is from genome assembly GCA_036924255.1 of Apodemia mormo. NCBI lineage: Eukaryota > Metazoa > Arthropoda > Insecta > Lepidoptera > Riodinidae > Apodemia > Apodemia mormo. The sequence continues at coordinate 4,207,346 of JAUPFN010000030.1, forward strand.
ATCCAGACCATAAGCTGTTTTTAAGTTAGGGTCAGACAGCATTATTTGTCGCTTGATGGTTAATAGTTTTTTTTTTTTACATTCCTTTTCTTACGCTATTTAAAAACATACATGTGACTGTATTGTCTTTTTTTTCACTTACTCACTTTCATTTTTTATCGTAGATTCTGTCTGTCACTTTTTATAGAAATTATCAAAGAAGCAATTATATCTTGCATTCATCCTTATTTGTTTTGTTAAAATTTGTTTTAGTTAGTTTTTAATCTCAAATGTACACCATGCTTGCTGTTTATACTAGTGATTTTTTTTCAACAACCTGTATGTAAGCACGCCATTGTACATGTATTTTCTTTTTAAATAAGTATTGTTTTCTATTTCTGTGTGTTTTTTTTTTTTTTTTTATGTCATAAGATAGCAAACAAGCAGATGGGTCTCCCGATGGAAAGAGTCAACCATCGCCTATAGACACCAAAGATGTTAATGGTGCGTTGCTATCTTGTGGCGAGGTCTAATGCCACATGCATAAGTTTACCGGCTACCTTACCCTCCAAACCGGAACACGACAGCGACAAGCACTGACGCTATTGCGGCAAACAAAATTATAAATAAATAAAATAAATAAAATATTTAAGCGCAATAAAGTCGTTCTAATTCAATAAACTCTAAGCGGGGACTGTCAAAAAGAGTGGTGTTCTAGAAAAAAACCGGGCAAGTGCGAGCTGGACTCGCATACTGAGGGTTCCGTACAAAATTGTAGGTAACCATAGCTACACATAAATTTTATTATTTTAGCTCGACGAAAAATCGGTCGCTTATGGAATAACAAAATATGCGACTTATACGTTCATATCTATTGATCGCGTTTATTTTTGTGACGTAATTAAAAATGTATGGTTTTCGGATTATTTCCTCTACATGTGTTTTTTTTTAAATTTATATTATAAGATAGCAAAGAAGCAGATGGGTCTCCTGATGAAAAGAGTCAACCATCGCCAATAGACACCAAAGATGTTAATGGTGCGTTGCTATCTTGTGGTGAGGTCTAATGCCACATGCATAAGTTTACCGGCTACCATACCGGTTTCACTGTTTCTTATGCAATCACTAATATGCAGAAGAAACAGTGTAGGTGATAGCACACAGCACTGAGCAAACACCACCATTAACGGGTTTATTAAGTTCAGAGCATGCGTCATCAACAACGATCTTGATACACTAACTCGTCACAAAACTGGTTATCCAATTACACAATTTCCCGGGAAGCCCATAGGATGGGAGCTTGTAGAGAAGTGCTTTGTGTCATACCCGGTCGATAGTCTTCGCTATTTCCAAACTAACTGTCATCCTCTCCCTTATTCTCGTCTACCTCCACCCACGGATGTGTTAAGTAAATCGTAATCTTCTGACCACCAGCTAAGCGTTCTTCAGAAGCTGGCAGTTAACAATGACCTCCGTTATTTTGGAGAATAAGAAGAGTTGATTACCTTATTCTCCAAAATAATAGCGTTCTATAGGCCGGTAGCAGGGTTTGGGTGCAAATGAGTGCTTTATACTCTGCAAATTGGAAGAACTTTACCTCCGGCATGGAAGTGTCACATTGCGGGATGGTAGCTAGTGCATTCCCTTGGTTATCCTGATTCAATTTATTTGCAAAAAGAGAGCACAAGAGATCAACCTTCTCTTTTGAAGAATGCGGCGAGCCATTATCTTTGTGCAAAGGTGGAAAGAAGGACAGACAGAAATTTCCTTCAACAGCTTTGAGTAGAGACCAGAACGCACGAGTTCCAAAGGAAAGCGAACAAGCCTCACGCCAATTCTGCCAATGTGCTCCGATTACACCTTAGCGATGATTATTTTAAAATTTCAAAGTTAAAAAAAATGCTTTTAGCAGGGATTGGAAGGTAACCCGCTGATGTCGAAAGAAGAGTGTGTGCTGGGAACAAAGTAAATGGAGCGTTAGGAAAGTTACTGAAAAGCACAGTATTAAATCAGGGTGCCCGTCTTGCTTTGAATAATTATGTGCTTATCCCAACGCTATTTAATAGAAGTGAGAGTAGGGTATGTCAGAAGGGGCATGAAAGCAAAATCAACGCGTCCGAGATGAGATCACTACGAATAATATATGGCGTAACCCTCGTGGACGCGTTTGTATTGAAGTAAGAGCTTGGTTAGGTCTCAAAGAAACTGTCAGTCTAAAAATGAAAAAGGGCATGCTCTGATGGTTCGAATACGTAGAACTAATAGAAGATGATAGATTAACAAAACAAACACACAATGCGAATGTGGAAGAGTGAAGATACCAGGGTGGACTAAGAATGAGATAGCATGATCAGATTGCTCTTTTTTTATAGCATAAGAAAGCAAACAAGCAGATGGGTCCCCTGATGGAAAAAGTCAACCATCGTTTATAGACACCAAAGGTGTTAATGGTGCGTTGCTATCTTGTGGCGAGGTCTTATGCCACGTGCATAAGTTTACCGGCTACCTTGACCTCCAAACCGGAACACGATAGCGACAAGCGCTGATGCTATTGCGGCAGGAATAGGTAAGTGGGTATCAGACCCGGGCGAGAAAATGCAGAACTCTACCACCTAGTAGCCACGATGTTAGTGACTCGTATACCCAATCGGTCGCCTTTTAAGACCTGCCTGGCAGAACGGCAGTTGGCTTATTTTTCAAAGGAGCGCGGGAACAACACGGGGAAGTTCGGGTGTTGCCCGAAGGTGGTGTCAATAGAGTCTTCACAACTGGCGTGTTTGTATGAAGAGAATAACGAATGTAGAGGAATCAAGACAAATCTGCTAGGATCGTGAAATATGGCTCTCGATTCTCTCTACCTACCCAGTAAGGGATTTTGCGTGGATTTTTTATATATGTATATTATTTATATATGTATATTATTTATATATGTATATTATTTATATATGTATATTAAATAAATTATTTATTGCACCATGTAGAAGTCTGGGTACAACTATTTAATTTTTGTACATTTTGGGATCCTTGGACCGCCCATGACAAAGTAAACCTATGCCCATACTAGGGCCTAGGCCTAGGCTATATACAAGTATACTGGGGGAGGGGGGTTCGGGCGAACACCGTAGTAAACAGCCATGGTTACGATAAGATAATGTTTTAAAATCTTTAAAAGTACAATCAATCACACTGGTAAAAGCTAACTTACGATAAAATTACATTCAATATTATAAAAGTACTTATGTGATTTTAGTGGTAACCACAGAACACTTATGTACTCTTTACGAGATGGTAACACGGTACTAATTACGGAGCAGATACAAACAGATACAAAATGCCACGCATTGTTTCTTAAAGAAATCTAATTACAACACCTCCTCTTTGTATTTGCTCCGTGGTACTAATGTTATTATTAAATTTGAAGGTTACAAATCCAATTGTTTTAAGATTTTAAAGTTAAGAACAAAAATTATAAATAATAATATAAAATATTGTTGAACAAAAATAATTATTAAATAAAAAGATATTTTGAAAATGTAATTATTTTATTTTACCCCTTTTAGTTCATAAGATAATGAATTCTGATTTTTTCGTGACAGTTTTCGGTGGTGATCTCCATCACCGCATTTTACCGACCTGAACAATTATCGATATTTCTAGCGATAACACGCATCGACGAGTTTATTTGCTCATTCGAGGCGTAAGAGTTGTAATAAACCACGCCGCCAGACTCTGAATTGCTACTGAGATTTTAAATTTTCGAAAAAACTTCAAAAAAACTTAATAATACTTTTGCGTGGCCCGGGGATCGAACCCATCCCGGGTTATCTGAGCTGAATAGACCCTATCTCTGGAACCCGAGACCATAAAGCAGAATAAACCTCGACTTGTAAAATAGGTAGCTGCTTCCATCTACATCGATGACTGCTTGATCTAATTTTGTATCATGCAATAAACGAATTGGTATGTATAAATTTTAAAGGACTCATATAGTCCTTTAGAAGGCGTTTTATGTTTTTTTAAAGAAAAAAGGGGAAAACGAACAGGAGGTTCACCTGATGGTAAGTGATTACAACCGCCGACAGCCACAACACCATAGGTTTTGAAGCTGCGTTGCCAATCTTTTAAAAAGGAGTATGCTCTTTTCTTGAAGGTCCCTAAGTCGTATCCGTTCGGAAATAATAAATAATACTAAATATTCACGGGACAAATTACACTTACTGATCTAACCCCAAAGTAAGCAAATAATTTGCTTGTTATGGGTGTTAGTCAACTATACTAATGCATAGAAATACATATATAAACACTAGAATATATTTAATAAACATGCAAACCCGGAAATATAAACATTTATGCTCATCCAACAAATGCTTGTCCCCGTCGGGGATTGAACCCGAGCCCCATCGCCATATATTACTAGCAATCGCCTGTGGCTGAAATTCAACCAGAAACAATAAAATCTCTTTTAAATTTGACAACTGAAGGAAAATATTTTTTCATTAAATAAATAAATAAAAAAATATCAATAACGATACAAGCATTATCTGTTGATGGTGTATTCAACTTATACACTACAAGACCTATGTGGCGCCAGCTATTAATATTTTTGTAACTTATGATATTAGCGACCTGCCCGCGGTTTCACCGCGTAGCTTTTGTTCCCGTGGGAATATCGGAAAGGTTTATATACTAAAACCTTCTTCAAGAATCAATATATCTATCCACTAGCTATCCACGTGTAGCGATGCGATGTGACCTTATGGCTTGTGACCTTGGCAGTGCAACTTATACCGTTCACATTTAGCGTAACATGTCTGTAGCGATGCCACGCTGTCCGTTCCGTTGTAATGTTACAAGTGTGGACGCAGCTTTAAACACACGGACACGGACACGGACACGGACACGGACACGGAGACGGACACGGACACGGACACGGACACGTACACGGACACGGACACGGACACGGATACGGACACGGACACGGACACGGACACGGACACGGACACGGACACGGACACGGACACGGACACGGACACGGACACGGACACGGACACGGACACGGACACGGACACGGACACGGACACGGACACGGACACGGACACGGACACGGACACGGACACGGACACGGACACGGACACGGACACGGACACGGACACGGACACGGACACGGACACGGACACGGACACGGACACGGACACGGACACGGACACGGACACGGACACGGACACGGACACGGACACGGACACGGACACGGACACGGACACGGACACGGACACGGACACGGACACGGACACGGACACGGACACGGACACGGACACGGACACGGACACGGACACGGACACGGACACGGACACGGACACGGACACGGACACGGACACGGACATGGACACGGACACGGACACGGACGCGGACACGAACATATAAAACGTAAATACAATTTAAATTTGCTTTGTATTCCAAGTAAATCAATATTTAATATAAGTAAAAATAAAAGGTTGGTATGACTTAGCTGTATTTTATAAATGTTAAACTTGACATTAGCTTAATCATTTAAATAATGTGAATTAATCACAATATTAAAAAACACAAATTTTCTAGAAAATATACTTATTCATGAATACAATATATTATGCAATTGACGAGTGGCGATAAAATACTTGTAAATTGTAGATTTATTATGTTTTCTTGTTTTAACTGAAGTGGATGTCATACAATTAAACTTCATAACCTTTATAAATCTAATTATTTATTAACTGGTAAGTTAAAACATTCATACTATCTACGTAGATTTTAATATTATAAATTCAAAAACATTGTTTATTTGAATATCTTCTAGACTAATGTACCGATTGATTCCAAAATCTAATCAGCCTTTCTCTTATCAAATTGTTTCGAACACCTTGCTGTGGTCGCTTTAAAAGCGGTTAATTTTATAGAGAGTATGGAGGTAGAGGTGGTGTCGAGTCTTTGAAATCGACGTGTTTGCATGAAGAGAACCCTCTTCATGCAATGAATCATCAGAGGGTTAGGATCGTGATATATGGCAATCAATTCGCTCTGCCTATCTTGAAAGGGATTTGGCGTGTATGGATGACGAAAAAACTAAAAAAAACGCTTTTTCGATATAAATTTACTAGGTTTCTGCATTGTCTCACCCGGGTCTGGTACCACCGCCTTACCTATTCCTGTCGCAATAGCGTCAGTGCTTGTCGCTGTCGTGTTCCGGTTTGGAGGGTAAGATAGCCGGTAGGTAAACTTATGCATGCGGCATCAGACCTCGCCACAATATAGCAACGCACCATTAACATTTTTGGTGTCTATAGGCGATGGTTGACTCTTTCCATCAGGAGACCCATCTGCTTGTTTGCTGTCTTAAGTTAATAAAAAAAAACTCGAGTTTTTTAATTTTAGACCTTCCATTGACTTAAGATCTTTCGTAATATTAAAGTACTTAAAAACTGAGTCAATTAGCGTATGAAATACAAAAATTAAAATTCGAAAAAAGATGAAGGGTTGTTTTTATAGCTATCGTCATGCTAAATTTCATCAAGACCAGTTCAGCAGTTTAGCCATGAAAGCTTAACAGACACACATACATACTTTTGCGCTTAAAATTTCAAAAAGTATGGATAAATATCTGTAAAAGCTTGTTGCTACATCTATTGCTATTACCTACAATATTACAGCTATTGTTATATGTATTGATTATTTAAAAAGCGGGTTCATAAAAGAGAATGCTGTACACTAGTAAAGTATATATGAGTACAGTGTATATTATTTTGGCTCGGTCACAATAATGAGAATACAAAAGCTTAAACATTGCAATGTGGTATGGAGTATGGACTCTTAGATCCACCTGCAATAAACTATTTCAATACTTTTAAAAGAAAGAAAGAAAGAAAGAAAATATTTATTTGCAAGAATATGAGTTACAAGTAGTTAAAAATAAATTAAGTTACCAACATATTCTACCATTATACGGTGTGCAAATATTAAAAAAAAAAATATCTTTATATAATATTACATTTAAAACATTCTTTCGATTATTTAGAATTACTACCGGATCGGAACGCGGCCACACACTGAGAAGATCCAGCGGAAGAAACTCAGCGGGCTGGTCTTTTTTCTCTATTTTATGTACTTGTTATAAATGATTCAAACAAATTTCAACCATAGTAAAAGTAATTTAAATAGACAGTTCTACGCTATGTGTGTAAAAATATGCGATGCACACACCTAATGACTTTAAGGATTTGCCTTTAAAAAAGTTTAGAAAAGATTTAACAAACTGGCTTAAAGTAAAAAGTTTTTATTTATTTCAAGAATTTTTATTGAGGTCAAAAAATAAAATATAGCGATAGAAGTTTAAATTCATTTTTTAAATTAATTAATAATTTTTTATGTTTATGTATTATTATTTATTTTTTATTAATTTTCTAGACTGTAGTGAATAATGACAATTGCAATTAAATGGAATTAAATATAATCTTATTGTAAAACTTTTATTTGTAAAATTACTAAACTCTAAAGCATGATTAACGTGTAACTTTGTAAATGTTATTTTATTAAATTATTTAGTAAAGTTTAAAGAAAAAGCATTACATGCCATGGATTTGGTGAAAGGAGGAATTCAATTGATGTTGTAACAACTGTCCTGTATGTGTTTATCCATGTCAACTGTATGTGTTTATCCGTGATCCCTCAAACAATTTTTTTTTATTAATAACAAGCTGAATTTTTGTGAACATTATTACGTCGTCTAAATGACAGTCACACATCGGTTAACAAATGTGTTTATTAAACTGTAATTTAACTGGGTTTTACATTAAGCTTAAATACTAGAGATTCACGTGTATACTGCGTGATGAAATGTAATAACGATGGTGCGATAAGATACCGATGGTATTTGTGCGCGAGCGTGTTTTGTCGCGCCCTCGTTACATCGCTCCCTCCTTCTAAAAAGGTGTTATACCTGATGCATCTGGTTGTGCCAGTGAAGCGTATATATCTTGAGTACTCAGGTCTGCGGTGAGTCGAGACGAGCAGAATATGCGTGGTCCTCGGTGATTCGGGACGAGCAGAATATACGCGGTCCTCGGTGAGTCGGGACGAGTGCGCTCCGCTGTGGTTCGCAATGAGTTGGAACAAGCGGGACAGAGTTGCTGTATGGAGATCCAGTGAACGTTGGCAGTTCTAAGTGGATTCCGGAAAGAGTAAATGAGGCGTAGCATGTGAAGGTGGCTGATGCTGTTGGAAGCAGAAGGGGGTATCAGGAGGTGTTGGTAGTCAGAAGGTTGTAGTGTACTGTGGCATCGGTTACGGTAAGGCGGGCGTAGCGTAGATTACCGCCTTTGGCTGCGCTAATTGTCGTTTCCCGATTTCTTCCAGGAACAGAGTTGGACGCACTTCAATGCCTAACCTTTAAATTTGTTGTGATAATAAGTTATTATTAGAATAATTTTGTCGATGTAGCATTCTATGCAAACATGACCTAGATTTAGCATAAAATTTGCTGCCTTGCTTTTTCTTTCGATTAAACGCATTAATTTCTATTTGCATTTTTGCTAATTGCGCAGATATTTCAGTCATTGTGCTACATTCCGTGTTTTTGTTTTGAAATGGTCGCGATCTCATTTAGTCTGTTGTTGTCGTAATTCTTATCGGCAACTTTACCTAGGTTTTCCAGAGGCAGAGTGGGATCCGTGACCGCCAATACCGAGGTTAATGAAGGAGGAAGCTGCCGGGTCCAAAGTAGAATAATGACGTTATTGCTGAATTTTCCCTGGCTGTGTCTCCTTACTTCCCTCAAGAGCTGCGAAGGTTTAAGGTCTGTAGCGTTTGTGATTGTGGCACCGCTGGTCCGTACCACTGAAGGGTCATAGTTATGGAACCAGCGGGCCAGCTTCTTGTCAGTATAACGTCATTACTGTGGAGGTCGATGACGTCACACAAGGACAAGTAAGGGGAAAAGGAAGATCTTCCCAGCCAGGCAAGGTGTACTGCCTGGGGACCGAAGTCCATTTGAGAAGCGTTGAAACTTGTATATAGTGTGACAAGATAAATAATTTTGATATCGCGATTCAGGATTTTATTTTGAATTTCATTTTTTCCATTTGTTATTGATTATTGTCCATTTTTTTTTCTTGTAGCGTTTGTGATTGTTTTGAGCCGCTACAGTACTCTCCCCCAAGACCGAAGGTCGATCTGGTTGTGCCAGTGAAGCGTATGTGCCTTGAGTGCTCGAGTCTGCGTTGAGTCGAGACGAGGCGAATATGCGCCATCCTCGGTGAGTCGGGACGAGTGCGCCTCCGCTGTGGTTCGCAATGAGTCGGAACGAGCGGGACAGAGTTGCTGCGTGGAGATCCAGTGAACGTGTGCAGTTCGAAGTGGATTCCGGAAAGCGTAGATGAGGCGTAGCTTGTGAAGCTCTGTTGGAAGTAGAGGGGAGTATATTAGATGCTGATGGTCAGAAGGCTGATGCGTGTTGTTTTTTGCCGAGAGTCACTACTGTGGCATGTTGATAGCTCTGTTGGTGGTGATGATCACGTCGGAATAACTACTGTGACGCCACTGGTCCTCTAGCATCATCTGTTGACTACAAGTATTGCCTAACTGCCATTGATAGGTATACTAGGTGGCCTGAGATCGTACCCCTCAAGAATATTACTGCGGATACAGTTGCCAAGGCATTTTACGAGACGTGGATTACTCGATTCGGCTGTCCTGAAACGATAACCACTGATCAAGGGCGACAATTTACTTCCCAGGTTTTCAAGGCACTAACGGATCTGTGTAGGGCCCAGCTGCGACACACTACTGCCTACCATCCGCAGAGCAACGGTTTGGTGGAGCGTTACCACCGTACACTGAAAGCTGCCATCATGTCACACAATACGCCTCGCTGGACGGAGGTACTACCCAGCGTGCTACTTGGCCTCCGGGCGTCGTGGAAAGAAGACTTGGTATGTTCAGTTGCAGAATTGATATATGGTGAGCCTTTGAGGATACCTGGTGAGTTCTTTAGCCCTAAATCTGACACTCATACACCACCAGCAGACTTTATCCAGGAACTTAGGACACACATCTCTCTGGTAGACATGACATCTCATCTAGACATGGTACGGGACCTACTTTCATCCACAAAGACCTTATGAAATCCGAGTATGTTTACCTACGCAAAGACGCATTGCGGAAATCATTAAAAGCTCCTTATACAGGCCCACACAGAGTCACAGCAAGGACAAACAAAACAATCACATTACAATTAGGCAGAGGACCCGTCACTGTTTCTATTGACAGGGTTAAGCCAGCTTATGTCATGACAGATGATAAGGAGGCAAGCATTTGCATACAAAACGACGACCGACCGACTAGAACCACACGGTAGGGTCGTGAAGTTAATTTTCCCAATTATTTTCAGGCAGGACTCTGATTCTACCAGGGGGGTGGTGTGGCAGACCACATCACTACAAGTTACGCACATCCCTAATCCGCGAAACCAGTCCGGGCGAGCGCGGGGATGAAGACAGCGGGCGGCGCGGAACCTGCTCCCAGTCGGCGGCTGGACGCGCCAGAGCGATACGAAACTCGATCTCGAACTTTATATTTTACGTAACATCCTTACTCGCTTAATAAAAGCGGATTTAATCCGATTTAAATCAACCCGCATCTTTTCTTTTGACACCACCACCACCAAAGGTCTCCTAGGTCAAGTCCGGAGAAAAGCTTCTGAAACAGCTGCTCCTGTGACTCCTCGTAACAATCAATGAGACGTTCCTTGATTGTGTTATATGTATTAGTTTCTGGTGGATTTGTAATAATATCGCTTACTTGTAATATTTCGTTGCTGTTGGCTGTTGCTGGGGCGTTCATCTTCCTTTTTGCGTGTTCCTGGCCGGAATCACCAATATTACGTCGACTCAATGACAGTCACACATCGGTTAACAAATGTGTTTATTAAACTGTAATTTAACTGGGTTTTACATTAAGCTTAAATACTAGAGATTCTCGTGTATGCTGCGTGATGAAATATGATAACGATGGTGCGATAAGATACCGATGGTATCTGTGCGCGAGCGTGTTCTATCGCGCCCTCGTTACAAACAGTTTCGTTTTGACGAGACAACCATCTTTTTTATCTTCGAAAATTCTCGATACGGGGAACTAATACAGATAGATAAAAAAGAAAAGTTTAAGGTGTCTGACTAAGAAAAGTTTTCATTTTACGTATAGGACAATATTACCCTTGAATTACAATAACAATTAACAAGCTGTTGTGAGAAAATTAGGTTGTTTCTAAATTGATTAATATCAATTTAAAAATCTCATAGTTCCGTAACTTTAGAGTGGAGGACTCGTCAGAAAATCCATCAAATGCTTAGAACAAAAGTTTCATCGTGTTTTTCATGATGTAATCAAGCGATTAAAGTCGAAAAATAGTTATTGTTATTAATAAATATTTTTCCTTCACCGAATCAAAATTTTCAAAGTTTAAAAATCTTTATTAGTTACCCGATGCGAGATTTTTGGAAGATAAAAAAAGATGATTGTTTCGTCTGTTTTTGAAGCTGTTTACAAAATTTCAGCTTGTTATTAATCAAAAAAGTTGGTTCGTAGGACTGCGGTCTATAACATTTAACCCTATTTCGAGCAATAGCAAATGTTTGTTATTATTTTTAAAAGTATTTGATTAATAGAATAAATAGTTTTTAAGTAATACCTGTTTAAAACACACGTTCATGTAAAATATGCAAATTATTTATACAGAAAAACAACATGGCGCCATTAAGAGGTCATGATCGCAGTGACGTCCCGCTAATTCCAGATTATTACAAAGGCAAGACTGTGTTTATTACTGGTGGAACAGGTAATACATTTTTAAATTTATTTCATCAGACATCAAACAATTAGACGGTCATCTCGATGGAAAAGATAACCATCGCCTTTAGACTTCAAAAATGTTTATGTGCACCGAGTTGGAAAGACATTCATAACAGACACGGCGCACTTGCTACTTTTAGTATCCAAAACGCGCGTTTTAGTGACTACATCGATGCTGCACCGCGTTTAAGCGACTCTCCGTGATCGGTTGCGGCATCCGAATTGCGCGTTTTACCGACTGCATCGAAGTTGCATCGCGTTTTAGCGATCGAACGCAGAATCGCGCATTTCAGCGACTGCTTCGATGCTAGACCGGGTCGGCAGTAGTGTTGCCGTTCGATAGTCGTTAAAGTTAAAGTATTTCTTGGCCAACAATTTAAAAAAAAAAAATTAAAATTATTTTTTAATAAAGAACTATATTACACTTTCACCGTCTTAGTTTTTTATTAAACGAACTTATAAAAAAGTAATTTTAATACAAAGATGCATAATATTTTTATCCACCATCTTCCATACAAATTTATATGAAGAATTTAATCGGTAAAATGTCAAAACGAATTTTTAAAAACGTCCATCAAAAATTTCAGTAGCCCCCCAGAATTAAAGGCGAAACCACGTCAATTTAAAATTATTTTATGACGTAAATATTCCGTCAGGGTGGGTTGCGAGTGTAATCAATCGCTTATGCTTACTTGAACTCTCATAATAGTATTATTATGAAAATATTTTTAATTACTATGAAAAACTTCATTCACGATAATAATTTATAAAATTAAGCCTGTACTAAGCAACAATTTACTTTTTTATATATATCATAAGATAGCAAACAAGCAGATGGGTCTCCCGATGGAGTCAACCATCGCCTATAGATACCAAAGGTGTTAATGGTGCGTTGCTTTCTTGTGGCGAGGTCTAATGCCACATGCATAAGTTTATCGGCTACCTTACTCTACACACGGATAGGTCTGCCGACTACCTTACCCTCTAAACCGGAACACGACAGTGACAAACATTGACGCTATTACCTATAGGTAAGGCAGTGGTACCAGACCCGGGCGAGACAATATAGCACTCTACCATCTAGTAGCCACGATGGTAGTGACTCGTATAGCCAATCGGTCGCCTTTTACGACCTGCCTGGCAGAACGGTAGTTGGCCTATTCTTCAAAGGAGCCTTAACTTCAAAGGAGCTTTAACAAAATAAAGTATATTTTGCAACAAACATTTCATAGCTTGGTACATTTCCACAATGTTTCGCACGGGTGTTTGGTACCACCGCCTTACACATTCCTGCCGCAATAGCGTCAATGTTTGCAATTGTCGTGTTCCGGTTTAGAGAGTAAGGTAGTCGGTAGAGCTATCCGTGTGGCATTGTCATTCTGCAACACGGATAAAAACGGATGTCACCATGAACATCTTTGGTGTCTATAGTCAATGGTTTCTTTTTCCATCAGGAGAGCTATCACCTTGTTGCTATCTTACGAATAAGAAATAGAGAAAAAAAATTGTTAATATTTATTGTTATAAAAAAAACACGCCATTAAATTTTCCGCCGTGTTGGTCCCGGCCTCCTTTGCAGAATAGGCCAACTGCCGTTCCGCCAGGCAGGTCGTAAAAGGCGACCGGTTGGCTATCGAGTCACTACCATCGTGGCTACTAGGTGGTAGAGTTCTGCATTGTCTCACCCGGGTCTGGTACCACCGCCTTACCTATTCCTGCCGCAATAGCGTCAGTGCTTGTCGCTGTCGTGTTCCGGTTTAGAGGGTAAGGTAGCCGGTAAACTTATGCATGTGGCATTAGACCTCGCCACAAGATAGCAACGCACCATTAACATCTTTGGTGTCTTTAGGCGATGGTTGACTCTTTCCACCAGGAGACCCATCTGCTTGTTTGCTATCTGATGATATAAAAAAAAGACATAAAATACGAAGCAAGTGAAAGAGTATGAAATTCTAGACTAAATGAAAAACCCGGTCGTGAGACCGTCCGTATTATTGGTAGTTATCGTGATCCCTATACAATAAATGAACACGTATATGTAAATATTTTTTTAAACTTTTTTGTTAAAATATGTTCTGTGGAAATAACTATATAAAATAATTTTTAATGAATATAAATAAATTAATTAGTGTTTTCTTCATTTAGGTCGACTCCTGTCACAATATTGTTGCGAATAATCTTGCAACCAGTGTGAAGGGAAGTAACCAGTGTGTAATACAGTGAATAAGAGAAGTGTTTTAGTGATACAGCGTAGGCGGTTAAGTTCGGTGTTAGTACAGCGAGTGTGACCAGTGTGTATAGTATATTTACGTTAGCTTATCAGTGTATTTACGTATTTCATCGTAGTGTATTGTACCTTAGTGTTGTAAATACACGGTTTAATATAGGTGGCGTTTTCTTACAATCACGAAGCCGATGCACGTAACAGTATAAATAAAAATTGGTGATCATAGAAGCATTTTAAATTTACTAAAGTGCTTGATTTTGACGAATCTGAAGTGAAACACTATTTCAAATGCTTTGAGTTAAGAGGCGTGCAAAATATTTATAGTATTTTAAAGTTATATGTAATATTTAAATTCCTATATTCATAAAAAAATGTAAATTGGTTAACTCTGCAGGCCATCCCTGAAACTTTCTGCTAAATTGAGACTTTAAGCTCGAAGAGTTAAAAAAATAACAGTTTATAAAATTGACAGTATTTAATTTTTTTTATTGTGGATATTTTCAAAATGATGGTCGATTTTAATATTTTGAATGCCATTAAATGCAATTTAGAACCTAAAATGTTTTTTTTTAATATTTTCTACTACGTCACTGTATTATATTAGCAAAGTATTTTTTTATTTTCTTCACATACCCTTGTATATAAAAGAGAAATTTTAAAAATTGCTTAAAAAAGTGAACCAAAAATATGCAGTCACTACACTTATATGACTTCATCCAATTTTCCCCTACATATTCGTGCAAGCGTAACAGTAGCATAATATTGAATAATAATGATGCTTCAAAATTTATCCGCACATATTTAGAAAAATTGCAATGTTAATCGAGATTTAATCAATTTACAAACCCACAGCATTTTTTGAAGAATATTGTTGAAAATATTGTTAATCATTTGAAATGGTGTAAATAATGAAAGCATGAGTTCCGCATTAATCTACTAGTTACACTGTTCAACTCAGAGCATGGGCTCCCTTGTTTAAGTCAAATTTTCAATAATAGACCGATTAAAGTTGGCAAATGGGGCGATGAGAGAAACCACCTGTTATACTGGATGACTAACTGGTGAGTCCTAGTAAACATAAAATCGATCAACATTCCGGGTAAATTTTATTTTATTTTAATTATAAAATACTTATAAGCATAGGTGCCGTTTGGATGGATTATTTAATTACAAACAAACTTTATATCAGAATAATAAAAATAATATCGGTATATAAATTACACAAATTGACCTAACCCCAAAGTAAGCAATTTATTTGCTAATTATGTGAGTGTTACTCAATGATATGAATACATAGAAATACATATATAAACATTCAAATATGTTTATATATGTTTATATATGTATATTAAACATCCAAACCCAGAAATTCAAACCCTATGCTCAATATATGAATACCTGACCCTGTGGGAATTCAAACCTGAGCCCCAATTATTGCGTAGTCAGGGTTGTTAACTATGTGAATAACAGAGCGAACACCAATGGCTTCACTCACATTAAATAAAAACTTAAATTTAACCACAAATAAGTCGTGTTGTAAGACTGTGTACTTTTATGTTACTTAATGTATTTACACGTAAATGTAAATACGTAAATTACTATGATCCTTAAGAAGATCGGTTCCGATTTGATTAATTTTGTGATACATTAAAAAAAATTGAATACTTTTGGTCGCTTTTAATATACATTTAATTTACGTATTACGTATCATGCCCTGTATGATATTCTGAAGTATTAATTATTTAAGTAATTAAGTATTAGTACTTAATCGCAGTTTAATCAAAATTATACTTTATCAATCAGTTGTGAATAACAATCTATTACTACACCTAGAACGCGTTCACTATGGCTCCACCTTGACTTTTGCCAAATTAATGAAAAATATAGACATTGCGGTTTTTGTAAGTGTCATTACGTATGTCGCAGAAGAAAACCCGCAATTAATACCCAATTTCTAGGCCTAGTGCGGGCGTTAGTGTGACGCATGGTCGACGTATATGATTAGTGAAATATATGGATGTGTGTGTTCAATTTTAAATTCCCACGGTAGGTGACTATCCTCTTAAAATATACTGAATAGTACCGAAAATTTGCAAACTATCAATAGTTGAATATTTAAGCCTAAGACAAATAATATTGTCGATATTATTAAAAGTTATCGATTTGTTTTATTATGTCATAGACAGCAAACACGCAGATAATCTCCTCTTGAAAATAGATAACCATTGCCCTTAAACAAAAAACCCAAGTTAATACATCGCCTAAAAGAGAAACTTATCAGATAAAAAAAATACGTAAGAATATTATACGCACTGTTACGAGCTTCGAGTTCATATTGTGCAATAAAACACCACTTATATTAAAACCATGTATTTACAACACAAATATACAAAACATCACGATGCAATACGTAAATACACTGATAAACGCCAACAACACTCATTATATTAACACTCAAATTAACCGACTACACTAAATCACTAAATGAAAACACTTCTCTTACTCACTGTACCATATCGCATTACACTGGTCGTCTTTACTATCGCTTTCGCTGATCGCTGTATAAAACTGCATTTTATTTGTCAACACATTATTTATACCTAAGATAAAGTTCGACTATGTTCCTGAAAATTCCCAATTTATCGCGTAAACAATTCTAATTGTAAATAAGTTCAAGTACACGCTTTTTTCGCCCTTAAGCTCTATATATATAATATATATGATCACATAGCAAAGAGAAATTTCGCCGCTTCCAACCTGTCGACACTAACTCAGTTGTTAGAGCGTTCCGGGTTGAGGGAACGTCGCAGGTTCGAACCCTGCATGTCGAAATTTTTCTTTGTTGTTTTTAAAGTTTTTTCCCAAGCACAGGGCAAGTGATAAATCACAAATATATATATATATATACAGCTCAGCAGATCAAGCAGACCTAAGAAAATATATATGATGTGAGTGGTGTTAATCTGGTTTTACAGCTTTAGCTTCAAAGAACAATTTTTCAGACAGGCTGCTCGTAATTTTCATTTCTATATATGAAAAAAAAAAATTTGCTCGATCTAAAAATAGAATTAGATATATTTTTTATGTTACAGGTTTTGTAGGAAAAATTTTAATCGAGAAGCTGTTGTACTCATGTTCTGAGTTACGGACAATTTATCTTTTGATGAGAGCTAAGAGAGGCATTATGTCAAAAGAAAGACTGTCATCTCTTTACAACGATTCGGTTAGTTTATTTATTATTTTAAATTAGTGTCAGAGTGAATTAAAATATATTTTTTCGAAATACTGTATTACAAACTGTAGTACATTAAAAATAGACTACCGATAAATTCATTTCAATAGTTATTGAATTGAGTTGAAATTGGATTAAATAAATCTGTTGTTTGCGCACACAATCCTATCCTAACTAATGTAATGAATGCGAACGTAAGTTTAGTAGGTCTTAGCGTTATTATTAAGACTTCGCTGTCCGTTCGTCCGTCTATCTGTATATCTATCTGTCCGTCTGTCACCAGCTGTATCACAGGAACGGTGACAGACTGTAAAAATTTTCATAGATGATGTTATTCTGTTCCGCCATAACAGTAAATACTAAAAATGGAATAAAATAAATATTTAAGAGGCTCTCATATAACAAACATGATTTTTTGCATTTTTTTCACGATCTTAGTAACGAAAACTAGTAGAATCTTGAAATATTTACAGAATATTTAGTTATATATTCACTTCAAAAATAAATTATTTAATTAAATTTATTTTTATTTAAAGTGGGGCTCTCACACAATAAATGTAATTTTCTGCCGCTTTATATAAATAATGATTCTAAACCCTTCCCGCCTTATTACAAAAACATACTTAGTACCGGGTTTAAACCAAGACTAAGAAGTCTAGGTTTGTTACGGTATTAAAGTTAGTTCCAGTACTAAAATTCATTCTTATTTACTCGAATATGTATATACTCGATATATATATATATATATATATATATATATATATATATATATATATATATATATATATATATATAACGAATATATATATATATATATATATATATATATATATATATATATATATATATATATATATATATATATATATATATATATATATAATAAGACCGGCTTTATAATAACGTTTTATTTAGTACTAGAACTAAACCTGGTATTAAGTTCGGTACTATATTTAGACCTCGTTTAAGAATAAGGCAGTTTGTGTGCGAGTGCGACTCATTTGCCAAAACCATTCTATCAAATTTAATGGAATTTGGCATAGAGATGTTGAAGATCTTGGGTCAAATAAAAGTGATTTTTTTTTCAAAAATCAACCCCTAAGAGGCTGAAACAAAGGATGAAAATTGGTATGAAAAACTTTATCGAGGAAATGTTAACAAGCTCGAGGGCGAAGGTGCGCGGGTCAGTTAGTAATAAATAAAAAATGCATATTATTATACACGAAATCACTCGCTTGTAAACAAAATACCATAGTAAATATCTTAACAAATGAAATTATACAAAATCTTACGAAGCATTGAAAATAAGAGGAAAACACAATTTAAAAAATTGTAAGTCGGTTGACCCTGCAAGTCAGCCCAGAAATTCCGCTAAGCTAATTAAATAAGATAAG
Organism: Apodemia mormo; assembly: GCA_036924255.1. Taxonomy (NCBI): domain Eukaryota; kingdom Metazoa; phylum Arthropoda; class Insecta; order Lepidoptera; family Riodinidae; genus Apodemia; species Apodemia mormo. Next base: position 4,226,055 of record JAUPFN010000030.1, read on the forward strand.
GTGAGGTATTTTAAGCTTAAACAAGTAAAAAGGGTTTTCAAGTAAAAAATATATCTAAGTATACATTTTTGAACACAAAGATTTCAAAAATTCAAAACTCAAGGAGTTCAAATATCTTATTGCATATCCAGTCTCATGGCGAGAAACCCCGAGAATACCCAAAAAGCGTGAATGTGAGGAGCTTTTCGACTTCTCGTTCTCGCGCTCGCCTGTTTCCGATCGGTGTCGGTAAATTTTGCCGTTTCAAAGAGTGTGATAATCTTCTCCCTTCTCGGGCGAGAAGGGAGAAGTCTATCACACTCACGTTTTGTCTTAATGTCGATCAGTGAACGACGGGAGTAGTCATTCGTATTCATTCATCCATCACCATTACCTACCATCGCCTAACTTTTCTATTTTTTCTATTTTTTTCAAGTTTATTTTTAGTTACAACTTTCACAAAGTCATAATATGCAATGACACATAAAGCAGTGTTTGAATATCGTCTGTAATGTCATCCATATCAGATAGGATCCCGAACACGAGTGAAAAAATGAGAGTGTGGATAAATTGCTTGTTCTTGCGAGAAGTCTCAGCGAGAACTTCTCGGAGTCTGGATGGGCCTTTAAGTTTGTTAAAAATTACAGTACTTATTTTTTTAATCTGTTCATTTTAAACATGATGATCAACTCTGACCCTTAAAACAGCATTCAACGCAGTGTTTTAAACTCTAAAATGTTGTCTTAGCTCCAAGATTTGAAAAAGTCGAAAAAGTGGAAAAACCGTTTAAGTGCAAGTCGAACTGGCGCACGAAGGGTTACGAAACCTTCTGATATATAATGGTACAGACCATCATAGCAAAAAATACGGAAAAAACACGTTTATTGTATAGGGACCGCTCCAAATATTTTCATTTTTGTTATTTTTAGTATTTGATGTTATAGTGGCAACGAAAATACATAATTTGTGTAAATTTCAGTTTTCTAGCTATCACGGTTTATGAGACAAACAGAAGGACAGACAGACAGCGGAGGCTTAGTAATAGCAAACATTTTTCCTAAATTTTAGTTCATACAATTTACGATTTTAAATGCAGAAAGGAGAAGAACTGATTAGATTAAAAATAAATCGGTATATTAGTGTAGAAGTTATTTTATAAAAACATTGTTTCACAGACGTTTCTCAAAATGCCCTGGGCAAAATGGACAAAATTGCGCTCACAAAATTACTGCAGGGGGAATCAGAGTAAAAAGATCATGGCACCCCTTTTCATGGTCACCTTGGAATATAAGAGGGCTTCATTCTAACGGTAACGCCGTTCATTACATAATTGGCAACTTCGCCTACGCTGGTTCCTAATGTGGATGGGATGACCATACGTCTTCACTGTTGGACTTCACGCTGACCGTATCATTAGCAGGTATCAGTGGAGGTCCAACTTGGTACGTTAAACCACTGCTTGATGGGAGCAAAGTGCTGGTTATGCATCTGTTAAGATCTCTTTTAGCGGGCTGTCATCGTGTGGGACTCTTGAGGTTAGCAGATTGGAACACAATGCGATCTTCCTTTGTATCGTACTCATGGGAGCAGATGTACTTCTCGCTGGATGATAAGGGTGTCACTGCTTACTTTGTCGCTAATGTGGTACTGCAGGACAAGAAATTTACATTCCTTTTTTCTGTGGTACCCATTGGTTTGGTCGCTACTGCAAAATAGATTCAAGCAAACAGCAGTAGTACTACCGGGCTTGGGTAGCTGTGTTGGCATCCCACCAGTGAATTACGAAAGGAGTACAAGTCTTCCTAGAGGTTCTTCAAAAAAACCAATCTCCAAGGCAAAATCGAAACAAATTGTCAGAATTTGCAAAAAATGTGTTCGTCTTTCTTCAGGAACTCGTGTGCTGTAATCTGGAGGCTCATACCACAAAGAATAAGGCCAATATTCTGGGCTTCTTCGTCGTGGTCAATTTGACTCTAGATAAAAAGAGAACTCATCGCCTACTGTCCCGCAGTGCGATATTCTATGCTAGAAATAAAATTTCGGTAGTCTGTTCGGTAGTTTGCTTAAAGAATTATTTTCTTGGGACATGCATAAGTTGAGCAGACTAGATGACATCCATCCAATTGTGCTCAAAGTATATACTCTAGCGTTGGTACCAGTATTAAAGCGCCTGTTACGGCTCTTCTACTCACACGGCGTGGAACCAAATTCATAGAAGATACCTTTAGTCCATCTCATCTTTTTTAATTCATTAAACTATCAACCTATAGCCATAATCTCTTTGCTCTCCAAAATTATGGAGGGACATATTAACTATCAGCTCTTGAAATATTTAGAAGAGTACCAGCCGATTTTTGCACAAACCGCTTCTCCCAAAGCTGCGTTTCTGTGGGCTTTTTCAGAAATTATGGAGTGGATCACCAGCGTTTTGGCTGGTTGAAGCAGTAAGGTTCATGGTTGACTAATGCGTGCGTGCGTGGTGCGTGAACAAACCTCAAAATTGTAAATGCTGGTGTTCCCTAAGACTACATGTTATCACAGAAACTGTTTTTATTTCACATCAATGACATGTTGCGAATGAGTTACATTTATTGCAGATGATAGTACTAGTAATGCTTTATACTCCGGCCTTAGCTCAGATATTTCTCGGGAAAAATTTGAAGAATGCTGGAACTAGTGTATTTCTGAAAGTCAAGCATCAACAAATTAATGACTCGGAATAGGGTCGTCAAAACCTTAACAAGGTTTTGACGACCCTATTCCGAGTCATTTAACCCCAAAAAGACACAGGTTTGCACGTTACCGCTAAACACATAATTTTTGGAGTGTCATTTCGTATTGGGGATACTTTTCTGGAGGCCTCGGCCAGTATTGGAATTCTATAAATCAACATATCCAACATTTGGAAGGACAGGCTATACTAGATTCTAAATAGCTTAGTGATCTCAGCAAAGCTAAGGCTGAACTAATTTGACCGTCCCGTTGGTCGAGTGGTTAGTGACCCTGACTACGCAATCAACGGGGCTCGGGTTCGATCCCCGACGGGGACAAGCATTTGTGTGATGAGCATAAATGTTTGTATTTCCGGGTTGGGGTGTTTATTATATATATATTCTAGTATTTATATATGTATTTCTATGTACTAGTATCGTTGACTAACACCCATAACACAAGCAAATAATTTGCTTATTTGGGGTTAGATCAGTAAGTGTAATTTGTCCCGTGAATATTTATTTATTTTATTATTTAATCTTTGGCATTAACCAAGAATGTAGGTTCGCTCTGCTTTTTTTATCGCATTTACCATAAAGAGGGTTCCGAGATATTTTGGATTATCTCTACCGTTGAATTCCATTATTAGCTATAGCATCAAAATTAAAAGTTTCACTATCCCCACCTTGATGTTGAAATATGTTGAAAATCTACAACCGTCCGTTTTATTAGTAGTTTTTTCTTGTATTTCTCATTTGTGAATAAATTACCGGCAGGGTTGTTTTCAAACGGATATGACTTGAGGACCTTCAAGAAAAGACCTTTCTCTTTCTTAAAAGTACAGCAACGCAACTGCAAGAACTCTAGTATTACGGAGGTCCATGAGCGGCAATGATAACTTACCATTAGGTGCACTTTCTGCTCGGTTGCCTCCTCTTTAGTGAAGTAAAAAAAATATATGTATGTACACACAGACATACTGACATCATCGGGAAAATATTCCTAGTACCTCAAAACTTGGAAATTGAGTGAAAATCGATTTCCTAAAATCGGAGTGAAATCAGAAACTTCCTTACGCTAAAGGAACTTTCCTTTCCCGCTGGAAGTTAAAAATATATGTATATATTACACTATACAGTAAGTTAAAAAGTAAAGCCTGGTTTTTGCTTTGATTAGTTTAATGCAGGTGCTTAGTGTTAAACAAAAACATGTGTAGACAGCCGTTTTTTACTATCGATAGGGAAGCGCTTGACCACGATCTCGCCTGATGGTAAGCTTAGATGCAGCCTTAGATGGAACGTGCTTCCCTAGAAGGTACCTGTTTACTCTTCTCTTGAAGATCCCTAGATTGTAAGTACTCGTCAGGGAACACGGACTCAGGAAGCATGTTTCAGTCCCTTGCGGTTCGAATTGATTATTACGAGTGATTAGTAATCAGCGTAGTAAAGTGAATAGAAGCATGTTCTATTTTTTGCGAGTAACCCTGCCCCGCGCGCACTTCCCACCTCTGCCTCGTGGCTTACGGGATCCTAAACAGGTATATCTTTAGTGATATGTTCAGCATTGTTGAGTTTATTCGTCCATGTTTCAACGCCTGAAGTTAAATGTCTTAATCATGGTGGCTAAACAGTATTGGACACAACTCGCACTAACTATCGCAATATTACTCGCAACTGCTAAGCACTTGCGCTCCTGCTAATCAAAATGTAAACCGGGCATAAGGAAAAGTGGTTTCTAATGATGGCATTAATGTTTTTCAGTGTTTTGATAGACTGCGTAATGAAAGGCCGGGATTATTTGAATCTAAGGTACAGAGTATAACTGGAGATATAGAAGAACCGTCACTAGGTAAAGAATAATAATAATAGTATGTATTATTATTATTATTAATATATTATATTGTAAGGCATTATTTGGTAGCTTAAAACGATCATATTATATACCAAAATAATTTATCTTAAATAATATTTTTACATATTATTACCTATGACAATACAAAATGTGACACTTATAGCATACTTGTCCGGCCAAAATAGGTTAGCGGCCGTGTAAACGACATGTTTGTGTGCGTGCGGCGATTTGGGCGCCCTGAATGGAGTTGTTCTACTGCGTTATTATACTATTGTGTTTATAGTATTAGTAAAAAGACAAACAAAAATACTACCGATGCCACTGCAATGTGGAGATGTTCACTTTAAAATATTTGATCAATTTTAGAGAAATTAAAATGAATTCAAACATTTTAAAATATATTTATTTTTTATTTTTTATTTTACGTCCTTGCATCCCTATCAGATCGAACAGGGTTTTTGTTACTTACTTACAGTATATTTACAGTATATTTCCACTATAATTCACTATTGTTGGGGTTATTTTAAACAAACCCATTTAATTTTAGTCAGTTATGTATTATCTACATTAAGTTAATTTCATTTTAGGTATCTCTGGCGAAGACAGGGCGTTGCTTATAAAAACGACTAACATTGTATTCCACGCTGCTGCTAGTGTAAGGTAAAATATGAAGTTGATAGTTATTAATTATTTAATTATTTGTGGACACTGTTTGATTGACATTACAAATGACAATGTCAGACGATGAAAAGTCCTAAAAATATATTGTTGCTAAGTTTTTGTGCTCAATATAGGCTTTTAAAAATTCATACCTACAACATCAAAGTAGCAGCTGGGTGGAGTTCTCGTGCTTCTGATGAACGTAAAACGATATAGATTAAAAAGCAAGCAAAAATTGTTAGCAGATCGATAAAATGTGGCGATGAAAATAAGAACTAATCTATTCTATGAACATCAATCAGTAAATCTTAGTTAACAGGCACACTTGTTGTCATTTGGATTCGCTTGTCTTTTGTGTACGCTTAATGAAGCTTTTGAAATATCCTTATAATTTTATTGATGATATAATTAAGTATTTACTTTCAGATTTAATGATCATTTGAGTAAAGCTACTACGATAAACCTTGTGGGTACAAAACAGATGCTTGATCTTGCTTATGAATTTCAACAACTAGAAGTAAGTGCAGTTTTTATTTTTATTGACCGGGCGTTATTAACTAATATTATAATGTACATGAGAACACAGAATACAGATTAAGTAATCGTTGATTTAGAATGATCCTATCCATACGTTTCTACTTGAACCGAAAAGATTTATGGGAAAACAAAGACAGCATATCAGCTGATCTATTGTATTGTGTACGCTATCTACTTTATATTCCACAATACGAATGACTGCTGAAATTTGCATGACGCCACAAAACTTGGACAAGCTGGTGGAATTCACTTCTTTGATGTAAACTCGAAGCATATTAGAACGTTACGCACAGTGGCGCAGCGTGAACTAATATATACGTGGGCAAAGTCGCATCGGCGAGGCCCCTTTCCGTTCTTTCCCAAAATTTACTCAAAAACACGCGCCAAGTTTGAAATAATCGAAAAGCTATCGTGTCTTTATAACGCGTTAACTTAAGATCTAGGAGTTATAATACAAACAGTATTTCAGATACAAAAGAGTGAGGCCAATAATTTTCAGGCTTTTATTTAATTTAAAAATAAACAAAGATAAATCAGGTAGTGCGAGGCCCCTTTAGGTGCGAGGCCGTGGCTGAAGGCCCACTTTGCCCACGCCTAGCTACGCAACTGGTTACGCATTCCATTGAATAATAAAAAATTGGCAAAGTGCGTGTCGAGCCACGCGCAATGTAGGGTTCAGAAGTTACCCATCACTTACCACAATCAATAATGCGGAGTGTGGACGAAGAAGAGGAGGGCTTTTATTGTTTTATTCTATAAATATAAAACCTATTTAACGTCAATGATAAAAATTTCGGCAGCACAGGTTCACCGCCTATAGATATATGCAAGTGATTAGGTAAAGATAGCAGATATTTTACGAAATAAGCTCATACCTAATTTAAAAAATATCACATTACCGTTCCACAGATTTCAGATAATCCCAGTTCCACTGACTATAAATACTCTGTACCTACCTATATTAAATACTATTGTGTGGCCTCATATTTTATATTATGTTGTTATTATTATATAACTTTTTCTTGTACTTTCAGAGTTTCGTGTATGTATCAACAGCTTTCTCTAATGCAAAACGAGATTGTATAGACGAAGTTTTGTATCCTCCTCTTGGTGATTGGCGAGATACCATAGAAATGTGCAAAACTCTTGATAACTATACGTTACAAATTTTGACCAAAAAGCAAGTATATATTAATATAGAAACTAGAGTATGATCACTGTTGAATTTTTGATAAAAATTTGTCTGAATGTGGCAATTTAAAAATTCAACCTCCAATAATTTAACTAGATACCTAATAGCACAAAAGTGCAAGCAATAAAAATTAAAAGCAATAAAAAAAAAATAACAGGAATAGTTTTTATTGTACTAGCTGTTACGGTCCGTAACGTCTCGCCTGGTTTTAGTACCACTGCTTTATCTATTATTGGTGTAATAGCGTCTATGCTAGTCTCAGTTGCGTTTCGTTTTGGATTGTAAGGTAACAAGTAAACTAAATCATGCAAGATTACTTTCCTGCCATATGGATAACACTGTATCAATAATATCTTTGATGTCTAAAGGCGGTTGATTTAAAAACCGGATTATTATCTGCTATTCTGCCAGGCAGTTTGTGAAAGGTGATTTTTATTTAAGCCAAACATGTCCTTACATCTTGTCTACAAAGTAGTAGAGTTCTGTGTCTTGAAGACTTAGTTTTTACCACAAATTTTCTTATTCCCGCTGCAATAGCGTTAATGCTATTCTAAGTTTCAATTTAAAGGATAAGGTAGTTTTGCCATCCTACTACACAGATACTAGCGCACCATTAACATCTTTGTTGGCTTCGTTTGTCTCTTTCCATCAAGAGAACCATCTTCTTTGTTAATATCTTCGTCGTCTATGTCATTTGCTGTTCCCGTATGTATGTGGCCCAATGCGTTTATTGACAGTAATACTTTCGCTTATGTCGCTAGTGTAATGATCACGTAATAGCAGTTTTATTCCTTCTGGAAACATCACAATAACACATTTCAGATATACGCGCATTGTACACATGTAGTCTTTAAAAGCCTATACTTCGTTATATTTATACAAAAGAAGGTTGGCAAAAATGTTGCTTTATTTTCTGTAGCATCTTGTTTCCCAGTTATATTTCGACACCTCCTACGTAAAGTATCGTAATCAACAAATTTAGATTTTTCACTTTTCTTCATTTTTATACTTCTAAATATGTGGACTAACGTCTGCAACTATTAAAATTTCAGTATTTCTAAGAGAAGGCCTCATTAATTAGACTGCAAAATAGCGTATATTCACTTTTGTCCAAGTATAAAATCGTATACAGTACTAACGATACAATGCGCGGGGGCAGGGGGACGCTCGATCCGCGCGGACGCCTCGTATCTATCAGTAGCGACAGAACACGCGGGGGAGACTCGCGCTCGCCACGCGGCGAATGCATTTCTATATTTTTGTCGTTTTACTGTTGTTATGTTGAAAAAAAGAATTTAAAGTGCTGTTATACGTAAAAAATAATTTAAAATGTCATCTAGAGCACAAATTATTCTTAATCTTATAACAAAAGACAACATGTTTAATAATGATACAAAACGAGGAAAAGGGACCATTAAAAATTTAAATTATGAAAACAATAATATTATATTTAAAACAATGCCTGCAATTGAAGAACCTGAGAGAAATGAAGGTATGAATTATTCTGTTTTGTTATTTGTAGTAATTCTTTTATTAGTGTTTAATAAATAAACATAATAATATTTAGCGATGTAAAATATCGTATGTTACAGTTACTATACTCTACGTTATTTTTACTTGTAAAAAAAATATTGTATGTATTAAATAAGATATTTTACACTGGAACAGAATTAAAAATTATGTCGGAACATGTACATACGATGTTTTACGTTGGTGTTTTATATGGTTTTTGTATCGTATGTACTACTTCCTATAGATTACTTTGTTAAGTTATATAACTTACTACAATATACGTGTCAATAAATCGTTAAATTTAACAAATTACATTTTCTTTTTTCAGAATCACCAATGCCATCGAATGCAGATATGAGTGCCATTAACCAAATGATGAGTTTTTTGTCTGATTCAGAAGAAGATGCCAGTAACGTCCATTATGGTAGGTACCACAAAATCGCCAAGAAGTACGTTTTTTTATTATAAAAATTGATTTTTGGTGTCTATTTATGTACTATTACATTGTAATAAATATCTTGGCATTCGTAATTAGATAAAATCGTCAATTTTTTTTAGGTCAGATATCAGAAATCAATCAAAATATTGATATACATTCCGAAGATGTACTCAAAATTTCTGATATAGAAGGAAACGGGACACAAGAAGGGGAAGAACCATGTCCATTTCCTCGTATGTATATAAAAATAACAGTAATAAATTATGTAATTTATAGGTTCACTATAATAACTTAACGATTTATTATTTTTAGAATCATTTGAGGATAGTAGTAACCGGTCCGATGAAAATAACACACCCATTCCATCTCCAGACTGTACTACAAACCATTTAGACTATGATTGTAGTAACTACTTTTGTCCTTGGTATATTGAGAATGCTATACAAGAACCATATTCAGTCATTTCATCCACTACCGATCTACTATCAACACCCCAAGCAAACACCCCGTTTTCTCCATTTTCCGAATCGACGCCGAGTTGTTCTAGAAAACGAAAGAAGATTTCTCGAAAGGATATAGGTAATGTTAGAAGTCGTCATGTTGCAAATTGGATTGATAATAAGAGGAAGAAGCTAAGAAATTTAGGCAAGGAATATAAGAGTCGCAATGGTATCACTAGGTGTGCGAAATCATTAAAACCGATGTGTGCGGAGAATTGTAGACAAAAATGTTCTTCGAAAATTAGTAGCGATGAAAGATTAACCATTTTTAATCAATTCTGGAATTTAGGCAACAGGGAGAAGCAATGGGCTTTTATTGCTTACTTGGTGTTGAAACAAAAAAAACGTAGGGTTTTTACTGATACGGTATCAAGGCGTAATTTTACTTTAGTTTATAGACTGAAAGCGAACAGAGGCAGTGAAGACGAATTTATGGTTGTTTGTAAGAAGACATTTTTAAATACTTTCTCTATTAGTGAACAATTTGTTTACACTGCTTTGGAAAAGCTAGATGTTACTAGTGGTTTGATAGAAATCGACCAGCGAGGACGCCATGATAATCATCGTAAGGTGATAACCGACGACGTTATTAAAAGTGTGTGTGATCACATCAAATCCATTCAACCCGTGGAATCTCATTATACACGAAGTAGAAGTGATAAGCTTTATTTAGATGGTGATTTAAATTTCCATCGCTTGTTTGATTTATACAAAGAATGGTTTGACGATCAAGTGTACTCCTCTATAGCTCATACTGAAAGGCAATATCGTGATATTGTTAACGAACGTTTTAAGCTGAGTTTTTACGTTCCTAAGAAGGATCAATGCGACAAATGCCACATTTATAAAAACAAATCTACACCAACATTAGTTGAAACACAGCTTTATGAATCTCATCTGCGTAATAAAGATCTGGCACGTAAAAGAAAGTTGTTGGATAAAGTAGCAGCCAAAACCTCGGACGGAAAAATATTAACAGCTACGTTCGATTTTCAGAAAGTACTTAATGCTCCACACGGTAATTTGAGTATTCTTTATTATAAACGTAAATTGTCAATATTTAACTTCACTGTTTTTAATCTAGTGGATAAAGAAGGTACTTGCTTCATGTGGTACGAAGGCCAAGGTAAAAGAGGGGCTAATGAGGTTTCCAGCTGTTTGATTAAATTTATTTCAAAACATAAGAACTTAGGCACAAACGAATTTAGGTTTTGGTCCGATAATTGTGTGGGCCAAAATCGCAATCGCATAGTTTATGCGATGTATATGTATGCTGCCGCTACTTGTCAGGTTTCGATTCGTCATTGTTTTTTAGAAGTTGGACACACCCAAAATGAAGGTGATAGCGTCCATGCCTTAATAGAAAGATCCGCCAAAAACAAACTTATTTACACTCCACAGGAGTGGTACTGTTTGGTACGTTGGGCTAAACAAGACGGTAAACCTTATATAGTGGAAGAAATGCAGTACACAAATTTTTCAAATTTTAAGTCGTTGTTACAAGGGAATTGGATCAAGAGTGATAATGGAAATAAGGTACAATGGAACAAAATTAAAGAAATTTTTGTAAAATCTGAAAATCCCTATAAATTGTACTATAAATATGATATGGCAAGTAATGATTATTATGTTTTATCGGTAAAAAAAAATACTAGGCGGCAATGTTCAATAGATACAGGGTCAGTTGAACGATTATACCAAAGTAACCTTCCAATTCCTAAACCTAAAAAAGACGACTTAATTAATATGTGTAATTCTGGAATTATTCCTAGTAGTTATCACGATTTCTTTACAAATATCGCATCGGTGAATACAACCGATATTGATTGTGATTCTGATCTTGATCTCACTTAGTTTAGGAACTCTAGAGTTTTACACGAAGATGAGACTACTGATTATTATTATTTTTTATTCTATTTTATTTTACAGTATTTTATGTATCTTTTGTGCCATTTAAATGAGTCTGATAGTGTTATTTACATTTTAAACTTACGATTTTAAGAGAGAACATTAGTGTGTAAATACGTACAAGGTGTAACAAAATTTATAAAGTTTAACAATAGTTACTGATTCCATACATAGTTTTATTACATCTTGAAAATGATTAGTTTATACTAATAGCCTAACTAAAAAGTATCACAGTTGTTAAAATAAGAAGGATTGATATTGTTATATTTATTTCTGTTACTAGAAGATTTTTATGTTTAGTCAACGTTTATTATAGGTATTGGTGGATCTCAAAGTAAGAGATTTTAAAGAATTATAATGAGAATAGTACCAAGTTGCGTTTAAAAGTTTATGATAAAGGCTTTTTGTAATTCATATGAATACTAATGATGTTTTTATCAATAAAAATGTTATTTTCAAGTTTTTTTATTACTTGTCCAAAAATATCCTTGATTATTTCTATTACAATAAGGTTAAAAATTTTACTATATTCTTATATACACAATTTTAACAGAGTAAAATGTATTATCTATTATTTACAATAATTATAAACACATTTTTTCGAAGTAGAATATAGTATCTATGACATACTTCAAATAGTTTTGTTAACTGTCCAACGTAAATCAGAGTAAGTATGACATACTACAATTTACTTGTTATGATGGTCGACGTAAAATATCTTAATTGAATTTTCTCAAAAACAAAAACAAATATGAATTAAACTACTACACAGGATTATTACCTACGTATACCGTAATTCACTTGCAAATTTTTATAAATATTGGTTATCATCTCACTGAACAATCACCTATAAACAATGCTTGGATCTTTGAACAGCTGTACTGTGAAGTTTATTAAACGCACTTACGATACTTTACGTAGGAGGTGTCGATTTATGCCTTTATTTTCTATGTTACATATTTTAAAATTCAAACTATAATAAAATCTCTAAAATAAAATATTAAAAAATAGTAAACTGACTATGACCAAATAATATTCTTTTGTATGTACTAAATTAAATGTTGCCATTCGATAATCTTCCTAAAGTCAAAGTCAAAGTCAAAACATTTTTATTCAAATTATCCTTTACAGGCACTTTTGACGAGTCAACATTTTTTGAGTTACTACCGGATCGGAAACGCGGCCACACACTGAGAAGATCCGGCGGAAAAAACTCAGCGGGCTTGTCTTTTTTTGTGCATATACATTATTTTTAAACAATGTTTTTACAATTACAATGTATTTATGAATAATATATTATAATTACTATGAGACTGCTATGAGGAGCAATTAATCCAATGCCTTATTATCATCCAAATATTACGATATTTTATAGTAATCTTTTTTACAAAGTTTAGATTTGATACATTTTTTAAATTTGTGTATAAGTATAAGATTTGTAGAATATTTTTATATCGTAAATATTTAATTTTTTCAGTAAAATAAACTATTAACATTAAGAAAAGTATATTTAAAATTATAAGATTTAATATATTTAAGTATAGTTTAATATTTTTAAATTTAAAGAATACATTTACATAGACATTTATCATTATTCTTGTTCAGCGAACCTGATTGCGCATCAATAGGTCTCGAGTTTGATACAGGGCATTTGTGTGATGGTTATAAATATGCTTGTGTTTTTGGATTTTGTTGTTTATTAAATATATTTGAGTATTTATATATGTTTTTCTATGTTGACTGACACATATACTACAAGCAAATAATTTGCTTACTTTGGAGTTAGAATAATTAGTGTAAGTTGTCCAGTAATATTTATATATTTAATGTGTATTATTTTCCGGGCGTAGTATTCCATATAGTAGCGCTTTGTCATCATTTGAAGTGTTATTTTCCAATACATACCTTCTAGTCACGATTGAAAAAAATAAGCCTTTTTGATCTAACAAAAGCAGCTCGAGTACCAGGCAGAAGTCTAACTTCTAAAAGGGACGCAGACCAAAAACAGTATTTTTTTGCATTTTAAACACAAGAGATTTTTTTTAGATATCATGAGATAGAAAAGAAGCAAATGAGTCTCCTGAAAGAGACAAACATCGCCTATCAACACCAAAGATGTTAATGGTGTGTTACTATTCGAGTGGCGAGGTGTTAATGCTACTTGCATAAGTTTACCGGTTACCTTACCTCCTACCTGAACCTCCTACACGACAGTGTAGTGTAGGCAGAAATAGGTAAGACGGTGGTACCAGACTCGGGCGAGATAATGCAAACTTTACCACATAGTAACCGCGATGGTAGTGACTCGTATAGCCAATCTTTCGCCTCTTACGAACTGCCTAGCAGACAGATCTATTCTTCAAAGTAGCCTGGACCAATATAGGGTACTAAATATATCGAAAAATTTTATACGTATATTTCCCGATTAATTAAAAAGGTCTAGATTAATTTGAAAAATTCTTTTGTTTGATTGAGTATACTTTCCATTCAGTCACGTGTAAGTTTGATAAAATTCTTATCCAAGGTTCCAGAAATGTAGTAACTTGAAATTATATGGCTCAGTATCTAAAATATAATTTTTATGATTTTAGGTACACCGAAGGCATGGAAAATACATATGTCTTTACCAAACATCTAGCAGAACATATGATAAATGAACATCGTGGGAAGCTCCCAGTAGTTATTTATAGACCATCTATCGGTATGATTTATTAATACTCATAATTTTGTAAGAAAGAAAGAAAGAAAGAAAATATTTATTTGCAAGAATATGGGTGTTACAAGTTGTTAAAAATAAATTAAGTTACCAACATATTCTACCATTATATGGTGTGCAAATATTTTAAAAAAATATCATTATAAAATATTACATTTAAAAGATTCTATCGAATATTTAGAATTACTACCGGATCGGAACGCGGCCACACACTGAGAAGATCCGGCGGAAGAAACTCAGCGGGCTGGTCTTTTTTCTCTATTTTATGTACTTGTTATAAATGTACAATTTCATATCACAAAAGATTTTTTTATAATTACAAGTTTCATATTTTGTGCAATTAAATTTTTTATAATTTACAAAATGTTCACTATTTACAAAATTTTACTAGGTACATTGAAATTTTTTAAGGACAATTCAACAAACTTATATTTCTATCCATTAATATTTAATTTTATCGGCTAAAAATTCTTTAATATCATAATAAGTTTTATCTAACAGCAAATCAAACAACTTTTTGCGAAATTTATTTATAGGTAATGATTTAAGACTATCAGGAATATGATTGTATATAATAATAGACATACAATACACATTTTTTGTAAAAATATTTAATTTTTGATCAGGCACATATAATTTTTTACTATTCCTAAAATATGAGTTACCAGTGACTTCAGCATTTGTTTTAAATAACTTTTGGTGCTTTTTTACAAATACGCATACCTCTAAAATATACAAACATGGTAACGGAAGTACCTTAAGAGACTTGAAAAGTGGTTTACAGGAATGTAACTGATTAACACCACATATTGCTCGAATACATTTCTTTTGGACTCTAAAAATTCGTATCAATTCAACAGAATTTCCCCAAATAGGAATTCCATATTGTAAATTAGAAGAGACATATCCATGATATGCTAATAGGGAGGCTTTTACGTTTCCTACTTCTCTTAGTCTTCTTAAGACATAGACAAATCTATCAATCTTATTACATAGATATTCAATGTGTGCTTTCCAATTACAATATTTGTCAATAATTATTCCTAAAAAGTTTGTATAATCTACATCATCTATATTTACTTTATTTAAAAATACATTTGTGTTTTTAGTAATATTACTGTGGTAGTTCTGAAATTCAACTAATTTTGTTTTAGTTACATTAACTTTTAAATTATTATTAATTAACCAGTCTGAAACTTGAAGTAAGGTTTCAGTTGTTTCGTTTACCAAGTCTTTTTTATTTTTATATTTAATAAGTAGGGTAGTGTCATCAGCAAATAAAAAGCAATCATGTTGTAAACAGGAAGATCATTGATATAAATTAAAAATAGCAAGGGTCCTAAAACACTGCCCTGTGGTACACCACAGTTGTTAACACGGTATTTTGAAGTAAATATTTTTTTACGGTTTCCGTATATTTTAGATATTTCAACGCATTGTTTCCTATTTTCTAAGTAACTCTTTATCCAATCTAAAGCCTTCCCTCTAATACCATATTTTTCAAGTTTTGATAGTAAAATATCGTGTGAAACAAAATCAAATGCCTTACTCATATCCAAAAATACACAAAGTGGATACATTTTCTTATTGAGACATTCAGTTATGCTCTTCACTAAATCAAAACATACTAATGTAGTAGACCTACCTTTCCTAAATCCATATTGATTATTTTTTAGTAGGCCAAAATCAAGTAAATAATTATAGAGCTTTACATACATAATTTTTTCAAAAATTTTTGAAATAACTGGAATTAAAGTAATAGGTCTATAATTGTTCATATCGCACATATCTCCTTTTTTAAATAATGGTTTGACAATACACTTTTTTAATCGTTCTGGAAATTTACCTTCCAAAAATGACAAATTAATTATATGGCTAAGAGGTCTTGATATTACACTAGCAACATTTTTCAATAATTCTGTGCTAATATTATCATAGCCAGAAGCATAAGTATTTTTCAATGAATGTATAACTTTTTTCACATCATGCTCATCTACTGGTGTCAAATACATGGTTTTACTACAATTTGGTAAAAAATATGATTTTGAAGTATTTGTAGATTTGACTTTTACACTACTTGATTTTGTCTGGTTTATAAAGAAATTATTAAATAGATTACAGATTGTTTGAGCATTTGTGTACTTTAAATTGTTTATTTTGATTTTTTCTATTTCTCTACTATTTATTTTGTTCTGAAATGTACTTTTAATCAGATTCCACGAAGCTTTACATTTATTAGAGGAATTTTCAATGTATTTCAAAGAAGACTGTTTTTGTGATTCTAATATACATTTAGACAAAATTTTCCTATAATGTAGATATTTACATTTATTTTCTTTCCTATTAGATTGAGCATGACGATAGTTAAGGTACAACTGGCGTTTTACTTTGCAACATTTTAGAAGACCTTTAGTTAACCATTTATTTTTTATAGGTTTATTTAAAACTTTTACACGGACCTTAGGAAAACATAACTCAAAAAATAACAGTAAAATATCATGAAATTCATTAAATGCTTCTTCACAATTTGACTTTGTAAAAACTTAAACTTGATAAACATTCATGAAACTTTTTAATATTTTCCTGCCCATATATCCGCTTTGTTTCAAACCAAAAAGCTCTTTTTTGTTTAAATTCTAAGACTGACTCTATATTGGCTTGTATACTCTGAGCAGTTTCATGGTCAGACAAAGCAAGTGTATGAATGTTAGACTGAACATTATTTAAGTTACTTGCTATTAGATCCAGACATGCATGCTTCCTAGTAGGTTTTATAATATGTTGATTTATGTTGTTATTTGAAAGAATGCTTGTTAAATTTTTATGTTTACAAGTGTCCTGCATCAGGTCTATATTCCAATCTCCACATAAAATAAGTTTCTTTTTTGAATATCTCATAATATTTTCCAATAATAATTCTAATTTATTTAAGAATATATCAACATTTGAGCTGGGAGTACGATAAATACAAATTACTATTAGTTTATAATTAACAATTTCAACAGCGCTACATTCAAAGGAAAATGGTAAGCGTATTTGTAAGTCCAGGATTTTAAAATCAAGTTCATTTCTAACTAAAATACATGTTCCATCCCTACGTTGATTATCACGAGAAAATTGAGATGCCATAGTGTAACCATCAAGTTTAAAGTTTGTTTCAGAACCTTGCTTAAGAAAAGTTTCAGAAAGACATATAACATCAATTATACCTAGTGTGTCTCACTCTATACTACTCACTAATAGCTACTTGCAAATAATCACGTTTTTGTAATGTGTAATGTTTTTTTGGTGAAGTAGCTTAAATTGGTTATTATTGACGAAAAAGCTGGTTTTTGTTACTTTCTAGACTTTTGGTTTTCAAAGTAAAATAATATGGTATTGTACCCTTCCTGGCTGTTTTATTATACAAAAGATTATTTGAGTTGTTTTCCGGTTTAATTCTTGGTTTAATACTAAAAAAATATGGTATAGTACCTTTTTTGGGATTTTGTATAGATTTGTCACAATTTTTTATATTAATCCTATTAGACACCAACTTTTCCAAATTTTCTTTATATTCACTATATGTCATTTTTTTAGTGCTCAATAATTTATTCTCAGTCTCATTGTTATTTAGTTGATTAACTTTTAATTTTAAAATTGACAAAAATTTATTTTTATATTCCTGATAATCTATCTCAATTTTTAACTTTGTATACAAACAGTTAATATAATTTTTGTGTGTATAACGATTATATCTAGTTAAATAGGTATCCAAGTCAATAAGAGTACAATTATTATACTGATTTACAATTAAGTTCATTTTATAATTAAGAAGTCCTATATTTAAATACCTGTTTACTGGATTTTTAATAAGAACACTTGTTTACACTTCCTAAGTTTGTCTAAGGTATTGCTCAAATTGGTAAAAACAGAATAAGGATCGCGATCATGAGTACCAATTCCAAGAATAACATAGTCTTTGTTACTAGAAAAGTCACTATAACTATGTAATATTTCTATTGAAGTTGCATTAGGCTTGATTGTAGACACAACTATGTATTTATTTGATCCAAATTCCAATAATTTGTTAGATAGACCTCGTAGTTTTTGGTCTCCTAATACTATGATTTTATTTTTCTGGTTATATATGGGATCTATATTACAATTTATTGAAGAATGTTTTGTAGTCGTACATATATTTTCTAGATTTTGAGACAATCCAATATCAATCTTTGATTTATTCTTTGAATTTTTCTCATAGTTTAAGTTTTGTATTCTAATCTCACTGACACTATCTTTGTTGTTAATTAATTTTGTATTTTTTGGCGTAGAACACTTGTAGTTTTTATTTTTAGTAGAACTCTTACACGGTGTGGTTTTAGCTACTTGTTTCAATATTACAATATTTTTGGATTGTTCTTCGTTCTGGATTTCGTTGTGCGCACCTTCTAATTGACACCTAAGAGAATTTATTTCTTCCTGCAATTCCTTATTGAGACTGTCACTAACAGCTGATAAATCCGGCAAACTTCTAGCCAAGTAGTCCGAGGTAGTTTCAAAAGATTCGATTGACGCGTTCGACATCGATACATTTTTCCTTCTCAAAGTGACATTTTCAAAAGAAAAATCCATTGCAACTTTTATGGGTACTAAAAGAAATATATTAAAAGTTATTAATACTACGAAAGTGTAATAAAGAGAAAAAAATATATAACTAATACTTCCCCGGTTTTCCGTTCAAGAATTTGAAACTTTCTTCTTTGTTTAAAAAAAGGTTACCGTTACTGTCGATCAATATTACAAACTTTGTTTTTCAATTTTTGATAATTATTATTAAAATCTATTATAGCACAACGTTATTTGCCAAATTTTATTTATTTTATTGTACTTTTATTACTTAAATACGCTTTAAATTTATAAATTACGTAAAAATTAAAACAGCTGATCTCATTGTAAATCAATTAATTAGCTGACTCGGCAAGCGTTGCCTTGCTGTATTAATTATCGTTGCCGAGTCAATTCGCCAAACATCCTATAATATTATCAAGTTACGGTAGACTCACTGAACTCATTATACGAGATTCTCACCGTACCACGCTACATAGTGGACCAAGTTTAACACTATCTTATGTCCGAGAAAAACATTGGATATCAAGTGGATTGCGGACAGTAAAAAGAGAACTGCGCAAATTTGTGACTCGCCGTCGATTTGAGGAAGAAAATCGAATGCGAATAATGGCAGACGTTCCAGAGCCTCGCGTTACTCCCTCGCGCTCATTTACGTACACTGAAATCAACGTTACCAAATATTTCACATCAGAGCAATAATTAAGAGGCCGATTTTAAAATTATCTGTTTTACCACCGGGAGATGAACACACACTAAACCAACCAGATGTCGTACAGTTATTGATAAGAGATGACGTCACTCTCGCCGTCTCACGTGCAAGTGTATTACCAAGGCGCTTGACAGGGAAGCCTACAAAAAAAAATATTATGATGACAATTAGGTTGTATGTATCTCTTCACCCTATGCTCAGTATTCATAAAACATCATACAACTTATCATCTACAAAATTGGATCCATCAACACGTACTACCAAAGTATTATTCTACAAAATATTAAAAAAGTACTTGATTTAATTATGGGAGGCCACAGATTAAAAATTAGAGTGATAGCCAAGATTATAGGCATCTCTTATGAACGAACTCGAAATATCATAGTCAATGAATTGGGTTTCCACAAAATGTCTGCGAGGTGGGTTCCGCGACTGCTTTCAGTTGAACAAAAAAGAATGCGTTTGACTATTTCACGTTTGAATCAACGCCTAATGTAAGGCATATAGATACCAATGTACAACTTAACGTGGTCAAATTGGATCTTGTGGACTCTAATGTTTTTTTTTTGGATTACGATAGATAAAAAACTACAGTGGGGACCACATATCGACAAATTAACGAGTAGACTGAGTTCAGCAGCATTTGCAGTTAAAAAAATGAGACAGATTAGTGACGTGACACTGCGAAAATTGTGTATTTTAGTTATTTTCATAGTATTATGTCTTATGGGATTCTACTATGAGGAAATTCCGCTGATATAAATACAATCTTTGTTTAAAAAAAAGAGCTGTAAGAGCTATTTACAATCTCAGTCCACGAGTTTCCCTAAAAGAAAAATTTAAAGAAATTAATATTTTAACCGTACCATCACAGTTTATATTTGAAAACTTGATGTATATTCGTAAAAATATTTCTTCATTTAAGAAAAATAGTGATGTACATAATGTAAACACAAGGAACAAAAACAATCTTGCTCTGCATGTATCACATCTCCACAGAATAAGTAACTCTTTTATGGGGCAATCTATACGCGTTTACAATAAACTTCCAAATACTATTAAAGATCTACCAATACACAAATTTAAAAAATGTGTCAAATTTAAACTTTGTAAAAAAGGTTATTATAAAATATCTGAATATTTGGATGATAATAAGGCATGGGATTAATTGCTCCTCATAGCAGTCTCATAGTAATTATAATATATTATTCATAAATATATTGTAATTGTAAAAACATGTTTTAAAAAAAAAAGTATAAGTACAAAAAAAGACAAGCCCGCTGAGTTTCTTCCGCCGGATCTTCTCAGTGTGTGGCCGCGTTTCCGATCCGGTAGTAACTCAAAAAATGTTGACTCGTCAAAAGTGCCTGTAAAGAATAACTTGAATAAAAATGTTTCGACTTTGACTTTGACTTTGTTTGGAGTTATTTGAAGCCGATGCAGATGATTTTTTGAATCGTTTTGTTCTAATGGACGAAACATGGGTTCTGATACTGTACGCCAGAAACAAAACAACAATCAAAACAGTGGAGAAGACCTGGTTCACCACCCCCCAAAAGGGC
Source organism: Apodemia mormo (assembly GCA_036924255.1). Classification (NCBI taxonomy): domain Eukaryota; kingdom Metazoa; phylum Arthropoda; class Insecta; order Lepidoptera; family Riodinidae; genus Apodemia; species Apodemia mormo. Next base: position 4,246,943 of record JAUPFN010000030.1, read on the forward strand.
ACTTTTGTTGGCAAATAAGGTAATGGCTTCAGGATTTTGGGACTCGAAAGGTGTGATTATTATTGATTACTTTGAAAGGGGTCAGACTATAAATTTTGATTACTACTGTGTCTTACTACGTCGTTTACGAGAAGAAATAAAAGAAAAATGTCCAGGAATGCTCAGAATAAAAGTCCTGTTTCATCAATATAACGCCCGTGTTCACACTTCTGTGCAATCAATGGCTGAAATCCACAATTTTGGCTTTGAACTATTACCGTATCCGCCTTATTCACCTGATCTGGCACCGTCAGACTTCTTTCTGTTCGACAAACGACGAAGTCAAAACGGCAGTAGACGCATATTTTGACTTTAAGGAAGAATCATTTTCAACGGTCTAAATGTTTTGAATGGGAGATGTCAAAAGTGCATCGATCTTGGTGTTGATTATACAAAAAAATAAAAATGGTGACCTTTGAAATTTGTGATGTCTGTAACTTCTGAATTACAAAACCGATGACCTTGAAATTTTTAAGAGACAATTTCAATAGTATCTCCTTTCAAAAAAAAATATAAAGGGTTTTAGACAACAGGTTAATGAATTAAAGCTTAATGCGTGTTTTGAATTTTATCCCCTATCCCACGAGAACGTTGCTGAATTTTGGGATAAAACGTTACCTATATGTTGCTCCAGGTTCTCAGCTATCACCATGCCAGATTTGATTATATATATATATATATATATATATATATATATATATATATATATATATATATATATATATGTATATAAATTCCGTCTTTCATGCATTTTATATAATATTTGCTAAATATCTTGTGTGATACTCATCCAATATTTTTCTCACTTGAACGGTTTCTCGTAAACAAAATGTGAATTTACGGGAGAAAAGGGAAATTTTTTCTCGTTCAAAATGTAATATTATACGTATGAGAAGATTTTCATAGTATTTCTTTTAAAATGTACTTGGTATTAAAAAATCTCTGTTGATTTCTGATATGATTTCATTGTATGTACATTAAATTAATTTAATCATTTTGATTCGACTTATAATCTTGTTAGACTGAATGCCGACTTCATTAATTTTCTTCGCATAGAGTTATCGTATCCCACCCAATCGATTAGTATGCACAACATGCAAGCAACACAATCGATGCTTATAATCGGCAATAACCTTTTATTTTCAGGACAGTATAATTTTATATTCCCCGAAATAGAATATTGAATAATTTACGTAGATGTTATGTAAATAAACAATATCCCTGGATAAATTATACAAATTGATCTAACCACCAAAAAGCAAAATATTTGGTTGTGATATCGGTATTAGTCAACGATATTAATATATAAAAATACATGTATAGATACTGTAACATACATAATAAACATTCAACCTCAGAAATACATACAAACATCTATGGTTATCACACAAATGTTTGTTCCTGTTGGGTCTAACACATAGAGTATTGTTAAAAATATTTATTTTTGCAGTCTCACCATGCTTAAGAGAACCATTTGTTGGATGGATTGACAATTTTAATGGGCCAGTTGGGTTATTAGTAGGTGGTGCAAAAGGTAATGCCGTGTTCTTAGTTTTAAAGCACAATCTGTACATCTATACAAATAAATAACATTGAAGTAACAAGTCTGTAATATTAAAATAATCGTTTTTAACTAAACACATATTGATGTATACACGGCACATATATCAAAATAACATTTATTTTTTATTTTTGCCTGCATATTTTTTGTTCCGGTTAATCTCTGCAACGGCTGGACCGATTTTGACGGGACTTTCACTGACAGATAGTTGATGTAAAGAGGAGTAACTTAAGCTACTTTTAATTTAGAATATTTTCCATGTGGACGAAGTCGCGGGCACAGCTAGTTTAAATATATACACTATACATAATTAAAAGTCTATGACCTTTTTATAAGTTCATAAGATTAGTAGATTTTATCCGACAATGTGGTCTGTACTATACTCGTTCCTTTGATATGTGTCAAGTAACTATAAATGTCTCCCCCTTAGTCTCAAGTGACAGTCTGCCGTCTGGTATATGAGAATACCAGCTCAGTGATTTTAACTAAAAGCACTACATATCACTACATAGTATAAAACAAAGCCGCTTTCTATGTCCCTATGTATGCTTAAATCTTTAAAACTACGCAACGGGTTTTGATGCGGTTTTTTGAATAGATAGATTGATTCTTGAAAAAGGTTTTAGTATACAAACCTATTCGATATTCCCACGGGAACAAAAGCTACGCGGGTGAAACTGCGGGCAGGTCGCTAGTCAATAATAAAGTCAAGATTACTTATTTGTACTTTGGTGTCTTTGTTCTTTAAAGTCTTTTTGCAGTCTAAGTTCTTTTTGTTGTGCTGTTTTGAGGAAAGATGAGTAATTGAAATGTTTGAGCGGGTTTTTTTTGTATCCGGCTTTATAAGGTTTATTAATTTCTAGGTATATTGCGTACTGCATATTGTAAAAGTGATGTAGTAATGGACATGATACCAGTCTGTTCCGTAATCAGAGGGGCAATTGTAGCAGCATGGCAAAGAGGAACCAAGAAGTATGTTTCTATTTTTCCGTTTATTTCTGTCAAACTGTTATATATCCTAACCGTAAGCTAAAAGGCTTCCATTAGACTTCTATCGACAAAACCCTCAAAAATGAAGCACTTTTGAGGGTCTTTTGACCCTTTTGATCGGCACCTCTGACCCTTATTCTATTCCCTAGTCCGCATCAGTCAGTCTCCGTCTAGATTCCTACCAGATCACTTGGATTTTCAATTTATCCTTAACTATTTCATTCCCAGTTCTGTATTTATAATTAGTGTTAATTAATCTATACATGTAATAAAATCGTAGGAAAGTCAAAACTGTACATTGAATATTATTTAAAAGAATACTTGGAGCGTGATCTACAATCGATATCGAAGCCAAAAATATAGTTTTTAGAATTTTTGTCTGTTTGCCTGTATGTATGTCCAGGGTAAACTCAAAAAGTACTGCATGGATTTACTTCAAATTTTGCATGAATATTACTAACAGGTTGGGTCAATATATAGGCTATATATTATCACGCTATCACCTACGGGGGAGGTGCTGTACGGAGTAAACGAAGTCCGCGCGGACGAAGTCACTGGCAACAGCTAGTAAACTATATTTTAAGTGAAAGTGAATAAACAATTAAATAATAAAAATCTTTTTTAAAACTCAAACCTCGTCATCTTGTCCCGATCTGAATCCGCTGGGTTATGATTTAAAGTCAGTTTTAGAGAGTGTGGCTTGTTTTAAATGATATGAAATTTGGAGTCCCTACAAAAATCCATACGATTGGCAGTGAAGAATTTTCCCATAGAAAGAGTGTGTGCTTCTATTGATAAGTGGCCTCAACCACAGAATATGGAGACTACGGTAGATAAACTCGTGTATGTACTTTACTTTTTGACGTGAATACGTCTTTAAAATTGCCTTCATAGGGGGGACGGTTCAAAAACCGGATGATAACAAAATTGGGAAATACAGTTTGGTATTACAGCTACATAACTATGTCCAATCTAATTATACCACTGGATAGCTGAAGAATCAAAGAATTTGATAAGCTAAGCATGGATAACGATGCTTCGAGGGGAGTGGAGTAAGAAGTGCCGCCATTTTTAGGTATTTTCACTGCGTTACATATTTTGCATATGTTATATCTTCCGACTCAGAAGTCAGAGCAACTATGAAGTTTGATTAAGGTTTATTTGAAAACTTTGTAATAATTTATTGATTGTATAATTTAAATAATTTTAATTGTTTATAATAAATATATATGGCCTTTAAGTGAAAAATTCAGAGAAAAATTGTAATCAGTAATAAAAATCTTTAAAAAGCCAGGTGAAAATACAAGAAACGTATACCATTTGAAAGAGATTTTAAATAGCAATCTAATGATACACATGAAAGAGTGAAGAAGTGTCGAGATCGCAAAAAGATAAAGGCGGTCGAAACAATTAACGATGGCACCGGTACGATGATTAATTTTTTTTTCGGAATGTCTGAATCACTGCTAGTGTTAAGGGTCTTCACAGCTACACCTGCCGCGAGGGTGAGCAGAGTGATCAGTTTAAAGATGTGTCGTTGTACGCCCTCCGCCTTAGAGTATCTCCTGTGAGACCTATCCTCGGCTTAGGGAGGGGCATTGTTTTGTCCATCGGCTGATCCTTGTCCTTGGGCTTGGTTCGCAGATGGGCGAAACAGCATCCTCGCCACCGCCGGCGGTGACGGTGTCGCATGTGTAGGTGTGATGTGTTTTAGTGTGTTCCCTTGGCCAGAGCTATCAGGCCGTGGGGATCGGTGAGAACGTGGCGAGGCCTACGTAATTTGGGATCGGAATTAGATCTGGGATGAAGTCTGCCATGGCTACCAACAATGGGTTAGGATGTCAGTTGGTACGATAGAAATATCTTAAGTGGTACGTCTTACAAGCAAAGAGACATAGACATAGACATAGGATAAGGGTGTCAGTAGAGAGCCCTGCGGGACACTTGCTGTGATGGGCCTGTGGGTGGAGAGGGAATCCTCTATGCGGAATTGAAATCGGCGGTTGGTACGGTTGGTCCTCTCGTATGATTAGTACGAGTTGTCGCACTGGTGCAACGTTTTTGTAACATGTGTATTACGTTTAACTATTATTATGAATAAAGCCATTGATACTAAGCGTAATAGCCAAGCCATAGTGTCGGAAATAAGCCCTCCACATGGGTCTCCACCGGCGGTATACAACAGTGTGAACTCTTGTTTGCAACAAAAATTCATCTGAAGTCCACAAGCCTCCCACCAAGGTCACCCGTGTTGGAAGCTTGTGTCCAACAGTGTGGCTAGGCTATTACGCTTAGTATCAATGGCTTTGTTCATAATAATAGTTAAACGTAATAGACATGGTTACAATAAATGATAGCCTATTCGGTTTGGATCATAAGGTCCCGGATTTGATCCCCTGGTTGGGCAAGTGTTATTGATGTTATTTCGACGTTTTTCTCTAAAATTCAAAATCTCAGTGGGTAACAACTCCGAGTCTGGCGGATGCTGTTTTCCACTCCAATGCCTCGGATGGACATGTAAAGCCGTCGGTCCCGGTTATCGCTAGAAATAGTCGATAATCGTTATCAGGTCGGTAAAATGCGGCAATACGGATCACTGCTCATCTCGCCAACTAACAAACCGGTGAACTGTGGTGAATTGGAAAGTTTATAGACGTTTAGTTAACTCCGCCTTTCGCGCATGAAAACTGGGCGTGATAATACTTTTAAGCTGATAATAATCAAGAAGAAGATAATCTCCTGTCGACCTAAAAAAATGGCCCATAACGTTCGATTGGGATGTTTCTCAAAACAAGCGATAGATCAAGCGTTGATCAAGCCGACAACACCTCAGGATGTAGAGAATGCAATAAAATCTTTGAAAAACACGAATAGCATCGATTGCGACGAAATAACAACTCACAGTATAAAATTAGTATTAAGATTTATTGCGCCTTGTCTAAGTTATATAATAAACCTATGTTTCGAACAAGGTGTATTTCCTGAAATATTGAAATTAACTGTAATTAAACCAGTATTTAAAAAAGACAATAAACAAGATGTGAACTGTTATAGGCCAATTGCACTGATACCTATCTTTTCAAAAATAATAGAAAAACTTATATAGAATAGAAATAATTTTTACGATTATTTGGAAAAATTTGGATTAATTACAGATGAACAGATGGGATAGAGACGCAATAAATCTATAAATTTAGCTAACTATAATTTTATTTTAAAAATATTACAAAATATTGATAATAAAATTCCAGTGGCTGCCTTATTCATGGATCTCACAAAGGCGTTCGATTGTGTGAATTATAACATATTATTAAGAAAATTGGAATCCTATGGTATAAGAGGAAATGTGCTAAGCCTACTGCGATCTTATCTTACAAATAGGTCACAAGTAACTCAAATAACGCGCATTTGCAAAAAAACTCGATTAGAAACCCAATACTATTCTGAACCCATGGAGGTTTTTACCGGGGTTCCTCAGGGTGGCGTATTGGGGCCTCTCTTATTTTTAGTAAAAATAAACGATTTTCCTAAAGTTACAACTAATCAAATGGTTTTATTCGCAGACGACAGCACTGTTATAAATAGTCAGAAAAACATAATTGACCTTGAAGAAAATATGAACTATGATTTAAAAAATATAATAAATTAAGCCAATTTATTATATTTTTTAAATCATAGTTCATATTTTCTAATTTTCTAATTGTTTAAAAATAAATCAAAAATTAACAAAACAAAATTTATGACATTTAACAATCGGGTACCCTTAGCTGAAGAATTGTGCATTGAGGTTGATGGTCAAAGAATTGAAAAAATTGAATCTACGAAGTTTTAGGGGGTATTAATTGGCTCTCAAATATCATAGAAGCCACATGATGAAAGTGTTTGCAAAAAAATTAACCAATTTGCTTATGCTTTGTATATGTTCTCAAAAATAACCAATTATTCTACTGTATTAATTGCGTATCAATCTTATGTGATTTCAGCTTTAAGGTACGGTATAATCTTTTGGGGTAACTCCACACATATAGAATCTGCATTTATTGCTCAAAAAAGATGTATTAGAAGTAAATTAGAAAGCTGTAAATTTTTAAGCCATAGATTGTTAACTTTGCCATGTATTTATATTTAAAGCCTGTAACTTTGCCATGTATTTATATGTAAAGCATGTATTTATATTTAAAATTTGTTAAAGCCAACTTACATCTATTTCAAAAATTAAAAAGTAATCTTTGCCATGAAAATTTAATAACCTTGCCACATAAGACAGCCTTATTTGGAAAAAATATATGTGGAAAGGCAACAAAAATATATAATAAATTACCCAAAAAAATTAAGCAAATTGAATGCACCAACTCATTTAAAAATGAATTAAAAAATCTTCTTTATAATAAGGTATACTACAATGTAAATGAATATTTAAATGATAAATTCAAATGATTGTTATTCTTGTATGAAAATTATGAATTATATACCTATATTACAAATAAAAGTTTATATGTATATTATTAAAAATAACTTATTAATTATACTTAATAATTTTATGACTTGTTATATCGATAAATAATTTGTATAATGTTTGTGTTGTGTATGTAATTAATCTTGTTATTTTATTGACAAATTATATAATTGTAAATTTAATTTAATTAATATTATTTTGACATGTATATACACACGTTAAAATTTTGACATCCAATTTAATATAAATTCATTATGACTGAAATTTATACAATGAATGTTATGTTGTTGCACATGTTTTATTTAATAATTTAAAAAGTAACTGTTTTTAAATAGAATTGTTAAAAAGTAATAATTAATTTGTTTAATAATTATATTGCACGCCGTATAGGCAGAATGTAGTGCACCAATTATGTTTTATATTGTAACATCCTGATTTACCTATGTTCAAGCAATAAATAAATTATGATTATTAACATTATTGTTGGGTTCCAATATTCGAACAGGTACAAGATATGATGTAAAAATCAGTCGTAATAAAGATCTTGCACAGACTAGGCGTTTGATGTTTAATTTTAACTAAAGTAATTCAGAGCCAGCGAAAAGTCAACCTTAAAGCTAACAAAGTTTTGTCCATATCTCGCCGGATAGTATACGCAAAGGTTCATCGTGCGTACGCAAGTGCAGTTAGCGATAAGAAGTTTTTTCTGTATGCAGTTTTTAAATGGAATGTTCGTAGCGGTCCGCGGCGACAAACAACTATTGTGATTTGTGAGTTACACATTTTATTATCAACTTTTAATAAAAGAAGTAATGCTTGTTATTATACTTGGTTTGAATGTGGAATATATACTTTAAAAATACTTACAATATTTGCATACAAAAATGGACATGAATGTTGAACAACTAATTGAGTCATTGGAGGAGGTTTATGAACTAATTACAAAATTAAATTCTAATTACAAAAAAGCACCTAAAGTAAGGTTGAGTAGGGGGTACATTCAGGCTAGATTGCAGTGTTTAGAAGACTATTGGAATTCATACAAGGGTGCACATCAAAATTTACTAAAACTTACGAATAAAGAACATAGGCGAAATTTAGTCACAAGTCACAGAAAGCAATTACCAACAAGCGTGGGAAACTTTAAAAAATAGGTACAGTCACAAACGATTATAGTGCGCGCGGAACTAGTTGGCCGCGCCATACGTAATACGTAATACGTAAGGCGCGGCTAACTAGTTCCGCGCGCACTATAATAACAAATTCTATACTTATTATATATATAATATTTTCTTTAAAAAGGGTAACTATAACTTCTTCAGCTCAATTGAGAAATCTCATTGATAGCACAAAGGAATGTTTGAACACGGTTAACACGGTTTCTTGGGACCCTATGATAATATTTCTGGTAGTTTAGAAATTGGATCCGGAAACACACAAAGAATGGGAAAATCCTGTAAGTACCGAATACCTTAATGAAATGCCAACTTTTGAAAAACTGGTCAGATTTATTGAAACTAAAATACATACTTTAGAACTAATATCTCAACCATCAACAAGTACCTATAAAATAAAACATAATTCGTATCACGTCACAACTAATGTTGATATAAGCTGCAAATTCTGTAAAGGTCAACATATCTTATGTCACTGCAGAGAATTCGGTAAATTAGATCTACAACAAAAAAACAATTTTGTAAGAGAAAATATGCTATGTTACAATTGCTTATCGTCAGGACACGCTGTGTCATATTGTAAGCAAAAAGGTCTCTGCAAGATCTGTGGTAAACGTCACCATACACTTCATCGTACGTATCGTAGACGAGATACTTCGGAAACCAAGGAGCTAGTGAAAAATTCACCTAGGAATTTAACACCCAACGGTGAAGAAGAGAAAGAAGACATTAAAAGTGTGAATCGTGCATCTCATCTTACAGCTAAATGTACTAAAGTTCTTTTAGCTACAGCACTAGTGCCTGTCAAGAGTCCGGCCGGACAGATGATGATGCTTAGGGCGTACAGGTACAGGTTCACAAGCGTCTTTTGTGAGTGAGAAGGTGACGCAAGCATTACGACTCAAAAAATCGCCAATTAATGGTACAATCACATGGGTTGGTTCTACAACGATTTCTGTCCGTTATGTGACACAACTGGAGATTTTATCGAGGTATGAAACAGAGTTCAATCTCCAGGTTAGGGCGTACGTATTATCACACATAACGTCGAAAATGCCGTACCAATCAATCATGCCAGACAGTGTTAAATGGGTTCACCTAGAAGGTCTCAATCTGGCTGATCCACAATTCTACATCTCCAACAAGATAGATTTATTGCTCGGTGTAGATGTGTATACAGAGATATTGAAAAACAACCTCATTAAAGGTCCATCTGATTCACCGATGGCTCAAGAAACATCGTTGGGCTGGATACTTTGTGGCAATATCTCAAATGATGTAGATCATAACCTTACAACTATGCGTCACAATTTGGATCTTGATATGCATAATTTATTAAAAAAACTTGTGGAGTATTGATGAAACAAAAAATCGTCAATTGACCGCGGAAGAAAGAGCATGCGAAGAAATTTATAAAGAAAGTATTTCAAGAACAGCAGAGGGAAGATATATTGTGAAGTTGCCATTTAAAGCCTCACCGTGTCAGTTAGGATCAACTAAAGAATTAGCGCTAAATAGATTGAAAAAATTAGAAAAACGATTTGAATTTGATCCTGTAATCAAATAAGATTATGTAAGAGTTATAAACGAGTATTTAAAATTGAATCATATGGAGAGAGTTCCAAAAGGTGAGAGGGATCACCATGCGGCGTATCCTCCACATCATCCAGTATTTAAAGATAGTCAAACAACCACTGTGAGAATTGTGTACGATGCGTCTTGGACCAAAATTACAAGAAGATTTAAGACATATTGTAATGAGATGGCATGGCAAGGAAATCGCTTTTACAACAGACGTAGAAAAAATGTATAGAAATATTGAAGTAACTAAAGACGATTATGACTATCAAAGAGTAGTTTGGAGATCGAACACAAATGAAGATATAGAAGAATATAGATTGTTAAGGGTGACATTTGGTACCGCATCTGCACCCTATTTAGCTATACGAACTTTAATTCAAACTGCAGAAGATGAAGGCAAGAAGTATCCACAGGCAATGAAAGTAATCAAAGAAGACTTTTATGTTGACGATTGCCTTAGCGGAAGCTTTTCTGTACAAGATGCAGTGAACTTAAGCCAAAACATTACTGAAATTTTAGAAAGCCCATTTTTGTAGTTTGAATTTACCAAACTACAAAAATGGGCTTCTAATAACACAAAGTTTTACTAGGTGGTAGAGTTCTGCATTGTCTCGCCCGGGTCTGGTACCACCGCCTTACCTATTCCTGCCGCAATAGCGTCAGTGCTTGTCGCTGTCGTGTTCCGGTTTGGAGGGTAAGGTAGCCGGTAAACTTATGCATGTGGCATTAGACCTCGCCACAAGATAGCAACGCACCATTAACATCTTTGGTGTCTATAGGCGATGGTTGACTCTTTCCATCAGGAGACCCATCTGCTTGTTTGCTATCTTATGACATAAAAAAAAAAAAAAAACTTGAATTATTTGGATCACTTCAAGAATTAATTAATGTTATAATTTATTGTACAAGATTTTTAAAATTTAAAAAAATGCATGTTATAAATGAGTTAATAACAACATTTGAAAGGGAACAATCATTAATCAAATGTATCAAAATAGCATAAAGAGAAGATTTTATGGATGAAATTAAAAGATTAGAAAAAAATGAACAAATAAAATGTAATAGTCACCTGAAATTGTTGAATCCATTCCTTGACGAGTTTAATATTATCAGGGTGGGCGGCAGACTCCGAAATGCAGATCTCGATGAGGGACGTTAACATCCAATAATTTTGAGTGACAGAAATTATTTATCTCATCTAATTATTGCTGACGCACACAAAAGAACACTGCATGGTGGAGTGCAATTAATGTTAAATTATGTGAGATCAAAGTTTTGGATAATAAAAGCAAAATATTTAGTAAAGTCTAATATTCGAAAATGTCTGATCTGCGCTAAACATAGTGCTACTGTCAAGAAGCAATTAATGGGAGACTTACCATCTTACCGTGTCAAGCCAACACGGCCATTCCTGCATAGTGGGCTCGACTTTGCAGGACCTATCCATATTTTAACTTCTAGAGGAAAGGGAATTAAAACAAGCAAAGCATATATATCAATATTTGTCTGTATGTCAACAAAAGCGGTACACATAGAACTTGTAGGTGATCTAACATCAGAAGCATTTATAGGAGCGTTTAAGCGTTTTGTGGCACGAAGTGGAAGATGTAATGATTTATGGAGTGATCAGGGAAGAAATTTTGTAGGCGCGAACAAAGAATTAGTAGCTGAATGGAAGTTGGCAAAATTAGAACTCAAAGGTCAAATAGCCGAAACACTAGCTTCAGACGGTACGCAGTGGCACTTCATTCCAGCTTACAGCTCTCACATTGGTGGCTTATGGGAGGCAGGAGTGAAGTCGATGAAATTTCATCTGAAACGTATACTTACCAAAAATTTAACATTTGAAGAGATGACTACAGTTCTCTGTCAAGCAGAAGCGTGTCTTAATTCTCGTCCTCTTACACCAATCGATGACACAGATCCTGAAAGCATAACGGTAATTACACCTGGGCATTTCTTAATAGGAGAATCGCCAATTACCGTTCCAAGTCCTGATCTTAGAAATGTAAATGTGACTTACCTCTCACGCTGGCAACACACACAAAAAATGTTGGCAGATTTCTGGCATAAATGGCAAAATGAGTATTTAACTAGACTGCAACAAAGACCAAAATGGATGAGACATCAAAAAGAATTTGTAATAGAAGATATTGTGCTTATTAAAACTGAGAACTTACCTCCGGGAAAATGGTCACTTGGGCGTATCGTAGAAAAGCATCCTGGGCCTGATCTCATCACCAGAGTGTACAGTGTTAAAAGTGGTAATCATATTGTGAAACGGTGTATGACAAAATTGTGTTCTTTACCTATCGAGAATAACAAGTGATGCTAGTGTAAAAAAAAGGAGGGGAAAAAAAACCCGAACTTAATAGTTAATATGTAACGATATTGTGTGAAAATGCATGTATTGTGTATGTATTAAAAGGTGTAAATGTTTGTATAATCTTGTATATTGTATAGCAAGGATTTGTCAGTTAGAATGTATTGTGTGTTGTGTATGCTGACAGACTTGTAATATTGTATATTTTTACGAGATTATACTATGTGTCTGAGTACAATGTATAATGTAAAAAGCGAGTGACTATATAAATACGCTAGGTACGCATCCAAGGAACATATTATTTGCAGTTAAATTTTTCATTTTATAATAATTGTGTGTATACTTACCTTAAAACATAGATATGTGTATTTACCTTAAAATATGTCAATTTAAATATTATTTTTTCATTATGTTTGTATCAAAAAGTATAGTAATATGTTAACTTGTTTGAATTATGTACCTATAGCCCTTTTTGGAACTAATGCGTAGTTAACAAGATTCGATATTAATGTAAACTAAAACTTTGCTTTACTTATTGAGATACAGTCCGCTAGCAAAAATTGGTGTAAGTTTGAGTAGCTTTATCTATTTTTAACATGTTAATGTTATAAATGTTTAATCTGTGTAACTTGTTTAAGTCTGCCAGTGACACCTGCATTGTTTTTGATAATTGTTAAATGGTTTTGTTTTTGTAATCTATACTGCAACATCCCATTGTGTCACCAGGTTAATAAAGGACTAATGTCCTTTGGTGGGCGGCATGTTGGGTTCCACTATTCGAACAGGTACAAGATATGATGTAAAAATCAGTCGTAATAAAGATCTCGCACAGACTAGGTGTTTGATGTTTAATTTTAACTATAGTAATTCAGAGCCAGCGAAAAGTCAACCTTAAAGCTAACAATTATTATTACTGATGGCCTCCCAGATCCGGATGCGTGTGTAGGTGTAATAAATTGCCCATAGTCCATCAATCGTTGATTGGCAGCTAAAATTGTTCGTCTGTTAGGCACACGAGTGTGGATTCCACGGCTCCGTAAACGGGATACGGCTTTCAGCCCTGTAAAGTCTTTGTACACCAAGTAAACTTTCACCACTTTAGAGGTAGCACCTAAACATTTTATAAAACTTATAATTCGAGTAATGATGAGCCATTTCATCGAACAATAGGAAACAATAAAAACACTTAATGCGCACTACGTCTCGACAAAAAGACACTGCGTGGGCGGAGGCCGCTAGACTGCTAGCCGCTAGGATACACGGGGTTGAAATTTGGCTGGACCTTTAAAAGTAACCCTGTATATACATACATATATATATGTACCCTAAAGCTTTGGTCATAAATTATCTTTATTGTTTATATTATATATACTAGCTGTTGCCCACGACTTCGTTCGCGCGGAATCCGTTTACTCCGCACAGCTCCTCCCCGTAGGTGATAGCGTGATAATATGTAGCCTATATGTTGACCCGACCTATTAGTAATATTCATGCAAAATTTGAAGTAAAATCCATGCAGTACTTTTTGAGTTTACTCCGGACATATTACAGACAAACAGACATACAGACATACAGATAAACAGACAAACAGACAAAAATTCTAAAAACTATATTTTTGGCTTTGATATCGATTGTAGATCACGTCCCGAGTATTTTTTAAAAAAAATATTCAATGTACAGTTTTGACTTTCCTACGATTCTATTATATGTATAGATTTTAAAACTAAAATCCTTAAATATGTTGTTCATTTAAAACATCTTCTAAATAATTTTCATTTTCCGAAATTGCTATAATATTGTTTGTAAAACTTGACCTAACCTTATATCCGTTAAATTTGAATTACTTTTATCGAATTGTAAAATTTTGCGAATTGCACACTCAATAACCATGTTAAATATTAAATTAATATTATTATTTGTTGATTTTTGTTTTACTAAAGTAAATTATGGCTTGCCAGAACTACGATTGTAACGGTGATTTCAGGTTGGAAGAAACTGATGAAATACCAATTTACAACGCATGTGACGGTGGCTTAAATAAAGTATCAAACGGGGACCTAGTAAGATTAGGCAAAGAAATTACAAGAAAAATTCCAATAGGTCTAATGATGTGGACCTGCGGAGGAGAAAACACTTCGAGTAGCGTCAAATTTCACGCAAGGGTTTGTTATATTTAGTTCACTATGTTTATCGTATTTTTATCGTAGTCGTTTGGGATTTTTATAGAGAAAATACTTTTCTACCAAGTTGCTTGTATAGAACTAGCATAGATAAGATAGGTTTGTTGCGGAGCTGCTAGTCGCTGAAGTGCTTAGCGGCAGGAGACCAGCATGTGCAAACGTAATGACTCCTTACAATGTGAAGGATTACTTCAGAAGTGTTTCTAGACAGGTAGATGACGCGAAGAAGCTCAAAGAGCCTGGAAGAAGTGGCAGCTGGACACAGCAAAGGCAAAATTAAAAGAGTGGTTCAGTTTTCGAAAATTAAATGTAGAATATAGAATGTTGATGTCGTCATTAAAGGACTTGGAAAGGGAAGAGGAAGATCTTCCCAACCAAGTGAAGTTTACTGCCTGGGGACCGAAGTCCATATTTTGATAATGAGAACATCGTGACATGAAATGAGACATCGTGTCTTAGGATTGTAAAGGAGTTTCCCGTCGGCTGGGTTGCCTACCCGGGCTAGCTCGGTTGGACAGGAGCTCCGTGGACATTAAACGAATCTAAACCTATGTTTATGGGTTTTTATACTACGAGGAGACCAGGAAAACGACCGATTATACAATACACTTATTTATTATCTCTAATCACACAATACAATTACATTAATCCACTTTATTACTTACCCTTATTATCTTTCTTTCACTGTGTCTATTTCCTATAATTAACTTATGCACGACGTGGCCCGGGGCCACGGGATCATACGCGTGAGCGAGAAGGAACGGGGATGGTGTGACCGGTACACACCCCTTCAATTGCCTACCGACACTCCCCGCACTGTCGCACGGTGTGCGAGGGAGGAACGTTACGGGGAGGAGAGAGTCGTCCGCTCCTGGAGAGCTAACGACAACCAGAATCTCGCCAGGCCGCAATACTCCCGAAAGCGGGGGATCTGCCCTATCTGTATCTGAAGAGCTAACGACGACTGGGTTACGCCACACCGCAGAACTCCCCAGAGACATGAGGCGAGAGGAACTTGAGCCTCCAAAGCCTGCGACCTGGGAGTGACTGAGCTGCACGACCGTTGAAGTCTCAAGCCGTCCAAAGACTGGCGAATACGCTCGTTGAAATTCTTCTTCAATGTGGAAATCTGTGATAATATTGTTGGGTGTTTGGATCGGGTTGGTATTCAGTTGGGTGCGGGTCTTCTTTTGCTGCGGTCGCGAGTCCCCTTAGAGTCGCGGATCCCCCCCCCTCCCATCTTCACGCCATCCCGTGTGATCGCCATGTTTGGTGAGACCCCGTTCGGGGAGGCCCAACTAGGCGACCAGCGAACAAGGATGGCGACTTGTGGGGGAGGCCTAGCGACTCACGGGGGTGGCCCGGCTGGCGAATACTGCGTGTGTATCGCCTTATATAGCCGCTCGCTACGATACGGTTTCGGGTGCTATAATCGAGCGCGGGGGGCTGCCGCCGCTTCCCCGTGCGTTGCGGCACCTTGCACCGTGAGAGGGTTCGCGCGTGGAATTTTCCATTGTTGACGACATCTGGCCGCGTGATTGCATCATCCTTCTCGAAGCTTCTATCGCCGGAATGTCGTCACAGGATTTTATTTTTCTATTTATTATTATTTTTTCTTGTAGCTTTGTAGATTACTAGATCCGCTACAAGTTTGAACCATCGTGATTATTTTGTGTTAAATATATTCTTAATACAAGTCCATAGCACTTTTACAGTTAAAGGACGTGGCCAGTCTACGGCAAATTGTTGACTTTTATTCATTTTTATAATACATCTATTTGTATTACAATGCTTAGTTTTATGCAGCTAGCAT
The DNA here is from genome assembly GCA_036924255.1 of Apodemia mormo. Classification (NCBI taxonomy): domain Eukaryota; kingdom Metazoa; phylum Arthropoda; class Insecta; order Lepidoptera; family Riodinidae; genus Apodemia; species Apodemia mormo. The sequence goes on from JAUPFN010000030.1 coordinate 4,263,061, forward strand.
TGCAGTTTTTAAAAATGGTTCATGAAAATATTGTCGTTATTATAAAAAATAGTTGATGCCGCGATACAATTTATTGTAATTTAAATTGTAAAACTATATGACATGTAAAAGAGAAAGTATTTACAATTTCAAACCTGTTCAAAGTGGTTCGAATCGTCAACGACAAGGCTATATTTTCTAATCGGCTTGACTCTTCGGCGTTACGCAGAGATTTGTTCGCTCTGCTTCTTTTATCGCATTTACCATGATGAGTGTTCACTAACACCGAAGAGGTGTTCGGATTTATTCCTCCCACTAAATTCTATAATCGAACATCGCGTCCGTCGCGTCACGTGACGTCTTCGAATCCACAACCGTGCGTTTTTCTCGGTACTTTCTATCTCGCACTACTCCTTCGTGTAATCAATTACCGTGGGAGGGGGAGGGGGGTTTTTAAGCACATACGACTCGGGATCTTCAAGAAAAGAGCGTACTTATTTTTAAAAGACCGGCAACGCAACTGCAAGATCCTTGCTATTGCAGATGTTCATGGGCGGCGGTGAACGCTTACTATCAATAGCTCTTTTGCCCTTTCTACTGTAAATGAATAAAATAAAAATAAATAAATAATATATTAAATAGGGTAGAATTTAGTTGGTGATTATTACGTATATATGTCAGTGTGTACCACATATTTGAGTACACAGTTATGTTAATTTATGTGTGTGTGAGTGTTTGCTATACGTGTATGTATGCGCACGTATATATATGTGCAAATGAGTGTTGCAATAATATAAGAATATTATCATTTGATGCTTTTAAATATAACTTTTGATATGCATTATCGGTCAGTATATGTAGCTTTATTGTTCTTCGTGATTTTAAGTTCATTTATTATAGAATTTACTACATATTGTCAAAGAAAATAAAATTGCGCCACACACAATCTTGCACGGGGCTATCGGGGCAAGAAAGTCATGGCAACCCCTTCTACGCTTACTGTGGACTTTTGCAATGTCAGGGGGCTTCATTCCAACTTGGTGTATGCGCCTACGCCAGAAAACCGTTACCGGCGTCTCGGCAAACTTGAAGATCAGGGCTTATCCATCTTCTGTTTACGTGTAGTTTGTGACGAACATCCACGTATCTACGCGTGCCTTTAAAGGTACCATAGCGGAAATGAAGACAGGCTCATTAAGCACCTACAAATGGCTGAAGATTCCGTGTTACAAAAGACCCCCTCCGCCAAGATCGTGATTTTAGGTGATCTTATTACCCACCACGCCGAATAGCTATGTTCACGCACTATCGATTATGTGGGGATGTTTGTTCACGATTTTACTTTGGCGTATGGTCTAACACAATTGATAACTTTGCTTACACGTGTTTCAGATGTGGATGACCATAACATGAGTGCTACCAGGCTTGGGCTGCTGCATCAGTATCCCAAATGTAAAAACCAGCACATTACAAACGGTGTACAATTTTGCCTCGAGGTTTTTTAAAACAGCTATCACCAAGGCAAAATTGGAACATATTGCCAGGATTGGTGAGAAATTAGTTCGCCTTCATTCGGAAACACATGAATTGTTATGGCCTCAGCTCTCTCTTCCGTCCTTGTACGGAGACGATGAATCTAAAGCTCATACTGCAAAGGAAATGGCTGATCTACAGGGCTCGTTCTTTGTGGCCAACTCGACTCTGGACGACCAGGAGAATGCACCATCCCGCGGTGCGATAGTTCTATGCCGAAACTAAGATTCCTGCAGTCTTTTCTACGTAAAGCACTATTTTTTTTGGACGTGCATAGGTCCAAAGGGCCGGGTGGCATCCCTCCGATTGTGTTTAAAGCGTATGCTCCAGAGTTGTCACCAGTATTAGCACGCGTGTTTCGGCTCTCCTACTCTCTCGACATGGTACCAAAATCGTGAAAGAGAGTTTTAGTGCATCTCATCTCTAAAAAAGAAAATAGCTCTAATCGGTCCAAATATCAGACCATAGCCATAAGCTCCTTATTCTCCAAAATTATGGAAACCATCATCAACTGTCAGCTCCTGAAGTATTTAGAAGAGCACCAGCTGAGGCATAGCAAAGACGTTAGATCTGGTATGGCACAAAAAGCTGCCTTCCCATTTGCTTTGCAACATGTGTTGGCAACGCAACTGCAAGACTTCTGATATTGCGGATGTCCATGGGCGGCGATGATCACTTAACATTAGTTGCACCTCCTGCTCGTTTGCCCCCTTTTCTATAAAAATAAATATCATGTGCGGTTAAACAACGGTTACATTTAATAGCATTATACTTATATTCTATGTTTGATGTAAAAAACATGCGCGGATATCGATCTTACCTATTGCTCCAGACGTAACGAAAATTCTCTAAAGACTACTTTCTAGGAGTAACGGTTAACCTACTTCACTATACATTATGAGTTCATGAGGTCAACTCTGTCATGAAAGAGTGTTTCTTCAATGTAAAAAAAAATAAGAAGCAGCCCAGGTCTTGAAAAATGGCCGTGTACTGTGCTTCTTCGTAAATCTGAATATTTTAGTGGTTATATGTGATTTTTGACTAGATTTGCTAAGCAATCGCATTTGTTGTTTCAGTTTTATCTCTTGCAACTGTTACCGGCACTGATTATTGATGGACTGCTAAAAATAATGGGAAAGAAGACTATGTAAGTTACTTTATTCTGAGTAATAATAAATGTTATTATATTTCTAAAACAATGGATAGCTTTTTGTTGTTTTATATTGGAATTACTAAACATTAAGGTATATCTTTATACTCTTTTAATATTAAGTTTCGTGCTAGAATGCATTATATTATTCTTAAAATATCTTTATATTCTCTGCTTCCATTGATATAATACGATCTTGATATGTCCCGACTCCCACTTTCCCTTTCAGTTGTTGGATAATTTTCGTTAAAACATACGTCTTCCCCTACTTCATCTTTTGTTTTTTTTCTAAAATGATTTTGAAAAAATCATGTCTAATCGAGTAGCCAACCATATTTTTTTCAACAGTTTGTAACATATTTCGTCCTTTATTAACCATGTTTAGTACTTCTTCATTAGATTTCTTCTCCGCCCAACTACTTTTTTCCATCCACACCAACACCACATTTCAAATTCCATTTCTTTCTTCCATTGGCGAAGTTTATTTGTTACAACTAGGGTGAAGTTTAACGTAACATACTTCTGAAAAAAGGAGGTTCTCTTTTCAGATGTATGTTTTTATAGTTTTTACTGTAGAACTCGGGTCCTCTATGAACAATCGATTACGAAAACTATTTTTACGTTTGGGAGAATTGATATACTTCCTGTTTGGTCTCATTTAAATCTGGTAAAGGTTTGTGGATAGTCACGCCGTATGCGTGGCAGGTTATGGCAAGGGGCGGCGGGACCAGCGGGGTTGGTATGTGGTGCGGTGTAAGGATGTAAGGATGTATGTTAAGTTGGTAAGGACTCACCTGGTAATTTCATTGGTTTACACTTGTACTGGTACGCGCTCATTCGCGATGCGGGCGGCCGACCGACTGGCGTATGCTCGCGGTGTCGCTATTCAGCGACCTCATCTTCTTCAAGTGAGAGGAACACATGATGGATGCAGAAAGGAAAGAGACGGAGGAACGGAAATATGACTCCCGCGCAAACACCCCCCCCCCCACTTGAAGGATTCCTTCAAAAAACAAGTGATATTTCATCAAATCCATTGTGCGGAAATTGATGAAATAGTAATAAATACGCGCAGTAATTTCTAACGAGATGAGGTATGATAAGTAAAGCGGAAAAAATGCGGTTACATTTGCGGTAAATGCGGATAAAGTATGCGGAAAGAATAAATAATGCGAAAAGTTATGCGGTATAGCCTATTGGCTAGGTTGGGGACAGAGTTTTAACACGGGTCGTTAAGACCCTGAAGTAGTCTGCACTCGTGCCACTCTGACAATCCCGTCTCTGCCTGGGAAAACCTCCTTGACAATAGCCAGAGGCCACTGTAAAGGCGGAGTATTGTCATTAATAATAACAACTACTGTACCGACAGATATAGAAGTTTTAGTTTTATTTCACTTCTTTCGAATTTGTAAATTATGCAAATGTTCCCTTTTCCAGCGCTTCCAGAACGACTGGACTAATTTATTTAATAAAAAGAATCTAGTTAATAAATCCGAACGTTCTTTAGCTAATGGCGGTGCGAGTAAATACTTAAGCGGACTATAAGTTAAAAAATGAGTGGGCGTTAATGCGAGTGGTTCCGAGGATCGGAAGAGAGCGTGCGGCATAATGAGCGCGAATTCATGACTGCTTCTACTTGTGTAAGAACAGTGGTCATCTCTTAAGACCTGTTCTCCTATAACGCGAAATAAATGGGCCTTCATACTTTTAATGTTCGCTTCCCAATTCCCTCCGAAATGCGGCGTGGAAGGTGGGTTGAAATGCCACTCGATACGATTTTCCGCTAGTATTTCGGACAGTTGGGAATTGAATTGGGAAGATTTAAGTACTGAATACAATTCGCCTAGGTATCTTTTAGCGCCCAGGTAATTAGATCCATTATCTGTGTAAATATGGGCTATAGGCTCTCGGCGAAATAAAAATCGTTTTAAAGCGAATAAAAATCACTCTGTACTTAGCTCAGAGGCTAGCTCAATATGTACTGCGCGGGTGGTTAAGCAAACAAACAGACAAATATATGCTTTATGTGCACGAATTCCTCTACCTTTCATTGCGGTTACTCTTAAGGGGCCGGCAAAGTCTGATCCGGTGTGCGCAAATGCCTTAAAAGTCGGATTGACTCGACAAGATAAGATCCGACATCTCGGGAAAGGTAGGTTTCGGTCGAAGTCTAAAACACGTATTGCATTTAAAAATAACACTACGAATGATGTTACGCGCGGACAAGATCCAGTACCTCTGTCTTAAAATAGAAACTAACAAGTCTGGACCGGCATGACAATATACTTTATGAAAGTAATTAATTATCAGAGTAACTATATGCTCCCTGCGGGGTAATAGCAAGGGATGGCGACTTTCAAAGGGTAAGTCAGCCTGTTCTAGGCGACGCTCGGCGGCGACGCGTATGACACCCTCGTGCATAAATGGCAACATTTACTCTTCTTTATGTTGTACATTTCGTGATAAAAATGAAATTTCTGTAATCTATACATATAATAAAATCGTAGGAAAACTCAAAACTGTACATTGAATATTTTTTAAAAGAATACTTGGGGCGTGATCTACAATCGAAATCAAAGACAAAAATATAGTTTTTAGAATTTTTGTCTGTTTGTCTGTTTATCTGTTTGTCTGTATGTATATCCGGGGTAAACTCAAGTACTGTATGGATTTACTTCAAATTTTGCATGAATATTACTAACAGGTCGGGTCAACATATAGGCTACATATTATCACGCTATCACCTACGGGGGAGGTGCTGTACGGAGTAAACGAAATCCGCGCGGACGAAGTCGCTGGCAACAGCTAGTTCTTGTATAATTCTAATCTCAGCGAAACTGAGATCAGACGCGGCAATATATTTACGACGCGTTAAAATCTTTAGGAAGCGAAATAGATATACAGCAATGCGTAAGAATTTGGACCAAGAAGATACACGGTCAGCTAGACAGAGCAATTCTAATCCTAACTTGTTTACTTCCTGTACCTGTACCATGTTTACCACTTTCTCCTCCGGTGGTTTTAAAACTACCGATGGTTCAAAAACAGTAACAGGCCAAAGCGTTAGTGTTGATTGTGCCCAAGAGGGTCCATTAAACCAGAGCGGATGGTTAAGCAATTGTGCAGGAGTCAATTCCCGGGAGAGACAATCAGCGGGATTATCCGTACCCGAGATATGAAAGAACCGATCAGGTGAAATATTTGATTGTATTTTTGAAACATGGTTGGCTACGAACGTACTTCAACGGTGAGGTGATGAATGCAACCAACATAGGGTAATCGTGGAATCGGAGAATGCATAAATGTTGTTAATAATGATGCGATTACTTACCGCCTCAAAGCCGGTGCGGATTAATTTGGATAATAACAGGGCGGCGCAGAGCTCTAAGCGAGCGAGACTCATGGACTTAGTGGGGGCAACCTTTGATTTAGAGCAGATCAAGTGCATTTTATTATTATCGTCACTGTCGACGTGAAAGTATATCAAGGCTCCGTATGCCTTCTCACTAGCGTCTCCGAACCCGACAACAGTAACTGTACTAGTTGTATTTATGCCTACCCAACGCGGAATGCTGATCTGGTTAAGCAAATGCAACTCACTATAGTACATATCTCAAGTATTAACTATGAAGTCGGGTGGTACGTCATCCCAGTCACTCTTTAAAGTCCAGAGCTCTCTTATCAAAAGTTTAGTGAATAGTATGACAGGACCTATGAAATCCATAAGGTCCCATAGCCTGGCGATGCTTGACAGGATCGTCCTCTTAGTGTATGTCTTAATAATTGGCAAAACCTTAAAGCGGAATAAGTCTGCGGAAGGTGACCAAGATAGTCCAAGTATCTTATGTAGTTCTGTCTTGTCAAATTCTATCGCGGAAGATAACCGATGTGATTCCGGTATAGTCTCCATCAATGCGGTGGAATTGCTATTCCATTTCACCATGTCAAAGGAGCTTGTCGTAAGGGAGCAGCAACAGACTGATGCGGCAGGAGCAGCGAAAGCGGAATTAATTTTAATGCTAGGTGCAGGATCAACAACTATGTAACCAATAGTTGTTTCGAGGGCTTGTGTTGTACTTGACGAATTTTTTACCTTAAGCGGTAATATCAACTGTGCGAATAGCGAAGCTCCAATAAGCATGTCTATTTCGCCTGGCTGAGTGTAAGTATCATCAGCTAGCGTGAAAAAAAGTGAAGAAGCGTCAACATGCGTAGTCGGTAAACAACCCGTGATCTTATCTACCACTAAAACATCTAAATCATATTTGATGGAATGGTCGAAGCGCGATGCGAATTGAATGCGAGTTGTCTGGAGGACAGTTTTAAGCAAGCCACCGATCCCGGTGACCACTGAGTTTGTAGATGCAAAACTGTTCAAGCCCAAGCGTAAGCAACAAGCGCGAGTGATGAAGTTGCTTTGAGAAGCACTATCAAGCAGACAGCGTACTAAATGATCAACCCCATAGCAATCCTTTATTATAACGCGAGCATTGCCTAGAAGTACAGTGCTCGTCGTAGCGGATGCATCTTTAAGCAAATCGCAGTCGATGGGGTGACCTTTATCAAGCGGATAATTAGCTAAATGCGAAGTTATTGAATTCAAAGAAATACCTGACATGGCTGGTGGACTAGGTGTTGAAACAGCCTCGTCAGTGTGGGTAGCCGAGTTGGCTCCGGGTGCGGGTACCCAAGATCCCTCTAAGGAAGATGCGGGAGACGGATGCGGCTTCGCGGCGTCTGAACGTTCTAAGTGTAACATTGTGTGGTGTCTCAAGCCACACTTCTTATTAGTTAATGACTTACAGTCATGTGTTCTATGTCTAGTGCTTAAACAGTTTACGCAACCTCTAAATTTATGAACTACGGTTAGTCGATCTTGCGGATTCATTTGTAAATACGCTGTGTATTTATATAAATTTTCGGGTTTCAGAAATACAGGAAATTGAAAGTAAATTGTTGTAGTTTTGGCGCGGGGTTCGTAACTATTCACATACAATTGAAAATCCTATTTGCAAAACGCATAAAATGTTCCTTAGAACATTTTATTTCATAATGACCATCCTTCATAATCAGTTACATATTATCACTTAGTCTAAGTTACAGTTATTTTTAATACAAAACTTGGCGATACCTAATTTTACACTTAGTTTAATCAAAATAATGAAAATTTGGGCAGAGTGACGATGTAATTTCAAAATATCAGAGCGATGTTGTCGCAACGATTGTTAAGAGCAAAGTGAGTCTGACGTTCGATATTCTCGGCCTTTTATACTCTTGTTGTGGAGAGGCTAGTTTTATCTCTAATAAGAACTCTCTTGACTGAGACCGTTCTCGGACTCTCTTGATTTTCTAGGTCAGTTTGTAGTTGAGGCATGGAAGCGTTAGTCACTTTTCTATGGTTGGAAGTACTTGGCTGGCAGTCAGTAGGCAGGCTCAATGCTCCAGGCAGTTGCTTGTTATGTTGCTGCAATGGCTTTTTAGCGACGGATGTGAACTCCTTGACTTGTTCATCATCGGAATCTAAAAACAGCAAAGCAAAAGACACAAAACATGTTTGTTAATAATTAAAGCTGAATAGCTTGTAATCAAATATCATTCTTAATGAAAATTAAGACAAAATTAAATAAGTCCATGTTATGCTGCAGTCATGCCGAAACATGTTCCAAAAACAATAATAAAATTCGTTTAGGTACAAAAAACGCTATGCTGTTGGGCCCTGAGGGACCTGATTTCAGCCCCACCATGACCGTGTCATGATGTTGAACAATGTAAGTAACGCGATGCTGTCGAGCCCTGGAGGATTCCGATTTCAGCCCCACCATTACCGTATCACGATGTCAAAAAGTAAATAACACGATGCTAATGAAAGCTTATAGGAACCACTAACAGCCCCATCATCACCGTGTCATGATTTCGAACAGCTAAATGCCGAACGACCCTTACAGGAACCGATAACAGCCCCACCATGACTATGCCATGTTGTCGAACAACAAAATGCTGACGGAACCTTATAGGAACCAATAACAGCCCCACCATGACTGTGCCATGATGTCGAACAACAAAATGCTGACGGAACCTTATAAGAACCGATAACAGCCCCACCATGACAGTGTCATGATGTCGAACAACTAAATACTGACGTAACCTTATAGGTACCGATAACAGCACCAATATAACAGTGCCATGATGTCGAACAACAAAATGCTGATGGAACCTTATAGGAACCGATAATAGCCCCACCATAGCTCCCCGTTAGGCAGAACTATGATGCCGACTATTGCTGCAAGTGTTGCGAGGATTAATTCTTCTCAACCCCACCATAACACACCGAGAGGTGATGTCATGATGTCGCGCAGCCACACAACTCACTACTGAAATAGGCAGCACACACATCGGGAGTCCACTCTTCACGCCACGTGATGATGTACTTCACCACCGCCTGTGTAGACTTCCCGTAGGAGCCAGCCAGGAGTTTTAGTTCATACCACCCGTGGGATAATACTTTTATCACGCAGTAGGGGCGACGTATGCCCGCAACTAGGCTTGTTCGTCGTCTGCGCCTGTTTCGTGACAAAAACCAATGAATTTAGTTGAAACACACGAGTACTGTTTTGACTGGTACTTTTCCAAAAGCTCAGAGGCCCTCTGTTTACTCAGTTCCCGCAGAACCTCTCGATTAGAACTCACTCCTGTGAGTGCTACATCCCTTACGATTCCGGACGAGAGGCGTAGCCGCATCTATACCGATTAGCGAATTGAGAGCTGAATGTTAAGTTGTCTTTTGTTTAGTGACATACTAGCTGTTGCCCACGACTTCGTCCGCGCGGACTTCATTTACTCCACACAGCTCCTCCCCCGTAGGTGATAGCGTGATAATATATAGCCTATATGTTGACCCAACCTATTAGTAATTTTCATGCAAAATTTGAAGTAAATCCATGCAGTACTTTTTGAGTTTACCCCGGACATACATACAGACAAACAGACAAACAGACAAAAATTCTAAAAACTATATTTTTGGCTTAGATATCGATTGTAGATCATGCCCCAAGTACTCTTTTGAAAAAATATTCAATGTACAGTTTTGACTTTCCTACGATTTTATTATATGTATAGATAAGACTATCTGAATCCGCCACATCACCTCAGGCCATTTCCGCTGTTACATTCAACTCTGATCATATTAAGAACGTACGACAATATCGCTCGACTTGCTAGTTTGATTGATGCATTTTTGGAGTAATTACATGCACTTCACAACCCATAACCTCAACCCAACTGTGGAAGTCAGAACATGCGACCTCTGTCGCCGACTATTAATGGGAGTGTTCCAAATAACGAGATTGCGGTTTGACTGCCGTTTCAGTTCGCCTGCATCCTGGCGGTACTAAAAGGCAAAATTTTGTAAAAGTATCAACAATGACGAGGATGTGGCGGTATCCATCCGCTTCGGGTAATGAACCCAAAATATCCATACGAATGGTATAGAAATGAACCTGGGCTTTTCCCATGAATGGATAGGCTGAAGCGGGGCATGCGCAATTTTATTTTGCGAAAGGCCACTTACCATAAAAGCCTAGAGGTCTCACTGGTTGGCGTATATTTTACACACAGAAAATCGTTTTTTTACGACATATCGAATCTAACTGTGTGTTAGACGACTTTTTGATGAGAGACAGAGTCTCTTGATCAGAAGCCTGGGCAACCCGTGCTCAGTTCAATTGTTTCTAAACCATGTACACATTTACAGGGCTGCGACTGAAATAGTCGGCGTGCGACAAGAGTGTCATCGTTCGATAATCTAAACCAAAATCAAAATCCTCTAAGTATACACACCATCGTGCCACCCGTGGTAATAGTTCTTTTTCATTTTGTGTTAGTACAGTTAGTGACGACGATAAAGCGTACACCCACAAGATAATATTGAAAGTGTTGAAGAGCTTTCACCACGACTAAGGCCTCGAGCTACTACATAAAAGTGGTACATAATCTCCGCACCTTGGGTCAGTTTAGAGAAATAAGCAACTCATGTATTTGGAGCAAAGCTGCACCATAATCAATCGAGCTTGCGTCTGTGTGAACTGCAACTGGAAATGGCGGATCATATGGCGCCAATACAGATTCGCTAGTTAGACATTCAATTATATCTCGTCTAGCAGCCTGCTGTTCTGGTCCTTACTGAAATTCTACCCATTTCCTAGTCAACGCTGTAATACTAGCACTTTTTTGGGCAAAATTGGCAATGTACGTCGGAAATAACTCGCAAGTTCTATTAATTGACGAAACTATTTAACATGGCAAGACAATTCAGTCAATGCTTTTATCTTACCAAAGCTCGGTCGTACCTGTCTCTGGCTAATAGTGCAGTATAGGTACTCGACTCCTGTGATCAAAAATGGACACTTGAATGAAATGAACAAAAGTACCTCAACAGACCCTGAATTTGCTTTCGTTATAATCCACTAGCACACTACAGGTACGTTTGCCAGACGGCGGCAGAAGAGATGGCATCTTCAAATATTCTAAGTGGCCCTCCGGAGTGACAAACGCAATAAGAGTTTTCCGTTGCAGGTTCTCGTTTTTAAGAGGTGTATTAATTGGAATTTCTATTTGAACAACCATAATCTCGTCAACCGGCTCCCGCGAAAGAGTCTAAGAGTCACGCAAAGGAACATACTTAATCCCTTTTCTATTCACGATGTCATTACTAACACTGACTGAAGTGTTCATAAAATTAAATTCAATTATGAATAAGTCTACTTCCAACGTTACGCCATCAAATTCTATTAAAAGGGTTATGTAGCACGAATATTCAATTTCCTGTCCACCTATCCTTATCAGGATTTGGAAAGCTGGCTTGCGCTCATTTGTAAAATGCTTCAAAATGGACGTTGATATCAGTTTTCAGGGAGCTTAGATGGTCAGTATCAGTAATATTTTTAGAGGGAGAAGGTTTCACAAAATTCAAAAGATAATGATTAAGTGGGCTAAATCATGGGGTAATAAATTCACATTCATGGCGGATGCGGTCATGTGTTGCTTGTTTCCTTGATTTTTCATTTGAGTAAACGTAGATACCATTCTCACTATGCTACGCCTTTTCTGTCGATTGGACTGGACAATATATATTGTTAGGATGGCGCATTGAAGGTCCTTTAAAAAAACACTTTTATTTGGCTGAAAACTAATTTAATCACATTACATTACTTAATAAAATATGGAAATTTCCTCTAATAAAATATAAGTGTTAACTAGACTAAATCTGGAGATGAGCTGTTGCAATTATATTAAAGATCAGTTTTATATAAGTTATATAATGCTTAGATTGCATTTAATAGAAACAATAATCGTACATAACAGTGCGTATACCGCTTAATACTGTTAAGAGTTTTTAATCCAATGTTGGTGTTTTAAAAACATCGCACAACAAAAGGTATTGCGAAAAAGGAATGCCGAATGAAAAACTTAATATTGTATGTTTTCGCTACCTTGACCATCTATACATATAATAAAATCGTAGGAAACTCAAAACTGTACATTGAATATTTTTTTAAAAGAATACTTGGGGCGTGATCTACAATCGATATCGAAGCCAAAAATATAGTTTTTAGAATTTTTGTCTGTTTGTCTGTATGTATGTCCAGGGTAAACTCAAAAAGTGCTGCATGGATTTACTTCAAATTTTGCATGAATATTACTAACAGGTCGGGTTAACATATAGGCTACATATTATCACGCTATCACCTAGCGGGGAGGTACTGTGCGGAGTAAACGAAGTATGCGCGGACGAAGTCGCTTGCAACAGCTAGCATTTTTATATAGATATATTGATCCCTCATTTTTAGATAGCCAGTTTATAGTGAGCCAAGAACAAACACAATATTTTACAGATGATCTTTTGAAATAGACTCATGCGCACTATCACTGGCTGCCAGAAGTACATGGACAATGTAGATCTCCATAATGACAGAACTCTCAAAATTAGCCTATAAATGCAAACAGCTTCCACGTGATGCTGACCTGGCTGATCTGGTACTCCGATCTCTTTAATGTCGCCGAGACAAACTACGACATAAACGCGGACCCCGTTCTTAGGTATATACAGAAGTCTTCGCTATTTACTAATCGATCCGGCAAACTCGGCCAATGTCAATTAGAAATACATACACAGCACTATTTCGCGGTCTCATTCTCGGCGACAGTTTCTTTTTTCCACATCTAGCGTATAGCACATCATCACGACTCTTTCTTCCGTGATTAGTCAAAATGCGGTACTAATTTGAAGTTTGGTTTCACAGTTAGTTGCTCAAATAAAATGAAAACTAACTCTGAGTAATCAGTCTGCTAACCCGTTAGCCCAGTATTGTGGTTGTAGCCTTTTAGGCAATTAGTAGTAGTTGATTCGAATAAAATACAGATTTTGAATGCTATAAATAAATATTCTATATTGCATATATATATATATATATATATATATATATATATATATATATATATATATATATATATATATATATATGCTATTTTGAATGCTATAAATTCCACGTCTTACAATAACACCAGGACTTAACAATGTTCAACGCCATATATGATTAATGCTCAATGTATTGCGTATATCCATTATTTTCACTTCACAAATGTTTTATCATTGCATCTATCTTGATTAAGTTAATCAACATTGATATCTGTTTAACATTAAAGTAAAGTTCTTTTCAGGTTATTAAAGATACAGCGTCGTATCTACGTAGCAATGTTAGCGGTTATTGTTTTTAGTTATTATTCTTGGACATTTTCTATAGATAATTTCATGAATTTAGCATCTAAAATTAAAAACGAAGATAGAAATGATTTCGATTTTAGATACTCTTTTGAAAAGTATGAATATTATAGCAATTGTGTATATGGAGTTAGAAAGTATTTGCTGAAGGAAAAAGATGAGGATATACCGAAACATCAAGTCTTACATGAGAGGTAATAAAAGTTAATAAGATAATGAAAAAACACAATAGAAGATAAACTATAGTCTGATATTGTATTAAGATAAACTTCATACGACAGACTACTTAATATCTTAATGTTCTTGTGAATTACAGCTTCCATTTAATGTGTTTCACTTTGTTTTTTTTTTTTTTTATATCATAAGATAGCAAACAAGCAGATGGGTCTCCTGATGGAAAGAGTCAACCATCGCCTATAGACACCAAAGATGTTAATGGTGCGTTGCTATCTTGTGGCGAGGTCTAATGCCACATGCATAAGTTTACCGGCTACCTTATCCTCCAAACCGGAACACGACAGCGACAAGCGCTGACGCTATTGCGGCAGGAATAGGTAAGGCGGTGGTACCAGACCCGGGCGAGACAATGCAGAACTCTACCACCTAGTAGCCACGATGGTAGTGACTCGATAGCCAATCGGTCGCCTTTTACGACCTGCCTGGCAGAACGACAGTTGGCCTATTCTACAAAGGAGGCCGGGACCAACACGGCGAAGGAGGCCGGGACCAACACGGCAATAATCTTAAATGCAATAATCTTTTTATATTATCAAACTTTTTACAAATCCGCGACTAAAAACTTTTAAAAAGATTTTGGGAACTAGGGGAATTCAATACTGTTATTATTTGTGATAGTATATATTTCGAAATGTTTGTTTTGTCTTTAACAAGTGCGGTCAGTGTATTGACGATTTCGTTCAATACATGTATCACTTAATAGCAAGATAATAAATAAATATTCACGGGAAAAATTAAACTTACTGATTTAACCCCAAAGTACGCAAATTATTTGCTTGTGTTATGAGTGTTTGTCAACGATACTAATACATAGAAATACATATATAAATACAAGAATCTACCGGTGCAGTCAGTCAATAAAAGTGGTAGTGCTATGCTTAGCTGAATGGGCCGGCACGACCGGGGCAATACCACTACCTCACTTAAAACCAACGTAAAGTAACAGCTTTGCTATTGCGTTCCGTTTGGTCTGTGAGGTTCCCGGAGGCCCTTTCCCCCCTCCCCCTAACACTATGGAAGTGCGATTCAAAGGTAGTAGTTTACCCCAGGGGGGTACCACTAGCGTTAGCAGTGGAGAATCCCCCTCTGGACATCCATGTTCAGGAATTTGTCATCAACCTAATCATGGATGCCCAGGCTGCCCTGCGTACTCTGGGGGGGGGGGCAAAATCGCGCTCACACACTTCGCTGCTCGGGGCAAACGGAACAAAAATCTTCAGGCATCCCCTACCACACTCCACGTGGACTTTACTAATATTAGGGGTCTTCACTCGAATTTAAATGCCGTCCACCAGCACCTTGAGACGGCCAAGCCGGCTTTGTTCTTTTTAACCGAGACGCAGATATCTTCTCCGGCTGATACTTCATATCTCTCCTACCCTGGGTACAAATTTGAGCATTCATTTGTACCCCGGGCGGGAGTTTGTGCTTACGTCAGAGAGGATATCTGTTCTCGACGTCTCAGCAGCCTTGAAGGCAAGGACCTATCCATCCTCTGGCTACGTGTAGACTGCGACGACCATCCCCGCATCTATGCGTGCCTGTACAGGTCCCACAGCGGAAATGCCGAATCAGACCGACTCATAGAACACATCCAAATGGCAACAGATTCCGTGCTGCAGCAGATCCCCTCCGCAGAGATCGTGATCATCGGTGATTTTAACGCCCACCATGCCGAGTGGCTCTGTTCACGTACTACCGATCATGCGGGGAGATCTGTTCACGATTTTGCTTTAGCGTATGGTATGACACAGCTGGTTACCTCGCCTACGCGTGTTCCAGATGTGGACCACCATCTTCCTTCCTTGTTAGACCTTCTGCTGACCTCACACCCAGACAGTTATCAGGTTTCTGTAGACGCTCCACTTGGTTCATCGGACCACTGCCTAGTACGGAGCAAAGTGCCGATTTCGCGCTTATCACGGCCTCGTTCTTCAGGCTACCGTCGCGTTTGGCACTACAGGTCAGCAAATTGGGACGGGATGCGGTCTTTTTTTGCATCTTACCCATGGAGGCGTGTGTGCTCCTCACTGGAAGATCCAGATGTCGTTGCTGACTGCGTCGCTGATGTGGTGCTGCAGGGAATGGAACTTTACATTCCGTTTTCTGCTGTACCCGTTGGTGGCAAATCTAAGCCATGGTTTGGTCACCAATGCAAAACGGCTTCACGCCGAAAGCATGAATCCTACCATGCCTGGGCTGCGGCATCGGCATCTCAGGATGTAAATACCAGCACACTCAGAAAGGAGTACAATTATGCCTCTAGGTCTTTTAAAAGAACCATCGCTAAAGCAAAATCCGAGCACATTGGCAGAATTGGCGGGAAGCTAGTTCGCCTTCCTTCGGGAACTCGTGCGTTCTGGTCTCTAGCCAAAGCTGTTCAAGGTAATTTCTGTATGCCCTCTTTTCCACCTTTGCACAAAGATGATGGCTCTCTAGCCCATTCTGCAAAAGAAAAAGCTGATCTTTTAGGCTCATTTTTTGCAGCCAACTCGACTTTGGACGACCAAGGAAATACACCACCTACTATCCCGCGGTGTGATACTTCCATGCCGGAGGTAAAGTTCTTGCAAACTACAGTGCGTAAGGCACTCTTTTCCTTGGACGTCCATAAGTCGAGTGGGCCTGATGGCATCTCTCCAATCGTGCTAAAGATGTGTGCTCCAGAGTTGGCACCGGTTTTAACGCATTTGTTCCGACTCTCCTACTCAAAAGGCGTCGTGCCCATAACTTGGAAGACCGCCTTAGTGCACCCAATCCCTAAAAAAGGCGATCGATCGGTCAAGTCCAACTATCGGCCTATAGCGATAACCTCCTTATTCTCCAAAATAATGGAGTCCATTATTAACTGCCAGCTTCTGAGGTATCTTGAGGAGCACCAGCTGATTAGTGACCGCCAGTACGGTTTCCGTCGCGGACGCTCAGCTGGTGATCTTCTGGTTTACTTAACACATAGATGGGCGGAGGCAGTCGAGAATAAAGGAGAGGCATTGGCAGTTAGTTTGGACATAGCGAAGGCCTTTGATCGGGTATGGCACAGGGCACTTCTTTCCAAGCTTCCATCCTATGGGCTTCCTGAGAAATTGTGCAAATGGATCACCAGTTTTCTGACGGATCGGAGTATAAGGGTCGTTGTTGATGGCGCATGCTCTGACCTTAAACTCGTCAATGCTGGTGTTCCTCAAGGTTGTGTGCTATCGCCTACGCTGTTTCTTCTGCACATTAATGACATGTTGCGATCTAGCAGCATTCATTGTTATGCGGATGACAGTACGGGCGATGCTTTGTACTCTGGCCGCAGCGGAATTTCTCTGGAACACGTCAACGAGTGCCGGAACAAACTAGTGTCTGAAATTGAAGCACAACTTTCTATTGCTTCGGAGTGGGGTCGATTAAATTTGGTCCAATTCAACCCCATTAAGACACAAGTTTGCGCGTTTACCGCTAAAAAATCACCCTTTGTCGTATCACCTCGTTTTGAAAATACTTCCCTGAAAGCCACAGCCAGTATTGGAATACTTGGAGTCGACATTACGAGTGACGTTCAGTTCCGCGGTCACTTGGAAGGCAAGGCTAAATTAGCCTCTAAAAAGCTGGGAGTTCTCAGTAGGGCCAGGCAGTACTTCACACCGGCCCATCGCTTATTACTTTATAAGGCGCAAATCCGGCCTCATATGGAGTACTGCTCTCATTTATGGGCGGGAGCTCCTCAGTACCAGCTCCTTCCTTTTGATCGAATTCAACGTAGGGCGGCTCGAATTGTCGAGGACGAGACTCTTTCAAATCGGCTTGATTCTTTGGCGTTACGTAGAGATGTGGCATCACTCTGCATCTTTTATCGGCTCTACCATGGGGAATGTTCCGAGGAACTGTTTGGATTAATTCCTGCTGCCGAATTTCACCATCGGACATCGCGACAAAATTCAAAGTTCCATCCTCACCATCTCGATGTCTGGAAATCCACAACCGTGCGATTCTCGAGGCATTTTTTGCCCCGCACCACTCCTTTGTGGAACCAGCTATCGGCAGAAATTTTTCCAAATGGATACGACTTAGGGACCTTCAAGAAAAGAGCTTACTCATTCTTAAAAGGCCGGCAACGCAATTACAAGACCTCTGGTAGTGTGGTTGTCTATGGGCGGCGGTATCACTTACCATCAGGTGAGCCTCCTGTCCGTTTGCCCCCTCTTCTATAAAAAAAAAAAAAAAAATTTAATAAACACCCAAACCCGGAAATATAAACATTTATGCTCATCACACAAATGCTTGTCCCCGTCGGGGATCGAACCCGAGCCCCGTCGATTACGTAGTCAGGGTCGCTAAATACTTGACCAACTTGGCGATCAAAATATTTCATATCTCATATAAAAATAATAATCCTTACAATTTCACCAACTTGTACCACTTTGACATATTTGTTTAAGGTTTTAAGAAAGCTGTGTGCTTACAGTTTGTATAGCTTACATAGCAAACAGGCAGATGGCTCTCCTGATGGAAAGAGAAACCATCGCCTATAGATAGTGCGTGACTATCTGTGCAATACACATGCATAAGTTTATTGGCTACCTTACCTTCGAAACTGGAATACGACAATTATAAGCAATGAATCTATTGCGGCAGGAAAAGAAACAAATACTCGTGGCAGACGTTGCGGAACCTCAACACGTAGTAGTCAAAATGGTACTGACAACTATAGCCGATCTTTGGACTTTTACGGTCCATTTTTCAGAGGGGGCTTGAACCAACCAGGGTGACTTGAGCTTTGTTAACATGAAAATATGTTTCATTTTAAACATACAGATTTCTGAAGCGGTACATTCACATAGGTACTCCATCTCTAGAAGTAGAGCAAAAAATATCTCAAAAATATAGTAACAAAGGTTTGTAGTCCCTAATAATGCTGAACAGTGATTTAGTCAGAACTGGGGCACCTGTGCATCACCAGTCCCAGCTTTTGATCAGGCAAGTCGCAAGACGGAGATGCTATTTTAGCACTCTTTAATAGACGTTTTCTAATCGCTGATATTGGGTTTTGCTAAAAACAACATATTTGTGTACTTGAAAATTCATTAAAAGTTCAGGTAGCATCTTAAGATCTTGCGACTTTGTACCTTGCATGAGTGGTTAAATCTTTTGTAAAAAAAATATGACTTCAGATTTTTATTTTAATAATAATTTAATTTCGCAGATTCATCATTTTAGACCGACTTTTGAAATGCCTGATCTACGGATATATACTTTGGTGGATTCTGCGAATGCTGTCTATAAAAATTATTTTTTAAAATTCTATAGTCATAACACTTAATTGTGTACTGAGAACTTGAGCGCTCTCATTTATTTTTATATTATTAGAGCTTGAGAGTTCCCATTTATTTTTATTTGCTTTGACGAATAGTTAGTTCCTTATAATTAAACCTGTCGTCGAGAAACAGAAGATAATAAATATATAAAACATTATTTCTGGTATGTTCTATCACTACAAATTGGTTATTATATATATTTAAAACCTGATTCTTTGCTGTTTCCTTCATAATTTTGTAATAAATACGTTCTTAAAAAATTGTAGAGAAAACCACTAAAAATAAATGTGTGTTATTACCTATATTTTAATTTTATAATTTAAATAGATTTACGAATATTTATGATACTGTAAAACCTATTTATATTAACTTTGTGTCGTACATTTTTTTTAAGCCAGGGGATTTTGAATTGAATTGTGTATTGTACCTATTTAATTTGATAGTAACAAAAAATAAACTTTTAAAAAAGACAAAATATATTTTTTTTAAACCTATACCTATTTATAAAGAAGAATGTTGACTCACTCATTATTGTACAATTGATACTAACAAAGCGAATACTTTCACAATTAACGAAATTGAAACAGTGGAGTTTAGAAATGGATTTCGAGTTTCAAAATGTAAAAATAGCAATTGCAAAATGCAAATCGTTTAGGTAAACTCAACATTTTCAAAACAGTCTTATTATAATCACCTTTTGAACCATAATAAAAATAAAACAGTGACAATCTCATAATTCTCTATAGCATATGGGATCATATGAAAATTTTTATAATAATATTCGCCCTCTGATTTAGGCTCCGATGCGTTTGATATCGAAGAATCAGAATCATTTTTATTATAAATTAATCCGTTGCCATACAATAAGTTGGTTAAAGGTATTACTAAAAAAAATATATTTAAATTACTTAATTTCTGAAAATTAAAAATATATTGTATTTTAACTATTCATATTTTTACTTATATTTCCTTAGAATTAAGCAAATATTTTAGAAATGACAACACCTTGTCACTATTTGTTTCACTTTGGCGGCTTTTAACTCGTTGCAGTGTTCGTTTGTCGGCTTTCCTCAAAGAAGTTATGACATTAGACGCGCCGCGTCTCTTTTGGTGGCTTAAGACTTTATTTCTAGGTTATTTTTTTTTGTAGCGAGAGAAACGCGAGAAACCAGTTTACCACTAGGTGGCGCTGTACAAATCACATACAAATACCTAGTAAACTCGAAACGCGCTCACGATCGAATGCGAAAAGAAAAACTCACACTTAGCACTCTGATGTGTGCTAGCGAGCGAGTGTGCTTTCACGCAACCGTGTAAAGAAAACTCAGTAAATTTGTTGAGTTTGTCGTGTAATTACACGTCAACTGTGTCCCTATATAACATCCTCCCCAAAATTTTAATAACCAAAAAAAAAAATTTAAAAACTTAAGACAAAACCATGCGATAAACATATACATTAATACAAAGTAACAAGCATAGTCTATCTTTCATATAAGTACATATTATGTAGGCGAATGAAATTGGATTCTCAGCGTTCCTCGTGAGCCTTTTTGCTGCCTTTTTACTTAGAATTTTGAATTGTGACACCGTGATCGAAGAATAATATTTACATTGAATATCTTATGACGAACTTATAATAAATCGTCTTAGACTGTTATAACACTATGAAATAGAATTACAATAGTTTCTCTTACGGAACCTTGAAAAAAATGTGTGTAAAAAAATTTGATTATTTTCTAATTTTTTTGATTATTTTACACCAGTGACAAAACAGGACAAAAATAAAAATTGTTTTCGATATCTACTAGCTATCTATATTTAATTTGGTAACATATAAATACATCTATATAAATATTATAAATGCGAAAGTTTAGATGTAAGGATGGATGTTTGGATGGATGTTTGTTACTCAATCACGCAAAAACTACTAAACGGATTTGAATAAAACTTTACAGTAACATAGATTATACATCAGAATAGCACATAGGCTACAATTTATAATGATTTTGTGTAATTTGGCGGTAATATAACGATAAGTATCAAGTAAGTCGGAAAAATTGCTGCTTTCTGAGACCTATCTTTACGTGCGCTGAGAAAACCGCTGAAGTTACACGAAGATAATGTATGGAAGGATTGTTTGTCTTAAATAGTACTAAATAAAAGTCCGCGACAGCATATGTCTACCTTTTATGTGGAATCCATAATATCCAAAATAGTGATCCATAAATACAATTAAATTATTATACTTTTTTACAAAACATATTTCGAAGTATTTATTACTTTTTTAGTAAAATTAGTACATTTGTCGCTTTCAGCATTTTATGTAAATGAACTTTGTCTTTTACACTAAGAAATTCGGACGAATAGTTAAAAAGTTATCACGATAAGATTAAACTAAATGGCGACCTCAAACCGGCGCTCCTAGCAATTGCCGAGCAACGCGCGCCAACACCGCGCGTGCGAGACCCGAATGTTTTTTTCTTTTTGAAATGACAAAAGCTGATGGCCTTAAGGCCAAGAGCCGTAACAGCGACACCTTACTAGCTGTCGAGTAGAGTGCTCGTCAGAATTTAAATCTTAATTTCGGCAATCAACGTCCGCGCTAAGGGTTGTCCTAAGACCGGACTTTGGCTTAGTGCGTCGTCGTCATCGGGGGAGAGGGACAGGAGGGGGAGAGGGGGGGGTTTGACTAATTACAGGAGCAGTGGCATTTCGCTACAGGGTGCAGGGTTAAATAGGGGTCTTAGTCATCGATTGAGAGCGGCGGCGGCCACGGTGTGGTAGTACAAGTGAACCCACGATTAGCCGAGGATACAATTATAATTCCTCAATAAATCGACTTCAATATCAATCACATCGAGATTCATTTCTTAACATAACCCCGCCAAAAGTCCAATAATGTGACAGGTGGCAAGCATATCGCCAACCGGGCTTTATCATATCCCGGGCAATGTTGTTTTTATCAGAAAACTGAAAAAAACATTTTGAATTGCCCGACCCAGGAATCGCACCCTCTTGGTCATGTGGTCAACAACAACACCGGACCACTAGGCAACATAATATGCGATATTATATATTAGAACAGTAGACATAATTATTGTTTTTATTTTAAGTACAAATATAAATTACTTTTTATTTTACTTACAGTTTTATTTGTTTATTTAATACTTTATTGTACACAATTAAAAGAGAAGTAGTACATAGAGAATTATTAAAAACAGACTGTACAATGGGCGAGCTTATCCCTAAAAAAAGAGATTTCTTCCAGCTGACCCGAATAAGAATAAACACAATAATTATTGAGATGTTAAAATAGTGTACAATAATCATAAAACTAGATACATATGAATAGACTCTTTTTGAAAATTGGAAGAGATTGACTTATACGAATCTTGGGCGGTAGTGAGTTCCATAACCTGACAGCTTGAACATGGAAAGAATTTGATAAAAATTTTGAACTGTATGGCGAACATTTTAAAAGGGCAGTAACACTTAATCTACAAGGTGATCCAGGTGGATGCAAGAAAGAAAACCCATCACGCAGATAGCTTGGTGCATTAGGATTAAACAGAATATTAAAAAGAAGACAAAGAATATGAGTGTTCCTACGCAGCCGTATTGGAAGCCATTTAAGTTGAGCTCTAAAGTTAGAGACATGGTCGTACTTCCGTAAACCAAAAATAAATCTGATATAGAGATTCTGCAGCCTCTCTAATTTGTTCACCAGTTCTTCAGTAGCATCAATAAAACAAACATCCGCATAATCGATGATAGGTAGTATGAGACTCTGCATTAGTAATATCTTTGTTTTAAAAGGCAAATAATTTTGTAAGTGTTTTAGAGAGTGCAGAGCAAAGTGAACTTTTTTACTTATGCTGTTAATATGCAAATCCCATGATAAATCGTTTGAAATTGTTACACCCAAGTAACTGACCGAGTTTGATATTGGAATAACTGTGTTATCATAAACAACCTGAGGAAGGTTTATGTTACCAAGGATTTTGCACATATACCTACTGCCTACAATTAAAACCTTGGACTTCGATGGATTGACAGTAAGCCCAAAAGCTTTTGCCCAAGCGTGAATCCTTTCAAGATCCAAATTTATCGAGTCAATAGCCTTGGCCACATCCATGACACTGAAGTGACGATAGATTTGCAAATCGTCTGCATATAAATGAAAGCTAGAAGAGATAACTTCAGTAATTTTATTTATAAAAGTAGAAAAGAGAAGGGGAGAAAGCACTCCTCCTTGAGGGACACCTGCCAGTAGATTAGCCCAATCTGAGGATAACTCATCCACTTGAATACGCTGAGAGCGACCCCGGAGATAGCTGTTAAACCAGTTAGCCGCATCGTTAGAAATGTTTAGTGATTTGAGGATAGCGATAAGAACCTCAAAGTCCACTGAATTAAAAGCGCTACTGAAGTCAAGAAGCACAACAATAGTTAATTGTTTAATATCCATAGCTGAACGAATATCGTCAGTTACCTTTACCAGTGCCGTGACAGTGCTGTGTCCAGGCCGGAAGCCCGACTGGTACGGGTTAAGTAGGCTATTTACTCGCAAATGATCAGCCAGTTGAGAGTGAACAATGTGCTCGAGCACTTTGGATAAGTACGGAAGAATTGAAATTGGACGATAATGGGAAGTAGATATAGGATTATGAACTTTGGGAATAGGGATTACAAATGCTTTTTTCCACTGCGATGGAAAAGTACTTGTCGATAAAGAAAAATTAAAAATGTGAGTAAGGATAGAAAGTATTTCAGGAAGAACAAGATGAAACATTCTAGAACTAAGCTGGTCGCTTCCTATTGCGGAAGAACTAATTGAAAGCATGTGCTTCTTGACCTCAGTTTCACTAACTGGTTTGAAATCAAACAATGGACACGTCGGACGAGTACTAGAAGAAATGTCAGACAGAGTAATCGTTTTATCTGGACCATGCAGCGAAATCGGCAGTGCTGTGAAGCTGGCATTTAATAAGTTTGGATCTAAGGAATTATAATTATGAGAAGTAGAAGATTTTCCAATGCCAAGAGAATTTAAGAACGGCCAAATTTTATTTGAATCAGTGGCTGTAATTGTGTCATGAATGTAGCGGCGTTTGGCAACACGGCATAAACGATTACACTGATTACGCAATGATTTATAGGTAGACAAACTAAGCTCTGAAGGAAATTTTTTATACAGACGATTTGCTTTATCCCGTTTAGCCATTAAACGTTTTAAGTCCTCAGTAATCCACGGTGCAGGTTTATGTTTAATACGTAGTTTTTTTACCGGTGCATAAAGGTCAAAAATTTTCAAAATAATAGAGTTGAGCTGCTCAACCTTCGAATCTAGATCAAACGCATTGACAATTGCGGTCCAGTCGATGTTTTTAAAAGCGTTTTTTAGAGATTCCAAATTGATATTGTTATAACACCGACGAAAAGCATAGTTTATTTTACGTTTTGAAGGAGTTATTTTGTAGGAGAGGAAGATGAGGTCGTGGTATGAGAACGATGAAGGAAATTGTCCAAAGGTACTAACGTATTCTGGATGCGACACTATGATAAGATCAAGAAGAGATGGGTTTGTATTAGGAAAATGATGAGTGGCAGATAAAGAAAGGGAGCACAAGTTTACTGAATGGAGGAGAGACGTTAATTTTTGGGCTCGTGCATCGTTTTTAATTAGGCACGTGTTAAAGTCACCAAGTAACAATATATGGTCATAAATGGGTCTAAAATCGTTTAGGAGGATGTCAAGTTGAGAAAAATAATCAATATGAATAGATGGACAATAGAACACAGCTAAGAGAATTTTAGTATATCTTAAATTAATTTCTAAAAACATATATTCAGAAGATTCACTGTAGAGACTGGGTGAGTGAGAAATAATTTTATACATTATATCATTACGTATATACATTGCAACCCCACCTCCTCCTTTGCCTACCCTGTCATTGCGGACGAGATTAAAACCGGGAATCGAAAATTGCGAAGAAGGCAATGAGGGCTTAAGGAAAGATTCTGAGATTAAAACAGCATCACATGTATCAGTACTAAAGGTTAACAAAAGATCGTCATAATGCGCAGGAACACTTTGTGCATTAATATGCACAATGTTGAAATTTTTAGGATAAGTAGAAAAGACAGTCGAGAGTTTATTTTGCGCTGACAGGCTACTAATACTATCACTATCCGCACTTAGGTAATCATCATCAGTAGAAGAGCACGAGAAAAAATCACTTCCAATCAAATTATGTGTCATAAAAATGCAACAAGACTAATTACCTACAAACTAAAACAACTTCTAAAACTAATAACAAAAGACTATAAAAAATAAAAACAAAAATTATATATATATATGCTATTCAATGTGGTACATTATTAGTCAGCTACTCGAAATAACAAAAGAAAAAATGCCTACTGCTGAACTATAAACACTATTATAAATGTAATTAAAAGTAATTCTATACAAACCAAGCAGAAAAAAAAGAAGAATTTATATATTAACACACGTACCGACTTACAAATAATGCAATCACATGCGCTAAATAGAAAAAAAAAATAAGTAAAGCAATACCTAAAATTAAGCAATTAATACTGCGCTAGACTACTATATTTGTTTTTTGTAGTACAATACACTAACAAAAATAGAAAAAAGAACATTTAAAAATAATTAGTATTTTTACGACGCACTTGTTGTCCTGCATTTATGTTCACAATCATACATTAAGTTTAATACATGATACATACGAATATTATGTCATTATTAGAAAGTACATAGAATAACAAGGCTGTATGATGATACGTCTAAGTCGTTATAAACAATGTGTAAACTGTTATTACTGTCGAACTCATGTCATGTATGACGTATGTCACTTATTTTATTTTGAAGTTGTCAGATGTCAGTCTGCGTTGGACACAATTTCGTCATAATAAATTGTTTTATTTACCTTATTATATTTTGTTTTTTACAATTGAGTATATTAAAAAATGTGAAGGTTAACTACAAAAACCATGTGACCGACAAAAATGTGAGTTACGAATAAAAGAACTAATTCAACTAAGTGCACAAAGTATGAACGCGTATTATGATATTTAAAAGCAAAAATGACAAAGGTTATTCTGAGAGTATAAGCATAAGTAGTAGCGTAAGGTTGATAGAAGAAGCAAAAAATAGCCAACCAAGCATAACAAACAAATTAAGAATATATAACAAATAAATTAAGCAGTACAACAGGCATACTTAGAAAACACACAAAGAGTAAAAGACATACATGAAATTTCTAATGCTTCCGTCGTGGCCTCCTTGGTGATTTTGCCAACTCTTGTGTATCGGCTTTTAAACTTGTGGGTTCAGCAGGCTT
Organism: Apodemia mormo; assembly: GCA_036924255.1. Classification (NCBI taxonomy): domain Eukaryota; kingdom Metazoa; phylum Arthropoda; class Insecta; order Lepidoptera; family Riodinidae; genus Apodemia; species Apodemia mormo. Next base: position 4,289,401 of record JAUPFN010000030.1, read on the forward strand.
CCCCTGCCCTGGATACTTTTTCATAAGAGGCTGAAGATCTGACATTCTCTCAATTTTGCTACGAGTGTTATCAGGTAGTAGGATGATAATCTTACTGTCAGAAGTCCAGCACTTCTTCATGCCAAAATGCTTTCGAGCCTCTAGGAAAACGTGATGCCTTGCCACAGTCAAAAATTCTGATATAACCAGACCAGAACTCTTTAGCACCGTTTTATTTTCCCACACAAGATGACGATGGTGAAGGTCATAGAATCTTACCAGAATAGGCCTAGGCTTTCCTTTATTTGTACAGAGGCGATGACAAACCTGTATATCTTTATTTGATATGTCCGGCAAATCCATCTGATTCTTCAAGATACTAGTGACTGAGTTGCGAGGATTGTCGTTTTCTACCTCGGGGACTCCAGGGAAAAGGAGGACATTCCTGCGGAGGTGAGCCTCATGACGATCTAACCCCAGAGATAGCAACTCAACATGTGTTTTTAAAAGTGATAAGGTCTTACACACATCTTTTTTAAACAGCTGAAAATCTTGTGATAGTGAAGTGATATCAGTGTGTGAATAATTAGCTGATGAAATTGCCTTTTCCAGATTATCTTCATGTGCAGCTATGCGTGTAGTAATTGAATTTATAACCTCCTCTAGGTTGTTATATATTTTAGCAGATAGATCCATAATAGAAAATATTGTGCAGTGGGCAAAATTTATTAGGAGAAAGGTAAAGTAGTGACTTATATGTACCAGATTTATCAAAATATCAATAAAAAGTTAATTACTAATATTTTTAAATGTTATTTTACTACATAGAAACAAAAATACGTATATACTTTTATGACTACCCACACAGAAAAAAGCCAATTCAAATGCCAAATCAAGATAGAAGGGACGTATACTATCTAAATGAAGCTTTAAATAGCAATCTAACGATCCCCATAAACCCATATGAAAGAGTGAAGAAGTCCCTAAAACGTAAAAAGATGAAGGTGCCCGAACCGATCAATGACGGCAACTCTACGCGAATGACAAATTGGTAAAGTGCGTATTGGGCCATGCCCAATGTAGGTATTTTTTAAATCATAAGATAGCAAATAAGCAGATGAGTCTCTTAATGGAAGGGGTCAACCACCGCCTATAGACACCAAAGATGTTAATGGTGCGTTGATATCTTGTGGCGAAGTCTAATGACACGTGCATAAGTTTACTGGCTACCTTTACCTAGTACTAGTAAAATCTATAATTACAATGTTTTCTTAAATATTTATGACATGACGTGTGTCTGAACTAGGAAATCCTGTGTTGTAGTTTGAGACCCAAAAAAGGACATAGTTATGTATATATAAAAGGAGATAGTTCTTATCCCGGAAATCCCACGGGAACGGGAACTATGTGAGTTTGTATTTTAGAAATTTTTCCACGCGAACGAAGTCACAGGCACAGCTAGTTAATTATATTTTATAATTCATATTAATGATAAACATATAACTTATGCTACAAAAATATAAATAGGCAAAGTCTACTGTAACCAAATTAACAAATTCTTTATCTCTCGTGGTCGTCTCGTCGTACGACATACTTTGTAGGGATGACTGGAGATTTTTTGCATTTATATGGTAAGTTAACTGATAAATATCTAACAACAAATTTAGTCTATTCTAGAGATATGGACCTAGAAATAGGTAAAATTTATGTAGTAAGTAATTAGTTGATCAGATATTTTATAAAAACCTTTTTTACACTGTTTTGTTTTAAAACATTTTTACAAACTTGTAATAAAACTCTCTTGATAGATAGATAAACTTTAGCCTATATGTCTAGAACTATTAACAACTTTGGTGTCCAAAGATGTTAATAGTTCTAGACATTCTACAGACATTCTACTATCACCATACGGACCAAGTGTGGCACCAAAACTAGACCACTTAGTCCCATCCCATCTATTCGAATCACAATACAAATAATTTAACTCTTTCAGTGTCATCAACCACATCCAGAACATACTATACAATATCCTATTTTTTTCCAGATCACCAAGGGTTGACGAACTAACCGGTGTTTTGTAATGCGACCATAAAAAATCACGTGATATCAAATTTGACCAGTTTGTCACGGACTCAGAGGGACCTCGAGTCAACATGCCATAATCTTTCAGACTAGGGACTAAGCAATATGGCTTCATGAACAAAATTCAACACTCTCAAATCTTGTACTTTTCACCTCAGACGTCATAGAAGAAATTGACAAAAACATGCAAGTCGATGTGATATACACTGACTTTTCTAAAGCTTATTAAATTTAAAGTAAATCTTAAGATTCTCCAAGATAAACTGTAAATATGTGTATGTAATAACCTATAGTCTGCTTAAGTGGTTACCTAGCAAATCAATCTTCCAGAGTAGTACTCCAAGGAAAATAGTCATATCCATTTTCAGCAACCTCCGGTATCCCTCAGTACTCCATATTAGGACCTCTAATTTTTAACGTTTTCATAAATAATATAACCACAGTACTAAAACACAGTTAAATTTATATTTTTGCTGATGACCTCAAAATTATGAAATCAATCTCAAATAACTCGGATATAGAACGTCTTCAAAGTGATATAAACAATATTTATGAGTGGTGCAATCAAAACAATATGTATTTAAATATCGCAAAATGCGACTTTATAAAGCTTACAAGAAAATGCAATAAATTGTCTTCAGAATACTCTATAGCTGGAGGAAAGCTTCACGAAATTGCCACTGTTCGGGATCTGTGCATATTTATAATTAAGAAAACTTCGATTCTCAGACCATGTTGATAAAATAATATTAGACGCAAATAAAACATTAGGTTTTATTATAAGGTCGACAAAAGGCTTCAAAAGATCAGCTGCAATTATTTAGCTTTTTAACAGCTATGTACGTAGTAAATTGGATATTGTAGCGCTGTGTGGTCTCCTACTTATAATATACATATAGACATAAATAGAGAGAGTACAAAAAAACTAGTTGGCAGCCTTTCATATAATCGTAGATTTAAACCATCTAGACATATAAAATCTTATATAGATGAACTCCAACACTTCAAGATCGAACAGCTATATAGATCTCCGATCTCACTCAGATTTAATATTCTTGCACAAATTAACAAATAATTCCATTGATTGTCCACCACTTTTTGCCAATTACAGTTCAAAGTCCCAAATAGAATACCTAGTATCCATGTCCCGTTTTTAAATCCACTCAGTGTAGAACTAATCTTGGTCAGTCTTGTACTGTGATACGCATCTCTCGTCTGTATAACGCAATTGTAAAAATAGTCCAGTCTTGATGTCCTGACGAACCCTCTACTAATAGAGTATTTAGATTGCTAGATTATTTTAGTTTAGTTTTTATTACAAAGTACCATGTTTTTTATGTTCAAGAAGTTATTTTTTTATATTGTTAGATATTTTAATTTTGTTGCTCCACTCAGTAACTTATGTTTAGTTTTTCTTTTAAAAGTTATGTTTACCTAGTACTTAAGAAACAAGTCATTATCTTATTAAATATGCTGTGATTACCTCTTATTATATGAACAGTTAGATAGTATCCATAGCCAAATTTGTATTACATTAATTAAGTGCTGTATGTTATGTTGGTAATCCAATAAATAATTAAATAGAAAAATATCTTTTCTGGCACTAGCATGGTCAGTCTGGGTTATATCAGAATACAAAGATATCATGTCACTGGGAAGATTTGTGGTTTCACTACGTTTACGCTTGCGTTACACGTAAAACATTCAAGCATCTCTCATTCATTACATATATTAATACATTCATCCTAATTTCTAACCCACATCAGACATTTTACATGCCTAATAAACACTCCGCGCTCCTAGACTCGTCAATTCAGGTCTGGCGTGATGGGTGGTGATCCCAATTGCCATTTCTTCCACTTATCCCATCAGCGGCGGTGGATCAGTATTTGTATCGCCTCAAGAAGATGCCCTCATACGCATTGCAATGCGTTTTTCGGTCATAATTGCAGTATAGTGGACTAGTTTGCGTCGCAACATGTACGCTTCTGGCACATGACAAAAAAAATGGATTAAATTTTAATGTAAAAATTAACAATAAAATGTAATTAATTATGTATAAATATACTTTAGTCTTCCTAAAGACTCTTCTAAGTAGAAAAAGACTAAAATAAAACTTGTAGTTGTAACCATACAAAAAGAAATTTTTTCTTATGAAATGGCCCATATTTTTTTCTGCTGCTTTGTCTAAAATCAAAACCAATTTAATGGAGCATTTATTTTTGAAATGGGGTATTTATTATTGAAATGCGTCATTTATTATTGAAAAATTCAAATGATTACTAATTTGAATTTTCTTACGTACGAGTAAAGTTATTACAATTTGGTATAGAATCAATTTGGTTTTGAATACAAATAATAGGGCGAGGAAAAAAGTTTTACGTATTTTATAAGTAAAAAGTTGGTGGTAGGTACTATTTATTTCTAGTTGGTTTTGAAACTTTTATATAGATAATATTTAAAAAAAATTGAAAGTGAAGTCAGCTCATGTCAATATAAGCTTGTTCTTATTTTTATTTATTTGTTAATTTTACACTCTATGTAATTATAAAATACATTTTTTTGAAAATTAATATAAATTTAAATAGTGGAAACTGAAAAATTTCCATTTTACAACATCTGAGTTATTCTCAACTCGTGCTTTAAAAAGTTTTACTTAAATGATTTAGTCGACAAGTTGCCACGACGCACTACGTAGCCTCTTAAGTTTTTAGCACAAAGATGGCAAAAAAAAATTGGAAAAAACAATTAATTAATATAATCACCGCCTATAGATATCAGCACAGCCAACGTTATTCTTAAGGGTAGAATGTCAATCTCAAGGCGTTAACGTCCGTCCATACAATTATTACAGTCATCTATTCTTCTATTCTATCTATACATATAATAAAATCGTAGGTAAGTCAAAACTGTACATTGAATATTTTTTTAAAAGAATACTCGTGGCGTGATCTACAATCGATATCGAAGCCAAAAATATAGTTTTTAGAATTTTTGTCTGTTTGTCTGTATGTATGTCCGGGGTAAACTCAAAAAGTACAGCATAATCCATGCTGTACTTTTTTGCATGAATTTTTCAACTTCAAATTTTGCATGAATATTACTAACAGGTCGGGTCAATATATAGGCTACATATTATCACGCTATCACCTACAGGGGAGGGGCAGTGCGGAGTAAACGAAGTCCGCGCGGACGAAGTCGCAGGCAACAGCCAGTTCTGGTAATAAATTAATTTTACTTTTTTAAACTGGGTCCACACTCGAACAATTTACCGTACATTATCCCGCGACCGTGTCAGACACGCGTGTCAGTACCAATTAATGTGGACGTATTTTGTTACGCGTACAATTGTCACGACCTGCAGTACGGAGTGCTAAGTGTGAGTTTTTCTTTTCGCATTCGATCGTGAGCGCGTTTAGAGTTTACTAGGAATTTGTATGTGATTTGTACAGCGCCACCTAGTAGTAAACGTGAGAAACCAGTTTACCACTAGGTGGCGCTGTACAAATCACATACAAATTCCTAGTTAACTCGAAACGCGCTCACGATCGAATGCGAAAAGAAAAACTCACACTTAGCACTCGGTTCAATCCATTCCGAACACTGAAAGAAACTGCCGAACACAGAATAAACGGCCAAACAATGTACGGAGTTACGATCTATTAGCCGGGCCACAGAACATATACTACTAACGAGAGCCGGGCCTAGTGTGGACGCTGGTCTGTGTACTGTCACGCATCGAAGCCACGTGTTACGAGCCGATCCATCGAAAGTCGGTTTATTTCAAAGGATTTTCGCTATTGTCCGCGGACCAGGAGACCACAAATTATAAAGTATTATATACTAGTACAGATAGGACAGCTAGTCTTCGTAGTGAGTTTGGAGGGCAAGCTTTTTTCCGCTTGGTGGCGCCTATGAGCCGACGCGCTGTCAAATCGCGTTTGGGTTGATAAAATCAAGTTAAATATTAGTAAAATTTAGTATAAAAAATGGTTATCCGTATATCATATCGCAAGCATAAGCAATCCACACGATTGCTAGAGTCGCCAGTGTCAGAATTTTTTAATATATAAGGGTTTAATTTCACAGATAATTAACTACCTTCTTTAGAACAGTCACTCTCGCATCGGACTGTACAGTCATGCTAAAGCTTGCTATACGGATGCTGTTTAGATCATCTACTTAAGATGTAAAGGCCTGAATGATGGTAGAACAATGCAGTGAATTAACGCGTTGCATTACTTTATGCCATATTGGTGACAACGCTATATAAATATTATGTTTTGAGAACCATCTGCTTTTTAATTGTATAAATAAATATAAAAAAGTCACTATTAACCGTCGTTGAGGGATGCCTGATGAATCATCGCAAATCGAGATAACAATCTTTGAAGTTATTAGATAGTTAGGATTCATTGATTTGTATGAATGAAAAGTTGCTTATTCAATCTGAATAGTTTTGCAATAAAATTTAGATCATTAGTCGATCTTTATTTGGATTGGCTACTAGGTGGTAGATTTTTGCATTGTCTCACCCGGGTCTGGTACCACCGCCTTACCTATTCCTACCGCAATAGCGTCAGTGCTTGTCGCTGTCGTGTTCCGGTTTGGAGGGTAAGGTAGCCGGTAAACTTATGCATGTGGCATTAGACCTCGCCACAAGGTAGCAACGCAACATTAACATCTTTGGTGTCAATAAGCGATGGTTGACTCTTTCCATCCGGAGACCCATCTGCTTGTTTGCTATCTTATGATATAAAACAAAAGATTTTTAAGTACTTTACGAGCAAAGCAAAATATGCGATTTAATTCAAAATGGGGTTTAAGAATTTATTACTGTTTTTTAATTTTGGAAATAAATTCATATTTCACAATTGCAAAATAGACGCCTCTGCTTGGCACGCCACTCAATGTATACTTTCTCAATGCCAAAAGCTTACAAAACAAATTGTTGTCAAAGACGCAGCAAAAAGACGCAGCTCTGTGCGTTCACCGCAAAAAAAAAACACCCTTTGTCGTATCACCTCGGTTCGAAGATACTCTCCTGACAGCCTCAGCCAGTATTGGAATTCTGGGAGTCGACATATCGAACAACGTTCAGTTCCGCGGTCATTTGGAAGGGAAGGCTAAACTAGCCTCCAAAAAGCTTGGTGTACTCAGTAGAGCAAAGCAGTACTTCTTGCCAGCCCATCGCCTCCAACTTTACAAGGCCCAAATTCGACCTCACATGGAGTACTGTTCTCACCTCTGGGCCGGAGCTCCTCAGTACCAGCTTCTTCCTCTTGATCGCATTCAACGTAGAGCGGTTCGAATCGTCGACGACCAGGCTGTTTCTAATCGGCTTGACTCTTTGGCGTTACGCAGAGATGTAGGCTCGCTCTGCATCTTTTACCGTATTTATCATGGGGAGTGTTCCGACGAGTTGTTCGGACTAATGCCTGCCGCTAAATTCCACCATCGGACATCGCGTCAAAATTTAAAGTTCCATCCTCACCACCTCGATGTCTGGAAATCCACAACCGTGCGCTTTTGTCGACACCTTTTGCCTCGCATTACTCCTTTGTGGAATCTATTACCCTCGGGGGTGTTTCCGAATGGATACGACTTAGGGACCTTCAAGAAACGAGCTTATTCATTCTTAAAAGGCCGGCAACGCAGCTGCAATACCCCCGGAATTGCGGATGTCCATGGGCGACGGTGATCACTTACCATCAGGTGCACCATCTGCTCGTTTGCCCCCTCTACTATAAAAAAAAAATAAAAAGAAATGACAATATGCGTGTTCAGTGAAACTTTAACTCAGAAATCTAAGCTAGTCAGAAGCCTGAGCTAAAATTCCGCCAGGACACTTTTTCGAAATTTAAAAACATTTCAATGCCGCCATTTCACTTTATATGTCACGGTGACATTGTATAATTCCAACACTGCTTCTCTAGGTCCAGCCTAAAATCGTCTGCGCTCGGATCCTTAAAATAAAATTATGATTCTTATTATTTAACTTAAAGTTCTGACTTGACTGAAGTTGCGTTTGACACACCCAGTAGCGCCACCAAGCGCAAATTATGTGTGCCCTTCAAACTCTTAAAATTCTTAAAAATGTTCTAGCTGTCAACCCCGTGATCACACGGACACAGACAATGGGTTGGAGTGTTCTGCTGGCGTCGGGAAGTGACGACCCCATCGCCCGCCGGAGGGATAATATTCTTTTTTGAGATTATTCCACCGGTGCAGTCAGTCAAAAAAAGTGGTAGTGCCATGCTTAGCTGAATGGGTCGGCACGACCGGGGCGATACCACTACCTCACTTAAAACCAACGTAAAGTAACAGCTTTGCTGTTGCGTTTCGTTTGGTCTGTGAGGTTCCCGGTGGCCCTTTCCCCCCTCCCCCTAACACTATGGAAGCGCAATTTGAAGGTAGTAGTTTACCCCAGGGGGGTACCACTAGCGTAAGCGGTGGAGAATCCCCCTCTGGACATCCATGTTCAGGGGTTTGTAATCAGCCTAATCATGGATGCCCAGGCTGCCCTGCGTACTCTGGGGGGGGCACAATTGCGCTCTCAAACTTCGCTGCTCGGGGCAAATCGAACAGACATCGAAAGGCACCCTCTACCACACTCCACGTGGATTATACTAATATTAGGGGTCTTCACTCAAACCTAAACGCCGTCCACTACCACCTTGAGACGGCTAAGCCGGCTCTGTTCTTTTTAACTGAGACGCAGATATGTTCTCCGGCTGATACCTCATATCTCTCCTACCCGGGGTACAAATTCGAGCATTCATTTGTACCCCGGGCGGGAGTTTGTGCTTATGTCAGAGAGGATATCTGCTCTCGACGTCTCAGCAGCATTGAAGGCTATAGGGACCTATCCATCCTCTGGCTGCGTGTAGACTGCGACGACCATCCCCGCATCTATGCGTGCCTCTACAGGTCCCATAGCGGAAATGCTGAAGTCGACAGGCTCGTTGAGCACCTTCAAACGGCTGTAGATTCCGTGTTGCAACAGACCCCCTCCGCTGAGATCGTGATCTTAGGCGATTTTAACGCCCACCACGCCGAATGGCTGTGTTCACGCACTACCGATCATGCGGGGAGGTCTGTTCACGATTTTGCCTTGGCATACGGTCTAACACAATTGGTAACCACGCCTACGCGAATTCCCGATGTGGACGATCATACGCCTTCACTGCTGGACCTTCTGCTGACCTCCCATCCGGACAATTATCAGGTATCTGTGGACGTCCCTCTAGGTACGTCAGACCACTGCCTGATCCGGAGTAAAGTGCCGGTTACGCGCCTATCACGGCCTCCTTTTGCAGGCTGTCGTCGCGTTTGGCACTATAGGTCAGCAGATTGGGACGGGATGCGGTCTTTTTTTGCGTCCTACCCATGGGGGCGGATGTGCTTCTCGCTGGATGATCCGAGTGTCATCGCTGACTCTATCGCTGATGTGGTGCTGCAGGGCATGGAACTTTTCATTCCATTTTCTGCGGTACCGGTTGGTGGTAAGTCTCAGCCTTGGTTTGGTCGCTCCTGCAAAACGGCTTCACGCCGAAAGCAGGAATGCTACCGGGCTTGGGCTGCAGCGTCGACATCTCGTGATGAAAAAACCAGCGCGTTACGTAAGGAGTACAATTCCGCTTCGAGGTTCTTCAAAAGAGCTATCGCCAAGGCAAAATCTGAACACATTGGCAGAATTGGTGAGAGATTAGTTCGCCTTCCTTCGGGAACTCGTGCGTTCTGGTCTCTCGCCAAGGCTGTCTTGGGGAATTTCTCACAGCCCTCTCTTCCACCCTTACACGGAGATGATGACTCTCTGGCCCATACCGCAAGGGAGAAGGCCGATCTTTTGGGCTCGTTCTTTGCGGCCAACTCGACTCTGGACGACCAAGGAAATGCACCGCCTACCATCCCGCAGTGCTATAGTTCTATGACGGAATTAAAATTCTTGCAGTCTTCCGTACGTAAAGCACTTTTTTCCTTGGACGTCCATAAGTCGAGTGGACCGGATGGCATCCCTCCGATTGTACTTAAATCATGTGCTCCAGAGCTGGCGCCGGTACTAACACGCCTATTCCGGCTCTCCTACTCACTCGGCGTAGTACCGATTTCATGGAAGACAGCTTTAGTGCATCCCATCCCTAAAAAAGGAGATCGCTCTAATCCGTCTAACTATCGGCCGATAGCCATAACCTCTTTGTTCTCCAAAATTATGGAGACAATCATCAACTCGCAGCTCCTCAAGTATTTAGAAGAGCACCAGCTGATTAGCGACCGCCAGTACGGTTTCCGTCGCGGCCGCTCAGCTGGTGATCTTCTTGTATACTTAACTCATCGGTGGGCGGAAGCAGTTGAGTCCAAGGGGGAGGCATTGGCAGTTAGTTTGGACATAGCGAAGGCCTTTGATAGGGTATGGCACAAAGCGCTTCTGGCGAAGCTGCCTTCCTATGGGCTTCCCGAGAAATTATGCAAGTGGATCACCAGTTTTTTGGCTGATCGGAGCATCAAGGTCGTAGTTGACGGTGCATGCTCTGACCTTAAATCTATCAATGCTGGTGTTCCACAAGGCTGCGTGCTATCACCGACACTGTTCCTTCTGCATATCAATGACATGATGCGAATTCGCAACATACATTGCTATGCAGATGACAGTACTGGTGATGCTACATACTCCGGCCGAAGCGGTATTTCTCGGGAACACGTCGAAGAGAGCCGAAACAAGCTTGTGTCCGAAGTTGAGAATCGACTAACCGATGTCTCGGAATGGGGTCGTCAAAACCTGGTCACTTTTAACCCCAAAAAGACACAGCTTTGCGTGTTTTCCGCTAAAAAGACACCCTTTGTCGTTTCACCTCGATTTGGGGATACTCTCTTGACAGCCTCAGCTAGTATCGGGATTCTGGGAGTCGACATATCGAATTACGTTCAGTTTCGCGGTCATTTGGAAGGTAAGGCTAAACTAGCCTCCAAAAAGCTCGGTGTGCTCAGCAGAGCGAGGCAGTACTTCTTGCCTGCCCATCGCCTTCAACTTTATAAGGCTCAAATTCGGCCCCACATGGAGTACTGTTCTCATCTCTGGGCCGGAGCTCCTCAGTACCAGCTCCTTCCTCTTGATCGCATTCAGCGTAGAGCGGTTCGAATCGTTGACGACCTGACTATTTCGAAACGGCTCGACTCTTTGGCATTGCGCAGAGATGTTGGCTCACTCTGTGTCTTCTATCGTATCTTTCATGGAGAGTGTTCCGACGAGTTATTTGGACTAATTCCTGCCGCCGAATTCCATCATCGGACATCGCGTCAAAATTTGAAATTCCATCCTCACCATCTCGATGTCTGGAAATCCACAACTGTGCGTTTCTCTCGACACTTTTTGCCTCGCACTACTTTGTTGTGGAACCAATTACCGGCAGGGGTGTTTCCAAACGGTTACGACTTGGGGGCCTTCAAGAAAAGAGCTTACTCATTCTTAAAAGGCCGGCAACGCAACTGCAAGACCTCTGGTATTGTGGATGTCCATGGGCGGCGGTGATCACTTACCATCAGGTGCACCTCCTGCTCGTTTGCCCCCTCTTCTATATATATATATATATATATATAAAAAAAAAAAAAAAAAAAAAAAAAAAAAAAAAAAAAAAAACGCTATAAATATCGTTGTGTACGTTGTTTAGTTTTGTACTGCGACCTTAGATTAAAATATATACTATAGACTGTGGGTGGGTTCAAATGTGCAGGTATAATAAATGTAATTAAAATAATAATGTTGGTTGATATAATTCTTTGTTTACGTATCCGAATTGATAATGCGCCTCCATTAGATTTTTGTTCTCGTTACCGAATATTTAAAAAAAATAGCTTTTCAAAATTTTGAGCAAAAAATAAAAGCTACCTTAAGTACGTTTTAACAAAATTTCATTTTGTGTCGTATAAGGTATTTATTAGAGCTAAGGTTGATTTTGTAATACAGTTATTTTAATATGGTGTTTTGTTTTATTTTCCATAAAATCATTTGTCCAACACGAAAATACGCACACAGATATATGCGCTAGTGGTAACACGGTGCCACGTTTTGTGTTAACATTTGTATGGAACATTACATCTATAGTATGTTTGATCTTGATGAAAAAAGAGTATACCGGCACCAAGTCGTGATCAGCTGTCAAAGTGTTAATGTCTTATATGAATCTATCGTCGTATGTACCCAATACGCACCACTTAATGGATTTAATAAGATGCTTCATTTACTTCATACTCGTTAAAATTTTAATTGATTATATCACATGAGCAACCTATTACAATCCTGGGAATCATTTGATAGAGAGTTAGCATTTCTCTGTAAACGAAATACAAAATTAGTTAAATTAGTGTTAGGAACAATATGTTGGGTACCATGTATGCAGGTAGCAGGTTATCAGGTAGCAAGTGAGCAAGCGAGGAAAGTGACAAGTTAACGTGGCCTGTATTCAGCGACAGAGCATCACTTGCTGGGCTTGTGCTTGGGCGGCGTGGTGGGAGGCCCACCTTGCTCAGCTGACGCACCGATGGCCACGCCCTCGCTATCAACTTCCATCTATGACAATCACCCCATATATAAAATAATAAATAATACTAAATATTCACGGGACAAATTACACTTACTGATCTAACCCCAAAGTAAGCAAATAATTTGCTTGTTATGGGTGTTAGTCAACGATACTAATGCATAGAAATACATATATAAACACTAGAATATATTTAATAAACAATCTAACCCGGAAATATAAACATTTATGCTCATCACACAAATGCTTGTCCCCGTTGGGGATTGAACCCGAGCCCCATCGCCATATATTACTAGCAATCGCCTGTGGCTGAAATTCAACCAGAAACAATAAAATCTCTTTTATTTAAAAGAGATTTTATTGTTGACAACTGAAGGAAAATATTTTTTCATTAAATAAATAAATAAAAAAATATCAATAATGATACAAGCATTATCTGTTGATGGTGTATTCAACTTATACACTACAAGACCTATGGGGCGCCAGCTATTAATATTTTTGTAACTTATGATATTAGCGACCTGCCCGCGGTTTCACCGCGTAGCTTTTGTTCCCGTGGGAATATCGGAAAGGTTTATATACTAAAACCTTCTTCAAGAATCAATCTATCTATCCACTAGCTATCCACGTGTAGCGATGCGATGTGACCTTATGGCTTGTGACCTTGGCAGTGCAACTTATACCGTTCACATTTAGCGTAACATGTCTGTAGCGATGCCACGCTGTCCGTTCCGTTGTAATGTTACAAGTGTGGACGCAGCTTTAAACACACGGACACAGACACGGACACGGACACGGACACGGAGACGGACACGGACACGGACACGTACACGGACACGGACACGGACACGGACACGGACACGGACACGGACACGGACACGGACACGGACACGGACACGGACACGGACACGGACACGGACACGGACACGGACACGGACACGGACACGGACACGGACACGGAAACGGACACGGACACGGACACGGACACGGACACGGACACGGACACGGACACGGACACGGACACGGACACGGACACGGACACGGACACGGACACGGACACGGACACGGACACGGACACGGACACGGACACGGACATGGACACGAACACGGACACGGACGCGGACACGAACATATAAAACGTATATACAATTTAAATTTGCTTTGTATTCCAAGTAAATCAATATTTAATATAAGTAAAAATAAAAGGTTGGTATGACTTAGCTGTATTTTATAAATGTTAAACTTGACATTAGCTTAATCATTTAAATAATGTGAATTAATCACAATATTAAAAAACACAAATTTTCTAGAAAATATACTTATTCATGAATACAATATATTATGCAATTGACGAGTGGCGATAAAATACTTGTAAATTGTAGATTTATTATGTTTTCTTGTTTTAACTGAAGTGGATGTCATACAATTAAACTTCATAACCTTTATAAATCTAATTATTTATTAACTGGTAAGTTAAAACATTCATACTATCTACGTAGTTTTTAATATTATAAATTCAAAAACATTGTTTATTTGAATATCTTCTAGACTAATGTACCGATTGATTCCAAAATCTAATCAGCCTTTCTCTTATCAAATTGTTTCGAACACCTTGCTGTGGTCGCTTTAAAAGCGGTTAATTTTATAGAGAGTATGGAGGTAGAGGTGGTGTCGAGTCTTTGAAATCGACGTGTTTGCATGAAGAGAACCCTCTTCATGCAATGAATCATCAGAGGGTTAGGATCGTGATATATGGCAATCAATTCGCTCTGCCTATCTTGAAAGGGATTTGGCGTGTATGGATGACGAAAAAACTAAAAAAAAAAACGCTTTTTCGATATAAATTTACTAGGTTTCTGCATTGTCTCACCCGGGTCTGGTACCACCTCCTTACCTATTCCTGTCGCAATAGCGTCAGTGCTTGTCGCTGTCGTGTTTCGGTTTGGAGGGTAAGATAGCCGGTAGGTAAACTTATGCATGCGGCATCAGACCTCGCCACAAGATAGCAACGCACCATTAACATTTTTGGTGTCTATAGGCGATGGTTGACTCTTTTCATCAGGAGACCCATCTGCTTGTTTGCTATCTTATGATATAAAAAAAAACTCGAGATTTTTAATTTTAGACCTTCCATTGACTTAAGATCTTTCGTAATATTAAAGTACTTAAAAACTGAGTCAATTAGCGTATGAAATACAAAAATTAAAATTCGAAAAAAGATTAAGGGTTGTTTTTATAACTATCGTCATGCTAAATTTCATCAAGACCAGTTCAGCAGTTTAGCCATGAAAGCTTAACAGACAGACATACATACTTTTGCACTTAAAATTTCAAAAAGTATGGATAAATATCTGTAAAAGCTTGTTGCTACATCTATTGCTATTACCTACAATATTACAGCTATTGTTATATGTATTGATTATTTAAAAAGCGGGTTCATAAAAGAGAATGCTGTACACTAGTAAAGTATATATGAGTACAGTGTATATTATTTTGGCTCGGTCACAATAATGAGAATACAAAAGCTTAAACATTGCAATGTGGTATGGAGTATGGACTCTTAGATCCACCTGCAATAAACTATTTCAATACTTTTAAAAGAAAGAAAGAAAGAAAGAAAATATTTATTTGCAAGAATATGAGTTACAAGTAGTTAAAAATAAATTAAGTTACCAACATATTCTACCATTATACGGTGTGCAAATATTAAAAAAAATAAATATCTTTATATAATATTACATTTAAAACATTCTTTCGATTATTTAGAATTACTACCGGATCGGAACGCGGCCACACACTGAGAAGATCCAGCGGAGGAAACTCAGCGGGTTGGTCTTTTTTCTCTATTTTATGTACTTGTTATAAATGATTCAAACAAATTTCAACCATAGTAAAAGTAATTTAAATAGACAGTTCTACGCAGACACACATAGGTGTGTAAAAATATGCGATGCACAGTGCACACACCTAATGACTTTAAGGAAAAGTTTAGAAAAGATTTAACAAACTGGCTTAAAGTAAAAAGTTTTTATTAATTTCAAGAATTTTTATTGAGGTCAAAAAATAAAATATAGCGATAGAAGTTTAAATTCATTTTTTAAATTAATTAATAATTTTTTTATGTTTATGTATTATTATTTATTTTTTATTAATTTTCTAGACTGTAGTGAATAATGACAATTGCAATTAAATGGAATTAAATATAATCTTATTGTAAAACTTTTATTTGTAAAATTACTAAACTCTAAAGCATGATTAACGTGTAACTTTGTAAATGTTATTTTATTAAATTATTTAGTAAAGTTTAAAGAAAAAGCATTACATGCCATGGATTTGGTGAAAGGAGGAATTCAATTGATGTTGTAACAACTGTCCTGTATGTGTTTATCCATGTCAACTGTATGTGTTTATCCGTGATCCCACAAACAAATTTTTTTTTATTAATAACAAGCTGAATTTTTGTGAACATTATTACGTCGTCTAAATGACAGTCACACATCGGTTAACAAATGTGTTTATTAAACTGTAATTTAACTGGGTTTTACATTAAGCTTAAATACTAGAGATTCACGTGTATGCTGCGTGATGAAATGTAATAACGATGGTGCGATAAGATACCGATGGTATTTGTGCGCGAGCGTGTTTTATCGCGCCCTCGTTACATCGCTCCCTCCTTCTAAAAAGGTGTTATACCTGATGCATCTGGTTGTGCCAGTGAAGCGTATATACCTTGAGTACTCAGGTCTGCGGTGAGTCGAGACGAGCAGAATATGCGTGGTCCTCGGTGATTCGGGACGAGCAGAATATACGCGGTCCTCGGTGAGTCGGGACGAGTGCGCTCCGCTGTGGTTCGCAATGAGTTGGAACAAGCGGGACAGAGTTGCTGTATGGAGATCCAGTGAACGTTGGCAGTTCTAAGTGGATTCCGGAAAGAGTAAATGAGGCGTAGCATGTGAAGGTGGCTGATGCTGTTGGAAGCAGAAGGGGGTATCAGGAGGTGTTGGTAGTCAGAAGGTTGTAGTGTACTGTGGCATCGGTTACGGTAAGGCGGGCGTAGCGTAGATTACCGCCTTTGGCTGCGCTAATTGTCGTTTCCCGATTTCTTCCAGGAACAGAGTTGGACGCACTTCAATGCCTAACCTTTAAATTTGTTGTGATAATAAGTTATTATTAGAATAATTTTGTCGATGTAGCATTCTATGCAAACATGACCTAGATTTAGCATAAAATTTGCTGCCTTGCTTTTTCTTTCGATTAAACGCATTAATTTCTATTTGCATTTTTGCTAATTGCGCAGATATTTCAGTCATTGTGCTACGTTCCGTGTTTTTGTTTTGAAATGGTCGCGATCTCATTTAGTCTGTTGCTGTCGTAATTCTTATCGGCAACTTTACCCAGGTTTTCCAGAGGCAGAGTGGGATCCGTGACCGCCAATACCGAGGTTAATGAAGGAGGAAGCTGCCGGGTCCAAAGTAGAATAATGACGTTATTGCTGAATTTTCCCTGGCTGTGTCTCCTTACTTCCCTCAAGAGCTGCGAAGGTTTAAGGTCTGTAGCGTTTGTGATTGTGGCACCGCTGGTCCGTACCACTGAAGGGTCATAGTTATGGAACCAGCGGGCCAGCTTCTTGTCAGTATAACGTCATTACTGTGGAGGTCGATGACGTCACACAAGGACAAGTAAGGGGAAAAGGAAGATCTTCCCAGCCAGGCAAGGTGTACTGCCTGGGGACCGAAGTCCATTTGAGAAGCGTTGAAACTTGTATATAGTGTGACAAGATAAATAATTTTGATATCGCGATTCAGGATTTTATTTTGAATTTCATTTTTTCCATTTGTTATTTTGTTCCATTTTTTTTCTTGTAGCGTTTGTGATTGTTTTGAGCCGCTACAGTACTCTCCCCCAAGACCGAAGGTCGATCTGGTTGTGCCAGTGAAGTGTATGTGCTTTGAGTGCTCGAGTCTGCGGTGAGTCGAGACGAGCCGAATATACGCCGTCCTCGGTGAGTCAGGACGAGTGCGCCTCCGCTGTGGTTCGCAATGAGTTGGAACGAGCGGGACAGAGTTGCTGCGTGGAGATCCAGTGAACGTGTGCAGTTCGAAGTGGATTCCGGAAAGCGTAGATGAGGCGTAGCTTGTGAAGCTCTGTTGGAAGTAGAGGGGAGTATATTAGACGCTGATGGTCAGAAGGCTGATGCGTGTTGTTTTTTGCCGAGAGTCACCACTGTGGCATGTTGATAGCTCTGTTAGTGGTGATGATCACGTCGGAATAACTACTGTGACGCCACTGGTCCTCTAGCATCATCTGTTGACTACAAGTATTGCCTAACTGCCATTGATAGGTATACTAGGTGGCCTGAGATCGTACCCCTCAAGAATATTACTGCGGATACAGTTGCCAAGGCATTTTACGAGACGTGGATTACTCGATTCGGCTGTCCTGAAACGATAACCACTGATCAAGGGCGACAATTTACTTCCCAGGTTTTCAAGGCACTAACGGATCTGTGTAGGGCCCAGCTGCGACACACTACTGCCTCCGCAGAGAAACGGTTTGGTGGAGCGTTACCACCGTACACTGAAAGCTGCCATCATGTCACACAATACGCCTCGCTGGACGGAGGTACTACCCAGCGTGCTACTTGGCCTCCGGGCGTCGTGGAAAGAAGACTTGGGATGTTCAGTTGCAGAATTGGTATATGGTGAGCCTTTGAGGATACCTGGTGAGTACTTTAGCCCTAAATCTGACACTAATACACCACCAGCAGACTTCATCCAGATACTTAGGACACACATCTCTCGCATTAAACCAACACTAGCATCTAGACATGGTACGGGACCTACTTTCATCCACAAAGACCTTATGAAATCCGAGTATGTTTACCTACGCAAAGACGCATTGCGGAAATCATTAAAAGCACCTTATACAGGCCCACACAGAGTCATAGCAAGGACAAACAAAACAATCACATTACAATTAGGCAGAGGACCCGTCACTGTTTCTATTGACAGGGTTAAGCCAGCTTATGTCATGACAGATGATAAGGAGGCAAGCATTTGCATACAAAACGACGACCGACCGACTAGAACCACACGGTAGGGTTGTCAAGTTAATTTTCCCAATTATTTTCAGGCAGGACTCTGATTCTACCAGGGGGGTGATGTGGCAGACCACATCACTACAAGTTACGCACATCCCTAATCCGTGAAACCAGTCCGGGCGAGCGCGGGGATGAAGACAGCGGGCGGCGCGGAACCTGCTCCCAGTCGGCGGCTGGACGCGCCAGAGCGATACGAAACTCGATCTCGAACTTTATATTTTACGTAACATCCTTACTCGCTTAATAAAAGCCGATTTAATCCGATTTAAATCAACCCGTATCTTTTCTTTTGACACCACCACCACCAAAGGTCTCCTAGGTCAAGTCCGGAGAAAAGCTTCTGAAACAGCTGCTCCTGTGACTCCTCGTAACAATCAATGAGACGTTCCTTGATTGTGTTATATGTATTAGTTTCTGGTGGATTTGTAATAATATCGCTTACTTGTAATATTTCGTTGCTGTTGGCTGTTGCTGGCTGTTGCTGGGGCGTTCATCTTCCTTTTTGCGTGTTCCTGGCCGGAATCACCAATATTACGTCGACTCAATGACAGTCACACATCGGTTAACAAATGTGTTTATTAAACTGTAATTTAACTGGGTTTTACATTAAGCTTAAATACTAGAGATTGTCGTGTATGCTGCGTGATGAAATATGATAACGATGGTGCGATAAGATACCGATGGTATCTGTGCGCGAGCGTGTTCTATCGCGCCCTCGTTACAAACAGTTTCGTTTTGACGAGACAACCATCTTTTTTATCTTCGAAAATTCTCGATACGGGGAACTAATACAGATAGATAAAAAAGAAAAGTTTAAGGTGTCTGACTAAGAAAAGTTTTCATTTTACGTATAGGACAATATTACCCTTGAATTACAATAACAATTAACAAGCTGTTGTGAGAAAATTAGGTTGTTTCTAAATTGATTAATATCAATTTAAAAAATCTCTTAGTTCCGTAACTTTAGAGTGGAGGACTCGTCAGAAAATCCATCAAATGCTTAGAACAAAAGTTTCATCGTGTTTTTCATAATGCAATCAAGCGATTAAAGTCGAAAAATAGTTATTGTTATTAATAAATATTTTTCCTTCACCGAATCAAAATTTTCAAAGTTTAAAAATCTTTATTAGTTACCCGATGCGAGATTTTTGGAAGATAAAAAAAGATGATTTTTTCGTCTGTTTTTGAAGATGTTTACAAAATTTCAGCTTGTTATTAATCAAAAAAGTTGGTTCGTAGGACTGCGGTCTATAACATTTAACCCTATTTCGAGCAATAGCAAATGTTTGTTATTATTTTTAAAAGTATTTGATTAATAGAATAAATAGTTTTTAAGTAATACCTGTTTAAAACACACGTTCATGTAAAATATGCAAATTATTTATACAGAAAAACAACATGGCGACATTAAGAGGTCATGATCGCAGTGACGTCCCGCTAATTCCAGATTATTACAAAGGCAAGACTGTGTTTATTACTGGTGGAACAGGTAATACATTTTTAAATTTATTTCATCAGACATCAAACAATTAGACGGTCATCTCGATGGAAAAGATAACCATCGCCTTTAGACTTCAAAAATGTTTATGTGCACTGCTATCTCTATATATCTATATAGGTAGCCGAGTTGGAAAGACATTCATAACAGACACGGCGCACTTGCTACTTTTAGTATCCAAAACGCGCGTTTTAGCGACTACATCGATGCTGCACCGCGTTTAAGCGACTCTCCGTGATCGGTTGCGGCATCCGAATTGCGCGTTTTAGCGACTGCATCGAAGTTGCATCGCGTTTTAGCGATCGAACGCAGAATCGCGCATTTCAGCGACTGCTTCGATGCTAGACCGGGTCGGCAGTAGTGTTGCCGTTCGATAGTCGTTAAAGTTAAAGTATTTCTTGGCCAACAATTTAAAAAAAAAAAATTAAAATTATTTTTTAATAAAGAACTATATTACACTTTCACCGTCTTAGTTTTTTATTAAACGAACTTATAAAAAAGTAATTTTAATACAAAGATGCATAATATTTTTATCCACCATCTTCCATACAAATTTATATGAAGAATTTAATCGGTAAAATGTCAAAACGAATTTTTAAAAACGTCCATCAAAAATTTCAGTAGCCCCCCAGAATTAAAGGCGAAACCACGTCAATTTAAAATTATTTTATGACGTAAATATTCCGTCAGGGTGGGTTGCGAGTGTAATCAATCGCTTATGCTTACTTGAACTCTCATAATAGTATTATTATGAAAATATTTTTAATTACTATGAAAAACTTCATTCACGATAATAATTTATAAAATTAAGCCTGTACTAAGCAACAATTTACTTTTTTATATATATCATAAGATAGCAAACAAGCAGATGGGTCTCCCGATGGAGTCAACCATCGCCTATAGATACCAAAGGTGTTAATGGTGCGTTGCTTTCTTGTGGCGAGGTCTAATGCCACATGCATAAGTTTATCGGCTACCTTACTCTACACACGGATAGGTCTGCCGACTACCTTACCCTCTAAACCGGAACACGACAGTGACAAACATTGACGCTATTACCTATAGGTAAGGCAGTGGTACCAGACCCGGGCGAGACAATATAGCACTCTACCATCTAGTAGCCACGATGGTAGTGACTCGTATAGCCAATCGGTCGCCTTTTACGACCTGCCTGGCAGAACGGTAGTTGGCCTATTCTTCAAAGGAGCCTTAACTTCAAAGGAGCTTTAACAAAATAAAGTATATTTTGCAACAAACATTTCATAGCTTGGTACATTTCCACAATGTTTCGCACGGGTGTTTGGTACCACCGCCTTACACATTCCTGCCGCAATAGCGTCAATGTTTGCAATTGTCGTGTTCCGGTTTAGAGAGTAAGGTAGTCGGTAGAGCTATCCGTGTGGCATTGTCATTCTGCAACACGGATAAAAACGGATGTCACCATGAACATCTTTGGTGTCTATAGTCAATGGTTTCTTTTTCCATCAGGAGAGCTATCACCTTGTTGCTATCTTACGAATAAGAAATAGAGAAAAAAAATTGTTAATATTTATTGTTATAAAAAAAACACGCCATTAAATTTTCCGCCGTGTTGGTCCCGGCCTCCTTTGCAGAATAGGCCAACTGCCGTTCCGCCAGGCAGGTCGTAAAAGGCGACCGGTTGGCTATCGAGTCACTACCATCGTGGCTACTAGGTGGTAGAGTTCTGCATTGTCTCACCCGGGTCTGGTACCACCGCCTTACCTATTCCTGCCGCAATAGCGTCAGTGCTTGTCGCTGTCGTGTTCCGGTTTAGAGGGTAAGGTAGCCGGTAAACTTATGCATGTGGCATTAGACCTCGCCACAAGATAGCAACGCACCATTAACATCTTTGGTGTCTTTAGGCGATGGTTGACTCTTTCCACCAGGAGACCCATCTGCTTGTTTGCTATCTGATGATATAAAAAAAAGACATAAAATACGAAGCAAGTGAAAGAGTATGAAATTCTAGACTAAATGAAAAACCCGGTCGTGAGACCGTCCGTATTATTGGTAGTTATCGTGATCCCTATACAATAAATGAACACGTATATGTAAATATTTTTTTAAACTTTTTTGTTAAAATATGTTCTGTGGAAATAACTATATAAAATAATTTTTAATGAATATAAATAAATTAATTAGTGTTTTCTTCATTTAGGTCGACTCCTGTCACAATATTGTTGCGAATAATCTTGCAACCAGTGTGAAGGGAAGTAACCAGTGTGTAATACAGTGAATAAGAGAAGTGTTTTAGTGATACAGCGTAGGCGGTTAAGTTCGGTGTTAGTACAGCGAGTGTGACCAGTGTGTATAGTATATTTACGTTAGCTTATCAGTGTATTTACGTATTTCATCGTAGTGTATTGTACCTTAGTGTTGTAAATACACGGTTTAATATAGGTGGCGTTTTCTTACAATCACGAAGCCGATGCACGTAACAGTATAAATAAAAATTGGTGATCATAGAAGCATTTTAAATTTACTAAAGTGCTTGATTTTGACGAATCTGAAGTGAAACACTATTTCAAATGCTTTGAGTTAAGAGGCGTGCAAAATATTTATAGTATTTTAAAGTTATATGTAATATTTAAATTCCTATATTCATAAAAAAATGTAAATTGGTTAACTCTGCAGGCCATCCCTGAAACTTTCTGCTAAATTGAGACTTTAAGCTCGAAGAGTTAAAAAAATAACAGTTTATAAAATTGACAGTATTTAATTTTTTTTATTGTGGATATTTTCAAAATGATGGTCGATTTTAATATTTTGAATGCCATTAAATGCAATTTAGAACCTAAAATGTTTTTTTTTAATATTTTCTACTACGTCACTGTATTATATTAGCAAAGTATTTTTTTATTTTCTTCACATACCCTTGTATATAAAAGAGAAATTTTAAAAATTGCTTAAAAAAGTGAACCAAAAATATGCAGTCACTACACTTATATGACTTCATCCAATTTTCCCCTACATATTCGTGCAAGCGTAACAGTAGCATAATATTGAATAATAATGATGCTTCAAAATTTATCCGCACATATTTAGAAAAATTGCAATGTTAATCGAGATTTAATCAATTTACAAACCCACAGCATTTTTTGAAGAATATTGTTGAAAATATTGTTAATCATTTGAAATGGTGTAAATAATGAAAGCATGAGTTCCGCATTAATCTACTAGTTACACTGTTCAACTCAGAGCATGGGCTCCCTTGTTTAAGTCAAATTTTCAATAATAGACCGATTAAAGTTGGCAAATGGGGCGATGAGAGAAACCACCTGTTATACTGGATGACTAACTGGTGAGTCCTAGTAAACATAAAATCGATCAACATTCCGGGTAAATTTTATTTTATTTTAATTATAAAATACTTATAAGCATAGGTGCCGTTTGGATGGATTATTTAATTACAAACAAACTTTATATCAGAATAATAAAAATAATATCGGTATATAAATTACACAAATTGACCTAACCCCAAAGTAAGCAATTTATTTGCTAATTATGTGAGTGTTACTCAATGATATGAATACATAGAAATACATATATAAACATTCAAATATGTTTATATATGTTTATATATGTATATTAAACATCCAAACCCAGAAATTCAAACCCTATGCTCAATATATGAATACCTGACCCTGTGGGAATTCAAACCTGAGCCCCAATTATTGCGTAGTCAGGGTTGTTAACTATGTGAATAACAGAGCGAACACCAATGGCTTCACTCACATTAAATAAAAACTTAAATTTAACCACAAATAAGTCGTGTTGTAAGACTGTGTACTTTTATGTTACTTAATGTATTTACACGTAAATGTAAATACGTAAATTACTATGATCCTTAAGAAGATCGGTTCCGATTTGATTAATTTTGTGATACATTAAAAAAAATTGAATACTTTTGGTCGCTTTTAATATACATTTAATTTACGTATTACGTATCATGCCCTGTATGATATTCTGAAGTATTAATTATTTAAGTAATTAAGTATTAGTACTTAATCGCAGTTTAATCAAAATTATACTTTATCAATCAGTTGTGAATAACAATCTATTACTACACCTAGAACGCGTTCACTATGGCTCCACCTTGACTTTTGCCAAATTAATGAAAAATATAGACATTGCGGTTTTTGTAAGTGTCATTACGTATGTCGCAGAAGAAAACCCGCAATTAATACCCAATTTCTAGGCCTAGTGCGGGCGTTAGTGTGACGCATGGTCGACGTATATGATTAGTGAAATATATGGATGTGTGTGTTCAATTTTAAATTCCCACGGTAGGTGACTATCCTCTTAAAATATACTGAATAGTACCGAAAATTTGCAAACTATCAATAGTTGAATATTTAAGCCTAAGACAAATAATATTGTCGATATTATTAAAAGTTATCGATTTGTTTTATTATGTCATAGACAGCAAACACGCAGATAATCTCCTCTTGAAAATAGATAACCATTGCCCTTAAACAAAAAACCCAAGTTAATACATCGCCTAAAAGAGAAACTTATCAGATAAAAAAAATACGTAAGAATATTATACGCACTGTTACGAGCTTCGAGTTCATATTGTGCAATAAAACACCACTTATATTAAAACCATGTATTTACAACACAAATATACAAAACATCACGATGCAATACGTAAATACACTGATAAACGCCAACAACACTCATTATATTAACACTCAAATTAACCGACTACACTAAATCACTAAATGAAAACACTTCTCTTACTCACTGTACCATATCGCATTACACTGGTCGTCTTTACTATCGCTTTCGCTGATCGCTGTATAAAACTGCATTTTATTTGTCAACACATTATTTATACCTAAGATAAAGTTCGACTATGTTCCTGAAAATTCCCAATTTATCGCGTAAACAATTCTAATTGTAAATAAGTTCAAGTACACGCTTTTTTCGCCCTTAAGCTCTATATATATAATATATATGATCACATAGCAAAGAGAAATTTCGCCGCTTCCAACCTGTCGACACTAACTCAGTTGTTAGAGCGTTCCGGGTTGAGGGAACGTCGCAGGTTCGAACCCTGCATGTCGAAATTTTTCTTTGTTGTTTTTAAAGTTTTTTCCCAAGCACAGGGCAAGTGATAAATCACAAATATATATATATATATATACAGCTCAGCAGATCAAGCAGACCTAAGAAAATATATATGATGTGAGTGGTGTTAATCTGGTTTTACAGCTTTAGCTTCAAAGAACAATTTTTCAGACAGGCTGCTCGTAATTTTCATTTCTATATATGAAAAAAAAAAATTTGCTCGATCTAAAAATAGAATTAGATATATTTTTTATGTTACAGGTTTTGTAGGAAAAATTTTAATCGAGAAGCTGTTGTACTCATGTTCTGAGTTACGGACAATTTATCTTTTGATGAGAGCTAAGAGAGGCATTATGTCAAAAGAAAGACTGTCATCTCTTTACAACGATTCGGTTAGTTTATTTATTATTTTAAATTAGTGTCAGAGTGAATTAAAATATATTTTTTCGAAATACTGTATTACAAACTGTAGTACATTAAAAATAGACTACCGATAAATTCATTTCAATAGTTATTGAATTGAGTTGAAATTGGATTAAATAAATCTGTTGTTTGCGCACACAATCCTATCCTAACTAATGTAATGAATGCGAACGTAAGTTTAGTAGGTCTTAGCGTTATTATTAAGACTTCGCTGTCCGTTCGTCCGTCTATCTGTATATCTATCTGTCCGTCTGTCACCAGCTGTATCACAGGAACGGTGACAGACTGTAAAAATTTTCATAGATGATGTTATTCTGTTCCGCCATAACAGTAAATACTAAAAATGGAATAAAATAAATATTTAAGAGGCTCTCATATAACAAACATGATTTTTTGCATTTTTTTCACGATCTTAGTAACGAAAACTAGTAGAATCTTGAAATATTTACAGAATATTTAGTTATATATTCACTTCAAAAATAAATTATTTAATTAAATTTATTTTTATTTAAAGTGGGGCTCTCACACAATAAATGTAATTTTCTGCCGCTTTATATAAATAATGATTCTAAACCCTTCCCGCCTTATTACAAAAACATACTTAGTACCGGGTTTAAACCAAGACTAAGAAGTCTAGGTTTGTTACGGTATTAAAGTTAGTTCCAGTACTAAAATTCATTCTTATTTACTCGAATATGTATATACTCGATATATATATATATATATATATATATATATAACGAATATATATATATATATATATATATATATATATATATATATATATATATATATATATATATATATGTATATATATATATATATATATATAATAAGACCGGCTTTATAATAACGTTTTATTTAGTACTAGAACTAAACCTGGTATTAAGTTCGGTACTATATTTAGACCTCGTTTAAGAATAAGGCAGTTTGTGTGCGAGTGCGACTCATTTGCCAAAACCATTCTATCAAATTTAATGGAATTTGGCATAGAGATGTTGAAGATCTTGGGTCAAATAAAAGTGATTTTTTTTTCAAAAATCAACCCCTAAGAGGCTGAAACAAAGGATGAAAATTGGTATGAAAAACTTTATCGAGGAAATGTTAACAAGCTCGAGGGCGAAGGTGCGCGGGTCAGTTAGTAATAAATAAAAAATGCATATTATTATACACGAAATCACTCGCTTGTAAACAAAATACCATAGTAAATATCTTAACAAATGAAATTATACAAAATCTTACGAAGCATTGAAAATAAGAGGAAAACACAATTTAAAAAATTGTAAGTCGGTTGACCCTGCAAGTCAGCCCAGAAATTCCGCTAAGCTAATTAAATAAGATAAGGTGAGGTATTTTAAGCTTAAACAAGTAAAAAGGGTTTTCAAGTAAAAAATATATCTAAGTATACATTTTTGAACACAAAGATTTCAAAAATTCAAAACTCAAGGAGTTCAAATATCTTATTGCATATCCAGTCTCATGGCGAGAAACCCCGAGAATACCCAAAAAGCGTGAATGTGAGGAGCTTTTCGACTTCTCGTTCTCGCGCTCGCCTGTTTCCGATCGGTGTCGGTAAATTTTGCCGTTTCAAAGAGTGTGATAATCTTCTCCCTTCTCGGGCGAGAAGGGAGAAGTCTATCACACTCACGTTTTGTCTTAATGTCGATCAGTGAACGACGGGAGTAGTCATTCGTATTCATTCATCCATCACCATTACCTACCATCGCCTAACTTTTCTATTTTTTCTATTTTTTTCAAGTTTATTTTTAGTTACAACTTTCACAAAGTCATAATATGCAATGACACATAAAGCAGTGTTTGAATATCGTCTGTAATGTCATCCATATCAGATAGGATCCCGAACACGAGTGAAAAAATGAGAGTGTGGATAAATTGCTTGTTCTTGCGAGAAGTCTCAGCGAGAACTTCTCGGAGTCTGGATGGGCCTTTAAGTTTGTTAAAAATTACAGTACTTATTTTTTTAATCTGTTCATTTTAAACATGATGATCAACTCTGACCCTTAAAACAGCATTCAACGCAGTGTTTTAAACTCTAAAATGTTGTCTTAGCTCCAAGATTTGAAAAAGTCGAAAAAGTGGAAAAACCGTTTAAGTGCAAGTCGAACTGGCGCACGAAGGGTTACGAAACCTTCTGATATATAATGGTACAGACCATCATAGCAAAAAATACGGAAAAAACACGTTTATTGTATAGGGACCGCTCCAAATATTTTCATTTTTGTTATTTTTAGTATTTGATGTTATAGTGGCAACGAAAATACATAATTTGTGTAAATTTCAGTTTTCTAGCTATCACGGTTTATGAGACAAACAGAAGGACAGACAGACAGCGGAGGCTTAGTAATAGCAAACATTTTTCCTAAATTTTAGTTCATACAATTTACGATTTTAAATGCAGAAAGGAGAAGAACTGATTAGATTAAAAATAAATCGGTATATTAGTGTAGAAGTTATTTTATAAAAACATTGTTTCACAGACGTTTCTCAAAATGCCCTGGGCAAAATGGACAAAATTGCGCTCACAAAATTACTGCAGGGGGAATCAGAGTAAAAAGATCATGGCACCCCTTTTCATGGTCACCTTGGAATATAAGAGGGCTTCATTCTAACGGTAACGCCGTTCATTACATAATTGGCAACTTCGCCTACGCTGGTTCCTAATGTGGATGGGATGACCATACGTCTTCACTGTTGGACTTCACGCTGACCGTATCATTAGCAGGTATCAGTGGAGGTCCAACTTGGTACGTTAAACCACTGCTTGATGGGAGCAAAGTGCTGGTTATGCATCTGTTAAGATCTCTTTTAGCGGGCTGTCATCGTGTGGGACTCTTGAGGTTAGCAGATTGGAACACAATGCGATCTTCCTTTGTATCGTACTCATGGGAGCAGATGTACTTCTCGCTGGATGATAAGGGTGTCACTGCTTACTTTGTCGCTAATGTGGTACTGCAGGACAAGAAATTTACATTCCTTTTTTCTGTGGTACCCATTGGTTTGGTCGCTACTGCAAAATAGATTCAAGCAAACAGCAGTAGTACTACCGGGCTTGGGTAGCTGTGTTGGCATCCCACCAGTGAATTACGAAAGGAGTACAAGTCTTCCTAGAGGTTCTTCAAAAAAACCAATCTCCAAGGCAAAATCGAAACAAATTGTCAGAATTTGCAAAAAATGTGTTCGTCTTTCTTCAGGAACTCGTGTGCTGTAATCTGGAGGCTCATACCACAAAGAATAAGGCCAATATTCTGGGCTTCTTCGTCGTGGTCAATTTGACTCTAGATAAAAAGAGAACTCATCGCCTACTGTCCCGCAGTGCGATATTCTATGCTAGAAATAAAATTTCGGTAGTCTGTTCGGTAGTTTGCTTAAAGAATTATTTTCTTGGGACATGCATAAGTTGAGCAGACTAGATGACATCCATCCAATTGTGCTCAAAGTATATACTCTAGCGTTGGTACCAGTATTAAAGCGCCTGTTACGGCTCTTCTACTCACACGGCGTGGAACCAAATTCATAGAAGATACCTTTAGTCCATCTCATCTTTTTTAATTCATTAAACTATCAACCTATAGCCATAATCTCTTTGCTCTCCAAAATTATGGAGGGACATATTAACTATCAGCTCTTGAAATATTTAGAAGAGTACCAGCCGATTTTTGCACAAACCGCTTCTCCCAAAGCTGCGTTTCTGTGGGCTTTTTCAGAAATTATGGAGTGGATCACCAGCGTTTTGGCTGGTTGAAGCAGTAAGGTTCATGGTTGACTAATGCGTGCGTGCGTGGTGCGTGAACAAACCTCAAAATTGTAAATGCTGGTGTTCCCTAAGACTACATGTTATCACAGAAACTGTTTTTATTTCACATCAATGACATGTTGCGAATGAGTTACATTTATTGCAGATGATAGTACTAGTAATGCTTTATACTCCGGCCTTAGCTCAGATATTTCTCGGGAAAAATTTGAAGAATGCTGGAACTAGTGTATTTCTGAAAGTCAAGCATCAACAAATTAATGACTCGGAATAGGGTCGTCAAAACCTTAACAAGGTTTTGACGACCCTATTCCGAGTCATTTAACCCCAAAAAGACACAGGTTTGCACGTTACCGCTAAACACATAATTTTTGGAGTGTCATTTCGTATTGGGGATACTTTTCTGGAGGCCTCGGCCAGTATTGGAATTCTATAAATCAACATATCCAACATTTGGAAGGACAGGCTATACTAGATTCTAAATAGCTTAGTGATCTCAGCAAAGCTAAGGCTGAACTAATTTGACCGTCCCGTTGGTCGAGTGGTTAGTGACCCTGACTACGCAATCAACGGGGCTCGGGTTCGATCCCCGACGGGGACAAGCATTTGTGTGATGAGCATAAATGTTTGTATTTCCGGGTTGGGGTGTTTATTATATATATATTCTAGTATTTATATATGTATTTCTATGTACTAGTATCGTTGACTAACACCCATAACACAAGCAAATAATTTGCTTATTTGGGGTTAGATCAGTAAGTGTAATTTGTCCCGTGAATATTTATTTATTTTATTATTTAATCTTTGGCATTAACCAAGAATGTAGGTTCGCTCTGCTTTTTTTATCGCATTTACCATAAAGAGGGTTCCGAGATATTTTGGATTATCTCTACCGTTGAATTCCATTATTAGCTATAGCATCAAAATTAAAAGTTTCACTATCCCCACCTTGATGTTGAAATATGTTGAAAATCTACAACCGTCCGTTTTATTAGTAGTTTTTTCTTGTATTTCTCATTTGTGAATAAATTACCGGCAGGGTTGTTTTCAAACGGATATGACTTGAGGACCTTCAAGAAAAGACCTTTCTCTTTCTTAAAAGTACAGCAACGCAACTGCAAGAACTCTAGTATTACGGAGGTCCATGAGCGGCAATGATAACTTACCATTAGGTGCACTTTCTGCTCGGTTGCCTCCTCTTTAGTGAAGTAAAAAAAATATATGTATGTACACACAGACATACTGACATCATCGGGAAAATATTCCTAGTACCTCAAAACTTGGAAATTGAGTGAAAATCGATTTCCTAAAATCGGAGTGAAATCAGAAACTTCCTTACGCTAAAGGAACTTTCCTTTCCCGCTGGAAGTTAAAAATATATGTATATATTACACTATACAGTAAGTTAAAAAGTAAAGCCTGGTTTTTGCTTTGATTAGTTTAATGCAGGTGCTTAGTGTTAAACAAAAACATGTGTAGACAGCCGTTTTTTACTATCGATAGGGAAGCGCTTGACCACGATCTCGCCTGATGGTAAGCTTAGATGCAGCCTTAGATGGAACGTGCTTCCCTAGAAGGTACCTGTTTACTCTTCTCTTGAAGATCCCTAGATTGTAAGTACTCGTCAGGGAACACGGACTCAGGAAGCATGTTTCAGTCCCTTGCGGTTCGAATTGATTATTACGAGTGATTAGTAATCAGCGTAGTAAAGTGAATAGAAGCATGTTCTATTTTTTGCGAGTAACCCTGCCCCGCGCGCACTTCCCACCTCTGCCTCGTGGCTTACGGGATCCTAAACAGGTATATCTTTAGTGATATGTTCAGCATTGTTGAGTTTATTCGTCCATGTTTCAACGCCTGAAGTTAAATGTCTTAATCATGGTGGCTAAACAGTATTGGACACAACTCGCACTAACTATCGCAATATTACTCGCAACTGCTAAGCACTTGCGCTCCTGCTAATCAAAATGTAAACCGGGCATAAGGAAAAGTGGTTTCTAATGATGGCATTAATGTTTTTCAGTGTTTTGATAGACTGCGTAATGAAAGGCCGGGATTATTTGAATCTAAGGTACAGAGTATAACTGGAGATATAGAAGAACCGTCACTAGGTAAAGAATAATAATAATAGTATGTATTATTATTATTATTAATATATTATATTGTAAGGCATTATTTGGTAGCTTAAAACGATCATATTATATACCAAAATAATTTATCTTAAATAATATTTTTACATATTATTACCTATGACAATACAAAATGTGACACTTATAGCATACTTGTCCGGCCAAAATAGGTTAGCGGCCGTGTAAACGACATGTTTGTGTGCGTGCGGCGATTTGGGCGCCCTGAATGGAGTTGTTCTACTGCGTTATTATACTATTGTGTTTATAGTATTAGTAAAAAGACAAACAAAAATACTACCGATGCCACTGCAATGTGGAGATGTTCACTTTAAAATATTTGATCAATTTTAGAGAAATTAAAATGAATTCAAACATTTTAAAATATATTTATTTTTTATTTTTTATTTTACGTCCTTGCATCCCTATCAGATCGAACAGGGTTTTTGTTACTTACTTACAGTATATTTACAGTATATTTCCACTATAATTCACTATTGTTGGGGTTATTTTAAACAAACCCATTTAATTTTAGTCAGTTATGTATTATCTACATTAAGTTAATTTCATTTTAGGTATCTCTGGCGAAGACAGGGCGTTGCTTATAAAAACGACTAACATTGTATTCCACGCTGCTGCTAGTGTAAGGTAAAATATGAAGTTGATAGTTATTAATTATTTAATTATTTGTGGACACTGTTTGATTGACATTACAAATGACAATGTCAGACGATGAAAAGTCCTAAAAATATATTGTTGCTAAGTTTTTGTGCTCAATATAGGCTTTTAAAAATTCATACCTACAACATCAAAGTAGCAGCTGGGTGGAGTTCTCGTGCTTCTGATGAACGTAAAACGATATAGATTAAAAAGCAAGCAAAAATTGTTAGCAGATCGATAAAATGTGGCGATGAAAATAAGAACTAATCTATTCTATGAACATCAATCAGTAAATCTTAGTTAACAGGCACACTTGTTGTCATTTGGATTCGCTTGTCTTTTGTGTACGCTTAATGAAGCTTTTGAAATATCCTTATAATTTTATTGATGATATAATTAAGTATTTACTTTCAGATTTAATGATCATTTGAGTAAAGCTACTACGATAAACCTTGTGGGTACAAAACAGATGCTTGATCTTGCTTATGAATTTCAACAACTAGAAGTAAGTGCAGTTTTTATTTTTATTGACCGGGCGTTATTAACTAATATTATAATGTACATGAGAACACAGAATACAGATTAAGTAATCGTTGATTTAGAATGATCCTATCCATACGTTTCTACTTGAACCGAAAAGATTTATGGGAAAACAAAGACAGCATATCAGCTGATCTATTGTATTGTGTACGCTATCTACTTTATATTCCACAATACGAATGACTGCTGAAATTTGCATGACGCCACAAAACTTGGACAAGCTGGTGGAATTCACTTCTTTGATGTAAACTCGAAGCATATTAGAACGTTACGCACAGTGGCGCAGCGTGAACTAATATATACGTGGGCAAAGTCGCATCGGCGAGGCCCCTTTCCGTTCTTTCCCAAAATTTACTCAAAAACACGCGCCAAGTTTGAAATAATCGAAAAGCTATCGTGTCTTTATAACGCGTTAACTTAAGATCTAGGAGTTATAATACAAACAGTATTTCAGATACAAAAGAGTGAGGCCAATAATTTTCAGGCTTTTATTTAATTTAAAAATAAACAAAGATAAATCAGGTAGTGCGAGGCCCCTTTAGGTGCGAGGCCGTGGCTGAAGGCCCACTTTGCCCACGCCTAGCTACGCAACTGGTTACGCATTCCATTGAATAATAAAAAATTGGCAAAGTGCGTGTCGAGCCACGCGCAATGTAGGGTTCAGAAGTTACCCATCACTTACCACAATCAATAATGCGGAGTGTGGACGAAGAAGAGGAGGGCTTTTATTGTTTTATTCTATAAATATAAAACCTATTTAACGTCAATGATAAAAATTTCGGCAGCACAGGTTCACCGCCTATAGATATATGCAAGTGATTAGGTATAGATAGCAGATATTTTACGAAATAAGCTCATACCTAATTTAAAAAATATCACATTACCGTTCCACAGATTTCAGATAATCCCAGTTCCACTGACTATAAATACTCTGTACCTACCTATATTAAATACTATTGTGTGGCCTCATATTTTATATTATGTTGTTATTATTATATAACTTTTTCTTGTACTTTCAGAGTTTCGTGTATGTATCAACAGCTTTCTCTAATGCAAAACGAGATTGTATAGACGAAGTTTTGTATCCTCCTCTTGGTGATTGGCGAGATACCATAGAAATGTGCAAAACTCTTGATAACTATACGTTACAAATTTTGACCAAAAAGCAAGTATATATTAATATAGAAACTAGAGTATGATCACTGTTGAATTTTTGATAAAAATTTGTCTGAATGTGGCAATTTAAAAATTCAACCTCCAATAATTTAACTAGATACCTAATAGCACAAAAGTGCAAGCAATAAAAATTAAAAGCAATAAAAAAAAAATAACAGGAATAGTTTTTATTGTACTAGCTGTTACGGTCCGTAACGTCTCGCCTGGTTTTAGTACCACTGCTTTATCTATTATTGGTGTAATAGCGTCTATGCTAGTCTCAGTTGCGTTTCGTTTTGGATTGTAAGGTAACAAGTAAACTAAATCATGCAAGATTACTTTCCTGCCATATGGATAACACTGTATCAATAATATCTTTGATGTCTAAAGGCGGTTGATTTAAAAACCGGATTATTATCTGCTATTCTGCCAGGCAGTTTGTGAAAGGTGATTTTTATTTAAGCCAAACATGTCCTTACATCTTGTCTACAAAGTAGTAGAGTTCTGTGTCTTGAAGACTTAGTTTTTACCACAAATTTTCTTATTCCCGCTGCAATAGCGTTAATGCTATTCTAAGTTTCAATTTAAAGGATAAGGTAGTTTTGCCATCCTACTACACAGATACTAGCGCACCATTAACATCTTTGTTGGCTTCGTTTGTCTCTTTCCATCAAGAGAACCATCTTCTTTGTTAATATCTTCGTCGTCTATGTCATTTGCTGTTCCCGTATGTATGTGGCCCAATGCGTTTATTGACAGTAATACTTTCGCTTATGTCGCTAGTGTAATGATCACGTAATAGCAGTTTTATTCCTTCTGGAAACATCACAATAACACATTTCAGATATACGCGCATTGTACACATGTAGTCTTTAAAAGCCTATACTTCGTTATATTTATACAAAAGAAGGTTGGCAAAAATGTTGCTTTATTTTCTGTAGCATCTTGTTTCCCAGTTATATTTCGACACCTCCTACGTAAAGTATCGTAATCAACAAATTTAGATTTTTCACTTTTCTTCATTTTTATACTTCTAAATATGTGGACTAACGTCTGCAACTATTAAAATTTCAGTATTTCTAAGAGAAGGCCTCATTAATTAGACTGCAAAATAGCGTATATTCACTTTTGTCCAAGTATAAAATCGTATACAGTACTAACGATACAATGCGCGGGGGCAGGGGGACGCTCGATCCGCGCGGACGCCTCGTATCTATCAGTAGCGACAGAACACGCGGGGGAGACTCGCGCTCGCCACGCGGCGAATGCATTTCTATATTTTTGTCGTTTTACTGTTGTTATGTTGAAAAAAAGAATTTAAAGTGCTGTTATACGTAAAAAATAATTTAAAATGTCATCTAGAGCACAAATTATTCTTAATCTTATAACAAAAGACAACATGTTTAATAATGATACAAAACGAGGAAAAGGGACCATTAAAAATTTAAATTATGAAAACAATAATATTATATTTAAAACAATGCCTGCAATTGAAGAACCTGAGAGAAATGAAGGTATGAATTATTCTGTTTTGTTATTTGTAGTAATTCTTTTATTAGTGTTTAATAAATAAACATAATAATATTTAGCGATGTAAAATATCGTATGTTACAGTTACTATACTCTACGTTATTTTTACTTGTAAAAAAAATATTGTATGTATTAAATAAGATATTTTACACTGGAACAGAATTAAAAATTATGTCGGAACATGTACATACGATGTTTTACGTTGGTGTTTTATATGGTTTTTGTATCGTATGTACTACTTCCTATAGATTACTTTGTTAAGTTATATAACTTACTACAATATACGTGTCAATAAATCGTTAAATTTAACAAATTACATTTTCTTTTTTCAGAATCACCAATGCCATCGAATGCAGATATGAGTGCCATTAACCAAATGATGAGTTTTTTGTCTGATTCAGAAGAAGATGCCAGTAACGTCCATTATGGTAGGTACCACAAAATCGCCAAGAAGTACGTTTTTTTATTATAAAAATTGATTTTTGGTGTCTATTTATGTACTATTACATTGTAATAAATATCTTGGCATTCGTAATTAGATAAAATCGTCAATTTTTTTTAGGTCAGATATCAGAAATCAATCAAAATATTGATATACATTCCGAAGATGTACTCAAAATTTCTGATATAGAAGGAAACGGGACACAAGAAGGGGAAGAACCATGTCCATTTCCTCGTATGTATATAAAAATAACAGTAATAAATTATGTAATTTATAGGTTCACTATAATAACTTAACGATTTATTATTTTTAGAATCATTTGAGGATAGTAGTAACCGGTCCGATGAAAATAACACACCCATTCCATCTCCAGACTGTACTACAAACCATTTAGACTATGATTGTAGTAACTACTTTTGTCCTTGGTATATTGAGAATGCTATACAAGAACCATATTCAGTCATTTCATCCACTACCGATCTACTATCAACACCCCAAGCAAACACCCCGTTTTCTCCATTTTCCGAATCGACGCCGAGTTGTTCTAGAAAACGAAAGAAGATTTCTCGAAAGGATATAGGTAATGTTAGAAGTCGTCATGTTGCAAATTGGATTGATAATAAGAGGAAGAAGCTAAGAAATTTAGGCAAGGAATATAAGAGTCGCAATGGTATCACTAGGTGTGCGAAATCATTAAAACCGATGTGTGCGGAGAATTGTAGACAAAAATGTTCTTCGAAAATTAGTAGCGATGAAAGATTAACCATTTTTAATCAATTCTGGAATTTAGGCAACAGGGAGAAGCAATGGGCTTTTATTGCTTACTTGGTGTTGAAACAAAAAAAACGTAGGGTTTTTACTGATACGGTATCAAGGCGTAATTTTACTTTAGTTTATAGACTGAAAGCGAACAGAGGCAGTGAAGACGAATTTATGGTTGTTTGTAAGAAGACATTTTTAAATACTTTCTCTATTAGTGAACAATTTGTTTACACTGCTTTGGAAAAGCTAGATGTTACTAGTGGTTTGATAGAAATCGACCAGCGAGGACGCCATGATAATCATCGTAAGGTGATAACCGACGACGTTATTAAAAGTGTGTGTGATCACATCAAATCCATTCAACCCGTGGAATCTCATTATACACGAAGTAGAAGTGATAAGCTTTATTTAGATGGTGATTTAAATTTCCATCGCTTGTTTGATTTATACAAAGAATGGTTTGACGATCAAGTGTACTCCTCTATAGCTCATACTGAAAGGCAATATCGTGATATTGTTAACGAACGTTTTAAGCTGAGTTTTTACGTTCCTAAGAAGGATCAATGCGACAAATGCCACATTTATAAAAACAAATCTACACCAACATTAGTTGAAACACAGCTTTATGAATCTCATCTGCGTAATAAAGATCTGGCACGTAAAAGAAAGTTGTTGGATAAAGTAGCAGCCAAAACCTCGGACGGAAAAATATTAACAGCTACGTTCGATTTTCAGAAAGTACTTAATGCTCCACACGGTAATTTGAGTATTCTTTATTATAAACGTAAATTGTCAATATTTAACTTCACTGTTTTTAATCTAGTGGATAAAGAAGGTACTTGCTTCATGTGGTACGAAGGCCAAGGTAAAAGAGGGGCTAATGAGGTTTCCAGCTGTTTGATTAAATTTATTTCAAAACATAAGAACTTAGGCACAAACGAATTTAGGTTTTGGTCCGATAATTGTGTGGGCCAAAATCGCAATCGCATAGTTTATGCGATGTATATGTATGCTGCCGCTACTTGTCAGGTTTCGATTCGTCATTGTTTTTTAGAAGTTGGACACACCCAAAATGAAGGTGATAGCGTCCATGCCTTAATAGAAAGATCCGCCAAAAACAAACTTATTTACACTCCACAGGAGTGGTACTGTTTGGTACGTTGGGCTAAACAAGACGGTAAACCTTATATAGTGGAAGAAATGCAGTACACAAATTTTTCAAATTTTAAGTCGTTGTTACAAGGGAATTGGATCAAGAGTGATAATGGAAATAAGGTACAATGGAACAAAATTAAAGAAATTTTTGTAAAATCTGAAAATCCCTATAAATTGTACTATAAATATGATATGGCAAGTAATGATTATTATGTTTTATCGGTAAAAAAAAATACTAGGCGGCAATGTTCAATAGATACAGGGTCAGTTGAACGATTATACCAAAGTAACCTTCCAATTCCTAAACCTAAAAAAGACGACTTAATTAATATGTGTAATTCTGGAATTATTCCTAGTAGTTATCACGATTTCTTTACAAATATCGCATCGGTGAATACAACCGATATTGATTGTGATTCTGATCTTGATCTCACTTAGTTTAGGAACTCTAGAGTTTTACACGAAGATGAGACTACTGATTATTATTATTTTTTATTCTATTTTATTTTACAGTATTTTATGTATCTTTTGTGCCATTTAAATGAGTCTGATAGTGTTATTTACATTTTAAACTTACGATTTTAAGAGAGAACATTAGTGTGTAAATACGTACAAGGTGTAACAAAATTTATAAAGTTTAACAATAGTTACTGATTCCATACATAGTTTTATTACATCTTGAAAATGATTAGTTTATACTAATAGCCTAACTAAAAAGTATCACAGTTGTTAAAATAAGAAGGATTGATATTGTTATATTTATTTCTGTTACTAGAAGATTTTTATGTTTAGTCAACGTTTATTATAGGTATTGGTGGATCTCAAAGTAAGAGATTTTAAAGAATTATAATGAGAATAGTACCAAGTTGCGTTTAAAAGTTTATGATAAAGGCTTTTTGTAATTCATATGAATACTAATGATGTTTTTATCAATAAAAATGTTATTTTCAAGTTTTTTTATTACTTGTCCAAAAATATCCTTGATTATTTCTATTACAATAAGGTTAAAAATTTTACTATATTCTTATATACACAATTTTAACAGAGTAAAATGTATTATCTATTATTTACAATAATTATAAACACATTTTTTCGAAGTAGAATATAGTATCTATGACATACTTCAAATAGTTTTGTTAACTGTCCAACGTAAATCAGAGTAAGTATGACATACTACAATTTACTTGTTATGATGGTCGACGTAAAATATCTTAATTGAATTTTCTCAAAAACAAAAACAAATATGAATTAAACTACTACACAGGATTATTACCTACGTATACCGTAATTCACTTGCAAATTTTTATAAATATTGGTTATCATCTCACTGAACAATCACCTATAAACAATGCTTGGATCTTTGAACAGCTGTACTGTGAAGTTTATTAAACGCACTTACGATACTTTACGTAGGAGGTGTCGATTTATGCCTTTATTTTCTATGTTACATATTTTAAAATTCAAACTATAATAAAATCTCTAAAATAAAATATTAAAAAATAGTAAACTGACTATGACCAAATAATATTCTTTTGTATGTACTAAATTAAATGTTGCCATTCGATAATCTTCCTAAAGTCAAAGTCAAAGTCAAAACATTTTTATTCAAATTATCCTTTACAGGCACTTTTGACGAGTCAACATTTTTTGAGTTACTACCGGATCGGAAACGCGGCCACACACTGAGAAGATCCGGCGGAAAAAACTCAGCGGGCTTGTCTTTTTTTGTGCATATACATTATTTTTAAACAATGTTTTTACAATTACAATGTATTTATGAATAATATATTATAATTACTATGAGACTGCTATGAGGAGCAATTAATCCAATGCCTTATTATCATCCAAATATTACGATATTTTATAGTAATCTTTTTTACAAAGTTTAGATTTGATACATTTTTTAAATTTGTGTATAAGTATAAGATTTGTAGAATATTTTTATATCGTAAATATTTAATTTTTTCAGTAAAATAAACTATTAACATTAAGAAAAGTATATTTAAAATTATAAGATTTAATATATTTAAGTATAGTTTAATATTTTTAAATTTAAAGAATACATTTACATAGACATTTATCATTATTCTTGTTCAGCGAACCTGATTGCGCATCAATAGGTCTCGAGTTTGATACAGGGCATTTGTGTGATGGTTATAAATATGCTTGTGTTTTTGGATTTTGTTGTTTATTAAATATATTTGAGTATTTATATATGTTTTTCTATGTTGACTGACACATATACTACAAGCAAATAATTTGCTTACTTTGGAGTTAGAATAATTAGTGTAAGTTGTCCAGTAATATTTATATATTTAATGTGTATTATTTTCCGGGCGTAGTATTCCATATAGTAGCGCTTTGTCATCATTTGAAGTGTTATTTTCCAATACATACCTTCTAGTCACGATTGAAAAAAATAAGCCTTTTTGATCTAACAAAAGCAGCTCGAGTACCAGGCAGAAGTCTAACTTCTAAAAGGGACGCAGACCAAAAACAGTATTTTTTTGCATTTTAAACACAAGAGATTTTTTTTAGATATCATGAGATAGAAAAGAAGCAAATGAGTCTCCTGAAAGAGACAAACATCGCCTATCAACACCAAAGATGTTAATGGTGTGTTACTATTCGAGTGGCGAGGTGTTAATGCTACTTGCATAAGTTTACCGGTTACCTTACCTCCTACCTGAACCTCCTACACGACAGTGTAGTGTAGGCAGAAATAGGTAAGACGGTGGTACCAGACTCGGGCGAGATAATGCAAACTTTACCACATAGTAACCGCGATGGTAGTGACTCGTATAGCCAATCTTTCGCCTCTTACGAACTGCCTAGCAGACAGATCTATTCTTCAAAGTAGCCTGGACCAATATAGGGTACTAAATATATCGAAAAATTTTATACGTATATTTCCCGATTAATTAAAAAGGTCTAGATTAATTTGAAAAATTCTTTTGTTTGATTGAGTATACTTTCCATTCAGTCACGTGTAAGTTTGATAAAATTCTTATCCAAGGTTCCAGAAATGTAGTAACTTGAAATTATATGGCTCAGTATCTAAAATATAATTTTTATGATTTTAGGTACACCGAAGGCATGGAAAATACATATGTCTTTACCAAACATCTAGC
Source organism: Apodemia mormo (assembly GCA_036924255.1). Lineage (NCBI taxonomy): Eukaryota > Metazoa > Arthropoda > Insecta > Lepidoptera > Riodinidae > Apodemia > Apodemia mormo. Next base: position 4,330,388 of record JAUPFN010000030.1, read on the forward strand.
AGAACATATGATAAATGAACATCGTGGGAAGCTCCCAGTAGTTATTTATAGACCATCTATCGGTATGATTTATTAATACTCATAATTTTGTAAGAAAGAAAGAAAGAAAGAAAATATTTATTTGCAAGAATATGGGTGTTACAAGTTGTTAAAAATAAATTAAGTTACCAACATATTCTACCATTATATGGTGTGCAAATATTTTAAAAAAATATCATTATAAAATATTACATTTAAAAGATTCTATCGAATATTTAGAATTACTACCGGATCGGAACGCGGCCACACACTGAGAAGATCCGGCGGAAGAAACTCAGCGGGCTGGTCTTTTTTCTCTATTTTATGTACTTGTTATAAATGTACAATTTCATATCACAAAAGATTTTTTTATAATTACAAGTTTCATATTTTGTGCAATTAAATTTTTTATAATTTACAAAATGTTCACTATTTACAAAATTTTACTAGGTACATTGAAATTTTTTAAGGACAATTCAACAAACTTATATTTCTATCCATTAATATTTAATTTTATCGGCTAAAAATTCTTTAATATCATAATAAGTTTTATCTAACAGCAAATCAAACAACTTTTTGCGAAATTTATTTATAGGTAATGATTTAAGACTATCAGGAATATGATTGTATATAATAATAGACATACAATACACATTTTTTGTAAAAATATTTAATTTTTGATCAGGCACATATAATTTTTTACTATTCCTAAAATATGAGTTACCAGTGACTTCAGCATTTGTTTTAAATAACTTTTGGTGCTTTTTTACAAATACGCATACCTCTAAAATATACAAACATGGTAACGGAAGTACCTTAAGAGACTTGAAAAGTGGTTTACAGGAATGTAACTGATTAACACCACATATTGCTCGAATACATTTCTTTTGGACTCTAAAAATTCGTATCAATTCAACAGAATTTCCCCAAATAGGAATTCCATATTGTAAATTAGAAGAGACATATCCATGATATGCTAATAGGGAGGCTTTTACGTTTCCTACTTCTCTTAGTCTTCTTAAGACATAGACAAATCTATCAATCTTATTACATAGATATTCAATGTGTGCTTTCCAATTACAATATTTGTCAATAATTATTCCTAAAAAGTTTGTATAATCTACATCATCTATATTTACTTTATTTAAAAATACATTTGTGTTTTTAGTAATATTACTGTGGTAGTTCTGAAATTCAACTAATTTTGTTTTAGTTACATTAACTTTTAAATTATTATTAATTAACCAGTCTGAAACTTGAAGTAAGGTTTCAGTTGTTTCGTTTACCAAGTCTTTTTTATTTTTATATTTAATAAGTAGGGTAGTGTCATCAGCAAATAAAAAGCAATCATGTTGTAAACAGGAAGATCATTGATATAAATTAAAAATAGCAAGGGTCCTAAAACACTGCCCTGTGGTACACCACAGTTGTTAACACGGTATTTTGAAGTAAATATTTTTTTACGGTTTCCGTATATTTTAGATATTTCAACGCATTGTTTCCTATTTTCTAAGTAACTCTTTATCCAATCTAAAGCCTTCCCTCTAATACCATATTTTTCAAGTTTTGATAGTAAAATATCGTGTGAAACAAAATCAAATGCCTTACTCATATCCAAAAATACACAAAGTGGATACATTTTCTTATTGAGACATTCAGTTATGCTCTTCACTAAATCAAAACATACTAATGTAGTAGACCTACCTTTCCTAAATCCATATTGATTATTTTTTAGTAGGCCAAAATCAAGTAAATAATTATAGAGCTTTACATACATAATTTTTTCAAAAATTTTTGAAATAACTGGAATTAAAGTAATAGGTCTATAATTGTTCATATCGCACATATCTCCTTTTTTAAATAATGGTTTGACAATACACTTTTTTAATCGTTCTGGAAATTTACCTTCCAAAAATGACAAATTAATTATATGGCTAAGAGGTCTTGATATTACACTAGCAACATTTTTCAATAATTCTGTGCTAATATTATCATAGCCAGAAGCATAAGTATTTTTCAATGAATGTATAACTTTTTTCACATCATGCTCATCTACTGGTGTCAAATACATGGTTTTACTACAATTTGGTAAAAAATATGATTTTGAAGTATTTGTAGATTTGACTTTTACACTACTTGATTTTGTCTGGTTTATAAAGAAATTATTAAATAGATTACAGATTGTTTGAGCATTTGTGTACTTTAAATTGTTTATTTTGATTTTTTCTATTTCTCTACTATTTATTTTGTTCTGAAATGTACTTTTAATCAGATTCCACGAAGCTTTACATTTATTAGAGGAATTTTCAATGTATTTCAAAGAAGACTGTTTTTGTGATTCTAATATACATTTAGACAAAATTTTCCTATAATGTAGATATTTACATTTATTTTCTTTCCTATTAGATTGAGCATGACGATAGTTAAGGTACAACTGGCGTTTTACTTTGCAACATTTTAGAAGACCTTTAGTTAACCATTTATTTTTTATAGGTTTATTTAAAACTTTTACACGGACCTTAGGAAAACATAACTCAAAAAATAACAGTAAAATATCATGAAATTCATTAAATGCTTCTTCACAATTTGACTTTGTAAAAACTTAAACTTGATAAACATTCATGAAACTTTTTAATATTTTCCTGCCCATATATCCGCTTTGTTTCAAACCAAAAAGCTCTTTTTTGTTTAAATTCTAAGACTGACTCTATATTGGCTTGTATACTCTGAGCAGTTTCATGGTCAGACAAAGCAAGTGTATGAATGTTAGACTGAACATTATTTAAGTTACTTGCTATTAGATCCAGACATGCATGCTTCCTAGTAGGTTTTATAATATGTTGATTTATGTTGTTATTTGAAAGAATGCTTGTTAAATTTTTATGTTTACAAGTGTCCTGCATCAGGTCTATATTCCAATCTCCACATAAAATAAGTTTCTTTTTTGAATATCTCATAATATTTTCCAATAATAATTCTAATTTATTTAAGAATATATCAACATTTGAGCTGGGAGTACGATAAATACAAATTACTATTAGTTTATAATTAACAATTTCAACAGCGCTACATTCAAAGGAAAATGGTAAGCGTATTTGTAAGTCCAGGATTTTAAAATCAAGTTCATTTCTAACTAAAATACATGTTCCATCCCTACGTTGATTATCACGAGAAAATTGAGATGCCATAGTGTAACCATCAAGTTTAAAGTTTGTTTCAGAACCTTGCTTAAGAAAAGTTTCAGAAAGACATATAACATCAATTATACCTAGTGTGTCTCACTCTATACTACTCACTAATAGCTACTTGCAAATAATCACGTTTTTGTAATGTGTAATGTTTTTTTGGTGAAGTAGCTTAAATTGGTTATTATTGACGAAAAAGCTGGTTTTTGTTACTTTCTAGACTTTTGGTTTTCAAAGTAAAATAATATGGTATTGTACCCTTCCTGGCTGTTTTATTATACAAAAGATTATTTGAGTTGTTTTCCGGTTTAATTCTTGGTTTAATACTAAAAAAATATGGTATAGTACCTTTTTTGGGATTTTGTATAGATTTGTCACAATTTTTTATATTAATCCTATTAGACACCAACTTTTCCAAATTTTCTTTATATTCACTATATGTCATTTTTTTAGTGCTCAATAATTTATTCTCAGTCTCATTGTTATTTAGTTGATTAACTTTTAATTTTAAAATTGACAAAAATTTATTTTTATATTCCTGATAATCTATCTCAATTTTTAACTTTGTATACAAACAGTTAATATAATTTTTGTGTGTATAACGATTATATCTAGTTAAATAGGTATCCAAGTCAATAAGAGTACAATTATTATACTGATTTACAATTAAGTTCATTTTATAATTAAGAAGTCCTATATTTAAATACCTGTTTACTGGATTTTTAATAAGAACACTTGTTTACACTTCCTAAGTTTGTCTAAGGTATTGCTCAAATTGGTAAAAACAGAATAAGGATCGCGATCATGAGTACCAATTCCAAGAATAACATAGTCTTTGTTACTAGAAAAGTCACTATAACTATGTAATATTTCTATTGAAGTTGCATTAGGCTTGATTGTAGACACAACTATGTATTTATTTGATCCAAATTCCAATAATTTGTTAGATAGACCTCGTAGTTTTTGGTCTCCTAATACTATGATTTTATTTTTCTGGTTATATATGGGATCTATATTACAATTTATTGAAGAATGTTTTGTAGTCGTACATATATTTTCTAGATTTTGAGACAATCCAATATCAATCTTTGATTTATTCTTTGAATTTTTCTCATAGTTTAAGTTTTGTATTCTAATCTCACTGACACTATCTTTGTTGTTAATTAATTTTGTATTTTTTGGCGTAGAACACTTGTAGTTTTTATTTTTAGTAGAACTCTTACACGGTGTGGTTTTAGCTACTTGTTTCAATATTACAATATTTTTGGATTGTTCTTCGTTCTGGATTTCGTTGTGCGCACCTTCTAATTGACACCTAAGAGAATTTATTTCTTCCTGCAATTCCTTATTGAGACTGTCACTAACAGCTGATAAATCCGGCAAACTTCTAGCCAAGTAGTCCGAGGTAGTTTCAAAAGATTCGATTGACGCGTTCGACATCGATACATTTTTCCTTCTCAAAGTGACATTTTCAAAAGAAAAATCCATTGCAACTTTTATGGGTACTAAAAGAAATATATTAAAAGTTATTAATACTACGAAAGTGTAATAAAGAGAAAAAAATATATAACTAATACTTCCCCGGTTTTCCGTTCAAGAATTTGAAACTTTCTTCTTTGTTTAAAAAAAGGTTACCGTTACTGTCGATCAATATTACAAACTTTGTTTTTCAATTTTTGATAATTATTATTAAAATCTATTATAGCACAACGTTATTTGCCAAATTTTATTTATTTTATTGTACTTTTATTACTTAAATACGCTTTAAATTTATAAATTACGTAAAAATTAAAACAGCTGATCTCATTGTAAATCAATTAATTAGCTGACTCGGCAAGCGTTGCCTTGCTGTATTAATTATCGTTGCCGAGTCAATTCGCCAAACATCCTATAATATTATCAAGTTACGGTAGACTCACTGAACTCATTATACGAGATTCTCACCGTACCACGCTACATAGTGGACCAAGTTTAACACTATCTTATGTCCGAGAAAAACATTGGATATCAAGTGGATTGCGGACAGTAAAAAGAGAACTGCGCAAATTTGTGACTCGCCGTCGATTTGAGGAAGAAAATCGAATGCGAATAATGGCAGACGTTCCAGAGCCTCGCGTTACTCCCTCGCGCTCATTTACGTACACTGAAATCAACGTTACCAAATATTTCACATCAGAGCAATAATTAAGAGGCCGATTTTAAAATTATCTGTTTTACCACCGGGAGATGAACACACACTAAACCAACCAGATGTCGTACAGTTATTGATAAGAGATGACGTCACTCTCGCCGTCTCACGTGCAAGTGTATTACCAAGGCGCTTGACAGGGAAGCCTACAAAAAAAAATATTATGATGACAATTAGGTTGTATGTATCTCTTCACCCTATGCTCAGTATTCATAAAACATCATACAACTTATCATCTACAAAATTGGATCCATCAACACGTACTACCAAAGTATTATTCTACAAAATATTAAAAAAGTACTTGATTTAATTATGGGAGGCCACAGATTAAAAATTAGAGTGATAGCCAAGATTATAGGCATCTCTTATGAACGAACTCGAAATATCATAGTCAATGAATTGGGTTTCCACAAAATGTCTGCGAGGTGGGTTCCGCGACTGCTTTCAGTTGAACAAAAAAGAATGCGTTTGACTATTTCACGTTTGAATCAACGCCTAATGTAAGGCATATAGATACCAATGTACAACTTAACGTGGTCAAATTGGATCTTGTGGACTCTAATGTTTTTTTTTTGGATTACGATAGATAAAAAACTACAGTGGGGACCACATATCGACAAATTAACGAGTAGACTGAGTTCAGCAGCATTTGCAGTTAAAAAAATGAGACAGATTAGTGACGTGACACTGCGAAAATTGTGTATTTTAGTTATTTTCATAGTATTATGTCTTATGGGATTCTACTATGAGGAAATTCCGCTGATATAAATACAATCTTTGTTTAAAAAAAAGAGCTGTAAGAGCTATTTACAATCTCAGTCCACGAGTTTCCCTAAAAGAAAAATTTAAAGAAATTAATATTTTAACCGTACCATCACAGTTTATATTTGAAAACTTGATGTATATTCGTAAAAATATTTCTTCATTTAAGAAAAATAGTGATGTACATAATGTAAACACAAGGAACAAAAACAATCTTGCTCTGCATGTATCACATCTCCACAGAATAAGTAACTCTTTTATGGGGCAATCTATACGCGTTTACAATAAACTTCCAAATACTATTAAAGATCTACCAATACACAAATTTAAAAAATGTGTCAAATTTAAACTTTGTAAAAAAGGTTATTATAAAATATCTGAATATTTGGATGATAATAAGGCATGGGATTAATTGCTCCTCATAGCAGTCTCATAGTAATTATAATATATTATTCATAAATATATTGTAATTGTAAAAACATGTTTTAAAAAAAAAAGTATAAGTACAAAAAAAGACAAGCCCGCTGAGTTTCTTCCGCCGGATCTTCTCAGTGTGTGGCCGCGTTTCCGATCCGGTAGTAACTCAAAAAATGTTGACTCGTCAAAAGTGCCTGTAAAGAATAACTTGAATAAAAATGTTTCGACTTTGACTTTGACTTTGTTTGGAGTTATTTGAAGCCGATGCAGATGATTTTTTGAATCGTTTTGTTCTAATGGACGAAACATGGGTTCTGATACTGTACGCCAGAAACAAAACAACAATCAAAACAGTGGAGAAGACCTGGTTCACCACCCCCCAAAAGGGCACTTTTGTTGGCAAATAAGGTAATGGCTTCAGGATTTTGGGACTCGAAAGGTGTGATTATTATTGATTACTTTGAAAGGGGTCAGACTATAAATTTTGATTACTACTGTGTCTTACTACGTCGTTTACGAGAAGAAATAAAAGAAAAATGTCCAGGAATGCTCAGAATAAAAGTCCTGTTTCATCAATATAACGCCCGTGTTCACACTTCTGTGCAATCAATGGCTGAAATCCACAATTTTGGCTTTGAACTATTACCGTATCCGCCTTATTCACCTGATCTGGCACCGTCAGACTTCTTTCTGTTCGACAAACGACGAAGTCAAAACGGCAGTAGACGCATATTTTGACTTTAAGGAAGAATCATTTTCAACGGTCTAAATGTTTTGAATGGGAGATGTCAAAAGTGCATCGATCTTGGTGTTGATTATACAAAAAAATAAAAATGGTGACCTTTGAAATTTGTGATGTCTGTAACTTCTGAATTACAAAACCGATGACCTTGAAATTTTTAAGAGACAATTTCAATAGTATCTCCTTTCAAAAAAAAATATAAAGGGTTTTAGACAACAGGTTAATGAATTAAAGCTTAATGCGTGTTTTGAATTTTATCCCCTATCCCACGAGAACGTTGCTGAATTTTGGGATAAAACGTTACCTATATGTTGCTCCAGGTTCTCAGCTATCACCATGCCAGATTTGATTATATATATATATATATATATATATATATATATATATATATATATATATATATATATATATGTATATAAATTCCGTCTTTCATGCATTTTATATAATATTTGCTAAATATCTTGTGTGATACTCATCCAATATTTTTCTCACTTGAACGGTTTCTCGTAAACAAAATGTGAATTTACGGGAGAAAAGGGAAATTTTTTCTCGTTCAAAATGTAATATTATACGTATGAGAAGATTTTCATAGTATTTCTTTTAAAATGTACTTGGTATTAAAAAATCTCTGTTGATTTCTGATATGATTTCATTGTATGTACATTAAATTAATTTAATCATTTTGATTCGACTTATAATCTTGTTAGACTGAATGCCGACTTCATTAATTTTCTTCGCATAGAGTTATCGTATCCCACCCAATCGATTAGTATGCACAACATGCAAGCAACACAATCGATGCTTATAATCGGCAATAACCTTTTATTTTCAGGACAGTATAATTTTATATTCCCCGAAATAGAATATTGAATAATTTACGTAGATGTTATGTAAATAAACAATATCCCTGGATAAATTATACAAATTGATCTAACCACCAAAAAGCAAAATATTTGGTTGTGATATCGGTATTAGTCAACGATATTAATATATAAAAATACATGTATAGATACTGTAACATACATAATAAACATTCAACCTCAGAAATACATACAAACATCTATGGTTATCACACAAATGTTTGTTCCTGTTGGGTCTAACACATAGAGTATTGTTAAAAATATTTATTTTTGCAGTCTCACCATGCTTAAGAGAACCATTTGTTGGATGGATTGACAATTTTAATGGGCCAGTTGGGTTATTAGTAGGTGGTGCAAAAGGTAATGCCGTGTTCTTAGTTTTAAAGCACAATCTGTACATCTATACAAATAAATAACATTGAAGTAACAAGTCTGTAATATTAAAATAATCGTTTTTAACTAAACACATATTGATGTATACACGGCACATATATCAAAATAACATTTATTTTTTATTTTTGCCTGCATATTTTTTGTTCCGGTTAATCTCTGCAACGGCTGGACCGATTTTGACGGGACTTTCACTGACAGATAGTTGATGTAAAGAGGAGTAACTTAAGCTACTTTTAATTTAGAATATTTTCCATGTGGACGAAGTCGCGGGCACAGCTAGTTTAAATATATACACTATACATAATTAAAAGTCTATGACCTTTTTATAAGTTCATAAGATTAGTAGATTTTATCCGACAATGTGGTCTGTACTATACTCGTTCCTTTGATATGTGTCAAGTAACTATAAATGTCTCCCCCTTAGTCTCAAGTGACAGTCTGCCGTCTGGTATATGAGAATACCAGCTCAGTGATTTTAACTAAAAGCACTACATATCACTACATAGTATAAAACAAAGCCGCTTTCTATGTCCCTATGTATGCTTAAATCTTTAAAACTACGCAACGGGTTTTGATGCGGTTTTTTGAATAGATAGATTGATTCTTGAAAAAGGTTTTAGTATACAAACCTATTCGATATTCCCACGGGAACAAAAGCTACGCGGGTGAAACTGCGGGCAGGTCGCTAGTCAATAATAAAGTCAAGATTACTTATTTGTACTTTGGTGTCTTTGTTCTTTAAAGTCTTTTTGCAGTCTAAGTTCTTTTTGTTGTGCTGTTTTGAGGAAAGATGAGTAATTGAAATGTTTGAGCGGGTTTTTTTTGTATCCGGCTTTATAAGGTTTATTAATTTCTAGGTATATTGCGTACTGCATATTGTAAAAGTGATGTAGTAATGGACATGATACCAGTCTGTTCCGTAATCAGAGGGGCAATTGTAGCAGCATGGCAAAGAGGAACCAAGAAGTATGTTTCTATTTTTCCGTTTATTTCTGTCAAACTGTTATATATCCTAACCGTAAGCTAAAAGGCTTCCATTAGACTTCTATCGACAAAACCCTCAAAAATGAAGCACTTTTGAGGGTCTTTTGACCCTTTTGATCGGCACCTCTGACCCTTATTCTATTCCCTAGTCCGCATCAGTCAGTCTCCGTCTAGATTCCTACCAGATCACTTGGATTTTCAATTTATCCTTAACTATTTCATTCCCAGTTCTGTATTTATAATTAGTGTTAATTAATCTATACATGTAATAAAATCGTAGGAAAGTCAAAACTGTACATTGAATATTATTTAAAAGAATACTTGGAGCGTGATCTACAATCGATATCGAAGCCAAAAATATAGTTTTTAGAATTTTTGTCTGTTTGCCTGTATGTATGTCCAGGGTAAACTCAAAAAGTACTGCATGGATTTACTTCAAATTTTGCATGAATATTACTAACAGGTTGGGTCAATATATAGGCTATATATTATCACGCTATCACCTACGGGGGAGGTGCTGTACGGAGTAAACGAAGTCCGCGCGGACGAAGTCACTGGCAACAGCTAGTAAACTATATTTTAAGTGAAAGTGAATAAACAATTAAATAATAAAAATCTTTTTTAAAACTCAAACCTCGTCATCTTGTCCCGATCTGAATCCGCTGGGTTATGATTTAAAGTCAGTTTTAGAGAGTGTGGCTTGTTTTAAATGATATGAAATTTGGAGTCCCTACAAAAATCCATACGATTGGCAGTGAAGAATTTTCCCATAGAAAGAGTGTGTGCTTCTATTGATAAGTGGCCTCAACCACAGAATATGGAGACTACGGTAGATAAACTCGTGTATGTACTTTACTTTTTGACGTGAATACGTCTTTAAAATTGCCTTCATAGGGGGGACGGTTCAAAAACCGGATGATAACAAAATTGGGAAATACAGTTTGGTATTACAGCTACATAACTATGTCCAATCTAATTATACCACTGGATAGCTGAAGAATCAAAGAATTTGATAAGCTAAGCATGGATAACGATGCTTCGAGGGGAGTGGAGTAAGAAGTGCCGCCATTTTTAGGTATTTTCACTGCGTTACATATTTTGCATATGTTATATCTTCCGACTCAGAAGTCAGAGCAACTATGAAGTTTGATTAAGGTTTATTTGAAAACTTTGTAATAATTTATTGATTGTATAATTTAAATAATTTTAATTGTTTATAATAAATATATATGGCCTTTAAGTGAAAAATTCAGAGAAAAATTGTAATCAGTAATAAAAATCTTTAAAAAGCCAGGTGAAAATACAAGAAACGTATACCATTTGAAAGAGATTTTAAATAGCAATCTAATGATACACATGAAAGAGTGAAGAAGTGTCGAGATCGCAAAAAGATAAAGGCGGTCGAAACAATTAACGATGGCACCGGTACGATGATTAATTTTTTTTTCGGAATGTCTGAATCACTGCTAGTGTTAAGGGTCTTCACAGCTACACCTGCCGCGAGGGTGAGCAGAGTGATCAGTTTAAAGATGTGTCGTTGTACGCCCTCCGCCTTAGAGTATCTCCTGTGAGACCTATCCTCGGCTTAGGGAGGGGCATTGTTTTGTCCATCGGCTGATCCTTGTCCTTGGGCTTGGTTCGCAGATGGGCGAAACAGCATCCTCGCCACCGCCGGCGGTGACGGTGTCGCATGTGTAGGTGTGATGTGTTTTAGTGTGTTCCCTTGGCCAGAGCTATCAGGCCGTGGGGATCGGTGAGAACGTGGCGAGGCCTACGTAATTTGGGATCGGAATTAGATCTGGGATGAAGTCTGCCATGGCTACCAACAATGGGTTAGGATGTCAGTTGGTACGATAGAAATATCTTAAGTGGTACGTCTTACAAGCAAAGAGACATAGACATAGACATAGGATAAGGGTGTCAGTAGAGAGCCCTGCGGGACACTTGCTGTGATGGGCCTGTGGGTGGAGAGGGAATCCTCTATGCGGAATTGAAATCGGCGGTTGGTACGGTTGGTCCTCTCGTATGATTAGTACGAGTTGTCGCACTGGTGCAACGTTTTTGTAACATGTGTATTACGTTTAACTATTATTATGAATAAAGCCATTGATACTAAGCGTAATAGCCAAGCCATAGTGTCGGAAATAAGCCCTCCACATGGGTCTCCACCGGCGGTATACAACAGTGTGAACTCTTGTTTGCAACAAAAATTCATCTGAAGTCCACAAGCCTCCCACCAAGGTCACCCGTGTTGGAAGCTTGTGTCCAACAGTGTGGCTAGGCTATTACGCTTAGTATCAATGGCTTTGTTCATAATAATAGTTAAACGTAATAGACATGGTTACAATAAATGATAGCCTATTCGGTTTGGATCATAAGGTCCCGGATTTGATCCCCTGGTTGGGCAAGTGTTATTGATGTTATTTCGACGTTTTTCTCTAAAATTCAAAATCTCAGTGGGTAACAACTCCGAGTCTGGCGGATGCTGTTTTCCACTCCAATGCCTCGGATGGACATGTAAAGCCGTCGGTCCCGGTTATCGCTAGAAATAGTCGATAATCGTTATCAGGTCGGTAAAATGCGGCAATACGGATCACTGCTCATCTCGCCAACTAACAAACCGGTGAACTGTGGTGAATTGGAAAGTTTATAGACGTTTAGTTAACTCCGCCTTTCGCGCATGAAAACTGGGCGTGATAATACTTTTAAGCTGATAATAATCAAGAAGAAGATAATCTCCTGTCGACCTAAAAAAATGGCCCATAACGTTCGATTGGGATGTTTCTCAAAACAAGCGATAGATCAAGCGTTGATCAAGCCGACAACACCTCAGGATGTAGAGAATGCAATAAAATCTTTGAAAAACACGAATAGCATCGATTGCGACGAAATAACAACTCACAGTATAAAATTAGTATTAAGATTTATTGCGCCTTGTCTAAGTTATATAATAAACCTATGTTTCGAACAAGGTGTATTTCCTGAAATATTGAAATTAACTGTAATTAAACCAGTATTTAAAAAAGACAATAAACAAGATGTGAACTGTTATAGGCCAATTGCACTGATACCTATCTTTTCAAAAATAATAGAAAAACTTATATAGAATAGAAATAATTTTTACGATTATTTGGAAAAATTTGGATTAATTACAGATGAACAGATGGGATAGAGACGCAATAAATCTATAAATTTAGCTAACTATAATTTTATTTTAAAAATATTACAAAATATTGATAATAAAATTCCAGTGGCTGCCTTATTCATGGATCTCACAAAGGCGTTCGATTGTGTGAATTATAACATATTATTAAGAAAATTGGAATCCTATGGTATAAGAGGAAATGTGCTAAGCCTACTGCGATCTTATCTTACAAATAGGTCACAAGTAACTCAAATAACGCGCATTTGCAAAAAAACTCGATTAGAAACCCAATACTATTCTGAACCCATGGAGGTTTTTACCGGGGTTCCTCAGGGTGGCGTATTGGGGCCTCTCTTATTTTTAGTAAAAATAAACGATTTTCCTAAAGTTACAACTAATCAAATGGTTTTATTCGCAGACGACAGCACTGTTATAAATAGTCAGAAAAACATAATTGACCTTGAAGAAAATATGAACTATGATTTAAAAAATATAATAAATTAAGCCAATTTATTATATTTTTTAAATCATAGTTCATATTTTCTAATTTTCTAATTGTTTAAAAATAAATCAAAAATTAACAAAACAAAATTTATGACATTTAACAATCGGGTACCCTTAGCTGAAGAATTGTGCATTGAGGTTGATGGTCAAAGAATTGAAAAAATTGAATCTACGAAGTTTTAGGGGGTATTAATTGGCTCTCAAATATCATAGAAGCCACATGATGAAAGTGTTTGCAAAAAAATTAACCAATTTGCTTATGCTTTGTATATGTTCTCAAAAATAACCAATTATTCTACTGTATTAATTGCGTATCAATCTTATGTGATTTCAGCTTTAAGGTACGGTATAATCTTTTGGGGTAACTCCACACATATAGAATCTGCATTTATTGCTCAAAAAAGATGTATTAGAAGTAAATTAGAAAGCTGTAAATTTTTAAGCCATAGATTGTTAACTTTGCCATGTATTTATATTTAAAGCCTGTAACTTTGCCATGTATTTATATGTAAAGCATGTATTTATATTTAAAATTTGTTAAAGCCAACTTACATCTATTTCAAAAATTAAAAAGTAATCTTTGCCATGAAAATTTAATAACCTTGCCACATAAGACAGCCTTATTTGGAAAAAATATATGTGGAAAGGCAACAAAAATATATAATAAATTACCCAAAAAAATTAAGCAAATTGAATGCACCAACTCATTTAAAAATGAATTAAAAAATCTTCTTTATAATAAGGTATACTACAATGTAAATGAATATTTAAATGATAAATTCAAATGATTGTTATTCTTGTATGAAAATTATGAATTATATACCTATATTACAAATAAAAGTTTATATGTATATTATTAAAAATAACTTATTAATTATACTTAATAATTTTATGACTTGTTATATCGATAAATAATTTGTATAATGTTTGTGTTGTGTATGTAATTAATCTTGTTATTTTATTGACAAATTATATAATTGTAAATTTAATTTAATTAATATTATTTTGACATGTATATACACACGTTAAAATTTTGACATCCAATTTAATATAAATTCATTATGACTGAAATTTATACAATGAATGTTATGTTGTTGCACATGTTTTATTTAATAATTTAAAAAGTAACTGTTTTTAAATAGAATTGTTAAAAAGTAATAATTAATTTGTTTAATAATTATATTGCACGCCGTATAGGCAGAATGTAGTGCACCAATTATGTTTTATATTGTAACATCCTGATTTACCTATGTTCAAGCAATAAATAAATTATGATTATTAACATTATTGTTGGGTTCCAATATTCGAACAGGTACAAGATATGATGTAAAAATCAGTCGTAATAAAGATCTTGCACAGACTAGGCGTTTGATGTTTAATTTTAACTAAAGTAATTCAGAGCCAGCGAAAAGTCAACCTTAAAGCTAACAAAGTTTTGTCCATATCTCGCCGGATAGTATACGCAAAGGTTCATCGTGCGTACGCAAGTGCAGTTAGCGATAAGAAGTTTTTTCTGTATGCAGTTTTTAAATGGAATGTTCGTAGCGGTCCGCGGCGACAAACAACTATTGTGATTTGTGAGTTACACATTTTATTATCAACTTTTAATAAAAGAAGTAATGCTTGTTATTATACTTGGTTTGAATGTGGAATATATACTTTAAAAATACTTACAATATTTGCATACAAAAATGGACATGAATGTTGAACAACTAATTGAGTCATTGGAGGAGGTTTATGAACTAATTACAAAATTAAATTCTAATTACAAAAAAGCACCTAAAGTAAGGTTGAGTAGGGGGTACATTCAGGCTAGATTGCAGTGTTTAGAAGACTATTGGAATTCATACAAGGGTGCACATCAAAATTTACTAAAACTTACGAATAAAGAACATAGGCGAAATTTAGTCACAAGTCACAGAAAGCAATTACCAACAAGCGTGGGAAACTTTAAAAAATAGGTACAGTCACAAACGATTATAGTGCGCGCGGAACTAGTTGGCCGCGCCATACGTAATACGTAATACGTAAGGCGCGGCTAACTAGTTCCGCGCGCACTATAATAACAAATTCTATACTTATTATATATATAATATTTTCTTTAAAAAGGGTAACTATAACTTCTTCAGCTCAATTGAGAAATCTCATTGATAGCACAAAGGAATGTTTGAACACGGTTAACACGGTTTCTTGGGACCCTATGATAATATTTCTGGTAGTTTAGAAATTGGATCCGGAAACACACAAAGAATGGGAAAATCCTGTAAGTACCGAATACCTTAATGAAATGCCAACTTTTGAAAAACTGGTCAGATTTATTGAAACTAAAATACATACTTTAGAACTAATATCTCAACCATCAACAAGTACCTATAAAATAAAACATAATTCGTATCACGTCACAACTAATGTTGATATAAGCTGCAAATTCTGTAAAGGTCAACATATCTTATGTCACTGCAGAGAATTCGGTAAATTAGATCTACAACAAAAAAACAATTTTGTAAGAGAAAATATGCTATGTTACAATTGCTTATCGTCAGGACACGCTGTGTCATATTGTAAGCAAAAAGGTCTCTGCAAGATCTGTGGTAAACGTCACCATACACTTCATCGTACGTATCGTAGACGAGATACTTCGGAAACCAAGGAGCTAGTGAAAAATTCACCTAGGAATTTAACACCCAACGGTGAAGAAGAGAAAGAAGACATTAAAAGTGTGAATCGTGCATCTCATCTTACAGCTAAATGTACTAAAGTTCTTTTAGCTACAGCACTAGTGCCTGTCAAGAGTCCGGCCGGACAGATGATGATGCTTAGGGCGTACAGGTACAGGTTCACAAGCGTCTTTTGTGAGTGAGAAGGTGACGCAAGCATTACGACTCAAAAAATCGCCAATTAATGGTACAATCACATGGGTTGGTTCTACAACGATTTCTGTCCGTTATGTGACACAACTGGAGATTTTATCGAGGTATGAAACAGAGTTCAATCTCCAGGTTAGGGCGTACGTATTATCACACATAACGTCGAAAATGCCGTACCAATCAATCATGCCAGACAGTGTTAAATGGGTTCACCTAGAAGGTCTCAATCTGGCTGATCCACAATTCTACATCTCCAACAAGATAGATTTATTGCTCGGTGTAGATGTGTATACAGAGATATTGAAAAACAACCTCATTAAAGGTCCATCTGATTCACCGATGGCTCAAGAAACATCGTTGGGCTGGATACTTTGTGGCAATATCTCAAATGATGTAGATCATAACCTTACAACTATGCGTCACAATTTGGATCTTGATATGCATAATTTATTAAAAAAACTTGTGGAGTATTGATGAAACAAAAAATCGTCAATTGACCGCGGAAGAAAGAGCATGCGAAGAAATTTATAAAGAAAGTATTTCAAGAACAGCAGAGGGAAGATATATTGTGAAGTTGCCATTTAAAGCCTCACCGTGTCAGTTAGGATCAACTAAAGAATTAGCGCTAAATAGATTGAAAAAATTAGAAAAACGATTTGAATTTGATCCTGTAATCAAATAAGATTATGTAAGAGTTATAAACGAGTATTTAAAATTGAATCATATGGAGAGAGTTCCAAAAGGTGAGAGGGATCACCATGCGGCGTATCCTCCACATCATCCAGTATTTAAAGATAGTCAAACAACCACTGTGAGAATTGTGTACGATGCGTCTTGGACCAAAATTACAAGAAGATTTAAGACATATTGTAATGAGATGGCATGGCAAGGAAATCGCTTTTACAACAGACGTAGAAAAAATGTATAGAAATATTGAAGTAACTAAAGACGATTATGACTATCAAAGAGTAGTTTGGAGATCGAACACAAATGAAGATATAGAAGAATATAGATTGTTAAGGGTGACATTTGGTACCGCATCTGCACCCTATTTAGCTATACGAACTTTAATTCAAACTGCAGAAGATGAAGGCAAGAAGTATCCACAGGCAATGAAAGTAATCAAAGAAGACTTTTATGTTGACGATTGCCTTAGCGGAAGCTTTTCTGTACAAGATGCAGTGAACTTAAGCCAAAACATTACTGAAATTTTAGAAAGCCCATTTTTGTAGTTTGAATTTACCAAACTACAAAAATGGGCTTCTAATAACACAAAGTTTTACTAGGTGGTAGAGTTCTGCATTGTCTCGCCCGGGTCTGGTACCACCGCCTTACCTATTCCTGCCGCAATAGCGTCAGTGCTTGTCGCTGTCGTGTTCCGGTTTGGAGGGTAAGGTAGCCGGTAAACTTATGCATGTGGCATTAGACCTCGCCACAAGATAGCAACGCACCATTAACATCTTTGGTGTCTATAGGCGATGGTTGACTCTTTCCATCAGGAGACCCATCTGCTTGTTTGCTATCTTATGACATAAAAAAAAAAAAAAAACTTGAATTATTTGGATCACTTCAAGAATTAATTAATGTTATAATTTATTGTACAAGATTTTTAAAATTTAAAAAAATGCATGTTATAAATGAGTTAATAACAACATTTGAAAGGGAACAATCATTAATCAAATGTATCAAAATAGCATAAAGAGAAGATTTTATGGATGAAATTAAAAGATTAGAAAAAAATGAACAAATAAAATGTAATAGTCACCTGAAATTGTTGAATCCATTCCTTGACGAGTTTAATATTATCAGGGTGGGCGGCAGACTCCGAAATGCAGATCTCGATGAGGGACGTTAACATCCAATAATTTTGAGTGACAGAAATTATTTATCTCATCTAATTATTGCTGACGCACACAAAAGAACACTGCATGGTGGAGTGCAATTAATGTTAAATTATGTGAGATCAAAGTTTTGGATAATAAAAGCAAAATATTTAGTAAAGTCTAATATTCGAAAATGTCTGATCTGCGCTAAACATAGTGCTACTGTCAAGAAGCAATTAATGGGAGACTTACCATCTTACCGTGTCAAGCCAACACGGCCATTCCTGCATAGTGGGCTCGACTTTGCAGGACCTATCCATATTTTAACTTCTAGAGGAAAGGGAATTAAAACAAGCAAAGCATATATATCAATATTTGTCTGTATGTCAACAAAAGCGGTACACATAGAACTTGTAGGTGATCTAACATCAGAAGCATTTATAGGAGCGTTTAAGCGTTTTGTGGCACGAAGTGGAAGATGTAATGATTTATGGAGTGATCAGGGAAGAAATTTTGTAGGCGCGAACAAAGAATTAGTAGCTGAATGGAAGTTGGCAAAATTAGAACTCAAAGGTCAAATAGCCGAAACACTAGCTTCAGACGGTACGCAGTGGCACTTCATTCCAGCTTACAGCTCTCACATTGGTGGCTTATGGGAGGCAGGAGTGAAGTCGATGAAATTTCATCTGAAACGTATACTTACCAAAAATTTAACATTTGAAGAGATGACTACAGTTCTCTGTCAAGCAGAAGCGTGTCTTAATTCTCGTCCTCTTACACCAATCGATGACACAGATCCTGAAAGCATAACGGTAATTACACCTGGGCATTTCTTAATAGGAGAATCGCCAATTACCGTTCCAAGTCCTGATCTTAGAAATGTAAATGTGACTTACCTCTCACGCTGGCAACACACACAAAAAATGTTGGCAGATTTCTGGCATAAATGGCAAAATGAGTATTTAACTAGACTGCAACAAAGACCAAAATGGATGAGACATCAAAAAGAATTTGTAATAGAAGATATTGTGCTTATTAAAACTGAGAACTTACCTCCGGGAAAATGGTCACTTGGGCGTATCGTAGAAAAGCATCCTGGGCCTGATCTCATCACCAGAGTGTACAGTGTTAAAAGTGGTAATCATATTGTGAAACGGTGTATGACAAAATTGTGTTCTTTACCTATCGAGAATAACAAGTGATGCTAGTGTAAAAAAAAGGAGGGGAAAAAAAACCCGAACTTAATAGTTAATATGTAACGATATTGTGTGAAAATGCATGTATTGTGTATGTATTAAAAGGTGTAAATGTTTGTATAATCTTGTATATTGTATAGCAAGGATTTGTCAGTTAGAATGTATTGTGTGTTGTGTATGCTGACAGACTTGTAATATTGTATATTTTTACGAGATTATACTATGTGTCTGAGTACAATGTATAATGTAAAAAGCGAGTGACTATATAAATACGCTAGGTACGCATCCAAGGAACATATTATTTGCAGTTAAATTTTTCATTTTATAATAATTGTGTGTATACTTACCTTAAAACATAGATATGTGTATTTACCTTAAAATATGTCAATTTAAATATTATTTTTTCATTATGTTTGTATCAAAAAGTATAGTAATATGTTAACTTGTTTGAATTATGTACCTATAGCCCTTTTTGGAACTAATGCGTAGTTAACAAGATTCGATATTAATGTAAACTAAAACTTTGCTTTACTTATTGAGATACAGTCCGCTAGCAAAAATTGGTGTAAGTTTGAGTAGCTTTATCTATTTTTAACATGTTAATGTTATAAATGTTTAATCTGTGTAACTTGTTTAAGTCTGCCAGTGACACCTGCATTGTTTTTGATAATTGTTAAATGGTTTTGTTTTTGTAATCTATACTGCAACATCCCATTGTGTCACCAGGTTAATAAAGGACTAATGTCCTTTGGTGGGCGGCATGTTGGGTTCCACTATTCGAACAGGTACAAGATATGATGTAAAAATCAGTCGTAATAAAGATCTCGCACAGACTAGGTGTTTGATGTTTAATTTTAACTATAGTAATTCAGAGCCAGCGAAAAGTCAACCTTAAAGCTAACAATTATTATTACTGATGGCCTCCCAGATCCGGATGCGTGTGTAGGTGTAATAAATTGCCCATAGTCCATCAATCGTTGATTGGCAGCTAAAATTGTTCGTCTGTTAGGCACACGAGTGTGGATTCCACGGCTCCGTAAACGGGATACGGCTTTCAGCCCTGTAAAGTCTTTGTACACCAAGTAAACTTTCACCACTTTAGAGGTAGCACCTAAACATTTTATAAAACTTATAATTCGAGTAATGATGAGCCATTTCATCGAACAATAGGAAACAATAAAAACACTTAATGCGCACTACGTCTCGACAAAAAGACACTGCGTGGGCGGAGGCCGCTAGACTGCTAGCCGCTAGGATACACGGGGTTGAAATTTGGCTGGACCTTTAAAAGTAACCCTGTATATACATACATATATATATGTACCCTAAAGCTTTGGTCATAAATTATCTTTATTGTTTATATTATATATACTAGCTGTTGCCCACGACTTCGTTCGCGCGGAATCCGTTTACTCCGCACAGCTCCTCCCCGTAGGTGATAGCGTGATAATATGTAGCCTATATGTTGACCCGACCTATTAGTAATATTCATGCAAAATTTGAAGTAAAATCCATGCAGTACTTTTTGAGTTTACTCCGGACATATTACAGACAAACAGACATACAGACATACAGATAAACAGACAAACAGACAAAAATTCTAAAAACTATATTTTTGGCTTTGATATCGATTGTAGATCACGTCCCGAGTATTTTTTAAAAAAAATATTCAATGTACAGTTTTGACTTTCCTACGATTCTATTATATGTATAGATTTTAAAACTAAAATCCTTAAATATGTTGTTCATTTAAAACATCTTCTAAATAATTTTCATTTTCCGAAATTGCTATAATATTGTTTGTAAAACTTGACCTAACCTTATATCCGTTAAATTTGAATTACTTTTATCGAATTGTAAAATTTTGCGAATTGCACACTCAATAACCATGTTAAATATTAAATTAATATTATTATTTGTTGATTTTTGTTTTACTAAAGTAAATTATGGCTTGCCAGAACTACGATTGTAACGGTGATTTCAGGTTGGAAGAAACTGATGAAATACCAATTTACAACGCATGTGACGGTGGCTTAAATAAAGTATCAAACGGGGACCTAGTAAGATTAGGCAAAGAAATTACAAGAAAAATTCCAATAGGTCTAATGATGTGGACCTGCGGAGGAGAAAACACTTCGAGTAGCGTCAAATTTCACGCAAGGGTTTGTTATATTTAGTTCACTATGTTTATCGTATTTTTATCGTAGTCGTTTGGGATTTTTATAGAGAAAATACTTTTCTACCAAGTTGCTTGTATAGAACTAGCATAGATAAGATAGGTTTGTTGCGGAGCTGCTAGTCGCTGAAGTGCTTAGCGGCAGGAGACCAGCATGTGCAAACGTAATGACTCCTTACAATGTGAAGGATTACTTCAGAAGTGTTTCTAGACAGGTAGATGACGCGAAGAAGCTCAAAGAGCCTGGAAGAAGTGGCAGCTGGACACAGCAAAGGCAAAATTAAAAGAGTGGTTCAGTTTTCGAAAATTAAATGTAGAATATAGAATGTTGATGTCGTCATTAAAGGACTTGGAAAGGGAAGAGGAAGATCTTCCCAACCAAGTGAAGTTTACTGCCTGGGGACCGAAGTCCATATTTTGATAATGAGAACATCGTGACATGAAATGAGACATCGTGTCTTAGGATTGTAAAGGAGTTTCCCGTCGGCTGGGTTGCCTACCCGGGCTAGCTCGGTTGGACAGGAGCTCCGTGGACATTAAACGAATCTAAACCTATGTTTATGGGTTTTTATACTACGAGGAGACCAGGAAAACGACCGATTATACAATACACTTATTTATTATCTCTAATCACACAATACAATTACATTAATCCACTTTATTACTTACCCTTATTATCTTTCTTTCACTGTGTCTATTTCCTATAATTAACTTATGCACGACGTGGCCCGGGGCCACGGGATCATACGCGTGAGCGAGAAGGAACGGGGATGGTGTGACCGGTACACACCCCTTCAATTGCCTACCGACACTCCCCGCACTGTCGCACGGTGTGCGAGGGAGGAACGTTACGGGGAGGAGAGAGTCGTCCGCTCCTGGAGAGCTAACGACAACCAGAATCTCGCCAGGCCGCAATACTCCCGAAAGCGGGGGATCTGCCCTATCTGTATCTGAAGAGCTAACGACGACTGGGTTACGCCACACCGCAGAACTCCCCAGAGACATGAGGCGAGAGGAACTTGAGCCTCCAAAGCCTGCGACCTGGGAGTGACTGAGCTGCACGACCGTTGAAGTCTCAAGCCGTCCAAAGACTGGCGAATACGCTCGTTGAAATTCTTCTTCAATGTGGAAATCTGTGATAATATTGTTGGGTGTTTGGATCGGGTTGGTATTCAGTTGGGTGCGGGTCTTCTTTTGCTGCGGTCGCGAGTCCCCTTAGAGTCGCGGATCCCCCCCCCTCCCATCTTCACGCCATCCCGTGTGATCGCCATGTTTGGTGAGACCCCGTTCGGGGAGGCCCAACTAGGCGACCAGCGAACAAGGATGGCGACTTGTGGGGGAGGCCTAGCGACTCACGGGGGTGGCCCGGCTGGCGAATACTGCGTGTGTATCGCCTTATATAGCCGCTCGCTACGATACGGTTTCGGGTGCTATAATCGAGCGCGGGGGGCTGCCGCCGCTTCCCCGTGCGTTGCGGCACCTTGCACCGTGAGAGGGTTCGCGCGTGGAATTTTCCATTGTTGACGACATCTGGCCGCGTGATTGCATCATCCTTCTCGAAGCTTCTATCGCCGGAATGTCGTCACAGGATTTTATTTTTCTATTTATTATTATTTTTTCTTGTAGCTTTGTAGATTACTAGATCCGCTACAAGTTTGAACCATCGTGATTATTTTGTGTTAAATATATTCTTAATACAAGTCCATAGCACTTTTACAGTTAAAGGACGTGGCCAGTCTACGGCAAATTGTTGACTTTTATTCATTTTTATAATACATCTATTTGTATTACAATGCTTAGTTTTATGCAGCTAGCATTGCAGTTTTTAAAAATGGTTCATGAAAATATTGTCGTTATTATAAAAAATAGTTGATGCCGCGATACAATTTATTGTAATTTAAATTGTAAAACTATATGACATGTAAAAGAGAAAGTATTTACAATTTCAAACCTGTTCAAAGTGGTTCGAATCGTCAACGACAAGGCTATATTTTCTAATCGGCTTGACTCTTCGGCGTTACGCAGAGATTTGTTCGCTCTGCTTCTTTTATCGCATTTACCATGATGAGTGTTCACTAACACCGAAGAGGTGTTCGGATTTATTCCTCCCACTAAATTCTATAATCGAACATCGCGTCCGTCGCGTCACGTGACGTCTTCGAATCCACAACCGTGCGTTTTTCTCGGTACTTTCTATCTCGCACTACTCCTTCGTGTAATCAATTACCGTGGGAGGGGGAGGGGGGTTTTTAAGCACATACGACTCGGGATCTTCAAGAAAAGAGCGTACTTATTTTTAAAAGACCGGCAACGCAACTGCAAGATCCTTGCTATTGCA
Source organism: Apodemia mormo (assembly GCA_036924255.1). Lineage (NCBI taxonomy): Eukaryota > Metazoa > Arthropoda > Insecta > Lepidoptera > Riodinidae > Apodemia > Apodemia mormo. The sequence continues at coordinate 4,353,986 of JAUPFN010000030.1, forward strand.
GATGTTCATGGGCGGCGGTGAACGCTTACTATCAATAGCTCTTTTGCCCTTTCTACTGTAAATGAATAAAATAAAAATAAATAAATAATATATTAAATAGGGTAGAATTTAGTTGGTGATTATTACGTATATATGTCAGTGTGTACCACATATTTGAGTACACAGTTATGTTAATTTATGTGTGTGTGAGTGTTTGCTATACGTGTATGTATGCGCACGTATATATATGTGCAAATGAGTGTTGCAATAATATAAGAATATTATCATTTGATGCTTTTAAATATAACTTTTGATATGCATTATCGGTCAGTATATGTAGCTTTATTGTTCTTCGTGATTTTAAGTTCATTTATTATAGAATTTACTACATATTGTCAAAGAAAATAAAATTGCGCCACACACAATCTTGCACGGGGCTATCGGGGCAAGAAAGTCATGGCAACCCCTTCTACGCTTACTGTGGACTTTTGCAATGTCAGGGGGCTTCATTCCAACTTGGTGTATGCGCCTACGCCAGAAAACCGTTACCGGCGTCTCGGCAAACTTGAAGATCAGGGCTTATCCATCTTCTGTTTACGTGTAGTTTGTGACGAACATCCACGTATCTACGCGTGCCTTTAAAGGTACCATAGCGGAAATGAAGACAGGCTCATTAAGCACCTACAAATGGCTGAAGATTCCGTGTTACAAAAGACCCCCTCCGCCAAGATCGTGATTTTAGGTGATCTTATTACCCACCACGCCGAATAGCTATGTTCACGCACTATCGATTATGTGGGGATGTTTGTTCACGATTTTACTTTGGCGTATGGTCTAACACAATTGATAACTTTGCTTACACGTGTTTCAGATGTGGATGACCATAACATGAGTGCTACCAGGCTTGGGCTGCTGCATCAGTATCCCAAATGTAAAAACCAGCACATTACAAACGGTGTACAATTTTGCCTCGAGGTTTTTTAAAACAGCTATCACCAAGGCAAAATTGGAACATATTGCCAGGATTGGTGAGAAATTAGTTCGCCTTCATTCGGAAACACATGAATTGTTATGGCCTCAGCTCTCTCTTCCGTCCTTGTACGGAGACGATGAATCTAAAGCTCATACTGCAAAGGAAATGGCTGATCTACAGGGCTCGTTCTTTGTGGCCAACTCGACTCTGGACGACCAGGAGAATGCACCATCCCGCGGTGCGATAGTTCTATGCCGAAACTAAGATTCCTGCAGTCTTTTCTACGTAAAGCACTATTTTTTTTGGACGTGCATAGGTCCAAAGGGCCGGGTGGCATCCCTCCGATTGTGTTTAAAGCGTATGCTCCAGAGTTGTCACCAGTATTAGCACGCGTGTTTCGGCTCTCCTACTCTCTCGACATGGTACCAAAATCGTGAAAGAGAGTTTTAGTGCATCTCATCTCTAAAAAAGAAAATAGCTCTAATCGGTCCAAATATCAGACCATAGCCATAAGCTCCTTATTCTCCAAAATTATGGAAACCATCATCAACTGTCAGCTCCTGAAGTATTTAGAAGAGCACCAGCTGAGGCATAGCAAAGACGTTAGATCTGGTATGGCACAAAAAGCTGCCTTCCCATTTGCTTTGCAACATGTGTTGGCAACGCAACTGCAAGACTTCTGATATTGCGGATGTCCATGGGCGGCGATGATCACTTAACATTAGTTGCACCTCCTGCTCGTTTGCCCCCTTTTCTATAAAAATAAATATCATGTGCGGTTAAACAACGGTTACATTTAATAGCATTATACTTATATTCTATGTTTGATGTAAAAAACATGCGCGGATATCGATCTTACCTATTGCTCCAGACGTAACGAAAATTCTCTAAAGACTACTTTCTAGGAGTAACGGTTAACCTACTTCACTATACATTATGAGTTCATGAGGTCAACTCTGTCATGAAAGAGTGTTTCTTCAATGTAAAAAAAAATAAGAAGCAGCCCAGGTCTTGAAAAATGGCCGTGTACTGTGCTTCTTCGTAAATCTGAATATTTTAGTGGTTATATGTGATTTTTGACTAGATTTGCTAAGCAATCGCATTTGTTGTTTCAGTTTTATCTCTTGCAACTGTTACCGGCACTGATTATTGATGGACTGCTAAAAATAATGGGAAAGAAGACTATGTAAGTTACTTTATTCTGAGTAATAATAAATGTTATTATATTTCTAAAACAATGGATAGCTTTTTGTTGTTTTATATTGGAATTACTAAACATTAAGGTATATCTTTATACTCTTTTAATATTAAGTTTCGTGCTAGAATGCATTATATTATTCTTAAAATATCTTTATATTCTCTGCTTCCATTGATATAATACGATCTTGATATGTCCCGACTCCCACTTTCCCTTTCAGTTGTTGGATAATTTTCGTTAAAACATACGTCTTCCCCTACTTCATCTTTTGTTTTTTTTCTAAAATGATTTTGAAAAAATCATGTCTAATCGAGTAGCCAACCATATTTTTTTCAACAGTTTGTAACATATTTCGTCCTTTATTAACCATGTTTAGTACTTCTTCATTAGATTTCTTCTCCGCCCAACTACTTTTTTCCATCCACACCAACACCACATTTCAAATTCCATTTCTTTCTTCCATTGGCGAAGTTTATTTGTTACAACTAGGGTGAAGTTTAACGTAACATACTTCTGAAAAAAGGAGGTTCTCTTTTCAGATGTATGTTTTTATAGTTTTTACTGTAGAACTCGGGTCCTCTATGAACAATCGATTACGAAAACTATTTTTACGTTTGGGAGAATTGATATACTTCCTGTTTGGTCTCATTTAAATCTGGTAAAGGTTTGTGGATAGTCACGCCGTATGCGTGGCAGGTTATGGCAAGGGGCGGCGGGACCAGCGGGGTTGGTATGTGGTGCGGTGTAAGGATGTAAGGATGTATGTTAAGTTGGTAAGGACTCACCTGGTAATTTCATTGGTTTACACTTGTACTGGTACGCGCTCATTCGCGATGCGGGCGGCCGACCGACTGGCGTATGCTCGCGGTGTCGCTATTCAGCGACCTCATCTTCTTCAAGTGAGAGGAACACATGATGGATGCAGAAAGGAAAGAGACGGAGGAACGGAAATATGACTCCCGCGCAAACACCCCCCCCCCCACTTGAAGGATTCCTTCAAAAAACAAGTGATATTTCATCAAATCCATTGTGCGGAAATTGATGAAATAGTAATAAATACGCGCAGTAATTTCTAACGAGATGAGGTATGATAAGTAAAGCGGAAAAAATGCGGTTACATTTGCGGTAAATGCGGATAAAGTATGCGGAAAGAATAAATAATGCGAAAAGTTATGCGGTATAGCCTATTGGCTAGGTTGGGGACAGAGTTTTAACACGGGTCGTTAAGACCCTGAAGTAGTCTGCACTCGTGCCACTCTGACAATCCCGTCTCTGCCTGGGAAAACCTCCTTGACAATAGCCAGAGGCCACTGTAAAGGCGGAGTATTGTCATTAATAATAACAACTACTGTACCGACAGATATAGAAGTTTTAGTTTTATTTCACTTCTTTCGAATTTGTAAATTATGCAAATGTTCCCTTTTCCAGCGCTTCCAGAACGACTGGACTAATTTATTTAATAAAAAGAATCTAGTTAATAAATCCGAACGTTCTTTAGCTAATGGCGGTGCGAGTAAATACTTAAGCGGACTATAAGTTAAAAAATGAGTGGGCGTTAATGCGAGTGGTTCCGAGGATCGGAAGAGAGCGTGCGGCATAATGAGCGCGAATTCATGACTGCTTCTACTTGTGTAAGAACAGTGGTCATCTCTTAAGACCTGTTCTCCTATAACGCGAAATAAATGGGCCTTCATACTTTTAATGTTCGCTTCCCAATTCCCTCCGAAATGCGGCGTGGAAGGTGGGTTGAAATGCCACTCGATACGATTTTCCGCTAGTATTTCGGACAGTTGGGAATTGAATTGGGAAGATTTAAGTACTGAATACAATTCGCCTAGGTATCTTTTAGCGCCCAGGTAATTAGATCCATTATCTGTGTAAATATGGGCTATAGGCTCTCGGCGAAATAAAAATCGTTTTAAAGCGAATAAAAATCACTCTGTACTTAGCTCAGAGGCTAGCTCAATATGTACTGCGCGGGTGGTTAAGCAAACAAACAGACAAATATATGCTTTATGTGCACGAATTCCTCTACCTTTCATTGCGGTTACTCTTAAGGGGCCGGCAAAGTCTGATCCGGTGTGCGCAAATGCCTTAAAAGTCGGATTGACTCGACAAGATAAGATCCGACATCTCGGGAAAGGTAGGTTTCGGTCGAAGTCTAAAACACGTATTGCATTTAAAAATAACACTACGAATGATGTTACGCGCGGACAAGATCCAGTACCTCTGTCTTAAAATAGAAACTAACAAGTCTGGACCGGCATGACAATATACTTTATGAAAGTAATTAATTATCAGAGTAACTATATGCTCCCTGCGGGGTAATAGCAAGGGATGGCGACTTTCAAAGGGTAAGTCAGCCTGTTCTAGGCGACGCTCGGCGGCGACGCGTATGACACCCTCGTGCATAAATGGCAACATTTACTCTTCTTTATGTTGTACATTTCGTGATAAAAATGAAATTTCTGTAATCTATACATATAATAAAATCGTAGGAAAACTCAAAACTGTACATTGAATATTTTTTAAAAGAATACTTGGGGCGTGATCTACAATCGAAATCAAAGACAAAAATATAGTTTTTAGAATTTTTGTCTGTTTGTCTGTTTATCTGTTTGTCTGTATGTATATCCGGGGTAAACTCAAGTACTGTATGGATTTACTTCAAATTTTGCATGAATATTACTAACAGGTCGGGTCAACATATAGGCTACATATTATCACGCTATCACCTACGGGGGAGGTGCTGTACGGAGTAAACGAAATCCGCGCGGACGAAGTCGCTGGCAACAGCTAGTTCTTGTATAATTCTAATCTCAGCGAAACTGAGATCAGACGCGGCAATATATTTACGACGCGTTAAAATCTTTAGGAAGCGAAATAGATATACAGCAATGCGTAAGAATTTGGACCAAGAAGATACACGGTCAGCTAGACAGAGCAATTCTAATCCTAACTTGTTTACTTCCTGTACCTGTACCATGTTTACCACTTTCTCCTCCGGTGGTTTTAAAACTACCGATGGTTCAAAAACAGTAACAGGCCAAAGCGTTAGTGTTGATTGTGCCCAAGAGGGTCCATTAAACCAGAGCGGATGGTTAAGCAATTGTGCAGGAGTCAATTCCCGGGAGAGACAATCAGCGGGATTATCCGTACCCGAGATATGAAAGAACCGATCAGGTGAAATATTTGATTGTATTTTTGAAACATGGTTGGCTACGAACGTACTTCAACGGTGAGGTGATGAATGCAACCAACATAGGGTAATCGTGGAATCGGAGAATGCATAAATGTTGTTAATAATGATGCGATTACTTACCGCCTCAAAGCCGGTGCGGATTAATTTGGATAATAACAGGGCGGCGCAGAGCTCTAAGCGAGCGAGACTCATGGACTTAGTGGGGGCAACCTTTGATTTAGAGCAGATCAAGTGCATTTTATTATTATCGTCACTGTCGACGTGAAAGTATATCAAGGCTCCGTATGCCTTCTCACTAGCGTCTCCGAACCCGACAACAGTAACTGTACTAGTTGTATTTATGCCTACCCAACGCGGAATGCTGATCTGGTTAAGCAAATGCAACTCACTATAGTACATATCTCAAGTATTAACTATGAAGTCGGGTGGTACGTCATCCCAGTCACTCTTTAAAGTCCAGAGCTCTCTTATCAAAAGTTTAGTGAATAGTATGACAGGACCTATGAAATCCATAAGGTCCCATAGCCTGGCGATGCTTGACAGGATCGTCCTCTTAGTGTATGTCTTAATAATTGGCAAAACCTTAAAGCGGAATAAGTCTGCGGAAGGTGACCAAGATAGTCCAAGTATCTTATGTAGTTCTGTCTTGTCAAATTCTATCGCGGAAGATAACCGATGTGATTCCGGTATAGTCTCCATCAATGCGGTGGAATTGCTATTCCATTTCACCATGTCAAAGGAGCTTGTCGTAAGGGAGCAGCAACAGACTGATGCGGCAGGAGCAGCGAAAGCGGAATTAATTTTAATGCTAGGTGCAGGATCAACAACTATGTAACCAATAGTTGTTTCGAGGGCTTGTGTTGTACTTGACGAATTTTTTACCTTAAGCGGTAATATCAACTGTGCGAATAGCGAAGCTCCAATAAGCATGTCTATTTCGCCTGGCTGAGTGTAAGTATCATCAGCTAGCGTGAAAAAAAGTGAAGAAGCGTCAACATGCGTAGTCGGTAAACAACCCGTGATCTTATCTACCACTAAAACATCTAAATCATATTTGATGGAATGGTCGAAGCGCGATGCGAATTGAATGCGAGTTGTCTGGAGGACAGTTTTAAGCAAGCCACCGATCCCGGTGACCACTGAGTTTGTAGATGCAAAACTGTTCAAGCCCAAGCGTAAGCAACAAGCGCGAGTGATGAAGTTGCTTTGAGAAGCACTATCAAGCAGACAGCGTACTAAATGATCAACCCCATAGCAATCCTTTATTATAACGCGAGCATTGCCTAGAAGTACAGTGCTCGTCGTAGCGGATGCATCTTTAAGCAAATCGCAGTCGATGGGGTGACCTTTATCAAGCGGATAATTAGCTAAATGCGAAGTTATTGAATTCAAAGAAATACCTGACATGGCTGGTGGACTAGGTGTTGAAACAGCCTCGTCAGTGTGGGTAGCCGAGTTGGCTCCGGGTGCGGGTACCCAAGATCCCTCTAAGGAAGATGCGGGAGACGGATGCGGCTTCGCGGCGTCTGAACGTTCTAAGTGTAACATTGTGTGGTGTCTCAAGCCACACTTCTTATTAGTTAATGACTTACAGTCATGTGTTCTATGTCTAGTGCTTAAACAGTTTACGCAACCTCTAAATTTATGAACTACGGTTAGTCGATCTTGCGGATTCATTTGTAAATACGCTGTGTATTTATATAAATTTTCGGGTTTCAGAAATACAGGAAATTGAAAGTAAATTGTTGTAGTTTTGGCGCGGGGTTCGTAACTATTCACATACAATTGAAAATCCTATTTGCAAAACGCATAAAATGTTCCTTAGAACATTTTATTTCATAATGACCATCCTTCATAATCAGTTACATATTATCACTTAGTCTAAGTTACAGTTATTTTTAATACAAAACTTGGCGATACCTAATTTTACACTTAGTTTAATCAAAATAATGAAAATTTGGGCAGAGTGACGATGTAATTTCAAAATATCAGAGCGATGTTGTCGCAACGATTGTTAAGAGCAAAGTGAGTCTGACGTTCGATATTCTCGGCCTTTTATACTCTTGTTGTGGAGAGGCTAGTTTTATCTCTAATAAGAACTCTCTTGACTGAGACCGTTCTCGGACTCTCTTGATTTTCTAGGTCAGTTTGTAGTTGAGGCATGGAAGCGTTAGTCACTTTTCTATGGTTGGAAGTACTTGGCTGGCAGTCAGTAGGCAGGCTCAATGCTCCAGGCAGTTGCTTGTTATGTTGCTGCAATGGCTTTTTAGCGACGGATGTGAACTCCTTGACTTGTTCATCATCGGAATCTAAAAACAGCAAAGCAAAAGACACAAAACATGTTTGTTAATAATTAAAGCTGAATAGCTTGTAATCAAATATCATTCTTAATGAAAATTAAGACAAAATTAAATAAGTCCATGTTATGCTGCAGTCATGCCGAAACATGTTCCAAAAACAATAATAAAATTCGTTTAGGTACAAAAAACGCTATGCTGTTGGGCCCTGAGGGACCTGATTTCAGCCCCACCATGACCGTGTCATGATGTTGAACAATGTAAGTAACGCGATGCTGTCGAGCCCTGGAGGATTCCGATTTCAGCCCCACCATTACCGTATCACGATGTCAAAAAGTAAATAACACGATGCTAATGAAAGCTTATAGGAACCACTAACAGCCCCATCATCACCGTGTCATGATTTCGAACAGCTAAATGCCGAACGACCCTTACAGGAACCGATAACAGCCCCACCATGACTATGCCATGTTGTCGAACAACAAAATGCTGACGGAACCTTATAGGAACCAATAACAGCCCCACCATGACTGTGCCATGATGTCGAACAACAAAATGCTGACGGAACCTTATAAGAACCGATAACAGCCCCACCATGACAGTGTCATGATGTCGAACAACTAAATACTGACGTAACCTTATAGGTACCGATAACAGCACCAATATAACAGTGCCATGATGTCGAACAACAAAATGCTGATGGAACCTTATAGGAACCGATAATAGCCCCACCATAGCTCCCCGTTAGGCAGAACTATGATGCCGACTATTGCTGCAAGTGTTGCGAGGATTAATTCTTCTCAACCCCACCATAACACACCGAGAGGTGATGTCATGATGTCGCGCAGCCACACAACTCACTACTGAAATAGGCAGCACACACATCGGGAGTCCACTCTTCACGCCACGTGATGATGTACTTCACCACCGCCTGTGTAGACTTCCCGTAGGAGCCAGCCAGGAGTTTTAGTTCATACCACCCGTGGGATAATACTTTTATCACGCAGTAGGGGCGACGTATGCCCGCAACTAGGCTTGTTCGTCGTCTGCGCCTGTTTCGTGACAAAAACCAATGAATTTAGTTGAAACACACGAGTACTGTTTTGACTGGTACTTTTCCGAAAGCTCAGAGGCCCTCTGTTTACTCAGTTCCCGCAGAACCTCTCGATTAGAACTCACTCCTGTGAGTGCTACATCCCTTACGATTCCGGACGAGAGGCGTAGCCGCATCTATACCGATTAGCGAATTGAGAGCTGAATGTTAAGTTGTCTTTTGTTTAGTGACATACTAGCTGTTGCCCACGACTTCGTCCGCGCGGACTTCATTTACTCCACACAGCTCCTCCCCCGTAGGTGATAGCGTGATAATATATAGCCTATATGTTGACCCAACCTATTAGTAATTTTCATGCAAAATTTGAAGTATATCCATGCAGTACTTTTTGAGTTTACCCCGGACATACATACAGACAAACAGACAAAAATTCTAAAAACTATATTTTTGGCTTAGATATCGATTGTAGATCATGCCCCAAGTACTCTTTTGAAAAAATATTCAATGTACAGTTTTGACTTTCCTACGATTTTATTATATGTATAGATAAGACTATCTGAATCCGCCACATCACCTCAGGCCATTTCCGCTGTTACATTCAACTCTGATCATATTAAGAACGTACGACAATATCGCTCGACTTGCTAGTTTGATTGATGCATTTTTGGAGTAATTACATGCACTTCACAACCCATAACCTCAACCCAACTGTGGAAGTCAGAACATGCGACCTCTGTCGCCGACTATTAATGGGAGTGTTCCAAATAACGAGATTGCGGTTTGACTGCCGTTTCAGTTCGCCTGCATCCTGGCGGTACTAAAAGGCAAAATTTTGTAAAAGTATCAACAATGACGAGGATGTGGCGGTATCCATCCGCTTCGGGTAATGAACCCAAAATATCCATACGAATGGTATAGAAATGAACCTGGGCTTTTCCCATGAATGGATAGGCTGAAGCGGGGCATGCGCAATTTTATTTTGCGAAAGGCCACTTACCATAAAAGCCTAGAGGTCTCACTGGTTGGCGTATATTTTACACACAGAAAATCGTTTTTTTACGACATATCGAATCTAACTGTGTGTTAGACGACTTTTTGATGAGAGACAGAGTCTCTTGATCAGAAGCCTGGGCAACCCGTGCTCAGTTCAATTGTTTCTAAACCATGTACACATTTACAGGGCTGCGACTGAAATAGTCGGCGTGCGACAAGAGTGTCATCGTTCGATAATCTAAACCAAAATCAAAATCCTCTAAGTATACACACCATCGTGCCACCCGTGGTAATAGTTCTTTTTCATTTTGTGTTAGTACAGTTAGTGACGACGATAAAGCGTACACCCACAAGATAATATTGAAAGTGTTGAAGAGCTTTCACCACGACTAAGGCCTCGAGCTACTACATAAAAGTGGTACATAATCTCCGCACCTTGGGTCAGTTTAGAGAAATAAGCAACTCATGTATTTGGAGCAAAGCTGCACCATAATCAATCGAGCTTGCGTCTGTGTGAACTGCAACTGGAAATGGCGGATCATATGGCGCCAATACAGATTCGCTAGTTAGACATTCAATTATATCTCGTCTAGCAGCCTGCTGTTCTGGTCCTTACTGAAATTCTACCCATTTCCTAGTCAACGCTGTAATACTAGCACTTTTTTGGGCAAAATTGGCAATGTACGTCGGAAATAACTCGCAAGTTCTATTAATTGACGAAACTATTTAACATGGCAAGACAATTCAGTCAATGCTTTTATCTTACCAAAGCTCGGTCGTACCTGTCTCTGGCTAATAGTGCAGTATAGGTACTCGACTCCTGTGATCAAAAATGGACACTTGAATGAAATGAACAAAAGTACCTCAACAGACCCTGAATTTGCTTTCGTTATAATCCACTAGCACACTACAGGTACGTTTGCCAGACGGCGGCAGAAGAGATGGCATCTTCAAATATTCTAAGTGGCCCTCCGGAGTGACAAACGCAATAAGAGTTTTCCGTTGCAGGTTCTCGTTTTTAAGAGGTGTATTAATTGGAATTTCTATTTGAACAACCATAATCTCGTCAACCGGCTCCCGCGAAAGAGTCTAAGAGTCACGCAAAGGAACATACTTAATCCCTTTTCTATTCACGATGTCATTACTAACACTGACTGAAGTGTTCATAAAATTAAATTCAATTATGAATAAGTCTACTTCCAACGTTACGCCATCAAATTCTATTAAAAGGGTTATGTAGCACGAATATTCAATTTCCTGTCCACCTATCCTTATCAGGATTTGGAAAGCTGGCTTGCGCTCATTTGTAAAATGCTTCAAAATGGACGTTGATATCAGTTTTCAGGGAGCTTAGATGGTCAGTATCAGTAATATTTTTAGAGGGAGAAGGTTTCACAAAATTCAAAAGATAATGATTAAGTGGGCTAAATCATGGGGTAATAAATTCACATTCATGGCGGATGCGGTCATGTGTTGCTTGTTTCCTTGATTTTTCATTTGAGTAAACGTAGATACCATTCTCACTATGCTACGCCTTTTCTGTCGATTGGACTGGACAATATATATTGTTAGGATGGCGCATTGAAGGTCCTTTAAAAAAACACTTTTATTTGGCTGAAAACTAATTTAATCACATTACATTACTTAATAAAATATGGAAATTTCCTCTAATAAAATATAAGTGTTAACTAGACTAAATCTGGAGATGAGCTGTTGCAATTATATTAAAGATCAGTTTTATATAAGTTATATAATGCTTAGATTGCATTTAATAGAAACAATAATCGTTCATAACAGTGCGTATACCGCTTAATACTGTTAAGAGTTTTTAATCCAATGTTGGTGTTTTAAAAACATCGCACAACAAAAGGTATTGCGAAAAAGGAATGCCGAATGAAAAACTTAATATTGTATGTTTTCGCTACCTTGACCATCTATACATATAATAAAATCGTAGGAAACTCAAAACTGTACATTGAATATTTTTTTAAAAGAATACTTGGGGCGTGATCTACAATCGATATCGAAGCCAAAAATATAGTTTTTAGAATTTTTGTCTGTTTGTCTGTATGTATGTCCAGGGTAAACTCAAAAAGTGCTGCATGGATTTACTTCAAATTTTGCATGAATATTACTAACAGGTCGGGTTAACATATAGGCTACATATTATCACGCTATCACCTAGCGGGGAGGTACTGTGCGGAGTAAACGAAGTATGCGCGGACGAAGTCGCTTGCAACAGCTAGCATTTTTATATAGATATATTGATCCCTCATTTTTAGATAGCCAGTTTATAGTGAGCCAAGAACAAACACAATATTTTACAGATGATCTTTTGAAATAGACTCATGCGCACTATCACTGGCTGCCAGAAGTACATGGACAATGTAGATCTCCATAATGACAGAACTCTCAAAATTAGCCTATAAATGCAAACAGCTTCCACGTGATGCTGACCTGGCTGATCTGGTACTCCGATCTCTTTAATGTCGCCGAGACAAACTACGACATAAACGCGGACCCCGTTCTTAGGTATATACAGAAGTCTTCGCTATTTACTAATCGATCCGGCAAACTCGGCCAATGTCAATTAGAAATACATACACAGCACTATTTCGCGGTCTCATTCTCGGCGACAGTTTCTTTTTTCCACATCTAGCGTATAGCACATCATCACGACTCTTTCTTCCGTGATTAGTCAAAATGCGGTACTAATTTGAAGTTTGGTTTCACAGTTAGTTGCTCAAATAAAATGAAAACTAACTCTGAGTAATCAGTCTGCTAACCCGTTAGCCCAGTATTGTGGTTGTAGCCTTTTAGGCAATTAGTAGTAGTTGATTCGAATAAAATACAGATTTTGAATGCTATAAATAAATATTCTATATTGCATATATATATATATATATATATATATATATATATATATATATATGCTATTTTGAATGCTATAAATTCCACGTCTTACAATAACACCAGGACTTAACAATGTTCAACGCCATATATGATTAATGCTCAATGTATTGCGTATATCCATTATTTTCACTTCACAAATGTTTTATCATTGCATCTATCTTGATTAAGTTAATCAACATTGATATCTGTTTAACATTAAAGTAAAGTTCTTTTCAGGTTATTAAAGATACAGCGTCGTATCTACGTAGCAATGTTAGCGGTTATTGTTTTTAGTTATTATTCTTGGACATTTTCTATAGATAATTTCATGAATTTAGCATCTAAAATTAAAAACGAAGATAGAAATGATTTCGATTTTAGATACTCTTTTGAAAAGTATGAATATTATAGCAATTGTGTATATGGAGTTAGAAAGTATTTGCTGAAGGAAAAAGATGAGGATATACCGAAACATCAAGTCTTACATGAGAGGTAATAAAAGTTAATAAGATAATGAAAAAACACAATAGAAGATAAACTATAGTCTGATATTGTATTAAGATAAACTTCATACGACAGACTACTTAATATCTTAATGTTCTTGTGAATTACAGCTTCCATTTAATGTGTTTCACTTTGTTTTTTTTTTTTTTTATATCATAAGATAGCAAACAAGCAGATGGGTCTCCTGATGGAAAGAGTCAACCATCGCCTATAGACACCAAAGATGTTAATGGTGCGTTGCTATCTTGTGGCGAGGTCTAATGCCACATGCATAAGTTTACCGGCTACCTTATCCTCCAAACCGGAACACGACAGCGACAAGCGCTGACGCTATTGCGGCAGGAATAGGTAAGGCGGTGGTACCAGACCCGGGCGAGACAATGCAGAACTCTACCACCTAGTAGCCACGATGGTAGTGACTCGATAGCCAATCGGTCGCCTTTTACGACCTGCCTGGCAGAACGACAGTTGGCCTATTCTACAAAGGAGGCCGGGACCAACACGGCGAAGGAGGCCGGGACCAACACGGCAATAATCTTAAATGCAATAATCTTTTTATATTATCAAACTTTTTACAAATCCGCGACTAAAAACTTTTAAAAAGATTTTGGGAACTAGGGGAATTCAATACTGTTATTATTTGTGATAGTATATATTTCGAAATGTTTGTTTTGTCTTTAACAAGTGCGGTCAGTGTATTGACGATTTCGTTCAATACATGTATCACTTAATAGCAAGATAATAAATAAATATTCACGGGAAAAATTAAACTTACTGATTTAACCCCAAAGTACGCAAATTATTTGCTTGTGTTATGAGTGTTTGTCAACGATACTAATACATAGAAATACATATATAAATACAAGAATCTACCGGTGCAGTCAGTCAATAAAAGTGGTAGTGCTATGCTTAGCTGAATGGGCCGGCACGACCGGGGCAATACCACTACCTCACTTAAAACCAACGTAAAGTAACAGCTTTGCTATTGCGTTCCGTTTGGTCTGTGAGGTTCCCGGAGGCCCTTTCCCCCCTCCCCCTAACACTATGGAAGTGCGATTCAAAGGTAGTAGTTTACCCCAGGGGGGTACCACTAGCGTTAGCAGTGGAGAATCCCCCTCTGGACATCCATGTTCAGGAATTTGTCATCAACCTAATCATGGATGCCCAGGCTGCCCTGCGTACTCTGGGGGGGGGGGCAAAATCGCGCTCACACACTTCGCTGCTCGGGGCAAACGGAACAAAAATCTTCAGGCATCCCCTACCACACTCCACGTGGACTTTACTAATATTAGGGGTCTTCACTCGAATTTAAATGCCGTCCACCAGCACCTTGAGACGGCCAAGCCGGCTTTGTTCTTTTTAACCGAGACGCAGATATCTTCTCCGGCTGATACTTCATATCTCTCCTACCCTGGGTACAAATTTGAGCATTCATTTGTACCCCGGGCGGGAGTTTGTGCTTACGTCAGAGAGGATATCTGTTCTCGACGTCTCAGCAGCCTTGAAGGCAAGGACCTATCCATCCTCTGGCTACGTGTAGACTGCGACGACCATCCCCGCATCTATGCGTGCCTGTACAGGTCCCACAGCGGAAATGCCGAATCAGACCGACTCATAGAACACATCCAAATGGCAACAGATTCCGTGCTGCAGCAGATCCCCTCCGCAGAGATCGTGATCATCGGTGATTTTAACGCCCACCATGCCGAGTGGCTCTGTTCACGTACTACCGATCATGCGGGGAGATCTGTTCACGATTTTGCTTTAGCGTATGGTATGACACAGCTGGTTACCTCGCCTACGCGTGTTCCAGATGTGGACCACCATCTTCCTTCCTTGTTAGACCTTCTGCTGACCTCACACCCAGACAGTTATCAGGTTTCTGTAGACGCTCCACTTGGTTCATCGGACCACTGCCTAGTACGGAGCAAAGTGCCGATTTCGCGCTTATCACGGCCTCGTTCTTCAGGCTACCGTCGCGTTTGGCACTACAGGTCAGCAAATTGGGACGGGATGCGGTCTTTTTTTGCATCTTACCCATGGAGGCGTGTGTGCTCCTCACTGGAAGATCCAGATGTCGTTGCTGACTGCGTCGCTGATGTGGTGCTGCAGGGAATGGAACTTTACATTCCGTTTTCTGCTGTACCCGTTGGTGGCAAATCTAAGCCATGGTTTGGTCACCAATGCAAAACGGCTTAACGCCGAAAGCATGAATCCTACCATGCCTGGGCTGCGGCATCGGCATCTCAGGATGTAAATACCAGCACACTCAGAAAGGAGTACAATTATGCCTCTAGGTCTTTTAAAAGAACCATCGCTAAAGCAAAATCCGAGCACATTGGCAGAATTGGCGGGAAGCTAGTTCGCCTTCCTTCGGGAACTCGTGCGTTCTGGTCTCTAGCCAAAGCTGTTCAAGGTAATTTCTGTATGCCCTCTTTTCCACCTTTGCACAAAGATGATGGCTCTCTAGCCCATTCTGCAAAAGAAAAAGCTGATCTTTTAGGCTCATTTTTTGCAGCCAACTCGACTTTGGACGACCAAGGAAATACACCACCTACTATCCCGCGGTGTGATACTTCCATGCCGGAGGTAAAGTTCTTGCAAACTACAGTGCGTAAGGCACTCTTTTCCTTGGACGTCCATAAGTCGAGTGGGCCTGATGGCATCTCTCCAATCGTGCTAAAGATGTGTGCTCCAGAGTTGGCACCGGTTTTAACGCATTTGTTCCGACTCTCCTACTCAAAAGGCGTCGTGCCCATAACTTGGAAGACCGCCTTAGTGCACCCAATCCCTAAAAAAGGCGATCGATCGGTCAAGTCCAACTATCGGCCTATAGCGATAACCTCCTTATTCTCCAAAATAATGGAGTCCATTATTAACTGCCAGCTTCTGAGGTATCTTGAGGAGCACCAGCTGATTAGTGACCGCCAGTACGGTTTCCGTCGCGGACGCTCAGCTGGTGATCTTCTGGTTTACTTAACACATAGATGGGCGGAGGCAGTCGAGAATAAAGGAGAGGCATTGGCAGTTAGTTTGGACATAGCGAAGGCCTTTGATCGGGTATGGCACAGGGCACTTCTTTCCAAGCTTCCATCCTATGGGCTTCCTGAGAAATTGTGCAAATGGATCACCAGTTTTCTGACGGATCGGAGTATAAGGGTCGTTGTTGATGGCGCATGCTCTGACCTTAAACTCGTCAATGCTGGTGTTCCTCAAGGTTGTGTGCTATCGCCTACGCTGTTTCTTCTGCACATTAATGACATGTTGCGATCTAGCAGCATTCATTGTTATGCGGATGACAGTACGGGCGATGCTTTGTACTCTGGCCGCAGCGGAATTTCTCTGGAACACGTCAACGAGTGCCGGAACAAACTAGTGTCTGAAATTGAAGCACAACTTTCTATTGCTTCGGAGTGGGGTCGATTAAATTTGGTCCAATTCAACCCCATTAAGACACAAGTTTGCGCGTTTACCGCTAAAAAATCACCCTTTGTCGTATCACCTCGTTTTGAAAATACTTCCCTGAAAGCCACAGCCAGTATTGGAATACTTGGAGTCGACATTACGAGTGACGTTCAGTTCCGCGGTCACTTGGAAGGCAAGGCTAAATTAGCCTCTAAAAAGCTGGGAGTTCTCAGTAGGGCCAGGCAGTACTTCACACCGGCCCATCGCTTATTACTTTATAAGGCGCAAATCCGGCCTCATATGGAGTACTGCTCTCATTTATGGGCGGGAGCTCCTCAGTACCAGCTCCTTCCTTTTGATCGAATTCAACGTAGGGCGGCTCGAATTGTCGAGGACGAGACTCTTTCAAATCGGCTTGATTCTTTGGCGTTACGTAGAGATGTGGCATCACTCTGCATCTTTTATCGGCTCTACCATGGGGAATGTTCCGAGGAACTGTTTGGATTAATTCCTGCTGCCGAATTTCACCATCGGACATCGCGACAAAATTCAAAGTTCCATCCTCACCATCTCGATGTCTGGAAATCCACAACCGTGCGATTCTCGAGGCATTTTTTGCCCCGCACCACTCCTTTGTGGAACCAGCTATCGGCAGAAATTTTTCCAAATGGATACGACTTAGGGACCTTCAAGAAAAGAGCTTACTCATTCTTAAAAGGCCGGCAACGCAATTACAAGACCTCTGGTAGTGTGGTTGTCTATGGGCGGCGGTATCACTTACCATCAGGTGAGCCTCCTGTCCGTTTGCCCCCTCTTCTATAAAAAAAAAAAAAAAATTTAATAAACACCCAAACCCGGAAATATAAACATTTATGCTCATCACACAAATGCTTGTCCCCGTCGGGGATCGAACCCGAGCCCCGTCGATTACGTAGTCAGGGTCGCTAAATACTTGACCAACTTGGCGATCAAAATATTTCATATCTCATATAAAAATAATAATCCTTACAATTTCACCAACTTGTACCACTTTGACATATTTGTTTAAGGTTTTAAGAAAGCTGTGTGCTTACAGTTTGTATAGCTTACATAGCAAACAGGCAGATGGCTCTCCTGATGGAAAGAGAAACCATCGCCTATAGATAGTGCGTGACTATCTGTGCAATACACATGCATAAGTTTATTGGCTACCTTACCTTCGAAACTGGAATACGACAATTATAAGCAATGAATCTATTGCGGCAGGAAAAGAAACAAATACTCGTGGCAGACGTTGCGGAACCTCAACACGTAGTAGTCAAAATGGTACTGACAACTATAGCCGATCTTTGGACTTTTACGGTCCATTTTTCAGAGGGGGCTTGAACCAACCAGGGTGACTTGAGCTTTGTTAACATGAAAATATGTTTCATTTTAAACATACAGATTTCTGAAGCGGTACATTCACATAGGTACTCCATCTCTAGAAGTAGAGCAAAAAATATCTCAAAAATATAGTAACAAAGGTTTGTAGTCCCTAATAATGCTGAACAGTGATTTAGTCAGAACTGGGGCACCTGTGCATCACCAGTCCCAGCTTTTGATCAGGCAAGTCGCAAGACGGAGATGCTATTTTAGCACTCTTTAATAGACGTTTTCTAATCGCTGATATTGGGTTTTGCTAAAAACAACATATTTGTGTACTTGAAAATTCATTAAAAGTTCAGGTAGCATCTTAAGATCTTGCGACTTTGTACCTTGCATGAGTGGTTAAATCTTTTGTAAAAAAAATATGACTTCAGATTTTTATTTTAATAATAATTTAATTTCGCAGATTCATCATTTTAGACCGACTTTTGAAATGCCTGATCTACGGATATATACTTTGGTGGATTCTGCGAATGCTGTCTATAAAAATTATTTTTTAAAATTCTATAGTCATAACACTTAATTGTGTACTGAGAACTTGAGCGCTCTCATTTATTTTTATATTATTAGAGCTTGAGAGTTCCCATTTATTTTTATTTGCTTTGACGAATAGTTAGTTCCTTATAATTAAACCTGTCGTCGAGAAACAGAAGATAATAAATATATAAAACATTATTTCTGGTATGTTCTATCACTACAAATTGGTTATTATATATATTTAAAACCTGATTCTTTGCTGTTTCCTTCATAATTTTGTAATAAATACGTTCTTAAAAAATTGTAGAGAAAACCACTAAAAATAAATGTGTGTTATTACCTATATTTTAATTTTATAATTTAAATAGATTTACGAATATTTATGATACTGTAAAACCTATTTATATTAACTTTGTGTCGTACATTTTTTTTAAGCCAGGGGATTTTGAATTGAATTGTGTATTGTACCTATTTAATTTGATAGTAACAAAAAATAAACTTTTAAAAAAGACAAAATATATTTTTTTTAAACCTATACCTATTTATAAAGAAGAATGTTGACTCACTCATTATTGTACAATTGATACTAACAAAGCGAATACTTTCACAATTAACGAAATTGAAACAGTGGAGTTTAGAAATGGATTTCGAGTTTCAAAATGTAAAAATAGCAATTGCAAAATGCAAATCGTTTAGGTAAACTCAACATTTTCAAAACAGTCTTATTATAATCACCTTTTGAACCATAATAAAAATAAAACAGTGACAATCTCATAATTCTCTATAGCATATGGGATCATATGAAAATTTTTATAATAATATTCGCCCTCTGATTTAGGCTCCGATGCGTTTGATATCGAAGAATCAGAATCATTTTTATTATAAATTAATCCGTTGCCATACAATAAGTTGGTTAAAGGTATTACTAAAAAAAATATATTTAAATTACTTAATTTCTGAAAATTAAAAATATATTGTATTTTAACTATTCATATTTTTACTTATATTTCCTTAGAATTAAGCAAATATTTTAGAAATGACAACACCTTGTCACTATTTGTTTCACTTTGGCGGCTTTTAACTCGTTGCAGTGTTCGTTTGTCGGCTTTCCTCAAAGAAGTTATGACATTAGACGCGCCGCGTCTCTTTTGGTGGCTTAAGACTTTATTTCTAGGTTATTTTTTTTTGTAGCGAGAGAAACGCGAGAAACCAGTTTACCACTAGGTGGCGCTGTACAAATCACATACAAATACCTAGTAAACTCGAAACGCGCTCACGATCGAATGCGAAAAGAAAAACTCACACTTAGCACTCTGATGTGTGCTAGCGAGCGAGTGTGCTTTCACGCAACCGTGTAAAGAAAACTCAGTAAATTTGTTGAGTTTGTCGTGTAATTACACGTCAACTGTGTCCCTATATAACATCCTCCCCAAAATTTTAATAACCAAAAAAAAAAATTTAAAAACTTAAGACAAAACCATGCGATAAACATATACATTAATACAAAGTAACAAGCATAGTCTATCTTTCATATAAGTACATATTATGTAGGCGAATGAAATTGGATTCTCAGCGTTCCTCGTGAGCCTTTTTGCTGCCTTTTTACTTAGAATTTTGAATTGTGACACCGTGATCGAAGAATAATATTTACATTGAATATCTTATGACGAACTTATAATAAATCGTCTTAGACTGTTATAACACTATGAAATAGAATTACAATAGTTTCTCTTACGGAACCTTGAAAAAAATGTGTGTAAAAAAATTTGATTATTTTCTAATTTTTTTGATTATTTTACACCAGTGACAAAACAGGACAAAAATAAAAATTGTTTTCGATATCTACTAGCTATCTATATTTAATTTGGTAACATATAAATACATCTATATAAATATTATAAATGCGAAAGTTTAGATGTAAGGATGGATGTTTGGATGGATGTTTGTTACTCAATCACGCAAAAACTACTAAACGGATTTGAATAAAACTTTACAGTAACATAGATTATACATCAGAATAGCACATAGGCTACAATTTATAATGATTTTGTGTAATTTGGCGGTAATATAACGATAAGTATCAAGTAAGTCGGAAAAATTGCTGCTTTCTGAGACCTATCTTTACGTGCGCTGAGAAAACCGCTGAAGTTACACGAAGATAATGTATGGAAGGATTGTTTGTCTTAAATAGTACTAAATAAAAGTCCGCGACAGCATATGTCTACCTTTTATGTGGAATCCATAATATCCAAAATAGTGATCCATAAATACAATTAAATTATTATACTTTTTTACAAAACATATTTCGAAGTATTTATTACTTTTTTAGTAAAATTAGTACATTTGTCGCTTTCAGCATTTTATGTAAATGAACTTTGTCTTTTACACTAAGAAATTCGGACGAATAGTTAAAAAGTTATCACGATAAGATTAAACTAAATGGCGACCTCAAACCGGCGCTCCGAGCAATTGCCGAGCAACGCGCGCCAACACCGCGCGTGCGAGACCCGAATGTTTTTTTCTTTTTGAAATGACAAAAGCTGATGGCCTTAAGGCCAAGAGCCGTAACAGCGACACCTTACTAGCTGTCGAGTAGAGTGCTCGTCAGAATTTAAATCTTAATTTCGGCAATCAACGTCCGCGCTAAGGGTTGTCCTAAGACCGGACTTTGGCTTAGTGCGTCGTCGTCATCGGGGGAGAGGGACAGGAGGGGGAGAGGGGGGGGTTTGACTAATTACAGGAGCAGTGGCATTTCGCTACAGGGTGCAGGGTTAAATAGGGGTCTTAGTCATCGATTGAGAGCGGCGGCGGCCACGGTGTGGTAGTACAAGTGAACCCACGATTAGCCGAGGATACAATTATAATTCCTCAATAAATCGACTTCAATATCAATCACATCGAGATTCATTTCTTAACATAACCCCGCCAAAAGTCCAATAATGTGACAGGTGGCAAGCATATCGCCAACCGGGCTTTATCATATCCCGGGCAATGTTGTTTTTATCAGAAAACTGAAAAAAACATTTTGAATTGCCCGACCCAGGAATCGCACCCTCTTGGTCATGTGGTCAACAACAACACCGGACCACTAGGCAACATAATATGCGATATTATATATTAGAACAGTAGACATAATTATTGTTTTTATTTTAAGTACAAATATAAATTACTTTTTATTTTACTTACAGTTTTATTTGTTTATTTAATACTTTATTGTACACAATTAAAAGAGAAGTAGTACATAGAGAATTATTAAAAACAGACTGTACAATGGGCGAGCTTATCCCTAAAAAAAGAGATTTCTTCCAGCTGACCCGAATAAGAATAAACACAATAATTATTGAGATGTTAAAATAGTGTACAATAATCATAAAACTAGATACATATGAATAGACTCTTTTTGAAAATTGGAAGAGATTGACTTATACGAATCTTGGGCGGTAGTGAGTTCCATAACCTGACAGCTTGAACATGGAAAGAATTTGATAAAAATTTTGAACTGTATGGCGAACATTTTAAAAGGGCAGTAACACTTAATCTACAAGGTGATCCAGGTGGATGCAAGAAAGAAAACCCATCACGCAGATAGCTTGGTGCATTAGGATTAAACAGAATATTAAAAAGAAGACAAAGAATATGAGTGTTCCTACGCAGCCGTATTGGAAGCCATTTAAGTTGAGCTCTAAAGTTAGAGACATGGTCGTACTTCCGTAAACCAAAAATAAATCTGATATAGAGATTCTGCAGCCTCTCTAATTTGTTCACCAGTTCTTCAGTAGCATCAATAAAACAAACATCCGCATAATCGATGATAGGTAGTATGAGACTCTGCATTAGTAATATCTTTGTTTTAAAAGGCAAATAATTTTGTAAGTGTTTTAGAGAGTGCAGAGCAAAGTGAACTTTTTTACTTATGCTGTTAATATGCAAATCCCATGATAAATCGTTTGAAATTGTTACACCCAAGTAACTGACCGAGTTTGATATTGGAATAACTGTGTTATCATAAACAACCTGAGGAAGGTTTATGTTACCAAGGATTTTGCACATATACCTACTGCCTACAATTAAAACCTTGGACTTCGATGGATTGACAGTAAGCCCAAAAGCTTTTGCCCAAGCGTGAATCCTTTCAAGATCCAAATTTATCGAGTCAATAGCCTTGGCCACATCCATGACACTGAAGTGACGATAGATTTGCAAATCGTCTGCATATAAATGAAAGCTAGAAGAGATAACTTCAGTAATTTTATTTATAAAAGTAGAAAAGAGAAGGGGAGAAAGCACTCCTCCTTGAGGGACACCTGCCAGTAGATTAGCCCAATCTGAGGATAACTCATCCACTTGAATACGCTGAGAGCGACCCCGGAGATAGCTGTTAAACCAGTTAGCCGCATCGTTAGAAATGTTTAGTGATTTGAGGATAGCGATAAGAACCTCAAAGTCCACTGAATTAAAAGCGCTACTGAAGTCAAGAAGCACAACAATAGTTAATTGTTTAATATCCATAGCTGAACGAATATCGTCAGTTACCTTTACCAGTGCCGTGACAGTGCTGTGTCCAGGCCGGAAGCCCGACTGGTACGGGTTAAGTAGGCTATTTACTCGCAAATGATCAGCCAGTTGAGAGTGAACAATGTGCTCGAGCACTTTGGATAAGTACGGAAGAATTGAAATTGGACGATAATGGGAAGTAGATATAGGATTATGAACTTTGGGAATAGGGATTACAAATGCTTTTTTCCACTGCGATGGAAAAGTACTTGTCGATAAAGAAAAATTAAAAATGTGAGTAAGGATAGAAAGTATTTCAGGAAGAACAAGATGAAACATTCTAGAACTAAGCTGGTCGCTTCCTATTGCGGAAGAACTAATTGAAAGCATGTGCTTCTTGACCTCAGTTTCACTAACTGGTTTGAAATCAAACAATGGACACGTCGGACGAGTACTAGAAGAAATGTCAGACAGAGTAATCGTTTTATCTGGACCATGCAGCGAAATCGGCAGTGCTGTGAAGCTGGCATTTAATAAGTTTGGATCTAAGGAATTATAATTATGAGAAGTAGAAGATTTTCCAATGCCAAGAGAATTTAAGAACGGCCAAATTTTATTTGAATCAGTGGCTGTAATTGTGTCATGAATGTAGCGGCGTTTGGCAACACGGCATAAACGATTACACTGATTACGCAATGATTTATAGGTAGACAAACTAAGCTCTGAAGGAAATTTTTTATACAGACGATTTGCTTTATCCCGTTTAGCCATTAAACGTTTTAAGTCCTCAGTAATCCACGGTGCAGGTTTATGTTTAATACGTAGTTTTTTTACCGGTGCATAAAGGTCAAAAATTTTCAAAATAATAGAGTTGAGCTGCTCAACCTTCGAATCTAGATCAAACGCATTGACAATTGCGGTCCAGTCGATGTTTTTAAAAGCGTTTTTTAGAGATTCCAAATTGATATTGTTATAACACCGACGAAAAGCATAGTTTATTTTACGTTTTGAAGGAGTTATTTTGTAGGAGAGGAAGATGAGGTCGTGGTATGAGAACGATGAAGGAAATTGTCCAAAGGTACTAACGTATTCTGGATGCGACACTATGATAAGATCAAGAAGAGATGGGTTTGTATTAGGAAAATGATGAGTGGCAGATAAAGAAAGGGAGCACAAGTTTACTGAATGGAGGAGAGACGTTAATTTTTGGGCTCGTGCATCGTTTTTAATTAGGCACGTGTTAAAGTCACCAAGTAACAATATATGGTCATAAATGGGTCTAAAATCGTTTAGGAGGATGTCAAGTTGAGAAAAATAATCAATATGAATAGATGGACAATAGAACACAGCTAAGAGAATTTTAGTATATCTTAAATTAATTTCTAAAAACATATATTCAGAAGATTCACTGTAGAGACTGGGTGAGTGAGAAATAATTTTATACATTATATCATTACGTATATACATTGCAACCCCACCTCCTCCTTTGCCTACCCTGTCATTGCGGACGAGATTAAAACCGGGAATCGAAAATTGCGAAGAAGGCAATGAGGGCTTAAGGAAAGATTCTGAGATTAAAACAGCATCACATGTATCAGTACTAAAGGTTAACAAAAGATCGTCATAATGCGCAGGAACACTTTGTGCATTAATATGCACAATGTTGAAATTTTTAGGATAAGTAGAAAAGACAGTCGAGAGTTTATTTTGCGCTGACAGGCTACTAATACTATCACTATCCGCACTTAGGTAATCATCATCAGTAGAAGAGCACGAGAAAAAATCACTTCCAATCAAATTATGTGTCATAAAAATGCAACAAGACTAATTACCTACAAACTAAAACAACTTCTAAAACTAATAACAAAAGACTATAAAAAATAAAAACAAAAATTATATATATATATGCTATTCAATGTGGTACATTATTAGTCAGCTACTCGAAATAACAAAAGAAAAAATGCCTACTGCTGAACTATAAACACTATTATAAATGTAATTAAAAGTAATTCTATACAAACCAAGCAGAAAAAAAAGAAGAATTTATATATTAACACACGTACCGACTTACAAATAATGCAATCACATGCGCTAAATAGAAAAAAAAAATAAGTAAAGCAATACCTAAAATTAAGCAATTAATACTGCGCTAGACTACTATATTTGTTTTTTGTAGTACAATACACTAACAAAAATAGAAAAAAGAACATTTAAAAATAATTAGTATTTTTACGACGCACTTGTTGTCCTGCATTTATGTTCACAATCATACATTAAGTTTAATACATGATACATACGAATATTATGTCATTATTAGAAAGTACATAGAATAACAAGGCTGTATGATGATACGTCTAAGTCGTTATAAACAATGTGTAAACTGTTATTACTGTCGAACTCATGTCATGTATGACGTATGTCACTTATTTTATTTTGAAGTTGTCAGATGTCAGTCTGCGTTGGACACAATTTCGTCATAATAAATTGTTTTATTTACCTTATTATATTTTGTTTTTTACAATTGAGTATATTAAAAAATGTGAAGGTTAACTACAAAAACCATGTGACCGACAAAAATGTGAGTTACGAATAAAAGAACTAATTCAACTAAGTGCACAAAGTATGAACGCGTATTATGATATTTAAAAGCAAAAATGACAAAGGTTATTCTGAGAGTATAAGCATAAGTAGTAGCGTAAGGTTGATAGAAGAAGCAAAAAATAGCCAACCAAGCATAACAAACAAATTAAGAATATATAACAAATAAATTAAGCAGTACAACAGGCATACTTAGAAAACACACAAAGAGTAAAAGACATACATGAAATTTCTAATGCTTCCGTCGTGGCCTCCTTGGTGATTTTGCCAACTCTTGTGTATCGGCTTTTAAACTTGTGGGTTCAGCAGGCTTCCCCTGCCCTGGATACTTTTTCATAAGAGGCTGAAGATCTGACATTCTCTCAATTTTGCTACGAGTGTTATCAGGTAGTAGGATGATAATCTTACTGTCAGAAGTCCAGCACTTCTTCATGCCAAAATGCTTTCGAGCCTCTAGGAAAACGTGATGCCTTGCCACAGTCAAAAATTCTGATATAACCAGACCAGAACTCTTTAGCACCGTTTTATTTTCCCACACAAGATGACGATGGTGAAGGTCATAGAATCTTACCAGAATAGGCCTAGGCTTTCCTTTATTTGTACAGAGGCGATGACAAACCTGTATATCTTTATTTGATATGTCCGGCAAATCCATCTGATTCTTCAAGATACTAGTGACTGAGTTGCGAGGATTGTCGTTTTCTACCTCGGGGACTCCAGGGAAAAGGAGGACATTCCTGCGGAGGTGAGCCTCATGACGATCTAACCCCAGAGATAGCAACTCAACATGTGTTTTTAAAAGTGATAAGGTCTTACACACATCTTTTTTAAACAGCTGAAAATCTTGTGATAGTGAAGTGATATCAGTGTGTGAATAATTAGCTGATGAAATTGCCTTTTCCAGATTATCTTCATGTGCAGCTATGCGTGTAGTAATTGAATTTATAACCTCCTCTAGGTTGTTATATATTTTAGCAGATAGATCCATAATAGAAAATATTGTGCAGTGGGCAAAATTTATTAGGAGAAAGGTAAAGTAGTGACTTATATGTACCAGATTTATCAAAATATCAATAAAAAGTTAATTACTAATATTTTTAAATGTTATTTTACTACATAGAAACAAAAATACGTATATACTTTTATGACTACCCACACAGAAAAAAGCCAATTCAAATGCCAAATCAAGATAGAAGGGACGTATACTATCTAAATGAAGCTTTAAATAGCAATCTAACGATCCCCATAAACCCATATGAAAGAGTGAAGAAGTCCCTAAAACGTAAAAAGATGAAGGTGCCCGAACCGATCAATGACGGCAACTCTACGCGAATGACAAATTGGTAAAGTGCGTATTGGGCCATGCCCAATGTAGGTATTTTTTAAATCATAAGATAGCAAATAAGCAGATGAGTCTCTTAATGGAAGGGGTCAACCACCGCCTATAGACACCAAAGATGTTAATGGTGCGTTGATATCTTGTGGCGAAGTCTAATGACACGTGCATAAGTTTACTGGCTACCTTTACCTAGTACTAGTAAAATCTATAATTACAATGTTTTCTTAAATATTTATGACATGACGTGTGTCTGAACTAGGAAATCCTGTGTTGTAGTTTGAGACCCAAAAAAGGACATAGTTATGTATATATAAAAGGAGATAGTTCTTATCCCGGAAATCCCACGGGAACGGGAACTATGTGAGTTTGTATTTTAGAAATTTTTCCACGCGAACGAAGTCACAGGCACAGCTAGTTAATTATATTTTATAATTCATATTAATGATAAACATATAACTTATGCTACAAAAATATAAATAGGCAAAGTCTACTGTAACCAAATTAACAAATTCTTTATCTCTCGTGGTCGTCTCGTCGTACGACATACTTTGTAGGGATGACTGGAGATTTTTTGCATTTATATGGTAAGTTAACTGATAAATATCTAACAACAAATTTAGTCTATTCTAGAGATATGGACCTAGAAATAGGTAAAATTTATGTAGTAAGTAATTAGTTGATCAGATATTTTATAAAAACCTTTTTTACACTGTTTTGTTTTAAAACATTTTTACAAACTTGTAATAAAACTCTCTTGATAGATAGATAAACTTTAGCCTATATGTCTAGAACTATTAACAACTTTGGTGTCCAAAGATGTTAATAGTTCTAGACATTCTACAGACATTCTACTATCACCATACGGACCAAGTGTGGCACCAAAACTAGACCACTTAGTCCCATCCCATCTATTCGAATCACAATACAAATAATTTAACTCTTTCAGTGTCATCAACCACATCCAGAACATACTATACAATATCCTATTTTTTTCCAGATCACCAAGGGTTGACGAACTAACCGGTGTTTTGTAATGCGACCATAAAAAATCACGTGATATCAAATTTGACCAGTTTGTCACGGACTCAGAGGGACCTCGAGTCAACATGCCATAATCTTTCAGACTAGGGACTAAGCAATATGGCTTCATGAACAAAATTCAACACTCTCAAATCTTGTACTTTTCACCTCAGACGTCATAGAAGAAATTGACAAAAACATGCAAGTCGATGTGATATACACTGACTTTTCTAAAGCTTATTAAATTTAAAGTAAATCTTAAGATTCTCCAAGATAAACTGTAAATATGTGTATGTAATAACCTATAGTCTGCTTAAGTGGTTACCTAGCAAATCAATCTTCCAGAGTAGTACTCCAAGGAAAATAGTCATATCCATTTTCAGCAACCTCCGGTATCCCTCAGTACTCCATATTAGGACCTCTAATTTTTAACGTTTTCATAAATAATATAACCACAGTACTAAAACACAGTTAAATTTATATTTTTGCTGATGACCTCAAAATTATGAAATCAATCTCAAATAACTCGGATATAGAACGTCTTCAAAGTGATATAAACAATATTTATGAGTGGTGCAATCAAAACAATATGTATTTAAATATCGCAAAATGCGACTTTATAAAGCTTACAAGAAAATGCAATAAATTGTCTTCAGAATACTCTATAGCTGGAGGAAAGCTTCACGAAATTGCCACTGTTCGGGATCTGTGCATATTTATAATTAAGAAAACTTCGATTCTCAGACCATGTTGATAAAATAATATTAGACGCAAATAAAACATTAGGTTTTATTATAAGGTCGACAAAAGGCTTCAAAAGATCAGCTGCAATTATTTAGCTTTTTAACAGCTATGTACGTAGTAAATTGGATATTGTAGCGCTGTGTGGTCTCCTACTTATAATATACATATAGACATAAATAGAGAGAGTACAAAAAAACTAGTTGGCAGCCTTTCATATAATCGTAGATTTAAACCATCTAGACATATAAAATCTTATATAGATGAACTCCAACACTTCAAGATCGAACAGCTATATAGATCTCCGATCTCACTCAGATTTAATATTCTTGCACAAATTAACAAATAATTCCATTGATTGTCCACCACTTTTTGCCAATTACAGTTCAAAGTCCCAAATAGAATACCTAGTATCCATGTCCCGTTTTTAAATCCACTCAGTGTAGAACTAATCTTGGTCAGTCTTGTACTGTGATACGCATCTCTCGTCTGTATAACGCAATTGTAAAAATAGTCCAGTCTTGATGTCCTGACGAACCCTCTACTAATAGAGTATTTAGATTGCTAGATTATTTTAGTTTAGTTTTTATTACAAAGTACCATGTTTTTTATGTTCAAGAAGTTATTTTTTTATATTGTTAGATATTTTAATTTTGTTGCTCCACTCAGTAACTTATGTTTAGTTTTTCTTTTAAAAGTTATGTTTACCTAGTACTTAAGAAACAAGTCATTATCTTATTAAATATGCTGTGATTACCTCTTATTATATGAACAGTTAGATAGTATCCATAGCCAAATTTGTATTACATTAATTAAGTGCTGTATGTTATGTTGGTAATCCAATAAATAATTAAATAGAAAAATATCTTTTCTGGCACTAGCATGGTCAGTCTGGGTTATATCAGAATACAAAGATATCATGTCACTGGGAAGATTTGTGGTTTCACTACGTTTACGCTTGCGTTACACGTAAAACATTCAAGCATCTCTCATTCATTACATATATTAATACATTCATCCTAATTTCTAACCCACATCAGACATTTTACATGCCTAATAAACACTCCGCGCTCCTAGACTCGTCAATTCAGGTCTGGCGTGATGGGTGGTGATCCCAATTGCCATTTCTTCCACTTATCCCATCAGCGGCGGTGGATCAGTATTTGTATCGCCTCAAGAAGATGCCCTCATACGCATTGCAATGCGTTTTTCGGTCATAATTGCAGTATAGTGGACTAGTTTGCGTCGCAACATGTACGCTTCTGGCACATGACAAAAAAAATGGATTAAATTTTAATGTAAAAATTAACAATAAAATGTAATTAATTATGTATAAATATACTTTAGTCTTCCTAAAGACTCTTCTAAGTAGAAAAAGACTAAAATAAAACTTGTAGTTGTAACCATACAAAAAGAAATTTTTTCTTATGAAATGGCCCATATTTTTTTCTGCTGCTTTGTCTAAAATCAAAACCAATTTAATGGAGCATTTATTTTTGAAATGGGGTATTTATTATTGAAATGCGTCATTTATTATTGAAAAATTCAAATGATTACTAATTTGAATTTTCTTACGTACGAGTAAAGTTATTACAATTTGGTATAGAATCAATTTGGTTTTGAATACAAATAATAGGGCGAGGAAAAAAGTTTTACGTATTTTATAAGTAAAAAGTTGGTGGTAGGTACTATTTATTTCTAGTTGGTTTTGAAACTTTTATATAGATAATATTTAAAAAAAATTGAAAGTGAAGTCAGCTCATGTCAATATAAGCTTGTTCTTATTTTTATTTATTTGTTAATTTTACACTCTATGTAATTATAAAATACATTTTTTTGAAAATTAATATAAATTTAAATAGTGGAAACTGAAAAATTTCCATTTTACAACATCTGAGTTATTCTCAACTCGTGCTTTAAAAAGTTTTACTTAAATGATTTAGTCGACAAGTTGCCACGACGCACTACGTAGCCTCTTAAGTTTTTAGCACAAAGATGGCAAAAAAAAATTGGAAAAAACAATTAATTAATATAATCACCGCCTATAGATATCAGCACAGCCAACGTTATTCTTAAGGGTAGAATGTCAATCTCAAGGCGTTAACGTCCGTCCATACAATTATTACAGTCATCTATTCTTCTATTCTATCTATACATATAATAAAATCGTAGGTAAGTCAAAACTGTACATTGAATATTTTTTTAAAAGAATACTCGTGGCGTGATCTACAATCGATATCGAAGCCAAAAATATAGTTTTTAGAATTTTTGTCTGTTTGTCTGTATGTATGTCCGGGGTAAACTCAAAAAGTACAGCATAATCCATGCTGTACTTTTTTGCATGAATTTTTCAACTTCAAATTTTGCATGAATATTACTAACAGGTCGGGTCAATATATAGGCTACATATTATCACGCTATCACCTACAGGGGAGGGGCAGTGCGGAGTAAACGAAGTCCGCGCGGACGAAGTCGCAGGCAACAGCCAGTTCTGGTAATAAATTAATTTTACTTTTTTAAACTGGGTCCACACTCGAACAATTTACCGTACATTATCCCGCGACCGTGTCAGACACGCGTGTCAGTACCAATTAATGTGGACGTATTTTGTTACGCGTACAATTGTCACGACCTGCAGTACGGAGTGCTAAGTGTGAGTTTTTCTTTTCGCATTCGATCGTGAGCGCGTTTAGAGTTTACTAGGAATTTGTATGTGATTTGTACAGCGCCACCTAGTAGTAAACGTGAGAAACCAGTTTACCACTAGGTGGCGCTGTACAAATCACATACAAATTCCTAGTTAACTCGAAACGCGCTCACGATCGAATGCGAAAAGAAAAACTCACACTTAGCACTCGGTTCAATCCATTCCGAACACTGAAAGAAACTGCCGAACACAGAATAAACGGCCAAACAATGTACGGAGTTACGATCTATTAGCCGGGCCACAGAACATATACTACTAACGAGAGCCGGGCCTAGTGTGGACGCTGGTCTGTGTACTGTCACGCATCGAAGCCACGTGTTACGAGCCGATCCATCGAAAGTCGGTTTATTTCAAAGGATTTTCGCTATTGTCCGCGGACCAGGAGACCACAAATTATAAAGTATTATATACTAGTACAGATAGGACAGCTAGTCTTCGTAGTGAGTTTGGAGGGCAAGCTTTTTTCCGCTTGGTGGCGCCTATGAGCCGACGCGCTGTCAAATCGCGTTTGGGTTGATAAAATCAAGTTAAATATTAGTAAAATTTAGTATAAAAAATGGTTATCCGTATATCATATCGCAAGCATAAGCAATCCACACGATTGCTAGAGTCGCCAGTGTCAGAATTTTTTAATATATAAGGGTTTAATTTCACAGATAATTAACTACCTTCTTTAGAACAGTCACTCTCGCATCGGACTGTACAGTCATGCTAAAGCTTGCTATACGGATGCTGTTTAGATCATCTACTTAAGATGTAAAGGCCTGAATGATGGTAGAACAATGCAGTGAATTAACGCGTTGCATTACTTTATGCCATATTGGTGACAACGCTATATAAATATTATGTTTTGAGAACCATCTGCTTTTTAATTGTATAAATAAATATAAAAAAGTCACTATTAACCGTCGTTGAGGGATGCCTGATGAATCATCGCAAATCGAGATAACAATCTTTGAAGTTATTAGATAGTTAGGATTCATTGATTTGTATGAATGAAAAGTTGCTTATTCAATCTGAATAGTTTTGCAATAAAATTTAGATCATTAGTCGATCTTTATTTGGATTGGCTACTAGGTGGTAGATTTTTGCATTGTCTCACCCGGGTCTGGTACCACCGCCTTACCTATTCCTACCGCAATAGCGTCAGTGCTTGTCGCTGTCGTGTTCCGGTTTGGAGGGTAAGGTAGCCGGTAAACTTATGCATGTGGCATTAGACCTCGCCACAAGGTAGCAACGCAACATTAACATCTTTGGTGTCAATAAGCGATGGTTGACTCTTTCCATCCGGAGACCCATCTGCTTGTTTGCTATCTTATGATATAAAACAAAAGATTTTTAAGTACTTTACGAGCAAAGCAAAATATGCGATTTAATTCAAAATGGGGTTTAAGAATTTATTACTGTTTTTTAATTTTGGAAATAAATTCATATTTCACAATTGCAAAATAGACGCCTCTGCTTGGCACGCCACTCAATGTATACTTTCTCAATGCCAAAAGCTTACAAAACAAATTGTTGTCAAAGACGCAGCAAAAAGACGCAGCTCTGTGCGTTCACCGCAAAAAAAAAACACCCTTTGTCGTATCACCTCGGTTCGAAGATACTCTCCTGACAGCCTCAGCCAGTATTGGAATTCTGGGAGTCGACATATCGAACAACGTTCAGTTCCGCGGTCATTTGGAAGGGAAGGCTAAACTAGCCTCCAAAAAGCTTGGTGTACTCAGTAGAGCAAAGCAGTACTTCTTGCCAGCCCATCGCCTCCAACTTTACAAGGCCCAAATTCGACCTCACATGGAGTACTGTTCTCACCTCTGGGCCGGAGCTCCTCAGTACCAGCTTCTTCCTCTTGATCGCATTCAACGTAGAGCGGTTCGAATCGTCGACGACCAGGCTGTTTCTAATCGGCTTGACTCTTTGGCGTTACGCAGAGATGTAGGCTCGCTCTGCATCTTTTACCGTATTTATCATGGGGAGTGTTCCGACGAGTTGTTCGGACTAATGCCTGCCGCTAAATTCCACCATCGGACATCGCGTCAAAATTTAAAGTTCCATCCTCACCACCTCGATGTCTGGAAATCCACAACCGTGCGCTTTTGTCGACACCTTTTGCCTCGCATTACTCCTTTGTGGAATCTATTACCCTCGGGGGTGTTTCCGAATGGATACGACTTAGGGACCTTCAAGAAACGAGCTTATTCATTCTTAAAAGGCCGGCAACGCAGCTGCAATACCCCCGGAATTGCGGATGTCCATGGGCGACGGTGATCACTTACCATCAGGTGCACCATCTGCTCGTTTGCCCCCTCTACTATAAAAAAAAAATAAAAAGAAATGACAATATGCGTGTTCAGTGAAACTTTAACTCAGAAATCTAAGCTAGTCAGAAGCCTGAGCTAAAATTCCGCCAGGACACTTTTTCGAAATTTAAAAACATTTCAATGCCGCCATTTCACTTTATATGTCACGGTGACATTGTATAATTCCAACACTGCTTCTCTAGGTCCAGCCTAAAATCGTCTGCGCTCGGATCCTTAAAATAAAATTATGATTCTTATTATTTAACTTAAAGTTCTGACTTGACTGAAGTTGCGTTTGACACACCCAGTAGCGCCACCAAGCGCAAATTATGTGTGCCCTTCAAACTCTTAAAATTCTTAAAAATGTTCTAGCTGTCAACCCCGTGATCACACGGACACAGACAATGGGTTGGAGTGTTCTGCTGGCGTCGGGAAGTGACGACCCCATCGCCCGCCGGAGGGATAATATTCTTTTTTGAGATTATTCCACCGGTGCAGTCAGTCAAAAAAAGTGGTAGTGCCATGCTTAGCTGAATGGGTCGGCACGACCGGGGCGATACCACTACCTCACTTAAAACCAACGTAAAGTAACAGCTTTGCTGTTGCGTTTCGTTTGGTCTGTGAGGTTCCCGGTGGCCCTTTCCCCCCTCCCCCTAACACTATGGAAGCGCAATTTGAAGGTAGTAGTTTACCCCAGGGGGGTACCACTAGCGTAAGCGGTGGAGAATCCCCCTCTGGACATCCATGTTCAGGGGTTTGTAATCAGCCTAATCATGGATGCCCAGGCTGCCCTGCGTACTCTGGGGGGGGCACAATTGCGCTCTCAAACTTCGCTGCTCGGGGCAAATCGAACAGACATCGAAAGGCACCCTCTACCACACTCCACGTGGATTATACTAATATTAGGGGTCTTCACTCAAACCTAAACGCCGTCCACTACCACCTTGAGACGGCTAAGCCGGCTCTGTTCTTTTTAACTGAGACGCAGATATGTTCTCCGGCTGATACCTCATATCTCTCCTACCCGGGGTACAAATTCGAGCATTCATTTGTACCCCGGGCGGGAGTTTGTGCTTATGTCAGAGAGGATATCTGCTCTCGACGTCTCAGCAGCATTGAAGGCTATAGGGACCTATCCATCCTCTGGCTGCGTGTAGACTGCGACGACCATCCCCGCATCTATGCGTGCCTCTACAGGTCCCATAGCGGAAATGCTGAAGTCGACAGGCTCGTTGAGCACCTTCAAACGGCTGTAGATTCCGTGTTGCAACAGACCCCCTCCGCTGAGATCGTGATCTTAGGCGATTTTAACGCCCACCACGCCGAATGGCTGTGTTCACGCACTACCGATCATGCGGGGAGGTCTGTTCACGATTTTGCCTTGGCATACGGTCTAACACAATTGGTAACCACGCCTACGCGAATTCCCGATGTGGACGATCATACGCCTTCACTGCTGGACCTTCTGCTGACCTCCCATCCGGACAATTATCAGGTATCTGTGGACGTCCCTCTAGGTACGTCAGACCACTGCCTGATCCGGAGTAAAGTGCCGGTTACGCGCCTATCACGGCCTCCTTTTGCAGGCTGTCGTCGCGTTTGGCACTATAGGTCAGCAGATTGGGACGGGATGCGGTCTTTTTTTGCGTCCTACCCATGGGGGCGGATGTGCTTCTCGCTGGATGATCCGAGTGTCATCGCTGACTCTATCGCTGATGTGGTGCTGCAGGGCATGGAACTTTTCATTCCATTTTCTGCGGTACCGGTTGGTGGTAAGTCTCAGCCTTGGTTTGGTCGCTCCTGCAAAACGGCTTCACGCCGAAAGCAGGAATGCTACCGGGCTTGGGCTGCAGCGTCGACATCTCGTGATGAAAAAACCAGCGCGTTACGTAAGGAGTACAATTCCGCTTCGAGGTTCTTCAAAAGAGCTATCGCCAAGGCAAAATCTGAACACATTGGCAGAATTGGTGAGAGATTAGTTCGCCTTCCTTCGGGAACTCGTGCGTTCTGGTCTCTCGCCAAGGCTGTCTTGGGGAATTTCTCACAGCCCTCTCTTCCACCCTTACACGGAGATGATGACTCTCTGGCCCATACCGCAAGGGAGAAGGCCGATCTTTTGGGCTCGTTCTTTGCGGCCAACTCGACTCTGGACGACCAAGGAAATGCACCGCCTACCATCCCGCAGTGCTATAGTTCTATGACGGAATTAAAATTCTTGCAGTCTTCCGTACGTAAAGCACTTTTTTCCTTGGACGTCCATAAGTCGAGTGGACCGGATGGCATCCCTCCGATTGTACTTAAATCATGTGCTCCAGAGCTGGCGCCGGTACTAACACGCCTATTCCGGCTCTCCTACTCACTCGGCGTAGTACCGATTTCATGGAAGACAGCTTTAGTGCATCCCATCCCTAAAAAAGGAGATCGCTCTAATCCGTCTAACTATCGGCCGATAGCCATAACCTCTTTGTTCTCCAAAATTATGGAGACAATCATCAACTCGCAGCTCCTCAAGTATTTAGAAGAGCACCAGCTGATTAGCGACCGCCAGTACGGTTTCCGTCGCGGCCGCTCAGCTGGTGATCTTCTTGTATACTTAACTCATCGGTGGGCGGAAGCAGTTGAGTCCAAGGGGGAGGCATTGGCAGTTAGTTTGGACATAGCGAAGGCCTTTGATAGGGTATGGCACAAAGCGCTTCTGGCGAAGCTGCCTTCCTATGGGCTTCCCGAGAAATTATGCAAGTGGATCACCAGTTTTTTGGCTGATCGGAGCATCAAGGTCGTAGTTGACGGTGCATGCTCTGACCTTAAATCTATCAATGCTGGTGTTCCACAAGGCTGCGTGCTATCACCGACACTGTTCCTTCTGCATATCAATGACATGATGCGAATTCGCAACATACATTGCTATGCAGATGACAGTACTGGTGATGCTACATACTCCGGCCGAAGCGGTATTTCTCGGGAACACGTCGAAGAGAGCCGAAACAAGCTTGTGTCCGAAGTTGAGAATCGACTAACCGATGTCTCGGAATGGGGTCGTCAAAACCTGGTCACTTTTAACCCCAAAAAGACACAGCTTTGCGTGTTTTCCGCTAAAAAGACACCCTTTGTCGTTTCACCTCGATTTGGGGATACTCTCTTGACAGCCTCAGCTAGTATCGGGATTCTGGGAGTCGACATATCGAATTACGTTCAGTTTCGCGGTCATTTGGAAGGTAAGGCTAAACTAGCCTCCAAAAAGCTCGGTGTGCTCAGCAGAGCGAGGCAGTACTTCTTGCCTGCCCATCGCCTTCAACTTTATAAGGCTCAAATTTGGCCCCACATGGAGTACTGTTCTCATCTCTGGGCCGGAGCTCCTCAGTACCAGCTCCTTCCTCTTGATCGCATTCAGCGTAGAGCGGTTCGAATCGTTGACGACCTGACTATTTCGAAACGGCTCGACTCTTTGGCATTGCGCAGAGATGTTGGCTCACTCTGTGTCTTCTATCGTATCTTTCATGGAGAGTGTTCCGACGAGTTATTTGGACTAATTCCTGCCGCCGAATTCCATCATCGGACATCGCGTCAAAAT
This sequence comes from Apodemia mormo, assembly GCA_036924255.1. Lineage (NCBI taxonomy): Eukaryota > Metazoa > Arthropoda > Insecta > Lepidoptera > Riodinidae > Apodemia > Apodemia mormo. The sequence continues at coordinate 4,391,137 of JAUPFN010000030.1, forward strand.
TTGAAATTCCATCCTCACCATCTCGATGTCTGGAAATCCACAACTGTGCGTTTCTCTCGACACTTTTTGCCTCGCACTACTTTGTTGTGGAACCAATTACCGGCAGGGGTGTTTCCAAACGGTTACGACTTGGGGGCCTTCAAGAAAAGAGCTTACTCATTCTTAAAAGGCCGGCAACGCAACTGCAAGACCTCTGGTATTGTGGATGTCCATGGGCGGCGGTGATCACTTACCATCAGGTGCACCTCCTGCTCGTTTGCCCCCTCTTCTATATATATATAAAAAAAAAAAAAAAAAAAAAAAAAAAAAAAAAAAAAAAAAAACGCTATAAATATCGTTGTGTACGTTGTTTAGTTTTGTACTGCGTTTTGTACTGCGACCTTAGATTAAAATATATACTATAGACTGTGGGTGGGTTCAAATGTGCAGGTATAATAAATGTAATTAAAATAATAATGTTGGTTGATATAATTCTTTGTTTACGTATCCGAATTGATAATGCGCCTCCATTAGATTTTTGTTCTCGTTACCGAATATTTAAAAAAAATAGCTTTTCAAAATTTTGAGCAAAAAATAAAAGCTACCTTAAGTACGTTTTAACAAAATTTCATTTTGTGTCGTATAAGGTATTTATTAGAGCTAAGGTTGATTTTGTAATACAGTTATTTTAATATGGTGTTTTGTTTTATTTTCCATAAAATCATTTGTCCAACACGAAAATACGCACACAGATATATGCGCTAGTGGTAACACGGTGCCACGTTTTGTGTTAACATTTGTATGGAACATTACATCTATAGTATGTTTGATCTTGATGAAAAAAGAGTATACCGGCACCAAGTCGTGATCAGCTGTCAAAGTGTTAATGTCTTATATGAATCTATCGTCGTATGTACCCAATACGCACCACTTAATGGATTTAATAAGATGCTTCATTTACTTCATACTCGTTAAAATTTTAATTGATTATATCACATGAGCAACCTATTACAATCCTGGGAATCATTTGATAGAGAGTTAGCATTTCTCTGTAAACGAAATACAAAATTAGTTAAATTAGTGTTAGGAACAATATGTTGGGTACCATGTATGCAGGTAGCAGGTTATCAGGTAGCAAGTGAGCAAGCGAGGAAAGTGACAAGTTAACGTGGCCTGTATTCAGCGACAGAGCATCACTTGCTGGGCTTGTGCTTGGGCGGCGTGGTGGGAGGCCCACCTTGCTCAGCTGACGCACCGATGGCCACGCCCTCGCTATCAACTTCCATCTATGACAATCACCCCATATATAAAATAATAAATAATACTAAATATTCACGGGACAAATTACACTTACTGATCTAACCCCAAAGTAAGCAAATAATTTGCTTGTTATGGGTGTTAGTCAACGATACTAATGCATAGAAATACATATATAAACACTAGAATATATTTAATAAACAATCTAACCCGGAAATATAAACATTTATGCTCATCACACAAATGCTTGTCCCCGTTGGGGATTGAACCCGAGCCCCATCGCCATATATTACTAGCAATCGCCTGTGGCTGAAATTCAACCAGAAACAATAAAATCTCTTTTATTTAAAAGAGATTTTATTGTTGACAACTGAAGGAAAATATTTTTTCATTAAATAAATAAATAAAAAAATATCAATAATGATACAAGCATTATCTGTTGATGGTGTATTCAACTTATACACTACAAGACCTATGGGGCGCCAGCTATTAATATTTTTGTAACTTATGATATTAGCGACCTGCCCGCGGTTTCACCGCGTAGCTTTTGTTCCCGTGGGAATATCGGAAAGGTTTATATACTAAAACCTTCTTCAAGAATCAATCTATCTATCCACTAGCTATCCACGTGTAGCGATGCGATGTGACCTTATGGCTTGTGACCTTGGCAGTGCAACTTATACCGTTCACATTTAGCGTAACATGTCTGTAGCGATGCCACGCTGTCCGTTCCGTTGTAATGTTACAAGTGTGGACGCAGCTTTAAACACACGGACACAGACACGGACACGGACACGGACACGGAGACGGACACGGACACGGACACGTACACGGACACGGACACGGACACGGACACGGACACGGACACGGACACGGACACGGACACGGACACGGACACGGACACGGACACGGACACGGACACGGACACGGACACGGACACGGACACGGAAACGGACACGGACACGGACACGGACACGGACACGGACACGGACACGGACACGGACACGGACACGGACACGGACACGGACACGGACACGGACACGGACACGGACACGGACACGGACACGGACACGGACACGGACACGGACACGGACACGGACATGGACACGAACACGGACACGGACGCGGACACGAACATATAAAACGTATATACAATTTAAATTTGCTTTGTATTCCAAGTAAATCAATATTTAATATAAGTAAAAATAAAAGGTTGGTATGACTTAGCTGTATTTTATAAATGTTAAACTTGACATTAGCTTAATCATTTAAATAATGTGAATTAATCACAATATTAAAAAACACAAATTTTCTAGAAAATATACTTATTCATGAATACAATATATTATGCAATTGACGAGTGGCGATAAAATACTTGTAAATTGTAGATTTATTATGTTTTCTTGTTTTAACTGAAGTGGATGTCATACAATTAAACTTCATAACCTTTATAAATCTAATTATTTATTAACTGGTAAGTTAAAACATTCATACTATCTACGTAGTTTTTAATATTATAAATTCAAAAACATTGTTTATTTGAATATCTTCTAGACTAATGTACCGATTGATTCCAAAATCTAATCAGCCTTTCTCTTATCAAATTGTTTCGAACACCTTGCTGTGGTCGCTTTAAAAGCGGTTAATTTTATAGAGAGTATGGAGGTAGAGGTGGTGTCGAGTCTTTGAAATCGACGTGTTTGCATGAAGAGAACCCTCTTCATGCAATGAATCATCAGAGGGTTAGGATCGTGATATATGGCAATCAATTCGCTCTGCCTATCTTGAAAGGGATTTGGCGTGTATGGATGACGAAAAAACTAAAAAAAAAAACGCTTTTTCGATATAAATTTACTAGGTTTCTGCATTGTCTCACCCGGGTCTGGTACCACCTCCTTACCTATTCCTGTCGCAATAGCGTCAGTGCTTGTCGCTGTCGTGTTTCGGTTTGGAGGGTAAGATAGCCGGTAGGTAAACTTATGCATGCGGCATCAGACCTCGCCACAAGATAGCAACGCACCATTAACATTTTTGGTGTCTATAGGCGATGGTTGACTCTTTTCATCAGGAGACCCATCTGCTTGTTTGCTATCTTATGATATAAAAAAAAACTCGAGATTTTTAATTTTAGACCTTCCATTGACTTAAGATCTTTCGTAATATTAAAGTACTTAAAAACTGAGTCAATTAGCGTATGAAATACAAAAATTAAAATTCGAAAAAAGATTAAGGGTTGTTTTTATAACTATCGTCATGCTAAATTTCATCAAGACCAGTTCAGCAGTTTAGCCATGAAAGCTTAACAGACAGACATACATACTTTTGCACTTAAAATTTCAAAAAGTATGGATAAATATCTGTAAAAGCTTGTTGCTACATCTATTGCTATTACCTACAATATTACAGCTATTGTTATATGTATTGATTATTTAAAAAGCGGGTTCATAAAAGAGAATGCTGTACACTAGTAAAGTATATATGAGTACAGTGTATATTATTTTGGCTCGGTCACAATAATGAGAATACAAAAGCTTAAACATTGCAATGTGGTATGGAGTATGGACTCTTAGATCCACCTGCAATAAACTATTTCAATACTTTTAAAAGAAAGAAAGAAAGAAAGAAAATATTTATTTGCAAGAATATGAGTTACAAGTAGTTAAAAATAAATTAAGTTACCAACATATTCTACCATTATACGGTGTGCAAATATTAAAAAAAATAAATATCTTTATATAATATTACATTTAAAACATTCTTTCGATTATTTAGAATTACTACCGGATCGGAACGCGGCCACACACTGAGAAGATCCAGCGGAGGAAACTCAGCGGGTTGGTCTTTTTTCTCTATTTTATGTACTTGTTATAAATGATTCAAACAAATTTCAACCATAGTAAAAGTAATTTAAATAGACAGTTCTACGCAGACACACATAGGTGTGTAAAAATATGCGATGCACAGTGCACACACCTAATGACTTTAAGGAAAAGTTTAGAAAAGATTTAACAAACTGGCTTAAAGTAAAAAGTTTTTATTAATTTCAAGAATTTTTATTGAGGTCAAAAAATAAAATATAGCGATAGAAGTTTAAATTCATTTTTTAAATTAATTAATAATTTTTTTATGTTTATGTATTATTATTTATTTTTTATTAATTTTCTAGACTGTAGTGAATAATGACAATTGCAATTAAATGGAATTAAATATAATCTTATTGTAAAACTTTTATTTGTAAAATTACTAAACTCTAAAGCATGATTAACGTGTAACTTTGTAAATGTTATTTTATTAAATTATTTAGTAAAGTTTAAAGAAAAAGCATTACATGCCATGGATTTGGTGAAAGGAGGAATTCAATTGATGTTGTAACAACTGTCCTGTATGTGTTTATCCATGTCAACTGTATGTGTTTATCCGTGATCCCACAAACAAATTTTTTTTTATTAATAACAAGCTGAATTTTTGTGAACATTATTACGTCGTCTAAATGACAGTCACACATCGGTTAACAAATGTGTTTATTAAACTGTAATTTAACTGGGTTTTACATTAAGCTTAAATACTAGAGATTCACGTGTATGCTGCGTGATGAAATGTAATAACGATGGTGCGATAAGATACCGATGGTATTTGTGCGCGAGCGTGTTTTATCGCGCCCTCGTTACATCGCTCCCTCCTTCTAAAAAGGTGTTATACCTGATGCATCTGGTTGTGCCAGTGAAGCGTATATACCTTGAGTACTCAGGTCTGCGGTGAGTCGAGACGAGCAGAATATGCGTGGTCCTCGGTGATTCGGGACGAGCAGAATATACGCGGTCCTCGGTGAGTCGGGACGAGTGCGCTCCGCTGTGGTTCGCAATGAGTTGGAACAAGCGGGACAGAGTTGCTGTATGGAGATCCAGTGAACGTTGGCAGTTCTAAGTGGATTCCGGAAAGAGTAAATGAGGCGTAGCATGTGAAGGTGGCTGATGCTGTTGGAAGCAGAAGGGGGTATCAGGAGGTGTTGGTAGTCAGAAGGTTGTAGTGTACTGTGGCATCGGTTACGGTAAGGCGGGCGTAGCGTAGATTACCGCCTTTGGCTGCGCTAATTGTCGTTTCCCGATTTCTTCCAGGAACAGAGTTGGACGCACTTCAATGCCTAACCTTTAAATTTGTTGTGATAATAAGTTATTATTAGAATAATTTTGTCGATGTAGCATTCTATGCAAACATGACCTAGATTTAGCATAAAATTTGCTGCCTTGCTTTTTCTTTCGATTAAACGCATTAATTTCTATTTGCATTTTTGCTAATTGCGCAGATATTTCAGTCATTGTGCTACGTTCCGTGTTTTTGTTTTGAAATGGTCGCGATCTCATTTAGTCTGTTGCTGTCGTAATTCTTATCGGCAACTTTACCCAGGTTTTCCAGAGGCAGAGTGGGATCCGTGACCGCCAATACCGAGGTTAATGAAGGAGGAAGCTGCCGGGTCCAAAGTAGAATAATGACGTTATTGCTGAATTTTCCCTGGCTGTGTCTCCTTACTTCCCTCAAGAGCTGCGAAGGTTTAAGGTCTGTAGCGTTTGTGATTGTGGCACCGCTGGTCCGTACCACTGAAGGGTCATAGTTATGGAACCAGCGGGCCAGCTTCTTGTCAGTATAACGTCATTACTGTGGAGGTCGATGACGTCACACAAGGACAAGTAAGGGGAAAAGGAAGATCTTCCCAGCCAGGCAAGGTGTACTGCCTGGGGACCGAAGTCCATTTGAGAAGCGTTGAAACTTGTATATAGTGTGACAAGATAAATAATTTTGATATCGCGATTCAGGATTTTATTTTGAATTTCATTTTTTCCATTTGTTATTTTGTTCCATTTTTTTTCTTGTAGCGTTTGTGATTGTTTTGAGCCGCTACAGTACTCTCCCCCAAGACCGAAGGTCGATCTGGTTGTGCCAGTGAAGTGTATGTGCTTTGAGTGCTCGAGTCTGCGGTGAGTCGAGACGAGCCGAATATACGCCGTCCTCGGTGAGTCAGGACGAGTGCGCCTCCGCTGTGGTTCGCAATGAGTTGGAACGAGCGGGACAGAGTTGCTGCGTGGAGATCCAGTGAACGTGTGCAGTTCGAAGTGGATTCCGGAAAGCGTAGATGAGGCGTAGCTTGTGAAGCTCTGTTGGAAGTAGAGGGGAGTATATTAGACGCTGATGGTCAGAAGGCTGATGCGTGTTGTTTTTTGCCGAGAGTCACCACTGTGGCATGTTGATAGCTCTGTTAGTGGTGATGATCACGTCGGAATAACTACTGTGACGCCACTGGTCCTCTAGCATCATCTGTTGACTACAAGTATTGCCTAACTGCCATTGATAGGTATACTAGGTGGCCTGAGATCGTACCCCTCAAGAATATTACTGCGGATACAGTTGCCAAGGCATTTTACGAGACGTGGATTACTCGATTCGGCTGTCCTGAAACGATAACCACTGATCAAGGGCGACAATTTACTTCCCAGGTTTTCAAGGCACTAACGGATCTGTGTAGGGCCCAGCTGCGACACACTACTGCCTCCGCAGAGAAACGGTTTGGTGGAGCGTTACCACCGTACACTGAAAGCTGCCATCATGTCACACAATACGCCTCGCTGGACGGAGGTACTACCCAGCGTGCTACTTGGCCTCCGGGCGTCGTGGAAAGAAGACTTGGGATGTTCAGTTGCAGAATTGGTATATGGTGAGCCTTTGAGGATACCTGGTGAGTACTTTAGCCCTAAATCTGACACTAATACACCACCAGCAGACTTCATCCAGATACTTAGGACACACATCTCTCGCATTAAACCAACACTAGCATCTAGACATGGTACGGGACCTACTTTCATCCACAAAGACCTTATGAAATCCGAGTATGTTTACCTACGCAAAGACGCATTGCGGAAATCATTAAAAGCACCTTATACAGGCCCACACAGAGTCATAGCAAGGACAAACAAAACAATCACATTACAATTAGGCAGAGGACCCGTCACTGTTTCTATTGACAGGGTTAAGCCAGCTTATGTCATGACAGATGATAAGGAGGCAAGCATTTGCATACAAAACGACGACCGACCGACTAGAACCACACGGTAGGGTTGTCAAGTTAATTTTCCCAATTATTTTCAGGCAGGACTCTGATTCTACCAGGGGGGTGATGTGGCAGACCACATCACTACAAGTTACGCACATCCCTAATCCGTGAAACCAGTCCGGGCGAGCGCGGGGATGAAGACAGCGGGCGGCGCGGAACCTGCTCCCAGTCGGCGGCTGGACGCGCCAGAGCGATACGAAACTCGATCTCGAACTTTATATTTTACGTAACATCCTTACTCGCTTAATAAAAGCCGATTTAATCCGATTTAAATCAACCCGTATCTTTTCTTTTGACACCACCACCACCAAAGGTCTCCTAGGTCAAGTCCGGAGAAAAGCTTCTGAAACAGCTGCTCCTGTGACTCCTCGTAACAATCAATGAGACGTTCCTTGATTGTGTTATATGTATTAGTTTCTGGTGGATTTGTAATAATATCGCTTACTTGTAATATTTCGTTGCTGTTGGCTGTTGCTGGCTGTTGCTGGGGCGTTCATCTTCCTTTTTGCGTGTTCCTGGCCGGAATCACCAATATTACGTCGACTCAATGACAGTCACACATCGGTTAACAAATGTGTTTATTAAACTGTAATTTAACTGGGTTTTACATTAAGCTTAAATACTAGAGATTGTCGTGTATGCTGCGTGATGAAATATGATAACGATGGTGCGATAAGATACCGATGGTATCTGTGCGCGAGCGTGTTCTATCGCGCCCTCGTTACAAACAGTTTCGTTTTGACGAGACAACCATCTTTTTTATCTTCGAAAATTCTCGATACGGGGAACTAATACAGATAGATAAAAAAGAAAAGTTTAAGGTGTCTGACTAAGAAAAGTTTTCATTTTACGTATAGGACAATATTACCCTTGAATTACAATAACAATTAACAAGCTGTTGTGAGAAAATTAGGTTGTTTCTAAATTGATTAATATCAATTTAAAAAATCTCTTAGTTCCGTAACTTTAGAGTGGAGGACTCGTCAGAAAATCCATCAAATGCTTAGAACAAAAGTTTCATCGTGTTTTTCATAATGCAATCAAGCGATTAAAGTCGAAAAATAGTTATTGTTATTAATAAATATTTTTCCTTCACCGAATCAAAATTTTCAAAGTTTAAAAATCTTTATTAGTTACCCGATGCGAGATTTTTGGAAGATAAAAAAAGATGATTTTTTCGTCTGTTTTTGAAGATGTTTACAAAATTTCAGCTTGTTATTAATCAAAAAAGTTGGTTCGTAGGACTGCGGTCTATAACATTTAACCCTATTTCGAGCAATAGCAAATGTTTGTTATTATTTTTAAAAGTATTTGATTAATAGAATAAATAGTTTTTAAGTAATACCTGTTTAAAACACACGTTCATGTAAAATATGCAAATTATTTATACAGAAAAACAACATGGCGACATTAAGAGGTCATGATCGCAGTGACGTCCCGCTAATTCCAGATTATTACAAAGGCAAGACTGTGTTTATTACTGGTGGAACAGGTAATACATTTTTAAATTTATTTCATCAGACATCAAACAATTAGACGGTCATCTCGATGGAAAAGATAACCATCGCCTTTAGACTTCAAAAATGTTTATGTGCACTGCTATCTCTATATATCTATATAGGTAGCCGAGTTGGAAAGACATTCATAACAGACACGGCGCACTTGCTACTTTTAGTATCCAAAACGCGCGTTTTAGCGACTACATCGATGCTGCACCGCGTTTAAGCGACTCTCCGTGATCGGTTGCGGCATCCGAATTGCGCGTTTTAGCGACTGCATCGAAGTTGCATCGCGTTTTAGCGATCGAACGCAGAATCGCGCATTTCAGCGACTGCTTCGATGCTAGACCGGGTCGGCAGTAGTGTTGCCGTTCGATAGTCGTTAAAGTTAAAGTATTTCTTGGCCAACAATTTAAAAAAAAAAAATTAAAATTATTTTTTAATAAAGAACTATATTACACTTTCACCGTCTTAGTTTTTTATTAAACGAACTTATAAAAAAGTAATTTTAATACAAAGATGCATAATATTTTTATCCACCATCTTCCATACAAATTTATATGAAGAATTTAATCGGTAAAATGTCAAAACGAATTTTTAAAAACGTCCATCAAAAATTTCAGTAGCCCCCCAGAATTAAAGGCGAAACCACGTCAATTTAAAATTATTTTATGACGTAAATATTCCGTCAGGGTGGGTTGCGAGTGTAATCAATCGCTTATGCTTACTTGAACTCTCATAATAGTATTATTATGAAAATATTTTTAATTACTATGAAAAACTTCATTCACGATAATAATTTATAAAATTAAGCCTGTACTAAGCAACAATTTACTTTTTTATATATATCATAAGATAGCAAACAAGCAGATGGGTCTCCCGATGGAGTCAACCATCGCCTATAGATACCAAAGGTGTTAATGGTGCGTTGCTTTCTTGTGGCGAGGTCTAATGCCACATGCATAAGTTTATCGGCTACCTTACTCTACACACGGATAGGTCTGCCGACTACCTTACCCTCTAAACCGGAACACGACAGTGACAAACATTGACGCTATTACCTATAGGTAAGGCAGTGGTACCAGACCCGGGCGAGACAATATAGCACTCTACCATCTAGTAGCCACGATGGTAGTGACTCGTATAGCCAATCGGTCGCCTTTTACGACCTGCCTGGCAGAACGGTAGTTGGCCTATTCTTCAAAGGAGCCTTAACTTCAAAGGAGCTTTAACAAAATAAAGTATATTTTGCAACAAACATTTCATAGCTTGGTACATTTCCACAATGTTTCGCACGGGTGTTTGGTACCACCGCCTTACACATTCCTGCCGCAATAGCGTCAATGTTTGCAATTGTCGTGTTCCGGTTTAGAGAGTAAGGTAGTCGGTAGAGCTATCCGTGTGGCATTGTCATTCTGCAACACGGATAAAAACGGATGTCACCATGAACATCTTTGGTGTCTATAGTCAATGGTTTCTTTTTCCATCAGGAGAGCTATCACCTTGTTGCTATCTTACGAATAAGAAATAGAGAAAAAAAATTGTTAATATTTATTGTTATAAAAAAAACACGCCATTAAATTTTCCGCCGTGTTGGTCCCGGCCTCCTTTGCAGAATAGGCCAACTGCCGTTCCGCCAGGCAGGTCGTAAAAGGCGACCGGTTGGCTATCGAGTCACTACCATCGTGGCTACTAGGTGGTAGAGTTCTGCATTGTCTCACCCGGGTCTGGTACCACCGCCTTACCTATTCCTGCCGCAATAGCGTCAGTGCTTGTCGCTGTCGTGTTCCGGTTTAGAGGGTAAGGTAGCCGGTAAACTTATGCATGTGGCATTAGACCTCGCCACAAGATAGCAACGCACCATTAACATCTTTGGTGTCTTTAGGCGATGGTTGACTCTTTCCACCAGGAGACCCATCTGCTTGTTTGCTATCTGATGATATAAAAAAAAGACATAAAATACGAAGCAAGTGAAAGAGTATGAAATTCTAGACTAAATGAAAAACCCGGTCGTGAGACCGTCCGTATTATTGGTAGTTATCGTGATCCCTATACAATAAATGAACACGTATATGTAAATATTTTTTTAAACTTTTTTGTTAAAATATGTTCTGTGGAAATAACTATATAAAATAATTTTTAATGAATATAAATAAATTAATTAGTGTTTTCTTCATTTAGGTCGACTCCTGTCACAATATTGTTGCGAATAATCTTGCAACCAGTGTGAAGGGAAGTAACCAGTGTGTAATACAGTGAATAAGAGAAGTGTTTTAGTGATACAGCGTAGGCGGTTAAGTTCGGTGTTAGTACAGCGAGTGTGACCAGTGTGTATAGTATATTTACGTTAGCTTATCAGTGTATTTACGTATTTCATCGTAGTGTATTGTACCTTAGTGTTGTAAATACACGGTTTAATATAGGTGGCGTTTTCTTACAATCACGAAGCCGATGCACGTAACAGTATAAATAAAAATTGGTGATCATAGAAGCATTTTAAATTTACTAAAGTGCTTGATTTTGACGAATCTGAAGTGAAACACTATTTCAAATGCTTTGAGTTAAGAGGCGTGCAAAATATTTATAGTATTTTAAAGTTATATGTAATATTTAAATTCCTATATTCATAAAAAAATGTAAATTGGTTAACTCTGCAGGCCATCCCTGAAACTTTCTGCTAAATTGAGACTTTAAGCTCGAAGAGTTAAAAAAATAACAGTTTATAAAATTGACAGTATTTAATTTTTTTTATTGTGGATATTTTCAAAATGATGGTCGATTTTAATATTTTGAATGCCATTAAATGCAATTTAGAACCTAAAATGTTTTTTTTTAATATTTTCTACTACGTCACTGTATTATATTAGCAAAGTATTTTTTTATTTTCTTCACATACCCTTGTATATAAAAGAGAAATTTTAAAAATTGCTTAAAAAAGTGAACCAAAAATATGCAGTCACTACACTTATATGACTTCATCCAATTTTCCCCTACATATTCGTGCAAGCGTAACAGTAGCATAATATTGAATAATAATGATGCTTCAAAATTTATCCGCACATATTTAGAAAAATTGCAATGTTAATCGAGATTTAATCAATTTACAAACCCACAGCATTTTTTGAAGAATATTGTTGAAAATATTGTTAATCATTTGAAATGGTGTAAATAATGAAAGCATGAGTTCCGCATTAATCTACTAGTTACACTGTTCAACTCAGAGCATGGGCTCCCTTGTTTAAGTCAAATTTTCAATAATAGACCGATTAAAGTTGGCAAATGGGGCGATGAGAGAAACCACCTGTTATACTGGATGACTAACTGGTGAGTCCTAGTAAACATAAAATCGATCAACATTCCGGGTAAATTTTATTTTATTTTAATTATAAAATACTTATAAGCATAGGTGCCGTTTGGATGGATTATTTAATTACAAACAAACTTTATATCAGAATAATAAAAATAATATCGGTATATAAATTACACAAATTGACCTAACCCCAAAGTAAGCAATTTATTTGCTAATTATGTGAGTGTTACTCAATGATATGAATACATAGAAATACATATATAAACATTCAAATATGTTTATATATGTTTATATATGTATATTAAACATCCAAACCCAGAAATTCAAACCCTATGCTCAATATATGAATACCTGACCCTGTGGGAATTCAAACCTGAGCCCCAATTATTGCGTAGTCAGGGTTGTTAACTATGTGAATAACAGAGCGAACACCAATGGCTTCACTCACATTAAATAAAAACTTAAATTTAACCACAAATAAGTCGTGTTGTAAGACTGTGTACTTTTATGTTACTTAATGTATTTACACGTAAATGTAAATACGTAAATTACTATGATCCTTAAGAAGATCGGTTCCGATTTGATTAATTTTGTGATACATTAAAAAAAATTGAATACTTTTGGTCGCTTTTAATATACATTTAATTTACGTATTACGTATCATGCCCTGTATGATATTCTGAAGTATTAATTATTTAAGTAATTAAGTATTAGTACTTAATCGCAGTTTAATCAAAATTATACTTTATCAATCAGTTGTGAATAACAATCTATTACTACACCTAGAACGCGTTCACTATGGCTCCACCTTGACTTTTGCCAAATTAATGAAAAATATAGACATTGCGGTTTTTGTAAGTGTCATTACGTATGTCGCAGAAGAAAACCCGCAATTAATACCCAATTTCTAGGCCTAGTGCGGGCGTTAGTGTGACGCATGGTCGACGTATATGATTAGTGAAATATATGGATGTGTGTGTTCAATTTTAAATTCCCACGGTAGGTGACTATCCTCTTAAAATATACTGAATAGTACCGAAAATTTGCAAACTATCAATAGTTGAATATTTAAGCCTAAGACAAATAATATTGTCGATATTATTAAAAGTTATCGATTTGTTTTATTATGTCATAGACAGCAAACACGCAGATAATCTCCTCTTGAAAATAGATAACCATTGCCCTTAAACAAAAAACCCAAGTTAATACATCGCCTAAAAGAGAAACTTATCAGATAAAAAAAATACGTAAGAATATTATACGCACTGTTACGAGCTTCGAGTTCATATTGTGCAATAAAACACCACTTATATTAAAACCATGTATTTACAACACAAATATACAAAACATCACGATGCAATACGTAAATACACTGATAAACGCCAACAACACTCATTATATTAACACTCAAATTAACCGACTACACTAAATCACTAAATGAAAACACTTCTCTTACTCACTGTACCATATCGCATTACACTGGTCGTCTTTACTATCGCTTTCGCTGATCGCTGTATAAAACTGCATTTTATTTGTCAACACATTATTTATACCTAAGATAAAGTTCGACTATGTTCCTGAAAATTCCCAATTTATCGCGTAAACAATTCTAATTGTAAATAAGTTCAAGTACACGCTTTTTTCGCCCTTAAGCTCTATATATATAATATATATGATCACATAGCAAAGAGAAATTTCGCCGCTTCCAACCTGTCGACACTAACTCAGTTGTTAGAGCGTTCCGGGTTGAGGGAACGTCGCAGGTTCGAACCCTGCATGTCGAAATTTTTCTTTGTTGTTTTTAAAGTTTTTTCCCAAGCACAGGGCAAGTGATAAATCACAAATATATATATATATATATACAGCTCAGCAGATCAAGCAGACCTAAGAAAATATATATGATGTGAGTGGTGTTAATCTGGTTTTACAGCTTTAGCTTCAAAGAACAATTTTTCAGACAGGCTGCTCGTAATTTTCATTTCTATATATGAAAAAAAAAAATTTGCTCGATCTAAAAATAGAATTAGATATATTTTTTATGTTACAGGTTTTGTAGGAAAAATTTTAATCGAGAAGCTGTTGTACTCATGTTCTGAGTTACGGACAATTTATCTTTTGATGAGAGCTAAGAGAGGCATTATGTCAAAAGAAAGACTGTCATCTCTTTACAACGATTCGGTTAGTTTATTTATTATTTTAAATTAGTGTCAGAGTGAATTAAAATATATTTTTTCGAAATACTGTATTACAAACTGTAGTACATTAAAAATAGACTACCGATAAATTCATTTCAATAGTTATTGAATTGAGTTGAAATTGGATTAAATAAATCTGTTGTTTGCGCACACAATCCTATCCTAACTAATGTAATGAATGCGAACGTAAGTTTAGTAGGTCTTAGCGTTATTATTAAGACTTCGCTGTCCGTTCGTCCGTCTATCTGTATATCTATCTGTCCGTCTGTCACCAGCTGTATCACAGGAACGGTGACAGACTGTAAAAATTTTCATAGATGATGTTATTCTGTTCCGCCATAACAGTAAATACTAAAAATGGAATAAAATAAATATTTAAGAGGCTCTCATATAACAAACATGATTTTTTGCATTTTTTTCACGATCTTAGTAACGAAAACTAGTAGAATCTTGAAATATTTACAGAATATTTAGTTATATATTCACTTCAAAAATAAATTATTTAATTAAATTTATTTTTATTTAAAGTGGGGCTCTCACACAATAAATGTAATTTTCTGCCGCTTTATATAAATAATGATTCTAAACCCTTCCCGCCTTATTACAAAAACATACTTAGTACCGGGTTTAAACCAAGACTAAGAAGTCTAGGTTTGTTACGGTATTAAAGTTAGTTCCAGTACTAAAATTCATTCTTATTTACTCGAATATGTATATACTCGATATATATATATATATATATATATATATATAACGAATATATATATATATATATATATATATATATATATATATATATATATATATATATATATATATATGTATATATATATATATATATATATAATAAGACCGGCTTTATAATAACGTTTTATTTAGTACTAGAACTAAACCTGGTATTAAGTTCGGTACTATATTTAGACCTCGTTTAAGAATAAGGCAGTTTGTGTGCGAGTGCGACTCATTTGCCAAAACCATTCTATCAAATTTAATGGAATTTGGCATAGAGATGTTGAAGATCTTGGGTCAAATAAAAGTGATTTTTTTTTCAAAAATCAACCCCTAAGAGGCTGAAACAAAGGATGAAAATTGGTATGAAAAACTTTATCGAGGAAATGTTAACAAGCTCGAGGGCGAAGGTGCGCGGGTCAGTTAGTAATAAATAAAAAATGCATATTATTATACACGAAATCACTCGCTTGTAAACAAAATACCATAGTAAATATCTTAACAAATGAAATTATACAAAATCTTACGAAGCATTGAAAATAAGAGGAAAACACAATTTAAAAAATTGTAAGTCGGTTGACCCTGCAAGTCAGCCCAGAAATTCCGCTAAGCTAATTAAATAAGATAAGGTGAGGTATTTTAAGCTTAAACAAGTAAAAAGGGTTTTCAAGTAAAAAATATATCTAAGTATACATTTTTGAACACAAAGATTTCAAAAATTCAAAACTCAAGGAGTTCAAATATCTTATTGCATATCCAGTCTCATGGCGAGAAACCCCGAGAATACCCAAAAAGCGTGAATGTGAGGAGCTTTTCGACTTCTCGTTCTCGCGCTCGCCTGTTTCCGATCGGTGTCGGTAAATTTTGCCGTTTCAAAGAGTGTGATAATCTTCTCCCTTCTCGGGCGAGAAGGGAGAAGTCTATCACACTCACGTTTTGTCTTAATGTCGATCAGTGAACGACGGGAGTAGTCATTCGTATTCATTCATCCATCACCATTACCTACCATCGCCTAACTTTTCTATTTTTTCTATTTTTTTCAAGTTTATTTTTAGTTACAACTTTCACAAAGTCATAATATGCAATGACACATAAAGCAGTGTTTGAATATCGTCTGTAATGTCATCCATATCAGATAGGATCCCGAACACGAGTGAAAAAATGAGAGTGTGGATAAATTGCTTGTTCTTGCGAGAAGTCTCAGCGAGAACTTCTCGGAGTCTGGATGGGCCTTTAAGTTTGTTAAAAATTACAGTACTTATTTTTTTAATCTGTTCATTTTAAACATGATGATCAACTCTGACCCTTAAAACAGCATTCAACGCAGTGTTTTAAACTCTAAAATGTTGTCTTAGCTCCAAGATTTGAAAAAGTCGAAAAAGTGGAAAAACCGTTTAAGTGCAAGTCGAACTGGCGCACGAAGGGTTACGAAACCTTCTGATATATAATGGTACAGACCATCATAGCAAAAAATACGGAAAAAACACGTTTATTGTATAGGGACCGCTCCAAATATTTTCATTTTTGTTATTTTTAGTATTTGATGTTATAGTGGCAACGAAAATACATAATTTGTGTAAATTTCAGTTTTCTAGCTATCACGGTTTATGAGACAAACAGAAGGACAGACAGACAGCGGAGGCTTAGTAATAGCAAACATTTTTCCTAAATTTTAGTTCATACAATTTACGATTTTAAATGCAGAAAGGAGAAGAACTGATTAGATTAAAAATAAATCGGTATATTAGTGTAGAAGTTATTTTATAAAAACATTGTTTCACAGACGTTTCTCAAAATGCCCTGGGCAAAATGGACAAAATTGCGCTCACAAAATTACTGCAGGGGGAATCAGAGTAAAAAGATCATGGCACCCCTTTTCATGGTCACCTTGGAATATAAGAGGGCTTCATTCTAACGGTAACGCCGTTCATTACATAATTGGCAACTTCGCCTACGCTGGTTCCTAATGTGGATGGGATGACCATACGTCTTCACTGTTGGACTTCACGCTGACCGTATCATTAGCAGGTATCAGTGGAGGTCCAACTTGGTACGTTAAACCACTGCTTGATGGGAGCAAAGTGCTGGTTATGCATCTGTTAAGATCTCTTTTAGCGGGCTGTCATCGTGTGGGACTCTTGAGGTTAGCAGATTGGAACACAATGCGATCTTCCTTTGTATCGTACTCATGGGAGCAGATGTACTTCTCGCTGGATGATAAGGGTGTCACTGCTTACTTTGTCGCTAATGTGGTACTGCAGGACAAGAAATTTACATTCCTTTTTTCTGTGGTACCCATTGGTTTGGTCGCTACTGCAAAATAGATTCAAGCAAACAGCAGTAGTACTACCGGGCTTGGGTAGCTGTGTTGGCATCCCACCAGTGAATTACGAAAGGAGTACAAGTCTTCCTAGAGGTTCTTCAAAAAAACCAATCTCCAAGGCAAAATCGAAACAAATTGTCAGAATTTGCAAAAAATGTGTTCGTCTTTCTTCAGGAACTCGTGTGCTGTAATCTGGAGGCTCATACCACAAAGAATAAGGCCAATATTCTGGGCTTCTTCGTCGTGGTCAATTTGACTCTAGATAAAAAGAGAACTCATCGCCTACTGTCCCGCAGTGCGATATTCTATGCTAGAAATAAAATTTCGGTAGTCTGTTCGGTAGTTTGCTTAAAGAATTATTTTCTTGGGACATGCATAAGTTGAGCAGACTAGATGACATCCATCCAATTGTGCTCAAAGTATATACTCTAGCGTTGGTACCAGTATTAAAGCGCCTGTTACGGCTCTTCTACTCACACGGCGTGGAACCAAATTCATAGAAGATACCTTTAGTCCATCTCATCTTTTTTAATTCATTAAACTATCAACCTATAGCCATAATCTCTTTGCTCTCCAAAATTATGGAGGGACATATTAACTATCAGCTCTTGAAATATTTAGAAGAGTACCAGCCGATTTTTGCACAAACCGCTTCTCCCAAAGCTGCGTTTCTGTGGGCTTTTTCAGAAATTATGGAGTGGATCACCAGCGTTTTGGCTGGTTGAAGCAGTAAGGTTCATGGTTGACTAATGCGTGCGTGCGTGGTGCGTGAACAAACCTCAAAATTGTAAATGCTGGTGTTCCCTAAGACTACATGTTATCACAGAAACTGTTTTTATTTCACATCAATGACATGTTGCGAATGAGTTACATTTATTGCAGATGATAGTACTAGTAATGCTTTATACTCCGGCCTTAGCTCAGATATTTCTCGGGAAAAATTTGAAGAATGCTGGAACTAGTGTATTTCTGAAAGTCAAGCATCAACAAATTAATGACTCGGAATAGGGTCGTCAAAACCTTAACAAGGTTTTGACGACCCTATTCCGAGTCATTTAACCCCAAAAAGACACAGGTTTGCACGTTACCGCTAAACACATAATTTTTGGAGTGTCATTTCGTATTGGGGATACTTTTCTGGAGGCCTCGGCCAGTATTGGAATTCTATAAATCAACATATCCAACATTTGGAAGGACAGGCTATACTAGATTCTAAATAGCTTAGTGATCTCAGCAAAGCTAAGGCTGAACTAATTTGACCGTCCCGTTGGTCGAGTGGTTAGTGACCCTGACTACGCAATCAACGGGGCTCGGGTTCGATCCCCGACGGGGACAAGCATTTGTGTGATGAGCATAAATGTTTGTATTTCCGGGTTGGGGTGTTTATTATATATATATTCTAGTATTTATATATGTATTTCTATGTACTAGTATCGTTGACTAACACCCATAACACAAGCAAATAATTTGCTTATTTGGGGTTAGATCAGTAAGTGTAATTTGTCCCGTGAATATTTATTTATTTTATTATTTAATCTTTGGCATTAACCAAGAATGTAGGTTCGCTCTGCTTTTTTTATCGCATTTACCATAAAGAGGGTTCCGAGATATTTTGGATTATCTCTACCGTTGAATTCCATTATTAGCTATAGCATCAAAATTAAAAGTTTCACTATCCCCACCTTGATGTTGAAATATGTTGAAAATCTACAACCGTCCGTTTTATTAGTAGTTTTTTCTTGTATTTCTCATTTGTGAATAAATTACCGGCAGGGTTGTTTTCAAACGGATATGACTTGAGGACCTTCAAGAAAAGACCTTTCTCTTTCTTAAAAGTACAGCAACGCAACTGCAAGAACTCTAGTATTACGGAGGTCCATGAGCGGCAATGATAACTTACCATTAGGTGCACTTTCTGCTCGGTTGCCTCCTCTTTAGTGAAGTAAAAAAAATATATGTATGTACACACAGACATACTGACATCATCGGGAAAATATTCCTAGTACCTCAAAACTTGGAAATTGAGTGAAAATCGATTTCCTAAAATCGGAGTGAAATCAGAAACTTCCTTACGCTAAAGGAACTTTCCTTTCCCGCTGGAAGTTAAAAATATATGTATATATTACACTATACAGTAAGTTAAAAAGTAAAGCCTGGTTTTTGCTTTGATTAGTTTAATGCAGGTGCTTAGTGTTAAACAAAAACATGTGTAGACAGCCGTTTTTTACTATCGATAGGGAAGCGCTTGACCACGATCTCGCCTGATGGTAAGCTTAGATGCAGCCTTAGATGGAACGTGCTTCCCTAGAAGGTACCTGTTTACTCTTCTCTTGAAGATCCCTAGATTGTAAGTACTCGTCAGGGAACACGGACTCAGGAAGCATGTTTCAGTCCCTTGCGGTTCGAATTGATTATTACGAGTGATTAGTAATCAGCGTAGTAAAGTGAATAGAAGCATGTTCTATTTTTTGCGAGTAACCCTGCCCCGCGCGCACTTCCCACCTCTGCCTCGTGGCTTACGGGATCCTAAACAGGTATATCTTTAGTGATATGTTCAGCATTGTTGAGTTTATTCGTCCATGTTTCAACGCCTGAAGTTAAATGTCTTAATCATGGTGGCTAAACAGTATTGGACACAACTCGCACTAACTATCGCAATATTACTCGCAACTGCTAAGCACTTGCGCTCCTGCTAATCAAAATGTAAACCGGGCATAAGGAAAAGTGGTTTCTAATGATGGCATTAATGTTTTTCAGTGTTTTGATAGACTGCGTAATGAAAGGCCGGGATTATTTGAATCTAAGGTACAGAGTATAACTGGAGATATAGAAGAACCGTCACTAGGTAAAGAATAATAATAATAGTATGTATTATTATTATTATTAATATATTATATTGTAAGGCATTATTTGGTAGCTTAAAACGATCATATTATATACCAAAATAATTTATCTTAAATAATATTTTTACATATTATTACCTATGACAATACAAAATGTGACACTTATAGCATACTTGTCCGGCCAAAATAGGTTAGCGGCCGTGTAAACGACATGTTTGTGTGCGTGCGGCGATTTGGGCGCCCTGAATGGAGTTGTTCTACTGCGTTATTATACTATTGTGTTTATAGTATTAGTAAAAAGACAAACAAAAATACTACCGATGCCACTGCAATGTGGAGATGTTCACTTTAAAATATTTGATCAATTTTAGAGAAATTAAAATGAATTCAAACATTTTAAAATATATTTATTTTTTATTTTTTATTTTACGTCCTTGCATCCCTATCAGATCGAACAGGGTTTTTGTTACTTACTTACAGTATATTTACAGTATATTTCCACTATAATTCACTATTGTTGGGGTTATTTTAAACAAACCCATTTAATTTTAGTCAGTTATGTATTATCTACATTAAGTTAATTTCATTTTAGGTATCTCTGGCGAAGACAGGGCGTTGCTTATAAAAACGACTAACATTGTATTCCACGCTGCTGCTAGTGTAAGGTAAAATATGAAGTTGATAGTTATTAATTATTTAATTATTTGTGGACACTGTTTGATTGACATTACAAATGACAATGTCAGACGATGAAAAGTCCTAAAAATATATTGTTGCTAAGTTTTTGTGCTCAATATAGGCTTTTAAAAATTCATACCTACAACATCAAAGTAGCAGCTGGGTGGAGTTCTCGTGCTTCTGATGAACGTAAAACGATATAGATTAAAAAGCAAGCAAAAATTGTTAGCAGATCGATAAAATGTGGCGATGAAAATAAGAACTAATCTATTCTATGAACATCAATCAGTAAATCTTAGTTAACAGGCACACTTGTTGTCATTTGGATTCGCTTGTCTTTTGTGTACGCTTAATGAAGCTTTTGAAATATCCTTATAATTTTATTGATGATATAATTAAGTATTTACTTTCAGATTTAATGATCATTTGAGTAAAGCTACTACGATAAACCTTGTGGGTACAAAACAGATGCTTGATCTTGCTTATGAATTTCAACAACTAGAAGTAAGTGCAGTTTTTATTTTTATTGACCGGGCGTTATTAACTAATATTATAATGTACATGAGAACACAGAATACAGATTAAGTAATCGTTGATTTAGAATGATCCTATCCATACGTTTCTACTTGAACCGAAAAGATTTATGGGAAAACAAAGACAGCATATCAGCTGATCTATTGTATTGTGTACGCTATCTACTTTATATTCCACAATACGAATGACTGCTGAAATTTGCATGACGCCACAAAACTTGGACAAGCTGGTGGAATTCACTTCTTTGATGTAAACTCGAAGCATATTAGAACGTTACGCACAGTGGCGCAGCGTGAACTAATATATACGTGGGCAAAGTCGCATCGGCGAGGCCCCTTTCCGTTCTTTCCCAAAATTTACTCAAAAACACGCGCCAAGTTTGAAATAATCGAAAAGCTATCGTGTCTTTATAACGCGTTAACTTAAGATCTAGGAGTTATAATACAAACAGTATTTCAGATACAAAAGAGTGAGGCCAATAATTTTCAGGCTTTTATTTAATTTAAAAATAAACAAAGATAAATCAGGTAGTGCGAGGCCCCTTTAGGTGCGAGGCCGTGGCTGAAGGCCCACTTTGCCCACGCCTAGCTACGCAACTGGTTACGCATTCCATTGAATAATAAAAAATTGGCAAAGTGCGTGTCGAGCCACGCGCAATGTAGGGTTCAGAAGTTACCCATCACTTACCACAATCAATAATGCGGAGTGTGGACGAAGAAGAGGAGGGCTTTTATTGTTTTATTCTATAAATATAAAACCTATTTAACGTCAATGATAAAAATTTCGGCAGCACAGGTTCACCGCCTATAGATATATGCAAGTGATTAGGTATAGATAGCAGATATTTTACGAAATAAGCTCATACCTAATTTAAAAAATATCACATTACCGTTCCACAGATTTCAGATAATCCCAGTTCCACTGACTATAAATACTCTGTACCTACCTATATTAAATACTATTGTGTGGCCTCATATTTTATATTATGTTGTTATTATTATATAACTTTTTCTTGTACTTTCAGAGTTTCGTGTATGTATCAACAGCTTTCTCTAATGCAAAACGAGATTGTATAGACGAAGTTTTGTATCCTCCTCTTGGTGATTGGCGAGATACCATAGAAATGTGCAAAACTCTTGATAACTATACGTTACAAATTTTGACCAAAAAGCAAGTATATATTAATATAGAAACTAGAGTATGATCACTGTTGAATTTTTGATAAAAATTTGTCTGAATGTGGCAATTTAAAAATTCAACCTCCAATAATTTAACTAGATACCTAATAGCACAAAAGTGCAAGCAATAAAAATTAAAAGCAATAAAAAAAAAATAACAGGAATAGTTTTTATTGTACTAGCTGTTACGGTCCGTAACGTCTCGCCTGGTTTTAGTACCACTGCTTTATCTATTATTGGTGTAATAGCGTCTATGCTAGTCTCAGTTGCGTTTCGTTTTGGATTGTAAGGTAACAAGTAAACTAAATCATGCAAGATTACTTTCCTGCCATATGGATAACACTGTATCAATAATATCTTTGATGTCTAAAGGCGGTTGATTTAAAAACCGGATTATTATCTGCTATTCTGCCAGGCAGTTTGTGAAAGGTGATTTTTATTTAAGCCAAACATGTCCTTACATCTTGTCTACAAAGTAGTAGAGTTCTGTGTCTTGAAGACTTAGTTTTTACCACAAATTTTCTTATTCCCGCTGCAATAGCGTTAATGCTATTCTAAGTTTCAATTTAAAGGATAAGGTAGTTTTGCCATCCTACTACACAGATACTAGCGCACCATTAACATCTTTGTTGGCTTCGTTTGTCTCTTTCCATCAAGAGAACCATCTTCTTTGTTAATATCTTCGTCGTCTATGTCATTTGCTGTTCCCGTATGTATGTGGCCCAATGCGTTTATTGACAGTAATACTTTCGCTTATGTCGCTAGTGTAATGATCACGTAATAGCAGTTTTATTCCTTCTGGAAACATCACAATAACACATTTCAGATATACGCGCATTGTACACATGTAGTCTTTAAAAGCCTATACTTCGTTATATTTATACAAAAGAAGGTTGGCAAAAATGTTGCTTTATTTTCTGTAGCATCTTGTTTCCCAGTTATATTTCGACACCTCCTACGTAAAGTATCGTAATCAACAAATTTAGATTTTTCACTTTTCTTCATTTTTATACTTCTAAATATGTGGACTAACGTCTGCAACTATTAAAATTTCAGTATTTCTAAGAGAAGGCCTCATTAATTAGACTGCAAAATAGCGTATATTCACTTTTGTCCAAGTATAAAATCGTATACAGTACTAACGATACAATGCGCGGGGGCAGGGGGACGCTCGATCCGCGCGGACGCCTCGTATCTATCAGTAGCGACAGAACACGCGGGGGAGACTCGCGCTCGCCACGCGGCGAATGCATTTCTATATTTTTGTCGTTTTACTGTTGTTATGTTGAAAAAAAGAATTTAAAGTGCTGTTATACGTAAAAAATAATTTAAAATGTCATCTAGAGCACAAATTATTCTTAATCTTATAACAAAAGACAACATGTTTAATAATGATACAAAACGAGGAAAAGGGACCATTAAAAATTTAAATTATGAAAACAATAATATTATATTTAAAACAATGCCTGCAATTGAAGAACCTGAGAGAAATGAAGGTATGAATTATTCTGTTTTGTTATTTGTAGTAATTCTTTTATTAGTGTTTAATAAATAAACATAATAATATTTAGCGATGTAAAATATCGTATGTTACAGTTACTATACTCTACGTTATTTTTACTTGTAAAAAAAATATTGTATGTATTAAATAAGATATTTTACACTGGAACAGAATTAAAAATTATGTCGGAACATGTACATACGATGTTTTACGTTGGTGTTTTATATGGTTTTTGTATCGTATGTACTACTTCCTATAGATTACTTTGTTAAGTTATATAACTTACTACAATATACGTGTCAATAAATCGTTAAATTTAACAAATTACATTTTCTTTTTTCAGAATCACCAATGCCATCGAATGCAGATATGAGTGCCATTAACCAAATGATGAGTTTTTTGTCTGATTCAGAAGAAGATGCCAGTAACGTCCATTATGGTAGGTACCACAAAATCGCCAAGAAGTACGTTTTTTTATTATAAAAATTGATTTTTGGTGTCTATTTATGTACTATTACATTGTAATAAATATCTTGGCATTCGTAATTAGATAAAATCGTCAATTTTTTTTAGGTCAGATATCAGAAATCAATCAAAATATTGATATACATTCCGAAGATGTACTCAAAATTTCTGATATAGAAGGAAACGGGACACAAGAAGGGGAAGAACCATGTCCATTTCCTCGTATGTATATAAAAATAACAGTAATAAATTATGTAATTTATAGGTTCACTATAATAACTTAACGATTTATTATTTTTAGAATCATTTGAGGATAGTAGTAACCGGTCCGATGAAAATAACACACCCATTCCATCTCCAGACTGTACTACAAACCATTTAGACTATGATTGTAGTAACTACTTTTGTCCTTGGTATATTGAGAATGCTATACAAGAACCATATTCAGTCATTTCATCCACTACCGATCTACTATCAACACCCCAAGCAAACACCCCGTTTTCTCCATTTTCCGAATCGACGCCGAGTTGTTCTAGAAAACGAAAGAAGATTTCTCGAAAGGATATAGGTAATGTTAGAAGTCGTCATGTTGCAAATTGGATTGATAATAAGAGGAAGAAGCTAAGAAATTTAGGCAAGGAATATAAGAGTCGCAATGGTATCACTAGGTGTGCGAAATCATTAAAACCGATGTGTGCGGAGAATTGTAGACAAAAATGTTCTTCGAAAATTAGTAGCGATGAAAGATTAACCATTTTTAATCAATTCTGGAATTTAGGCAACAGGGAGAAGCAATGGGCTTTTATTGCTTACTTGGTGTTGAAACAAAAAAAACGTAGGGTTTTTACTGATACGGTATCAAGGCGTAATTTTACTTTAGTTTATAGACTGAAAGCGAACAGAGGCAGTGAAGACGAATTTATGGTTGTTTGTAAGAAGACATTTTTAAATACTTTCTCTATTAGTGAACAATTTGTTTACACTGCTTTGGAAAAGCTAGATGTTACTAGTGGTTTGATAGAAATCGACCAGCGAGGACGCCATGATAATCATCGTAAGGTGATAACCGACGACGTTATTAAAAGTGTGTGTGATCACATCAAATCCATTCAACCCGTGGAATCTCATTATACACGAAGTAGAAGTGATAAGCTTTATTTAGATGGTGATTTAAATTTCCATCGCTTGTTTGATTTATACAAAGAATGGTTTGACGATCAAGTGTACTCCTCTATAGCTCATACTGAAAGGCAATATCGTGATATTGTTAACGAACGTTTTAAGCTGAGTTTTTACGTTCCTAAGAAGGATCAATGCGACAAATGCCACATTTATAAAAACAAATCTACACCAACATTAGTTGAAACACAGCTTTATGAATCTCATCTGCGTAATAAAGATCTGGCACGTAAAAGAAAGTTGTTGGATAAAGTAGCAGCCAAAACCTCGGACGGAAAAATATTAACAGCTACGTTCGATTTTCAGAAAGTACTTAATGCTCCACACGGTAATTTGAGTATTCTTTATTATAAACGTAAATTGTCAATATTTAACTTCACTGTTTTTAATCTAGTGGATAAAGAAGGTACTTGCTTCATGTGGTACGAAGGCCAAGGTAAAAGAGGGGCTAATGAGGTTTCCAGCTGTTTGATTAAATTTATTTCAAAACATAAGAACTTAGGCACAAACGAATTTAGGTTTTGGTCCGATAATTGTGTGGGCCAAAATCGCAATCGCATAGTTTATGCGATGTATATGTATGCTGCCGCTACTTGTCAGGTTTCGATTCGTCATTGTTTTTTAGAAGTTGGACACACCCAAAATGAAGGTGATAGCGTCCATGCCTTAATAGAAAGATCCGCCAAAAACAAACTTATTTACACTCCACAGGAGTGGTACTGTTTGGTACGTTGGGCTAAACAAGACGGTAAACCTTATATAGTGGAAGAAATGCAGTACACAAATTTTTCAAATTTTAAGTCGTTGTTACAAGGGAATTGGATCAAGAGTGATAATGGAAATAAGGTACAATGGAACAAAATTAAAGAAATTTTTGTAAAATCTGAAAATCCCTATAAATTGTACTATAAATATGATATGGCAAGTAATGATTATTATGTTTTATCGGTAAAAAAAAATACTAGGCGGCAATGTTCAATAGATACAGGGTCAGTTGAACGATTATACCAAAGTAACCTTCCAATTCCTAAACCTAAAAAAGACGACTTAATTAATATGTGTAATTCTGGAATTATTCCTAGTAGTTATCACGATTTCTTTACAAATATCGCATCGGTGAATACAACCGATATTGATTGTGATTCTGATCTTGATCTCACTTAGTTTAGGAACTCTAGAGTTTTACACGAAGATGAGACTACTGATTATTATTATTTTTTATTCTATTTTATTTTACAGTATTTTATGTATCTTTTGTGCCATTTAAATGAGTCTGATAGTGTTATTTACATTTTAAACTTACGATTTTAAGAGAGAACATTAGTGTGTAAATACGTACAAGGTGTAACAAAATTTATAAAGTTTAACAATAGTTACTGATTCCATACATAGTTTTATTACATCTTGAAAATGATTAGTTTATACTAATAGCCTAACTAAAAAGTATCACAGTTGTTAAAATAAGAAGGATTGATATTGTTATATTTATTTCTGTTACTAGAAGATTTTTATGTTTAGTCAACGTTTATTATAGGTATTGGTGGATCTCAAAGTAAGAGATTTTAAAGAATTATAATGAGAATAGTACCAAGTTGCGTTTAAAAGTTTATGATAAAGGCTTTTTGTAATTCATATGAATACTAATGATGTTTTTATCAATAAAAATGTTATTTTCAAGTTTTTTTATTACTTGTCCAAAAATATCCTTGATTATTTCTATTACAATAAGGTTAAAAATTTTACTATATTCTTATATACACAATTTTAACAGAGTAAAATGTATTATCTATTATTTACAATAATTATAAACACATTTTTTCGAAGTAGAATATAGTATCTATGACATACTTCAAATAGTTTTGTTAACTGTCCAACGTAAATCAGAGTAAGTATGACATACTACAATTTACTTGTTATGATGGTCGACGTAAAATATCTTAATTGAATTTTCTCAAAAACAAAAACAAATATGAATTAAACTACTACACAGGATTATTACCTACGTATACCGTAATTCACTTGCAAATTTTTATAAATATTGGTTATCATCTCACTGAACAATCACCTATAAACAATGCTTGGATCTTTGAACAGCTGTACTGTGAAGTTTATTAAACGCACTTACGATACTTTACGTAGGAGGTGTCGATTTATGCCTTTATTTTCTATGTTACATATTTTAAAATTCAAACTATAATAAAATCTCTAAAATAAAATATTAAAAAATAGTAAACTGACTATGACCAAATAATATTCTTTTGTATGTACTAAATTAAATGTTGCCATTCGATAATCTTCCTAAAGTCAAAGTCAAAGTCAAAACATTTTTATTCAAATTATCCTTTACAGGCACTTTTGACGAGTCAACATTTTTTGAGTTACTACCGGATCGGAAACGCGGCCACACACTGAGAAGATCCGGCGGAAAAAACTCAGCGGGCTTGTCTTTTTTTGTGCATATACATTATTTTTAAACAATGTTTTTACAATTACAATGTATTTATGAATAATATATTATAATTACTATGAGACTGCTATGAGGAGCAATTAATCCAATGCCTTATTATCATCCAAATATTACGATATTTTATAGTAATCTTTTTTACAAAGTTTAGATTTGATACATTTTTTAAATTTGTGTATAAGTATAAGATTTGTAGAATATTTTTATATCGTAAATATTTAATTTTTTCAGTAAAATAAACTATTAACATTAAGAAAAGTATATTTAAAATTATAAGATTTAATATATTTAAGTATAGTTTAATATTTTTAAATTTAAAGAATACATTTACATAGACATTTATCATTATTCTTGTTCAGCGAACCTGATTGCGCATCAATAGGTCTCGAGTTTGATACAGGGCATTTGTGTGATGGTTATAAATATGCTTGTGTTTTTGGATTTTGTTGTTTATTAAATATATTTGAGTATTTATATATGTTTTTCTATGTTGACTGACACATATACTACAAGCAAATAATTTGCTTACTTTGGAGTTAGAATAATTAGTGTAAGTTGTCCAGTAATATTTATATATTTAATGTGTATTATTTTCCGGGCGTAGTATTCCATATAGTAGCGCTTTGTCATCATTTGAAGTGTTATTTTCCAATACATACCTTCTAGTCACGATTGAAAAAAATAAGCCTTTTTGATCTAACAAAAGCAGCTCGAGTACCAGGCAGAAGTCTAACTTCTAAAAGGGACGCAGACCAAAAACAGTATTTTTTTGCATTTTAAACACAAGAGATTTTTTTTAGATATCATGAGATAGAAAAGAAGCAAATGAGTCTCCTGAAAGAGACAAACATCGCCTATCAACACCAAAGATGTTAATGGTGTGTTACTATTCGAGTGGCGAGGTGTTAATGCTACTTGCATAAGTTTACCGGTTACCTTACCTCCTACCTGAACCTCCTACACGACAGTGTAGTGTAGGCAGAAATAGGTAAGACGGTGGTACCAGACTCGGGCGAGATAATGCAAACTTTACCACATAGTAACCGCGATGGTAGTGACTCGTATAGCCAATCTTTCGCCTCTTACGAACTGCCTAGCAGACAGATCTATTCTTCAAAGTAGCCTGGACCAATATAGGGTACTAAATATATCGAAAAATTTTATACGTATATTTCCCGATTAATTAAAAAGGTCTAGATTAATTTGAAAAATTCTTTTGTTTGATTGAGTATACTTTCCATTCAGTCACGTGTAAGTTTGATAAAATTCTTATCCAAGGTTCCAGAAATGTAGTAACTTGAAATTATATGGCTCAGTATCTAAAATATAATTTTTATGATTTTAGGTACACCGAAGGCATGGAAAATACATATGTCTTTACCAAACATCTAGCAGAACATATGATAAATGAACATCGTGGGAAGCTCCCAGTAGTTATTTATAGACCATCTATCGGTATGATTTATTAATACTCATAATTTTGTAAGAAAGAAAGAAAGAAAGAAAATATTTATTTGCAAGAATATGGGTGTTACAAGTTGTTAAAAATAAATTAAGTTACCAACATATTCTACCATTATATGGTGTGCAAATATTTTAAAAAAATATCATTATAAAATATTACATTTAAAAGATTCTATCGAATATTTAGAATTACTACCGGATCGGAACGCGGCCACACACTGAGAAGATCCGGCGGAAGAAACTCAGCGGGCTGGTCTTTTTTCTCTATTTTATGTACTTGTTATAAATGTACAATTTCATATCACAAAAGATTTTTTTATAATTACAAGTTTCATATTTTGTGCAATTAAATTTTTTATAATTTACAAAATGTTCACTATTTACAAAATTTTACTAGGTACATTGAAATTTTTTAAGGACAATTCAACAAACTTATATTTCTATCCATTAATATTTAATTTTATCGGCTAAAAATTCTTTAATATCATAATAAGTTTTATCTAACAGCAAATCAAACAACTTTTTGCGAAATTTATTTATAGGTAATGATTTAAGACTATCAGGAATATGATTGTATATAATAATAGACATACAATACACATTTTTTGTAAAAATATTTAATTTTTGATCAGGCACATATAATTTTTTACTATTCCTAAAATATGAGTTACCAGTGACTTCAGCATTTGTTTTAAATAACTTTTGGTGCTTTTTTACAAATACGCATACCTCTAAAATATACAAACATGGTAACGGAAGTACCTTAAGAGACTTGAAAAGTGGTTTACAGGAATGTAACTGATTAACACCACATATTGCTCGAATACATTTCTTTTGGACTCTAAAAATTCGTATCAATTCAACAGAATTTCCCCAAATAGGAATTCCATATTGTAAATTAGAAGAGACATATCCATGATATGCTAATAGGGAGGCTTTTACGTTTCCTACTTCTCTTAGTCTTCTTAAGACATAGACAAATCTATCAATCTTATTACATAGATATTCAATGTGTGCTTTCCAATTACAATATTTGTCAATAATTATTCCTAAAAAGTTTGTATAATCTACATCATCTATATTTACTTTATTTAAAAATACATTTGTGTTTTTAGTAATATTACTGTGGTAGTTCTGAAATTCAACTAATTTTGTTTTAGTTACATTAACTTTTAAATTATTATTAATTAACCAGTCTGAAACTTGAAGTAAGGTTTCAGTTGTTTCGTTTACCAAGTCTTTTTTATTTTTATATTTAATAAGTAGGGTAGTGTCATCAGCAAATAAAAAGCAATCATGTTGTAAACAGGAAGATCATTGATATAAATTAAAAATAGCAAGGGTCCTAAAACACTGCCCTGTGGTACACCACAGTTGTTAACACGGTATTTTGAAGTAAATATTTTTTTACGGTTTCCGTATATTTTAGATATTTCAACGCATTGTTTCCTATTTTCTAAGTAACTCTTTATCCAATCTAAAGCCTTCCCTCTAATACCATATTTTTCAAGTTTTGATAGTAAAATATCGTGTGAAACAAAATCAAATGCCTTACTCATATCCAAAAATACACAAAGTGGATACATTTTCTTATTGAGACATTCAGTTATGCTCTTCACTAAATCAAAACATACTAATGTAGTAGACCTACCTTTCCTAAATCCATATTGATTATTTTTTAGTAGGCCAAAATCAAGTAAATAATTATAGAGCTTTACATACATAATTTTTTCAAAAATTTTTGAAATAACTGGAATTAAAGTAATAGGTCTATAATTGTTCATATCGCACATATCTCCTTTTTTAAATAATGGTTTGACAATACACTTTTTTAATCGTTCTGGAAATTTACCTTCCAAAAATGACAAATTAATTATATGGCTAAGAGGTCTTGATATTACACTAGCAACATTTTTCAATAATTCTGTGCTAATATTATCATAGCCAGAAGCATAAGTATTTTTCAATGAATGTATAACTTTTTTCACATCATGCTCATCTACTGGTGTCAAATACATGGTTTTACTACAATTTGGTAAAAAATATGATTTTGAAGTATTTGTAGATTTGACTTTTACACTACTTGATTTTGTCTGGTTTATAAAGAAATTATTAAATAGATTACAGATTGTTTGAGCATTTGTGTACTTTAAATTGTTTATTTTGATTTTTTCTATTTCTCTACTATTTATTTTGTTCTGAAATGTACTTTTAATCAGATTCCACGAAGCTTTACATTTATTAGAGGAATTTTCAATGTATTTCAAAGAAGACTGTTTTTGTGATTCTAATATACATTTAGACAAAATTTTCCTATAATGTAGATATTTACATTTATTTTCTTTCCTATTAGATTGAGCATGACGATAGTTAAGGTACAACTGGCGTTTTACTTTGCAACATTTTAGAAGACCTTTAGTTAACCATTTATTTTTTATAGGTTTATTTAAAACTTTTACACGGACCTTAGGAAAACATAACTCAAAAAATAACAGTAAAATATCATGAAATTCATTAAATGCTTCTTCACAATTTGACTTTGTAAAAACTTAAACTTGATAAACATTCATGAAACTTTTTAATATTTTCCTGCCCATATATCCGCTTTGTTTCAAACCAAAAAGCTCTTTTTTGTTTAAATTCTAAGACTGACTCTATATTGGCTTGTATACTCTGAGCAGTTTCATGGTCAGACAAAGCAAGTGTATGAATGTTAGACTGAACATTATTTAAGTTACTTGCTATTAGATCCAGACATGCATGCTTCCTAGTAGGTTTTATAATATGTTGATTTATGTTGTTATTTGAAAGAATGCTTGTTAAATTTTTATGTTTACAAGTGTCCTGCATCAGGTCTATATTCCAATCTCCACATAAAATAAGTTTCTTTTTTGAATATCTCATAATATTTTCCAATAATAATTCTAATTTATTTAAGAATATATCAACATTTGAGCTGGGAGTACGATAAATACAAATTACTATTAGTTTATAATTAACAATTTCAACAGCGCTACATTCAAAGGAAAATGGTAAGCGTATTTGTAAGTCCAGGATTTTAAAATCAAGTTCATTTCTAACTAAAATACATGTTCCATCCCTACGTTGATTATCACGAGAAAATTGAGATGCCATAGTGTAACCATCAAGTTTAAAGTTTGTTTCAGAACCTTGCTTAAGAAAAGTTTCAGAAAGACATATAACATCAATTATACCTAGTGTGTCTCACTCTATACTACTCACTAATAGCTACTTGCAAATAATCACGTTTTTGTAATGTGTAATGTTTTTTTGGTGAAGTAGCTTAAATTGGTTATTATTGACGAAAAAGCTGGTTTTTGTTACTTTCTAGACTTTTGGTTTTCAAAGTAAAATAATATGGTATTGTACCCTTCCTGGCTGTTTTATTATACAAAAGATTATTTGAGTTGTTTTCCGGTTTAATTCTTGGTTTAATACTAAAAAAATATGGTATAGTACCTTTTTTGGGATTTTGTATAGATTTGTCACAATTTTTTATATTAATCCTATTAGACACCAACTTTTCCAAATTTTCTTTATATTCACTATATGTCATTTTTTTAGTGCTCAATAATTTATTCTCAGTCTCATTGTTATTTAGTTGATTAACTTTTAATTTTAAAATTGACAAAAATTTATTTTTATATTCCTGATAATCTATCTCAATTTTTAACTTTGTATACAAACAGTTAATATAATTTTTGTGTGTATAACGATTATATCTAGTTAAATAGGTATCCAAGTCAATAAGAGTACAATTATTATACTGATTTACAATTAAGTTCATTTTATAATTAAGAAGTCCTATATTTAAATACCTGTTTACTGGATTTTTAATAAGAACACTTGTTTACACTTCCTAAGTTTGTCTAAGGTATTGCTCAAATTGGTAAAAACAGAATAAGGATCGCGATCATGAGTACCAATTCCAAGAATAACATAGTCTTTGTTACTAGAAAAGTCACTATAACTATGTAATATTTCTATTGAAGTTGCATTAGGCTTGATTGTAGACACAACTATGTATTTATTTGATCCAAATTCCAATAATTTGTTAGATAGACCTCGTAGTTTTTGGTCTCCTAATACTATGATTTTATTTTTCTGGTTATATATGGGATCTATATTACAATTTATTGAAGAATGTTTTGTAGTCGTACATATATTTTCTAGATTTTGAGACAATCCAATATCAATCTTTGATTTATTCTTTGAATTTTTCTCATAGTTTAAGTTTTGTATTCTAATCTCACTGACACTATCTTTGTTGTTAATTAATTTTGTATTTTTTGGCGTAGAACACTTGTAGTTTTTATTTTTAGTAGAACTCTTACACGGTGTGGTTTTAGCTACTTGTTTCAATATTACAATATTTTTGGATTGTTCTTCGTTCTGGATTTCGTTGTGCGCACCTTCTAATTGACACCTAAGAGAATTTATTTCTTCCTGCAATTCCTTATTGAGACTGTCACTAACAGCTGATAAATCCGGCAAACTTCTAGCCAAGTAGTCCGAGGTAGTTTCAAAAGATTCGATTGACGCGTTCGACATCGATACATTTTTCCTTCTCAAAGTGACATTTTCAAAAGAAAAATCCATTGCAACTTTTATGGGTACTAAAAGAAATATATTAAAAGTTATTAATACTACGAAAGTGTAATAAAGAGAAAAAAATATATAACTAATACTTCCCCGGTTTTCCGTTCAAGAATTTGAAACTTTCTTCTTTGTTTAAAAAAAGGTTACCGTTACTGTCGATCAATATTACAAACTTTGTTTTTCAATTTTTGATAATTATTATTAAAATCTATTATAGCACAACGTTATTTGCCAAATTTTATTTATTTTATTGTACTTTTATTACTTAAATACGCTTTAAATTTATAAATTACGTAAAAATTAAAACAGCTGATCTCATTGTAAATCAATTAATTAGCTGACTCGGCAAGCGTTGCCTTGCTGTATTAATTATCGTTGCCGAGTCAATTCGCCAAACATCCTATAATATTATCAAGTTACGGTAGACTCACTGAACTCATTATACGAGATTCTCACCGTACCACGCTACATAGTGGACCAAGTTTAACACTATCTTATGTCCGAGAAAAACATTGGATATCAAGTGGATTGCGGACAGTAAAAAGAGAACTGCGCAAATTTGTGACTCGCCGTCGATTTGAGGAAGAAAATCGAATGCGAATAATGGCAGACGTTCCAGAGCCTCGCGTTACTCCCTCGCGCTCATTTACGTACACTGAAATCAACGTTACCAAATATTTCACATCAGAGCAATAATTAAGAGGCCGATTTTAAAATTATCTGTTTTACCACCGGGAGATGAACACACACTAAACCAACCAGATGTCGTACAGTTATTGATAAGAGATGACGTCACTCTCGCCGTCTCACGTGCAAGTGTATTACCAAGGCGCTTGACAGGGAAGCCTACAAAAAAAAATATTATGATGACAATTAGGTTGTATGTATCTCTTCACCCTATGCTCAGTATTCATAAAACATCATACAACTTATCATCTACAAAATTGGATCCATCAACACGTACTACCAAAGTATTATTCTACAAAATATTAAAAAAGTACTTGATTTAATTATGGGAGGCCACAGATTAAAAATTAGAGTGATAGCCAAGATTATAGGCATCTCTTATGAACGAACTCGAAATATCATAGTCAATGAATTGGGTTTCCACAAAATGTCTGCGAGGTGGGTTCCGCGACTGCTTTCAGTTGAACAAAAAAGAATGCGTTTGACTATTTCACGTTTGAATCAACGCCTAATGTAAGGCATATAGATACCAATGTACAACTTAACGTGGTCAAATTGGATCTTGTGGACTCTAATGTTTTTTTTTTGGATTACGATAGATAAAAAACTACAGTGGGGACCACATATCGACAAATTAACGAGTAGACTGAGTTCAGCAGCATTTGCAGTTAAAAAAATGAGACAGATTAGTGACGTGACACTGCGAAAATTGTGTATTTTAGTTATTTTCATAGTATTATGTCTTATGGGATTCTACTATGAGGAAATTCCGCTGATATAAATACAATCTTTGTTTAAAAAAAAGAGCTGTAAGAGCTATTTACAATCTCAGTCCACGAGTTTCCCTAAAAGAAAAATTTAAAGAAATTAATATTTTAACCGTACCATCACAGTTTATATTTGAAAACTTGATGTATATTCGTAAAAATATTTCTTCATTTAAGAAAAATAGTGATGTACATAATGTAAACACAAGGAACAAAAACAATCTTGCTCTGCATGTATCACATCTCCACAGAATAAGTAACTCTTTTATGGGGCAATCTATACGCGTTTACAATAAACTTCCAAATACTATTAAAGATCTACCAATACACAAATTTAAAAAATGTGTCAAATTTAAACTTTGTAAAAAAGGTTATTATAAAATATCTGAATATTTGGATGATAATAAGGCATGGGATTAATTGCTCCTCATAGCAGTCTCATAGTAATTATAATATATTATTCATAAATATATTGTAATTGTAAAAACATGTTTTAAAAAAAAAAGTATAAGTACAAAAAAAGACAAGCCCGCTGAGTTTCTTCCGCCGGATCTTCTCAGTGTGTGGCCGCGTTTCCGATCCGGTAGTAACTCAAAAAATGTTGACTCGTCAAAAGTGCCTGTAAAGAATAACTTGAATAAAAATGTTTCGACTTTGACTTTGACTTTGTTTGGAGTTATTTGAAGCCGATGCAGATGATTTTTTGAATCGTTTTGTTCTAATGGACGAAACATGGGTTCTGATACTGTACGCCAGAAACAAAACAACAATCAAAACAGTGGAGAAGACCTGGTTCACCACCCCCCAAAAGGGCACTTTTGTTGGCAAATAAGGTAATGGCTTCAGGATTTTGGGACTCGAAAGGTGTGATTATTATTGATTACTTTGAAAGGGGTCAGACTATAAATTTTGATTACTACTGTGTCTTACTACGTCGTTTACGAGAAGAAATAAAAGAAAAATGTCCAGGAATGCTCAGAATAAAAGTCCTGTTTCATCAATATAACGCCCGTGTTCACACTTCTGTGCAATCAATGGCTGAAATCCACAATTTTGGCTTTGAACTATTACCGTATCCGCCTTATTCACCTGATCTGGCACCGTCAGACTTCTTTCTGTTCGACAAACGACGAAGTCAAAACGGCAGTAGACGCATATTTTGACTTTAAGGAAGAATCATTTTCAACGGTCTAAATGTTTTGAATGGGAGATGTCAAAAGTGCATCGATCTTGGTGTTGATTATACAAAAAAATAAAAATGGTGACCTTTGAAATTTGTGATGTCTGTAACTTCTGAATTACAAAACCGATGACCTTGAAATTTTTAAGAGACAATTTCAATAGTATCTCCTTTCAAAAAAAAATATAAAGGGTTTTAGACAACAGGTTAATGAATTAAAGCTTAATGCGTGTTTTGAATTTTATCCCCTATCCCACGAGAACGTTGCTGAATTTTGGGATAAAACGTTACCTATATGTTGCTCCAGGTTCTCAGCTATCACCATGCCAGATTTGATTATATATATATATATATATATATATATATATATATATATATATATATATATATATATATATGTATATAAATTCCGTCTTTCATGCATTTTATATAATATTTGCTAAATATCTTGTGTGATACTCATCCAATATTTTTCTCACTTGAACGGTTTCTCGTAAACAAAATGTGAATTTACGGGAGAAAAGGGAAATTTTTTCTCGTTCAAAATGTAATATTATACGTATGAGAAGATTTTCATAGTATTTCTTTTAAAATGTACTTGGTATTAAAAAATCTCTGTTGATTTCTGATATGATTTCATTGTATGTACATTAAATTAATTTAATCATTTTGATTCGACTTATAATCTTGTTAGACTGAATGCCGACTTCATTAATTTTCTTCGCATAGAGTTATCGTATCCCACCCAATCGATTAGTATGCACAACATGCAAGCAACACAATCGATGCTTATAATCGGCAATAACCTTTTATTTTCAGGACAGTATAATTTTATATTCCCCGAAATAGAATATTGAATAATTTACGTAGATGTTATGTAAATAAACAATATCCCTGGATAAATTATACAAATTGATCTAACCACCAAAAAGCAAAATATTTGGTTGTGATATCGGTATTAGTCAACGATATTAATATATAAAAATACATGTATAGATACTGTAACATACATAATAAACATTCAACCTCAGAAATACATACAAACATCTATGGTTATCACACAAATGTTTGTTCCTGTTGGGTCTAACACATAGAGTATTGTTAAAAATATTTATTTTTGCAGTCTCACCATGCTTAAGAGAACCATTTGTTGGATGGATTGACAATTTTAATGGGCCAGTTGGGTTATTAGTAGGTGGTGCAAAAGGTAATGCCGTGTTCTTAGTTTTAAAGCACAATCTGTACATCTATACAAATAAATAACATTGAAGTAACAAGTCTGTAATATTAAAATAATCGTTTTTAACTAAACACATATTGATGTATACACGGCACATATATCAAAATAACATTTATTTTTTATTTTTGCCTGCATATTTTTTGTTCCGGTTAATCTCTGCAACGGCTGGACCGATTTTGACGGGACTTTCACTGACAGATAGTTGATGTAAAGAGGAGTAACTTAAGCTACTTTTAATTTAGAATATTTTCCATGTGGACGAAGTCGCGGGCACAGCTAGTTTAAATATATACACTATACATAATTAAAAGTCTATGACCTTTTTATAAGTTCATAAGATTAGTAGATTTTATCCGACAATGTGGTCTGTACTATACTCGTTCCTTTGATATGTGTCAAGTAACTATAAATGTCTCCCCCTTAGTCTCAAGTGACAGTCTGCCGTCTGGTATATGAGAATACCAGCTCAGTGATTTTAACTAAAAGCACTACATATCACTACATAGTATAAAACAAAGCCGCTTTCTATGTCCCTATGTATGCTTAAATCTTTAAAACTACGCAACGGGTTTTGATGCGGTTTTTTGAATAGATAGATTGATTCTTGAAAAAGGTTTTAGTATACAAACCTATTCGATATTCCCACGGGAACAAAAGCTACGCGGGTGAAACTGCGGGCAGGTCGCTAGTCAATAATAAAGTCAAGATTACTTATTTGTACTTTGGTGTCTTTGTTCTTTAAAGTCTTTTTGCAGTCTAAGTTCTTTTTGTTGTGCTGTTTTGAGGAAAGATGAGTAATTGAAATGTTTGAGCGGGTTTTTTTTGTATCCGGCTTTATAAGGTTTATTAATTTCTAGGTATATTGCGTACTGCATATTGTAAAAGTGATGTAGTAATGGACATGATACCAGTCTGTTCCGTAATCAGAGGGGCAATTGTAGCAGCATGGCAAAGAGGAACCAAGAAGTATGTTTCTATTTTTCCGTTTATTTCTGTCAAACTGTTATATATCCTAACCGTAAGCTAAAAGGCTTCCATTAGACTTCTATCGACAAAACCCTCAAAAATGAAGCACTTTTGAGGGTCTTTTGACCCTTTTGATCGGCACCTCTGACCCTTATTCTATTCCCTAGTCCGCATCAGTCAGTCTCCGTCTAGATTCCTACCAGATCACTTGGATTTTCAATTTATCCTTAACTATTTCATTCCCAGTTCTGTATTTATAATTAGTGTTAATTAATCTATACATGTAATAAAATCGTAGGAAAGTCAAAACTGTACATTGAATATTATTTAAAAGAATACTTGGAGCGTGATCTACAATCGATATCGAAGCCAAAAATATAGTTTTTAGAATTTTTGTCTGTTTGCCTGTATGTATGTCCAGGGTAAACTCAAAAAGTACTGCATGGATTTACTTCAAATTTTGCATGAATATTACTAACAGGTTGGGTCAATATATAGGCTATATATTATCACGCTATCACCTACGGGGGAGGTGCTGTACGGAGTAAACGAAGTCCGCGCGGACGAAGTCACTGGCAACAGCTAGTAAACTATATTTTAAGTGAAAGTGAATAAACAATTAAATAATAAAAATCTTTTTTAAAACTCAAACCTCGTCATCTTGTCCCGATCTGAATCCGCTGGGTTATGATTTAAAGTCAGTTTTAGAGAGTGTGGCTTGTTTTAAATGATATGAAATTTGGAGTCCCTACAAAAATCCATACGATTGGCAGTGAAGAATTTTCCCATAGAAAGAGTGTGTGCTTCTATTGATAAGTGGCCTCAACCACAGAATATGGAGACTACGGTAGATAAACTCGTGTATGTACTTTACTTTTTGACGTGAATACGTCTTTAAAATTGCCTTCATAGGGGGGACGGTTCAAAAACCGGATGATAACAAAATTGGGAAATACAGTTTGGTATTACAGCTACATAACTATGTCCAATCTAATTATACCACTGGATAGCTGAAGAATCAAAGAATTTGATAAGCTAAGCATGGATAACGATGCTTCGAGGGGAGTGGAGTAAGAAGTGCCGCCATTTTTAGGTATTTTCACTGCGTTACATATTTTGCATATGTTATATCTTCCGACTCAGAAGTCAGAGCAACTATGAAGTTTGATTAAGGTTTATTTGAAAACTTTGTAATAATTTATTGATTGTATAATTTAAATAATTTTAATTGTTTATAATAAATATATATGGCCTTTAAGTGAAAAATTCAGAGAAAAATTGTAATCAGTAATAAAAATCTTTAAAAAGCCAGGTGAAAATACAAGAAACGTATACCATTTGAAAGAGATTTTAAATAGCAATCTAATGATACACATGAAAGAGTGAAGAAGTGTCGAGATCGCAAAAAGATAAAGGCGGTCGAAACAATTAACGATGGCACCGGTACGATGATTAATTTTTTTTTCGGAATGTCTGAATCACTGCTAGTGTTAAGGGTCTTCACAGCTACACCTGCCGCGAGGGTGAGCAGAGTGATCAGTTTAAAGATGTGTCGTTGTACGCCCTCCGCCTTAGAGTATCTCCTGTGAGACCTATCCTCGGCTTAGGGAGGGGCATTGTTTTGTCCATCGGCTGATCCTTGTCCTTGGGCTTGGTTCGCAGATGGGCGAAACAGCATCCTCGCCACCGCCGGCGGTGACGGTGTCGCATGTGTAGGTGTGATGTGTTTTAGTGTGTTCCCTTGGCCAGAGCTATCAGGCCGTGGGGATCGGTGAGAACGTGGCGAGGCCTACGTAATTTGGGATCGGAATTAGATCTGGGATGAAGTCTGCCATGGCTACCAACAATGGGTTAGGATGTCAGTTGGTACGATAGAAATATCTTAAGTGGTACGTCTTACAAGCAAAGAGACATAGACATAGACATAGGATAAGGGTGTCAGTAGAGAGCCCTGCGGGACACTTGCTGTGATGGGCCTGTGGGTGGAGAGGGAATCCTCTATGCGGAATTGAAATCGGCGGTTGGTACGGTTGGTCCTCTCGTATGATTAGTACGAGTTGTCGCACTGGTGCAACGTTTTTGTAACATGTGTATTACGTTTAACTATTATTATGAATAAAGCCATTGATACTAAGCGTAATAGCCAAGCCATAGTGTCGGAAATAAGCCCTCCACATGGGTCTCCACCGGCGGTATACAACAGTGTGAACTCTTGTTTGCAACAAAAATTCATCTGAAGTCCACAAGCCTCCCACCAAGGTCACCCGTGTTGGAAGCTTGTGTCCAACAGTGTGGCTAGGCTATTACGCTTAGTATCAATGGCTTTGTTCATAATAATAGTTAAACGTAATAGACATGGTTACAATAAATGATAGCCTATTCGGTTTGGATCATAAGGTCCCGGATTTGATCCCCTGGTTGGGCAAGTGTTATTGATGTTATTTCGACGTTTTTCTCTAAAATTCAAAATCTCAGTGGGTAACAACTCCGAGTCTGGCGGATGCTGTTTTCCACTCCAATGCCTCGGATGGACATGTAAAGCCGTCGGTCCCGGTTATCGCTAGAAATAGTCGATAATCGTTATCAGGTCGGTAAAATGCGGCAATACGGATCACTGCTCATCTCGCCAACTAACAAACCGGTGAACTGTGGTGAATTGGAAAGTTTATAGACGTTTAGTTAACTCCGCCTTTCGCGCATGAAAACTGGGCGTGATAATACTTTTAAGCTGATAATAATCAAGAAGAAGATAATCTCCTGTCGACCTAAAAAAATGGCCCATAACGTTCGATTGGGATGTTTCTCAAAACAAGCGATAGATCAAGCGTTGATCAAGCCGACAACACCTCAGGATGTAGAGAATGCAATAAAATCTTTGAAAAACACGAATAGCATCGATTGCGACGAAATAACAACTCACAGTATAAAATTAGTATTAAGATTTATTGCGCCTTGTCTAAGTTATATAATAAACCTATGTTTCGAACAAGGTGTATTTCCTGAAATATTGAAATTAACTGTAATTAAACCAGTATTTAAAAAAGACAATAAACAAGATGTGAACTGTTATAGGCCAATTGCACTGATACCTATCTTTTCAAAAATAATAGAAAAACTTATATAGAATAGAAATAATTTTTACGATTATTTGGAAAAATTTGGATTAATTACAGATGAACAGATGGGATAGAGACGCAATAAATCTATAAATTTAGCTAACTATAATTTTATTTTAAAAATATTACAAAATATTGATAATAAAATTCCAGTGGCTGCCTTATTCATGGATCTCACAAAGGCGTTCGATTGTGTGAATTATAACATATTATTAAGAAAATTGGAATCCTATGGTATAAGAGGAAATGTGCTAAGCCTACTGCGATCTTATCTTACAAATAGGTCACAAGTAACTCAAATAACGCGCATTTGCAAAAAAACTCGATTAGAAACCCAATACTATTCTGAACCCATGGAGGTTTTTACCGGGGTTCCTCAGGGTGGCGTATTGGGGCCTCTCTTATTTTTAGTAAAAATAAACGATTTTCCTAAAGTTACAACTAATCAAATGGTTTTATTCGCAGACGACAGCACTGTTATAAATAGTCAGAAAAACATAATTGACCTTGAAGAAAATATGAACTATGATTTAAAAAATATAATAAATTAAGCCAATTTATTATATTTTTTAAATCATAGTTCATATTTTCTAATTTTCTAATTGTTTAAAAATAAATCAAAAATTAACAAAACAAAATTTATGACATTTAACAATCGGGTACCCTTAGCTGAAGAATTGTGCATTGAGGTTGATGGTCAAAGAATTGAAAAAATTGAATCTACGAAGTTTTAGGGGGTATTAATTGGCTCTCAAATATCATAGAAGCCACATGATGAAAGTGTTTGCAAAAAAATTAACCAATTTGCTTATGCTTTGTATATGTTCTCAAAAATAACCAATTATTCTACTGTATTAATTGCGTATCAATCTTATGTGATTTCAGCTTTAAGGTACGGTATAATCTTTTGGGGTAACTCCACACATATAGAATCTGCATTTATTGCTCAAAAAAGATGTATTAGAAGTAAATTAGAAAGCTGTAAATTTTTAAGCCATAGATTGTTAACTTTGCCATGTATTTATATTTAAAGCCTGTAACTTTGCCATGTATTTATATGTAAAGCATGTATTTATATTTAAAATTTGTTAAAGCCAACTTACATCTATTTCAAAAATTAAAAAGTAATCTTTGCCATGAAAATTTAATAACCTTGCCACATAAGACAGCCTTATTTGGAAAAAATATATGTGGAAAGGCAACAAAAATATATAATAAATTACCCAAAAAAATTAAGCAAATTGAATGCACCAACTCATTTAAAAATGAATTAAAAAATCTTCTTTATAATAAGGTATACTACAATGTAAATGAATATTTAAATGATAAATTCAAATGATTGTTATTCTTGTATGAAAATTATGAATTATATACCTATATTACAAATAAAAGTTTATATGTATATTATTAAAAATAACTTATTAATTATACTTAATAATTTTATGACTTGTTATATCGATAAATAATTTGTATAATGTTTGTGTTGTGTATGTAATTAATCTTGTTATTTTATTGACAAATTATATAATTGTAAATTTAATTTAATTAATATTATTTTGACATGTATATACACACGTTAAAATTTTGACATCCAATTTAATATAAATTCATTATGACTGAAATTTATACAATGAATGTTATGTTGTTGCACATGTTTTATTTAATAATTTAAAAAGTAACTGTTTTTAAATAGAATTGTTAAAAAGTAATAATTAATTTGTTTAATAATTATATTGCACGCCGTATAGGCAGAATGTAGTGCACCAATTATGTTTTATATTGTAACATCCTGATTTACCTATGTTCAAGCAATAAATAAATTATGATTATTAACATTATTGTTGGGTTCCAATATTCGAACAGGTACAAGATATGATGTAAAAATCAGTCGTAATAAAGATCTTGCACAGACTAGGCGTTTGATGTTTAATTTTAACTAAAGTAATTCAGAGCCAGCGAAAAGTCAACCTTAAAGCTAACA
The DNA here is from genome assembly GCA_036924255.1 of Apodemia mormo. Lineage (NCBI taxonomy): Eukaryota > Metazoa > Arthropoda > Insecta > Lepidoptera > Riodinidae > Apodemia > Apodemia mormo. The sequence goes on from JAUPFN010000030.1 coordinate 4,435,395, forward strand.
AAGTTTTGTCCATATCTCGCCGGATAGTATACGCAAAGGTTCATCGTGCGTACGCAAGTGCAGTTAGCGATAAGAAGTTTTTTCTGTATGCAGTTTTTAAATGGAATGTTCGTAGCGGTCCGCGGCGACAAACAACTATTGTGATTTGTGAGTTACACATTTTATTATCAACTTTTAATAAAAGAAGTAATGCTTGTTATTATACTTGGTTTGAATGTGGAATATATACTTTAAAAATACTTACAATATTTGCATACAAAAATGGACATGAATGTTGAACAACTAATTGAGTCATTGGAGGAGGTTTATGAACTAATTACAAAATTAAATTCTAATTACAAAAAAGCACCTAAAGTAAGGTTGAGTAGGGGGTACATTCAGGCTAGATTGCAGTGTTTAGAAGACTATTGGAATTCATACAAGGGTGCACATCAAAATTTACTAAAACTTACGAATAAAGAACATAGGCGAAATTTAGTCACAAGTCACAGAAAGCAATTACCAACAAGCGTGGGAAACTTTAAAAAATAGGTACAGTCACAAACGATTATAGTGCGCGCGGAACTAGTTGGCCGCGCCATACGTAATACGTAATACGTAAGGCGCGGCTAACTAGTTCCGCGCGCACTATAATAACAAATTCTATACTTATTATATATATAATATTTTCTTTAAAAAGGGTAACTATAACTTCTTCAGCTCAATTGAGAAATCTCATTGATAGCACAAAGGAATGTTTGAACACGGTTAACACGGTTTCTTGGGACCCTATGATAATATTTCTGGTAGTTTAGAAATTGGATCCGGAAACACACAAAGAATGGGAAAATCCTGTAAGTACCGAATACCTTAATGAAATGCCAACTTTTGAAAAACTGGTCAGATTTATTGAAACTAAAATACATACTTTAGAACTAATATCTCAACCATCAACAAGTACCTATAAAATAAAACATAATTCGTATCACGTCACAACTAATGTTGATATAAGCTGCAAATTCTGTAAAGGTCAACATATCTTATGTCACTGCAGAGAATTCGGTAAATTAGATCTACAACAAAAAAACAATTTTGTAAGAGAAAATATGCTATGTTACAATTGCTTATCGTCAGGACACGCTGTGTCATATTGTAAGCAAAAAGGTCTCTGCAAGATCTGTGGTAAACGTCACCATACACTTCATCGTACGTATCGTAGACGAGATACTTCGGAAACCAAGGAGCTAGTGAAAAATTCACCTAGGAATTTAACACCCAACGGTGAAGAAGAGAAAGAAGACATTAAAAGTGTGAATCGTGCATCTCATCTTACAGCTAAATGTACTAAAGTTCTTTTAGCTACAGCACTAGTGCCTGTCAAGAGTCCGGCCGGACAGATGATGATGCTTAGGGCGTACAGGTACAGGTTCACAAGCGTCTTTTGTGAGTGAGAAGGTGACGCAAGCATTACGACTCAAAAAATCGCCAATTAATGGTACAATCACATGGGTTGGTTCTACAACGATTTCTGTCCGTTATGTGACACAACTGGAGATTTTATCGAGGTATGAAACAGAGTTCAATCTCCAGGTTAGGGCGTACGTATTATCACACATAACGTCGAAAATGCCGTACCAATCAATCATGCCAGACAGTGTTAAATGGGTTCACCTAGAAGGTCTCAATCTGGCTGATCCACAATTCTACATCTCCAACAAGATAGATTTATTGCTCGGTGTAGATGTGTATACAGAGATATTGAAAAACAACCTCATTAAAGGTCCATCTGATTCACCGATGGCTCAAGAAACATCGTTGGGCTGGATACTTTGTGGCAATATCTCAAATGATGTAGATCATAACCTTACAACTATGCGTCACAATTTGGATCTTGATATGCATAATTTATTAAAAAAACTTGTGGAGTATTGATGAAACAAAAAATCGTCAATTGACCGCGGAAGAAAGAGCATGCGAAGAAATTTATAAAGAAAGTATTTCAAGAACAGCAGAGGGAAGATATATTGTGAAGTTGCCATTTAAAGCCTCACCGTGTCAGTTAGGATCAACTAAAGAATTAGCGCTAAATAGATTGAAAAAATTAGAAAAACGATTTGAATTTGATCCTGTAATCAAATAAGATTATGTAAGAGTTATAAACGAGTATTTAAAATTGAATCATATGGAGAGAGTTCCAAAAGGTGAGAGGGATCACCATGCGGCGTATCCTCCACATCATCCAGTATTTAAAGATAGTCAAACAACCACTGTGAGAATTGTGTACGATGCGTCTTGGACCAAAATTACAAGAAGATTTAAGACATATTGTAATGAGATGGCATGGCAAGGAAATCGCTTTTACAACAGACGTAGAAAAAATGTATAGAAATATTGAAGTAACTAAAGACGATTATGACTATCAAAGAGTAGTTTGGAGATCGAACACAAATGAAGATATAGAAGAATATAGATTGTTAAGGGTGACATTTGGTACCGCATCTGCACCCTATTTAGCTATACGAACTTTAATTCAAACTGCAGAAGATGAAGGCAAGAAGTATCCACAGGCAATGAAAGTAATCAAAGAAGACTTTTATGTTGACGATTGCCTTAGCGGAAGCTTTTCTGTACAAGATGCAGTGAACTTAAGCCAAAACATTACTGAAATTTTAGAAAGCCCATTTTTGTAGTTTGAATTTACCAAACTACAAAAATGGGCTTCTAATAACACAAAGTTTTACTAGGTGGTAGAGTTCTGCATTGTCTCGCCCGGGTCTGGTACCACCGCCTTACCTATTCCTGCCGCAATAGCGTCAGTGCTTGTCGCTGTCGTGTTCCGGTTTGGAGGGTAAGGTAGCCGGTAAACTTATGCATGTGGCATTAGACCTCGCCACAAGATAGCAACGCACCATTAACATCTTTGGTGTCTATAGGCGATGGTTGACTCTTTCCATCAGGAGACCCATCTGCTTGTTTGCTATCTTATGACATAAAAAAAAAAAAAAAACTTGAATTATTTGGATCACTTCAAGAATTAATTAATGTTATAATTTATTGTACAAGATTTTTAAAATTTAAAAAAATGCATGTTATAAATGAGTTAATAACAACATTTGAAAGGGAACAATCATTAATCAAATGTATCAAAATAGCATAAAGAGAAGATTTTATGGATGAAATTAAAAGATTAGAAAAAAATGAACAAATAAAATGTAATAGTCACCTGAAATTGTTGAATCCATTCCTTGACGAGTTTAATATTATCAGGGTGGGCGGCAGACTCCGAAATGCAGATCTCGATGAGGGACGTTAACATCCAATAATTTTGAGTGACAGAAATTATTTATCTCATCTAATTATTGCTGACGCACACAAAAGAACACTGCATGGTGGAGTGCAATTAATGTTAAATTATGTGAGATCAAAGTTTTGGATAATAAAAGCAAAATATTTAGTAAAGTCTAATATTCGAAAATGTCTGATCTGCGCTAAACATAGTGCTACTGTCAAGAAGCAATTAATGGGAGACTTACCATCTTACCGTGTCAAGCCAACACGGCCATTCCTGCATAGTGGGCTCGACTTTGCAGGACCTATCCATATTTTAACTTCTAGAGGAAAGGGAATTAAAACAAGCAAAGCATATATATCAATATTTGTCTGTATGTCAACAAAAGCGGTACACATAGAACTTGTAGGTGATCTAACATCAGAAGCATTTATAGGAGCGTTTAAGCGTTTTGTGGCACGAAGTGGAAGATGTAATGATTTATGGAGTGATCAGGGAAGAAATTTTGTAGGCGCGAACAAAGAATTAGTAGCTGAATGGAAGTTGGCAAAATTAGAACTCAAAGGTCAAATAGCCGAAACACTAGCTTCAGACGGTACGCAGTGGCACTTCATTCCAGCTTACAGCTCTCACATTGGTGGCTTATGGGAGGCAGGAGTGAAGTCGATGAAATTTCATCTGAAACGTATACTTACCAAAAATTTAACATTTGAAGAGATGACTACAGTTCTCTGTCAAGCAGAAGCGTGTCTTAATTCTCGTCCTCTTACACCAATCGATGACACAGATCCTGAAAGCATAACGGTAATTACACCTGGGCATTTCTTAATAGGAGAATCGCCAATTACCGTTCCAAGTCCTGATCTTAGAAATGTAAATGTGACTTACCTCTCACGCTGGCAACACACACAAAAAATGTTGGCAGATTTCTGGCATAAATGGCAAAATGAGTATTTAACTAGACTGCAACAAAGACCAAAATGGATGAGACATCAAAAAGAATTTGTAATAGAAGATATTGTGCTTATTAAAACTGAGAACTTACCTCCGGGAAAATGGTCACTTGGGCGTATCGTAGAAAAGCATCCTGGGCCTGATCTCATCACCAGAGTGTACAGTGTTAAAAGTGGTAATCATATTGTGAAACGGTGTATGACAAAATTGTGTTCTTTACCTATCGAGAATAACAAGTGATGCTAGTGTAAAAAAAAGGAGGGGAAAAAAAACCCGAACTTAATAGTTAATATGTAACGATATTGTGTGAAAATGCATGTATTGTGTATGTATTAAAAGGTGTAAATGTTTGTATAATCTTGTATATTGTATAGCAAGGATTTGTCAGTTAGAATGTATTGTGTGTTGTGTATGCTGACAGACTTGTAATATTGTATATTTTTACGAGATTATACTATGTGTCTGAGTACAATGTATAATGTAAAAAGCGAGTGACTATATAAATACGCTAGGTACGCATCCAAGGAACATATTATTTGCAGTTAAATTTTTCATTTTATAATAATTGTGTGTATACTTACCTTAAAACATAGATATGTGTATTTACCTTAAAATATGTCAATTTAAATATTATTTTTTCATTATGTTTGTATCAAAAAGTATAGTAATATGTTAACTTGTTTGAATTATGTACCTATAGCCCTTTTTGGAACTAATGCGTAGTTAACAAGATTCGATATTAATGTAAACTAAAACTTTGCTTTACTTATTGAGATACAGTCCGCTAGCAAAAATTGGTGTAAGTTTGAGTAGCTTTATCTATTTTTAACATGTTAATGTTATAAATGTTTAATCTGTGTAACTTGTTTAAGTCTGCCAGTGACACCTGCATTGTTTTTGATAATTGTTAAATGGTTTTGTTTTTGTAATCTATACTGCAACATCCCATTGTGTCACCAGGTTAATAAAGGACTAATGTCCTTTGGTGGGCGGCATGTTGGGTTCCACTATTCGAACAGGTACAAGATATGATGTAAAAATCAGTCGTAATAAAGATCTCGCACAGACTAGGTGTTTGATGTTTAATTTTAACTATAGTAATTCAGAGCCAGCGAAAAGTCAACCTTAAAGCTAACAATTATTATTACTGATGGCCTCCCAGATCCGGATGCGTGTGTAGGTGTAATAAATTGCCCATAGTCCATCAATCGTTGATTGGCAGCTAAAATTGTTCGTCTGTTAGGCACACGAGTGTGGATTCCACGGCTCCGTAAACGGGATACGGCTTTCAGCCCTGTAAAGTCTTTGTACACCAAGTAAACTTTCACCACTTTAGAGGTAGCACCTAAACATTTTATAAAACTTATAATTCGAGTAATGATGAGCCATTTCATCGAACAATAGGAAACAATAAAAACACTTAATGCGCACTACGTCTCGACAAAAAGACACTGCGTGGGCGGAGGCCGCTAGACTGCTAGCCGCTAGGATACACGGGGTTGAAATTTGGCTGGACCTTTAAAAGTAACCCTGTATATACATACATATATATATGTACCCTAAAGCTTTGGTCATAAATTATCTTTATTGTTTATATTATATATACTAGCTGTTGCCCACGACTTCGTTCGCGCGGAATCCGTTTACTCCGCACAGCTCCTCCCCGTAGGTGATAGCGTGATAATATGTAGCCTATATGTTGACCCGACCTATTAGTAATATTCATGCAAAATTTGAAGTAAAATCCATGCAGTACTTTTTGAGTTTACTCCGGACATATTACAGACAAACAGACATACAGACATACAGATAAACAGACAAACAGACAAAAATTCTAAAAACTATATTTTTGGCTTTGATATCGATTGTAGATCACGTCCCGAGTATTTTTTAAAAAAAATATTCAATGTACAGTTTTGACTTTCCTACGATTCTATTATATGTATAGATTTTAAAACTAAAATCCTTAAATATGTTGTTCATTTAAAACATCTTCTAAATAATTTTCATTTTCCGAAATTGCTATAATATTGTTTGTAAAACTTGACCTAACCTTATATCCGTTAAATTTGAATTACTTTTATCGAATTGTAAAATTTTGCGAATTGCACACTCAATAACCATGTTAAATATTAAATTAATATTATTATTTGTTGATTTTTGTTTTACTAAAGTAAATTATGGCTTGCCAGAACTACGATTGTAACGGTGATTTCAGGTTGGAAGAAACTGATGAAATACCAATTTACAACGCATGTGACGGTGGCTTAAATAAAGTATCAAACGGGGACCTAGTAAGATTAGGCAAAGAAATTACAAGAAAAATTCCAATAGGTCTAATGATGTGGACCTGCGGAGGAGAAAACACTTCGAGTAGCGTCAAATTTCACGCAAGGGTTTGTTATATTTAGTTCACTATGTTTATCGTATTTTTATCGTAGTCGTTTGGGATTTTTATAGAGAAAATACTTTTCTACCAAGTTGCTTGTATAGAACTAGCATAGATAAGATAGGTTTGTTGCGGAGCTGCTAGTCGCTGAAGTGCTTAGCGGCAGGAGACCAGCATGTGCAAACGTAATGACTCCTTACAATGTGAAGGATTACTTCAGAAGTGTTTCTAGACAGGTAGATGACGCGAAGAAGCTCAAAGAGCCTGGAAGAAGTGGCAGCTGGACACAGCAAAGGCAAAATTAAAAGAGTGGTTCAGTTTTCGAAAATTAAATGTAGAATATAGAATGTTGATGTCGTCATTAAAGGACTTGGAAAGGGAAGAGGAAGATCTTCCCAACCAAGTGAAGTTTACTGCCTGGGGACCGAAGTCCATATTTTGATAATGAGAACATCGTGACATGAAATGAGACATCGTGTCTTAGGATTGTAAAGGAGTTTCCCGTCGGCTGGGTTGCCTACCCGGGCTAGCTCGGTTGGACAGGAGCTCCGTGGACATTAAACGAATCTAAACCTATGTTTATGGGTTTTTATACTACGAGGAGACCAGGAAAACGACCGATTATACAATACACTTATTTATTATCTCTAATCACACAATACAATTACATTAATCCACTTTATTACTTACCCTTATTATCTTTCTTTCACTGTGTCTATTTCCTATAATTAACTTATGCACGACGTGGCCCGGGGCCACGGGATCATACGCGTGAGCGAGAAGGAACGGGGATGGTGTGACCGGTACACACCCCTTCAATTGCCTACCGACACTCCCCGCACTGTCGCACGGTGTGCGAGGGAGGAACGTTACGGGGAGGAGAGAGTCGTCCGCTCCTGGAGAGCTAACGACAACCAGAATCTCGCCAGGCCGCAATACTCCCGAAAGCGGGGGATCTGCCCTATCTGTATCTGAAGAGCTAACGACGACTGGGTTACGCCACACCGCAGAACTCCCCAGAGACATGAGGCGAGAGGAACTTGAGCCTCCAAAGCCTGCGACCTGGGAGTGACTGAGCTGCACGACCGTTGAAGTCTCAAGCCGTCCAAAGACTGGCGAATACGCTCGTTGAAATTCTTCTTCAATGTGGAAATCTGTGATAATATTGTTGGGTGTTTGGATCGGGTTGGTATTCAGTTGGGTGCGGGTCTTCTTTTGCTGCGGTCGCGAGTCCCCTTAGAGTCGCGGATCCCCCCCCCTCCCATCTTCACGCCATCCCGTGTGATCGCCATGTTTGGTGAGACCCCGTTCGGGGAGGCCCAACTAGGCGACCAGCGAACAAGGATGGCGACTTGTGGGGGAGGCCTAGCGACTCACGGGGGTGGCCCGGCTGGCGAATACTGCGTGTGTATCGCCTTATATAGCCGCTCGCTACGATACGGTTTCGGGTGCTATAATCGAGCGCGGGGGGCTGCCGCCGCTTCCCCGTGCGTTGCGGCACCTTGCACCGTGAGAGGGTTCGCGCGTGGAATTTTCCATTGTTGACGACATCTGGCCGCGTGATTGCATCATCCTTCTCGAAGCTTCTATCGCCGGAATGTCGTCACAGGATTTTATTTTTCTATTTATTATTATTTTTTCTTGTAGCTTTGTAGATTACTAGATCCGCTACAAGTTTGAACCATCGTGATTATTTTGTGTTAAATATATTCTTAATACAAGTCCATAGCACTTTTACAGTTAAAGGACGTGGCCAGTCTACGGCAAATTGTTGACTTTTATTCATTTTTATAATACATCTATTTGTATTACAATGCTTAGTTTTATGCAGCTAGCATTGCAGTTTTTAAAAATGGTTCATGAAAATATTGTCGTTATTATAAAAAATAGTTGATGCCGCGATACAATTTATTGTAATTTAAATTGTAAAACTATATGACATGTAAAAGAGAAAGTATTTACAATTTCAAACCTGTTCAAAGTGGTTCGAATCGTCAACGACAAGGCTATATTTTCTAATCGGCTTGACTCTTCGGCGTTACGCAGAGATTTGTTCGCTCTGCTTCTTTTATCGCATTTACCATGATGAGTGTTCACTAACACCGAAGAGGTGTTCGGATTTATTCCTCCCACTAAATTCTATAATCGAACATCGCGTCCGTCGCGTCACGTGACGTCTTCGAATCCACAACCGTGCGTTTTTCTCGGTACTTTCTATCTCGCACTACTCCTTCGTGTAATCAATTACCGTGGGAGGGGGAGGGGGGTTTTTAAGCACATACGACTCGGGATCTTCAAGAAAAGAGCGTACTTATTTTTAAAAGACCGGCAACGCAACTGCAAGATCCTTGCTATTGCAGATGTTCATGGGCGGCGGTGAACGCTTACTATCAATAGCTCTTTTGCCCTTTCTACTGTAAATGAATAAAATAAAAATAAATAAATAATATATTAAATAGGGTAGAATTTAGTTGGTGATTATTACGTATATATGTCAGTGTGTACCACATATTTGAGTACACAGTTATGTTAATTTATGTGTGTGTGAGTGTTTGCTATACGTGTATGTATGCGCACGTATATATATGTGCAAATGAGTGTTGCAATAATATAAGAATATTATCATTTGATGCTTTTAAATATAACTTTTGATATGCATTATCGGTCAGTATATGTAGCTTTATTGTTCTTCGTGATTTTAAGTTCATTTATTATAGAATTTACTACATATTGTCAAAGAAAATAAAATTGCGCCACACACAATCTTGCACGGGGCTATCGGGGCAAGAAAGTCATGGCAACCCCTTCTACGCTTACTGTGGACTTTTGCAATGTCAGGGGGCTTCATTCCAACTTGGTGTATGCGCCTACGCCAGAAAACCGTTACCGGCGTCTCGGCAAACTTGAAGATCAGGGCTTATCCATCTTCTGTTTACGTGTAGTTTGTGACGAACATCCACGTATCTACGCGTGCCTTTAAAGGTACCATAGCGGAAATGAAGACAGGCTCATTAAGCACCTACAAATGGCTGAAGATTCCGTGTTACAAAAGACCCCCTCCGCCAAGATCGTGATTTTAGGTGATCTTATTACCCACCACGCCGAATAGCTATGTTCACGCACTATCGATTATGTGGGGATGTTTGTTCACGATTTTACTTTGGCGTATGGTCTAACACAATTGATAACTTTGCTTACACGTGTTTCAGATGTGGATGACCATAACATGAGTGCTACCAGGCTTGGGCTGCTGCATCAGTATCCCAAATGTAAAAACCAGCACATTACAAACGGTGTACAATTTTGCCTCGAGGTTTTTTAAAACAGCTATCACCAAGGCAAAATTGGAACATATTGCCAGGATTGGTGAGAAATTAGTTCGCCTTCATTCGGAAACACATGAATTGTTATGGCCTCAGCTCTCTCTTCCGTCCTTGTACGGAGACGATGAATCTAAAGCTCATACTGCAAAGGAAATGGCTGATCTACAGGGCTCGTTCTTTGTGGCCAACTCGACTCTGGACGACCAGGAGAATGCACCATCCCGCGGTGCGATAGTTCTATGCCGAAACTAAGATTCCTGCAGTCTTTTCTACGTAAAGCACTATTTTTTTTGGACGTGCATAGGTCCAAAGGGCCGGGTGGCATCCCTCCGATTGTGTTTAAAGCGTATGCTCCAGAGTTGTCACCAGTATTAGCACGCGTGTTTCGGCTCTCCTACTCTCTCGACATGGTACCAAAATCGTGAAAGAGAGTTTTAGTGCATCTCATCTCTAAAAAAGAAAATAGCTCTAATCGGTCCAAATATCAGACCATAGCCATAAGCTCCTTATTCTCCAAAATTATGGAAACCATCATCAACTGTCAGCTCCTGAAGTATTTAGAAGAGCACCAGCTGAGGCATAGCAAAGACGTTAGATCTGGTATGGCACAAAAAGCTGCCTTCCCATTTGCTTTGCAACATGTGTTGGCAACGCAACTGCAAGACTTCTGATATTGCGGATGTCCATGGGCGGCGATGATCACTTAACATTAGTTGCACCTCCTGCTCGTTTGCCCCCTTTTCTATAAAAATAAATATCATGTGCGGTTAAACAACGGTTACATTTAATAGCATTATACTTATATTCTATGTTTGATGTAAAAAACATGCGCGGATATCGATCTTACCTATTGCTCCAGACGTAACGAAAATTCTCTAAAGACTACTTTCTAGGAGTAACGGTTAACCTACTTCACTATACATTATGAGTTCATGAGGTCAACTCTGTCATGAAAGAGTGTTTCTTCAATGTAAAAAAAAATAAGAAGCAGCCCAGGTCTTGAAAAATGGCCGTGTACTGTGCTTCTTCGTAAATCTGAATATTTTAGTGGTTATATGTGATTTTTGACTAGATTTGCTAAGCAATCGCATTTGTTGTTTCAGTTTTATCTCTTGCAACTGTTACCGGCACTGATTATTGATGGACTGCTAAAAATAATGGGAAAGAAGACTATGTAAGTTACTTTATTCTGAGTAATAATAAATGTTATTATATTTCTAAAACAATGGATAGCTTTTTGTTGTTTTATATTGGAATTACTAAACATTAAGGTATATCTTTATACTCTTTTAATATTAAGTTTCGTGCTAGAATGCATTATATTATTCTTAAAATATCTTTATATTCTCTGCTTCCATTGATATAATACGATCTTGATATGTCCCGACTCCCACTTTCCCTTTCAGTTGTTGGATAATTTTCGTTAAAACATACGTCTTCCCCTACTTCATCTTTTGTTTTTTTTCTAAAATGATTTTGAAAAAATCATGTCTAATCGAGTAGCCAACCATATTTTTTTCAACAGTTTGTAACATATTTCGTCCTTTATTAACCATGTTTAGTACTTCTTCATTAGATTTCTTCTCCGCCCAACTACTTTTTTCCATCCACACCAACACCACATTTCAAATTCCATTTCTTTCTTCCATTGGCGAAGTTTATTTGTTACAACTAGGGTGAAGTTTAACGTAACATACTTCTGAAAAAAGGAGGTTCTCTTTTCAGATGTATGTTTTTATAGTTTTTACTGTAGAACTCGGGTCCTCTATGAACAATCGATTACGAAAACTATTTTTACGTTTGGGAGAATTGATATACTTCCTGTTTGGTCTCATTTAAATCTGGTAAAGGTTTGTGGATAGTCACGCCGTATGCGTGGCAGGTTATGGCAAGGGGCGGCGGGACCAGCGGGGTTGGTATGTGGTGCGGTGTAAGGATGTAAGGATGTATGTTAAGTTGGTAAGGACTCACCTGGTAATTTCATTGGTTTACACTTGTACTGGTACGCGCTCATTCGCGATGCGGGCGGCCGACCGACTGGCGTATGCTCGCGGTGTCGCTATTCAGCGACCTCATCTTCTTCAAGTGAGAGGAACACATGATGGATGCAGAAAGGAAAGAGACGGAGGAACGGAAATATGACTCCCGCGCAAACACCCCCCCCCCCACTTGAAGGATTCCTTCAAAAAACAAGTGATATTTCATCAAATCCATTGTGCGGAAATTGATGAAATAGTAATAAATACGCGCAGTAATTTCTAACGAGATGAGGTATGATAAGTAAAGCGGAAAAAATGCGGTTACATTTGCGGTAAATGCGGATAAAGTATGCGGAAAGAATAAATAATGCGAAAAGTTATGCGGTATAGCCTATTGGCTAGGTTGGGGACAGAGTTTTAACACGGGTCGTTAAGACCCTGAAGTAGTCTGCACTCGTGCCACTCTGACAATCCCGTCTCTGCCTGGGAAAACCTCCTTGACAATAGCCAGAGGCCACTGTAAAGGCGGAGTATTGTCATTAATAATAACAACTACTGTACCGACAGATATAGAAGTTTTAGTTTTATTTCACTTCTTTCGAATTTGTAAATTATGCAAATGTTCCCTTTTCCAGCGCTTCCAGAACGACTGGACTAATTTATTTAATAAAAAGAATCTAGTTAATAAATCCGAACGTTCTTTAGCTAATGGCGGTGCGAGTAAATACTTAAGCGGACTATAAGTTAAAAAATGAGTGGGCGTTAATGCGAGTGGTTCCGAGGATCGGAAGAGAGCGTGCGGCATAATGAGCGCGAATTCATGACTGCTTCTACTTGTGTAAGAACAGTGGTCATCTCTTAAGACCTGTTCTCCTATAACGCGAAATAAATGGGCCTTCATACTTTTAATGTTCGCTTCCCAATTCCCTCCGAAATGCGGCGTGGAAGGTGGGTTGAAATGCCACTCGATACGATTTTCCGCTAGTATTTCGGACAGTTGGGAATTGAATTGGGAAGATTTAAGTACTGAATACAATTCGCCTAGGTATCTTTTAGCGCCCAGGTAATTAGATCCATTATCTGTGTAAATATGGGCTATAGGCTCTCGGCGAAATAAAAATCGTTTTAAAGCGAATAAAAATCACTCTGTACTTAGCTCAGAGGCTAGCTCAATATGTACTGCGCGGGTGGTTAAGCAAACAAACAGACAAATATATGCTTTATGTGCACGAATTCCTCTACCTTTCATTGCGGTTACTCTTAAGGGGCCGGCAAAGTCTGATCCGGTGTGCGCAAATGCCTTAAAAGTCGGATTGACTCGACAAGATAAGATCCGACATCTCGGGAAAGGTAGGTTTCGGTCGAAGTCTAAAACACGTATTGCATTTAAAAATAACACTACGAATGATGTTACGCGCGGACAAGATCCAGTACCTCTGTCTTAAAATAGAAACTAACAAGTCTGGACCGGCATGACAATATACTTTATGAAAGTAATTAATTATCAGAGTAACTATATGCTCCCTGCGGGGTAATAGCAAGGGATGGCGACTTTCAAAGGGTAAGTCAGCCTGTTCTAGGCGACGCTCGGCGGCGACGCGTATGACACCCTCGTGCATAAATGGCAACATTTACTCTTCTTTATGTTGTACATTTCGTGATAAAAATGAAATTTCTGTAATCTATACATATAATAAAATCGTAGGAAAACTCAAAACTGTACATTGAATATTTTTTAAAAGAATACTTGGGGCGTGATCTACAATCGAAATCAAAGACAAAAATATAGTTTTTAGAATTTTTGTCTGTTTGTCTGTTTATCTGTTTGTCTGTATGTATATCCGGGGTAAACTCAAGTACTGTATGGATTTACTTCAAATTTTGCATGAATATTACTAACAGGTCGGGTCAACATATAGGCTACATATTATCACGCTATCACCTACGGGGGAGGTGCTGTACGGAGTAAACGAAATCCGCGCGGACGAAGTCGCTGGCAACAGCTAGTTCTTGTATAATTCTAATCTCAGCGAAACTGAGATCAGACGCGGCAATATATTTACGACGCGTTAAAATCTTTAGGAAGCGAAATAGATATACAGCAATGCGTAAGAATTTGGACCAAGAAGATACACGGTCAGCTAGACAGAGCAATTCTAATCCTAACTTGTTTACTTCCTGTACCTGTACCATGTTTACCACTTTCTCCTCCGGTGGTTTTAAAACTACCGATGGTTCAAAAACAGTAACAGGCCAAAGCGTTAGTGTTGATTGTGCCCAAGAGGGTCCATTAAACCAGAGCGGATGGTTAAGCAATTGTGCAGGAGTCAATTCCCGGGAGAGACAATCAGCGGGATTATCCGTACCCGAGATATGAAAGAACCGATCAGGTGAAATATTTGATTGTATTTTTGAAACATGGTTGGCTACGAACGTACTTCAACGGTGAGGTGATGAATGCAACCAACATAGGGTAATCGTGGAATCGGAGAATGCATAAATGTTGTTAATAATGATGCGATTACTTACCGCCTCAAAGCCGGTGCGGATTAATTTGGATAATAACAGGGCGGCGCAGAGCTCTAAGCGAGCGAGACTCATGGACTTAGTGGGGGCAACCTTTGATTTAGAGCAGATCAAGTGCATTTTATTATTATCGTCACTGTCGACGTGAAAGTATATCAAGGCTCCGTATGCCTTCTCACTAGCGTCTCCGAACCCGACAACAGTAACTGTACTAGTTGTATTTATGCCTACCCAACGCGGAATGCTGATCTGGTTAAGCAAATGCAACTCACTATAGTACATATCTCAAGTATTAACTATGAAGTCGGGTGGTACGTCATCCCAGTCACTCTTTAAAGTCCAGAGCTCTCTTATCAAAAGTTTAGTGAATAGTATGACAGGACCTATGAAATCCATAAGGTCCCATAGCCTGGCGATGCTTGACAGGATCGTCCTCTTAGTGTATGTCTTAATAATTGGCAAAACCTTAAAGCGGAATAAGTCTGCGGAAGGTGACCAAGATAGTCCAAGTATCTTATGTAGTTCTGTCTTGTCAAATTCTATCGCGGAAGATAACCGATGTGATTCCGGTATAGTCTCCATCAATGCGGTGGAATTGCTATTCCATTTCACCATGTCAAAGGAGCTTGTCGTAAGGGAGCAGCAACAGACTGATGCGGCAGGAGCAGCGAAAGCGGAATTAATTTTAATGCTAGGTGCAGGATCAACAACTATGTAACCAATAGTTGTTTCGAGGGCTTGTGTTGTACTTGACGAATTTTTTACCTTAAGCGGTAATATCAACTGTGCGAATAGCGAAGCTCCAATAAGCATGTCTATTTCGCCTGGCTGAGTGTAAGTATCATCAGCTAGCGTGAAAAAAAGTGAAGAAGCGTCAACATGCGTAGTCGGTAAACAACCCGTGATCTTATCTACCACTAAAACATCTAAATCATATTTGATGGAATGGTCGAAGCGCGATGCGAATTGAATGCGAGTTGTCTGGAGGACAGTTTTAAGCAAGCCACCGATCCCGGTGACCACTGAGTTTGTAGATGCAAAACTGTTCAAGCCCAAGCGTAAGCAACAAGCGCGAGTGATGAAGTTGCTTTGAGAAGCACTATCAAGCAGACAGCGTACTAAATGATCAACCCCATAGCAATCCTTTATTATAACGCGAGCATTGCCTAGAAGTACAGTGCTCGTCGTAGCGGATGCATCTTTAAGCAAATCGCAGTCGATGGGGTGACCTTTATCAAGCGGATAATTAGCTAAATGCGAAGTTATTGAATTCAAAGAAATACCTGACATGGCTGGTGGACTAGGTGTTGAAACAGCCTCGTCAGTGTGGGTAGCCGAGTTGGCTCCGGGTGCGGGTACCCAAGATCCCTCTAAGGAAGATGCGGGAGACGGATGCGGCTTCGCGGCGTCTGAACGTTCTAAGTGTAACATTGTGTGGTGTCTCAAGCCACACTTCTTATTAGTTAATGACTTACAGTCATGTGTTCTATGTCTAGTGCTTAAACAGTTTACGCAACCTCTAAATTTATGAACTACGGTTAGTCGATCTTGCGGATTCATTTGTAAATACGCTGTGTATTTATATAAATTTTCGGGTTTCAGAAATACAGGAAATTGAAAGTAAATTGTTGTAGTTTTGGCGCGGGGTTCGTAACTATTCACATACAATTGAAAATCCTATTTGCAAAACGCATAAAATGTTCCTTAGAACATTTTATTTCATAATGACCATCCTTCATAATCAGTTACATATTATCACTTAGTCTAAGTTACAGTTATTTTTAATACAAAACTTGGCGATACCTAATTTTACACTTAGTTTAATCAAAATAATGAAAATTTGGGCAGAGTGACGATGTAATTTCAAAATATCAGAGCGATGTTGTCGCAACGATTGTTAAGAGCAAAGTGAGTCTGACGTTCGATATTCTCGGCCTTTTATACTCTTGTTGTGGAGAGGCTAGTTTTATCTCTAATAAGAACTCTCTTGACTGAGACCGTTCTCGGACTCTCTTGATTTTCTAGGTCAGTTTGTAGTTGAGGCATGGAAGCGTTAGTCACTTTTCTATGGTTGGAAGTACTTGGCTGGCAGTCAGTAGGCAGGCTCAATGCTCCAGGCAGTTGCTTGTTATGTTGCTGCAATGGCTTTTTAGCGACGGATGTGAACTCCTTGACTTGTTCATCATCGGAATCTAAAAACAGCAAAGCAAAAGACACAAAACATGTTTGTTAATAATTAAAGCTGAATAGCTTGTAATCAAATATCATTCTTAATGAAAATTAAGACAAAATTAAATAAGTCCATGTTATGCTGCAGTCATGCCGAAACATGTTCCAAAAACAATAATAAAATTCGTTTAGGTACAAAAAACGCTATGCTGTTGGGCCCTGAGGGACCTGATTTCAGCCCCACCATGACCGTGTCATGATGTTGAACAATGTAAGTAACGCGATGCTGTCGAGCCCTGGAGGATTCCGATTTCAGCCCCACCATTACCGTATCACGATGTCAAAAAGTAAATAACACGATGCTAATGAAAGCTTATAGGAACCACTAACAGCCCCATCATCACCGTGTCATGATTTCGAACAGCTAAATGCCGAACGACCCTTACAGGAACCGATAACAGCCCCACCATGACTATGCCATGTTGTCGAACAACAAAATGCTGACGGAACCTTATAGGAACCAATAACAGCCCCACCATGACTGTGCCATGATGTCGAACAACAAAATGCTGACGGAACCTTATAAGAACCGATAACAGCCCCACCATGACAGTGTCATGATGTCGAACAACTAAATACTGACGTAACCTTATAGGTACCGATAACAGCACCAATATAACAGTGCCATGATGTCGAACAACAAAATGCTGATGGAACCTTATAGGAACCGATAATAGCCCCACCATAGCTCCCCGTTAGGCAGAACTATGATGCCGACTATTGCTGCAAGTGTTGCGAGGATTAATTCTTCTCAACCCCACCATAACACACCGAGAGGTGATGTCATGATGTCGCGCAGCCACACAACTCACTACTGAAATAGGCAGCACACACATCGGGAGTCCACTCTTCACGCCACGTGATGATGTACTTCACCACCGCCTGTGTAGACTTCCCGTAGGAGCCAGCCAGGAGTTTTAGTTCATACCACCCGTGGGATAATACTTTTATCACGCAGTAGGGGCGACGTATGCCCGCAACTAGGCTTGTTCGTCGTCTGCGCCTGTTTCGTGACAAAAACCAATGAATTTAGTTGAAACACACGAGTACTGTTTTGACTGGTACTTTTCCGAAAGCTCAGAGGCCCTCTGTTTACTCAGTTCCCGCAGAACCTCTCGATTAGAACTCACTCCTGTGAGTGCTACATCCCTTACGATTCCGGACGAGAGGCGTAGCCGCATCTATACCGATTAGCGAATTGAGAGCTGAATGTTAAGTTGTCTTTTGTTTAGTGACATACTAGCTGTTGCCCACGACTTCGTCCGCGCGGACTTCATTTACTCCACACAGCTCCTCCCCCGTAGGTGATAGCGTGATAATATATAGCCTATATGTTGACCCAACCTATTAGTAATTTTCATGCAAAATTTGAAGTATATCCATGCAGTACTTTTTGAGTTTACCCCGGACATACATACAGACAAACAGACAAAAATTCTAAAAACTATATTTTTGGCTTAGATATCGATTGTAGATCATGCCCCAAGTACTCTTTTGAAAAAATATTCAATGTACAGTTTTGACTTTCCTACGATTTTATTATATGTATAGATAAGACTATCTGAATCCGCCACATCACCTCAGGCCATTTCCGCTGTTACATTCAACTCTGATCATATTAAGAACGTACGACAATATCGCTCGACTTGCTAGTTTGATTGATGCATTTTTGGAGTAATTACATGCACTTCACAACCCATAACCTCAACCCAACTGTGGAAGTCAGAACATGCGACCTCTGTCGCCGACTATTAATGGGAGTGTTCCAAATAACGAGATTGCGGTTTGACTGCCGTTTCAGTTCGCCTGCATCCTGGCGGTACTAAAAGGCAAAATTTTGTAAAAGTATCAACAATGACGAGGATGTGGCGGTATCCATCCGCTTCGGGTAATGAACCCAAAATATCCATACGAATGGTATAGAAATGAACCTGGGCTTTTCCCATGAATGGATAGGCTGAAGCGGGGCATGCGCAATTTTATTTTGCGAAAGGCCACTTACCATAAAAGCCTAGAGGTCTCACTGGTTGGCGTATATTTTACACACAGAAAATCGTTTTTTTACGACATATCGAATCTAACTGTGTGTTAGACGACTTTTTGATGAGAGACAGAGTCTCTTGATCAGAAGCCTGGGCAACCCGTGCTCAGTTCAATTGTTTCTAAACCATGTACACATTTACAGGGCTGCGACTGAAATAGTCGGCGTGCGACAAGAGTGTCATCGTTCGATAATCTAAACCAAAATCAAAATCCTCTAAGTATACACACCATCGTGCCACCCGTGGTAATAGTTCTTTTTCATTTTGTGTTAGTACAGTTAGTGACGACGATAAAGCGTACACCCACAAGATAATATTGAAAGTGTTGAAGAGCTTTCACCACGACTAAGGCCTCGAGCTACTACATAAAAGTGGTACATAATCTCCGCACCTTGGGTCAGTTTAGAGAAATAAGCAACTCATGTATTTGGAGCAAAGCTGCACCATAATCAATCGAGCTTGCGTCTGTGTGAACTGCAACTGGAAATGGCGGATCATATGGCGCCAATACAGATTCGCTAGTTAGACATTCAATTATATCTCGTCTAGCAGCCTGCTGTTCTGGTCCTTACTGAAATTCTACCCATTTCCTAGTCAACGCTGTAATACTAGCACTTTTTTGGGCAAAATTGGCAATGTACGTCGGAAATAACTCGCAAGTTCTATTAATTGACGAAACTATTTAACATGGCAAGACAATTCAGTCAATGCTTTTATCTTACCAAAGCTCGGTCGTACCTGTCTCTGGCTAATAGTGCAGTATAGGTACTCGACTCCTGTGATCAAAAATGGACACTTGAATGAAATGAACAAAAGTACCTCAACAGACCCTGAATTTGCTTTCGTTATAATCCACTAGCACACTACAGGTACGTTTGCCAGACGGCGGCAGAAGAGATGGCATCTTCAAATATTCTAAGTGGCCCTCCGGAGTGACAAACGCAATAAGAGTTTTCCGTTGCAGGTTCTCGTTTTTAAGAGGTGTATTAATTGGAATTTCTATTTGAACAACCATAATCTCGTCAACCGGCTCCCGCGAAAGAGTCTAAGAGTCACGCAAAGGAACATACTTAATCCCTTTTCTATTCACGATGTCATTACTAACACTGACTGAAGTGTTCATAAAATTAAATTCAATTATGAATAAGTCTACTTCCAACGTTACGCCATCAAATTCTATTAAAAGGGTTATGTAGCACGAATATTCAATTTCCTGTCCACCTATCCTTATCAGGATTTGGAAAGCTGGCTTGCGCTCATTTGTAAAATGCTTCAAAATGGACGTTGATATCAGTTTTCAGGGAGCTTAGATGGTCAGTATCAGTAATATTTTTAGAGGGAGAAGGTTTCACAAAATTCAAAAGATAATGATTAAGTGGGCTAAATCATGGGGTAATAAATTCACATTCATGGCGGATGCGGTCATGTGTTGCTTGTTTCCTTGATTTTTCATTTGAGTAAACGTAGATACCATTCTCACTATGCTACGCCTTTTCTGTCGATTGGACTGGACAATATATATTGTTAGGATGGCGCATTGAAGGTCCTTTAAAAAAACACTTTTATTTGGCTGAAAACTAATTTAATCACATTACATTACTTAATAAAATATGGAAATTTCCTCTAATAAAATATAAGTGTTAACTAGACTAAATCTGGAGATGAGCTGTTGCAATTATATTAAAGATCAGTTTTATATAAGTTATATAATGCTTAGATTGCATTTAATAGAAACAATAATCGTTCATAACAGTGCGTATACCGCTTAATACTGTTAAGAGTTTTTAATCCAATGTTGGTGTTTTAAAAACATCGCACAACAAAAGGTATTGCGAAAAAGGAATGCCGAATGAAAAACTTAATATTGTATGTTTTCGCTACCTTGACCATCTATACATATAATAAAATCGTAGGAAACTCAAAACTGTACATTGAATATTTTTTTAAAAGAATACTTGGGGCGTGATCTACAATCGATATCGAAGCCAAAAATATAGTTTTTAGAATTTTTGTCTGTTTGTCTGTATGTATGTCCAGGGTAAACTCAAAAAGTGCTGCATGGATTTACTTCAAATTTTGCATGAATATTACTAACAGGTCGGGTTAACATATAGGCTACATATTATCACGCTATCACCTAGCGGGGAGGTACTGTGCGGAGTAAACGAAGTATGCGCGGACGAAGTCGCTTGCAACAGCTAGCATTTTTATATAGATATATTGATCCCTCATTTTTAGATAGCCAGTTTATAGTGAGCCAAGAACAAACACAATATTTTACAGATGATCTTTTGAAATAGACTCATGCGCACTATCACTGGCTGCCAGAAGTACATGGACAATGTAGATCTCCATAATGACAGAACTCTCAAAATTAGCCTATAAATGCAAACAGCTTCCACGTGATGCTGACCTGGCTGATCTGGTACTCCGATCTCTTTAATGTCGCCGAGACAAACTACGACATAAACGCGGACCCCGTTCTTAGGTATATACAGAAGTCTTCGCTATTTACTAATCGATCCGGCAAACTCGGCCAATGTCAATTAGAAATACATACACAGCACTATTTCGCGGTCTCATTCTCGGCGACAGTTTCTTTTTTCCACATCTAGCGTATAGCACATCATCACGACTCTTTCTTCCGTGATTAGTCAAAATGCGGTACTAATTTGAAGTTTGGTTTCACAGTTAGTTGCTCAAATAAAATGAAAACTAACTCTGAGTAATCAGTCTGCTAACCCGTTAGCCCAGTATTGTGGTTGTAGCCTTTTAGGCAATTAGTAGTAGTTGATTCGAATAAAATACAGATTTTGAATGCTATAAATAAATATTCTATATTGCATATATATATATATATATATATATATATATATATATATATATATGCTATTTTGAATGCTATAAATTCCACGTCTTACAATAACACCAGGACTTAACAATGTTCAACGCCATATATGATTAATGCTCAATGTATTGCGTATATCCATTATTTTCACTTCACAAATGTTTTATCATTGCATCTATCTTGATTAAGTTAATCAACATTGATATCTGTTTAACATTAAAGTAAAGTTCTTTTCAGGTTATTAAAGATACAGCGTCGTATCTACGTAGCAATGTTAGCGGTTATTGTTTTTAGTTATTATTCTTGGACATTTTCTATAGATAATTTCATGAATTTAGCATCTAAAATTAAAAACGAAGATAGAAATGATTTCGATTTTAGATACTCTTTTGAAAAGTATGAATATTATAGCAATTGTGTATATGGAGTTAGAAAGTATTTGCTGAAGGAAAAAGATGAGGATATACCGAAACATCAAGTCTTACATGAGAGGTAATAAAAGTTAATAAGATAATGAAAAAACACAATAGAAGATAAACTATAGTCTGATATTGTATTAAGATAAACTTCATACGACAGACTACTTAATATCTTAATGTTCTTGTGAATTACAGCTTCCATTTAATGTGTTTCACTTTGTTTTTTTTTTTTTTTATATCATAAGATAGCAAACAAGCAGATGGGTCTCCTGATGGAAAGAGTCAACCATCGCCTATAGACACCAAAGATGTTAATGGTGCGTTGCTATCTTGTGGCGAGGTCTAATGCCACATGCATAAGTTTACCGGCTACCTTATCCTCCAAACCGGAACACGACAGCGACAAGCGCTGACGCTATTGCGGCAGGAATAGGTAAGGCGGTGGTACCAGACCCGGGCGAGACAATGCAGAACTCTACCACCTAGTAGCCACGATGGTAGTGACTCGATAGCCAATCGGTCGCCTTTTACGACCTGCCTGGCAGAACGACAGTTGGCCTATTCTACAAAGGAGGCCGGGACCAACACGGCGAAGGAGGCCGGGACCAACACGGCAATAATCTTAAATGCAATAATCTTTTTATATTATCAAACTTTTTACAAATCCGCGACTAAAAACTTTTAAAAAGATTTTGGGAACTAGGGGAATTCAATACTGTTATTATTTGTGATAGTATATATTTCGAAATGTTTGTTTTGTCTTTAACAAGTGCGGTCAGTGTATTGACGATTTCGTTCAATACATGTATCACTTAATAGCAAGATAATAAATAAATATTCACGGGAAAAATTAAACTTACTGATTTAACCCCAAAGTACGCAAATTATTTGCTTGTGTTATGAGTGTTTGTCAACGATACTAATACATAGAAATACATATATAAATACAAGAATCTACCGGTGCAGTCAGTCAATAAAAGTGGTAGTGCTATGCTTAGCTGAATGGGCCGGCACGACCGGGGCAATACCACTACCTCACTTAAAACCAACGTAAAGTAACAGCTTTGCTATTGCGTTCCGTTTGGTCTGTGAGGTTCCCGGAGGCCCTTTCCCCCCTCCCCCTAACACTATGGAAGTGCGATTCAAAGGTAGTAGTTTACCCCAGGGGGGTACCACTAGCGTTAGCAGTGGAGAATCCCCCTCTGGACATCCATGTTCAGGAATTTGTCATCAACCTAATCATGGATGCCCAGGCTGCCCTGCGTACTCTGGGGGGGGGGGCAAAATCGCGCTCACACACTTCGCTGCTCGGGGCAAACGGAACAAAAATCTTCAGGCATCCCCTACCACACTCCACGTGGACTTTACTAATATTAGGGGTCTTCACTCGAATTTAAATGCCGTCCACCAGCACCTTGAGACGGCCAAGCCGGCTTTGTTCTTTTTAACCGAGACGCAGATATCTTCTCCGGCTGATACTTCATATCTCTCCTACCCTGGGTACAAATTTGAGCATTCATTTGTACCCCGGGCGGGAGTTTGTGCTTACGTCAGAGAGGATATCTGTTCTCGACGTCTCAGCAGCCTTGAAGGCAAGGACCTATCCATCCTCTGGCTACGTGTAGACTGCGACGACCATCCCCGCATCTATGCGTGCCTGTACAGGTCCCACAGCGGAAATGCCGAATCAGACCGACTCATAGAACACATCCAAATGGCAACAGATTCCGTGCTGCAGCAGATCCCCTCCGCAGAGATCGTGATCATCGGTGATTTTAACGCCCACCATGCCGAGTGGCTCTGTTCACGTACTACCGATCATGCGGGGAGATCTGTTCACGATTTTGCTTTAGCGTATGGTATGACACAGCTGGTTACCTCGCCTACGCGTGTTCCAGATGTGGACCACCATCTTCCTTCCTTGTTAGACCTTCTGCTGACCTCACACCCAGACAGTTATCAGGTTTCTGTAGACGCTCCACTTGGTTCATCGGACCACTGCCTAGTACGGAGCAAAGTGCCGATTTCGCGCTTATCACGGCCTCGTTCTTCAGGCTACCGTCGCGTTTGGCACTACAGGTCAGCAAATTGGGACGGGATGCGGTCTTTTTTTGCATCTTACCCATGGAGGCGTGTGTGCTCCTCACTGGAAGATCCAGATGTCGTTGCTGACTGCGTCGCTGATGTGGTGCTGCAGGGAATGGAACTTTACATTCCGTTTTCTGCTGTACCCGTTGGTGGCAAATCTAAGCCATGGTTTGGTCACCAATGCAAAACGGCTTAACGCCGAAAGCATGAATCCTACCATGCCTGGGCTGCGGCATCGGCATCTCAGGATGTAAATACCAGCACACTCAGAAAGGAGTACAATTATGCCTCTAGGTCTTTTAAAAGAACCATCGCTAAAGCAAAATCCGAGCACATTGGCAGAATTGGCGGGAAGCTAGTTCGCCTTCCTTCGGGAACTCGTGCGTTCTGGTCTCTAGCCAAAGCTGTTCAAGGTAATTTCTGTATGCCCTCTTTTCCACCTTTGCACAAAGATGATGGCTCTCTAGCCCATTCTGCAAAAGAAAAAGCTGATCTTTTAGGCTCATTTTTTGCAGCCAACTCGACTTTGGACGACCAAGGAAATACACCACCTACTATCCCGCGGTGTGATACTTCCATGCCGGAGGTAAAGTTCTTGCAAACTACAGTGCGTAAGGCACTCTTTTCCTTGGACGTCCATAAGTCGAGTGGGCCTGATGGCATCTCTCCAATCGTGCTAAAGATGTGTGCTCCAGAGTTGGCACCGGTTTTAACGCATTTGTTCCGACTCTCCTACTCAAAAGGCGTCGTGCCCATAACTTGGAAGACCGCCTTAGTGCACCCAATCCCTAAAAAAGGCGATCGATCGGTCAAGTCCAACTATCGGCCTATAGCGATAACCTCCTTATTCTCCAAAATAATGGAGTCCATTATTAACTGCCAGCTTCTGAGGTATCTTGAGGAGCACCAGCTGATTAGTGACCGCCAGTACGGTTTCCGTCGCGGACGCTCAGCTGGTGATCTTCTGGTTTACTTAACACATAGATGGGCGGAGGCAGTCGAGAATAAAGGAGAGGCATTGGCAGTTAGTTTGGACATAGCGAAGGCCTTTGATCGGGTATGGCACAGGGCACTTCTTTCCAAGCTTCCATCCTATGGGCTTCCTGAGAAATTGTGCAAATGGATCACCAGTTTTCTGACGGATCGGAGTATAAGGGTCGTTGTTGATGGCGCATGCTCTGACCTTAAACTCGTCAATGCTGGTGTTCCTCAAGGTTGTGTGCTATCGCCTACGCTGTTTCTTCTGCACATTAATGACATGTTGCGATCTAGCAGCATTCATTGTTATGCGGATGACAGTACGGGCGATGCTTTGTACTCTGGCCGCAGCGGAATTTCTCTGGAACACGTCAACGAGTGCCGGAACAAACTAGTGTCTGAAATTGAAGCACAACTTTCTATTGCTTCGGAGTGGGGTCGATTAAATTTGGTCCAATTCAACCCCATTAAGACACAAGTTTGCGCGTTTACCGCTAAAAAATCACCCTTTGTCGTATCACCTCGTTTTGAAAATACTTCCCTGAAAGCCACAGCCAGTATTGGAATACTTGGAGTCGACATTACGAGTGACGTTCAGTTCCGCGGTCACTTGGAAGGCAAGGCTAAATTAGCCTCTAAAAAGCTGGGAGTTCTCAGTAGGGCCAGGCAGTACTTCACACCGGCCCATCGCTTATTACTTTATAAGGCGCAAATCCGGCCTCATATGGAGTACTGCTCTCATTTATGGGCGGGAGCTCCTCAGTACCAGCTCCTTCCTTTTGATCGAATTCAACGTAGGGCGGCTCGAATTGTCGAGGACGAGACTCTTTCAAATCGGCTTGATTCTTTGGCGTTACGTAGAGATGTGGCATCACTCTGCATCTTTTATCGGCTCTACCATGGGGAATGTTCCGAGGAACTGTTTGGATTAATTCCTGCTGCCGAATTTCACCATCGGACATCGCGACAAAATTCAAAGTTCCATCCTCACCATCTCGATGTCTGGAAATCCACAACCGTGCGATTCTCGAGGCATTTTTTGCCCCGCACCACTCCTTTGTGGAACCAGCTATCGGCAGAAATTTTTCCAAATGGATACGACTTAGGGACCTTCAAGAAAAGAGCTTACTCATTCTTAAAAGGCCGGCAACGCAATTACAAGACCTCTGGTAGTGTGGTTGTCTATGGGCGGCGGTATCACTTACCATCAGGTGAGCCTCCTGTCCGTTTGCCCCCTCTTCTATAAAAAAAAAAAAAAAATTTAATAAACACCCAAACCCGGAAATATAAACATTTATGCTCATCACACAAATGCTTGTCCCCGTCGGGGATCGAACCCGAGCCCCGTCGATTACGTAGTCAGGGTCGCTAAATACTTGACCAACTTGGCGATCAAAATATTTCATATCTCATATAAAAATAATAATCCTTACAATTTCACCAACTTGTACCACTTTGACATATTTGTTTAAGGTTTTAAGAAAGCTGTGTGCTTACAGTTTGTATAGCTTACATAGCAAACAGGCAGATGGCTCTCCTGATGGAAAGAGAAACCATCGCCTATAGATAGTGCGTGACTATCTGTGCAATACACATGCATAAGTTTATTGGCTACCTTACCTTCGAAACTGGAATACGACAATTATAAGCAATGAATCTATTGCGGCAGGAAAAGAAACAAATACTCGTGGCAGACGTTGCGGAACCTCAACACGTAGTAGTCAAAATGGTACTGACAACTATAGCCGATCTTTGGACTTTTACGGTCCATTTTTCAGAGGGGGCTTGAACCAACCAGGGTGACTTGAGCTTTGTTAACATGAAAATATGTTTCATTTTAAACATACAGATTTCTGAAGCGGTACATTCACATAGGTACTCCATCTCTAGAAGTAGAGCAAAAAATATCTCAAAAATATAGTAACAAAGGTTTGTAGTCCCTAATAATGCTGAACAGTGATTTAGTCAGAACTGGGGCACCTGTGCATCACCAGTCCCAGCTTTTGATCAGGCAAGTCGCAAGACGGAGATGCTATTTTAGCACTCTTTAATAGACGTTTTCTAATCGCTGATATTGGGTTTTGCTAAAAACAACATATTTGTGTACTTGAAAATTCATTAAAAGTTCAGGTAGCATCTTAAGATCTTGCGACTTTGTACCTTGCATGAGTGGTTAAATCTTTTGTAAAAAAAATATGACTTCAGATTTTTATTTTAATAATAATTTAATTTCGCAGATTCATCATTTTAGACCGACTTTTGAAATGCCTGATCTACGGATATATACTTTGGTGGATTCTGCGAATGCTGTCTATAAAAATTATTTTTTAAAATTCTATAGTCATAACACTTAATTGTGTACTGAGAACTTGAGCGCTCTCATTTATTTTTATATTATTAGAGCTTGAGAGTTCCCATTTATTTTTATTTGCTTTGACGAATAGTTAGTTCCTTATAATTAAACCTGTCGTCGAGAAACAGAAGATAATAAATATATAAAACATTATTTCTGGTATGTTCTATCACTACAAATTGGTTATTATATATATTTAAAACCTGATTCTTTGCTGTTTCCTTCATAATTTTGTAATAAATACGTTCTTAAAAAATTGTAGAGAAAACCACTAAAAATAAATGTGTGTTATTACCTATATTTTAATTTTATAATTTAAATAGATTTACGAATATTTATGATACTGTAAAACCTATTTATATTAACTTTGTGTCGTACATTTTTTTTAAGCCAGGGGATTTTGAATTGAATTGTGTATTGTACCTATTTAATTTGATAGTAACAAAAAATAAACTTTTAAAAAAGACAAAATATATTTTTTTTAAACCTATACCTATTTATAAAGAAGAATGTTGACTCACTCATTATTGTACAATTGATACTAACAAAGCGAATACTTTCACAATTAACGAAATTGAAACAGTGGAGTTTAGAAATGGATTTCGAGTTTCAAAATGTAAAAATAGCAATTGCAAAATGCAAATCGTTTAGGTAAACTCAACATTTTCAAAACAGTCTTATTATAATCACCTTTTGAACCATAATAAAAATAAAACAGTGACAATCTCATAATTCTCTATAGCATATGGGATCATATGAAAATTTTTATAATAATATTCGCCCTCTGATTTAGGCTCCGATGCGTTTGATATCGAAGAATCAGAATCATTTTTATTATAAATTAATCCGTTGCCATACAATAAGTTGGTTAAAGGTATTACTAAAAAAAATATATTTAAATTACTTAATTTCTGAAAATTAAAAATATATTGTATTTTAACTATTCATATTTTTACTTATATTTCCTTAGAATTAAGCAAATATTTTAGAAATGACAACACCTTGTCACTATTTGTTTCACTTTGGCGGCTTTTAACTCGTTGCAGTGTTCGTTTGTCGGCTTTCCTCAAAGAAGTTATGACATTAGACGCGCCGCGTCTCTTTTGGTGGCTTAAGACTTTATTTCTAGGTTATTTTTTTTTGTAGCGAGAGAAACGCGAGAAACCAGTTTACCACTAGGTGGCGCTGTACAAATCACATACAAATACCTAGTAAACTCGAAACGCGCTCACGATCGAATGCGAAAAGAAAAACTCACACTTAGCACTCTGATGTGTGCTAGCGAGCGAGTGTGCTTTCACGCAACCGTGTAAAGAAAACTCAGTAAATTTGTTGAGTTTGTCGTGTAATTACACGTCAACTGTGTCCCTATATAACATCCTCCCCAAAATTTTAATAACCAAAAAAAAAAATTTAAAAACTTAAGACAAAACCATGCGATAAACATATACATTAATACAAAGTAACAAGCATAGTCTATCTTTCATATAAGTACATATTATGTAGGCGAATGAAATTGGATTCTCAGCGTTCCTCGTGAGCCTTTTTGCTGCCTTTTTACTTAGAATTTTGAATTGTGACACCGTGATCGAAGAATAATATTTACATTGAATATCTTATGACGAACTTATAATAAATCGTCTTAGACTGTTATAACACTATGAAATAGAATTACAATAGTTTCTCTTACGGAACCTTGAAAAAAATGTGTGTAAAAAAATTTGATTATTTTCTAATTTTTTTGATTATTTTACACCAGTGACAAAACAGGACAAAAATAAAAATTGTTTTCGATATCTACTAGCTATCTATATTTAATTTGGTAACATATAAATACATCTATATAAATATTATAAATGCGAAAGTTTAGATGTAAGGATGGATGTTTGGATGGATGTTTGTTACTCAATCACGCAAAAACTACTAAACGGATTTGAATAAAACTTTACAGTAACATAGATTATACATCAGAATAGCACATAGGCTACAATTTATAATGATTTTGTGTAATTTGGCGGTAATATAACGATAAGTATCAAGTAAGTCGGAAAAATTGCTGCTTTCTGAGACCTATCTTTACGTGCGCTGAGAAAACCGCTGAAGTTACACGAAGATAATGTATGGAAGGATTGTTTGTCTTAAATAGTACTAAATAAAAGTCCGCGACAGCATATGTCTACCTTTTATGTGGAATCCATAATATCCAAAATAGTGATCCATAAATACAATTAAATTATTATACTTTTTTACAAAACATATTTCGAAGTATTTATTACTTTTTTAGTAAAATTAGTACATTTGTCGCTTTCAGCATTTTATGTAAATGAACTTTGTCTTTTACACTAAGAAATTCGGACGAATAGTTAAAAAGTTATCACGATAAGATTAAACTAAATGGCGACCTCAAACCGGCGCTCCGAGCAATTGCCGAGCAACGCGCGCCAACACCGCGCGTGCGAGACCCGAATGTTTTTTTCTTTTTGAAATGACAAAAGCTGATGGCCTTAAGGCCAAGAGCCGTAACAGCGACACCTTACTAGCTGTCGAGTAGAGTGCTCGTCAGAATTTAAATCTTAATTTCGGCAATCAACGTCCGCGCTAAGGGTTGTCCTAAGACCGGACTTTGGCTTAGTGCGTCGTCGTCATCGGGGGAGAGGGACAGGAGGGGGAGAGGGGGGGGTTTGACTAATTACAGGAGCAGTGGCATTTCGCTACAGGGTGCAGGGTTAAATAGGGGTCTTAGTCATCGATTGAGAGCGGCGGCGGCCACGGTGTGGTAGTACAAGTGAACCCACGATTAGCCGAGGATACAATTATAATTCCTCAATAAATCGACTTCAATATCAATCACATCGAGATTCATTTCTTAACATAACCCCGCCAAAAGTCCAATAATGTGACAGGTGGCAAGCATATCGCCAACCGGGCTTTATCATATCCCGGGCAATGTTGTTTTTATCAGAAAACTGAAAAAAACATTTTGAATTGCCCGACCCAGGAATCGCACCCTCTTGGTCATGTGGTCAACAACAACACCGGACCACTAGGCAACATAATATGCGATATTATATATTAGAACAGTAGACATAATTATTGTTTTTATTTTAAGTACAAATATAAATTACTTTTTATTTTACTTACAGTTTTATTTGTTTATTTAATACTTTATTGTACACAATTAAAAGAGAAGTAGTACATAGAGAATTATTAAAAACAGACTGTACAATGGGCGAGCTTATCCCTAAAAAAAGAGATTTCTTCCAGCTGACCCGAATAAGAATAAACACAATAATTATTGAGATGTTAAAATAGTGTACAATAATCATAAAACTAGATACATATGAATAGACTCTTTTTGAAAATTGGAAGAGATTGACTTATACGAATCTTGGGCGGTAGTGAGTTCCATAACCTGACAGCTTGAACATGGAAAGAATTTGATAAAAATTTTGAACTGTATGGCGAACATTTTAAAAGGGCAGTAACACTTAATCTACAAGGTGATCCAGGTGGATGCAAGAAAGAAAACCCATCACGCAGATAGCTTGGTGCATTAGGATTAAACAGAATATTAAAAAGAAGACAAAGAATATGAGTGTTCCTACGCAGCCGTATTGGAAGCCATTTAAGTTGAGCTCTAAAGTTAGAGACATGGTCGTACTTCCGTAAACCAAAAATAAATCTGATATAGAGATTCTGCAGCCTCTCTAATTTGTTCACCAGTTCTTCAGTAGCATCAATAAAACAAACATCCGCATAATCGATGATAGGTAGTATGAGACTCTGCATTAGTAATATCTTTGTTTTAAAAGGCAAATAATTTTGTAAGTGTTTTAGAGAGTGCAGAGCAAAGTGAACTTTTTTACTTATGCTGTTAATATGCAAATCCCATGATAAATCGTTTGAAATTGTTACACCCAAGTAACTGACCGAGTTTGATATTGGAATAACTGTGTTATCATAAACAACCTGAGGAAGGTTTATGTTACCAAGGATTTTGCACATATACCTACTGCCTACAATTAAAACCTTGGACTTCGATGGATTGACAGTAAGCCCAAAAGCTTTTGCCCAAGCGTGAATCCTTTCAAGATCCAAATTTATCGAGTCAATAGCCTTGGCCACATCCATGACACTGAAGTGACGATAGATTTGCAAATCGTCTGCATATAAATGAAAGCTAGAAGAGATAACTTCAGTAATTTTATTTATAAAAGTAGAAAAGAGAAGGGGAGAAAGCACTCCTCCTTGAGGGACACCTGCCAGTAGATTAGCCCAATCTGAGGATAACTCATCCACTTGAATACGCTGAGAGCGACCCCGGAGATAGCTGTTAAACCAGTTAGCCGCATCGTTAGAAATGTTTAGTGATTTGAGGATAGCGATAAGAACCTCAAAGTCCACTGAATTAAAAGCGCTACTGAAGTCAAGAAGCACAACAATAGTTAATTGTTTAATATCCATAGCTGAACGAATATCGTCAGTTACCTTTACCAGTGCCGTGACAGTGCTGTGTCCAGGCCGGAAGCCCGACTGGTACGGGTTAAGTAGGCTATTTACTCGCAAATGATCAGCCAGTTGAGAGTGAACAATGTGCTCGAGCACTTTGGATAAGTACGGAAGAATTGAAATTGGACGATAATGGGAAGTAGATATAGGATTATGAACTTTGGGAATAGGGATTACAAATGCTTTTTTCCACTGCGATGGAAAAGTACTTGTCGATAAAGAAAAATTAAAAATGTGAGTAAGGATAGAAAGTATTTCAGGAAGAACAAGATGAAACATTCTAGAACTAAGCTGGTCGCTTCCTATTGCGGAAGAACTAATTGAAAGCATGTGCTTCTTGACCTCAGTTTCACTAACTGGTTTGAAATCAAACAATGGACACGTCGGACGAGTACTAGAAGAAATGTCAGACAGAGTAATCGTTTTATCTGGACCATGCAGCGAAATCGGCAGTGCTGTGAAGCTGGCATTTAATAAGTTTGGATCTAAGGAATTATAATTATGAGAAGTAGAAGATTTTCCAATGCCAAGAGAATTTAAGAACGGCCAAATTTTATTTGAATCAGTGGCTGTAATTGTGTCATGAATGTAGCGGCGTTTGGCAACACGGCATAAACGATTACACTGATTACGCAATGATTTATAGGTAGACAAACTAAGCTCTGAAGGAAATTTTTTATACAGACGATTTGCTTTATCCCGTTTAGCCATTAAACGTTTTAAGTCCTCAGTAATCCACGGTGCAGGTTTATGTTTAATACGTAGTTTTTTTACCGGTGCATAAAGGTCAAAAATTTTCAAAATAATAGAGTTGAGCTGCTCAACCTTCGAATCTAGATCAAACGCATTGACAATTGCGGTCCAGTCGATGTTTTTAAAAGCGTTTTTTAGAGATTCCAAATTGATATTGTTATAACACCGACGAAAAGCATAGTTTATTTTACGTTTTGAAGGAGTTATTTTGTAGGAGAGGAAGATGAGGTCGTGGTATGAGAACGATGAAGGAAATTGTCCAAAGGTACTAACGTATTCTGGATGCGACACTATGATAAGATCAAGAAGAGATGGGTTTGTATTAGGAAAATGATGAGTGGCAGATAAAGAAAGGGAGCACAAGTTTACTGAATGGAGGAGAGACGTTAATTTTTGGGCTCGTGCATCGTTTTTAATTAGGCACGTGTTAAAGTCACCAAGTAACAATATATGGTCATAAATGGGTCTAAAATCGTTTAGGAGGATGTCAAGTTGAGAAAAATAATCAATATGAATAGATGGACAATAGAACACAGCTAAGAGAATTTTAGTATATCTTAAATTAATTTCTAAAAACATATATTCAGAAGATTCACTGTAGAGACTGGGTGAGTGAGAAATAATTTTATACATTATATCATTACGTATATACATTGCAACCCCACCTCCTCCTTTGCCTACCCTGTCATTGCGGACGAGATTAAAACCGGGAATCGAAAATTGCGAAGAAGGCAATGAGGGCTTAAGGAAAGATTCTGAGATTAAAACAGCATCACATGTATCAGTACTAAAGGTTAACAAAAGATCGTCATAATGCGCAGGAACACTTTGTGCATTAATATGCACAATGTTGAAATTTTTAGGATAAGTAGAAAAGACAGTCGAGAGTTTATTTTGCGCTGACAGGCTACTAATACTATCACTATCCGCACTTAGGTAATCATCATCAGTAGAAGAGCACGAGAAAAAATCACTTCCAATCAAATTATGTGTCATAAAAATGCAACAAGACTAATTACCTACAAACTAAAACAACTTCTAAAACTAATAACAAAAGACTATAAAAAATAAAAACAAAAATTATATATATATATGCTATTCAATGTGGTACATTATTAGTCAGCTACTCGAAATAACAAAAGAAAAAATGCCTACTGCTGAACTATAAACACTATTATAAATGTAATTAAAAGTAATTCTATACAAACCAAGCAGAAAAAAAAGAAGAATTTATATATTAACACACGTACCGACTTACAAATAATGCAATCACATGCGCTAAATAGAAAAAAAAAATAAGTAAAGCAATACCTAAAATTAAGCAATTAATACTGCGCTAGACTACTATATTTGTTTTTTGTAGTACAATACACTAACAAAAATAGAAAAAAGAACATTTAAAAATAATTAGTATTTTTACGACGCACTTGTTGTCCTGCATTTATGTTCACAATCATACATTAAGTTTAATACATGATACATACGAATATTATGTCATTATTAGAAAGTACATAGAATAACAAGGCTGTATGATGATACGTCTAAGTCGTTATAAACAATGTGTAAACTGTTATTACTGTCGAACTCATGTCATGTATGACGTATGTCACTTATTTTATTTTGAAGTTGTCAGATGTCAGTCTGCGTTGGACACAATTTCGTCATAATAAATTGTTTTATTTACCTTATTATATTTTGTTTTTTACAATTGAGTATATTAAAAAATGTGAAGGTTAACTACAAAAACCATGTGACCGACAAAAATGTGAGTTACGAATAAAAGAACTAATTCAACTAAGTGCACAAAGTATGAACGCGTATTATGATATTTAAAAGCAAAAATGACAAAGGTTATTCTGAGAGTATAAGCATAAGTAGTAGCGTAAGGTTGATAGAAGAAGCAAAAAATAGCCAACCAAGCATAACAAACAAATTAAGAATATATAACAAATAAATTAAGCAGTACAACAGGCATACTTAGAAAACACACAAAGAGTAAAAGACATACATGAAATTTCTAATGCTTCCGTCGTGGCCTCCTTGGTGATTTTGCCAACTCTTGTGTATCGGCTTTTAAACTTGTGGGTTCAGCAGGCTTCCCCTGCCCTGGATACTTTTTCATAAGAGGCTGAAGATCTGACATTCTCTCAATTTTGCTACGAGTGTTATCAGGTAGTAGGATGATAATCTTACTGTCAGAAGTCCAGCACTTCTTCATGCCAAAATGCTTTCGAGCCTCTAGGAAAACGTGATGCCTTGCCACAGTCAAAAATTCTGATATAACCAGACCAGAACTCTTTAGCACCGTTTTATTTTCCCACACAAGATGACGATGGTGAAGGTCATAGAATCTTACCAGAATAGGCCTAGGCTTTCCTTTATTTGTACAGAGGCGATGACAAACCTGTATATCTTTATTTGATATGTCCGGCAAATCCATCTGATTCTTCAAGATACTAGTGACTGAGTTGCGAGGATTGTCGTTTTCTACCTCGGGGACTCCAGGGAAAAGGAGGACATTCCTGCGGAGGTGAGCCTCATGACGATCTAACCCCAGAGATAGCAACTCAACATGTGTTTTTAAAAGTGATAAGGTCTTACACACATCTTTTTTAAACAGCTGAAAATCTTGTGATAGTGAAGTGATATCAGTGTGTGAATAATTAGCTGATGAAATTGCCTTTTCCAGATTATCTTCATGTGCAGCTATGCGTGTAGTAATTGAATTTATAACCTCCTCTAGGTTGTTATATATTTTAGCAGATAGATCCATAATAGAAAATATTGTGCAGTGGGCAAAATTTATTAGGAGAAAGGTAAAGTAGTGACTTATATGTACCAGATTTATCAAAATATCAATAAAAAGTTAATTACTAATATTTTTAAATGTTATTTTACTACATAGAAACAAAAATACGTATATACTTTTATGACTACCCACACAGAAAAAAGCCAATTCAAATGCCAAATCAAGATAGAAGGGACGTATACTATCTAAATGAAGCTTTAAATAGCAATCTAACGATCCCCATAAACCCATATGAAAGAGTGAAGAAGTCCCTAAAACGTAAAAAGATGAAGGTGCCCGAACCGATCAATGACGGCAACTCTACGCGAATGACAAATTGGTAAAGTGCGTATTGGGCCATGCCCAATGTAGGTATTTTTTAAATCATAAGATAGCAAATAAGCAGATGAGTCTCTTAATGGAAGGGGTCAACCACCGCCTATAGACACCAAAGATGTTAATGGTGCGTTGATATCTTGTGGCGAAGTCTAATGACACGTGCATAAGTTTACTGGCTACCTTTACCTAGTACTAGTAAAATCTATAATTACAATGTTTTCTTAAATATTTATGACATGACGTGTGTCTGAACTAGGAAATCCTGTGTTGTAGTTTGAGACCCAAAAAAGGACATAGTTATGTATATATAAAAGGAGATAGTTCTTATCCCGGAAATCCCACGGGAACGGGAACTATGTGAGTTTGTATTTTAGAAATTTTTCCACGCGAACGAAGTCACAGGCACAGCTAGTTAATTATATTTTATAATTCATATTAATGATAAACATATAACTTATGCTACAAAAATATAAATAGGCAAAGTCTACTGTAACCAAATTAACAAATTCTTTATCTCTCGTGGTCGTCTCGTCGTACGACATACTTTGTAGGGATGACTGGAGATTTTTTGCATTTATATGGTAAGTTAACTGATAAATATCTAACAACAAATTTAGTCTATTCTAGAGATATGGACCTAGAAATAGGTAAAATTTATGTAGTAAGTAATTAGTTGATCAGATATTTTATAAAAACCTTTTTTACACTGTTTTGTTTTAAAACATTTTTACAAACTTGTAATAAAACTCTCTTGATAGATAGATAAACTTTAGCCTATATGTCTAGAACTATTAACAACTTTGGTGTCCAAAGATGTTAATAGTTCTAGACATTCTACAGACATTCTACTATCACCATACGGACCAAGTGTGGCACCAAAACTAGACCACTTAGTCCCATCCCATCTATTCGAATCACAATACAAATAATTTAACTCTTTCAGTGTCATCAACCACATCCAGAACATACTATACAATATCCTATTTTTTTCCAGATCACCAAGGGTTGACGAACTAACCGGTGTTTTGTAATGCGACCATAAAAAATCACGTGATATCAAATTTGACCAGTTTGTCACGGACTCAGAGGGACCTCGAGTCAACATGCCATAATCTTTCAGACTAGGGACTAAGCAATATGGCTTCATGAACAAAATTCAACACTCTCAAATCTTGTACTTTTCACCTCAGACGTCATAGAAGAAATTGACAAAAACATGCAAGTCGATGTGATATACACTGACTTTTCTAAAGCTTATTAAATTTAAAGTAAATCTTAAGATTCTCCAAGATAAACTGTAAATATGTGTATGTAATAACCTATAGTCTGCTTAAGTGGTTACCTAGCAAATCAATCTTCCAGAGTAGTACTCCAAGGAAAATAGTCATATCCATTTTCAGCAACCTCCGGTATCCCTCAGTACTCCATATTAGGACCTCTAATTTTTAACGTTTTCATAAATAATATAACCACAGTACTAAAACACAGTTAAATTTATATTTTTGCTGATGACCTCAAAATTATGAAATCAATCTCAAATAACTCGGATATAGAACGTCTTCAAAGTGATATAAACAATATTTATGAGTGGTGCAATCAAAACAATATGTATTTAAATATCGCAAAATGCGACTTTATAAAGCTTACAAGAAAATGCAATAAATTGTCTTCAGAATACTCTATAGCTGGAGGAAAGCTTCACGAAATTGCCACTGTTCGGGATCTGTGCATATTTATAATTAAGAAAACTTCGATTCTCAGACCATGTTGATAAAATAATATTAGACGCAAATAAAACATTAGGTTTTATTATAAGGTCGACAAAAGGCTTCAAAAGATCAGCTGCAATTATTTAGCTTTTTAACAGCTATGTACGTAGTAAATTGGATATTGTAGCGCTGTGTGGTCTCCTACTTATAATATACATATAGACATAAATAGAGAGAGTACAAAAAAACTAGTTGGCAGCCTTTCATATAATCGTAGATTTAAACCATCTAGACATATAAAATCTTATATAGATGAACTCCAACACTTCAAGATCGAACAGCTATATAGATCTCCGATCTCACTCAGATTTAATATTCTTGCACAAATTAACAAATAATTCCATTGATTGTCCACCACTTTTTGCCAATTACAGTTCAAAGTCCCAAATAGAATACCTAGTATCCATGTCCCGTTTTTAAATCCACTCAGTGTAGAACTAATCTTGGTCAGTCTTGTACTGTGATACGCATCTCTCGTCTGTATAACGCAATTGTAAAAATAGTCCAGTCTTGATGTCCTGACGAACCCTCTACTAATAGAGTATTTAGATTGCTAGATTATTTTAGTTTAGTTTTTATTACAAAGTACCATGTTTTTTATGTTCAAGAAGTTATTTTTTTATATTGTTAGATATTTTAATTTTGTTGCTCCACTCAGTAACTTATGTTTAGTTTTTCTTTTAAAAGTTATGTTTACCTAGTACTTAAGAAACAAGTCATTATCTTATTAAATATGCTGTGATTACCTCTTATTATATGAACAGTTAGATAGTATCCATAGCCAAATTTGTATTACATTAATTAAGTGCTGTATGTTATGTTGGTAATCCAATAAATAATTAAATAGAAAAATATCTTTTCTGGCACTAGCATGGTCAGTCTGGGTTATATCAGAATACAAAGATATCATGTCACTGGGAAGATTTGTGGTTTCACTACGTTTACGCTTGCGTTACACGTAAAACATTCAAGCATCTCTCATTCATTACATATATTAATACATTCATCCTAATTTCTAACCCACATCAGACATTTTACATGCCTAATAAACACTCCGCGCTCCTAGACTCGTCAATTCAGGTCTGGCGTGATGGGTGGTGATCCCAATTGCCATTTCTTCCACTTATCCCATCAGCGGCGGTGGATCAGTATTTGTATCGCCTCAAGAAGATGCCCTCATACGCATTGCAATGCGTTTTTCGGTCATAATTGCAGTATAGTGGACTAGTTTGCGTCGCAACATGTACGCTTCTGGCACATGACAAAAAAAATGGATTAAATTTTAATGTAAAAATTAACAATAAAATGTAATTAATTATGTATAAATATACTTTAGTCTTCCTAAAGACTCTTCTAAGTAGAAAAAGACTAAAATAAAACTTGTAGTTGTAACCATACAAAAAGAAATTTTTTCTTATGAAATGGCCCATATTTTTTTCTGCTGCTTTGTCTAAAATCAAAACCAATTTAATGGAGCATTTATTTTTGAAATGGGGTATTTATTATTGAAATGCGTCATTTATTATTGAAAAATTCAAATGATTACTAATTTGAATTTTCTTACGTACGAGTAAAGTTATTACAATTTGGTATAGAATCAATTTGGTTTTGAATACAAATAATAGGGCGAGGAAAAAAGTTTTACGTATTTTATAAGTAAAAAGTTGGTGGTAGGTACTATTTATTTCTAGTTGGTTTTGAAACTTTTATATAGATAATATTTAAAAAAAATTGAAAGTGAAGTCAGCTCATGTCAATATAAGCTTGTTCTTATTTTTATTTATTTGTTAATTTTACACTCTATGTAATTATAAAATACATTTTTTTGAAAATTAATATAAATTTAAATAGTGGAAACTGAAAAATTTCCATTTTACAACATCTGAGTTATTCTCAACTCGTGCTTTAAAAAGTTTTACTTAAATGATTTAGTCGACAAGTTGCCACGACGCACTACGTAGCCTCTTAAGTTTTTAGCACAAAGATGGCAAAAAAAAATTGGAAAAAACAATTAATTAATATAATCACCGCCTATAGATATCAGCACAGCCAACGTTATTCTTAAGGGTAGAATGTCAATCTCAAGGCGTTAACGTCCGTCCATACAATTATTACAGTCATCTATTCTTCTATTCTATCTATACATATAATAAAATCGTAGGTAAGTCAAAACTGTACATTGAATATTTTTTTAAAAGAATACTCGTGGCGTGATCTACAATCGATATCGAAGCCAAAAATATAGTTTTTAGAATTTTTGTCTGTTTGTCTGTATGTATGTCCGGGGTAAACTCAAAAAGTACAGCATAATCCATGCTGTACTTTTTTGCATGAATTTTTCAACTTCAAATTTTGCATGAATATTACTAACAGGTCGGGTCAATATATAGGCTACATATTATCACGCTATCACCTACAGGGGAGGGGCAGTGCGGAGTAAACGAAGTCCGCGCGGACGAAGTCGCAGGCAACAGCCAGTTCTGGTAATAAATTAATTTTACTTTTTTAAACTGGGTCCACACTCGAACAATTTACCGTACATTATCCCGCGACCGTGTCAGACACGCGTGTCAGTACCAATTAATGTGGACGTATTTTGTTACGCGTACAATTGTCACGACCTGCAGTACGGAGTGCTAAGTGTGAGTTTTTCTTTTCGCATTCGATCGTGAGCGCGTTTAGAGTTTACTAGGAATTTGTATGTGATTTGTACAGCGCCACCTAGTAGTAAACGTGAGAAACCAGTTTACCACTAGGTGGCGCTGTACAAATCACATACAAATTCCTAGTTAACTCGAAACGCGCTCACGATCGAATGCGAAAAGAAAAACTCACACTTAGCACTCGGTTCAATCCATTCCGAACACTGAAAGAAACTGCCGAACACAGAATAAACGGCCAAACAATGTACGGAGTTACGATCTATTAGCCGGGCCACAGAACATATACTACTAACGAGAGCCGGGCCTAGTGTGGACGCTGGTCTGTGTACTGTCACGCATCGAAGCCACGTGTTACGAGCCGATCCATCGAAAGTCGGTTTATTTCAAAGGATTTTCGCTATTGTCCGCGGACCAGGAGACCACAAATTATAAAGTATTATATACTAGTACAGATAGGACAGCTAGTCTTCGTAGTGAGTTTGGAGGGCAAGCTTTTTTCCGCTTGGTGGCGCCTATGAGCCGACGCGCTGTCAAATCGCGTTTGGGTTGATAAAATCAAGTTAAATATTAGTAAAATTTAGTATAAAAAATGGTTATCCGTATATCATATCGCAAGCATAAGCAATCCACACGATTGCTAGAGTCGCCAGTGTCAGAATTTTTTAATATATAAGGGTTTAATTTCACAGATAATTAACTACCTTCTTTAGAACAGTCACTCTCGCATCGGACTGTACAGTCATGCTAAAGCTTGCTATACGGATGCTGTTTAGATCATCTACTTAAGATGTAAAGGCCTGAATGATGGTAGAACAATGCAGTGAATTAACGCGTTGCAT
The DNA here is from genome assembly GCA_036924255.1 of Apodemia mormo. Taxonomy (NCBI): domain Eukaryota; kingdom Metazoa; phylum Arthropoda; class Insecta; order Lepidoptera; family Riodinidae; genus Apodemia; species Apodemia mormo. Next base: position 4,476,451 of record JAUPFN010000030.1, read on the forward strand.
TACTTTATGCCATATTGGTGACAACGCTATATAAATATTATGTTTTGAGAACCATCTGCTTTTTAATTGTATAAATAAATATAAAAAAGTCACTATTAACCGTCGTTGAGGGATGCCTGATGAATCATCGCAAATCGAGATAACAATCTTTGAAGTTATTAGATAGTTAGGATTCATTGATTTGTATGAATGAAAAGTTGCTTATTCAATCTGAATAGTTTTGCAATAAAATTTAGATCATTAGTCGATCTTTATTTGGATTGGCTACTAGGTGGTAGATTTTTGCATTGTCTCACCCGGGTCTGGTACCACCGCCTTACCTATTCCTACCGCAATAGCGTCAGTGCTTGTCGCTGTCGTGTTCCGGTTTGGAGGGTAAGGTAGCCGGTAAACTTATGCATGTGGCATTAGACCTCGCCACAAGGTAGCAACGCAACATTAACATCTTTGGTGTCAATAAGCGATGGTTGACTCTTTCCATCCGGAGACCCATCTGCTTGTTTGCTATCTTATGATATAAAACAAAAGATTTTTAAGTACTTTACGAGCAAAGCAAAATATGCGATTTAATTCAAAATGGGGTTTAAGAATTTATTACTGTTTTTTAATTTTGGAAATAAATTCATATTTCACAATTGCAAAATAGACGCCTCTGCTTGGCACGCCACTCAATGTATACTTTCTCAATGCCAAAAGCTTACAAAACAAATTGTTGTCAAAGACGCAGCAAAAAGACGCAGCTCTGTGCGTTCACCGCAAAAAAAAAACACCCTTTGTCGTATCACCTCGGTTCGAAGATACTCTCCTGACAGCCTCAGCCAGTATTGGAATTCTGGGAGTCGACATATCGAACAACGTTCAGTTCCGCGGTCATTTGGAAGGGAAGGCTAAACTAGCCTCCAAAAAGCTTGGTGTACTCAGTAGAGCAAAGCAGTACTTCTTGCCAGCCCATCGCCTCCAACTTTACAAGGCCCAAATTCGACCTCACATGGAGTACTGTTCTCACCTCTGGGCCGGAGCTCCTCAGTACCAGCTTCTTCCTCTTGATCGCATTCAACGTAGAGCGGTTCGAATCGTCGACGACCAGGCTGTTTCTAATCGGCTTGACTCTTTGGCGTTACGCAGAGATGTAGGCTCGCTCTGCATCTTTTACCGTATTTATCATGGGGAGTGTTCCGACGAGTTGTTCGGACTAATGCCTGCCGCTAAATTCCACCATCGGACATCGCGTCAAAATTTAAAGTTCCATCCTCACCACCTCGATGTCTGGAAATCCACAACCGTGCGCTTTTGTCGACACCTTTTGCCTCGCATTACTCCTTTGTGGAATCTATTACCCTCGGGGGTGTTTCCGAATGGATACGACTTAGGGACCTTCAAGAAACGAGCTTATTCATTCTTAAAAGGCCGGCAACGCAGCTGCAATACCCCCGGAATTGCGGATGTCCATGGGCGACGGTGATCACTTACCATCAGGTGCACCATCTGCTCGTTTGCCCCCTCTACTATAAAAAAAAAATAAAAAGAAATGACAATATGCGTGTTCAGTGAAACTTTAACTCAGAAATCTAAGCTAGTCAGAAGCCTGAGCTAAAATTCCGCCAGGACACTTTTTCGAAATTTAAAAACATTTCAATGCCGCCATTTCACTTTATATGTCACGGTGACATTGTATAATTCCAACACTGCTTCTCTAGGTCCAGCCTAAAATCGTCTGCGCTCGGATCCTTAAAATAAAATTATGATTCTTATTATTTAACTTAAAGTTCTGACTTGACTGAAGTTGCGTTTGACACACCCAGTAGCGCCACCAAGCGCAAATTATGTGTGCCCTTCAAACTCTTAAAATTCTTAAAAATGTTCTAGCTGTCAACCCCGTGATCACACGGACACAGACAATGGGTTGGAGTGTTCTGCTGGCGTCGGGAAGTGACGACCCCATCGCCCGCCGGAGGGATAATATTCTTTTTTGAGATTATTCCACCGGTGCAGTCAGTCAAAAAAAGTGGTAGTGCCATGCTTAGCTGAATGGGTCGGCACGACCGGGGCGATACCACTACCTCACTTAAAACCAACGTAAAGTAACAGCTTTGCTGTTGCGTTTCGTTTGGTCTGTGAGGTTCCCGGTGGCCCTTTCCCCCCTCCCCCTAACACTATGGAAGCGCAATTTGAAGGTAGTAGTTTACCCCAGGGGGGTACCACTAGCGTAAGCGGTGGAGAATCCCCCTCTGGACATCCATGTTCAGGGGTTTGTAATCAGCCTAATCATGGATGCCCAGGCTGCCCTGCGTACTCTGGGGGGGGCACAATTGCGCTCTCAAACTTCGCTGCTCGGGGCAAATCGAACAGACATCGAAAGGCACCCTCTACCACACTCCACGTGGATTATACTAATATTAGGGGTCTTCACTCAAACCTAAACGCCGTCCACTACCACCTTGAGACGGCTAAGCCGGCTCTGTTCTTTTTAACTGAGACGCAGATATGTTCTCCGGCTGATACCTCATATCTCTCCTACCCGGGGTACAAATTCGAGCATTCATTTGTACCCCGGGCGGGAGTTTGTGCTTATGTCAGAGAGGATATCTGCTCTCGACGTCTCAGCAGCATTGAAGGCTATAGGGACCTATCCATCCTCTGGCTGCGTGTAGACTGCGACGACCATCCCCGCATCTATGCGTGCCTCTACAGGTCCCATAGCGGAAATGCTGAAGTCGACAGGCTCGTTGAGCACCTTCAAACGGCTGTAGATTCCGTGTTGCAACAGACCCCCTCCGCTGAGATCGTGATCTTAGGCGATTTTAACGCCCACCACGCCGAATGGCTGTGTTCACGCACTACCGATCATGCGGGGAGGTCTGTTCACGATTTTGCCTTGGCATACGGTCTAACACAATTGGTAACCACGCCTACGCGAATTCCCGATGTGGACGATCATACGCCTTCACTGCTGGACCTTCTGCTGACCTCCCATCCGGACAATTATCAGGTATCTGTGGACGTCCCTCTAGGTACGTCAGACCACTGCCTGATCCGGAGTAAAGTGCCGGTTACGCGCCTATCACGGCCTCCTTTTGCAGGCTGTCGTCGCGTTTGGCACTATAGGTCAGCAGATTGGGACGGGATGCGGTCTTTTTTTGCGTCCTACCCATGGGGGCGGATGTGCTTCTCGCTGGATGATCCGAGTGTCATCGCTGACTCTATCGCTGATGTGGTGCTGCAGGGCATGGAACTTTTCATTCCATTTTCTGCGGTACCGGTTGGTGGTAAGTCTCAGCCTTGGTTTGGTCGCTCCTGCAAAACGGCTTCACGCCGAAAGCAGGAATGCTACCGGGCTTGGGCTGCAGCGTCGACATCTCGTGATGAAAAAACCAGCGCGTTACGTAAGGAGTACAATTCCGCTTCGAGGTTCTTCAAAAGAGCTATCGCCAAGGCAAAATCTGAACACATTGGCAGAATTGGTGAGAGATTAGTTCGCCTTCCTTCGGGAACTCGTGCGTTCTGGTCTCTCGCCAAGGCTGTCTTGGGGAATTTCTCACAGCCCTCTCTTCCACCCTTACACGGAGATGATGACTCTCTGGCCCATACCGCAAGGGAGAAGGCCGATCTTTTGGGCTCGTTCTTTGCGGCCAACTCGACTCTGGACGACCAAGGAAATGCACCGCCTACCATCCCGCAGTGCTATAGTTCTATGACGGAATTAAAATTCTTGCAGTCTTCCGTACGTAAAGCACTTTTTTCCTTGGACGTCCATAAGTCGAGTGGACCGGATGGCATCCCTCCGATTGTACTTAAATCATGTGCTCCAGAGCTGGCGCCGGTACTAACACGCCTATTCCGGCTCTCCTACTCACTCGGCGTAGTACCGATTTCATGGAAGACAGCTTTAGTGCATCCCATCCCTAAAAAAGGAGATCGCTCTAATCCGTCTAACTATCGGCCGATAGCCATAACCTCTTTGTTCTCCAAAATTATGGAGACAATCATCAACTCGCAGCTCCTCAAGTATTTAGAAGAGCACCAGCTGATTAGCGACCGCCAGTACGGTTTCCGTCGCGGCCGCTCAGCTGGTGATCTTCTTGTATACTTAACTCATCGGTGGGCGGAAGCAGTTGAGTCCAAGGGGGAGGCATTGGCAGTTAGTTTGGACATAGCGAAGGCCTTTGATAGGGTATGGCACAAAGCGCTTCTGGCGAAGCTGCCTTCCTATGGGCTTCCCGAGAAATTATGCAAGTGGATCACCAGTTTTTTGGCTGATCGGAGCATCAAGGTCGTAGTTGACGGTGCATGCTCTGACCTTAAATCTATCAATGCTGGTGTTCCACAAGGCTGCGTGCTATCACCGACACTGTTCCTTCTGCATATCAATGACATGATGCGAATTCGCAACATACATTGCTATGCAGATGACAGTACTGGTGATGCTACATACTCCGGCCGAAGCGGTATTTCTCGGGAACACGTCGAAGAGAGCCGAAACAAGCTTGTGTCCGAAGTTGAGAATCGACTAACCGATGTCTCGGAATGGGGTCGTCAAAACCTGGTCACTTTTAACCCCAAAAAGACACAGCTTTGCGTGTTTTCCGCTAAAAAGACACCCTTTGTCGTTTCACCTCGATTTGGGGATACTCTCTTGACAGCCTCAGCTAGTATCGGGATTCTGGGAGTCGACATATCGAATTACGTTCAGTTTCGCGGTCATTTGGAAGGTAAGGCTAAACTAGCCTCCAAAAAGCTCGGTGTGCTCAGCAGAGCGAGGCAGTACTTCTTGCCTGCCCATCGCCTTCAACTTTATAAGGCTCAAATTTGGCCCCACATGGAGTACTGTTCTCATCTCTGGGCCGGAGCTCCTCAGTACCAGCTCCTTCCTCTTGATCGCATTCAGCGTAGAGCGGTTCGAATCGTTGACGACCTGACTATTTCGAAACGGCTCGACTCTTTGGCATTGCGCAGAGATGTTGGCTCACTCTGTGTCTTCTATCGTATCTTTCATGGAGAGTGTTCCGACGAGTTATTTGGACTAATTCCTGCCGCCGAATTCCATCATCGGACATCGCGTCAAAATTTGAAATTCCATCCTCACCATCTCGATGTCTGGAAATCCACAACTGTGCGTTTCTCTCGACACTTTTTGCCTCGCACTACTTTGTTGTGGAACCAATTACCGGCAGGGGTGTTTCCAAACGGTTACGACTTGGGGGCCTTCAAGAAAAGAGCTTACTCATTCTTAAAAGGCCGGCAACGCAACTGCAAGACCTCTGGTATTGTGGATGTCCATGGGCGGCGGTGATCACTTACCATCAGGTGCACCTCCTGCTCGTTTGCCCCCTCTTCTATATATATATAAAAAAAAAAAAAAAAAAAAAAAAAAAAAAAAAAAAAAAAAAAACGCTATAAATATCGTTGTGTACGTTGTTTAGTTTTGTACTGCGACCTTAGATTAAAATATATACTATAGACTGTGGGTGGGTTCAAATGTGCAGGTATAATAAATGTAATTAAAATAATAATGTTGGTTGATATAATTCTTTGTTTACGTATCCGAATTGATAATGCGCCTCCATTAGATTTTTGTTCTCGTTACCGAATATTTAAAAAAAATAGCTTTTCAAAATTTTGAGCAAAAAATAAAAGCTACCTTAAGTACGTTTTAACAAAATTTCATTTTGTGTCGTATAAGGTATTTATTAGAGCTAAGGTTGATTTTGTAATACAGTTATTTTAATATGGTGTTTTGTTTTATTTTCCATAAAATCATTTGTCCAACACGAAAATACGCACACAGATATATGCGCTAGTGGTAACACGGTGCCACGTTTTGTGTTAACATTTGTATGGAACATTACATCTATAGTATGTTTGATCTTGATGAAAAAAGAGTATACCGGCACCAAGTCGTGATCAGCTGTCAAAGTGTTAATGTCTTATATGAATCTATCGTCGTATGTACCCAATACGCACCACTTAATGGATTTAATAAGATGCTTCATTTACTTCATACTCGTTAAAATTTTAATTGATTATATCACATGAGCAACCTATTACAATCCTGGGAATCATTTGATAGAGAGTTAGCATTTCTCTGTAAACGAAATACAAAATTAGTTAAATTAGTGTTAGGAACAATATGTTGGGTACCATGTATGCAGGTAGCAGGTTATCAGGTAGCAAGTGAGCAAGCGAGGAAAGTGACAAGTTAACGTGGCCTGTATTCAGCGACAGAGCATCACTTGCTGGGCTTGTGCTTGGGCGGCGTGGTGGGAGGCCCACCTTGCTCAGCTGACGCACCGATGGCCACGCCCTCGCTATCAACTTCCATCTATGACAATCACCCCATATATAAAATAATAAATAATACTAAATATTCACGGGACAAATTACACTTACTGATCTAACCCCAAAGTAAGCAAATAATTTGCTTGTTATGGGTGTTAGTCAACGATACTAATGCATAGAAATACATATATAAACACTAGAATATATTTAATAAACAATCTAACCCGGAAATATAAACATTTATGCTCATCACACAAATGCTTGTCCCCGTTGGGGATTGAACCCGAGCCCCATCGCCATATATTACTAGCAATCGCCTGTGGCTGAAATTCAACCAGAAACAATAAAATCTCTTTTATTTAAAAGAGATTTTATTGTTGACAACTGAAGGAAAATATTTTTTCATTAAATAAATAAATAAAAAAATATCAATAATGATACAAGCATTATCTGTTGATGGTGTATTCAACTTATACACTACAAGACCTATGGGGCGCCAGCTATTAATATTTTTGTAACTTATGATATTAGCGACCTGCCCGCGGTTTCACCGCGTAGCTTTTGTTCCCGTGGGAATATCGGAAAGGTTTATATACTAAAACCTTCTTCAAGAATCAATCTATCTATCCACTAGCTATCCACGTGTAGCGATGCGATGTGACCTTATGGCTTGTGACCTTGGCAGTGCAACTTATACCGTTCACATTTAGCGTAACATGTCTGTAGCGATGCCACGCTGTCCGTTCCGTTGTAATGTTACAAGTGTGGACGCAGCTTTAAACACACGGACACAGACACGGACACGGACACGGACACGGAGACGGACACGGACACGGACACGTACACGGACACGGACACGGACACGGACACGGACACGGACACGGACACGGACACGGACACGGACACGGACACGGACACGGACACGGACACGGACACGGACACGGACACGGACACGGACACGGACACGGAAACGGACACGGACACGGACACGGACACGGACACGGACACGGACACGGACACGGACACGGACACGGACACGGACACGGACACGGACACGGACACGGACACGGACACGGACACGGACACGGACACGGACACGGACACGGACACGGACACGGACATGGACACGAACACGGACACGGACGCGGACACGAACATATAAAACGTATATACAATTTAAATTTGCTTTGTATTCCAAGTAAATCAATATTTAATATAAGTAAAAATAAAAGGTTGGTATGACTTAGCTGTATTTTATAAATGTTAAACTTGACATTAGCTTAATCATTTAAATAATGTGAATTAATCACAATATTAAAAAACACAAATTTTCTAGAAAATATACTTATTCATGAATACAATATATTATGCAATTGACGAGTGGCGATAAAATACTTGTAAATTGTAGATTTATTATGTTTTCTTGTTTTAACTGAAGTGGATGTCATACAATTAAACTTCATAACCTTTATAAATCTAATTATTTATTAACTGGTAAGTTAAAACATTCATACTATCTACGTAGTTTTTAATATTATAAATTCAAAAACATTGTTTATTTGAATATCTTCTAGACTAATGTACCGATTGATTCCAAAATCTAATCAGCCTTTCTCTTATCAAATTGTTTCGAACACCTTGCTGTGGTCGCTTTAAAAGCGGTTAATTTTATAGAGAGTATGGAGGTAGAGGTGGTGTCGAGTCTTTGAAATCGACGTGTTTGCATGAAGAGAACCCTCTTCATGCAATGAATCATCAGAGGGTTAGGATCGTGATATATGGCAATCAATTCGCTCTGCCTATCTTGAAAGGGATTTGGCGTGTATGGATGACGAAAAAACTAAAAAAAAAAACGCTTTTTCGATATAAATTTACTAGGTTTCTGCATTGTCTCACCCGGGTCTGGTACCACCTCCTTACCTATTCCTGTCGCAATAGCGTCAGTGCTTGTCGCTGTCGTGTTTCGGTTTGGAGGGTAAGATAGCCGGTAGGTAAACTTATGCATGCGGCATCAGACCTCGCCACAAGATAGCAACGCACCATTAACATTTTTGGTGTCTATAGGCGATGGTTGACTCTTTTCATCAGGAGACCCATCTGCTTGTTTGCTATCTTATGATATAAAAAAAAACTCGAGATTTTTAATTTTAGACCTTCCATTGACTTAAGATCTTTCGTAATATTAAAGTACTTAAAAACTGAGTCAATTAGCGTATGAAATACAAAAATTAAAATTCGAAAAAAGATTAAGGGTTGTTTTTATAACTATCGTCATGCTAAATTTCATCAAGACCAGTTCAGCAGTTTAGCCATGAAAGCTTAACAGACAGACATACATACTTTTGCACTTAAAATTTCAAAAAGTATGGATAAATATCTGTAAAAGCTTGTTGCTACATCTATTGCTATTACCTACAATATTACAGCTATTGTTATATGTATTGATTATTTAAAAAGCGGGTTCATAAAAGAGAATGCTGTACACTAGTAAAGTATATATGAGTACAGTGTATATTATTTTGGCTCGGTCACAATAATGAGAATACAAAAGCTTAAACATTGCAATGTGGTATGGAGTATGGACTCTTAGATCCACCTGCAATAAACTATTTCAATACTTTTAAAAGAAAGAAAGAAAGAAAGAAAATATTTATTTGCAAGAATATGAGTTACAAGTAGTTAAAAATAAATTAAGTTACCAACATATTCTACCATTATACGGTGTGCAAATATTAAAAAAAATAAATATCTTTATATAATATTACATTTAAAACATTCTTTCGATTATTTAGAATTACTACCGGATCGGAACGCGGCCACACACTGAGAAGATCCAGCGGAGGAAACTCAGCGGGTTGGTCTTTTTTCTCTATTTTATGTACTTGTTATAAATGATTCAAACAAATTTCAACCATAGTAAAAGTAATTTAAATAGACAGTTCTACGCAGACACACATAGGTGTGTAAAAATATGCGATGCACAGTGCACACACCTAATGACTTTAAGGAAAAGTTTAGAAAAGATTTAACAAACTGGCTTAAAGTAAAAAGTTTTTATTAATTTCAAGAATTTTTATTGAGGTCAAAAAATAAAATATAGCGATAGAAGTTTAAATTCATTTTTTAAATTAATTAATAATTTTTTTATGTTTATGTATTATTATTTATTTTTTATTAATTTTCTAGACTGTAGTGAATAATGACAATTGCAATTAAATGGAATTAAATATAATCTTATTGTAAAACTTTTATTTGTAAAATTACTAAACTCTAAAGCATGATTAACGTGTAACTTTGTAAATGTTATTTTATTAAATTATTTAGTAAAGTTTAAAGAAAAAGCATTACATGCCATGGATTTGGTGAAAGGAGGAATTCAATTGATGTTGTAACAACTGTCCTGTATGTGTTTATCCATGTCAACTGTATGTGTTTATCCGTGATCCCACAAACAAATTTTTTTTTATTAATAACAAGCTGAATTTTTGTGAACATTATTACGTCGTCTAAATGACAGTCACACATCGGTTAACAAATGTGTTTATTAAACTGTAATTTAACTGGGTTTTACATTAAGCTTAAATACTAGAGATTCACGTGTATGCTGCGTGATGAAATGTAATAACGATGGTGCGATAAGATACCGATGGTATTTGTGCGCGAGCGTGTTTTATCGCGCCCTCGTTACATCGCTCCCTCCTTCTAAAAAGGTGTTATACCTGATGCATCTGGTTGTGCCAGTGAAGCGTATATACCTTGAGTACTCAGGTCTGCGGTGAGTCGAGACGAGCAGAATATGCGTGGTCCTCGGTGATTCGGGACGAGCAGAATATACGCGGTCCTCGGTGAGTCGGGACGAGTGCGCTCCGCTGTGGTTCGCAATGAGTTGGAACAAGCGGGACAGAGTTGCTGTATGGAGATCCAGTGAACGTTGGCAGTTCTAAGTGGATTCCGGAAAGAGTAAATGAGGCGTAGCATGTGAAGGTGGCTGATGCTGTTGGAAGCAGAAGGGGGTATCAGGAGGTGTTGGTAGTCAGAAGGTTGTAGTGTACTGTGGCATCGGTTACGGTAAGGCGGGCGTAGCGTAGATTACCGCCTTTGGCTGCGCTAATTGTCGTTTCCCGATTTCTTCCAGGAACAGAGTTGGACGCACTTCAATGCCTAACCTTTAAATTTGTTGTGATAATAAGTTATTATTAGAATAATTTTGTCGATGTAGCATTCTATGCAAACATGACCTAGATTTAGCATAAAATTTGCTGCCTTGCTTTTTCTTTCGATTAAACGCATTAATTTCTATTTGCATTTTTGCTAATTGCGCAGATATTTCAGTCATTGTGCTACGTTCCGTGTTTTTGTTTTGAAATGGTCGCGATCTCATTTAGTCTGTTGCTGTCGTAATTCTTATCGGCAACTTTACCCAGGTTTTCCAGAGGCAGAGTGGGATCCGTGACCGCCAATACCGAGGTTAATGAAGGAGGAAGCTGCCGGGTCCAAAGTAGAATAATGACGTTATTGCTGAATTTTCCCTGGCTGTGTCTCCTTACTTCCCTCAAGAGCTGCGAAGGTTTAAGGTCTGTAGCGTTTGTGATTGTGGCACCGCTGGTCCGTACCACTGAAGGGTCATAGTTATGGAACCAGCGGGCCAGCTTCTTGTCAGTATAACGTCATTACTGTGGAGGTCGATGACGTCACACAAGGACAAGTAAGGGGAAAAGGAAGATCTTCCCAGCCAGGCAAGGTGTACTGCCTGGGGACCGAAGTCCATTTGAGAAGCGTTGAAACTTGTATATAGTGTGACAAGATAAATAATTTTGATATCGCGATTCAGGATTTTATTTTGAATTTCATTTTTTCCATTTGTTATTTTGTTCCATTTTTTTTCTTGTAGCGTTTGTGATTGTTTTGAGCCGCTACAGTACTCTCCCCCAAGACCGAAGGTCGATCTGGTTGTGCCAGTGAAGTGTATGTGCTTTGAGTGCTCGAGTCTGCGGTGAGTCGAGACGAGCCGAATATACGCCGTCCTCGGTGAGTCAGGACGAGTGCGCCTCCGCTGTGGTTCGCAATGAGTTGGAACGAGCGGGACAGAGTTGCTGCGTGGAGATCCAGTGAACGTGTGCAGTTCGAAGTGGATTCCGGAAAGCGTAGATGAGGCGTAGCTTGTGAAGCTCTGTTGGAAGTAGAGGGGAGTATATTAGACGCTGATGGTCAGAAGGCTGATGCGTGTTGTTTTTTGCCGAGAGTCACCACTGTGGCATGTTGATAGCTCTGTTAGTGGTGATGATCACGTCGGAATAACTACTGTGACGCCACTGGTCCTCTAGCATCATCTGTTGACTACAAGTATTGCCTAACTGCCATTGATAGGTATACTAGGTGGCCTGAGATCGTACCCCTCAAGAATATTACTGCGGATACAGTTGCCAAGGCATTTTACGAGACGTGGATTACTCGATTCGGCTGTCCTGAAACGATAACCACTGATCAAGGGCGACAATTTACTTCCCAGGTTTTCAAGGCACTAACGGATCTGTGTAGGGCCCAGCTGCGACACACTACTGCCTCCGCAGAGAAACGGTTTGGTGGAGCGTTACCACCGTACACTGAAAGCTGCCATCATGTCACACAATACGCCTCGCTGGACGGAGGTACTACCCAGCGTGCTACTTGGCCTCCGGGCGTCGTGGAAAGAAGACTTGGGATGTTCAGTTGCAGAATTGGTATATGGTGAGCCTTTGAGGATACCTGGTGAGTACTTTAGCCCTAAATCTGACACTAATACACCACCAGCAGACTTCATCCAGATACTTAGGACACACATCTCTCGCATTAAACCAACACTAGCATCTAGACATGGTACGGGACCTACTTTCATCCACAAAGACCTTATGAAATCCGAGTATGTTTACCTACGCAAAGACGCATTGCGGAAATCATTAAAAGCACCTTATACAGGCCCACACAGAGTCATAGCAAGGACAAACAAAACAATCACATTACAATTAGGCAGAGGACCCGTCACTGTTTCTATTGACAGGGTTAAGCCAGCTTATGTCATGACAGATGATAAGGAGGCAAGCATTTGCATACAAAACGACGACCGACCGACTAGAACCACACGGTAGGGTTGTCAAGTTAATTTTCCCAATTATTTTCAGGCAGGACTCTGATTCTACCAGGGGGGTGATGTGGCAGACCACATCACTACAAGTTACGCACATCCCTAATCCGTGAAACCAGTCCGGGCGAGCGCGGGGATGAAGACAGCGGGCGGCGCGGAACCTGCTCCCAGTCGGCGGCTGGACGCGCCAGAGCGATACGAAACTCGATCTCGAACTTTATATTTTACGTAACATCCTTACTCGCTTAATAAAAGCCGATTTAATCCGATTTAAATCAACCCGTATCTTTTCTTTTGACACCACCACCACCAAAGGTCTCCTAGGTCAAGTCCGGAGAAAAGCTTCTGAAACAGCTGCTCCTGTGACTCCTCGTAACAATCAATGAGACGTTCCTTGATTGTGTTATATGTATTAGTTTCTGGTGGATTTGTAATAATATCGCTTACTTGTAATATTTCGTTGCTGTTGGCTGTTGCTGGCTGTTGCTGGGGCGTTCATCTTCCTTTTTGCGTGTTCCTGGCCGGAATCACCAATATTACGTCGACTCAATGACAGTCACACATCGGTTAACAAATGTGTTTATTAAACTGTAATTTAACTGGGTTTTACATTAAGCTTAAATACTAGAGATTGTCGTGTATGCTGCGTGATGAAATATGATAACGATGGTGCGATAAGATACCGATGGTATCTGTGCGCGAGCGTGTTCTATCGCGCCCTCGTTACAAACAGTTTCGTTTTGACGAGACAACCATCTTTTTTATCTTCGAAAATTCTCGATACGGGGAACTAATACAGATAGATAAAAAAGAAAAGTTTAAGGTGTCTGACTAAGAAAAGTTTTCATTTTACGTATAGGACAATATTACCCTTGAATTACAATAACAATTAACAAGCTGTTGTGAGAAAATTAGGTTGTTTCTAAATTGATTAATATCAATTTAAAAAATCTCTTAGTTCCGTAACTTTAGAGTGGAGGACTCGTCAGAAAATCCATCAAATGCTTAGAACAAAAGTTTCATCGTGTTTTTCATAATGCAATCAAGCGATTAAAGTCGAAAAATAGTTATTGTTATTAATAAATATTTTTCCTTCACCGAATCAAAATTTTCAAAGTTTAAAAATCTTTATTAGTTACCCGATGCGAGATTTTTGGAAGATAAAAAAAGATGATTTTTTCGTCTGTTTTTGAAGATGTTTACAAAATTTCAGCTTGTTATTAATCAAAAAAGTTGGTTCGTAGGACTGCGGTCTATAACATTTAACCCTATTTCGAGCAATAGCAAATATTTGTTATTATTTTTAAAAGTATTTGATTAATAGAATAAATAGTTTTTAAGTAATACCTGTTTAAAACACACGTTCATGTAAAATATGCAAATTATTTATACAGAAAAACAACATGGCGACATTAAGAGGTCATGATCGCAGTGACGTCCCGCTAATTCCAGATTATTACAAAGGCAAGACTGTGTTTATTACTGGTGGAACAGGTAATACATTTTTAAATTTATTTCATCAGACATCAAACAATTAGACGGTCATCTCGATGGAAAAGATAACCATCGCCTTTAGACTTCAAAAATGTTTATGTGCACTGCTATCTCTATATATCTATATAGGTAGCCGAGTTGGAAAGACATTCATAACAGACACGGCGCACTTGCTACTTTTAGTATCCAAAACGCGCGTTTTAGCGACTACATCGATGCTGCACCGCGTTTAAGCGACTCTCCGTGATCGGTTGCGGCATCCGAATTGCGCGTTTTAGCGACTGCATCGAAGTTGCATCGCGTTTTAGCGATCGAACGCAGAATCGCGCATTTCAGCGACTGCTTCGATGCTAGACCGGGTCGGCAGTAGTGTTGCCGTTCGATAGTCGACTATCGATTATTTGCTGATTTGTAAAAGTATTGCTTACTTTTATAAATTAAATTGTATATTTTATACTGAAATGATATCTTTCTTTTTTCTTATAAAACAGTAACAGTAACCCAAGTTGGTAGCAATATAAAAATATGCTGATTGAACTTTATGATCTTTGTTAAATTACATTGCTCTTAAGGCCCCATTCCCTAAAAACTGCTAAAACGTGTGTTGCGGTTTTCAAAATTCCTTAATGAATATACGGAATTGCTTTCTAGAAAAATTTAGTGATAATCTTCATGAAACTGTTAACAGTTTCACCGAGGGATATTTTCAAAATATTTCTTAGTTTTGTAGAAAAAAAATCGTAAACTTCACCCAAAACCTAAAAATCGACCTTTTCCGTTTGCAAAAATTAAAGTATTTCTTGGCCAACAATTTTAAAAAAAAATTAAAATTATTTTTTAATAAAGAACTATATTACACTTTCACCGTCTTAGTTTTTTATTAAACGACCTTATAAAAAAGTAATTTTAATACAAAGATGCATAATATTTTTATCCACCATCTTCCATACAAATTTATATGAAGAATTTAATCGGTAAAATGTCAAAACGAATTTTTAAAAACGTCCATCAAAAATTTCAGTAGCCCCTAGAATCAAAGGCGAAACCACGTTAATTTAAAATTATTTTCTGACGTAAATATTCCGTCAGGGTGGGTTGCGAGTGTAATCAATCGCTTATGCTTACTTGAACTCTCATAATAGTATTATTATGAAAATATTTTTAATTACTATGAAAAACTTTATTCACGATAATAATTTATAAAATTAAGCCTGTACTAAGCAACAATTTACTTTTTTATATATATCATAAGATAGCAAACAAGCAGATGGGTCTCCCGATGGAGTCAACCACCGCCTATAGATACCAAAGGTGTTAATGGTGCGTTGCTTTCTTGTGGCGAGGTCTAATGCCACATGCATAAGTTTATCGGCTACCTTACTCTACACACGGATAGGTCTACCGACTACCTTACCCTCTAAACCGGAACACGACAGTTACAAACATTGACGCTATTACCTATAGGTAAGGCAGTGGTACCAGACCCGGGCGAGACAATATAGCACTCTACCATCTAGTAGCCACGATGGTTGTGAATCGTATAGCCAATCGGTCGCCTTTTACGACCTGCCTGGCAGAACGGTAGTTGGCCTATTCTTCAAAGGAGCCTTAACTTCAAAGGAGCTTTAACAAAATAAAGTATATTTTGCAACAAACATTTCATAGCTTGGTACATTTCCACAATGTTTCGCACGGGTGTTTGGTACCACCGCCTTACACATTCCTGCCGCAATAGCGTCAATGTTTGCAATTGTCGTGTTCCGGTTTAGAGAGTAAGGTAGTCGGTAGAGCTATCCGTGTGGCATTGTCATTCTGCAACACGGATAAAAACGGATGTCACCATGAACATCTTTGGTGTCTATAGTCGATGGTTTCTTTTTCCATCAGGAGAGCCATCACCTTGTTGCTATCTTACGAATAAGAAATAGAGAAAAAAAATTGTTAATATTTATTGTTATAAAAAAAAACACGCCATTAAATTTTCCGCCGTGTTGGTCCCGGCCTCCTTTGCAGAATAGGCCAACTGCCGTTCCGCCAGGCAGGTCGTAAAAGGCGACCGATTGGCTATCGAGTCACTACCATCGTGGCTACTAGGTGGTAGAGTTCTGCATTGTCTCACCCGGGTTTGGTACCACCGCCTTACCTATTCCTGCCGCAATAGCGTCAGTGCTTGTCGCTGTCGTGTTCCGGTTTGGAGGGTAAGGTAGCCGGTAAACTTATGCATGTGGCATTAGACCTCGCCACAAGATAGCAACGCACCATTAACATCTTTGGTGTCTTTAGGCGATGATTGACTCTTTCCACCAGGAGACCCATCTGCTTGTTTGCTATCTGATGATATAAAAAAAAAGACATAAAATACGAAGCAAGTGAAAGAGTATGAAATTCTAGACTAAATGAAAAACCCGGTCGCGAGACCGTCCGTATTTTTGGTAGTTATCGTGATCCCTATACAATAAATGAACACGTATATGTAAATATTTTTTTAAACTTTTTTGTTAAAATATGTTCTGTGGAAATAACTACCTAAAATAATTTTTAATGAATATAAATAAATTAATTAGTGTTTTCTTAATTTAGGTCGACTCCTGTCACAGTATTGTTGCGAATAATCTTGCAACCAGTGTGAAGGGAAGTAACCAGTGTGTAATACAGTGAATAAGAGAAGTGTTTTAGTGATACAGCGTAGGCGGTTAAGTTCGGTGTTAGTACAGCGAGTGTGACCAGTGTGTATAGTATATTTACGTTAGCTTATCAGTGTATTTACGTATTTCATCGTAGTGTATTGTACCTTAGTGTTGTAAATACACGGTTTAATATAGGTGGCGTTTTCTTACAATCACGAAGCCGATGCACGTAACAGTATAAATAAAAATTGGTGATCATAGAAGCATTTTAAATTTACTAAAGTGCTTGATTTTGACGAATCTGAAGTGAAACACTATTTCAAATGCTTTGAGTTAAGAGGCGTGCAAAATATTTATAGTATTTTAAAGTTATATGTAATATTTAAATTCCTATATTCATAAAAAAATGTAAATTGGTTAACTCTGCAGGCCATCCCTGAAACTTTCTGCTAAATTGAGACTTTAAGCTCGAAGAGTTAAAAAAATAACAGTTTATAAAATTGACAGTATTTAATTTTTTTTATTGTGGATATTTTCAAAATGATGGTCGATTTTAATATTTTGAATGCCATTAAATGCAATTTAGAACCTAAAATGTTTTTTTTTTAATATTTTCTACTACGTCACTGTATTATATTAGCAAAGTATTTTTTTATTTTCTTCACATACCCTTGTATATAAAAGAGAAATTTTAAAAATTGCTTAAAAAAGTGAACCAAAAATATGCAGTCACTACACTTATATGACTTCATCCAATTTTCCCCTACATATTCGTGCAAGCGTAACAGTAGCATAATATTGAATAATAATGATACTTCAAAATTTATCCGCACATATTTAGAAAAATTGCAATGTTAATCGAGATTTAATCAATTTACAAACCCACAGCATTTTTTGAAGAATATTGTTGAAAATATTGTTAATCATTTGAAATGGTGTAAATAATGAAAGCATGAGTTCCGCATTAATCTACTAGTTACGCTGTTCAACTCAGAGCATGGGCTCCCTTGTTTAAGTCAAATTTTCAATAATAGACCGATTAAAGTTGGCAAATGGGGCGATGAGAGAAACCACCTGTTATACTGGATGACTAACTGGTGAGTCCTAGTAAACATAAAATCGATCAA
The DNA here is from genome assembly GCA_036924255.1 of Apodemia mormo. NCBI lineage: Eukaryota > Metazoa > Arthropoda > Insecta > Lepidoptera > Riodinidae > Apodemia > Apodemia mormo. The sequence continues at coordinate 4,494,096 of JAUPFN010000030.1, forward strand.
CATTCCGGGTAAATTTTATTTTATTTTAATTATAAAATACTTATAAGCATAGGTGCCGTTTGGATGGATTATTTAATTACAAACAAACTTTATATCAGAATAATAAAAATAATATCGGTATATAAATTACACAAATTGACCTAACTCCAAAGTAAGCAATTTATTTGCTAATTATGTGAGTGTTACTCAATGATATGAATACATAGAAATACATATATAAACATTCAAATATGTTTATTAAACATCCAAACCCAGAAATTCAAACCCTATGCTCAATATATGAATACCTGACCCTGTGGGAATTCAAACCTGAGCCCCAATTATTGCGTAGTCAGGGTTGTTAACTATGTGAATAACAGAACGGACACCAATGGCTTCACTCACATTAAATAAAAACTTAAATTTATTTTTTATTTTTTTTTTTTTTTTATTTTATTTATTTTTGGGAAACATACAATATGGTATTACATTACTAACATAACAGAAAAAAATACATAAATCAATTAAGTTTCCACTTATAACTATCACATTTATAATTTAGTAGTTTGTAGCAGCAATTAATATATAATAAATTTAAACCAAATTTAATAAAAACTGAGTAACATGGCAAAACAAAGTTATAATTAGGTAAGACCTGCTATTATTTGTCGTATGTTTTTCTTATAAATTCCAATTGAACAGCCAAAAGGATCTGCACTAATAAGGTGACGATTATAAAAATTACATGCGCGATAGAGAAAGGAGTGTGTAGCGTACTTTCTTTTAGTAGAGTGAGTATAAAACAACGGTTTATGTCGTGAGTTTATCCGAGGGCAGCTGAAATGTATTTGTTGAAGAAGAAATGGAGTATCAACATAGCCATTTAAAATTTTGTACAAGAAAATTTGATCTCTTTCTGATCGTCTGTTTGTGAGGGTTGTGGTTGTAAGTACCGATTTATAACGATACATTTGATGTCTTGTAAATAATCTAAAAATTCTGTCAATCTTTGTTTGTTTAGTCTTGTGCTGTGGGTTCCAAATAATTGAGCCGTACTCCAGTAAAGATCTAACATAAGCATTAAAAAGTAAAGTTAGTGTACTGCTGTTCTGGAAATCTTTACTTGTTCTTAAAATGAAGCCAAGCATACGGTAAGCTTTCGGGATAATATAATTTAGATGCTGGTTAAATGTAAGACTACTATCTAATACTATTCCTAAATCCCTTACTTCAGTAACGCGAGAGATGGTGGTACCATCAAGTTCATAGTTATACTTGATGTGGTTTGGACTCCTCGAAAAAGTAATGACATTGCATTTAGCGATATTTAAATGAAGTTTATTAATTTTACAATAGTTTATAAATTTGTTGAGGTCATTTTGCAAATTCACACAATCTACAACAGATTTAATTCTCCTAAATATCTTCATGTCATCAGCGTATAATAATATGTTTGATTGGTCAAATATAGATAGAATATCATTAATAAATAAATTAAAGAGAAGAGGAGCTAAATGAGAACCTTGCGGTAAGCCTGAAGTAACTGGGAGAAATGAGGAACAGAAACCTTTTATTGTAACGGCTTGGCTACGTTCACGAAGATACGAAATTAACCAACGTAAGAGATCTCCATGAATACCAACTGCTTCAAGTTTACGCACCAAGATCAAATGTCTCACCTTATCAAAAGCCTTTGAATAGTCAGTATATATTGCATCAAGTTGAAAACCAGTGTCCATTGCAGTGACAACATGATGTACGAATTCACATACATTACTTTCTGTGGATTTTTTGTTTATGAATCCATGTTGCTCTGCAATGATTTGCGGCCTAATAAGTGGGAACATGTAATCATAAATAATTTTCTCAAACAACTTGGCTATAGTGTTTATTTTTGAAATAGGTCTATAGTTTTTTATGTTGTGCTTGTCCCCGCTTTTAAAAACGGGAACAATATAGGATTGCTTCCAGACCTTTGGCATAATACCCGTCTTGAGAGATAAGTTAAAAAGAATAGTCAGAGGTGGCGCTAAGTTTTTTCGGCATTGTTTGAGAAAAATTGGTGGCAACCCGTCCGGGCCATGTCCTTTATTGATGTCTAAATTTTTTAAATATTTTTCTACTACCTCAATATTAAAGTTGATTGTACTGATAAGTGTAGATGTGGACTGTTGATTTAATTTCTGTGAAGGTGTTCCAGAAGCTGACAGTACATGGTCTGAGCCTAAGTCTGAGTCAATTTCGAAAACGGAATGAAAACTTTCATTAAACATATTACAGATTTCCTCTGCATTTCCCGACACTGTGTCATTCAGAAACATTGTGTCCGGTAAATCAGGACCAGTTTTTTTACTCTTGACAAACGACCAGAATGATTTGCAGTCACGCTTTATATTAGATTCCGCATTAGAAATAAAAGTCTTATAACAAACTTGCTGAACCCGTTTCTCACGTTCACGTAAGAGTTGGAACGTATCGTAATCTCTGTATCTGCCATACATTTTCCATTTTTTGTGGTATTTTAATTTTTCTTTTGTAATTTTTATTAAAGCTTTAGAATACCATATCGGATATCGTTCTACATTTCTGATTTGTTTAGTAGGGACATACCTATTTATTAAGTCATTAATTATATCGTAGAAAATTTCCACACATGATTCGACATTTTTAGAGATAAATAGAGTCGACCAATTTATTTCAGAGAGAAATTCATTTATTTGGTTGTAATCTGCCGAAAAAAATAAACGTGCTACCCGTGGTTTAGATCTCATACAGGGATCGTGAGACAAATTCATTGTAATTTCAAGAGCAGGATGATGTCCATCTTCTATAACTAATGGTGAGACACAGCGACTTACACAGCAAGAATTCTTGGATAGTACGAGATCCAGGCATCTGTCGTTAATATTTGGGATATTGTTAAATTGTTTCAGATTAGTTACACATAAGAAATTATATAGCGCGTTAATTATGTTATCAGTCATATGATGGTTTGAAAGGCTCATGTCGTCTGTCGCCCAGAGAGCATTCGTAATGTTAAAATCACCAAGAATGAGAAAATCATCATCTGGATTATCCAATATACAATCTGACACCGTATCAAAAAATCGATTTAATGAGTCATAATGATACCGGTTGTGTGGAAAATACCCACAAAATATACGTAGGTGTTGGTGATTTTTCGCATTGATGACTACTTCAATAGCTTCCGCAACATCTTTTTCAAATGAAATAGATTTGGAGCTATTAATGGGAAAGTCCCGACGAACAGCAATAAGAACACCTCCACCAAGACGATCGCCACGATTTTTGTAATTTCTGTCGCATCTATATACATTGTAACGATTATCAAATAGCTCTGCATCATATATTCCTGGAAAAAGCCAAGTTTCCGTTAAACAAATTAAGTCAAAGTTTGACTGTAAAAGGTTTCGATAAAAAACATCGGTCTTGGTGCGCAATCCACGTACATTTTGGTAGTATGTTTGTAACTTGTTATACACAGCCATTGTTAACAATAAAATCCTTATTACATAAATACAACCAAAGATTTTTAGTGATAAAAACAACCCTCCCAATAAATTTCAAATTTAACTGCAATAACATAACATAAAAATCTATAACAATAATTAATACGACTGACGGTGCTGCCTCCAGCATTACTACTAACATGGTTTGAAAGTTACAGCATAAAGATAGATTTATTAACTTAAAAATTAATTTACATAACATACGATACTCGTAACGCAGATTTACTACTGCATTTATTTGAGTTTGTTTAAATCCTGTTCATCAGAAATTGCGATAACCGGGCTGGTATCATTACGACGAGCAAATATAGCGCAATTTTTCACCCACACAAACGCATATTGTTTCTCTTTAGCTAACGATTTAGTCTTGTGTAGTAAGGACTTATTTAAACTGGTCAAATGTTCGTTAAAATAGATAGGATTATCGCATCCTGTGTAACCAATGTCACTTGCCTTTAATTTCGATTTCCGGGCTCGCGAAAGAAAATCATCCTTTTTATATCTTGCAAGAAAACGGATAACTATGGGTTTTATTTTTTTAGAGTCTGCCTGTTTCGCCGCAACTCGAGTTATAAAGTCGATCTCGGATCCCGGGTCAACTTTATGTTGGATACGGTCGCTGATTATTTTTAGAATATCTAAGAGATTTTCGTTTTTCTTTTCAGGTATTCCGTATATCTCGATATTAGAACGCCTTGACCATTGATCACTGTTATTGATATTCTTTTCTATCTTCATAACACTAGATTTGAGGCCACTTAAGTTAGAAGAAGCTGTCTTACATGCTTTCATATCATTTTCAACATTTTCGATTCTTTTTGTTAGGATCTCAAATTGTTCATTAAAATAGGTTAAGGAAGATTTAAGGCTATTAATTTCATCTCTGATAGGTTTTAATTCTAGTGTTAGTATTTTTTGTACCTGAGAACTTATATCGTCCTTAATCTTTGATATCTCTGACGCAACAATATTTCTTATGATATCAGCATTTAGGCCGTAGTCATGAATTGACGGAGAGGGGGGAGAGAGGGTGTTGCAGCCCCCGCGAGTTGCCGTAACATTATCTGGTGAGTTCTGGAGCTGCGTCCGTGAAGAGACACGCACTGGTGTGTTATCTTTATTTAGCTGTCTTGGCTGTTTTGATGAACATTCGGGACATAGCCATGATTTTTTAAACTGATTTGATATAGCTTTTTTGTCGTTTGGATACAGACATTGCACATGATAATTGTGTTTACATTTGTTGCATATCATGCTGCCTTCCAAGTCATCAGAAGTTATTTTACAGCATTGAAACTTCATTTTGTCTTTTATATTCAAACAAATGTGTAGAAAATAAATAAAAAAAGGTTGTTCCGTGTGAGGTTTGAACTCGTGATCGTCGGTATTGCAGGCGCCTACTAGAACAATACACCACTGAAACCTGACATATTCCGCTGAATTTTAGGTACTAGTGTAACTTCAATATTTGATTTTTGAAACGGCTGCTTATATTATTTCTAGATACCCTTCACAATAATGACACTAATCACTTTGCAAAGATCGAAACCAATTTTATAGAAGTTAATTTAGAAATATCTTCTTTATATTACGGTACACCAATTTCACTATAGGTAACATTAAAGTCTAATTTATCACATTTAGCACTTCAAATAGTTATTCTTGACTTCTCACTGCTATAAGAATTTTTTATTACGGAGCTACAATAGAAACAATAATACGTAGCTGCTGCCACCTGTTGAAAAAGTTTTAACCACAAATAAGTCGTGTTGTAAGACTGTGTACTTTTATGTTACTTAATGTATTTACACGTAAATGTAAATACGTAAATTACTATGATTCTTAAGAAGATCGGTTCCGATTTGATTAATTTTGTGATACATTAAAAAAAATTGAATACTTTTGGTCGCTTTTAATATACATTTAATTTACGTATTACGTATCATGCCCTGTATGATATTCTGAAGTATTAATTATTTAAGTAATTAAGTATTAGTACTTAATCGCAGTTTAATCAAAATTATACTTTATCAATCAGTTGTGAATAACAATCTATTACTACACCTAGAACGCGTTCACTATGGCTCCACCTTGACTTTTGCCAAATTAATGAAAAATATAGACATTGCGGTTTTTGTAAGTGTCATTACGTATGTCGCAGAAGAAAACCCGCAATGAATACCCAATTTCTAGGCCTAGTGCGGGCGTTAGTGTGACGCATAGTCGACGTATATGATTAGTGAAATATATGGATGTGTGTGTTCAATTTTAAATTCCCACGGTAGGTGACTATCCTCTTAAAATATACTGAATAGTACCGAAAATTTGCAAACTATCAATAGTTGAATATTTAAGCCTAAGACAAATAATATTGTCGATATTATTAAAAGTTATCGATTTGTTTTATTATGTCATAGACAGCAAACACGCAGATAATCTCCTCTTGAAAATAGATAACCATTGCCCTTAAACGAAAAACCCAAGTTAATACATCGCCTAAAAGAGAAACTTTATCAGATAAAAAAATACGTAAGAATATTATACGCACTGTTACGAGCTTCGAGTTCATATTGTGCAATAAAACACCACTTATATTAAAACCATGTATTTACAACACAAATATACAAAACATCACGATGCAATACGTAAATACACTGATAAACGCCAACAACACTCATTATATTAACACTCAAATTAACCGACTACACTAAATCACTAAATGAAAACACTTCTCTTACTCACTGTACCATATCGCATTACACTGGTCGTCTTTACTATCGCTTTCGCTGATCGCTGTATAAAACTGCATTTTATTTGTCAACACATTATTTATACCTAAGATAAAGTTCGACTATGTTCCTGAAAATTCCCAATTTATCGCGTAAACAATTCTAATTGTAAATAAGTTCAAGTACACGCTTTTTTCGCCCTTAAGCTCTATATATATATAATATATATGATCACATAGCAAAGAGAAATTTCGCCGCTTCCAACCTGTCGACACTAACTCAGTTGTTAGAGCGTTCCGGGTTGAGGGAACGTCGCAGGTTCGAACCCTGCATGTCGAAATTTTTCTTTGTTGTTTTTAAATTTTTTTCCCAAGCACAGGGCAAGTGATAAATCACAAATATATATATACAGCTCAGCAGATCAAGCAGACCTAAGAAAATATATATGATGTGAGTGGTGTTAATCTGGTTTTACAGCTTTAGCTTCAAAGAACAATTTTTCAGACAGGCTGCTCGTAATTTTCATTTCTATATATGAAAAAAAAAAATTTGCTCGATCTAAAAATAGAATTAGATATATTTTTTATGTTACAGGTTTTGTAGGAAAAATTTTAATCGAGAAGCTGTTGTACTCATGTTCTGAGTTACGGACAATTTATCTTTTGATGAGAGCTAAGAGAGGCATTATGTCAAAAGAAAGACTGTCATCTCTTTACAACGATTCGGTTAGTTTATTTATTATTTTAAATTAGTGTCAGAGTGAATTAAAATATATTTTTTCGAAATACTGTATTACAAACTGTAGTACATTAAAAATAGACTACCGATAAATTCATTTCAATAGTTATTGAATTGAGTTGAAATTGGATTAAATAAATCTGTTGTTTGCGCACACAATCCTATCCTAACTAATGTAATGAATGCGAACGTAAGTTTAGTAGGTCTTAGCGTTATTATTAAGACTTCGCTGTCCGTTCGTCCGTCTATCTGTATATCTATCTGTCCGTCTATCACCAGCTGTATCACAGGAACGGTGACAGACTGTAAAAATTTTCATAGATGATGTTATTCTGTTCCGCCATAACAGCAAATACTAAAAATGGAATAAAATAAATATTTAAGAGGCTCTCATATAACAAACATGATTTTTTGCATTTTTTTCACGATCTTAGTAACGGAAACTAGTAGAATCTTGAAATATTTACAGAATATTTAGTTATATATTCACTTCAAAAATAAATTATTTAATTAAATTTATTTTTATTTAAAGTGGGGCTCTCACACAATAAATGTAATTTTCTGCCGCTTTATATAAATAATGATTCTAAACCCTTCCCGCCTTATTACAAAAACATACTTAGTACCGGGTTTAAACCAAGACTAAGAAGTCTAGGTTTGTTACGGTATTAAAGTTAGTTCCAGTACTAAAACTCGATATATATATATATAATAAGACCGGCTTTATAATAACGTTTTATTTAGTACTAGAACTAAACCTGGTATTAAGTTCGGTACTATATTTAGACCTCGTTTAAGAATAAGGCAGTTTGTGTGCGAGTGCGACTCATTTGCCAAAACCATTCTATCAAATTTAATGGAATTTGGCATAGAGATGTTGAAGATCTTGGGTCAAATAAAAGTGATTTTTTTTTCAAAAATCAACCCCTAAGAGGCTGAAACAAAGGATGAAAATTGGTATGAAAAACTTTATCGAGGAAATGTTAACAAGCTCGAGGGCGAAGGTGCGCGGGTCAGTTAGTAATAAATAAAAAATGCATATTATTATACACGAAATCACTCGCTTGTAAACAAAATACCATAGTAAATATCTTAACAAATGAAATTATACAAAATCTTACGAAGCATTGAAAATAAGAGGAAAACACAATTTAAAAAATTGTAAGTCGGTTGACCCTGCAAGTCAGCCCAGAAATTCCGCTAAACTAATTAAATAAGATAAGGTGAGGTATTTTAAGCTTAAACAAGTAAAAAGGGTTTTCAAGTAAAAAATATATCTAAGTATACATTTTTGAACACAAAGATTTCAAAAATTCAAAACTCAAGGAGTTCAAATATCTTATTGCATATCCAGTCTCATGGCGAGAAACCCCGAGAATACCCAAAAAGCGTGAATGTGAGGAGCTTTTCGACTTCTCGTTCTCGCGCTCGCCTGTTTCCGATCGTTGTCGGTAAATTTTGCCGTTTCAAAGAGTGTGATAATCTTCTCCCTTCTCGGGCGAGAAGGGAGAAGTCTATCACACTCACGTTTTGTCTCAATGTCGATCAGTGAACGACGGGAGTAGTCATTCGTATTCATTCATCCATCACCATTACCTACCATCGCCTAACTTTTCTATTTTTTCTATTTTTTTCAAGTTTATTTTTAGTTACAACTTTCACAAAGTCATAATATGCAATGACACATAAAGCAGTGTTTGAATATCGTCTGTAATGTCATCCATATCAGATAGGATCCCGAACACGAGTGAAAAAATGAGAGTGTGGATAAATTGCTTGTTCTTGCGAGAAGTCTCAGCGAGAACTTCTCGGAGTCTGGATGGGCCTTTAAGTTTGTTAAAAATTACAGTACTTATTTTTTTAATCTGTTCATTTTAAACATGATGATCAACTCTGACCCTTAAAACAGCATTCAACGCAGTGTTTTAAACTCTAAAATGTTGTCTTAGCTCCAAGATTTGAAAAAGTCGAAAAAGTGGAAAAACCGTTTAAGTGCAAGTCGAACTGGCGCACGAAGGGTTACGAAACCCTCTGATATATAATGGTACAGACCATCATAGCAAAAAATACGGAAAAAACACGTTTATTGTATAGGGACCGCTCCAAATATTTTCATTTTTGTTATTTTTAGTATTTGATGTTATAGTGGCAACGAAAATACATAATTTGTATAAATTTCAGTTTTCTAGCTATCACGGTTTATGAGACAAACAGAAGGACAGACAGACAGCGGAGGCTTAGTAATAGCAAACATTTTTCCTAAATTTTAGTTCATACAATTTACGATTTTAAATGCAGAAAGGAGAAGAACTGATTAGATTAAAAATAAATCGGTATATTAGTGTAGAAGTTATTTTATAAAAACATTGTTTCACAGACGTTTCTCAAAATGCCCTGGGCAAAATGGACAAAATTGCGCTCACAAAATTACTGCAGGGGGAATCAGAGTAAAAAGATCATGGCACCCCTTTTCATGGTCACCTTGGAATATAAGAGGGCTTCATTCTAACGGTAACGCCGTTCATTACATAATTGGCAACTTCGCCTACGCTGGTTCCTAATGTGGATGGGATGACCATACGTCTTCACTGTTGGACTTCACGCTGACCGTATCATTAGCAGGTATCAGTGGAGGTCCAACTTGGTACGTTAAACCACTGCTTGATGGGAGCAAAGTGCTGGTTATGCACCTGTCAAGATCTCTTTTAGCGGGCTGTCATCGTGTGGGACTCTTGAGGTTAGCAGATTGGAACACAATGCGATCTTCCTTTGTATCGTACTCATGGGAGCAGATGTACTTCTCGCTGGATGATAAGGGTGTCACTGCTTACTTTGTCGCTAATGTGGTACTGCAGGACAAGAAATTTACATTCCTTTTTTCTGTGGTACCCATTGGTTTGGTCGCTACTGCAAAATAGATTCAAGCCAACAGCAGTAGTACTACCGGGCTTGGGTAGCTGTGTTGGCATCCCACCAGTGAATTACGAAAGGAGTACAAGTCTTCCTAGAGGTTCTTCAAAAAAACCAATCTCCAAGGCAAAATCGAAACAAATTGTCAGAATTTGCAAAAAATGTGTTCGTCTTTCTTCAGGAACTCGTGTGCTGTGATCTGGAGGCTCATACCACAAAGAATAAGGCCAATATTCTGGGCTTGTTCGTTGTGGTCAATTTGACTCTAGATAAAAAGAGAACTCATCGCCTACTGTCCCGCAGTGCGATATTCTATGCTAGAAATAAAATTTCGGTAGTCTGTTCGGTAGTTTGCTTAAAGAATTATTTTCTTGGGACATGCATAAGTTGAGCAGACTAGATGACATCCATCCAATTGTGCTCAAAGTATATACTCTAGCGTTGGTACCAGTATTAAAGCGCCTGTTACGGCTCTTCTACTCACACGGCGTGGAACCAAATTCATAGAAGATACCTTTAGTCCATCTCATCTTTTTTAATTCATTAAACTATCAACCTATAGCCATAATCTCTTTGCTCTCCAAAATTATGGAGGGACATATTAACTATCAGCTCTTGAAATATTTAGAAGAGTACCAGCCGATTTTTGCACAAACCGCTTCTCCCAAAGCTGCGTTTCTGTGGGCTTTTTCAGAAATTATGGAGTGGATAAATAATAATTATTTACGGCTAAAACTCACGTATAAATCGGTATAGGTTCCGACTAGTTTCGGACCTATATGAGGTCCTTCCTCAGGGCGATTGCGACGCTGTTGCCGCGACAGCGACTAGACGCGAACTGCGGTCGGCTGCCCGCTGTGCTCGTTGTGCAGCCGACCGCAGTTCGCGTCTAGTCGCTGTCGCGGCAACAGCGTCGCAATCGCCCTGAGGAAGGACCTCATATAGGTCCGAAACTAGTCGGAACCTATACCGATTTATACGTGAGTTTTAGCCGTAAATAATTATTATTTAGTAAATAATGTCTCACGGAAGTTTAAATAATTTTATGGAGTGGATCACCAGCGTTTTGGCTGGTTGAAGCAGTAAGGTTCATGGTTGACTAATGCGTGCGTGCGTGGTGCGTGATCAAACCTCAAAATTGTAAATGCTGGTGTTCCCTAAGACTGCATGTTATCACAGAAACTGTTTTTATTTCACATCAATGACATGTTGCGAATGAGTTACATTTATTGCAGATGATAGTACCAGTAATGCTTTATACTCCGGCCTTAGCTCAGATATTTCTCGGGAAAAATTTGAAGAATGCTGGAACTAGTGTATTTCTGAAAGTCAAGCATCAACAAATTAATGACTCGGAATAGGGTCGTCAAAACCTTAACAAGGTTTTGACGACCCTATTCCGAGTCATTTAACCCCAAAAAGACACAGGTTTGCACGTTACCGCTAAACACATAATTTTTGGAGTGTCATTTCGTATTGGGGATACTTTTCTGGAGGCCTCGGCCAGTATTGGAATTCTATAAATCAACATATCCAACATTTGGAAGAACAGGCTATACTAGATTCTAAATAGCTTAGTGATCTCAGCAAAGCTAAGGCTGAACTAATCTTTGGCATTAACCAAGAATGTAGGTTCGCTCTGCTTTTTTATCGCATTTACCATAAAGAGGGTTCCGAGATATTTTGGATTATCTCTACCGTTGAATTCCATTATTAGCTATAGCATCAAAATTAAAAGTTTCACTATCCCCACCTTGATGTTGAAATATGTTGAAAATCTACAACCGTCCGTTTTATTAGTAGTTTTTTTCTTGTATTTCTCATTTGTGAATAAATTACCGGCAGGGTTGTTTTCAAACGGATATGACTTGAGGACCTTCAAGAAAAGACCTTTCTCTTTCTTAAAAGTACAGCAACGCAACTGCAAGAACTCTAGTATTACGGAGGTCCATGAGCGGCAATGATAACTTACCATTAGGTGCACTTTCTGCTCGGTTGCCTCCTCTTTAGTGAAGTAAAAAATATATATGTATGTACACACAGACATACTGACATCATCGGGCAAATATTCCTAGTACCTCAAAACTTGGAAATTGAGTGAAAATCGATTTCCTAAAATCAGAATGAAATCAGAAACTTCCTTACGTTAAAGGAACTTTCCTTTCCCGCTGGAAGTTTAAAATATATGTATATATTACACTATACAGTAAGTTAAAAAGTAAAGCCTGGTTTTTGCTTTGATTAGTGCGGGTGCGAGTGTTTAATGCAGGTGCTTAGTGTTAAACAAAAACATGTGTAGACAGCCGTTTTTTACTATCGATAGGGAAGCGCTTGACCACGATCTCGCCTGATGGTAAGCTTAGATGCAGCCTTAGATGGAACGTGCTTCCCTAGAAGGTACCTGTTTACTCTTCTCTTGAAGATCCCTAGATTGTAAGTACTCGTCAGAGAACACGGACTCAGGAAGCATGTTTCAGTCCCTTGCGGTTCGAATTGATAATTACGAGTGATTAGTAATCAGCGTAGTAAAGTAAATAGAAGCATGTTCTATTTTTTTGCGAGTAACCCTGCCCCGCGCGCCCTTCCCACCTCTGCCTCGTGGCTTACGGGATCCTAAACAGGTATATCTTTAGTGATATGTTCAGCATTGTTGAGTTTATTCGTCCATGTTTCAACGCCTGAAGTTAAATGTCTTAATCATGGTGGCTAAACAGTATTGGACACAACTCGCACTAACTATCGCAATATTACTCGCAACTGCTAAGCACTTGCGCTCCTGCTAATCAAAATGTAAACCGGGCATAAGGAAAAGTGGTTTCTAATGATGACATTAATGTTTTTCAGTGTTTTGATAGACTGCGTAATGAAAGGCCGGGATTATTTGAATCTAAGGTACAGATTATAACTGGAGATATAGAAGAACCGTCACTAGGTAAAGAATAATAATAATAGTATGTATTATTATTATTAATATATTATATTGTAAGGCATTATTTGGTAGCTTAAAACGATCATATTATATGTTTAAATATTTTGAAATACTTATTTTTCCGACCAAAATAATTTATCTTAAATAATATTTTTACATATTATTACCTATGACAATACAAAATGTGACACTTATAGCATACTTGTCCGGCCAAAATAGGTTAGCGGCCGTGTAAACGACACGTTTGTGTGCGTGCGGCGATTCGGGCGCCCTGAATGGAGTTGTTCTACTGCGTTATTATACTATTGTGTTTATAGTATTAGTAAAAAGACAAACAAAAATACTACCGATGCCACTGCAATGTGGAGATGTTCACTTTAAAATATTTGATCAATTTTAGAGAAATTAAAATGAATTCAAACATTTTAAAATATATTTATTTTTTATTTTTTATTTTACGTCCTTGCATCCCTATCAGATCGGACAGGGTTTTTGTTACTTACTTACAGTATATTTACAGAATATTTCCACTATAATTCACTATTGTTGGGGTTATTTTAAACAAACCCATTTAATTTTAGTCAGTTATGTATTATCTACATTAAGTTAATTTCATTTTAGGTATCTCTGGCGAAGACAGGGCGTTGCTTATAAAAACGACTAACATTGTATTCCACGCTGCTGCTAGTGTAAGGTAAAATATGAAGTTGATAGTTATTAATTATTTAATTATTTGTGGACACTGTTTGATTGACATTACAAATGACAATGTCAGACGATGAAAAGTCCTAAAAATATATTGTTGCTAAGTTTTTGTGCTCAATATAGGCTTTTAAAAATTCATACCTACAACATCAAAGTAGCAGCTGGGTGGAGTTCTCGTGCTTCTGATGAACGTAAAACGATATAGATTAAAAAGCAAGCAAAAATTGTTAGCAGATCGATAAAATGTGGCGATGAAAATAAGAACTAATCTATTCTATGAACATCAATCAGTAAATCTTAGTTAACAGGCACACTTGTTGTCATTTGGATTCGCTTGTCTTTTGTGTACGCTTAATGAAGCTTTTGAAATATCCTTATAATTTTATTGATGATATAATTAAGTATTTACTTTCAGATTTAATGATCATTTGAGTAAAGCTACTACGATAAACCTTGTGGGTACAAAACAGATGCTTGATCTTGCTTATGAATTTCAACAACTAGAAGTAAGTGCAGTTTTTATTTTTATTGACCGGGCGTTATTAACTAATATTATAATGTACATGAGAACACAGAATACAGATTAAGTAATCGTTGATTTAGAATGATCCTATCCATACGTTTCTACTTGAACCGAAAAGATTTATGGGAAAACAAAGACAGCATATCAGCTGATCTATTGTATTGTGTACGCTATCTACTTTATATTCCACAATACGAATGACTGCTGAAATTTGCATGACGCCACAAAACTTGGACAAGCTGGTGGAATTCACTTCTTTGATGTAAACTCGAAGCATATTAGAACGTTACGCACAGTGGCGCAGCGTGAACTAATATATACGTGGGCAAAGTCGCATCGGCGAGGCCCCTTTCCGTTCTTTCCCAAAATTTACTCAAAAACACGCGCCAAGTTTGAAATAATCGAAAAGCTATCGTGTCTTTATAACGCGTTAACTTAAGATCTAGGAGTTATAATACAAACAGTATTTCAGATACAAAAGAGTGAGGCCAATAATTTTCAGGCTTTTATTTAATTTAAAAATAAACAAAGATAAATCAGGTAGTGCGAGGCCCCTTTAGGTGCGAGGCCGTGGCTGAAGGCCCACTTTGCCCACGCCTAGCTACGCAACTGGTTACGCGTTCCATTGAATAATAAAAAATTGGCAAAGTGCGTGTCGAGCCACGCGCAAATTGGGGTTCAGAAGTTACCCATCACTTACCATAATCAATAATGCGGAGTGTGGACGAAGAAGAGGAGGGCTTTTATTGTTTTATTCTATAAATATAAAACCTACTTAACGTCAATGATAAAAATTTCGGCAGCACAGATTCACCGCCTATAGATATATGCAAGTGATTAGGTATAGATAGCAGGTATTTTACGAAATAAGCTCATACCTAATTTAAAAAATATCACATTACCGTTCCACAGATTCCAGATAATCCCAGTTCCACTGACTATAAATACTCTGTACCTACCTATATTAAATACTATTGTGTGGCCTCATATTTTATATTATGTAGTTATTATTAAATAACTTTCTTGTACTTTCAGAGTTTCGTGTATGTATCAACAGCTTTCTCTAATGCAAAACGAGATTGTATAGACGAAGTTTTGTACCCTCCTCTTGGTGATTGGCGAGATACCATAGAAATGTGCAAAACTCTTGATAACTATACGTTACAAATATTGACCAAAAAGCAAGTATATATTAATATAGAAACTAGAGTATGATCCCTGATGAATTTTTGATAAAAATTTGTCTGAATGTGGCAATTTAAAAATTCAACCTCCAATAATTTAACTAGATACCTAATAGCACAAAAGTGCAAGCAATAAAAATTAAAAGCAATAAAAAAAAATAACAGGAATAGTTTTTATTGTACTAGCTGTTACGGTCCGTAACGTCTCGCCTGGTTTTAGTACCACTGCTTTATCTATTATTGGTGTAATAGCGTCTATGCTAGTCTCAGTTGCGTTTCGTTTTGGATTGTAAGGTAGCAAGTAAACTAAATCATGCAAGATTACTTTCCTGCCATATGGATAACACTGTATCAATAATATCTTTGATGTCTAAAGGCGGTTGATTTAAAAACCGGATTATTATCTGCTATTCTGCCAGGCAGTTTGTAAAAGGTGATTTTTATTTAAGCCAAACATGTCCTTACATCTTGTCTACAAAGTAGTAGAGTTCTGCGTCTTGAAGACTTAGTTTTTACCACAAATTTTCTTATTCCCGCTGCAATAGCGTTAATTCTAAGTTTCAATTTAAAGGATAAGGTAGTTTTGCCATCCTACTACACAGATACTAGCGCACCATTAACATCTTTGTTGGCTTCGTTTGTCTCTTTCCATCAAGAGAACCATCTTCTTTGTTAATATCTTCGTCGTCTATGTCATTTGCTGTTCCCGTATGTATGTGGCCCAATACGTTTATTGACAGTAATACTTTCGCTTATGTCGCTAGTGTAATGATCACGTAATCACAGTTTTATTCCTTCTGGAAACATCACAATAACACATTTCAGATATACGCGCATTGTACACATGTAGTCTTTAAAAGCCTATACTTCGTTATATTTATACAAAAGAAGGTCGGCAAAAATTTTGCTTTATTTTCTGTAGCATCTTGTTTCCCAGTTATATTTATGCCTTTACTTTCTATGTTACATATTTTAAAATTCAAACTATAATAAAATCTCTAAAATAAAATATTAAAAAATAGTAAACTGACTATGACTAAATAATATTCTTTTGAATGTACTAAATTAAATGTTGCCATTCGATAATCTTCCTAAAGTCAAAGTCAAAGTCAAAACATTTTTATTCAAATTATCCTTTACAGGCACTTTTGACGAGTCAACATTTTTTGAGTTACTACCGGATCGGAAACGCGGCCACACACTGAGAAGATCCGGCGGAAGAAACTCAGCGGGCTTGTCTTTTTTTGTGCATATACATTTTTTTTAAACAATGTTTTTACAATTACAATTACAATGTATTTATGAATAATATATTATAATTACTATGAGACTGCTATGAGGAGCAATTAATCCAATGCCTTATTATCATCCAAATATTCAGATATTTTATAGTAATCTTTTTTACAAAGTTTAGATTTGATACATTTTTTAAATTTGTGTATAAGTATAAGATTTGTAGAATATTTTTATATCGTAAATATTTAATTTTTTCAGTAAAATAAACTATTAACATTAAGAAAAGTATATTTAAAATTATAAGATTTAATATATTTAAGTATAGTTTAATATTTTTAAATTTAAAGAATACATTTACATAGACATTTATCATTATTCTTGTTCAGCGAACCTGATTGCGCATCAATAGGTCTCGAGTTTGATACAGGGCATTTGTGTGATGGTTATAAATATGCTTGTGTTTTTGGATTTTGTTGTTTATTAAATATATTTGAGTATTTATATATGTTTTTCTATGTTGACTGACACCTATACTACAAGCAAATAATTTGCTTACTTTGGAGTTAGAATAATTAGTGTAAGTTGTCCAGTGATATTTATATATTTAATGTGTATTATTTTCCGGGCGTAGTATTCCATATAGTAGCGCTTTGTCATCATTTGAAGTGTTATTTTCCAATACATACCTTCTAGTCACGATTGAAAAAAATAAGCCTTTTTGATCTAACAAAAGCAGCTCGAGTACCAGGCAGAAGTCTAACTTCTAAAAGGGACGCAGACCAAAAACAGTATTTTTTTGCATTTTAAACACAAGAGATTTTTTTTAGATATCATGAGATAGAAAAGAAGCAAATGAGTCTCCTGAAAGAGACAAACATCGCCTATCAACACCAAAGATGTTAATGGTGTGTTACTATTCGAGTGGCGAGGTGTTAATGCTACTTGCATAAGTTTACCGGTTACCTTACCTCCTACCTGAACCTCCTACACGACAGTGTAGTGTAGGCAGAAATAGGTAAGACGGTGGTACCAGATTCGGGCGAGATAATGCAAACTTTACCACATAGTAACCGCGATGGTAGTGACTCGTATAGCCAATCTTTCGCCTCTTACGAACTGCCTAGCAGACAGATCTATTCTTCAAAGTAGCCTGGACCAATATAGGGTACTAAATATATCGAAAAATATACGTATATTTCCCGATTAATTAAAAAGGTCTAGATTAATTTGAAAAATTCTTTTGTTTGATTGAGTATACTTTCCATTCAGTCACGTGTAAGTTTGATAAAATTCTTATCCAAGGTTCCAGAAATGTAGTAACTTGAAATTATATGGCTCAGTATCTAAAATATAATTTTTATGATTTTAGGTACACCGAAGGCATGGAAAATACATATGTCTTTACCAAACATCTAGCAGAACATATGATAAATGAACATCGTGGGAAGCTCCCAGTAGTTATTTATAGACCATCTATCGGTATGATTTATTAATACTCATAATTTTGTAAGAAAGAAAGAAAGAAAGAAAATATTTATTTGCAAGAATATGGGTGTTACAAGTTGTTAAAAATAAATTAAGTTACCAACATATTCTACCATTATATGGTGTGCAAATATTTTAAAAAAATATCATTATAAAATATTACATTTAAAAGATTCTATCGAATCGAATTACTACCGGATCGGAACGCGGCCACACACTGAGAAGATCCGGCGGAAGAAACTCAGCGGGCTGGTCTTTTTTCTCTATTTTATGTACTTGTTATAAATGTACAATTTCATATTACAAAAGATTTTTTTATAATTACAAGTTTCATATTTTGTGCAATTCAATTTTTTATAATTTACAAAATGTTCACTATTTACAAAATTTTACTAGGTACATTGAAATTTTTTAAGGACAATTCAACAAACTTATATTTCTATCCATTAATATTTAATTTTATCGGCTAAAAATTCTTTAATATCATAATAAGTTTTATCTAACAGCAAATCAAACAACTTTTTGCGAAATTTATTTATAGGTAATGATTTAAGACTATCAGGAATATGATTGTATATAATAATAGACATACAATACACATTTTTTGTAAAAATATTTAATTTTTGATCAGGCACATATAATTTTTTACTATTCCTAAAATATGAGTTACCAGTGACTTCAGCATTTGTTTTAAATAACTTTTGGTGCTTTTTTACAAATACGCATACCTCTAAAATATACAAACATGGTAACGGAAGTACCTTAAGAGACTTGAAAAGTGGTTTACAGGAATGTAACTGATTAACACCACATATTGCTCGAATACATTTCTTTTGGATTCTAAAAATTCGTATCAATTCAACAGAATTTCCCCAAATAGGAATTCCATATTGTAAATTAGAAGAGACATATCCATGATATGCTAATAGGGAGGCTTTTACGTTTCCTACTTCTCTTAGTCTTCTTAAGACATAGACAAATCTATCAATCTTATTACATAGATATTCAATGTGTGCTTTCCAATTACAATATTTGTCAATAATTATTCCTAAAAAGTTTGTATAATCTACATCATCTATATTTACTTTATTTAAAAATACATTTGTGTTTTTAGTAATATTACTGTGGTAGTTCTGAAATTCAACTAATTTTGTTTTAGTTACATTAACTTTTAAATTATTATTAATTAACCAGTCTGAAACTTGAAGTAAGGTTTCAGTTGTTTCGTTTACCAAGTCTTTTTTATTTTTATATTTAATAAGTAGGGTAGTGTCATCAGCAAATAAAAAGCAATCATGTTGTAAACAGGAAGATCATTGATATAAATTAAAAATAGCAAGGGTCCTAAAACACTGCCCTGTGGTACACCACAGTTGTTAACACGGTATTTTGAAGTAAATATTTTTTTACGGTTTCCGTATATTTTAGATATTTCAACGCATTGTTTCCTATTTTCTAAGTAACTCTTTATCCAATCTAAAGCCTTCCCTCTAATACCATATTTTTCAAGTTTTGATAGTAAAATATCGTGTGAAACAAAATCAAATGCCTTACTCATATCCAAAAATACACAAAGTGGATACATTTTCTTATTCAGACATTCAGTTATGCTCTTTACTAAATCAAAACATGCTAATGTAGTAGACCTACCTTTCCTAAATCCATATTGATTATTTTTTAGTAGGCCAAAATCAAGTAAATAATTATAGAGCTTTACATACATAATTTTTTCAAAAATTTTTGAAATAACTGGAATTAAAGTAATAGGTCTATAATTGTTCATGTCGCACATATCTCCTTTTTTAAATAATGGTTTGACAATACACTTTTTTAATCGTTCTGGAAATTTACCTTCCAAAAATGACAAATTAATTATATGGCTAAGAGGTCTTGATATTACACTAGCAACATTTTTCAATAATTCTGTGCTAATATTATCATAGCCAGAAGCATAAGTATTTTTCAATGAATGTATAACTTTTTTCACATCATGCTCATCTACTGGTGTCAAATACATGGTTTTACTACAATTTGGTAAAAATATGATTTTGAAGTATTTGTAGATTTGACTTTTACACTACTTGATTTTGTCTGGTTTATAAAGAAATTATTAAATAGATTACAGATTGTTTGAGCATTTGTGTACTTTAAATTGTTTATTTTGATTTTTTCTATTTCTCTACTATTTATTTTGTTCTGAAATATACTTTTAATCAGATTCCACGAAGCTTTACATTTATTAGAGGAATTTTCAATGTATTTCAAAGAAGACTGTTTTTGTGATTCTAATATACATTTAGACAAAATTTTCCTATAATGTAGATATTTACATTTATTTTCTTTCCTATTAGATTGAGCATGACGATAGTTAAGGTACAACTGGCGTTTTACTTTGCAACATTTTAGAAGACCTTTAGTTAACCATTTATTTTTTATAGGTTTATTTAAAACTTTTACACGGACCTTAGGAAAACATAACTCAAAAAATAACAGTAAAATATCATGAAATTCATTAAATGCTTCTTCACAATTTGACTTTGTAAAAACTTCATTAAAACTTAAACTTGATAAACATTCATGAAACTTTTTAATATTTTCCTGCCCATATATCCGCTTTGTTTCAAACCAAAAAGCTCTTTTTTGTTTAAATTCTAAGACTGACTCTATATTGGCTTGTATACTCTGAGCAGTTTCATGGTCAGACAAAGCAAGTGTATGAATGTTAGACTGAACATTATTTAAGTTACTTGCTATTAGATCCAGACATGCATGCTTCCTAGTAGGTTTTATAATATGTTGATTTATGTTGTTATTTGAAAGAATGCTTGTTAAATTTTTATGTTTACAAGTGTCCTGCATCAGGTCTATATTCCAATCTCCACATAAAATAAGTTTCTTTTTTGAATATCTCATAATATTTTCCAATAATAATTCTAATTTATTTAAGAATATATCAACATTTGAGCTGGGAGTACGATAAATACAAATTACTATTAGTTTATAATTAACAATTTCAACAGCGCAACATTCAAAGGAAAATGGTAAGCGTATTTGTAAGTCCAGGATTTTAAAATCAAGTTCATTTCTAACTAAAATACATGTTCCATCCCTACGTTGATTATCACGAGAAAATTGAGATGCCATAGTGTAACCATCAAGTTTAAAGTTTGTTTCAGAACCTTGCTTAAGAAAAGTTTCAGAAAGACATATAACATCAATTATACCTAGTGTATCTCACTCTATACTACTCACTAATAGCTACTTGCAAATAATCACGTTTTTTTAATGTAACTGCTATGTTTTGGTGAAGTAGCTTAAATTGGTTATTATTGACGAAAAAGCTGGTTTTTGTTACTTTCTAGACTTTTGGTTTTCAAAGTAAAATAATATGGTATTGTACCCTTCCTGGCTGTTTTATTATACAAAAGATTATTTGAATTGTTTTCCGGTTTAATTCTTGGTTTAATACTAAAAAAATATGGTATAGTACCTTTTTTGGGATTTTGTATAGATTTGTCACAATTTTTTATATTAATCCTATTAGACACCAACTTTTCCAAATTTTCTTTATATTCACTATATGTCATTTTTTTAGTGCTCAATAATTTATTCTCAGTCTCATTGTTATTTAGTTGATTAACTTTTAATTTTAAAATTGACAAAAATTTATTTTTATATTCCTGATAATCTATCTCAATTTTTAACTTTGTATACAAACAGTTAATATAATTTTTGTGTGTATAACGATTATATCTAGTTAAATAGGTATCCAAGTCAATAAGAGTACAATTATTATACTGATTTACAATTAAGTTCATTTTATAATTAAGAAGTCCTATATTTAAATACCTGTTTACTGGATTTTTAATAAGAACACTTGTTTACACTTCCTAAGTTTGTCTAAGGTATTGCTCAAATTGGTAAAAACAGAATAAGGATCGCGATCATGAGTACCAATTCCAAGAATAACATAGTCTTTGTTACTAGAAAAGTCACTATAACTATGTAATATTTCCATTGAAGTCGCATTAGGCTTGATTGTAGACACAACTATGTATTTATTTGATCCAAATTCCAATAATTTGTTAGATAGACCACGTAGTTTTTGGTCTCCTAATACTATGATTTTATTTTTCTGGTTATATATGGGATCTATATTACAATTTATTGAAGAATGTTTTGTAGTCGTACATATATTTTCTAGATTTTGAGACAATCCAATATCAATCTTTGATTTATTCTTTGAATTTTTCTCATAGTTTAAGTTTTGTATTCTAATCTCACTGACACTATCTTTGTTGTTAATTAATTTTGTATTTTTTGGCGTAGAACACTTGTAGTTTTTATTTTTAGTAGAACTCTTACACGGTGTGGTTTTAGCTACTTGTTTCAATATTACAATATTTTTGGATTGTTCTTCGTTTATTTTACGTAAAGAATTATTTTCTAATATTAAGTTCTGGATTTCGTTGTGCGCACCTTCTAATTGACACCTAAGAGAATTTATTTCTTCCTGCAATTCCTTATTGAGACTGTCACTAACAGCTGATAAATCCGGCAAACTTCTAGCCAAGTAGTCCGAGGTAGTTGTTTCAAAAGATTCGATTGACGCGTTCGACATCGATACATTTTTCCTTCTCAAAGTGACATTTTCAAAAGAAAAATCCATTGCAACTTTTATGGGTACTAAAAGAAATATATTAAAAGTTATTAATACTACGAAAGTGTAATAAAGAGAAAAAAATATATAACTAATACTTCCCCGGTTTTCCGTTCAAGAATTTGAAACTTTCTTCTTTGTTTAAAAAAAGGTTACCGTTACTGTCGATCAATATTACAAACTTTGTTTTTCAATTTTTGATAATTATTATTAAAATCTATTATAGCACAACGTTATTTGCCAAATTTTATTTATTTTATTGTACTTTTATTACTTAAATACGCTTTAAATTTATAAATTAAGTAAAAATTAAAACAGCTGATCTCATTGTAAATCAATTAATTAGCTGACTCGGCAAGCGTTGCCTTGCTGTATTAATTATCGTTGCCGAGTCAATTCGCCAAACATCCTATAATATTATCAAGTTACGGTAGACTCACTGAACTCATTATACGAGATTCTCACCGTACCACGCTACATAGTGGACCAAGTTTAACACTATCTTATGTCCGAGAAAAACATTGGATATCAAGTGGATTGCGGACAGTAAAAAGAGAACTGCGCAAATTTGTGACTCGCCGTCGATTTGAGGAAGAAAATCGAATGCGAATAATGGCAGACGTTCCAGAGCCTCGCGTTACTCCCTCGCGCTCATTTACGTACACTGAAATCAACGTTACCAAATATTTCACATCAGAGCAATAATTAAGAGGCCGATTTTAAAATTATCTGTTTTACCACCGGGAGATGAACACACACTAAACCAACCAGATGTCGTACAGTTATTGATAAGAGATGACGTCACTCTCGCCGTCTCACGTGCAAGTGTATTACCAAGGCGCTTGACAGGGAAGCCTACAAAAAAAAAAATTATGATGACAATTAGGTTGTATGTATCTCTTCACCCTATGCTCAGTATTCATAAAACATCATACAACTTATCATCTACAAAATTGGATCCATCAACACGTACTACCAAAGTATTATTCTACAAAATATTAAAAAAGTACTTGATTTAATTATGGGAGGCCACAGATTAAAAATTAGAGTGATAGCCAAGATTATAGGCATCTCTTGTGAACGAACTCGAAATATCATAGTCAATGAATTGGGTTTCCACAAAATGTCTGCGAGGTGGGTTCCGCGACTGCTTTCAGTTGAACAAAAAAGAATGCGTTTGACTATTTCACGTTTGAATCAACGCCTAATGTAAGGCATATAGATACCAATGTACAACTTAACGTGGTCAAATTGGATCTTGTGGACTCTACTGTTTTTTTTTTGGATTACGATAGATAAAAAACTACAGTGGGGACCACATATCGACAAATTAACGAGTAGACTGAGTTCAGCAGCATTTGCAGTTAAAAAAATGAGACAGATTAGTGACGTAGACACTGCGAAAATTGTGTATTTTAGTTATTTTCATAGTATTATGTCTTATGGGATTCTACTATGAGGAAATTCCGCTGATATAAATACAATCTTTGTTTTACAAAAAAGAGCTGTAAGAGCTATTTACAATCTCAGTCCACGAGTTTCCCTAAAAGAAAAATTTAAAGAAATTAATATTTTAACCGTACCATCACAGTTTATATTTGAAAACTTGATGTATATTCGTAAAAATATTTCTTCATTTAAGAAAAATAGTGATGTACATAATGTAAACACAAGGAACAAAAACAATCTTGCTCTGCATGTATCACATCTCCACAGAATAAGTAACTCTTTTATGGGGCAATCTATACGCGTTTACAATAAACTTCCAAATACCATTAAAAGATCTACCAATACACAAATTTAAAAAATGTGTCAAATTTAAACTTTGTAAAAAAGGTTATTATAAAATATCTGAATATTTGGATGATAATAAGGCATGGGATTAATTGCTCCTCATAGCAGTCTCATAGTAATTATAATATATTATTCATAAATATATTGTAATTGTAAAAACATGTTTTAAAAAAAAAGTATAAGTACAAAAAAAGACAAGCCCGCTGAGTTTCTTCCGCCGGATCTTCTCAGTGTGTGGCCGCGTTTCCGATCCGGTAGTAACTCAAAAAATGTTGACTCGTCAAAAGTGCCTGTAAAGAATAACTTGAATAAAAATGTTTCGACTTTGACTTTGACTTTGTTTGGAGTTATTTGAAGCCGATGCAGATGATTTTTTGAATCGTTTTGTTCTAATGGACGAAACATGGGTTCTGATACTGTACGCCAGAAACAAAACAACAATCAAAACAGTGGAGAAGACCTGGTTCACCACCCCCCAAAAGGGCACTTTTGTCGGCAAATAAGGTTAATGGCTTCAGGATTTTGGGACTCGAAAGGTGTGATTATTATTGATTACTTTGAAAGGGGTCAGACTATAAATTTTGATTACTACGTCGTTTACGAGAAGAAATAAAAGAAAAATGTCCAGGAATGCTCAGAATAAAAGTCCTGTTTCATCAATATAACGCCCGTGTTCACACGTCTGTGCAATCAATGGCTGAAATCCACAATTGTGGCTTTGAACTATTACCGTATCCGCCTTATTCACCTGATCTGGCACCGTCAGACTTCTTTCTGTTCGACAAACGACGAAGTCAAAACGGCAGTAGACGCATATTTTGACTTTAAGGAAGAATCATTTTCAACGGTCTAAATGTTTTGAATGGGAGATGTCAAAAGTGCATCGATCTTGGTGTTGATTATACAAAAAAATACCTTGTGACCTTGTGACCTTTGAAATTTGTGATGTCTGTAACTTCTGAATTACAAAACCGATGACTTTGAAATTTTTAAGAGACAATTTCAATAGTATCTCCTTTCAAAAAAAAATATAAAGGGTTTTAGACAACAGGTTAATAAATTAAAGCTTAATACGTGTTTTGAATTTTATCCCCTATCCCACGAGAACGTTGCTGAATTTTGGGATAAAACGTTTCCTATATGTTGCTCCAGGTTCTCAGCTATCACCATGCCAGATTTGATTATATATATATATAATATATATATATATATATATATATATATATATATATATATATATATATATAATTCCGTCTTTCATGCATTTTATATAATATTTGCTAAATATCTTGTGTGATACTCATCCAATATTTTTCTCACTTGAACGGTTTCTCGTAAACAAAATGTGAATTTACGGGAGAAAAGGGAAATTTTTTCTCGTTCAAAATGTAATATTATACGTATGAGAAGATTTTCATAGTATTTCTTTTAAAATGTACTTGGTATTAAAAAATCTCTGTTGATTTCTGATATGATTTCATTGTATGTACATTAAATTAATTTAATCATTTTGATTCGACTTATAATCTTGTTAGACTGAATGCCGACTTCATTAATTTTCTTCGCATAGAGTTATCGTATCCCACCCAATCGGTTAGTATGCACAACATGCAAGCAACACAATCGATGCTTATAATCGGCAATAACCTTTTATTTTCAGGACAGTATAATTTTATATTCCCCGAAATAGAATATTGAATAATTTACGTAGATGTTATATAAATAAACAATATCCCTGGATAAATTATAAAAATTGATCTAACCACCAAAAAGCAAAATATTTGGTTGTGATATCGGTATTAGTCAACGATATTAATATATAAAAATACATGTATAGATACTGTAACATACATAATAAACATTCAACCTCAGATATACATACAAACATCTATGGTTATCACACAAATGTTTGTTCCTGTTGGGTCTAACACAAAGAGTATTGTTAAAAATATTTATTTTTGCAGTCTCACCATGCTTAAGAGAACCATTTGTTGGATGGATTGACAATTTTAATGGGCCAGTTGGGTTATTAGTAGGCGGTGGAAAAGGTAATGCCGTGTTCTTAGTTTTAAAGCACAATCTGTACATCTATACAAATAAATAACATTGAAGTGTCTGTAATATTAAAATAATCGTTTTTAACTAAACACATATTGATGTATACACGGCACATACATCAAAATAACATTTTTTTTTATTTTTGTCTGCATGTTTTTTGTTCCGGTTAATCTCTGCAACGGCTGGACCGATTTTGACGGGACTTTCACTGACAGATAGCTGATGTAAAGAGGAGTAACTTAAGCTACTTTTAATTTAGAATAATTTCCATGTGGACGAAGTCGCGGGCACAGCTAGTTTAAATATATACACTATACATAATTAAAAGTCTATGACCTTTTTATAAGTTCATAAGATTAGTAGATTTTATCCGACAATGTGCTCTGTACTATACTCGTTCCTTTGATATGTGTCAAGTAACTATAAATGTCTCCCCCTTAGTCTCAAGAGACAGTCTGCCGTCTGGTATATAAGAATACCAGCTCAGTGATTTTAACTAAAAGCACTACATATCACTACATAGTATAAAACAAAGTCGCTTTCTATGTCCCTATGTCCCTAAGTATGCTTAAATCTTTAAAACTACGCAACGGGTTTTGATGCGGTTTTTTGAATAGATAGATTGATTCTTGAAAAAGGTTTTAGTATACAAACCTATTCGATATTCCCACGGGAACAAAAGCTACGCGGGTGAAACTGCGGGCAGGTCGCTAGTCAATAATAAAGTCAAGATTACTTATTTGTACTTTGGAGTCTTTGTTCTTTAAAGTCTTTTTGCAGTCTAAGTTCTTTTTGTTGTGCTGTTTTGAGGAAAGATGAGTAATTGAAATGTTTGAGCGGGTTTTTTTTGTATCCGGCTTTATAAGTTTTATTCATTTCTAGGTATATTGCGTACTGCATATTGTAAAAATGATGTAGTAATGGACATGATACCAGCCTGTTCCGTAATCAGAGGGGCAATTGTAGCAGCATGGCAAAGAGGAACCAAGAAGTATGTTTCTATTTTTACGTTTATTTCTGTCAAACTGTTATATATCCTAACCGTAAGCTAAAAGGCTTCCATTAGACTTCTATCGACAAAACCCTCAAAAGTGAAGCACTTTTGAGGGTCTTTTGACCCTTTTGATCGGCACTTTTGACCCTTATTCTATTCCCTAGTCCGCATCAGTCAGTCTCCGTCTAGATTCCTACCAGATCACTTGGATTTTCAATTTATCCTTAGCTATTTCATTCCCAGTTCTGTATTTATAATTAGTGTTAATTAATCTATACATGTAATAAAATCGTAGGAAAGTCAAAACTGTACATTGAATATTTTTTAAAAGAATACTTGGAGCGTGATCTACAATCGATATCGAAGCCAAAAATATAGTTTTTAGAATTTTTGTCTGTTTGCCTGTATGTATGTCCAGGGTAAACTCAAAAAGTACTGCATGGATTTACTTCAAATTTTGCATGAATATTACTAACAGGTTGGGTCAATATATAGGCTATATATTATCACGCTATCACCTACGGGGGAGGTGCTGTACGGAGTAAACGAAGTCCGCGCGGACGAAGTCACTGGCAACAGCTAGTAAACTATATTTTAAGTGAAAGTGAATAAACAATTAAATAATAAAAATCTTTTTTAAAACTCAAATCTCGTCATCTTGTCCCGATCTGAATCCGCTGGGTTATGATTTAAAGTCAGTTTTAGAGAGTGTGGCTTGTTCTAAATGATATGAAATTTGGAGTCCCTACAAAAATCCATACGATTGGTAGTGAAGAATTTTCCCATAGAAAGAGTGTGTGCTTCTATTGATAAATGGCCTCAACCACAGAA
Organism: Apodemia mormo; assembly: GCA_036924255.1. Classification (NCBI taxonomy): domain Eukaryota; kingdom Metazoa; phylum Arthropoda; class Insecta; order Lepidoptera; family Riodinidae; genus Apodemia; species Apodemia mormo. The sequence goes on from JAUPFN010000030.1 coordinate 4,522,381, forward strand.
TATGGAGACTACGGTAGATAAACTCGTGTATGTACTTTACTTTTTGACGTGTATTCACGTCTTTAAAATTGCCTTCATAGGGGGGACGGTTCAAAAACCGGACGATAACAAAATTGGGAAATACAGTTTGGTATTACAGCTACATAACTATGTCCAATCTAATTATACCGCTGGATAGCTGAAGAATCAAAGAATTTGATAAGCTAAGCATGGATAACGATGCTTCGAGGGGAGTGGAGTAAGAAGTGCCGCCATTTTTAGGTATTTTCACTGCGTTACATATTTTGCATATGTTATATCTTCCGACTCAGAAGTCAGAGCAACTATGAAGTTTGATTAAGGTTTATTTGAAAACTTTGTAATAATTTATTGATTGTATAATTTAAATAATTTTAATTGTTTATAATAAATATATATGGCCTTTAAGTGAAAAATTCAGAGAAAAATTGTAATCAGTAAAAAAATCTTTAAAAAGCCAGGTGAAAATACAAGAAACGTATACCATTTGAGAGATTTTAAATAGCAATCTAATGATACACATGAAAGAGTGAAGAAGTGTCGAGATCGCAAAAAGATAAAGGCGGTCGAAACAATTTAACAAGTAAGAAAACAAGAATAAGAAGGAGGCACGGGAAAGAAGGAGTGATTCAAGTCACAGTAAACCAGGAAGAACAAGTGGATCAGTGGATTCATGCTGCAAAAAAAGAAGAAATCATAGCAGAGGATGTAGTCCCCGGAATCGAACCTAGAACTGAGTCAAAAGTGGCCATCCGTCGGGCCCTCTCCAGCGCTAATAAAACTTTACTTTGGCAAACTAAGCACATGCTAAAAGAAACGCATAAATATATTTGGTTCCAAGGTGGTAGAGTGCTAGTACGCAAAGGAGAGAACGACAAACCGGTGGCTATAAGATATAAAGGAGATATTGATAAAATCGTGTCAAAGGTCAACAGCAGTCGATAGCAGAATTGACTCCACCACAGGCAACACCTCAGACGTAATTGAAATTTTCGACTGCACTGATATAAACAACTTTTCCAACTTTCTTCCCAAAAATACGCATACGCTTAACATAATCCATATTAACATTCGGTCTATAATTAAAAATTTCAGTTCACTTATTCAGACTATAAATCAATCGCCAGTTGTGATAGATGTTATCATTCTAACAGAAGTTGGTATCTCTAACTGCAGTGACCTGACGAAATTCTTTTGTGTAAGTGGTTACGATATGTGCAGTGTGCTCCGTGAACAGCGACGAGGAGGAGATATCATAGTATATGTTAAAAACTGTCATAGATTCCATACCTTAAATAATATAAAATTCAAACACTGCGAGTCATTAATTATACAAATTAAAACTTCTTATTGCTACACGGCACACGTCTGTGCACTTTATCGGCCACCTAATAAAAGTAAGCACTTATTTATCACTGAATTGAAAGGGATCTTGTGTAATAACAGCTTCAAAAATCATGACTTGTATTTACTAGGTGACATAAATATAGATCTGAAAGTACAAAATAACATACGTGATTTTTACACAAGTTGCTTGGCGGCGTGTGGCCTGATGAACGCGATTTCAGACTTTAACAGAATAGAAACCCGAGATAATATTGTTACAAAAAGTTGTATTGACCATATATTTGCGAGATCGCGTTCACTAGACCTTTACTCCGCAGCGCTCGGCACAGTTATGGCGGATCACCGCATGTGCATATTGTCGTGTGCCGGGATTGTAACAGGCAACCGTATACAGACTGATGCAAATATTAAACAATTAATTGATTATCGCAAATTAAAACCGTTACTTGAAAGTGTGAAATGGAATAAGGTAGAGAAAATGGAATGTCCTACTGAAATCTATAACTTTATAAAAACATGTTTCGATAACTGCTACAACCAATCTAAATATTCTATAAAAAATAGCATTTCGAGTAAAAGAAATAAGGAACAATGGATAAATAATAAAATAAATATTTTTTGCCAAAAAAGAGATTCACTATATAATAAATGGAAAAAAGACCCAAGTAATAAAATATTAAGATTAGATTTTAATAAACAAAGAAATAAAACAAGAAAGGTAATAGAAAACTCACGTAACAAATACTATAACGATGAAATAAATAGAAACAAAAATAACCCAATAAAACTATGGCAAATACTTAATTCATTAACAGGCAGGGTCAGTAAATCGATAGATGAAGCTATACTCAAAGCATTTCAGAAAAATCAATTGACAGTTAAACAACTAACTAACAAGTTCGCCAGTGAATTCGATAATAATGTTAAAAATATCTTACTAAATTGTAAAAATAATTTAATTAACAAATCAATATACACATACCCTGAAAGTAGATCAATGTTGTTTAAACCGGCTGACTATAGCAGTGTTGCAAAAATAATTAAACAATTAAACACACATAAATCCGCGGGTGTCGATTCTATCCGTTGTATTGACATAAAATCACTATGCGACAATATTACAAATGCAATAGTAAGATTAATAAATACAAGCGTGCGTGTAGGAAAGTACCCCTCTCAACTAAAACTAGGCATAGTAAGACCTATTTATAAAAAAGGAAACCACTCTGACTTTGAAAATTATAGGCCAATCACGATACTTCCGGTAATTGACAAAATTGTTGAAAAATATATATGTAATCAAATACATAATTACTACAGTTCCTACAATGTATTATCCAGCGCACAGTACGGCTTTCAAAAAAACAAATCAACCTCAACTCTATTAGCAAAATTTACCGACGAAATTAATAACTACCTTGATGACAAACAACATGTAATTCTTTTATTCATAGATTTTTCAAAGCCTTTGACACCTTAAAACATGACTTACTTATACAAAAGCTAGATAACACGGGCGTACGAGGTCCACTCCTCAGGTGGTGCGAAGATTATTTAAAAGATAGGAAATACCAAATAAAAATAGAAAATGAATTAAGTGATGCTATAACCATGTCAACTGGCACGGCACAGGGATCGGTGATCGGCCCTCTGCATTACCTTGCCTATGTTAACGATATGAATAATATAATTGAAAATTGTTCAGTGTATCAATACGCTGACGATACATGCTTAGTTATAGCTAATAAAGATTTATCAAAAGCAATATCCATGTTACAAAATGACTTCACTAATCTATGTAAATGGTCACATGACGCAGGACTGGTAATAAACGCAAATAAAACCAAAGTCATACATGTTTGTTCAAACCACCCCAGTAACGTTGACCAACCCATAACAATTCTTGCACATAGTCATGTTTGCTTGCATAAGACCGTTCCAGTTTTAAACAAGTGTAATTGTGACCCTTTAGAACAAGTTACTCACTATAAATATCTAGGTCTTATAGTGGACGAGAGGTTCAACTGGACTCAACACTTTGATTATATCAGTAAAAAGTTAAGAGCTATGTTAGCTAAATTTGCTATTTTGAAATATAAAATGCCTTTTCCTATTCTGTTAAATCTGTATAATGCAATTGCTGAGTCCTTAATTTCATACGGTCTTACGAGTTATGGTAAAACGTTCAAAACGTACTTAGATAAAATATATATGTTACATCTAAGAATATTAAAATTAATAGTACCTAAAAAAATTAAAACAAGTCTTTACACTGAAGCGAACATGATAGGAATATTTAAATATTGCAAAATATTACCGGTACATAATAAATTCAAAATGCTACTACTAAAAGAACAATTCCTTAATAAAGACTTGCAAATAAGAATTGAACACAAAATCACTACAAGATCTGTAACTAAAAGAAAACTAATAATACCTAGAGAACATAATTACTATGGTAAACGAACAAATAAATATCTTATACCTACTTTAATAAACGAAATTCCTCTAATAGTATTAACAGATATTACTGATGAAAACTACAAACGCATTTTAAAAAAATATTATTACGATATGCTGCAGAAGACGTAAATTCATAATATAAGTATGGATATATATATGTGTATCTATGTGGGTATGTGTATGTATATACATATATATGTATATGTGTGTATATATGTATACATATATGTATATATGTGTACATATATGTATATATATATATATATATATATATATATATATATATATATATATATATATATATATATATATATATATATATATATATATATATATATATATATATATACTTAGGTGGCTAATATATAGAATTACATATATTAATATTCATAACGGGCGCCCGATAGTCATGTTCACTGTTGGGATTTGAACCCGGGCCCCATTGAGTGCTTGATCCGAGTCAATACCTACCACTTCACCGGGGCAGTTTACTAACTAAATAATCTCTAATCAGCCTGTATATAGCGCGCAAATCTATTGAGCGACGGCTGGTATTGAAACCGGTTTCTTATCGGTACGAGCGCAGCGTGCTAGGTCTGTTTAGGCATAAATTGCTTTACTATATTTTTATATTAATAGATGTTAAGATAGTTAAGAGACTTATTGTAAACAAGCCTGCGGACAAACCTGCTGGTTTTTGCAGTGCTTGAGGGATAAATGTTTTATCTTATACTTTTTGTTTAAAATAAATGAAAAAAAAAAAAATAACGATGGCACCTGTACGATGATTAATTTTTTTTTCGGAATGTCTGAATCACTGCTAGTGTTAAGGGTCTTCACAGCTACACCTGCCGCGAGGGTGAGCAGAGTGATCAGTTTAAAGATGTGTCGTTGTACGCCCTCCGCCTTAGAGTATCTCCTGTGAGACCTATCCTCGGCTTAGGGAGGGGCATTGTTTTGTCCATCGGCTGATCCTTGCCCTTGGGCTTGGTTCGCAGATGGGCGAAACAGCATCCTCGCCACCGCCGGCGGTGACGGTGTCGCATGTGTAGGTGTGTAGTGTTTTAGTGTGTTCCCTTGGCCAGAGCTATCGGGCCGTGGGGATCGGTGAGAACGTGGCGAGGCCTACGTAATTTGGGATCGGAATTAGATCTGGGATGTAGTCTGCCATGGCTACCAACAATGGGTTAGGATGTCAGTTGGTACGATAGAAATATCTTAAGTGGTACGTCTTACAAGTAAAGAGACATAGACATAGACATAGGATAAGGGTGTCAGTAGAGAGCCCTGCGGGACACTTGCTGTGATGGGCCTGTGGGTGGAGAGGGAATCCTCTATGCGGAATTGAAATCGGCAGTTGGTTCGGTTGGTCCTCTCGTATGATTAATACGAGTTGTCGCACTGGTGCAACGTTTTTGTAACATGTGTATTACGTTTAACTATTATTATGAATAAAGCCATTGATACTAAGCGTAAAAGCCAAGCCATAGTGTCGGCAATAAGCCCTCCACATGGGTCTCCATCTGCGGTTTACAACAGTGTAAACTCTTGTTTGCAACAAAAATTCATCTGAAGTCCACAAGCCTCCCACCAAGGTCACCCGTGTTGGAAGCTTGTGTCCAACAGTGTGGCTCGGCTATTACGCTTAGTATCAATGGCTTTGTTCATAATAATAGTTAAACGTAATAGACATGGTTACAATAAATTATAGCCTATTCGGTTTAGATCATAAGGTCCCGGATTTGATCCCCTGGTTGGGCAAGTGTTATTGATGTTATTTCGACGTTTTTCTCTAAAAATCAAAATCTCAGTGGGTAACAACTCCGAGTCTGGCGGATGCTATTTTCCACTCCAATGCCTCGGATGGACATGTAAAGCCCTCGGTCCCGGTTATCGCTAGAAATAGTCGATAATCGTTATCAGGTCGTTAAAATGCGGCAATACGGATCACTGCTCATCTCGCCAACTAACAAACCGGTGAACTGTGGTGAATTGGAAAGTTTATAGACGTTTAGTTAACTCCGCCTTTCGCGCATGAAAACTGGGCGTGATAATACTTTTAAGCTGATAATAATCAAGAAGAAGATAATCTCCTGTCGACCTAAAAAAATGCCCGATAACGTTCGATTGGGATGTTTCTCAAAACAAGCGATAGATCAAGCGTTGATCAAGCCGACAACACCTCAGGATGTAGAGAATGCAATAAAATCTTTGAAAAACACGAATAGCATCGATTACGATGAAATAACAACTCACAGTATAAAATTAGTATTAAGATTTATTGCGCCTTGTCTAAGTTATATAATAAACCTATGTTTCGAACAAGGTGTATTTCCTGAAATATTGAAATTAACTGTAATTAAAACAGTATTTAAAAAAGACAATAAACAAGATGTGAACTGTTATAGGCCAATTGCACTGATACCTATCTTTTCAAAAATTATAGAAAAACTTATATATAATAATTTTTACGATTATTTGGAAAAATTTGGATTAATTACAGATGAACAGATGGGATATAGACGCAATAAATCTATAAATTTAGCTATCTATAATTTTATTTTAAAAATATTACAAAATATTGATAATAAAATTATAGTGGCTGCCTTATTCATGGATCTCACAAAGGTGTTCGATTGTGTGAATCATAACATATTATTAAGAAAATTGGAATCCTATGGTATAAGAGGAAATGTGCTAAGCCTACTGCGATCTTATCTTACAAATAGGTCACAAGTAACTCAAATAACGCGTATTTGCAAAAAAACTCGATTAGAAACCCAATACTATTCTGAACCCATGGAGGTTTCTACCGGGGTTCCTCAGGGTGGCGTATTGGGGCCTCTCTTATTTTTAGTAAAAATAAACGATTTTCCTAAAGTTACAACTAATCAAATGGTTTTATTCGCAGACGACAGCACTGTTATAAATAGTCAGAAAAACATAATTGACCTTGAAGAAAATATGAACTATGATTTAAAAAATATAATAAATTGGCTTAGTTCTAATTGTTTAAAAATAAATCAACAATTAACAAAATAAAATTTATGACATTTAACAATCGGGAACCCTTAGCTGAAGAATTGTGCATTGAGGTTGATGGTCAAAGAATTGAAAAAATTGAATCTACGAAGTTTTAGGGGGTATTAATTGGCTCTCAAATATCATAGAAGCCACATGTTGAAAGTGTTTACAAAAAAAATTAACCAATTTGCTTATGCTTTGTATATGTTCTCAAAAATAACCAATTATTCTACTGTATTAATTGCGTATCAATCTTATGTGGTTTCAGCTTTAAGGTACGGTATAATCTTTTGGGGTAACTCCACACATATAGAATCTGCATTTATTGCTCAAAAAAGATGTATTAGAAGTAAATTAGAAAGCTGTAAATTTTTAAGCCATAGATTGTTAACTTTGCCATGTATTTATATTTAAAGCCTGTAACTTTGCCATGTATTTATATTTTATATGTAAAGCATGTATTTATATTTAAAATTTGTTAAAGCCAACTTACATCTATTTCAAAAATTAAAAAGTAATCTTTGCCATGAAAATTTAATAACCTTGCCACATAAGACAGCCTTATTTGGAAAAAAATATATGTGGAATGGCAACAAAAATATATAATAAATTACCCAAAAAAATTAAGCAAATTGAATGCATCAACTCATTTAAAAATGAATTAAAAAATCTTCTTTATAATAAGGTATACTACAATGTAAATGAATATTTAAATGATAAATTCAAATGATTGTTATTCTTGTATGAAAATTAGGAATTATATACCTATATTACAAATAAAAGTTTATATGTATATTATTAAAAATAACTTATTAATTATACTTAATAATTTTATGACTTGTTATATCGATAAATAATTTGTATAATGTTTGTGTTGTGTATGTAATTAATCTTGTTATTTTATTTAAAAATTATATAATTAGGGCGAGCGAAGCGAGCCTTACACTAGGCCACTTTCTATGCACTTTTGTGGTACATTTTACTAAAAAAGTATCACACTTTTAGGTTTGAGCTTTGACGTGGTGGTTTAAATTCATGTCTAGATATGTTATCTACCATTAAAATGTTATTTCATAAACATTAAAAAAATAGAAGATACATTTTGTATTAGAATTTTATTACTGCTAACGCCATCTATTATAAAAGTAACGAGTTAAAATGCTACAAAGCTACACTAGGCGACGATCTGTGCCCTTTAGTGGTACATTTTACTAAAAAAATATCGCACATTTAGGTTTAAGCTTTGGCGTGGAAGTTTTATTTCATTTAATTCATTTTCATTCATTCTATTTTAGTACAATATTAATCTATTAAAACACTTGTACTTTTTAACTTCCCACTACGTATGTGGATAGGGAGGTTACTAATCTTGCTCCGATTTTCAAAAATGGAGTTTTTTACCAGATGTCCAAGTTTTGTGGTCTTAGGAACCATTTTGAACTATTTTCGCGATGACGTCAGTATGTCTCTATGTATGTGTGTGTGTGTGTGTGTGTGTGTATTTTTTTATATCATAAGATAGCAAATAAGCAGATGGGTCTCCTGATGGAAAGAGTCAACCATCGCCTATAAACACCAAAGATGTTAATGGTGCGTTGCTATCTTGTGGCGAGGTCTAATGCCACATGCATAAGTTTACCGGCTACCTTACCTTCCAAACTGGAACACGACAGCGACTAACACTGACGCTATTGCGGCAGGAATAGGTAAGGCGGTGGTACCTGACCGGCGGGGTGATCACCTAACTCGCAATGCGAAATTATTGTGATTGTTTAGTTATTGCAAGACACATAACAGCCTTGTACACTAGTGGTAGTCGTTGCCGCTTGATTAGTTTTGATGCTGTGACATTGCAAAAAGTGCATCTAGTGACCAGCAAGCAATTGCCGACGTTTTTGATGATTTTTTCATTACGTTTAAGAGACATCGCTGATCGCTGGCGAATTGCAAACGTTAGATGATACGCCTAAAGGTCGAGCCGATGCAATGCAATGTGTGTGTGTCAACAATTCATAAGTTATGAACGCCTGGACCGATTGAAACACAATTGATGGCATTTGATTGGATTCCGCTCAACTTATACTTCCTGAAAAATTGAACCAAATGGGCCCAAGAGATTTTGAGAAATTTTGAAAAAACTTTAAAAAAAACTTCGAAAAAAATTTAGGTAGGTACTATATTATAGGTAGACCAGAAAATATGGTTTAAAATATGTAGATAACCTTTATAATTGTTCTGTGTAGATACCATTGATTATTATATTAAATCGTTTTTCTAATAAATAAAGAAAATTTCAAAGAATTTTTCTCATACATTATTAAAAAATGTATCTTAGAAACATTTTATTTTTTTATTGGAACGAAATTCCTTATCGCGCGTTGTGAAAGGGGGCTAGACGGAAAAAATTCTTACGAAAAGTTGTCACGACACTTTTTGCTATAGTAAGCTATTGTAAGCTGTGCGGCGTGCGCATGTTTCTCTCTCTCTCTCTCTCTCTCTCTCGTATGATGGATAAGTTGCAGTCCTTACAAATAACTTAATGCCAATCGCCATCACAAATGCCATTGTCTCAGTCTGATTCTGAACATCTGCCGTCAGTCGAGGTAAAATTGCCGAAAATTAATCTTCCCATGTTTTATGGTACTTATGAAAAATGGCAGTCATTCGAAGACTCGTTTTTAGCCCTAGTACATACAAACGGAAAACTAACTAATATTCAAAAGTTTTATTATTTTAGGTCATGTTTATCGGGTGATGCAAAAACACGATAAAACAATATCAAGTCACAGAAAGCAATTACCAACAAGCGTGGGAAACTTTAAAAAATAAGTACAGTCACAAACGATTAATAACAAATTCTATACTTAAAAAAATATTTTCTTTAAAAAGGGTAACAATAATTTCTAGCTCAATTGAGAAATCTCATTGACAGCACAAAGGAATGTTTGAACAGTTTAAAAGCCATCCAAATTAACACGGTTTCTTGGGACCCTATGATAATATTTCTGGTAGTTTAGAAATTGGATCCGGAAACACACAAAAAATGGGAAAATCCTGTGAGTACCGAATACCTTAATGAAATGCCAACTTTTGAAAAACTGGTCAGATTTATTGAAACTAAAATACATACTTTAGAACTAATATCTCAACCATCAACAAGTACCTATAAAATAAAACATAATTCGTATCACGTCACAACTAATGTTGATATAAGCTGCAAATTCTGTAAAGGTCAACATATCTTATGTCACTGCAGAGAATTCGGTAAATTAGATCTACAACAAAAAAACAATTTTGTAAGAGAAAATATGCTATGTTACAATTGCTTATCGTCAGGACACGCTGTGTCATATTGTAAGCAAAAAGGTCTTTGCAAGATCTGTGGTAAACGTCACCATACACTTTTTCATCGTACGTATCGTAGACGAGATACTTCGGAAACCAAGGAGCTAGTGAAAAATTCACCTAGGAATTTAACACCCAACGGTGAAGAAGAGAAAGAAGATATTAAAAGTGTGAATCTTGCATCTCATCTTACAGCTAAATGTACTAAAGTTCTTTTAGCTACAGCACTAGTGCCTGTCAAGAGTCCGGCCGGACAGATGATGATGCTTAGGGCGTACAGGTACAGGTTCACAAGCGTCTTTTGTGAGTGAGAAGGTGACGCAAGCATTACGACTCAAAAAATCGCCAATTAATGGTACAATCACATGGGTTGGTTCTACAACGATTTCTGTCCGTTATGTGACACAACTGGAGATTTTATCGAGGTATGAAACAGAGTTCAATCTCCAGGTTAGGGCGTACGTATTATCACACATAACGTCGAAAATGCCGTACCAATCAATCATGCCAGACAGTGTTAAATGGGTTCACCTAGAAGGTCTCAATCTGGCTGATCCACAATTCTACATCTCCAACAAGATAGATTTATTGCTCGGTGTAGATGTGTATACAGAGATATTGAAAAACAACCTCATTAAAGGTCCATCTGGTTCACCGATGGCTCAAGAAACATCGTTGGGCTGGATACTTTGTGGCAATATCTCAAATGATGTAGATCATAACCTTACAACTATGCGTCACAATTTGGATCTTGATATGGATAATTTATTAAAAAAACTTGTGGAGTATTGATGAAACAAAAAATCGTCAATTGACCGCGGAAGAAAGAGCATGCGAAGAAATTTATAAAGAAAGTATTTCAAGAACAGCAGAGGGGAGATATATTGTGAAGTTGCCATTTAAAGCCTCACCGTGTCAGTTAGGATCAACTAAAGAATTAGCGCTAAATAGATTGAAAATTAGAAAAACGGTTTGAATTTGATCCTGTACTCAAATAAGAATATGTGAGAGTTATAAACGAGTATTTAAAATTGAATCATATGGAGAGAGTTCCAAAAGGTGAGAGGGATCACCATGCAGCGTATCCTCTACATCATCCAGGATTTAAAGATAGTCAAACAACCACTGTGAGAATTGTGTACGATGCGTCTTGCAAAAGTTCAAATGGAAGGTCACTGAATGATTTATTAATGGTAGGACCAAAATTACAAGAAGATTTAAGACATATTGTAATGAGATGGCATGGCAAGGAAATCGCTTTTACAACAGACGTAGAAAAAATGTATAGAAATATTGAAGTAACTAAAGACGATTATGACTATCAAAGAGTAGTTTGGAGATCGAACACAAATGAAGATATAGAAGAATATAGATTGTTAAGGGTGACATTTGGTACCGCATCTGCACCCTATTTAGCTATACGAACTTTAATTCAAACTGCAGATGATGAAGGCAAGAAGTATCCACAGGCAATGAAAGTAATCAAAGAAGACTTTTATGTTGACGATTGCCTTAGCGAAAGCTTTTCTGTACAAGATACAGTGAACTTAAGCCAAAACATTACTGAAATTTTAGAAAGGGGTAAATTCAAACTACAAAAATGGGCTTCTAATAACACAAAATTCCTGGAAGCTATAGATCCTGAAAAAAGAAGTGATACTGTTAACAAAGAATTTTAAACTGATAACATAATAAAAACGTTAGGATTAATCTGGAATACTGTTAAAGATGAATTCAATTATAAACCAAATTTACCCTTACGAAGTAACTTGGTAACTAAAAGAATAATTTTAGCTGATATCAGTAGAATTTTCGACCCGCTAGGGTGGCTAGCAGCAGCCATGATTCCAGCCAAAATTTTAATTCAAAAATTATGGATAATAAGAATAGATTAGGACGAAAACGTAAATGATACTATAAAAAATGAATGGTTACAAATACGAAAAGGGTTTGAAGAACTAGATAAAGTAAATATTGATAGATGGATTAGTTAGTATGAAAATATGAATAACATCTCACTTCATGGATTTTGTGATGCCTTCGTGAAGGCTTATTGCGCTGTTATTTATTACAGAGTAATAAAATCAAACGGAAAAATAAAGACTGGAATAATAGCAGCAAAAACTAGAGTAGAACCAGTAAAATCCATCACCTTACCCCGACTGGAGCTGTGTGGCGCTCTATTGCTAGCGAAATTGATGACGGAAGTAAGAGAAGCGATGAGGATTCCCTCCAGCCAAGTTTATGCTTGGACAGACTCAACTGTTGTGCTGTCATGGCTTGCAGGAGATCCAAATCGATGGAATATTATTGTAAGCAATAAAGTAATAGAAATCCTAGATAATATTTGCTGCACACAATGGTTTTATGTAGCGTCTAAAGAAAATCCAGCAGACCTAGGATCACGTGGAGTGTTACTGTCTCATCTAGTACATTGTAAATTATGGTGGCTGGGACCAGATTGGTTGATTCAGAAAAATATAAATTTTAAACTTCCCAATGTAGCTCTAACAGAATCTGAAAGAGGATTAATAAAAAATATTAGTTCTAATTTAAAAACAGATGAAACTATAGAGTGTGTAGTAAAACTTGAATTATTTGGATCGCTTCAAGAATTAATTAATGTTATAATTTACTGTACAAGATTTTTAAAATTTAAAAAAAGGCATGATATAAATGAGTTAATAACAACATTTGAAAGGGAACAATCATTAATCAAATGTATCAAAATAGCACAACGAGAAGATTTTATGGATGAAATTAAAAGATTAGAAAAAAATGAACAAATAAAATGTAATAGTCACCTGAAATCGTTGAATCCATTCCTTGACGAGTTTAATATTATCAGGGTTGGCGGCAGACTCCGAAATGCAGATCTCGATGAGGGACGTTAACATCCAATAATTTTGAGTGACAGAAATTATTTATCTCATCTAATTATTGCTGACGCACACAAAAGAACACTGCATGGTGGAGTGCAATTAATGTTAAATTATGTGAGATCAAAGTTTTGGATAATAAAAGCAAAATATTTAGTAAAGTCTAATATTCGAAAATGTCTGATCTGCGCTAAACATAGTGCTACTGTCAAGAAGCAATTAATGGGAGACTTACCATCTTACCGTGTCAAGCCAACACGGCCATTCCTGCATAGTGGGCTCGACTTTGCAGGACCTATCCATATTTTAACTTCTAGAGGAAAGGGAATTAAAACAAGCAAAGCATATATATCAATATTTGTCTGTATGTCAACAAAAGCGGTACATATAGAACTTGTAGGTGATCTAACATCAGAAGCATTTATAGGAGCGTTTAAGCGTTTTGTGGCACGAAGAGGAAGATGTAATGATTTATGGAGTGATCAGGGAAGAAATTTTGTAGGCGCGAACAAAGAATTAGTAGCTGAATGGAAGTTGGCAAAATTAGAACTCAAAGGTCAAATAGCCGAAACACTAGCTGCAGACGGTACGTAGTGGCACTTCATTCCAGCTTATAGCCCTTACATTGGTGGCTTATGGGAGGCAGGAGTGAAGTCGATGAAATTTCATCTGAAACGTATACTTACCAAAAATTTAACATTTGAAGAGATGACTACAGATCTCTGTCAAGTAGAAGAGTGTTTTAATTCTCGTCCTCTTACACCAATCGATGACACAGATCCTGAAAACATAACGGTAATTACACCTGGGCATTTCTTAATAGGAGAATCGCCAATTACCGTTCCAAGTCCTGATCTTAGAAATGTAAATGTGACTTACCTCTCACGCCGGCAACATACACAAAAAATGTTGGCAGATTTCTGGCATAAATGGCAAAATGAGTATTTAACTAGACTGCAACAAGGACCAAAATGGATGAGACATCAAAAAGAATTTGAAATAGGAGATATTGTGCTTATTAAAACTGAGAACTTACCTCCGGGAAAATGGTCACTTGGGCGTATCGTAGAAAAGCATCCTGGGCCTGATCTCATCACCAGAGTGTACAGTGTTAAAAGTGGTAATCATATTGTGAAACGGTGTGTGACAAAATTGTGTTCTTTACCTATTGAGAATAACACGCGATGCTAGTGTAAAAAAAAGGAGGGGAAAAAAACCCGAACTTAATAGTTAATATGTAATGATATTGTGTGAAAATGCATGTATTGTGTATGTATTAAAAGGTGTAAATGTTTGTATAATCTTGTATATTGTATAGCAAGGATTTGTCAGAATGTATTGTGTGTTGTGTATGCTGACAGACTTGTAATATTGTATATTTTTACGAGATTATACTATGTGTCTGAGTACAATGTATAATGTAAAAAGCGAGTATATAAATACGCTAGGTACGCATCCAAGGAACATATTATTTGCAGTTAAATTTTTCATTTTATAATAATTGTGTGTATACTTACCTTAAAACATAGATATGTGTACTTACCTTAAAATATGTCAATTTAAATATTATTTTTTCATTATGTTTGTATCAAAAAGTATAGTAATATGTTAACTTGTTTGGATTATGTACCTATAGCCCTTTTTTGGAACTAATGCGTAGTTAACAAGATTCGATATTAATGTAAACTAGAACTTTGCCTTACTTATTGAGATACAGTCCGCTAGCAAAAATTGGTGTAAGTTTGAGTAGCTTTATCTATTTTTAACATGTTTATGTTATAAATGTTTAATCTGTGTAACTTATTTAAGTTTGCCAGTGACACCTGCATTGTTTTTGATATTTGTTAAATGGTTTTGTTTTTGTAATCTATACTGCAACATCCCATGGTGTCACCAGGTTAATAAAGGACTAATGTCCTTTGGTGGGTGGCATGTTGGGTTCCAATATTCGAACAGGTACAAGATATGATGTAAAAATCAGTCGTAATAAAGATCTCGCACAGACTAGGTGTTTGATGTTTAATTTTAACTAAAGTAATTCAGAGCCAGCGAAAAGTCAACCTTAAAGCTAACAATTATTATGTTATTACTGATGGCCTGCCAGATCCGGATGCGTGTGTGGGTGTAATAAACTGCCCATAGTCCATCAATCGTTAATTGGCAGCTAAAATTGTTCGTCTGTTAGGCACCCGAGTGTGGATTCCACGGCTCCGTAAACGGGATACACTTTCAGCCCTGTAAAGTCTTTGTACACCACGTAAACTTTCACCACTTTAGAGGTAGCACCTAAACATTTTATAAAACTTATAATTCGAGTAATGATGAGCCATTTCATCGAACAATAGGAAACAATAAAAACACTTAATGCGCACTACGTCTCGACAAAAAGACACTGCGTGGGCGGAGGCCGCTAGACTGCTAGCCGCTAGGATACACGGGGTTGAAATTTGGCTGGACCTTTAAAAGTAACCCTGTATATAGATACATATATATATGTACCCTAAAGCTTTGGTCATAAATTATCTTTATTGTTTATATTATATATACTAACTGTTGCCCACGACTTCGTTCGCGCGGAGTCCGTTTACTCCGCACAGCTCCTCCCCCGTAGGTGATAGCGTGATAATATGTAGCCTATATGTTGACCCGACCTATTAGTAATATTCATGCAAAATTTGAAGTAAAATCCATGCAGTACTTTTTGAGTTTACTCCGGAAATATTACAGACAAACAGACATACAGATAAACAGACAGACAAAAATTCTAAAAACTATATTTTTGGCTTTGATATCGATTGTAGATCACGTCCCGAGTATTTTTTAAAAAAAATATTCAATGTACAGTTTTGACTTTCCTACGATTCTATTATATGTATAGATTTTAAAACTAAAATCCTTAAATATGTTGTTCATTTAAAACATCTTCTAAATAATTTTCATTTTCCGAAATTGCTATAGTATTGTTTGTAAAACTTGACCTAACCTTATATCCGTTAAATTTGGATTCCTTTTATCGAATTGTAAAATTTTACGAATTGCACACTCAATAACCATGTTAAATATTAAATTAATATTATTATTTGTTGATTTTTGTTTTACTAAAGTAAATTATGGCTTGCCAGAACTACGATTGTAACGGTGATTTCAGGTTGGAAGAAACTGATGAAATACCAATTTACAACGCATGTGACGGTGGCTTAAATAAAGTATCAAACGGGGACCTAGTAAGATTAGGCACAGAAATTACAAGAAAAATTCCATTAGGTCTAATGATGTGGAACTGCGGAGGAGAAAACACTTCGAGTAGCGTCAAATTTCACGCAAGGGTTTGATATATTTAGTTCACTATGTTTATCGTATTTTTATCGTAGTCGTTTGGGATTTTTATAGAGAAAATACTTTTCTACCAAGTTGCTTGTATAGAACTAGCATAGATAAGATAGGTTTGTTGCGGAGCTGCTAGTCGCTGAAGTGCTTAGCGGCAGGAGACCAGCATGTGCAAACGTAATGACTCCTTACAATGTGAAGGATTACTTCAGAAGTGTTTCTAGACAGGTAGATGATGCGAAGAAGCTCAAAGAGCCTGGCAGAAGTGGCAGCTGGACACAGCAAAGGCAAAATTAAAAGAGTGGTTCAGTTTTCGAAAATTAAATGTAGAATATAGAATGTTGATGTCGTCATTAAAGGACTTGGAAAGGGAAGAGGAAGATCTTCCCAACCTAGTGAAGTTTACTGCCTGGGGACCGAAGTCCATATTTTGATAATGAGAACATCATGACATGAAATGAGACATCGTGTCTTAGGATTGTAAAGGAGTTTCCCGCCGGCTGGGTTGCCTACCCGGACTAGCTCGGTTGGGCAGGAGCTCCGTAGACATTAAACGAATCTAAACCTATGTTTATGGGTTTTTATACTACGAGGAGACCAGGAAAACGACCGATTATACAATACACTTATTTATTATCTCTAATCACACAATACAATTACATTAACCCACTTTATTACTTACCCTTATTATCTTTCTTTCACTGTGTCTATTTCCTATAATTAACCTATGCACGACGTGGCCCGAGGTCACGGGATCATACGCGTGAGCGAGAGGGAACGGGAATGGTGTGACCGGTAAAAACCATTCAATTGCCTACCGACACTCCCCGCACTGTCGCACGGTGTGCGAGGGAGGAGCGTTACGGGGAGGAGAGAGTCGTCCGCTCCTGGAGAGCTAACGACAACCAGGGTCTCGCCGGGCCGCAATACTCCCGAAAGCGGGGGATCTGCCCTATCTGTATCTGAAGAGCTAACGACGACTGGGTTACGCCACGCCGCGAGGCGAGGCGAGGGGAACTTGAGCCTCCAAAGCCTGCGACCTGGGAGTGACTGGGCCGCACGACCGTTGAAGTCTCAAGCCGTCCAAAGACTGGCGAATACGCTCGTTGAAATTCTTCTTCAATGTGGAAATCTGTGATAATATTGTTGGGTGTTTGGATCGGGTTGGTATTCAGTTGGGTGCGGGTCTTCTTTTGCTGCGGTCGCGGTTCCCCTTAGAGTCGCGGATCCCCCCCCCCTCCCATCTTCACGCCATCCCGTGCGATCGCCATGTTCGGTGAGACCCCGTTCGGGGAGGCCCAACTAGGCGACCAGCGAACAAGGATGGCGACTTGTGGGGGAGGCCTAGCGACTCACGGGGGTGGCCCGGCTGGCGAATACTGCGTGTGTATCGCCCTATATAGCCGCTCGCTACGATACGGTGTCGGGTGCTATAATCGAGCGCGGGGGGCTGCCGCCGCTTCCCCGCGCGTTGCGGCACCTTGCACCGTGAGAGGGTTCGCGCGTGGAATTTTCCATTGTTGACGACATCTGGCCGCATGATTGCATCATGCTTCTCGAAGCTTCTATCATTCGCCGGAATGTCGTCACAGGATTTTATTTTTCTATTTATTATTATTTTTTCTTGTAGCTTTGTAGATTACTAGATCCGCTACAAGTTTGAACCATCGTGATTATTTTGTGTTAAATATATTCTTAATACAAGTCCATAGCACTTTTACAGTTAAAAGACGTGGCCAGTCTACGGCAAATTGTTGACTTTTATTAATTTTTATAATACATCTATTTGTATTACAATGCTTAGTTTTATGCAGCTAGCATTGCAGTTTTTAAAAATGGTTCATGAAAATATTGTCGTTATTATAAAAAATAGTTGATGCAGCTATTGCAGATGTTCATGGGTGGCGGTGAACGCTTACTATCAATAGCTCTTTTGCCCCTTCTACTGTAAATGAATAAAATAAAAAATATATTAAATAGTGTAGAATTTAGTTGGTGATTATTACGTATATATGTCAGTGTGTACCACATATTTGAGTACACAGTTATAATAATTTATGTGTGTGTGAGTGTTTGCTATACGTGTATGTATGCGCACGTATATATATGTGGAAATGAGTGTTGCAATAATATTATCATTTGATGCTTTTAAATATAACTTTTGATATGCATTATCGGTCAGTATATGTAGCTTTATTGTTCTTCGTGATTTTAAGTTCATTTATTATAGAATTTACTACATATTGTCAAAGAAAATAAAATTGCGCCACACACAATCTTGCACGGGGCTATCGGGGCAAGAAAGTCATGGCAACCCCTTCTACGCTTACTGTGGACTTTTGCAATGTCAGGGGGCTTCATTCCAACTTGGTGTATGCGCCTACGCCAGAAAACCGTTACCGGCGTCTCGGCAAACTTGAAGATCAGGGCTTATCCATCTTCTGTTTACGTGTAGTTTGTGACGAACATCCACGTATCTACGCGTGCCTTTAAAGGTACCATAGCGGAAATGAAGACAGGCTCATTAAGCACCTACAAATGGCTGAAGATTCCGTGTTACAAAAGACCCCCTCCGCCAAGATCGTGATTTTAGGTGATCTTATTACCCACCACGCCGAATAGCTATGTTCACGCACTATCGATTATGTGGGGATGTTTGTTCACGATTTTACTTTGGCGTATGGTCTAACACAATTGATAACTTTGCTTACACGTGTTTCAGATGTGGATGACCATAACATGAGTGCTACCAGGCTTGGGCTGCTGCATCAGTATCCCAAATGTAAAAACCAGCACATTACAAACGGTGTACAATTTTGCCTCGAGGTTTTTTAAAACAGCTATCACCAAGGCAAAATTGGAACATATTGCCAGGATTGGTGAGAAATTAGTTCGCCTTCATTCGGAAACACATGAATTGTTATGGCCTCAGCTCTCTCTTCCGTCCTTGTACGGAGACGATGAATCTAAAGCTCATACTGCAAAGGAAATGGCTGATCTACAGGGCTCGTTCTTTGTGGAAAACTCGACTCTGGACGACCAGGAGAATGCACCATCCCGCGGTGCGATAGTTCTATGCCGAAACTAAGATTCCTGCAGTCTTTTCTACGTAAAGCACTATTTTTTTTGGACGTGCATAGGTCCAAAGGGCCGGGTGGCATCCCTCCGATTGTGTTTAAAGCGTATGCTCCAGAGTTGTCACCAGTATTAGCACGCGTGTTTCGGCTCTCCTACTCTCTCGACATGGTACCAAAATCGTGAAAGAGAGTTTTAGTGCATCTCATCTCTAAAAAAGAAAATAGCTCTAATCGGTCCAAATATCAGACCATAGCAATAAGCTCCTTATTCTCCAAAATTATGGAAACCATCATCAACTGTCAGCTCCTGAAGTATTTAGAAGAGCACCAGCTGAGGCATAGCAAAGACGTTAGATCTGGTATGGCACAAAAAGCTGCCTTCCCATTTGCTTTGCAACATGTGTTGGCAACGCAACTGCAAGACTTCTGATATTGCGGATGTCCATGGGCGGCGATGATCACTTAACATTAGTTGCACCTCCTGCTCGTTTGCCCCCTTTTCTATAAAAATAAATATCATGTGCGGTTAAACAACGGTTACATTTAATAGCATTATACTTATATTCTATGTTTGATGTAAAAAACATGCGCGGATATCGATCTTACCTATTGCTCCAGACGTAACGAAAATTCTCTAAAGACTACTTTCTAGGAGTAACGGTTAACCTACTTCACTATACATTATGAGTTCATGAGGTCAACTCTGTCATGAAAGAGTGTTTCTTCAATGTAAAAAAAAATAAGAAGCAGCCCAGGTCTTGAAAAATGGCCGTGTACTGTGCTTCTTCGTAAATCTGAATATTTTAGTGGTTATATGTGATTTTTGACTAGATTTGCTAAGCAATCGCATTTGTTGTTTCAGTTTTATCTCTTGCAACTGTTACCGGCACTGATTATTGATGGACTGCTAAAAATAATGGGAAAGAAGACTATGTAAGTTACTTTATTCTGAGTAATAATAAATGTTATTATATTTCTAAAACAATGGATAGCTTTTTGTTGTTTTATATTGGAATTACTAAACATTAAGGTATATCTTTATACTCTTTTAATATTAAGTTTCGTGCTAGAATGCATTATATTATTCTTAAAATATCTTTATATTCTCTGCTTCCATTGATATAATACGATCTTGATATGTCCCGACTCCCACTTTCCCTTTCAGTTGTTGGATAATTTTCGTTAAAACATACGTCTTCCCCTACTTCATCTTTTGTTTTTTTTCTAAAATGATTTTGAAAAAATCATGTCTAATCGAGTAGCCAACCATATTTTTTTCAACAGTTTGTAACATATTTCGTCCTTTATTAACCATGTTTAGTACTTCTTCATTAGATTTCTTCTCCGCCCAACTACTTTTTTCCATCCACACCAACACCACATTTCAAATTCCATTTCTTTCTTCCATTGGCGAAGTTTATTTGTTACAACTAGGGTGAAGTTTAACGTAACATACTTCTGAAAAAAGGAGGTTCTCTTTTCAGATGTATGTTTTTATAGTTTTTACTGTAGAACTCGGGTCCTCTATGAACAATCGATTACGAAAACTATTTTTACGTTTGGGAGAATTGATATACTTCCTGTTTGGTCTCATTTAAATCTGGTAAAGGTTTGTGGATAGTCACGCCGTATGCGTGGCAGGTTATGGCAAGGGGCGGCGGGACCAGCGGGGTTGGTATGTGGTGCGGTGTAAGGATGTAAGGATGTATGTTAAGTTGGTAAGGACTCACCTGGTAATTTCATTGGTTTACACTTGTACTGGTACGCGCTCATTCGCGATGCGGGCGGCTGACCGACTGGCGTATGCTCGCGGTGTCGCTATTCAGCGACCTCATCTTCTCCAAGTGAGAGGAACACATGATGGATGCAGAAAGGAAAGAGACGGAGGAACGGAAATATGACTCCCGCGCAAACACCCCCCCCCCACTTGAAGGATTCCTTCAAAAAACAAGTGATATTTCATCAAATCCATTGTGCGGAAATTGATGAAATAGTAATAAATACGCGCAGTAATTTCTAACGAGATGAGGTATGATAAGTAAAGCGGAAAAAATGCGGTTACATTTGCGGTAAATGCGGATAAAGTATGCGGAAAGAATAAATAATGCGAAAAGTTATGCGGTATAGCCTATTGGCTAGGTTGGGGACAGAGTTTTAACACGGGTCGTTAAGACCCTGAAGTAGTCTGCACTCGTGCCACTCTGACAATCCCGTCTCTGCCTGGGAAAACCTCCTTGACAATAGCCAGAGGCCACTGTAAAGGCGGAGTATTGTCATTAATAATAACAACTACTGTACCGACAGATATAGAAGTTTTAGTTTTATTTCACTTTTTTCGAATTTGTAAATTATGCAAATGTTCCCTTTTCCAGCGCTTCCAGAACGACTGGACTAATTTATTTAATAAAAAGAATCTAGTTAATAAATCCGAACGTTCTTTAGCTAATGGCGGTGCGAGTAAATACTTAAGCGGACTATAAGTTAAAAAATGAGTGGGCGTTAATGCGAGTGGTTCCGAGGATCGGAAGAGAGCGTGCGGCATAATGAGCGCGAATTCATGACTGCTTCTACTTGTGTAAGAACAGTGGTCATCTCTTAAGACCTGTTCTCCTATAACGCGAAATAAATGGGCCTTCATACTTTTAATGTTCGCTTCCCAATTCCCTCCGAAATGCGGCGTGGAAGGTGGGTTGAAATGCCACTCGATACGATTTTCCGCTAGTATTTCGGACAGTTGGGAATTGAATTGGGAAGATTTAAGTACTGAATACAATTCGCCTAGGTATCTTTTAGCGCCCAGGTAATTAGATCCATTATCTGTGTAAATATGGGCTATAGGCTCTCGGCGAAATAAAAATCGTTTTAAAGCGAATAAAAATCACTCTGTACTTAGCTCAGAGGCTAGCTCAATATGTACTGCGCGGGTGGTTAAGCAAACAAACAGACAAATATATGCTTTATGTGCACGAATTCCTCTACCTTTCATTGCGGTTACTCTTAAGGGGCCGGCAAAGTCTGATCCGGTGTGCGCAAATGCCTTAAAAGTCGGATTGACTCGACAAGATAAGATCCGACATCTCGGGAAAGGTAGGTTTCGGTCGAAGTCTAAAACACGTATTGCATTTAAAAATAACACTACGAATGATGTTACGCGCGGACAAGATCCAGTACCTCTGTCTTAAAATAGAAACTAACAAGTCTGGACCGGCATGACAATATACTTTATGAAAGTAATTAATTATCAGAGTAACTATATGCTCCCTGCGGGGTAATAGCAAGGGATGGCGACTTTCAAAGGGTAAGTCAGCCTGTTCTAGGCGACGCTCGGCGGCGACGCGTATGACACCCTCGTGCATAAATGGCAACATTTACTCTTCTTTATGTTGTACATTTCGTGATAAAAATGAAATTTCTGTAATCTATACATATAATAAAATCGTAGGAAAACTCAAAACTGTACATTGAATATTTTTTAAAAGAATACTTGGGGCGTGATCTACAATCGAAATCAAAGACAAAAATATAGTTTTTAGAATTTTTGTCTGTTTGTCTGTTTATCTGTTTGTCTGTATGTATATCCGGGGTAAACTCAAGTACTGTATGGATTTACTTCAAATTTTGCATGAATATTACTAACAGGTCGGGTCAACATATAGGCTACATATTATCACGCTATCACCTACGGGGGAGGTGCTGTACGGAGTAAACGAAATCCGCGCGGACGAAGTCGCTGGCAACAGCTAGTTCTTGTATAATTCTAATCTCAGCGAAACTGAGATCAGACGCGGCAATATATTTACGACGCGTTAAAATCTTTAGGAAGCGAAATAGATATACAGCAATGCGTAAGAATTTGGACCAAGAAGATACACGGTCAGCTAGACAGAGCAATTCTAATCCTAACTTGTTTACTTCCTGTACCTGTACCATGTTTACCACTTTCTCCTCCGGTGGTTTTAAAACTACCGATGGTTCAAAAACAGTAACAGGCCAAAGCGTTAGTGTTGATTGTGCCCAAGAGGGTCCATTAAACCAGAGCGGATGGTTAAGCAATTGTGCAGGAGTCAATCCCCGGGAGAGACAATCAGCGGGATTATCCGTACCCGAGATATGAAAGAACCGATCAGGTGAAATATTTGATTGTATTTTTGAAACATGGTTGGCTACGAACGTACTTCAACGGTGAGGTGATGAATGCAACCAACATAGGGTAATCGTGGAATCGGAGAATGCATAAATGTTATTAATAATGATGCGATTACTTACCGCCTCAAAGCCGGTGCGGATTAATTTGGATAATAACAGGGCGGCGCAGAGCTCTAAGCGAGCGAGACTCATGGACTTAGTGGGGGCAACCTTTGATTTAGAGCAGATCAAGTGCATTTTATTATTATTGTCACTGTCGACGTGAAAGTATATCAAGGCTCCGTATGCCTTCTCACTAGCGTCTCCGAACCCGACAACAGTAACTGTACTGGTTGTATTTATGCCTACCCAACGCGGAATGCTGATCTGGTTAAGCAAATGCAACTCACTATAGTACATATCTCAAGTATTAACTATGAAGTCGGGTGGTACGTCATCCCAGTCACTCTTTAAAGTCCAGAGCTCTCTTATCAAAAGTTTAGTGAATAGTATGACAGGACCTATGAAATCCATAAGGTCCCATAGCCTGGCGATGCTTGACAGGATCGTCCTCTTAGTGTATGTCTTAATAATTGGCAAAACCTTAAAGCGGAATAAGTCTGCGGAAGGTGACCAAGATAGTCCAAGTATCTTATGTAGTTCTGTCTTGTCAAATTCTATCGCGGAAGATAACCGATGTGATTCCGGTATAGTCTCCATCAATGCGGTGGAATTGCTATTCCATTTCACCATGTCAAAGGAGCTTGTCGTAAGGGAGCAGCAACAGACTGATGCGGCAGGAGCAGCGAAAGCGGAATTAATTTTAATGCTAGGTGCAGGATCAACAACTATGTAACCAATAGTTGTTTCGAGGGCTTGTGTTGTACTTGACGAATTTTTTACCTTAAGCGGTAATATCAACTGTGCGAATAGCGAAGCTCCAATAAGCATGTCTATTTCGCCTGGCTGAGTGTAAGTATCATCAGCTAGCGTGAAAAAAAGTGAAGAAGCGTCAACATGCGTAGTCGGTAAACAACCCGTGATCTTATCTACCACTAAAACATCTAAATCATATTTGATGGAATGGTCGAAGCGCGATGCGAATTGAATGCGAGTTGTCTGGAGGACAGTTTTAAGCAAGCCACCGATCCCGGTGACCACTGAGTTTGTAGATGCAAAACTGTTCAAGCCCAAGCGTAAGCAACAAGCGCGAGTGATGAAGTTGCTTTGAGAAGCACTATCAAGCAGACAGCGTACTAAATGATCAACCCCATAGCAATCCTTTATTATAACGCGAGCATTGCCTAGAAGTACAGTGCTCGTCGTAGCGGATGCATCTTTAAGCAAACCGCAGTCGATGGGGTGACCTTTATCAAGCGGATAATTAGCTAAATGCGAAGTTATTGAATTCAAAGAAATACCTGACATGGCTGGTGGACTAGGTGTTGAAACAGCCTCGTCAGTGTGGGTAGCCGAGTTGGCTCCGGGTGCGGGTACCCAAGATCCCTCTAAGGAAGATGCGGGAGACGGATGCGGCTTCGCGGCGTCTGAACGTTCTAAGTGTAACATTGTGTGGTGTCTCAAGCCACACTTCTTATTAGTTAATGACTTACAGTCATGTGTTCTATGTCTAGTGCTTAAACAGTTTACGCAACCTCTAAATTTATGAACTACGGTTAGTCGATCTTGCGGATTCATTTGTAAATACGCTGTGTATTTATATAAATTTTCGGGTTTCAGAAATACAGGAAATTGAAAGTAAATTGTTGTAGTTTTGGCGCGGGGTTCGTAACTATTCACATACAATTGAAAATCCTATTTGCAAAACGCATAAAATGTTCCTTAGAACATTTTATTTCATAATGACCATCCTTCATAATCAGTTACATATTATCACTTAGTCTAAGTTACAGTTATTTTTAATACAAAACTTGGCGATACCTAATTTTACACTTATTTTAATCAAAATAATGAAAATTTGGGCAGAGTGACGATGTAATTTCAAAATATCAGAGCGATGTTGTCGCAACGATTGTTAAGAGCAAAGTGAGTCTGACGTTCGATATTCTCGGCCTTTTATACTCTTGTTGTGGAGAGGCTAGTTTTATCTCTAATAAGAACTCTCTTGACTGAGACCGTTCTCGGACTCTCTTGATTTTCTAGGTCAGTTTGTAGTTGAGGCATGGAAGCGTTAGTCACTTTTCTATGGTTGGAAGTACTTGGCTGGCAGTCAGTAGGCAGGCTCAATGCTCCAGGCAGTTGCTTGTTATGTTGCTGCAATGGCTTTTTAGCGACGGATGTGAACTCCTTGACTTGTTCATCATCGGAATCTAAAAACAGCAAAGCAAAAGACACAAAACATGTTTGTTAATAATTAAAGCTGAATAGCTTGTAATCAAATATCATTCTTAATGAAAATTAAGACAAAATTAAATAAGTCCATGTTATGCTGCAGTCATGCCGAAACATGTTCCAAAAACAATAATAAAATTCGTTTAGGTACAAAAAACGCTATGCTGTTGGGCCCTGAGGGACCTGATTTCAGCCCCACCATGACCGTGTCATGATGTTGAACAATGTAAGTAACGCGATGCTGTCGAGCCCTGGAGGATTCCGATTTCAGCCCCACCATTACCGTATCACGATGTCAAAAAGTAAATAACACGATGCTAATGAAAGCTTATAGGAACCACTAACAGCCCCATCATCACCGTGTCATGATTTCGAACAGCTAAATGCCGAACGACCCTTACAGGAACCGATAACAGCCCCACCATGACTATGCCATGTTGTCGAACAACAAAATGCTGACGGAACCTTATAGGAACCAATAACAGCCCCACCATGACTGTGCCATGATGTCGAACAACAAAATGCTGACGGAACCTTATAAGAACCGATAACAGCCCCACCATGACAGTGTCATGATGTCGAACAACTAAATACTGACGTAACCTTATAGGTACCGATAACAGCACCAATATAACAGTGCCATGATGTCGAACAACAAAATGCTGATGGAACCTTATAGGAACCGATAATAGCCCCACCATAGCTCCCCGTTAGGCAGAACTATGATGCCGACTATTGCTGCAAGTGTTGCGAGGATTAATTCTTCTCAACCCCACCATAACACACCGAGAGGTGATGTCATGATGTCGCGCAGCCACACAACTCACTACTGAAATAGGCAGCACACACATCGGGAGTCCACTCTTCACGCCACGTGATGATGTACTTCACCACCGCCTGTGTAGACTTCCCGTAGGAGCCAGCCAGGAGTTTTAGTTCATACCACCCGTGGGATAATACTTTTATCACGCAGTAGGGGCGACGTATGCCCGCAACTAGGCTTGTTCGTCGTCTGCGCCTGTTTCGTGACAAAAACCAATGAATTTAGTTGAAACACACGAGTACTGTTTTGACTGGTACTTTTCCGAAAGCTCAGAGGCCCTCTGTTTACTCAGTTCCCGCAGAACCTCTCGATTAGAACTCACTCCTGTGAGTGCTACATCCCTTACCAGATTCCGGACGAGAGGCGTAACCGCATCTATACCGATTAGCGAATTGAGAGCTGAATGTTAAGTTGTCTTTTGTTTAGTGACATACTAGCTGTTGCCCACGACTTCGTCCGCGCGGACTTCATTTACTCCACACAGCTCCTCCCCCGTAGGTGATAGCGTGATAATATATAGCCTATATGTTGACCCAACCTATTAGTAATTTTCATGCAAAATTTGAAGTAAATCCATGCAGTACTTTTTGAGTTTACCACGGACATACATACAGACAAACAGACAAACAGACAAAAATTCTAAAAACTATATTTTTGGCTTAGATATCGATTGTAGATCATGCCCCAAGTACTCTTTTGAAAAAATATTCAATGTACAGTTTTGACTTTCCTACGATTTTATTATATGTATAGATAAGACTATCTGAATCCGCCACATCACCTCAGGCCATTTCCGCTGTTACATTCAACTCTGATCATATTAAGAACGTACGACAATATCGCTCGACTTGCTAGTTTGATTGATGCATTTTTGGAGTAATTACATGCACTTCACAACCCATAACCTCAACCCAACTGTGGAAGTCAGAACATGCGACCTCTGTCGCCGACTATTAATGGGAGTGTTCCAAATAACGAGATTGCGGTTTGACTGCCGTTTCAGTTCGCCTGCATCCTGGCGGTACTAAAAGGCAAAATTTTGTAAAAGTATCAACAATGACGAGGATGTGGCGGTATCCATCCGCTTCGGGTAATGAACCCAAAATATCCATACGAATGGTATAGAAATGAACCTGGGCTTTTCCCATGAATGGATAGGCTGAAGCGGGGCATGCGCAATTTTATTTTGCGAAAGGCCACTTACCATAAAAGCCTAGAGGTCTCACTGGTTGGCGTATATTTTACACACAGAAAATCGTTTTTTTACGACATATCGAGTCGAATCTAACTGTGTGTTAGACGACTTTTTGATGAGAGACAGAGTCTCTTGATCAAAAGCCTGGGCAACCCGTGCTCAGTTCAATTGTTTCTAAACCATGTACACATTTACAGGGCTCCGACTGAAATAGTCGGCGTGCGACAAGAGTGTCATCGTTCGATAATCTAAACCAAAATCAAAATCCTGTAAGTATACACACCATCGTGCCACCCGTGGTAATAGGTCTTTTTCATTTTGTGTTAGTGACGACGATGAAGCGTACACCCACAAGATAATATTGAAAGTGTTGAAGAGCTTTCACCACGACTAAGGCCTCGAGCTACTACATAAAAGTGGTACATAATCTCCGCACCTTGGGTCAGTTTAGAGAAATAAGCAACTCATGTATTTGGAGCAAAGCTGCACCATAATCAATCGAGCTTGCGTCTGTGTGAACTGCAACTGGAAATGGCGGATCATATGTCGCCAATACAGATTCGCTAGTTAGACATTCAATTATATCTCGTCTAGCAGCCTGCTGTTCTGGTCCTTACTGAAATTCTACCCATTTCCTAGTCAACGCTGTAATACTAGCACTTTTTTGGGCAAAATTGGCAATGTACGTCGAAAATAACTAGCAAGTTCTATTAATTGACGAAACTATTTAACATGGCAAGACAATTCAGTCAATGCTTTATATTTTATATATTTTATCTTACCAAAGCTCGGTCGTACCTGACTCTGGCTAATAGTGCGGTATAGGTACTCGACTCCTGTGGTCAAAAATGGACACTTGAATGAAATGAACAAAAGTACCTCAACAGACCCTGAATGAAGAATGTTAACTAATTTTGATTATTAGCACTCCATATTCTCTGTGAAAAATAAAAAATACTAGTGAAAGAATTACTTCGATACGTCAATTAGTTTCCGATTTAGAAGTAAAATAAGTTGAACCGCACGACGCTGGCTGCCGTTAACGCTGTGACGTCGTCTCACAACACGCTCAGTCTAGTTCGCTCGGCGGCCGGCGCTCGCGGTCGCGCGTCCGTGCCGTCGAAATTACACCTCAATACTTTTCCAAAAAAAATGTCCAATCCAAATACTAGGAAATCATGAGTTGTGCCTACTGAACGGATCTGGACGATGTCTGGAATAACTCACGGCTCTTTTTAATTCTGGGAAAATGTACAGTTCCCGAGGTTTTTTTTTTTTCGGAATGTCTCAATTGCTGTTAGCCTTATGGGCTGTTACAGCTTCACCGGTCGCGGGGGCGAGCAGAGTGCTCAGCCAGAATTTAAAGGTGTAGGGCTGTACGCCCTCCGCCCTAAGGGTGTCTCCTGTGAGACCGAACCTCGGCTTAGGGTGGGGTCGTGATTCGCGATGAGAGGGCTAGTGGCATTGTTTTGTCCGTCCGCCGAACCTTGCCCTTGGGCTCGGTTCGCCGAAGGGCGAAACAGGGGTTCTCGTCGCCGCCGGCGGCGACGGTGTCGCGAATGTAGGTGTGTAGTGTTATCGTGTAAACCGTTGGCCAGAGTTATCGGGTCATCGGGATCGGTAAGAACGTGGCGGGGCCTACGTAGTTTGGGATCGGGATTAGGGTCTGGGATGTAGTCAGCCGCGGCTACCAC
The DNA here is from genome assembly GCA_036924255.1 of Apodemia mormo. NCBI lineage: Eukaryota > Metazoa > Arthropoda > Insecta > Lepidoptera > Riodinidae > Apodemia > Apodemia mormo. The sequence goes on from JAUPFN010000030.1 coordinate 4,552,050, forward strand.
CAGTGGGTTCGGATGCGAGATGGCACGATCGAAGTATCTTTCGGAGATGTCTTTGAAATGCTTTGCTAAGCTCGGCATATACCACGGTGCTCCCGTGGCAATACGCAGGAATTTATTTTGTAACACTTGCAACGGATGCAAGTCCGTACGGGGGAGATGGGCAAACGCTACGCAAGCGTATGAAAGGATGGAGTTCCCGAGGTATTTATTTAAATTAAGAAGAACGGTAGGTACCTATACATGTACATATACCTACGTCCTACGTACTTACCTACAGCTACAAAACTAATACATATTTGTTGTCTTTAACGTAAAAATTTAATGGTAGGTGGTAGGTCCTTCTATTATTTGAGTTGCATTCTTTCATTACGACATTAGTTGGGTATTTTGTTTTGATAAAATAATTTAGAACAGATAAACTATTAAGCATAAGTAGTAGCAAGGAAAGTTTTCTTACCTTTGCATTTTTCTTCCTCGCATTTCGGCGCCAACGAAATGACCGCCCCGTTGATCGAGTGGTTAGCGACCCTGACTACGCAATCAACGGGGTTCGGGTTCGATCTCCGACGGGGACAAGCATTTGTGTGAAGAGCATAAATGTTTGTATTTCCGGGTTTGGGTGTTTATTATATATATTCTGCTATTTATATATGTATTTCTATGTATTAGTATCGTTGACTAACACCCATAACACAAGCAAATATTTGCTTACTTTGGGGTTAGATCAGTAAGTGTAATTTGTCCCGTGAATATTTATTTATTTATTTATTTAATCACTATTTGTTGATAAATAATGCGCAACCATTAATCCATCTATTTTAGGTGAAATATCCGATTGCCCTTTTTCGAATCCTTCATTCATTTTATTAATCGAATAATATTTACTATTAATAGACTATTAAAGTAATACGCTGACGAAAACAACAAAATACTGCGCAAGCTATTACACCTTACTATACTATAACCGCTGGAGACTTGATTTGATACTAAGCGAGGCGCGGCGCGTTGTGTCATGACGTCACAAGCGGTCACGTGGCTGTTAGCGAGACTTGATATTTTTCCAAACTTTGAATGCCTATAAAATCAAAACTACTAGGTATTTTTTACTACAACAAAAACTAGTGTATTTGTATACATACAGGCTTTACTGAGACAAAATTGCAAGCGATTTGGCATACCTAGTAACATTCTTCATTTGCTTTCGTTATAATCCACTAGCACACTACAGGTACGTCTGCCAGACGGCGGCAGAAGAGATGGCATCTTCAAATATTCGAAGTGGCCCTCCGGAGTGACAAACGCAATAGGAGTTTTCCGTTGCAGGTTCTCGTTTTTAAGAGGTGTATTAATTGGAATTTCTGTTTGAACAACCATAATCTCGTCAACCGGCTCCCGCGAAAGAGTCTAAGAGTCACGCAAAGAACATACCTAATCCCTTTTCTATTTACGATGTCATTACTAACACTGACTGAAATATTAAGTCTACTTCCAACGTTACGCCATCAAATTCTATTAAAAGGGTTATGTAGCATGAATATTCAATTTCCTGTCCACCTATCCTTATCAGGATTTGGAAAGCTGGCTTGCGCTCATTTGTAAAATGCTTCAAAATGGACGTTGATATCAGTTTTCAGGGAGCTTAGATGGTCAGTATCAGTAATATTTTTAGAGGGAGAAGGTTTCACAAAATTCAAAAGATAATGATTAAGTGGGCTAAATCATGGGGTAATAAATTCACATTCATGGCGGATGCGGTCATGTGTTGCTTGTTTCCTTGATTTTTCATTTGAGTAAACGTAGATACCATTCTCACTATGCTACGCCTTTTCTGTCGATTGGACTTGACAATATATATTGTTAGGATGGCGCATTGAAGGTCCTTTAAAAAACATTTTTATTTGGCTGAAAACTAATTTAATCACATTACATTACTTAATAAAATATGGAAATTTCCTATAATAAAATATAAGTGTTAACTAGACTAAATCTGGAGATGAGCTGTTGCAATTATATTAAAGATCAGTTTTATATAAGTTATATAATGCTTAGATTGCATTTAATAGAAACAATAATCGTTCATAACAGTGCGTATACCGCTTAATACTGTTAAGAGTTTCTAATCCAATGTTGGTGTTTTAAAAACATCGCACAACAAAAGGTATTGCGAAAAGGGAATACCGAATGCCGAATGAAAAACTTAATATTGTATGTTTTCGCTACCTTGACCATCTATACATATAATAAAATCGTAGGAATGTCAAAACTGTACATTGAATATTTTTTAAAAGAATACTTGGGGCGTGATCTACAATCGATATCGAAGCCAAAAATATAGTTTTTAGAATTTTTGTCTGTTTGTCTGTATGTATGTCCAGGGTAAACTCAAAAAGTGCTGCATGGATTTACTTCAAATTTTGCATGAATATTACTAACAGGTCGGGTTAACATATAGGCTACATATTATCACGCTATCACCTAGCGGGGAGGAACTGTGCGGAGTAAACGAAGTATGCGCGGACGAAGTCGCTTGCAACAGCTAGCATTTTTATATAGATATATTGATCCCTCATTTTTAGATAGCCAGTTTATAGTGAGCCAAGAACAAACACAATATTTTACAGATGATCTTTTGAAAATAGACTCATGCGCACTATCACTGGCTGCCAGAAGTACATGGACAATGTAGATCTCCATAATGACAGAACTCTCAAAATTAGCCTATAAATGCAAACAGCTTCCACGTGATGCTGACCTGGCTGACCTGCTACTCCGATCTCTTTAATGTCGCCGAGGCAAACTACGAGATAAACGCGGACCCCGTTCTTAGGTATATACAGAAGTCTTCGCTATTTACTAATCGATCCGGCAAACTCGGCCAATGTCAATTAGAAATACATACACAGCACTATTTCGCGGTCTCAGTCTCGGCGACAGTTTCTTTTTTCCACATCTATATTATCACGACTCTTTCTTCCGTGATTAGTCAAAATGCGGTACTAATTTGAAGTTTGGTTTCACAGTTAGTTGCTCAAATAAAATGAAAACTAACTCTGAGTAATCAGTCTGCTAACCCGTTAGCCCAGTATTGTGGTTGTAGCCTTTTAGGCAATTAGTAGTAGTTGATTCGAATAAAATACAGATTTTGAATGCTATAAATAAATTTTGAATGCTATAAATTCCACGTCTTACAATAACACCAGGACTTAACAATGTTCAACGCCATATATGATTTGTTTTTTTACTGGTTATGGTTAATTTTACAAATGCTCAATGTATTGCGTATATCCATTATTTTCACTTCATAAATGTGTTATCATTGCATCTATCTTGATTAAGTTAATCAACATTGATATCTGTTTAACATTAAAGTAAAGTTCTTTTCAGGTTATTAAAGATACAGCGTCGTATCTACGTAGCAATGATAGCGGTTATTGTTTTTAGTTATTATTCTTGGACATTTTCTATAGATAATTTCATGAATTTAGCATCTAAAATTAAAAACGAAGATAGAAATGATTTCGATTTTAGATACTCTTTTGAAAAGTATGAATATTATAGCAATTGTGTATATGGAGTTAGAAAGTATTTGCTGAAGGAAAAAGATGAGGATATACCGAAACATCAAGTCTTACATGAGAGGTAATAAAAGTTATTTTATTAAGATAATGAAAAAACACAATAGAAGATAAACTATAGCCTGATATTGTATTAAGATAAACTTCATACGACAGACTACTTAATATCTTAATGTTCTTGTGAATTACAGCTTCCATTTAATGTGTTTCACTTTGTAATGCAATAATCTTTTTATATTATCAAACTTTTTACAAATCCGCGACTAAAAACTTTTAAAAAGATTTTGGGAACTAGGGGAATTTAATACTGTTATTATTTGTGATAGTATATATTTCGAAATGTTTGTTTTGTCTTTAACAAGTGCGGTCAGTGTAGTGACGATTTCGATCAATACATGTATCACTTAATAGCTTAATAATAAATAAATATTCACGGGAAAAATTAAACTTACTGATCTAACCCCAAAGTACGCAAATTATTTGCTTGTGTTATGAGTGTTTGTCAACGATACTAATACATAGAAATACATATATAAATACAAGAATATATTTAATAAACACCCAAACCCAGAAATATAAACATTTATGCTCATCACACAAATGCTTGTCCCCGTCGGGGATCGAACCCGAGCCCCGTCGATTACGTAGTCAGGGTCGCTAAATACTTGACCAACTTGGCGGTCAAAATATTTCATATCTCATATAAAAATAATAATCCTTACAATTTCACCAACTTGTACCACTTTGCCATATTTGTTTAAGGTTTTAAGAAAGCTGTGTGCTTACAGTTTGTATAGCTTACATAGCAAACAGGCAGATGGCTCTCCTGATGGAAAGAGAAACCATCGCCTATAGATAGTGCGTGACTATCTGTGCAATACACATGCATAAGTTTATTGGCTACCTTACCTTCGAAACTGGAATACGACAATTATAAGCAATGAATCTATTGCGGCAGGAAAAGAAACAAATACTCGTGGCAGACGTTGCGCAACTTCAACACGTAGTAGTCAAAATGGTACTGACAACTATAGCCGATCTTTGGACTTTTACGGTCCATTTTTCAGAGGGGGCTTGAACCAACCAGGGTGACTTGAGCTTTGTTAACATGAAAATATGTTTCATTTTAAACATACTTATTTCTGAAGCGGTACATTCTCATAGGTACTCCATCTCTAGAAGTAGAGCAAAAAATATCTCAAAAATATAGTAACAAAGGTTTGTAGTCCCTAATGATGCTGAACAGTGATTAAGTCAGAACTGGGGCACCTGTGCATCACCAGTCCCAGCTTTTGATCAGGCAGGTCGCAAGACCGAGATGCTATTTTAGCACTCTTTAATAGACGTTTTCTAATCGCTGATATTGGGTTTTGCTAAAAACAACATATTTGTGTACTTGAAAAGTCATTAAAAGTTCAGGTAGCATCTTAAGATCTTGCGACTTTGTACCTTGCATGAGTGGTTAAATCTTTTGTAAAAAAATATGACTTCAGATTTTTATTTTAATAATAATTTAATTTCGCAGATTCATCATTTTAGACCGACTTTTGAAATGCCTGATCTACGGATATATACTTTTGTGGATTCTGCGAATGCTGTCTATAAAAATTATTTTTTAAAATTCTATAGTCATAACACTTAATTGTGTACTGGGAACTTGAGCGCTCTCATTTATTTTTATATTATTAGAGCTTGAGAGTTCCCATTTATTTTTATTTGCTTTGACGAATAGTTAGTTCCTTATAATTAAACCTGTCGTCGAGAAACAGAAGATAATAAATATATAAAACATTATTTCTGGTATGTTCTATCACTACAAATTGGTTATTATATATATTTAAAACCTGATTCTTTGCTGTTTCCTTCATAATTTTGTAATAAATACGTTCTTAAAAAATTGTACAGAAAACCACTAAAAATAAATGTGTGTTATTACCTATATTTTAATTTTATAATTTAAATAGATTTACGAATATTTATGATAATGTAAAACCTATTTATATTAACTTTGTGTCGTACATTTTTTTAAGTATTGTATTGTACCTATTTAATTTGATAGTAACAAAAAATAAACTTTTAAGACAAAATATTTTTTTTTAAACCTATACCTATTTATAAAGAAGAATGTTGACTAACTCATTATTGTACAATTGATACTAACAAAGCGAATACTTTCACAATTAACGAAATTGAAACAGTGGAGTTTAGAAATGGATTTCGAGTTTCAAAATGTAAAAATAAAAATTGCAAAATGCAAATCGTTTAGGTAAACTCAACATTTTCAAAACAGTCTTATTATAATCACGTTTTGAACCATAATAAAAACAAAAAAGTGACAATCTCATAATTCTCTATAGCATATGGGATCATATGAAAATTTTTATAATAATATTCGCCCTCTGATTTAGGCTCCGATGCGTTTGATATCGAAGAATCAGAATAATTTTTGTTATAAATTATTCCGTTGCCATACAATAAGTGCCGAGATCACACATTTTGTTCTCTTCTTTAATAATAATATGCCCGACACAATCACTCCACCTCAGGGGTATACATACATATATATATATATATATATATATAATAATAATGGTTAAAGGTATTACTAAAAAAAATATTTAAATTACTTAATTTCTGAAAATTAAAAATATATTGTATTTTAACTATTCATATTTTTACTTATATTTCCTAAGAATTAAGCAAATATTTTGGAAATGACAACACCTTGTCACTATTTGTTTCACTTTGGCGGCTTTTACCTCGTTGCAGTGTTCGTTTGTCGGCTTTCCACAAAGAAGTTATGACATTAGACGCGCCGCGTCTCTTTTGGTAGCTTAAGACTTTATTTCTAGGTTATTATTTTTGTAGCGAGAGAAACGCGAGAAACCAGTTTACCACTAGGTGGCGCTGTACAAATCACATACAAATACCTAGTAAACTCGAAACGCGCTCACGAAAGAATGCGAAAAGAAAAACTCACACTTAGCACTCTGATGTGTGCTAGCGAGCGAGTGTGCTTTCACGCAACCGTGTAAAGAAAACTCAGTAAATTTGCTGAGTTTGTCGTGTAATTACACGTCAACTGTGTCCCTATATAACATCCTCCCCAAAATTTTAATAACCAAAAAAAATTTTAAAAACATAAGACAAAACCATGCGATAAACATATACATTAATACAAAGTAACAAGCATAGTCTATCTTTCATATAAGTACATATTATGTAGGCGAATGAAATTGGATTCTCAGCGTTCCTCGTGAGCCTTATTGCTGCCTTTTTACTTAGAATTTTTAATTGTGACACCGTGATCGAAGAATAATATTTACATTGAATGTCTTATGACGAACTTATAATAAATCGTCTTAGACTGTTATAACACTATGAAATAGAATTACAATAGTTTCTCTTACGGAATCTTGAAAAAAATATGATGTGTAAAAAAATTTGATTACTTTCTAATTTTTTAATTATTTTACACCAGTGACAAAACAGGACAAAAATAAAAATTGTTTTCGATATCTACTAGCTATCTATATTTAATTTGGTAACATATAAATACATAACAAATACACATTTATCCATAATACTCATATTATTTTACTTTATCAGACAACTTGCCAACGTACGTACAAAAATTTTTTAACATAATTTTAAAACAGAAAAAGATATACATACTATAATATTGATGATTAATATCAATGAATAATTACCGCTTTAAATGAATGCCAAACATCTTTTTCGACTCAGAATAAGTAACCATCAAAATTTTTATCCTTTAACATCTTTCTTATTTTGGAGCCCCACAAAGATTCCTTTTTAGAGTTTTGCATCTAGACAAACTCGGAAAAATTGTTTTAAATACTTAATAGGTAATCCATCTTTGTCAAAAGCTTTGGTAAAGTTTTTCATTAATCCCAGTTTGATATGAAGCAGCAGTAAAATCACGTTTTTTGGACTTGATTTTGTAACTGCAACATCAAGATATTGTATGTACTTTCGGTTTTTGTTGTCAAAACCTGTAGTTTCAGTGAGGTAGAAGTACAGTAAGTAGTATGATTTGTTGGTTCTCTCCATATCATATAGATGCCGAATCACATTTTTTTCTTTCGCCTGCAGCCCGCACTACACCGGAAATCCATTTTTTATCAAGTTTTGTTGCTGAGATTTGAAAGTAATGGAAATAGGCTCTTTTGACGGTCTTAATGATCGGTCTCTTATTTTTCGACAAAATAATTTAACCACAAATATTGCAAAGGTTATTTGGGTTTAAATAAGCTGCCTTGATGACATTTAAAACAAATGAAAATGTTTGAATAATAAATGCATTAAAAGCAAACTATAAACTCGGACACAATTAACAAGATTTGACGTGATGATAGTAACAGGATAGGTAAAAAACACATTCAATTTGAATTGTCTGTTTCTGGGTATATTGGGTAAAAGAAAAACTTTTTTTTGTAAAGTAGTGTAATTATTACACTTTCACACTGTTCACTTTTTAATAATCTGGTTGCTGTAGCTGAACCAGCTATTGTGGAATGGACTGCATCCTGATTACGGGTTGCTCTTGTCCACTGCTGATGACTAATTACCACAACCAAGTCCTGGTAGACTTGACCGCCCAGTTGGTCGGGTGGTTAGAGACCCTGACTACGCAATCAACGAGGCTCGGGTTCGATCCCCGACGGGGACAAGCATTTGTGTGATGAGCATAAATGTTTGTATTTCCGGGTTTGGGTGTTTATTATATATATTCTAGTATTTATATATGTATTTCTATGTATTAATATCGTTGACTAACACCCATAACACAAGTAAATAATTTGCTTACTTTGGGGTTAGATCAGTAAGTGTAATTTGTCCCGTGAATTATTATTATTATCTTTATTTACATTTTTCCTCTTATTTTACATACATTTATAATTATAATATTAAAAAAAATACAATATTACAAAAACAAATACATAAAAATAGGTTTCCCGCCGACGGGAGCCTTGCAGCTAAGCCGCCGGTGGTTAGGACGACAGAGAAAGAAACCTCCTCACAATACGTGCCGTTCCTAACATAGCCGCCTTCTGTATCTGGCCCTTGATCCAGAACTGTAGGGAGAGCTTTCGTAGGTGTTGGTCGAGACTCTTCGCTACAAGACCGTTTACAGAAACGACTATCGGGACAATTATTGTTGACTCTACACCCCACATGTCGGTAATCTCGTGAGCTAAGTCCAAATACTTAGATAGTTTTTCTTTTTCTGCTTTCACGAGGTTATCGTCATGCGGGATTGTGATATCAACAATAAATGCCCGGCGCTCCATTTGATCTACCAACACGATATCGGGTCTATTTGTGATAATAGTCCTGTCCGTGATGACAGATCGATCCCAGTAGAGCTTAGCACGGCCATTCTCTAGAACTGACTCCGGTGCGTACTTATAATACCTCACTTCAAAACTTACTAGACCATATCGAAGAGCAAGTTGTTGATGAATAATCTTGGCCACTTGATTGTGTCTGTGCAAGTACTCTCCATTGGCAAGATGAGAACAACCGGAAATAATATGCCTGATGGACTCACCAGGACGGTGACACGCCCTACATATGTCGACCGTGCCATCCTTCATGATTTATTTCCGGTAATTATTCGTCTTGACAACTTCATCAGCAATTGCACAGGCAAATCCTTCAGTCTCTCCAAAGAGGTCACCAAATCGTAGCCAGGCAGTGGACGCCGGTAAATCAATATCAGGCCCATAAAGAACCCGATAGAACCGTTCATGTAACTCCTTGCTTTTCCATACGTTCAAGCGGTCCTGAATGCTGAGTACCACTGGTTTGTGTCAGTTCTCTTTAGCTAAGGAGAGCGGTGTCAGACCATTATCTTCTGCAACAACATCACGATGCATTCCACATTCGACGTGGAGGAAATATTCCCTAAGATTATATACCTCACGATTATGTAGGTTTTTGGCATTAAGAAAGCTGCGACCCCCATATTTTCGTGGGATATATAATCTCATTACTGATGAACGTGGATGGTGCATGCGATACATTGTCAGTAGTTTACGGACCTTACAGTCCAGAGCATCCAACTCAGTTTGAGTCCACTTTAGTATGCCGAAGGTGTACACAAGCAGGAGCATCACCCAGCTGTTGAATGCACGCACCTTATTACCACCGGACAAAAGACTTTTTAGAACTTTTATCAGACGGCCAAAGAAACGCTCAGTCACCAACTGCTTAATGTCCCCATCCTGTATACCTAAGCACTCCGACATACCAAGGTATTTATAGGTTTCGGTTTCAGAGAGAGATTTGAAAGACACTGTCTCCGAGAGTTGTAAATTTTCGCTGTTCAGAACTCGGCCTCTGTGTACATGTATGACCCCGCATTTATCTACACCAAATTCCATTCTGATATCATTACTAAACCTTTGCGTAAGGTTGAGCAATGACAACAAATCGGGTTTATTGGATGCAAAGAGTTTAAGATCATCCATATACAAGAGATGAGAAATGATTTCACCCTCTCTACGAAACCGATAGCCTACCTTTGAATCCCTAAGTAGAGCACTTAAGGGATTCAAAGCCAAGCAAAACCATAAAGGACTCAAATTATCACCCTGGAAAATTCCACGCTCTATCCTTATAGGTTGAGAAATACAAAAACTCTCACCGCCCCTAGGAAGACAGAGAGTCGTGGTCCATTGCCTCATACATGAGCGTAGGAAATCGCATAGAACTGTATCAACTTTGTACAGTTCCATCACTCGTAACAACCATGAATGAGGCACTGAATCATAGGCTTTCTTATAATCAATCCAAGCAGCGGCGAAACCCTTTCTATTTCTACGAACTTGATGATTAATGGCCATGTCAATGAGGAATTGCTCTTTAGTACCACGTGACCCAGCCCTACATCCATTTTGAGCAGGATCTAAAATGTTATTTGTATAAAAATGTTGATTTAATTTTGATCTCAAAATGGAGGTAAGGAGCTTGTAAATTGTAGGCAAGCATGTGATGGGTCTAAAATTCTTCGGATCTGTGGTACTACCAGATTTGTAGAGCAGAAAGGTGAGTCCTGTTGTCATAAAAGATGGGAGGCACCCGGATTCAATGGCTTCCTGGAATTGTTCAGCTAAGAGCTCGTGTGAGGATTGCAACCATTTCAACCAGAAATTATGTGGTGCGTCTAGTCCTGGGGATTTCCAGTTGTGAGTAGAACGAACTGCTTCTCTCACATCTTGGGGCGTTATACTTATAGACGCCATGGGTTGCAATAATTCGCACGAGCGCTCAACTACTCTCACCCATTCACCATTGATATGATTGACTGGCACAGAGCAGATATTTCTCCAAAATGAAGACATTTCTTGAATATCTGGTAGTTACCCATCAACCATCCTAGTAGCGGGTTCCTCCCAACTTCTATACACCTTTCTTTGATCACTTCGGAAAATTCGATTCTGGTTAAACCTGTTTACCCGTTCTTTGTATCTACGAATACGGTTTGCCCACGCACAAACTTTCTGCTTTAGATAGTCTATACGGTCTGTGACACAAGTCATATAGTCCTGTGGACTTACACCTGTACCGGCAAAGGCTTGTGTCACAAAACGCATAACCTTCGGTCGGATGTTTCCTGATCTAAAGCAAATTAGCTTACCAATGATAGCTCTAGTGGCACTGATACGCCGTTCAATTCTCTTCTGCCATGCAGGTACATTTTCAGTGGACCGTATAACCCTGTCAGATACTGGAAATCTAACATGAGCGATACGGCACGCTGTGACACCCGCACAATAGAGGATTGAATGTGTATCAGCTAGATTTTGGCTAGATCGTAAATAAGAATCTAGCATGCCATCTAAAGCCATCACTAGTGCCATATTGCGTTTGTGTGTGGGAAAACGTGGTAGTCGCGGCCTTTCACAAATCGGCATAGATTTAAATTCAAGAATCGCATCTTATTATTATTGACATCGTATACATAAACTGACGCACATTAACAAAATTAGAGCATCTAACACTGCACTGTAATGGATAAATAATCCAGCTTGGACTCTACTTGGGTATTGTTGCTAACCGCAATAGCTGTGTTCTCTTGTTTACTTTGTCCCAACCCATGATAAATAATGATCTTACTTTGTGAAAAACAAATGACTAAAACAGAAATAAGTAAAGTTTGTGTAAAATGTTTGTTTAATACTATAATTTGGACTAAATTAATATTTGAATATTCAATTTTCGTAGGTACGTTCGCAAAAAGCAATAAAACTACATAATTGTACATAACGCAGCATTTCAACCTAATTTCAATACAGAAATATACAATGTACGTGATTTGCCTTTTTGACCCGGAAATAATCTTGCAATTAATTTGTATTAGGAATAGATTAGTTTACTTTATCAAAACATGTACATATATATATACACATAGTTCTATCGACATTGCTCTAAAAACAAGTACATACATGAGTGTATAAATTTAATCTTACATTCCATTTACTCAGTTATGTGGGTCGTAAATGTTTATATTAGGCCCTACGTAAGCATTGATGTATAAGCATTGATGTTATACATCAATTCTATATAATATTCTTATACATCAATGCTTAGGGTATATATTCGTTGTTCAATACTTAGAACGGGTTATTATGCTTAATTAAAGTTTTAAGACTTTCATTGGAATAGAAATTAATTAACATTAATTTTACAATTATTAAGAAAATACAAGTTTCGCATACAACAATGAAAAAAAATGTTTACATAAACCTTGCTGGCGGTTTTTCTTCGCGCCCGCTTATAGTCTTAAATACAACCGATTTTTTTTCTTGCGTACTATAGTTTGCATTCGTGTCTTTCGTAGTGACAGAAGAAGTGAAATCCTTGCTATCATTCAAGATGTATGCTGGCTTTAAGCGATCTATGTTTACCTTACGGTTTGGTAACTGTATCAAAAATACTTTATCATAACCCTTAATGACTCAATATAGAATAGAATAGAATGGAATGGAATGGAATGGAATGAAATGGAATGGAATGGAATGGAATGGAATGGAATGGAATGGAATGGAATGGATTGGAATGGAATGGAATGGAATGGAATGGAATGGAATGGAATGGAATGGAATGGAATGGAATGGAATGGAATGGAATGGAATGGAATGGAATGGAATGGAATGGAATGGAATGGAATGGAATGGAATGGAATGGAATGGAATGGAATGGAATGGAATGGAATGGAATGGAATGGAATGGAATGGAATGGAATGGAATGGAATGGAATGGAATGGAATTGTTGTCAATATTTTACACACTCGTATTTAAAATGAGTATATGCGGCCATCAATTTCTAAACAGTTATGTCAAGATAAAGATAAAGTGTTAATTTTTACTTATTATTAAAATATCTAATAGAATATTAATACGATAACACGATAATATGAATTATTTTACATATTTAAAATTAATATGATTTTTGAACTGAAATTAAGTCAACTATTTGATTAAGGTAATAATTAAGAAAATAAACTATTAGAATAAAATATTATAAAAGGCCTGACAGATATGTTTTCCAGGCATTCGTTTTTGTGAAACTGAGAAGTGAAGTGTCGTAACATACAATAAAGTGTCATCAGACGTGTATTTTGTATTTAATATTTAATAATTAATTAATATAATCCAATATTCCGTCAGTTGTTGTTTAAATTGATAAATCTTTTACCCTTTTACCAAGTGGAGCGAACAGAATGGAATGGAATGGAATGGAATGGAATGGAATGGAATGGAATGGAATGGAATGGAATGGAATGGAATGGAATGGAATGGAATGGAATGGAATGGAATGGAATGGAATAGAATGGAATGGAATGGAATGGAATAGAATGGAATGGAATGGAATGGAATAGAATGGAATGGAGTGGAATGGAACAGAACTTCTTTAAAGACTAACAGTAACATGATTGTTTGTTACTATTAGACTTTAAAAGTTTATAATTAAAATAAAGTAGTGCGTGACGTATTTTGTTTACATAGCTGTGATCGTCACTTATCTCCCCGCGATTTATGTCATAAAACTCACCTGGTTATCGTAAGGCCACAGACACGGGCAATACATTTGGGTGAAAAATGTAATTTCGACTGCGCTGAGACTATTAGATATCGCTTCTTAGTGTAGCACGTAGACCTAACAATACAATGGGCAACTCTTCAACCCATGAGGAATTGTTCAATCTTTTTTCCCCGTGTTGGTTCCGGGCTCCTTTTTAGATTAAACTATCTGCCGTTCTGCCAGGCAGGTCGTAAAAGGCGACTGATTGGCTATGCGAGTCACTACCATCGTGGCTTCTAGGTGGTAGAGTTCTGCGTTGTCTTGCCCGAGTCTGGTATCACCGCCTTACCTATTCCTGTCGCAATAGCGTCAGTGCTTGTTACTGTCGTGTTCCGGTTTGAAGAGTAAGGTAGCCGGTAGACTTATGCATGTGGTATTAGACCTCGTCACAAGATAGCTACGCATCAATAACATTTTTGGTGTCTTTAGGCGATGGTTGACTCTTTCCATAAAGAGACCCATCTGCTTGCTTGCTATTTTATATTATAAGAAAAAATCTTACTGTCAAAGCGGCCTTTAACGAACGATACCAGCGCTCAATCATGTCATTATTCTAAGGATGATACGCCATCGTTCTCTGTCTCCTTATGCCAACTACCCTTAGCAGATTTGCGAATAACCTACACTCAAACTGTCACTAGATATATTTTACACTTTTTATCGTCGGCACTTGCTGAAACTCCATTTTAATACAATATTTGTTAGCTGATAACAATTGTCTTGTTTCACAATAAAATAATTACATTTAATTTCTGACCGAATAATTATTGTAAATACCCTGAGAATGCTTGTGTAAGCGAAACCGGTCGGAAATTAAATGTAATTATTTTATTGTGACACAGTACAAGTGTTATCAGCTAACAAATATTGTGTCACTAGATAATTTACTCGGACATCCAAAACGTGCTATCCACTCCTCAAATATAACTCTAGCTACCCATTTTTCCGTGGTTTCTTGCAGGGGAAATGCTTCTAGCCATCGCGTTTTCCTATCTGTGATTGTAATGCAATATGTACCACTTGTACTGTAGTTGATAAAGGTTCAACAATGTCTATATGGTGTCTGCTGCATTTGGTATATGAGTGAGATAAAAATTAACCATACCCAAGAAACGTCGAAGTTCTTGAACTAATCCTGGTTTGGGATACGATATGGACTAAACTTTATCTGGTAGTGGACTAATATCCCCTGTGGTTACCTTAAATATTAAAAAATTAATCTTGAATTGCCCGAAACTACAGTTAGAGATGTTAATTGTGATACCATATTTATTTAACCTATCAAATACTTGAAATATCTCGAGGTGCTTTTTATATTCCTCTTCGCTCAAACTGCTGACTAAAAGATCATCAGTAAAATAGAAAATAAAAGAAAATAAAAGTATTGCAGCTATGAATCTTTAAAAGGTCTGAGCAACGTTTCGCGAACCAAATGTCATCCTGGAAAATTCAAAAAGAATGGAAACTCATCAGCAACCGGGATAAAATGATAGGCTTTATTAACATCTAACCTTGAAAATTTTTTTTGGGTATCTATCAGGTTTCGTAACCGAATTTAGCCTTCTATAGTCCGCACACGGTCGTATCTCCTCATTTTTTTTGGGTACAATGTGCAATGGACTGGCCCATGAACTTTTCGATGGTCTACAGATTCCAACTTCTGCATAATTTTAAATTCCTTCTTAGCCTTTTTGTATCTCTCAGAAGGTAAGGGTCTAGTTCTACCAAATATCGGAGGACCTCTGGTCTCTATATGATGGTACACATTATGCTTAGGTGGTTCCTTAAAAGTAATTGGTTATTAATGTCAGAATACATACATAATAGCAAATGATAGGGATGACTTTCGTCTACCGTCTTCACTGCAGGTTCACTGGAATTCACAATATGCACATATTGACACTTGTCATCACGTTGCTCGCTGTTTCGTACACTTAACGTACTCAAAACTAATTTCTTCATTTATTCTGTCTTGTTGTGAATAACGATGTCAGGTAAGTGCAAAAACTGCAATAAGTTTTTCCGTAAGATAACTGGACTGGAATAGTAAATAACGATTTTATCGTCAATAGTAATAAAAAGTCAAAAGTCAATAGTAATTAACGATTTTATCGTATCGTATCGTAATTACTATTGACTTATTGAGACAATCACTAAACATTTTAGCTTCTTCTCTTAGTATTAATAACTTTTTGATATCCAGTTATCTTACGGAAAAACTTATTGCAGTTTTTGCACTTACCTGACATCGTTATTCACAACAAGACAGAATAAATGAAGAAATTAGTTTTGAGTACGTTAAGTGTACGAAACAGCGAGCAACGTGATGACAAGTCTGAACTTGATTCCTCTCTTGAATACGCCGTATGTTTTTTCTTTTGTTATGTTACGCAGATAACTGCGTCGACTTGCGCACATGAAATATTAGTAGAGTGGGAATAAAAAGAGTTGGTCTGTATTTTTAGTACTGTATTTTTTTTAATTTTAAAAGAAAACAGTGAAATAAGATTTTAGATGATCGAGTTTAATAATATTAAGAGATTCGACTGTAATTATAATTACGTATGAGTTATTTCCTATGGCAGTAATTTAAATTATTATACAATACTTATATGTACCTTTGTCCTACATTATAACTAAGAATATTCAAGCAAGAAAGATCCTTATATGGCTAGGAACAGAGTTTTAAATGTAACAATTGTACAAATAACTAAACATTATAAAGATATAACGCTAGCAATTATTTAAAATATTCATTCTACCTTCTGTACTAGTATAAACATATATATATAGAACATGAATATACATATATTCAATTTATGATTTATTGAACTAATTTCAACTGTAAATGATTAATGTCGAAACTACAAAATATTTTTGAATAGCATTAGCTAACGTTTCTTCCAAAATTCCTCTATGGCAAACACAAGTGCATGTCGAATTTTATTTTTTTTCGAAATGTTGCACCAACTTTTTTTTAATATAATTTTCATGAGTAAGTAGGGCTTGTCAAGTACTACAACATATAATTTTTCGGTGATTGTAAGTCACCAAGAACACTAAAAAAATGAAAAATAAAATATTTATTTATTATTTATAAATGCGCGTAGTTATTTAAATAATCTGAAAAAAATATAAAATATACTCTTTAACGTTACCTACAACCTCACGTTGGTCTTTTGCATTTAGCTTAATTAGTTTTTGAGATATGGCTGTTTGAAGGATAATCATACATGCACCCATATCTCTAGATTAAAGCGGAATACGGCAGAAAAATTCTTATAAATTGCTTACGTACATCGAGACCATGCTATATTATAAGTTTGGACATAAGTTGTCATTGGGGGCCAAATCATCATACTTATCCTGCTACACCCTTTCCTGTACAATTTGGATTAAAGTAAATTACTAATTAGATTATATTGTACCAAAAATAATTACAAAACCCTTCAAATGATCATACCTTTTTTTAATATTATAAGATAACAAACAAGCAGATGGCTTCCCTGGTGAAAAGGGACAACCATTGTATACACCAGAGATGTTAATGAAGTGTATCAATGTATCAAGATGTTAATGCAATTTGCATAAGTTAACTTGCTACCTTCTTCCAAACCAAAGAACGACAATGTCAAGTATTAAAACTATTGCTACAGGAATATACATGTATATTAACTTATACTTATATATAATATCCTACATACGATTCAAACTTATATTGTAAGCTAAACTAGACTGTGAACATTTCATAAATAATTTAAATAAAGTATTGTTTACCAAATATAAATTTTAAATGTACTTTGGAAAATTTACTCGTGAATAATGCTCGTCACACACTGTAAAGATGCTATAACATTTTATCTTGAGATGTATGTATTAGAGTACAAAACATAGTATCTTTAGGTATCACACACGGCTAAGATACGATAACACGTGTTCTTTATAGGAGATTAATATACAGGATGTTTAGCTATGACTGATACGGCATTACTTCTTAATTTGTTAGATAGCTCTTCAGATGACGATTTTGTTATAGAATGCGAAATAAAAATTACAGTAGCAAATTACAAACAAAGGAAACCTTGAATGAAAATCTATATCAAAGATATGTTAATTGTTTGCTGGCGAACAATTAGCTTAGTAAGATTTTTTTTATACAAGAATGGGCAAACGAGCAAGAGGTGCACCTGATGGTAAGTGATCACCGCCGCCCATGGACATTTGCAACACCAGAGGTCTTGCAGTTGCGTTGCCGGCCTTTTAAGAATGTCCCTATGTCGTATCCGTTCGGAAATACCCCTGCCGGTAATTGATTCCACAACAGAGTAGTGATAGGCAAAAAGTGTCGGGAGAAGCGCACAGTTGTGGATTTCCAGACATCGAGATCACCTCAAATTTTGACGCGATGTTCGATGGTAGAAATCGGCGGCAGTAATTAATCCAAACAACTCGTCGGAACACTTCCCATGATAATATACGATAGAAGACGCAGAGTAAACCTGCATCTCTGCGTAATGTCAAAGAGTCAAGCTGTTTCGAAATAGCCTAGTCGTCAACGATTCGAATCACTCTACGCTGAATGCGATCAAGCGGAAGAATCTGGTACTTGGGAGCTCCGGCCCAGAGATGAGAACAGTACTCCAAGTGAGGCCGAGTCTGTGCCTTATAAAGTTGAAGGCGATGGGCCGGCAAAAAGTACTGTCTCGCTCTGCTGAGCACACCGAGCTTTTTAGAAGCTAGTTTAGCCTTGCCTTTCAAATGACCGCGAAACTGAACGCAATTCCATAAGACGACTCCCAGGATTCCGACACTAGCCGAGGCTGTCAGAAGAGTATCTCCAAATTGAGGTGATATGACAAAGGGTGGCTTTTTTGCGGTGAACATGCAAAGCTGTGTCTTCTTGGGGTTAAAAGTGACCAGGTTTTGACGACCCCATTTAGAGACATCGGTAAGCCGATTCTCGACTTCAGAAAAAAGCTTGTTTTGGCATTCTTCAACGTGTTCCCAAGAAATGTCGCTTAGGCCAGAGTATGTAGCGTCACCAGTACTGTCATCCGCATAGCAATGTATGTTGCGAATTTGCATCATATCATTGATATGCAGAAGGAACAGTATCGGTGATAGCACGCAGCCTTGGGGAACACCAGCATTGACAGATTTAAGGTTGGAACACGACCTTGATGCTCCGGTCAGGAAAAAAATTGTGATCTACTTGCATAATTTTTCGGGAAGCCCATAGGAAGGCAGCTTCGCGAGACTCGCTTTGTGCCATACCTGATCAAAGGCTTTCGCTATGTCCAAAATAACTGCCAACTCCCCCTTGGACTCAACTGCTTTCGCCCACCGATGAGTTAGGTATACTAGAAGGTCACCAGCTGAACGGCCGCGACGGAAACCGTACGGAAACGGAGAGGTCAGCAGAAGATCCAACACTGAAGGCGTATAGTCAATCACATCGGGAACTCGCGTGGGCGAAGTTACCAGTTGTGTAAGACAATACGCTAAGGCAAAATCGTGAACAGACCTCCCCTCATGATCGGTGGAGCACGAACAAAGCCATTCGGCGTAGTGGGCATTAAAATCGCCCTAGATCACGATCTCTGCGGAAGGGGTCTGCTTTAACATAGAATCCACAGCCGTTTGTAAATGCTCAATGAGCCGATCGACTTCAGTATTCCCAGTATGGGACCTGTATAGGCACGCGTACCTAAGTGGGTGGTCGTCGCAAACTACACGTAACCAGACGATGGATAGGTCCTGACCTTCAAGTCTGCCGAGGCGCCGGAAACAGATATCTTATCTGACGAACACACACTGGCCCGCGGTACAAAGGAATGTTCCTGTTTGTACCCCAGGTAGGAAAGGTAGCAAGTATCAGCCGGAGAATATATCTGTGTCTCGGTCAAGAAGAGCAAAGCTGGCTTACAGAAATCCACAGTAAGCGTAGTAGGGGGTGCCATGGCTTTCTTGCTTTGTCTGCTCCGGACAGGATTGTTTATGAGCGCTACTTTGCCCCCCCCCCCCCTTCCAGAATACGCAGGGCAGCCTGAGCATCCGTGATCTGGCTGGAATCCAGAGCACGGACGCCCAGAGGGGGATTTTCCATTGCTGGTGCAAGTAGTACCCCCCTGGGGTAGATTCTGTCTTAATTGTGCATTCATAGTGTGCGTGGGGGGGGGGAGAGGAGGGGGGGTTAGGCCACCGGGACTCTCACAAAACAAACGAAACGCAGCAGCAGGTCTGCTACTTTACGTTGGTGTGAAGTGAGAGAGTGGTGGTGGTGGTATCTCTGCGGGCGTGCCTGCCTATTCAGTTGCAAAATATGTAGTATGGCACTACGACTAATTTGGTTGACTGACTGCACCGGTGCTAAATAATATTTGTACAAAAATTATCCCGCCATATAAGTTTGTAAAATAAAAGACAGCAGCTTTTGTGCGTAGCTTTCTCCCTCTCCCTCTTGACTCAATGCAGCACAGAGCCGGGAGCACTACGCACTGCTTACAATTTTTTATGTCATAAGATAGCAAACAAGCAGATGATTCTTCTGATAGAATGAGTAACCTTCGCCTATAGACACCAAAGATGTTAACAGTGCGTTGCTATCCGTATTGGCTGGATACTTTACCCTCCAAACCAGAACATGACTATGACAAGCATTAAAGCTATTGCGGCGGGAATAGACAAGGCAGTGGTACTGTAACACCTTCTTTGTGTTACAAATATAATAGTGCTGGCCACTTATTGTATTTCAAATTTTTTGAAAATATAACATTGTAGAGTGTTTAGTCGTTTTGTTTTTTGACGAATTGTAAATTTGTTTTTTAAGGGGGCTCAGACGTAATGCTAAGCAGTGAAGACCCCCTGTGACGACGAGGTCATTACAGTACTAAGTATACTGCCAAGACGTTGTGGAACTCTACTACCTAGTAGTTACTATGGTAGTGACATGTCTAGCCAGAACAGCAGTTGCTCTATTTAGTGGTGGATTTGGGGGGTGGCAAATTCTTAGATATCTCATAGGAAATATAAAGAATATCTGACCCGTGCAAATATTTCGTACCGCCTCTAGAATCTAGATCAACTTACGAATGATGACACTTTTTGCTTTTAGAGTATAATATACCACAACGTCGGAAGCTCAGGATTTTATGCACTTTGTATTCTATTATTTATTATCCCCTATCCCCTGCATACCTCAAGTCTAAATTTAAATTTTTATCAACCACCCATAATTTAAGTCTTCGATCGTCTGCTTCCCAAACTCTTTCTATTCCGCTTCATCGCACAAATTTTATTTCAAACTTTTTTCTTTTGAGTGCATCTAGATTATGGAATAAACTACCTTTATCTACTAAACAATCTAGTAACAAGCGGCGATTCAAAAATAAACTACACGATCATTTACTTAACAATGATATATTTTAATTTTATATAAGGAGATATTTAGTATAGATAAATTGGCTGTTGAAAAATTACGATAATTATTTAATACATGATGTTTTCATTTTAAGTATTGTTAAGTATATTATAGTATGTATGTATTTATTTTATATCATTTGTTTATGTAGTCTATGTTATTACTTAATATTATATTAGTATATCCGTTTAAGTATAAGTATATTATATTAGTATGTTTTATTCATAGTAGTATTTTTGTATTATTACTTATATAATTATTTAAATATGTATTTTTATTTAAATTTTATATATCTATATTTTCTTTGTACCTACACACTACTGCGGCCCTACCATGAACTCTTATAGCAGGTCAATTTTAGCCGATAATTAAACTGTCCTGCTATTTCGTACCATGAAAGCGTTATCTAACAGGCCAGTCAGTAATCACGTGACCTATGCCGGCGAGCGATCGTTTTACTATTCAAACCAACTTCTGCCCTGCGTTAGCGTACCATGAAGTGTTTTTGTCAGACCGAAATCGATATTTAAACTGCTAATGTGTCATAATATTGCCGGTCAATTGCAGGTGGAAAAAAGTAACTTTTATTGGATTGCTTTGTCTTAAATATACTGTAAACGTAGGTATTTTTTTTTATTACTGCTATTCCTAGCCCTAGTCCTATTAGGAATTTATACTGTATATCTTTTGACATTAACTGTGTTTTAAAAAAATATTGATATTGGTATAAAATATAGTACCTAATTCATTACTTCTATTTAAAGTTATTTATTTATTATTTAATATTTACTTACTTTTAAAGCATTTTTTATTTATTTTTAATTTTAGATAAAAAAAGTATCTTCACGCCCGTATCCCCATAGAGGTAGGCAGAGGTACAACAAGTGTACCCACGATTAGCCAAAGCCTATCGCCACCCGGGCACTTTTTCCAATCCCGGGCAACATTGCTTTTCTCAGAAAACTGAAAAACACATTTTGTTGAATTGTCCGACCCGGGACCTCATGTGATCAACTCCGAGACCGGACCACTAGACCACAGAGGAGATACACATAAATTTAGATGTGTGATGAGAATTAACATTTTGAGTGTGCACTTTTATTGAATCCCGTTGCAATATCTTTATGAGTATTTAAAATATCTCATAAAACTTCCAATTGTTCATTGAATATATTGATATCATACGATCGTTTTGCTTCCGACATCGATCACGTTCATGAATTCAATGTGTAATTTTAAGCTTTAAAATAGTCACAAACTATTTCAAAACTCTAATCTCAAAAAATCAAGACGTACTCAGGAAATTTAAAAACCGCGCTCATAACATAAATGTCTTTATTAAACAGTTCAAGGTCATGTGTAATATTCCCAGAGTTGCGTTCTTTAATGGATGCCGCTTAACAAATATTACGTGGTTTACTTTATGTTCCATATATTTTACGTAGACTTTAAATAACTTAAAACTCGATCTCTTTTGCCAATTTGTATTCTTAAATTCAAGATTTCTAATTAAAATGCATTAATAATATTAACTTTATACTAAACTTTAAAAATCGGCAAGTTATGTGTTTCTCAACGTTAATTTGATATGTCCTGCCAGAGATAATGTAACCGGCCAGAAGACGATGCATAGCAGCTCAACAAGAATTAGTTCATGGTACGATAGTAAAACCTGACAGGTTAATACTCATAGTTGAACTGCCTGGAACTTGACAAGTATTATAAGAGTTCATGGTAGGCCCTCTGTTTCTGTTAGCCCAAAGGTTGACTGGGAGAGAATGCAACTAGCATTAAGTCCGCCTTTTGTACAATTTTACCTATGTAAGTGTACAATAAATTATAAATAAATAAATATGCTATGTCCAGGTACATAAACAGTCCTGGATTTACACTAGGGGCATTCGTGGCTAATGCCCAGGGTGGCATAATTCAGAGAGAGAGAAAGAGGCAAAAATTCTTCGCGTTCTCAAAAATGCTTGTAACTTTTAATTGTTTTTAAGAATTACATAGGCGATGGAACTGAGCACTTGCTATCAAGTGAGCTTCTAGCTAATTCACCCTGTGTTTTATGAAAAAATCTGTAAATCGGTTGACTCTGCTGGCCATCCCTGAACCTTCCCACCAAATGGGTCGCAAAATATACGTAAGCATATATTTTTGATTCCAGTGTTCCAAAATTAAATTTTGTTAAAAAAGACAGTATTTTTATTTTTGAAAAGCTGTATATTTTGAACACGACGATTGATTTTGATTTTTCGAATGGCATTCAACGCAATTGTTTGAGCTTTAAAGTGAATTAATTGAAATATCGGAATCGATCCATGAAGTTTAATTTTTGAAAAAACTATTGTCGAAAAAACTTTTTCTAAAATTTACGCCGATATAAATTCCGATCAGCTCAATCAATTTTGATTTGATTAACGGTATTTAAATTTATAGGAGGAACATCGCTACACTTTTCAGGAGTTGGCGAATTTAGGACTTAATTCCGGGCCGGATAGCAATTCATAAGGATCTAAGTACACCAGGGACAATTGTTCTAAAAGTTTTTGAAGATATATCTTAAGCCAAGCCAAGCCAATTATGTATATCATACACCGACTTATTAATAATGATTGAGCATTTTACTCAATAACATCCTAATTATGAATATATTTCTTGTTGGTCCGAGTTTCTTCGAAGTATACGTCATCTGGCATTCTATCTGGTTGGATATGATTGGTCAATTTATTTGAAAGTTTTCCTACTAATATGTCACCCTCGTGACTACTAGATGATAGAGTTCCGAAACACCAAATTTAGGTTTGGTAACACCGCCTTACTTATTCTAATTATAATAGCGTCAATGCTTGTTACTGTTATATTCGAGTATAAGAGAGGTAAGGTGGCTGGTAAGCCTATGCAAATGGTACTACTATTCCACCAGAGGGATAGTAACCACAATTAACAACTAGGACATTTTACAGGAGATTGTTGTCTCTTTCCGTCAGAAGAGTCGCCTGCTTGTTTGCTTTTATATGATATAAGAAAAACCTTAAAGTAAATTGTTGGATTGTAAAAATAACCTAGATCCTGACACTTGTAGAGGTCGGTAGGGGCGGCAAAATCTTAAGATACTAAAGATGAAATATAATATTAATTTAATCGTGTGTGATGATTTCAGGATTTCTATGGCGAGCGATATTCTGAAAATATATGCTTTAAGATAATAATATACATTTTATTTTATCCTCACGTGTGTGACCTCCTTAAATACAATATACTACGCAATTGCTTTATAATGGTAAAATGCTTGCATATATAAGATTCATTACGATGTTTTTATTGCACTGAAGTGGTCGTTTGCCCTTTATAACTTGTTCGAAATTTGTAAATCTAGTTGTTTATTAATTGGTAAGATAAAACATTTATACCCCTAATTGAATTAGAATTGCGAAAGTACCTCCATTTATTTTTTATGTTGTTACCCACCTAAATTAATTTCTTAATTATGAAATTTAAGAAGAGGTGGTTTAAAACGTAGAGATGGATTTATGTCGTTCTGTATACTTCAAATTCCTCTTGATTAATTCTATATCAATATTATAAATGCGAAATTTTGAATGTTTGCATAGATGGATATTTGGATGGATAGATGTTTATTACTCAACCACGCAAAAACTACTAAATGGATTTGAATAAAATTTGGCGCACACGTAAGTGATGACCTGGAATAGCACATAATCTACTTGTTATCTCGGAAAAATTAGGTGATCCCACAGAATTGGCCAAAAACTTTTATAATGCAGCGGGCTGCACGCTGCACCAAGTATTTTATATATCTATCTAACGATACCCCATACTATGAGATACAAGAGAAAAAAAAATTAACATCCCCACTTTTCACGTACCTTTTTACTTTTATACGTATCTTTTCGAGATTTTTCTCGAAAACGCAAAATTTCAATAGCTCCTCGGAGTCTGGTGGGGTGGTGTGTTACCACTCTCTTGCCTTAGATGAGCACGTAAAGGCGTCGTAACGTCGGCACGTAAAATCGCTATAAATAGTCGATAACTGTTATCACGTCGGTAAAATGTGGCGATGGGATTAATACAAAGATTTTGATTACCTTTGATTTCTTTACTATTAATATTGTTTGTTTGTTAAAATTTGCTCGATTGTAAAAGTTAAATAAATAAAAAAAACTAAACTAGAGAATATTAATGTGTCTTTTTTCTCGTGCAAAAAAATTTAACATAATAATTCTGAACGAGCTTCTTCTTGGTATTCCCTGGTATTACAATTCTTCCACATTCCCAGTTTATATCATTATTAATCTATTTTTTTATCATTATAAAACTTTCATCTGCTATTCTTTCTACATATCCAAACGTTTAATTTCTTGTAAATTTAAGATTCTCTTGAGTCTTGAGATTTCTTGAGAGAATACAACTCTTGAGTCCACTAAGAAGTGGACTCAAAAGTTATTTCTCTTTCAACTTTTTAGACACTTTACGACAACAGAAAAGTTACCATTTTTTATAATACATATGATATCACATACGTTCAATTATTTTAAAATGTATTATTAACCCTTTCACCTTATAAATTGTATTTTTCAATCTATACTTATACCTATATTATTAATGCGAATGTTTGGATTTTTGGATGGATGAATGGGTGTTTGTTACTAATCACGAAAAAACCACTGAACGGATTCGGATAAAATTTGGCAAAGAGGTAAATGATGATTCGGTATAGCACATAAGCTACTTTTTATACCGCGAAAAATAAGTAGGCTAAAGACAGAGCTCACTCTCCATAACGTAGATTGGTGTACTTTTAATAAATCCCCTTATCACCCTCATAGACTGGTTTTGAATTTTAATTACTTTATATAAATATTTTTTACGCTAGTTTCGTAGAGAAAACAACAGTAATCTAATCTATTTCTAAAGATTGATATGTAAAGTCGCCTTAGATATTTTGGGTGTATAGTGTTAGATATTTAAGAGTTTTCCATAAATTTTATTTATATGTCGTCCCCAGCCCAATTTTCTATCAAGGCATAGACCTAAATACTTGTAGCTTTCTATCCGTTCTATATAATGTGATCATTAATTTTAAATTCAGTGTTGGCAGCATTATTTATATTCTTTCTAGACAAAACACAATATTTTGATTTTCTAAGAGAAATATTTAATCCGATATTAGGTATGGTGATGTTAAAATTACTTATTGCTCTTCCACCGAGTGAAATATTTCGTTTATACTTCCATGATATACATAAATTAGGAAGTCATCTGCAAATTGAGATGTATGTACATCCCCTTAAGTTTCCACAAATATATTTTATTGTAGTTCCTTCCTTTTATTATAAATCCTTGCAATCCAAGAGATTGTCTGTCTGAACAATTAAAATTTCTTTCGATTGTTTTGGAAAAAAATTTGCCGTCAAAAATTTGTTATATAATGCTATTAAGATGCACTTAGTTTTTCGTGGGAGGTATTTTATCATAAAATATGAAATGTCATCAAGATCTGGCGCAGCATCTGATAGTTTTATCGAATTGTATTTTAATTTTTTTCACATTTCATTCCTGTATCGTAACTGGTGACGATAAATCGTGTTTTCTTCTCCAAATATAGGGGCCATCTGTTCCACACAGTCGGGTACTAAATTACACAACAAAGTTGAAACATTTTCACATGCCATTGTATCTTTAGATCTTTGTGTAAGAGATAATTTTTAACTACCTCACTGTAACCCACATTTCACTAGTAGAGATCATATTATCAATTTTGTAAGAAGCATATAAAGGACTAAGATCGTGCGCTACGAATAGCTGATTGTGCGTTACTTACTTTATTTAGTAAAATCATCAAGTTGTGTGGAGTGGGATTTATCCTAAACCCTGAAAGAGCTTTGCGCCGTTCCGCGACGGCTTTTAATATATTCTGGTACCAGTATGGTCTTGGAGTATAATAGATTTTCCAGCCAGTTTAACCTTTAATAGCGTTCATATAGTTGTTGTATGTTACCTGATGATTTTGCGCTGCTGTAAAGTTTATTAATGTATTTTCTAGATTTTCTCCATATTTTACCCAATCAGCCTTTTTGAAAATTCGTTTTACTTTACAATTTTCTGACCTTCCTATATCTATTTTAGTTTTAATTATCAGGGATCACTTCCTAAATTTTCATTTAATACCGTCCAATTAAACCTTAACCTATCTGTATAAACCAGTGAGATGTTCGGTGAGGATTTTTGCACTGACCCGTTAACTAATTTTATCTAGGTGTATGTTCCTTCATTTAACGACATTAAATTATTTTCAATAAGACAATCAAATATTTGCCCGTTACGTCAATCTTAGCTGACCAGTTCAAATGATAACCATTGAAATCACCCGCAATTAGAGTTGTCCGTCTGCCTTAAGCAAATCTTAGATCCCAGTTGCTAAAGGAAGTACTGATTATGGGAAAGCAATAAACAGAGAAAATGTTTTCTAAGTAATCACAATTAAATGTTTTATGTGAACTATCTCTATTTGAGAATTTGTTAGATGTACTTTACAAGCTTGGGCTTTAATGAGTTCGTGGACAGCAATAGCCAGAAAGAACGACGCAAAGCGTTCTGCAACAGCTTTTAATATATTCTGGTTCCAGTATGGTCTTGGGGTGAATTTTTATTGTTTTAATAGGTCAACACAGATCTTTATCAACGGAATAGATTCTCCTGCTGGTTTAACGTTTAATAGCGTTTATAAAGTTGTCGTATGCTAAGCGATGACTTTGCGCTGCTGTAGAGATTATTTATGTATTTTCTAGACTTTCCTGGCCTTACTCATCACTTGTGAAGTTACTGCAAAATGAGGAGCAATATTTATATTCTGACAGTCCCTATACTCAGTTGGAATGAATAGTAACTTCCGAGATTTCATCTTACTTTTCTTGCATCATATTTCTCTTTTCTGCCTTATTTCTTTTTTTTCTGTCTTAGCCTTTTTCTTCCGATTTTCTCAAGAACATTTGGCAATGTTGGCGTAGATGGGTGTTATTTTAGCTTCAATCCCTATTTTCACTGGTTCAAGAGGTTCATTCCTAGCTTCTTCGACTTTTTGAGTATCAGTGAAGGATTGCTTTCCTTCAAATGGTAGAAACGTAGGTAACGGTGGGACATATACAGTAAGCACTTTTGTGTAAGAGCAGTTAAATTCAGACATCAGCTCTCTTATCCTCTTCTCTTTTATAAAAACGGGGCAAATTTTAGCCAGAGCCATGTGTTGTCCAGCACAGTTATTACATTAATATTATTTTGTTTTACAGTTCACGTGAGGACACGTTCACTTAGGACATATTATTTTTAGTGACAGGCACATTCTGTAATTATTGTAAAATTATTGCAAGATAATATAAAAATATTCGTTCAAAAATATCCCACTAAATTTATAAATTGGAAGCACCGAGTTTTGTGAAACCGCCGCCAGGCAGTTTGTGAAACTTTGTTTGTGAAACAAAAACTACACCAATGCGCTTGACATTAGTAACGAAACGATACTAGCGAATCAGCTGCTTTTTGCGTAATTGAAATTATATCAATGAGTTTTGTTTTTTGTGTCATATAAAAGTGGAATTTTGAATTTTTTAAATATTTTTTTTATTACATAAATCGAACATAATATTATCGATTCTGAATTAGTATTATTTGTATTTGTAATTCACTTGTTTCCCAGTGACTACCATTTATGTTTTTTCTTTTTTATCTTTTAACTGTTATAATAACTGTCTCATTTCATAGGCCATCCAGTATTTCTTCTTGACTCGAATTTAAATCGACATTATTAATGACCCCAAATGAGGTTTTGAGGTTTTTGTGGTATTTCAGACCATTTTCGTTAATTTTTTTGATTCTGCGCTGTTTTTGTCGCCGAGTTGGATCAGTTTTATATGCATTAACGTATTTTACTCTTATAATGTTTTGTATGTTTCGGACTGTGTGGGCAACCTCTCTGTACCTGGTATACATACTTCTGCCGAATCCTTAGTGATTCTAAACAACTCGTTTTTTGCCCCTGCTCTTCCGAAGTTTTGAATTTTCCAGAAACTATCCCCCAAATTTCTTCTGAATCTACCTCTCTTTATCTTTTTGTTGGTCTTTCCTGCTCCATATCGCTACTTTTTGTTTCTAATAAATTACACGTCCTACTTATGAATTCGGGATTCATGTACATCTCATCCTGATTTGTTATATTATATTGCGTTTTCTCACTTTCCTCAAAATCAATATTAATACTCATTATCTCCGTATTAACGTAACTATTCGTCACTGAATAGCGAACAACAGTTATGATTCATAATGTAAGCAAAGCGCTTGGTCTTGCTAAGCGCGTCACTTAAATAAATTTTGTTATAAACAATTTTTAAATAGAAAGTCGCTTCCAGCAATAACAAGCGCCCGCGCCAAGAGAGTATAAGTGTTCTGTGGCCCGCGCGCAACTGAACAAAATAAATACGTCATGTTCGTTAGTATTTTGTCGGACAGATTATTACTTTGTAAATACATTTAAACTTAGTATGAACCCATATAAAAAAAGAAACACATATGCACGTATAAACACTCATCAATTACGAAAAAGTCGAAGAGAGAAAGTTTGATAAACTCACTAAAAGGAAGTCACTCACAAAATATCAAGTATGTTACAAAAAAATCTTGTCATCTTGTTGACCACTAATAATTAAAAGTGTGTCATATAACTAGAATGACATATTATGCAGCTGGTTAAAGTATATAATAACATGTATCGTTTTTAGCTTAGGTACAATAATGATAATACAAAAGTTTAAAAATTGTAATGTGGTGTAGATTCTTAGTGTGTGATAAAAACATTATACTTGACCGTTCTGTTAGTTTTTTAAGTATTTATCCATTTTTTTATAGAAAAGGGGGCAAACGAGCAAGAGGTGCACCTGAAGGTATGTGATCACCGCCGCCCATGGCCATCTGCAATACCAGAGGTCTTGCAGTTGCGTTGCCGGCCTTCTAAGAATGAGTAAGCTCTTTTTTTGAAGGTTCCTATGTCGTATCCGTTCGGAAATACTCCTGCCGGTAATTGATTCCACAACAGAGTAGTGCGAGGCAAAAGTGTCGGGAGTAACGCACAGTTGTGGATTTCCAGACATCGAGATGGTGACGACAGAACTTCAAATTTTGACGCGATGACTGATAATGGAATGCGGCGGCAGGAATTAATCCAAACAACTCGTCGGAACATATATTATATTTTTTGTAAAATATGTTACTTATTTACAACAGAAAAAAACATGACACCAGTAAAAGATCATGACCTCAGCGACGTCCCGCTTATTCCGGATTTCTACAAGGACAAGTCTATCTTTATCACTGGTGGAACAGGTAATATATATTTTTAATTTTATTTCATGAAATATCAGATCATGAATCAGGAGAACCGCCTGCTTGATTGCCAAGCAGGCGGTTCTCCTGATTCATCATCTCTAGACTTCAAATATGTTAAAAGTGCATAGCTATCCATATAGCGCAATTGCCACAGCTATAAGTTTGCAGCAAATGAATTTTTACATTTTAAAAGAAGGGTTAAACAATTAATTCAAAAGTTTAAATCAGAGTATTATTCTAAATTATTTAAAAATTGTCAAAATAAGCCTACTAAAATGTGGTCTCTTATAAATAACCTATGCCATAACAAACAAAAGAAGTCTCTGCTCCAACTAAAATCGACACAGATACGACTATTATTACTGACAGCCAGGAAATATGTGAATATTTTAACACTTATTTCTCAACCATAGGTGAGACCCTAGCAAATGCCATACCTACCACACATCAGAAACTAAACACTTCTTTTGAGACTAAACTAACAACATCAGAACTATCACAGCTATCATTAACATCTACAACTGAAGTGAGTAAAATCATCGATGCTCTGAATTGTAATATAGCCTCTGGTCTAGATGGAATTACCGTTAAAGCCATAAAATGTGTAAAAACTCTAATTCTTGAAAACTTAACTAAATGTTTCAATAAATGTTTAGAACTGGGAGTTTTCCCAAAAAACCTGAAGTTGGCTAAAGTAACCCCTATATTTAAAGCAGTTAGTAAAACTAATCCAAACAACTACCGACCCATTTCAGTCCTTCCTGTTTTATCCAAAGTTTTCGAATGCATTTTATATAACCGACTTGAAACATACTTAAACACAAATAATATATTATCAAATAATCAATATGGTTTTAGAAAAAAATCAAATACTCTGTCAGCTACAATAGACCTTGTAAGTAAAATAAAAACTAACATAGACAAAAAGAATATAGAACTAGGGATATTTGTTGATCTTAAGAAAGCATTCGACACAGTTAGTCACGTACTACTCCTGAAAAAGCTAAAAAATATAGGTGTCACTAAATCCGCATACAAAATATTTGAATCTTACCTTTCAGATCGAAATCAAATAGTTAAAATTGGAGAAAATCAGAGCCAATCTAGATCGATCACATACGGTGTTCCTCAAGGGTCGATTTTGGGACCTTTGCTATTCCTCATATACATTAACAGTATACACGAAATTGGTTTGAAAGGAAACGTAACTTTATATGCTGATGATACATGTTTGTTTTATTTTGGCCACTTAATCCGTGCTATCACAGTAGATGCCCAAAATGACTTAAATTTGCTTAACGAATGGTTTACTTATAATTTACTGACGATGAACATTACTAAAACCAATTACATTATATTTAAGGCTAAAAATAAAAAACTTGACACCTGTGAACCCTTACGCATAGATAATCAAATAATTAATAAGACTGAACACGAAAAATACTTAGGACTCATACTTGACTGTAATCTTACATGGCAACCACACATCCAAAAAGTTAGGAACAAGTTGACCACCATTACTGGAATGATACGAAGAATCTCGCATTGTCTACATCAAAAAGCTCGTCACCTTGTTTACAATTCCCTTGTTAAGCCTCATATTGATTATTTGATAGAAGTTTGGGGTACAGCAGCAAAAATAAACCTTGACATAATACAAAAAGCACAAAATAAACTAATAAAGGCTCTTTTTCATTTTAGTCATCGAACGCCTACCATAAAATTATATAAAAATACTAAGCTACTGAATGTTTCCCAAACTTTCGTATACTACACTTGTCTGTTAGTTCGTAAAATATTAACAAACAACATACACACAAATATAAGCTTTACAAAAAAAATACATGTGCAAAAAATGCATCTCAGAAACGCCAACAACTTAGTTTTGCCGATACCTAGGACTAAAAGCTATGGAAAAAAAACTATTATATATAAAGGCGCGCAACTGTATAATAAGCTGCCTAATGATATTAAGAATTCACATATATATATATATATATATATATATATATATATATATATATATATATATATATATATATATATATATATATATATATATATATATATATATATATATATATATGTTTGAACCCGAATCATAAATTCCAGTTACTTCTACAGTGTCATTTAATAGTAAATTTATTTTTATTAATGGTGGCACATCAAGTTTTTTGGATCCATGTTATTCAGATCTGTTTCTATTTCAGAGTTATTTACTGTTTTTAATATTGATTTTTGAGTTGTACCTTTAAACCAGCAATTCTCCACTGAATGGTAACGTTTCCCTTTTTTTCATTGATACAAATTGGGCATGGCTTTTTC
This sequence comes from Apodemia mormo, assembly GCA_036924255.1. Lineage (NCBI taxonomy): Eukaryota > Metazoa > Arthropoda > Insecta > Lepidoptera > Riodinidae > Apodemia > Apodemia mormo. Next base: position 4,584,883 of record JAUPFN010000030.1, read on the forward strand.
TCGATTATTTTTTCCGATTTAATGTTGGAATTTGTGTATACTTTTTTTTCATACTTATTTTTCTCAACAAGATATTCCAGTTTTCCTATTTCATTGTACAGATCTTCTGTTTCTTGCAAAGTTTCTCTGTCAATTTTATCAGTCACAAAATTGGGCAAACCAAATGCAATAAGATCAATAAGAGTCCCGGTATCAATTTGCTTCCGAACTTCCAATAATAATTTTTCTTTTTTTAGGGCATATTCGATTAATGAACCTGCTTGATATTTAAAGGCAAGAGCGTATCTTATGGGTGACCAACCTTTATTTCCAAATGTCTCACAAAAACATTTCTCCCATTGGTTCCACTCTGCTTCCATAGTGTATTTTATTAGCATACAGTCGTACCAATGTACACTTGAAGACTCCATAAAATTTTTCAAAATTTCTATTTTTTTTTTGTCCGCGTAAATATTGAAACGTTCACATTCCTTGGCATATATATATATATATATATGTATATATGTATATATATATATATATATATATATATATATATATATATATATATATATATATATATATATATATATATATATATATATATATATATATATATATATATATATATATATATATATATATATATTATATTATATATATATATATTATATATATATGTAAAGAAAACCATAATAAGGTTTTATTTAATTATGTTTTTTTTATATTGCCGCGCTATGGCCAGTTTCCATAGCGGGCCGTGATAGCTTCTGTCAGCGGATTTGTCAATGAGTTGAAATTAGAAGGAAATTATATTTTATTGTCAAAAATTTTGTAAAAAGATAGACCCGAAAATAAGGGCTTTAAATGTTGTTTCTTTTAATTACAGAAACGCAATTGAGTCTTTGTTTTACTTATAAATAGAAATAATATCATTATAAAACAACATTTTTTGCTAAATAATTCGGCACGATAATGGATAAATTGAGGTTTGATTTCGCTGTAAAGACAGCATCTGATGGAAAAACCAACATTTTATGCTTAACCTCAATTGCCACGCCTAGTGGGCAGGTTTATGGAATACCCCTAGATTTTCAACCAGCAAATCAACATCAAGCAATTACCAGTACTACACATTATGGCAAAATAAAAAAAATCATTGCAAAGAAGACACCAAATAAGAAAAGTCTGGATAACTTTAACAGATAAAATAACAGAAGCATATTTGGATGAATAACAAAACTTGCAATTTAATGATGTATACCTAGAAGAAATCACGGAAACTAAAGGTAATCCAGACGATATGCCTAGTTCTAGTAGCTCGAACAATTCTTTGGAAAAATTTTTAGAGAAATTACTCGAAAAAAAAGGAAAAATCGCCAAAGATTTTAAGATTGAAAAGTTCACGAGCAAAATTTCAAATGCCTACCAATGGATTAAAGCTTTTAATAAGGAATGTGGACGTTTCAATATTTACGAGGACAAAAAGAAAATAGAAATTTTGAAAAATTTTATGGAGTCTTCAAGTGTACATTGGTACGACTGTATGCTAATAAAATACACTATGGAATCAGAGTGGAACCAATGGGAGAAATGTTTTTGTGAGACATTTGGAAATAAAGGTTGGTCACCCATAAGATACGCTCTTGCCTTTAAATATCAAGCAGGTTCATTAATCGAATATGCCCTAAAAAAAGAAAAATTATTATTGGAAGTTCGGAAGCAAATTGATACCGGGACTCTTATTGATCTTATTGCATTTGGTTTGCCCAATTTTGTGACTGATAAAATTGACAGAGAAACTTTGCAAGAAACAGAAGATCTGTACAATGAAATAGGAAAACTGGAATATCTTGTTGAGAAAAATAAGTATGAAAAAAAAGTATACACAAATTCCAACATTAAATCGGAAAAAATAATCGAGAAAAAGCCATGCCCAATTTGTATCAATGAAAAAAAGGGAAACGTTACCATTCAGTGGAGAATTGCTGGTTTAAAGGTACAACTCAAAAATCAATATTAAAAACAGTAAATAACTCTGAAATAGAAACAGATCTGAATAACATGGATCCAAAAAACTTGATGTGCCACCATTAATAAAAATAAATTTACTATTAAATGACACTGTAGAAGTAACTGGAATTTATGATTCGGGTTCAAATGTGTCATTAATTAATGCTAAATTATTAAACATACGAAAGAAAGAACGTACTATGAATAATACAAAAATAGTAAACTTAAAGACTATTAATGGTGAGAAAAAAACGAAAGGTATAGTAACATTAAAAGTTAAGATATATAATATAGAACAAAATATGGATATTTTTGTAATAGATAAAGAAAACTTTAATTATGATTTCCTGATTGGTTTAGACTGTATAAAAAAATTCAAGCTCATGCAAAATGAAGATTTGAAAATAATATAAAAAGTCAAAAAAGGAGATGAGGCCAACTTTCCTAATGCACAAAGAGAAAAAACTAAGCAAAGCTTAGAAAGTCCTGAAACGGAGAATGTGAAACAAGAAATAAACTTCAATGAACACATTGGAACTGATCAATTTGAAAATATTACTAATCATCTAAATAAACAGCAACAATCGGAGATAGACAAGCTGATAGAAAAATATAAAACTGTCTTTGCCAAAGATATATATGATATCGGCACTGTACGAGATTATGAAGCTCATGTTGACTTGATGGTGGATAAATACTGCTGCAAACGTCCATATAGATGCACAGCTGAAGATAGAAGAGAAATAGAAGACCAAATATCAAAACTGCTAGAGAAAAAATTTATTGTGGAATCATATAGCCCGTTTGCTGCTCCAGTAACTCTAGCTTATAAAAAAGAAGAACGAAAAACAAGATTATGTATAGATTTCAGAGAATTGAACAAAACAGTAGTCCCACAATCACAGCCATTTCCATTTATTGAAGATTTAATGATGAAAACAGTGAACTGTAAGTATTTCTCAACATTTGATATTAATTCAGCATTTTGGTCAATTCCATTAAAAATGCAAGATCAATACAAAACAGCTTTCGTAACTCAGGAAGGACAATATCAGTGGACGTGTCTGCTATTTGGATTAAAAACTGCCCCAGCTATTTTCCAAAGAATACTAAGTAACATCATAAGAAAACATAAGCTTTCTGATTTTGCAGTAAATTTTATTGATGATATACTTATTTATTCAAAAACCTTCGAGGAACATGTATCACATGTATCAAAATTATTGGAGGCAATTCAAACAGAGGGGCTTAGACTAAAATTTATCAAATGTATATTTGCAAACCATTATGCCAAGTATTTAGGTCATATAATAGAAAACAATTCAGTAAAAGATCTATCTTAAAGATTACCTAAAAGCAGTAAAAGATTTTCCAATACCAGAGACAAGGAAAAATGTGCGACAATTCCTAGGAAAAATAAATTTTTATCATAAGTTTGTGCCCCACAGCGCAATCATCTTGGACCCACTGCACAATTTATTAAGGAAAGACGTGAAATTCGTGTGGACCGAAGAATGTCAACAATCACTTGATAAAATAAAAGCACTACTGTGCTCAAAGCCGATTCTGGAATTTATGATCCACAATTACCAATAAACATTTATACGGATGCAAGTATAAAAGGAATGGGAGCAGTGCTAAAACAGACCGATGAAAACGGAAACAATAAACCAGTTGCTTATTTTTCAAAAAAATTAACAGATTCACAGAAAAAGAAGAAGGCAATATACCTAGAATGTTTGGCAATAAAAGAAGCTATAAAATATTGGCAACACTTACTTATGGGGAAGGAGTTTACGGTGTACTCAGATCATAAACCATTAGAAAACATGAATATTAAAGCAAGAACTGATGAGGAGCTCGGAGATCTAACATATTATTTATCCCAATATAACTTTAAAATTAAATATAATCCTGGAAAAACAAATCAAGAGGCAGACTGCTTAAGCAGAAATCCAGTTCTAAACCCAAGTGAAAATACAGATGACGCTTTGAAAGTGGTAAATTTAATTACCATAGAAGACATAAAAATTGATCAAAACATAAATGAAGAAATACAAAAAAGAAAAATAAGTTTATACTGAAAAATGAAATATACTACAAAAAATTTAAAACAAGAAACAAAATTGTGCTATCAGAAGAACTAAGCAAAACATTAATAAAAAATGTACACATTACTTACTGCCATCTGGAAACAACTCAAATGATAAATAAATTAACTCCATTCTTTTCAGCAAAGAATATCATAGCAAAGATAAAACAGACTTGCGAAGAATGTGAAATATGTATTAAAAATAAAACAAGAAGGAAATCAAAATATGGTTTAATGTCACATTTGGGACCAGCAAGACAACCTTTTGAAATTGTATCAATTGATACAATTGGTGGATTTGGAGGGTCGCGGTCGACTAAAAAATACCTACATCTTTTAAACGAGAGTGCCCGATAGACTCGTACTCATCATACTAGAGTACCTAACCAACCGCCGATTTCAAATCCGCATAGAGGATTCCCTTTCCACCCATAGGCCGATCACAGCTGCAGGTGTCCCGCAAGGCTCTCTATTGTCACCTCTATTATTCTCCCTTTACTCGTGTGACGTATTTCGCAAGCCGCACGCCGAACTCGCATTGTTTGCCGATGACATCGCCCTCTTTACGTCCAATTTTTCTGGAGTTACAATCACCTAACAGTTGCAGGCAGCGGCCAGGGCTTTTGGCGATTAGTTCAGAAAATGGCGTATCGAAATCAACCCAGGTAAAAGTACAGCCGTGTACTTTCTCCGCGGTCAGCAACCGCGACAGCAATGGTTCGATCTCCCAAAATTGGTCGACATTACTCTGTTTGAAAGCGTCATCCCGTGGGAATGGAAAGTCAAGTACCTCGAGGTAACACTGGACAGTAAAATGACATTTAAACCGCACATACAAAGAGTGAAAGCTAAGGCTAAATTAGGTTTAGGTCGGTTATATAACCAACCTCATCAGTAAATGCAATATATCACTTAGACATAAAGTGACACTTTACAAGATGTGCGTAATACCTATTTTTTTTTAGCTATACTTTAGCTATAGTATGGATTGTCATGTAGCTATAACATCAAACTGTATCCCCTAATTTTGTTATCATCCGTTTTTTGAACTGTCTCCTTATGTGGGCAGATTTAAAGACATATTTACGTAAAAAAAAAAGATTATGAAACTGAAGTTAATGCCACAGAAAATAAAATTATATACTGGCTTGAAAGTAGTAATTTAAAAAAATTATAAAGTTTGTTTTAGACAACCTGGTCTAAAACAAACTTCATAAATTTTTTAATAGGAAATCGACTTCTTATAAATCAAAAATAGTGAGTAATGGAATCTTTCTCATAGAAACTAATGTAGGAAAATTCTTGGGAATAATGATTGCAGCTGAAAATCCTAAGTAGATATTATATGATCAAAACTAAACAGCTTTGTTTTTGCTTTAAGTCGACTTAGATTTTTGCATGTGAAAATGCTGCCCTCTTTGCCTATCATGGATATGTTGGAGGTATAATTAGGTATGATATTCTTACATGGGTTAGCTCAGTTTTTTTATAGAAGAGGAGGCAAACTAGCAGGAGATGATACTGATGGTAAGTGATCATCGCTGCCCGTGGACATCCGCAATACCAGAGGTCTTGAAGTTGCGTTGCTGGCCTTTTAAGAATGAATAAGCTCTTTTCTTGAAGGGCTCCAAGTCGTATCCATCCGAAATATCCCTGCCGGTTATTGATTCCACAAAAAAGTAGTGCAAGGCAAAAAGTGCCAAGAGAAACGCACAGTTGTGGGTGAGGGTGGAACTTCAAATTTTGACGCCATGTCCGATGATGGAATTCGGCGGCATGAATCAATCCAAATACAATATTTGCTAGCATATAACACTTGTACTGTTTCACAATAAGATAATTGAAGGGCATAGGAAAAAAAGGAGATCATTAACATTCTTATTGTTCTGAGTAATCAAAGGCTTAAATCTAAAATTTCAATTTCTACACTTACACCCCTATTGAGTTTTGATTTGTATCTATATAAAAAAGGAATAGTATATATTTAACCTATTAAATTATTATTTTATAATAATTTAATAGATTAAATATATTATATAGGTTAAACCCCGTTCTAGCGTGGTTTCATAGATAATGGGCACCTTTTCACTTGGTTTGGAATGCAATGAGCACGTTTTATTCTAAAGTTGGATTTTTTCAAATTAACTTTACACAAAATCAGCCCTTTTTATCATGTTTAAAATAATGTGCTCTGATTGGCCATAGAAAAACGAAGTAAATGGTACAGTTCATTCAAAATAGGTAAAATTGTCAATGAGCTCCTTTTTTTCCTGTCCCCTTCAATTATATTTAATTTCCGACCGGTTTCGCTTACACAAGCATCCTCAGGGTATTTACAATAATTATTAACTAACAACGAAATCTAAATGTCACAAATAACAAATTTTGAAGGCAAATGTACATCCTACCCTCAATAAATATTATAGGAATACCAATGTAGGGGTGTCCGCACTACTTATTTTAAATACTCTGAGGATGCTTGTGTAAGCGAAACCGGTCGGAAATTAAATATAATTATCTTATTGTGAAACAGTACAAGTGTTATATGCTAGCAAATATTGTGTTAAAATTGAGTTTCACCAAGTGCCGACGATAAAAAGTGTAGAATATATTAATCCAAATAATTCGTCAGAACACAGTCCATGATAAATAGATAGAAGATGCAGAGTGAACCAACATCTCTGCGCAATGCCAAAGAGTTAAGCCGTTTCAAAATAGCCTAGTCGTCAACGATTCAAAACTCTCTATGGTGAATGCGATCAAGTGGAAGAAGTTGGTACTGAGGAGCTCTGGTCCAGAGATGAGAACAGTACTTCGTGGGAGGCTGAATTTGTGCCTTATAAAGTTGAAGGCGATGAGCCGGCAAGAAGTACTGTTTTGTTGAGCTGTTGCTGAGTTGAGTTGATGCTGAGCACACCGAGCTTTTTGGAGGCTTGTTTAGCTTTACTTTCCAAATGACCGCGAAACTGAACATAGTTCGATATGTCGACTCACGAATTCCGACATTAACTGAGGCTGTCAGAAGAGTATCCCCAAATCGAGGTGAAACGACAAAGGTTATCTTTTAAGCGGTGAACGCGAAACCGCTACGGCCGGAGTATGTAGCATCGCCAGTACTATAATCTGCATATCAATGACGTATCTTGCGAATTTGCATCATTTCACTGATATGCAGAAGCAACAGTGTCGGTGATAGCACGCAGTTTTGAGAAACACCAGCATTGACAGATTTAAGGTCAGAGCATGCACTATCGACTACGACCTTGATGCTAGATCAGCCAAAAAACTAGTGATCCACTTGCATAATTTCTTGGAAAGCCCATATAAAGGTAGCTTCGCGAGAAGCGCTTTGTGCTTTACCCGATCAAAGGCCTTCGCTATATCCAAGCTAACTGGCAGTGCCCATTTGGACTCAACTGCTTACGCCCACCGATGTGTTAGGTATACTAAAAGATCACCAGCTGAGCGGACAACATGGAAACCGTACTGACGACCGCTAATTAGCTGGTACTCTTCTAAATATTTGAGGAGCTGAGAGTTGTTGATAGTCTCCATAATTTTGTAAGCGAATAACGAATAACGAATTATTGGGTTGTAATATGGGTATCCGATAATCTTATCATTGTTATATACAAATCAACTGGTAAAAAAACTGTACTAATTGAAAAATACGGTATTTAATATTAAACATATATAACTAATAATAACGTAGTAAAACGACAAGATTGCCTAACCGCATTATAAACTGCAACGAAATTAGTGTCATAATATTCAAAGAATACGGTTACAGCGCGGGCGATAGCGGCACACTAACAATTCTAGTCATCTAGACCTAGAATTTTAACATTTGCATACTACTACAAAACAGGCAAAATAGGATTAAAGAGCATCATATATTTAAATGAGATCCAATTATGCAATCGATTTTATGCAAATAAAGAAATTATTATAATTATTATTTGCATGTGTTTTTGTTGTTCATTTGAGTGGTATTTTTGATCAAATTCAAATTCAAATTCAAATAATATTTATTCGACATAGGTACATTTAAGAACACTTGTCGACGTCAAAAAAACATATCACAACAAAATATAAAAGACAATTTATACAATATTTGTAAAATACGATTCATAAAAATCACGTCAACCAGAGAGAATTTTGTTTTGATTACAGAAATGACCAATTATTTAAAAAAAAAATTAAATAAAATATATATTTTAAAATTATAATTTTAAGCAAACATGAAGACGGACATTTATAAAATTAATAAAATATGTCAATTAAATGTCATAATTACAAAATTTAGATCTAGTGATATCAACATTAAATTACTATTAATTCATAAATAAAATTGGCAATAAATAATTGTAATCAGATTTAATTAAAAATGTCAAAATGAAATAAAAAAAAAAAAATATAAAGTTAAATACCCGTAATTAATTGCAAGTTTTTACATTTAAAGTCAAAATTCATTTAGAAAGTTAAAACATAAAACTGTTATAAAAATGGTAGTAATATCAAAATAAATTTTAAATAAATGTCAAAAAAAAAATGATCACAATATTCTATATACCAAAATACAAAAGCCAATTAAAATACCAACCAATTAAATAAATTATTATATATTAGCTATTTCCAAGCATCTTTGTCATTTACAAAATCCTGTATTTTGTAATAGCCCTTTTTGCATAATTTTTGTTTCACAATTTTTTTAAATCTGCAATAAGGCAATTCTGTAATATCGTCAGGAAGTGTATTGTAAAAACGAACGCTTTGGCATAAAAACGACTTGTTAATTTTACTCAGTCTTGAAAAATGTGTTACTATTTTATTTTTGTTTCTAGTATTTATACTGTGAGTGTCACAATTCTTGGAAAATTTATTTATATTTTTTTTCACATATAAGATATTCTCCAAAATGAATTGAGAGCTCACAGTAAGTATACCTATTTCTTTAAATTTAGTTCTCAAAGACTCATTTCTACGCATGTTGTATAGAAATCGAATTGCCCTTTTTTGTAAAACAAAAATTACTTCAACATCTGTTGAACTACCCCATAATAATATACCATAAGACATGATACTATGGAAATAGCTAAAGTAAACTAAACGGGCTGTTTCTATATCAGTTATTTCACGAATTCTTTTTATTGCGTACGCAGCAGAACTGAGTTTTTTTGCCAGATGTGATATATGGGAGCCCCAGTGTAGCCTTGAATCTATTCTAATCCCTAAGAACAATGTGGAATCCACAAAATCTAAATCGGCTTGATTTATACTTAGTTTCAGTTCCATGTGCCTTACGTTAGGTAAAACGAATTTAATGCATTTTGTTTTTTTACTGTTGAGCAATAAATTATTTGTGTTAAACCAATACACGATGTCAGAAATAGCACTGTTTACGTCGTCATAATTACTTTTCTTTCTATCAATTTTATAAATTAGTGAAGTATCATCTGCAAACAATACTATTTCATGTTTTTGACCCACAAAAAATGGCAAATCATTTATGTAAACAAGAAATAGAAAGGGACCAAGGATGGATCCTTGAGGAACATCCATACGTAATTTAAAACCAGGAGATGTTTTACCATTAATACTAACTATTTGCAGCCTATTTTCAAGATAGGAATTAAGAAATGCTAGTGCTTCATTCCGAATTCCGTAATGGTATAATTTGTTTAACAATATTTCGTGATTTACACAATCGAACGCCTTAGATAAATCACAAAAAAATCCTAATGCATTACGTGAGTTTTCCCAGGCATCATAAATGTGTTCTATCAATTCAACTCCGGCATCAATCGTTGAAAGACCTTTCGAAAATCCGAATTGTTTATTATGAAGTAAATTATGTTTTTGGAAATGTGCCAACAATTGGTTCAAAACAATTTTTTCGAAAACTTTACTAAATGTTGGCAAAACTGAAATAGGGCGATAATTTGTAGGATCTGTAGGTGAGCCTGATTTAAATAAAGGAATAATTTTAGTATATTTCATCAGATCCGGAAAAACCCCACATTTTATACAATTATTAAATACTATTGCTAGATCTGGGGCAATAATCTCAATTATATTATTTATAATCTTAACTGAGTGACCCCACAAGTCCGCGGTACTCTTCTTATGTAAAGTTCTAAATGTTCTTATTATCTCTTCCGGGGTAACATTATTAAATTCAAAAGAAAACATGCACTCTGGTACATTATTTTTTAAAAGTGAAAGTGCCAAACTTTGAGAAACGTTTAGGCCTTGAGTAGTAGTGAAAGGAATTTCAGAAAAGAAGTTTTCAAAAGCCTCGGAAATTTTAATATCTTCCTTAATTACATTACCATGTATTTCTAATTCAATTTCCCGGGCACAATTTCTTGTTCTACCTGTTTCCCTATTTATTATACCCCAAATAGTCTTAACAACATTATTAGAATTAGCAATTTTATTTTTTATCGTTAAAGTTTTCGCAAATGTACACACACGTTTAAAAAGTTTAGAATATTTTTTTACATATATTTGGAAAAGTGGGTCAAAACTGTAGCGCTTTTGTTCATAGAGGTCGTATAACCGTCTCCTGCTAACGTTAATTCCTACTGTCGCCCACTCACTAAATGCAAGGCGATTTTTCATTGACACGGTTTTCGGGATAAGAACAGTTTTTACTGCATTATCAATTTTTTCAAACACTGAATTAAACATAACATTTGGGCCAGCATTTTTTACAGATACATTATTATTGCTTAGTACCTTATTTCTTAATAATTCAATACGTTTAGAAGTCAGAGGAACATACGAAACAAGTCTGTTTAAAGATTTATCTTTGTTAATTTCAAAACTAAGGAACTGACCACAGTGGTCCGAGTCAAGTTTGCTTATAATACTACAATTTAAAGGCAAAGTATTTGTAAATACATTATCGATACATGTTGCTGTTTTGTTAGTTATTCTAGTTGGTTGCATAAAAACGTTCCTTAAATTGAATGAATAGAAAAGGTTTAAAAATGTTGTTGTTGTTGGAGAGGACTCTAAAATATTAACGTTGAAATCCCCAGACACAGCCACAATTTTATTTGAAATCGTTATTTTTTGCAAAACCTCTTCCATTATTTTTAAGAAAGATTGAAAAGCACTATTTGGTGGTCTATATACGCATAAAATAACGAAATTTTCAGTTTCTATACAAGTCATTTCTGTAATACATTCGACTGAGAGTTGCACTATATCAACTCTTTCCTTGAATTTAATATTTTTATTGATTAATATCAAAGAGCCTCCACGTACTGAGTTCTCTCTGCTGAAGCAGCTTCCAACAGTATGATTATTTAAATTCATCAAACACTGATGCTTCTGTAACCAATGTTCACAGATACATAAAATATGAATATCGTTATTATTGATGAATAATTCTATTTCTAACTCTTTATTTATACAGCCTTGGATATTTTGATGTACTAGATTGACAATTTGTTTAATTCTTTTACTGTTGCTTACATTTGATAAATTTGGCTTAACACAGTTGCTAGAGATAATCTCTGTTGTCCTACAAACTAATTTAAACAATTTAGCGAAGATTCCATTGTACAAGAGTTTTCGTCAAAAAGAGACTGCCCAATAAAGACATTCTCGGGTCTAGCCAAAGAAATGGCTAAGGAAATATAATATATTAGCGAATTAGCTAATTGTCTTTTCAGATAATTTGTCAGAATAAAAGATTCTCCTTTAAAACGGAGTTTGTTTGTAAAAATATTTATGTCAATACATTCAAATTTAGTATTATTGTGTGTAGCAATCGTATGTAGACAATTGTTAAGCCTATATCTCACATTGTTTTCATATGACTGAAAACTTTTTGCGTATGGAAATGTACAAACAATTATTTTTTTAATATTTAATAATGTTAGAGAATTAAACATGTTAACCAATATTTTTTTATCTACATTATCTCTTCTACCACAAAGTAATATCAAAACAGTGTTTGGGCTAAAATTAAGGCTGAGGGCTTTTTTAACAATATCTATAAAACCATATCCTGGCATACAATAATTAATAACAGGATATTCTACACTTTTGGATAAAATGGAACCCATGGATTTTCCCATTTCATCACTCATAATCACTATATTGAGGGAAGCTTTAGAAGTAACTGTATCACTTATACTTGCTGCCTGTTTTAACTTGGGAGATGGACAGTTATTTATTTTCTGATTCATATTACAGATACAGTTATAATTTTGTGTTAATGAATTAAAACGATCGTGATTGTTTCTAGTTAAATCTATTATTTCATCCATTGCCTTAATATGACCTTCAATTTCTTTCTTCGATAATTCATATTTACGTGTAATATGTAATAGTTTTTCCATGATCCATAATTTTATCTTGAAAAAGGAAAAAATACTCAGTAGTTACTTTAAACAACCGAAACCGGTCGATTAATCTAAAATTATATGTCTATATTTGTAGTGAAATTAAAGTACAAGTGATTATAACCTAGTTCGGACTTATATCGAAACCTTGATGTGCGTACGTAAAAATATTTGCTTATTAAAAAGATTAGTGATATTCACTCCCTAAATACAAGGAACAAAAACAATCTTGCTGTGCATGTGTCTCGTTTCCACAGAATAAGCAACTCTTTTATGGGGCAAAGTATACGCTTCTACAATAAGCTGCCTGATGTCATTAGAGAAATTAAAAAAATTTGCTAGGTAATAAAAACTGTGTGAACTTACTTACTATAAAATGTCTGAATAGCAAGATGACAGGAACCTTGGGATTAACTGCTCCTCATATCGGCAATATTCATTATTACTGTAACAATTAGATACTTTCTACACTTTTCATCGTCGGCACTTGGTGAAACTCCATTTTAATGTAATATTTTATCACTTATACACTTGTACTGTTTCACAATAAAGCTATTATCATTTATTAGCAACCGGTTTCGCTTACACAAGCATCATCAGTACAATTTATAGTTACAAACTAAACACAAAATTAAATTAAAAAACACAAAATACTTAATATAAATTGTCCTGATGATGCTTGTGTAAGCGAAACCGGTTGGTAACGAATGATAATAGCTTTATTGTGAAACATCACAAGTGTATAAGTGATAAAATATTACTATAAATTAGATACTTACAAATTAAACATTATATAATATCTTTTTAAAAATGATGAAAAAAAAGACAAGCCCGCTGAGTTTTTTCCGCTGGATCTTCTCAGTGTGTAGCCGCGTTTCCGACTCTGTAGTAAATATTATATATTTCAGTTTTTTATATTTCAGGTTTTATAGGGAAAGCTTTAATCGAGAAACTTTTGTACTCATGCTCTAAGTTAAAGACAATTTATCTTTTGACGAGAGCTAAGAAAGGTGTCATATCAAAAGACAGACTGGCATCTCTTTACAGTGATCCTGTAAGTTTATTTAATATTGTAAATTAATATTAGAGTAAGTTAAAATAATATTTTTTGGAATGTGGCTATAGTATAAAATATACACTAGCGAGAAGTTAATCACAAATGAATATTGAATTGAATGATTAGTTGAAACTGGTAACCGGTCAATTAATTTAATAAAATATAGTGAAATAAAAGTATAAGTGCATTATAACCCAATTTCAACTAATAATAATGACATGCTTGCTGAACAAGCATCGACGTTTGAAAGTTGAAATCTATGAATTGAATTCACTAAAATCTGTTTACTATGCACAAAATAATAAGTATTTAAGCATAATATTACTCAATATTCAGGCCATACGAAACAACTTATAAACAAAATAAAAGTTATAATAAATAACTTAACAAAGAAAATTATTTAACATTTTACAACGCTTGAAAACCAAAATTAAAATGTAATAAATGTCACACACATGACGGTAAAAAAGGAAAAACAATTTTTAATATGTTGCTGTTAATGTTTTTCAGTGTTTCGATAGACTGCGTAATAAAAGGCCGGGATTATTTGAGTCTAAGCTACAAATCGTAACTGGAGATATGGAAAAACCGTCACTAGGTAAGAAATTAGTCATAATAAACCATTATTTTCTCTAATGCTGTCAGTTAAATGCATTAGATACCTCGGTAATATATTTTACTGATTATAAATCTTTCAGCAATTGACAAGAGTAGAGACAAATAAAAAGCGACCTTTATTGTATAATAATATTTATGGTATCTACAGCATGTTCTTTTAGACGAGGGACGGAATTAAACCCATGAAAATTCACAAATATATATATCTAATGAAAATGTTAAAAATGAATATGATAAATAACCGAGATAACAGTAATTAAAACATTTTTAAATAGTTTCGCGACTTTTTATCCCATTGTTACTGGGTTTATGTCATGTGTGTGATTGATGACCTGGGCCATACTCATGCAGCCAATTTAGTACGATTTGGGGGTAAACAACAACACTATTTGAGGCTACAAAAGCCTTAAACCTCTTTGTCGGGTCGCTTACATGGATACCTTATTATGTAAAAACCCGGAAATAAACAGTTCTTTTTATATCATTATGATATTAAAAATATTATATAATAGGAAAAACATTATATTATAAAAAAACATTGTCAATTTAGTACTTAGACTTTTTAATGTGTGTATTTCATAATGTAGTTATATACTCATACAAAACTACATTATGAAATACACACATTACACAAATACATACATATACTCGTAATATATAAAGTGTTAATTTTCTTGTGCTTATTTTTTACTGTTATGCACTAACGCTTAGGATTTAGCTTAAGGTTTTATGGCCGTGACTCATTATGAACCTAATTGAAATCAGCTCCAGGCTCAAAGTCTGCCATACGCTGAGTTGGACCCTTTTTACCGGCATTATGGGACACACTGCGGGTCCCATCTGTACAGTTCCATTTGAAGATCAAAATAGTGTTAATGCCGAGTGGTATTCTACCATTT
This sequence comes from Apodemia mormo, assembly GCA_036924255.1. NCBI lineage: Eukaryota > Metazoa > Arthropoda > Insecta > Lepidoptera > Riodinidae > Apodemia > Apodemia mormo. The sequence goes on from JAUPFN010000030.1 coordinate 4,599,901, forward strand.
GTTTACCCAGGGTGTTAGAAAAAGTTCACGAAAGACGACCCAAAAGCCGCATTCTCCTACACCATGATACCGCTTCTTCTCACATGGCCAACAAAACAAAGTTATGTTTAGCTTCCGAAAAAGTACATCTCGTCGAGTGACCTGTCCTGCGCGTAGCACCTACCTAGCACCCTGTGATTTTGATATTTTCCAAATCAAACCGAAATCAAAGATTTGATGAGAGGTTTCACCTTTACCAACTCCGAAAAGGCAGTGGTTGAACGCTATGTTCAATCAGCACGTAGAAAACATGTCTTCAGATCTGTGGTCCTCGTGTTTGAAAAATGGTTCGATCGCATAAACAAATGTTTAAAATGTAATTAGAGATTATTTTGAAAACCAATAAACATAATATTTTGGTTATAACATGTTGTTTTTTTAAATTACCCAAAACTTATAGTGTGACCTACGTATAATTAGCCAATTATTTAATTACTTCGTAATATGTAATGTAAATTATTTGTGCAATTAGTTTCGTTACTGTTTTCAGGGATAATTTAAACAACTCCATGTTACTTTTAGTCTGTTATGTAACAATATTAACTTAAATTTATTTTAGGAATATCTGGTGAAGATCGGGCGTTGCTCATAAAAACGGTTAATATTGTGTTCCACGTTGCTGCTAGTGTGAGGTAAAATATGATGTTCATTTCAAACTACGATTATTTTTTATATAATATAATAAAATAGCGAACAAGCAGATGGCTCTCCTGATAGAAAGAGAATTCATCGCCTATATACGTCTAAGGTATTTATTGTGCGTTGCAATCTGTGTGGCGGGATGGCAATACCACATGCAGGATACGTTTACCGGATACCTTGCCTTCCAAACTGAAACACGACAATTATTTGCGAAATTTATTTATTTATTTATTTATTCTTTTGTACACATAAAAATACAAAAACAATACTTATTAAAAAAGAAAATACATGTGCAAAGACGTGCTTATCTCTTTATGAGATTTCTTACAGCAAAACCAGCAATACAGGTATAAATAGCAGGCATGGTGTACATCAGATTAAAAACTAACGATAACAAATTTTGACACAAACAAGGATAAATGCAAAGTAAAATTGTTTTTTTTTTTTATTATATATAATTATTTGATTGACATTATGAATTCCATGAAAAATCTCAACAAATACTGCTGTAAAATTTGGTGTTTACTATTAGTCTAAGATCCCGATAGATATCGACCTTCACCGAGCTGGTTAATGGATCAAACATATTTTTTACGTAATCTAATATATCAAAAAATATGTTACATATAGGTTGCCTATCAAATTTCAGTCCAGGGTATTATTAATTAATTTTTGAAAAAATGATTTTTTTTAATATTTCACCGGTGTGGTTAATAAAAAAAATTTACACCATTCGAAAGTATGCAATCCATAGTATGTGCAAAAGTTAGGTTGCCTATTTTTTTCCTATCACAACCCATGGGTTGCAGGTATGAACAGGTAGGTAAGTCGATACTAGTAATTTGCACCGGCGTGGATAATGGATGAAACTTATGCATGTATACTTTCGATTTATGTAAAATTTATTTATTAACCACACCGGTGAAATTTAAAAAAAATATATTTATTCAAAAATTAATTAAAAATATCCTGGACTGAAATTTGATAGGCAACCCATATGTAACATATTTTTTGATATATTAAATTACATAAAAAATATGTTTAATTCATTAACCAGCTCGGTGAAGGTCGATTTCTATCGGGATTCTATACTATATACCTATGCTTTTTATAATTTATGAGAAGTCACAATAATAGTTCGGAGCTGGTTGGAATTCTCGTGCCTTTGATGGACATGAAATGTAACTCAAATGTTGGTAAAATGCGGTGATGTAGATTAGAACTCACCTTATACCGACGCCAGTGAATCTAAGTGAACTGACACGTCTATTGAAATTTAGATTCATCGTCTCAATAAATATCATAAGCCAGTTCTCCATAGAGCAGCCGGTGTAATAATATTATTTCCTTTTCTCATTAAGTCTCCGTCTATAAAATTTGCTGTTTGATTAAAATAATTATAACGCCCCGTTTGTCGAATTTGTCAAGTGTGATGAGCATATATATATATATATATATATATATATATATATATATATATATATATATATATATATATATGTATTTCAAAATATTATTATCGTTGATTAATACCTTTATCATAAACAAATGATTTGCTTACTTTGGGGCTAGATTAATTGATGTAATTTATCCAACGAAATATATTTATCTTTATATTATGATGATATTACATTTACTTTCAGATTTGATGATCATTTGAGTAAAGCTACCACAATAAATCTTATAGGTACAAAACAGATGCTTGATCTTGCTTATGAATTTCAACAATTAGAAGTAAGTGCAGATTTTATATTCATTGATCGGGTGCTATCATCTATAATAATATAATAATTTGGTACATTCGAGTCAATATATACAATGTTTTAACATATGGATAAAGACTAAATAATAATCATTGATCTAGACTGAGAGAAGACAAGGGTGAATGAATTGAGTACTGGATAGTTAGTGTTTCTGCATTAGTTCATAAGTCTTACAACTTAGCCTTCCGCGACATGCTTATATCACACACTGATGACTAATTACATTGCTCTCAATAAAATATATTTATTTTAATTATTTACCATATGTCACGTAGTAGGAGCACTTTAATTACTACTTTACAGCACTCTACAGTAGTCCATTTGGCAGTATTTCGACAAAATGAGATAGAAACGATTCAACGATGACCGTCGAAAACATAAATAAGTTTTTTCTCAGCTTGTCGAACAGAAACTTCTCTCGCCCTTTGCTGTATGTTGAAATGCCACGCTACTCCACATGGAACGCATCATTGAAATCATTTCAACGTTGAAAACAAACAACATCAGTCAATGGATATCCAAATGTATTTGCTTCAGATGTATTTGCACCCAAATATCCAATATTCAAATGTATTTGCATAGAACCGAAAAGCCTATACAATCTGGTCCATTCAGTCATTCCATTTATATGTAATAAGCTGATCTCGTTGGGCCAATTAGTATTCTTTGCATATCCCAATAACTAACTAAAAGTCAATCAAGGAATCGGAGTCAAGAATTAAGGAGTGAAATTAGGAACGCTTGAATTATTTTTTGTTGAATTGAGGAAGTAGCATCAAATTTACATCGAAGAAGTAAATTTCACCAGCTTATTTGGGTTGTGTGACGTCGTGTAAATTGTAGCAGTCATTTGTAAAGCCAGGGAACGCTCTGACCACTGAGCTACGTGGCAATTGTTCAGTGTGGTTTTTATGTATAATATAAACAAATGACTTTTTCTTACAATTCCAGAGTTTCGTGCATGTGTCAACAGCTTTTTCTAACGTCAGACGAGATTGTATAGACGAAGTTTTGTATCCTCCTCTTGCTGATTGGCGTGATACTATAGAAATATGCAAATCTCTTGATAACCAAACGTTACACATTCTGACCAAAAAGCAAGTATATAACATTGGTTAACAGTATGAACTCGTTTGAATTTGTGAGGCAATAATTCATCTGAATCTAAACAGTTTAAAATTGCAATAATCCTTCTATTAATAAGAGAGTTTACCGTAACAGTATGAACTCTTTTGAATTTGTGAGGCAATAATTCATCTGAATCTAAACAGTTTAAAATTGCAATAATCCTTCTATTAATAAGAGAGTTTACCGTAATAATACGTAAAAGTCAGTTTTTATGATCATTTTCTGGTACTAGGTGGTAAGGATCTGCAACGTCTCGCCCAGTTATGTTATTACCGCTTTATATTTTCTTGTCGCAATAGAGTTAATGCTTGCAATTGTGGTGTTCCCTTTTGGAGGGTTAGCTAGCTGACATACGTATACAGCGTGCAATCCCTTTCACGTTATATATTTTACACAGCCTTATACGTCCTTAGTATACTGTAAGTCGAAACCATTAATTTGGGCCACGACTCTGAGATAGAAATCGTTGGAAGTTCGTGTGGGAAATTTTTCAGTTTTTAACAATTTTTTTACTTTAAAACGTTTTATAATTTGATTTATTCAAATACTCTACAGTCCTTATTCTAAAAACATTTAAAAAATGAGAAAATACACAAAATAAGCAATGGATTTCGTGCCACCTACCGCGCTATATGAACGGCCCATCCTGATTCGAGAGTTCCTTGGGCACGAAGAGTCAGGAAAAAGTACGCTTTACTTTGTGGTGCGTTAAAACTAAAAATAATCATAGAACAAAAATACTGCAACTCCCGCCAAAAAGGGAATTGCCATGTGGCTACAAAATCCTTTACATCTTGAATAATATGTGGGATTACCGTCCTGCCGAATGGACAAACATGCATTATTAACTTTTTTATATCATGGGTTAGTAAACAAGCAGATGGGTCTCCTGATGGAAAGAGTTAACCACCACCCATCAAAGATGTTAATGGTGCGTTCTTATCTTGTAGAGAATTGTAATGCCACATGCATAAGCTTACCGATTACCTTACCACCCAAACTGGAACACGACAGTAACTAGCACTAACGCTATTGCGGCAGGAATAGGAAAGGTGGTGGTACCAGACCTCTACCAGCTAGTGGCCACGATGGTAGTGACTTGCATAGCCAATCGGTCACCTTTTACAACGTGCCTGATAGAATGGCAGTTGGCCTATTCTTCAAAGAAGCCCGAGACTAACACGGTGAAAATCTTTGAAATATCACCTTTCATCAAAAATAAAACGTCTTTGATACGTATATACAAATGTGATAGATTTAAAGAACAGACTTACTTTGGAGGAGGCTTTTAAGAAAAGAGCAGTATCTAAAATACATATAATTTTTATGATTTTAGGTATACCGAAGGCATGGAAAATACATATGTTTTTACGAAACATCTAGCAGAACACATGGTTTATGAACATCATGGAAAGCTACCTATAGTTATTTATCGGCCTTCTGTCGGTATGATTCTTTATATTTATAAAACGATCAATATAATAAGTTAACAAATTTTTTATGAGTTTATTATAAACCTTAATGTGACGGTTTATGTGTGTCTATAAATTTTTCACGTTGAAACGACCATATATATTTAGAATAGAATCGAACATTTTTTATAATATTATATTTCACTTTAAAAAAACCTTAAAAGAAACTTTAACGTTAATACATGGTCACATTTTTCGAGTGCTACAATTTCGACTTTATGTAGTCAAAATTGTAGCGCAGAAGCCCGTTTCAGACCAATAATTACATATCACTATATAATCCCTGAGGATTCTGTGGTATCTTTCCAACAGGAGAGTCATCTGATTGTTTGCTATCGAATAATATTAAAAAACAATCGGGACCATCATAGTTGAATTCCAAGCCAGTAATCTCGTGGGCTAAGTTAAAATTTTTTGCTTTCACGAGGTAATCATCATGCAAGGCTATGAACCAACAATAAATGCCTGGCGCTCAATTTGATCTACAAACACAATATCAGACTTCTTTCGGACAAAAGTATATAGTATGATAACAGATTGATCCCATTAGAGATTAACACGGCCATTTTTGAGAACTAATATGGCACTTCAAAACTTACCTGACTATATCGAAAAGCAAATAGACAAATTGATTTTGTCTGTGCACATATTCTCCATTGGCAAGATGAGAACAACCGGAAACAATATGCCTGATGGACTAACCAGGACGGTGATACGCACTACAATTATCGACCGCGTCAAATTTCATTAAGTATATCCGGTAATTATTCGTCTTGGAAACTTCATCAGTTACATAGGCAAATTCTTCAGTATCCCCAAAGATGTCACTAAATCGTAACCAGGGAGTGGACACCGGTAAATCGATAACAGTTCATAAAGAACCCGATAGAACCGCCCGTGTAACTTATTTGTTCTTCTTCCTCACTCTGCTATACGTTCAAGTGGTTTTCAGTGCTAAGTACTATCGGTTTATGACAGTTCTCTTTAGCTAAGAAGAACGATGTCAGACCATTTTCTACTGCAACATCAAGATGCATTCCACAATCAACGTAGACGAAGTATTCTCTAAGATTATACGCATCACGATTATGTAGGATTTTGGCATTAAGAAAGCCGTGACCCCCACATTTTCTTTGGTTATACAATCTTATTACTGATGAACGTGGATGATGCACGCGATACGTTGTCAATAGTTTACGGGCCATAAATTCTAGGGCATCCTACTCAGTTTGAGTTCACTTTATTGTACCGAAGTTGTATATTACCCAGCTGTTGAATGTACACACTTCATTACCACCGGACAAAAAACTGTTTATTTTAGAACTTTCAACGCCCAGTCACAAATTACTTAATGTAATCTATCCTGTATACTTAAACATTCTAACTCTGTCTCTCTGGGCATGTATGACCTCTATGGCAGGTATTTAAACTTTGCCTCCCTGGACATGTCTGACCCCGCAACCATTTTGAAACTTCTTCATAAGGTTAATAAATGACATCAGGTCTGGTTTGTGGGATGCAAATAATTTAAGATCATTCATATACAAGAGGTGAGAAACGATTTTAACCTCTGTAAAAAACCGATAGCCTAACTTTAAATCTATAAGTAGAGTACTTAAGGGATCAAATCCAAATAAAACCATTAAGGACTAAAACTGTCAACATGGATAATTTCACGCTCTACACTTATAATTTCAGAAATACAATATTTTCCACCACCCCTAGAAAAAGTGTCGTGGTTCATTGACATACATGACTACTATTTAAGTATGTTGTAAGTTTATACATGACAGGCCTAAAAAAATTAAAACCTAATAAGATGGTTGCAAGTATGCACCAGTCGATATTAAATTTGTCATGGGGATTACAATTCATACATATAATTCATTGACTCGGTATTTACTCTCGGAATTATAGGCCAAATTCATGGTTTCGAGCTTCGGTAGACCGTCTTTTTCACGCTGTATAAAAATTGAAAGCAAAATATTATACCTGCATAGTATTTGTATGGCAGTCAATCACACTCTTTAAATAACAACATGAGCAGCAAATTCACAACTGGTCCCACGCAATGGAAAGTAGTGTTCTTATTGTGATGACATCAAACTGATTAAAAGGTATATTGTCAGAAACAAGATATAACATCCAGATATAACATCGTATATTAAAAACATCAAAGCTATCTGGCACATCTGCCATATAAATAGATTAAAATCGTGACACGTTGGTACCCTAGAGAAGGTAAGAGATAAGTGGTAGACCATAAAATCGGTAGGATGATGATATATTAAGAAGATAACCCGTTGATTACGAAACATTTTGTGTTTTGAGGTGTAGATAAAAGAGTATCAGTAAGGAATGCTATTAGAATTACATGAAAAGAGCACAAGATAACAATAAATTAAATCTCAAACTGTTTTGGGCTTTTGCTAACAGTAAGCGACGTTCTAACTCTTCTTATCCTAATGTCATGTATTTTGAAGGAAAAGAAATTGTTGGTGGGGAGGAAATATGTAAAAGTTTTAATAAGTACTTCGAGAAAATGTTTAAGATACCCGCGAACCCGACAAAAACTTGCCTATACATAATGAGTATCCTCGTATTTCCACTTCTATTGAAGTAAGTCCGGATGCTGTATTATAACTGTTACATAACCAGAAAATACATTCCCCCTGTATCCCCTGGGGTACCCCCTGTATTGATTAGTCGATGCGCTCAATCATTGACGATTCCTTTCACTATTATTTTAATCATTCTATTGAAGAAGGTGTATTTTCTCCAGTTTGGAAATGTGCAAATATAGTACCTATTCATAAAAAAGATTCTAAATGTCGTATTGGACATTGCAGGCAGATCTCCATTGATAATGTCCTTAGTAAATGTTTTGAAAAGGTTATTTATGACCTGATGTACCTAATATTGCGACAAGGTATCCCGGAAGAATAGCACGGCCTTTAGGCCGGTCAATTAAAACGAACTTGGCTTTATTCACAACCGAAGTTACTAAATCTATGGGTTATAAATCACAGGTCGATGTCATCTACACAGACTTTAAAAAAGCTTTTGACCGTGTTGATTATAATAATCATTTAATTCAGGCAACATGGCCCATATTATAAATACCTTATAGACTAACATACATATTAATATAATATATTTAAAAACTACACTATGTCACGTATTGACGGCGACGTAACACGCATTTCATTCCGGAATCTCCCCCGGAACCTTCGGTAGACCACACCAGTCGGCCAGAATTCCCCCACCTCAAAGGTCGATAGGAGATGCGTCGGTACTCTCACCACAAAAGAACTAAAGTTGACCTTGTGGCGAGACTGCAGACGCTCGACCCTCAAATGGAGAGACGTCTTCTTACTGATGTAGTCCACGACGTCCTCGATATTTATGGACCAGTGCAGACGAGATATGTACAAGGGCATTGCGGGGACCTCGCTCCGCAGACGCAGCTCGGGTACATATGGCGCGGTGCCGCGATTGTTGGGGGCGGTGGGCTTCTTCTTCTCTCCACCAGTGTGAAGCCCTCGTCATCGCACCTCCTGCTTTCATCCTTGCCAGGTCGACAAGACTCCACCTTACTCTTTGTGACCTTCCGGCTCTCCTTAGTCTTGCGACTCTTCGTAGCCTTGCGGCTGTCATTGTCTCCATTTTTATTCGCCTACGGGGGAGGTGCGGGGCAACCAGCAACAGTCGCAAAGTTTTTCTGAGTCGCCTGTGGACTCGGCGTCGGCGCAACCGAGAGGAGAAGGCGGGCGGGGGCGGCAGCGGCGGTGTTCGTTGCTCCGTCGGATATTGCTGACGGGCTAAACGTGACCGCTTGCGCGCCTCGGCGACGGGTGACGTACGCGGCGTCAGGTGACCTACATATTGAATTAACACTTTTTAAATGCGATAATTCAATTCGTAGATCATTGATGGTAGACTCTGACGCCTGCAGTCTTAACTACGGTCAGCTCTTCCTTGAGGAACCTGATGTCCTTCAGTAGACAGACGACGTCGACGTGGTCCAGCGTCACGGGCGGCAGCTTATGTAACTCTTTCGCCACAAAAGCCGGCACCTCATCCGGATCCGTCTGCTTCAGCAGGGAGATGATATCCTGCACGTTACTTTCCGTACCATCTCTTCTTCGCGATGGCATGTTTGCGCTCTGTCCGAGCGTCTCATACAGCAGCTGCTTGCCCTTGCAAATCTCCTCACTGGTAAAGGAAGACTTGCAGATCTGCATGATACTGACCTCGTCCATGGTGTCGGTGGCATGCTGCATAAACGCCAGCAACTCGTTGGCCACGAGCGCCATGGTCACGTGCAGCAGCAATGTGCCGCGCGATTTACGATAATATTAACAAATTAATATTTGTTAATATTATCGTAAAGAGCACGACCGGTCGCTAGCTCGACACATTATACTAATCCTGCTTAGAAAATTGTATGAACTAGGAATTAGGAATTCAAAGTGGTTTGCTACGCTGGGTTGAATCGTACATTAAAAATCGAAAACAAGACGTTGTTGTCAGTGAACATAGATCTGATTTTATTACAATTCCCTCTGGCGTGATGCAAGGCTCTTTACTTGGTCCTCCTTTATACACAGCTTACTTATATGATATTGGTCGATATCTAAGACACTCTAAAATCCTGTTATAAGCCGATGACAAAAAATACACTCACCGGCACGGATACTTGGCCAAAGGCTTATAGTTGCAAAATAAAAAAAAAATGTATTTTTTGAACAATTTGAATACGAATATGTTTCAAGGATTGTTTTCTTAAATCTTAGTGGGTTTCTTGACACGTTTATGCATGTTTCAACGTTTGTTTTAAGATACTTGCCAGAGGGTCTCCTGAGCGTTCGGTACACTTTTTTAAACTCTTTTTTTTTAAATATACTGGTGTATTTAAGATCTTGTAGTTTTTTTTTTGTTTCCCCATAATTTCTAAATGTTAAACTTCGATTAAAAATGCCTTTGGGACCACTACAAGTTGTACAAGCTGTAGTTTTTATCAGCGAAGGGCTGTTCCAGCCTGATGTCACTGAAGTTCTTAGTATACCGCGTTTAGCAATGCAATATGCACTCAGATGTTACCAGGTGACCAGCCACTATATACGCAGGATAGAAAGTGGTGAAGTACGATGCACGTCAGGACACGATAACAGATTTATGGTGTTGGAAATCTTAAGGAATCGGTGCCTTGCAGCAGTTGAGATAAGACAGCGGCTCCAAAACACAAGAGGTTTCAACGTAAGCAAGCGCACGATAAGAAAGCAAATGGAAGAAGTGAATTTAAGAGCCCGTAGACCTGCTCGAGGCCCTGAACTTCCTTAGACAGCACCGAGTATGTCGACTGCGATTCGCACGAAAACACGCTAATTGGACCCATGAGCAATGGGCCTAGGTTTTGTTCTCCGATGAGTGTGAGGTATCATTGCGAGCTACAGATGGTCGAATATGATTATGGAGAAGGCAAGGAGAACGGTGCTTGCCCATAACCACAACATAAACTGTGAATTTTCGTGGAGGGTCCGTAATGGTGAGGGTTAATCACCATTGACAACTGTTTAAATGCTATTCGATACATTGAGGATATCCTTCAGGATCATGTAATACCTTATTCAAAGTTTATCGTACGAGCTTTGCTAATGCACGATAACGCGCGCCTTCACATTGCTCGTTGTGTGAATGACAACCTACAGGAGGTCGATATGCAGAAACTAGAGTAGCCAGCTTGGTCACCGCATTTAAATCCAATTAATCACATCTGGGATATGCTCAAAAGTAAGATTAGATCCAGCTTGAATCTTCCACAAACTCTTGCAGTGCTGAGAAACACGGCACTGCAGGTGTAGAATGACATTAGTCAAGTGGACATCAAAAATCTCATTCAACGCATACCAGATCAAATGCAGGCTATGATTAGAGCTAGAGGAGACAACACTCAATATAAAAATTAAGAAAAAATAAAAAAATAAGCTAAAACTTTTCAATGGTATCATTATAAAGAACAACGTTGTTTTAACAAAGAATTCGCCATTTTTTAATTTTCAATATTCATCGCAAAAATCTTTATTAAATTACATAAGATATTAAAAAAAGGTTTATAGAATCTTTGCATTAAAAAATAATTAAAATTAATCAAATGCATGTTATCGTAAATGTTGTGTTTGGCCAAGATTCGGGTAAATTTTTTTCGCGTCGTGGAGCCTTTCTTATATACATACTCAACAATATCGCGCCATAAAAGTTAAAAAAATATTCATACTTTCTTTATAATAACTACACCGGCACACAAAAAAAAAGTTGTCTGTGGACCGGGCGCCACCTATCTACGGGCATGTTTTTCGACCCGCTGAACACGAATTTCAAGTCAGTTTAGGCCATCCGGGCTTCAATTTCGAGTGAATTGCAAAAAACGCCAAAAAATAGCGAAAATTCGATGTTTTGGCAAGAAAAAAATTTTTGAAATCTATTGCAAGCATATTCATGCATATGCATACATTTTCATGTATTTTGATCTGTTAAATACTAATTTTGATCGCACTTTAATCATAAACCGTTTTAAATCTAATACCTCTAATCAAAATAAAAATTGTAAAAAGTCATCAGAAATTACAAAAATCGAAGAAAATTGGGATTATCTTGGTATAAAAAATTTTGTGGACCCGGATTGATGAAGATTTTCATGTAATTTAGTCTGCTTGATCTGATTCTGCAATAAATTTGGCCCATAGTCCCCTCAAACATTCATAAAATTGCAAAAAATCGATTAAAAAGCAGATAACTGCTGCTGAAAAAATAGAAAAAAAAATTTTTTAAACACAATTCAATAAAATTCTTGTATTTTTTATTAACAAGCATCCTAAGTTTTTGTAATTTGTCACTAATTCTTCGACTAATGTCCTGTAATTTTCACTTTTATTATTTCCTAAAATTCCTATTTTTGGGGGTTTTTTGCAATTTATTCGAAATTGAAGCCCGGACGGCCTAAACTGACTTGAAATTCGTGTTCAGCGGGTCGAAAAACATGCCCGTAGATAGGTGGCGCCCGGTGCACAGACAACTTTTTTTTGTGTGCCGGTGTTATTGTACTTTAACAACATTACGTGGATTTTCAGTTTTTGTTCAAGTACAATAATTACACTAATATATAGAAAATTTCCTCCTCTTTCCGAATCTTTCTTTATAATTTCATAAACATCAATAGTTTATGAAATATTGGCAAAAAACAAAATGCCATTTTTTTCATCTTTAATTGTTCATAACTTTGCAATTTTTTATGTGCTAATACGCGCTTTTAGCACATATTTCTAGGCGTCATTCCGGATCCAATGAGCTATCGCACATAATTTTAAGAGCAGTATTTCCATTGTAAAGCAGACTAATAAGTTAACATGACACATTTGATAATTACGAAGATGAATACATAATCTTGCTGACAGCGTTTAATTTTATAACTCTTTAAAGTGGTAATGCTAAAAGAGACACACAGAAATTTACGGCACGTCAACAATCGAGTAAAAGTAGAAGAAAAGTTAGTATATTTTGTCTTATTCGCACTTAGTTCATACAGTCCAAATTGAATCAGATATAGCGCATTTGTTTTTATTATTTGTATTCCATCCATGTATATTATTCATCCGAGGTCAGAAGCGAATAATGAATAATAATCAATATTAGATCAATAAGTATTTGAGGTGATTAGTAAATTAAATTTAAATGAGGTGATTGGTAAAATTAATTATAAAATAAAGATTATCGATTTTAAACGTCGAATTCAAATAAATGAAATAAAATAGGCGAGAAACGAGTAATAAAATAATTGAATAAATATCATGTTAAGTAGATTAGAATAGAATAGAACAGTGTCAGCAGACGTACAATAATTATTGTACGCGTAACATAATTTCATGAATTTTTCGACCCTCAATCCTAAGCGTACAACCTTGCCAAAAAGTACAATAATTTCGAATGATAGCACTTTCTATATAAAAATTATATAAAACTATTTTTTAAACATAATATATTATCCTGCCATGAATTCTGGATGAATGTTTTCTGTTATCAATCGCTCTCTGACTCTTGCAATCCTACTATCATAGATGTATGGACGAAGGTGTTGTAACAAAGTTTGTTTTTTTAGTCGCACCATCCTTAAAAGAACCAGTTGCTGGATGGGTTGATAATTTTAATGGACCAATTGGGTTATTAGTGGGTGGTGGAAAAGGTATGATTTTGCTTTTTTTTATATCATAAGTCCATCTGGTCTCCTGATGGAAAGAGTCAACCACCAAAGATGTTAATGGTGTTTGCTATCTTGTGGCTAGGTCTAATGCCACATGCATAGGTTTACCGGCTACCTTACCATCCAAACCGGAATACGACAGCGAAAAACACTGACGCTATTGCGGCAGGAATAGGGTGGTGGTACCAGAACCGGGCGAGACAATGCAGAACTCTACCACCTAGCAGCCACGATGGTAGTGACTGGCATAGCCATTAGGTCGCCTTTTACGATCTACCTGACAGAACGGCAGTTGGTCTATTTTTCAAAGGAGCCCGGAACCAACACGGGGAGAAAGCTAACTTTTAATATACACTGAATCATTATTATAGAACAATAAAAGAATTTTGGCCGGCGTAGGGATGTGACGACCCCATCGTCCACCGGAGGGATTATTTTTGTTACATAAATTATTTCGCTGGTGCAGTTAGTCGATTAGTGTTAGTGTCATGTTCCAGATGTGGATGACCATGCCTCTTCAATGTTGGATCTTCGGCTGACTTCTCACCCTGATCAGTATTAAGTATCAATGGACCTCCCTCTTGGTTCGACTGACCACGCACTGATACGGGCCAAAGTACGGACCAAAGGCGCCTGTCACGGCCTCCTTTCGTGGGCTGCCTGCCTACTGCTTTTGTTTGGCATTATAAGTCCGCATATTGAGATGGGATGCGGTCCTCCTTTGCATCCTACCCTTGGGGGCGAATGTGCTTCTCGTTGGATGATCTGAATATGGTTCCGGACTCTGTCGCTGGTGTAGTGTTACAAGGTTGGAACTTTACGTTCCGTTCTCTGCAATTCCCGTCGGTGGCAAGTCTTAGCCTTGGTTTGGTCGCCACTGCAAGGAAGTGCTACTGGGCCTGAGCTGCTGCGTAGGCATCATGTGATGAAAAAACTGGCGCCTTAAGAAAGGAGTATAATAACGCCTCGAGGCTCCAGCTCATTTGTCCCGTTTTTCTATAAAAAATCAGAAGGTATAAGGTTAGTAGATTTTAAGTGACAAAGCGCTTTAAACAAAAGTCATTCTTTCGATATGAGTAAACTTTTAATATCTCTCTTGGTCTCAAATGGTAGTTAAGTGAACGCCAGTACTACTGATCAATAATAAAGTTAAGAATATGCACTTGTACTCTGAAGTATTCTTTCACATCTCGTTCATTCAAATGTTCTTTCTACTTGTGCTCTTTTGAGTAAAGTTGATTATTCAGCTTTCGAGAAACTTATTTTTATCAGACTATATAATGTTCATTGATTTTTAGGTATATTGCGTACAGGATATTGTGATAATGATGTGGTAATAGACATGATACCCATCTGTTCCGTAGTCAAAGGGGCAATAGTGGCAGCATGGCAAAGAGGAACCAAGAAGTATGTTTTTATTTTATATATATATGTGTGTGTGTGTGTGCTGTACTCTTTTAATGCATACTAATGATATATTGCCATACGACTTATTTTGCAATTTATATAAGGTCGAGGCAAAAGTATTTTTTCGTATTTTTCATACAAAGGAAAATATTTTTAAGGTATAATTTTTTATTTATATATAATATGTATGTCCCGTTTTGATCGATGACTTGTTGCCATCTTGTGGATAGTACCATGATCTCATTCCTGTAGAAATTTTGAGATTTTTGATTAAAAAAATCTGACAGGTAGTGTTCACAGTGTTCTTTTGAGGTCAGCTTTATGCTTCCTAAAGACTTCTGCAATGACCGAAACAGGTGGAAGTCTGATGGAGCAAGGTCAGGGCTATACGGAGGATGCATCAACGCATCCCAGCCAAGCTCTCTAAATGTTTGCTACGTGGCTATAAATGAGTGCGGTCTTGCGTTGTCAGGGTGGAACACCACTCCCTTCCTATTCACCAGCTCCGGCCGGTTTTTCTCAATACCTTTTTTAAACTCATCAGTTGCTAACAGTAGAGGTTAGAATCGATGGTTTTACCCGGTGGTAAAAGCTCATAGTAGACGATTCCTTTCCCACCTCCAATCTCCAATCCAATCCCACCGTATTCATAGCATCACTTTGTTCCGAGTCAGGCCGGGCTTTGCCACGGTCTGTGGAGCTTCTCCATGCTTCGACCACAATTTTTTTCGCATATTCTTAACGTAAGTCACCCTTTTTTATTACCCATAGTCAACTGTTTAAGAAATGGTTCGGAGTTGTTACGTTTCAACAAAGAATCGCAAATGGAAACACGTTGCATTAGTTTTCACTCAGTGAGATCATGTAGTACCCAAATGTCAAGTTTTCGCTTGTACCCAGACTTTCGTAAATGACGTAAAACTGTTTTATGATCAACGTCCAGTTCTTCAGCAATATCGTAGCTACTAATATGTCGATCTTGCTCCACTTTCTCAAAGAGGATACTGATTTTATCTATGAAAGGGCGTCCAGAGCGAACCTTATCTTTCACACCAAAATTTCCAGATTTGAAACCCTTGAACCCCATTTGTGAAACTCTTATTGATACCGCATTAGTTCCGTAAACCGCAAAAAAATCTTATTCGCGGCGTTCATTGCATTTTTACCTTTTTTGTAAGAAAACTTTAAAATGTTCCGAATTTCTTCGACACATATGTTCATTTTGCTAGCTAGAAAAACAATTAAAAATGGCGGGAACTAGTTTTTTTTATTTATTGTATCTTCAGAATGTCACAATTTAATGGTGTTAAAACTAGCCAGTTACATTCAGTGCAGCCAAAGAGGTTTGATTACTTATTCATACATTCAAAATACGAAAATACTTTTGCACCGACCTATTATGTCATTGCTAAGCTCAACTGCAGCAGATTTTTTTCAGGAACACAATGACGAATACAATTTATATTTACTAACTTACTTCAATATCGAATAAAGTCCAACTTATCTCAAAATGAGTTTAAAGCATTCACCGATTATTTTCACATTCATTCTCACTCACACGATATTGTTCACATTTAAAACGTTTTTAAATGTGAATAATATATTGGTTGCACTTAATTAAACGGAATAATTAAGCTTACGGTGGAAAATTAGTGAAATTAAAAACACCTGAATTTATTATTTTCATCGTCTCGGTGCCAGGATGGGAAATAAGATGGAGAGAAATTTCCTAAGACAGGCTTAGCTAGAAACCGGAATACATAAATTTGTGATGTAAAGCGAAATAATTTCTGCTAATGTTCTACGATTTGGCGATAGCTTTTTGAAAAGAACCTTGAGAAAGAATTGTACTCGAAATAGGTGCTTCAATACTGGCGCCAACTATGAAGCACATACTTTAAGCACAATCGGGGGGGTGTCAACTCGACTTGTGGATATCCAAGCTTCACGCACAGATGACTGCCGAAATTGTGGTTCTGGCATGAAGCTATCACACTGCGGGATGTTAGGCGGTGCCTTCCCTTGGTCATCCAAAGTCGAGTTGGTCGCAAAGAACGAGCCCAGAAGATCGGCTTTTTTCTTTGTGGTATGGGCCAGAGAGTCATTGTCTCTGTGAAGGCTAGGAGAAATTCCCTAAGACAGCTTTGACGAGAGACCAGAATGCACGAGTTCCCGAAGAAAGGCGAACTAATTTCCCACCAATTCTGCCAATGTGTTCCACTTTTGCCTTGGCGATAGCTGTTTTGAAAAACCTCGAAGAAGATTTGTACTCCATGCGCTGGTATTTACATAACGAAATGTATTAGTTCGGGCTCATTTGAAGATTAAACCAACTGCCAATTTACCAGGCACACCGTATAATGCGACCAATGTTGATACCACCGCCTTACATATTCCTGTCGCAAAAGCATCAATGCTTGTCACTCTCGTGTTCCGGTCTTGGATCGGCCGGAAAATGTCAACTGTATTGTCTTTTTTGCATCTTATGTCACCGAAACAATAGCTGCAGCGAATTTTTCTTTTTATATCATAAGATAGCAATCAAGCAGATGGCTCACATGATGGAGAGAGAAACCATCTCATATAGACAGACGAGATGTGTTGCTATCCGTGTGGCGGGATGGCAATGTCACATGCATAAGTCTATCTAAGGTCTAAGGCTCACTCACCCACCAAACCGGAACATGACACTGACAAGCACTGAGATATATCGATAGAGATAGATAAGGCGATGGTACCAGACCCAGGCGAGACAATGTAGAAATTTACCACCTAGTAGCCACGATAGTAGTGACTCGCATAGCCTTTAAATTTGCCTATTTTTCAAAGGAGCCCGAACCAACACCGGGTATAATTTATGAACTGTTTCTTTAAGTCCAAGCTTACATAGGTATTTGATAGTTTTTTAATAGAAAGCTATTGATTTATGAATCTATAGATTGAAAAGACATGTTTGGTAATAATAATACGTTGTTTGTAAATTAGCATATGTATCGCTTGTAAGCCATCGCTTTGACGTAAACAATGGATGATTTTATGTCTAATAGAATTTTGTTCTATTAGACATAAAATCATCCACTCACAAACATCCACCACACATCATTATGAAACATTCTTAGAAATAAAAAATAAATATTTTCAGTCGTTTGAGTCAAGTTGTTTTTTGGCCATATCTTTGAGTGGGTATGGTAAATATCGTGTAAAAATTTTATCACATATTTTAGTGTACCTGTATGTACACAGGTTGACTGGTGAAATATTATAAAAACTTAATGTGTAAAAATAATAGGTAGGTACTTAAATTTTGGCCTTATTTTTCAATAAAATCCGCACATGGCTTATAAAAGTTCATTATTTGCAAACAGCGATTTTACCTAACTCGCGAATAGACTTGTTAATAGATCGTACGGTGAACATACTTTTATGTCTATTACTACACTAACTTTGTTGAGGTGATCACATATAATTTATCGTTAAGCGTTAAGCTCATCAACGAATTTGGTGAAGTAATAGCTAACAGCTACTTGGTAAAGTAAATGTGGCTCGCCATAACCATGTTGACAACGTTAATTACAGGTTGGAAGAAACTGATGAAATTCCAATTTACAACGCATGTGACGGAGGCATAACTAAAATTACAAACAGGATTCTAGCGACATTAGGCAAAGACATTGCAAGAAAAATTCCTGCAGGCCAGATGCTTTGGGCCTGTGGAGTAGTAAACTATTCGAATAGCGTCATATTCCTCGCAAGGGTTTGATATTTTTATATTGTAACATTCAGATTTACAGATAAATTATGATTATGATTACAATGATTATGATTATGTGTTTCGTTAACCATGTCATAGATTTTATCTTATTTGTTAGGGATTTTTATGGAGAGTAAAATTTTATGTCAACAACTTGTATCGAACAAACGAAGATAAGTTATTACTATCATGATTATTAGGTGATTAAAGTTATTCCTTTATGGTACTAAATCCATAGCGATTATAGTAATAATTAAAGTTAAAAATAACCTTACAGCAAATTATGGATTTGCATCTTTATCTATACATCGTATAAAACAATATCGCTTCTGCTGTATGTTCACTTAAGTATATCTTTAAAATTACGCAAAGGCTTTAATTTAGTTTTTATTAATAAGCTAAGTAATCTCCCCGTGTTGGTTCCGGGCTCCTTTGAAGAATAGACCAACTGCCGTTCTGCCAGGCAGGTCGTAAAAGGCGACCGATTGGCTATGCGAGTCACCACCATCGTGGCTACTAGGTGGTAGAGTTCTGCATTGTCTCGCCCAGGTCAGGTACCACCGCCTTACCTATTCCTGCCGCAATAGCGTCAGTGCTTGTCGCTGTCGTGTTCCGGTTTGGAGGGTACGGTAGCCGGTAAACTTATGCATGTGGCATTAGACCTCGCCACAAGATAGCAACGCACCATTAACAACTTTGGTGTCTATAGGCGATGGTTGACTTTTTCCATCAGCAGACCCATCTGCTTATTTGCTATCTTATGATATAAAAAAAATTCAAGAGAAAGATTTATATGTGTATTTTTTTATGTTATTGAGATAGGCAAACTGGCAGACGTACCACCTAATGGCAAGTGGTCGACGTCGCCAATGAACAAAAATGGGATACCTGCGCCGGAACTAGCCCAGGTATTCCATTCGTGTGTTGCCTATCTGATACATAAGATTTTAAGTCTCGGTGCCAGTAATTACACTGCCTGTCTTGCCCTTCTCTACGAAACACAGCGAAGCTGTTTCACGGGAGAAACAAGCAAGATGTGGTACCAATGCAGCCGGGAGCGCGGCACAGCGCCTGTCCTGAGTCTGTGTTCCCCGACGAGTACAATTTGACGATCTTCAAGAGAAGAGTAAACAGATACCTTCTAGGGAAGTGCGTTCCAACTTAGGCTGCATCTTAGCCTACCATCAAGCGAGATCGTGGTGTTGCGTTTCCCTATCGATAATAAAAAAAAATAGAAAAATAATTAAATATTGGTGGCGGTAACAAAAAAAATAATTAAAAACCATTCATTTATAACGTAAGACTGTTTTTGCTAGTTTTTAATTCCCTTCCTCCTCTATGTAAGAAAAAATAAGAATAGGTTGACCCACCTCTTTGTGTAAATTTTTTTACGTATTTATTATTTTTTATGTATTTTTATTATGTAAGAATCTAAACAATAAAAGTAATACACGTTTGGTATATTTTAATATTTTTATTTTAGAAATAACAATTTTAGGAATGATTATTTACACTTACAAAAGGGCTAGTAATTTTTATTTTTGGAAGTAAAAAACTTTAAAAATCAATCACGTTTTAGTTCACTCAGCGAGTATTTTTGCCTTGTTGGGCAAGTGGTGAGGGAACGATTTTGCAATATTATGTCGTTTAGGTTAATACGCTTACGAAACAACCAAAGAACACAGGTGGTTTTGGTTATGTATGTCCCTTGTGTGTCTTTCGGAGTGACGAATATTAGTTAAACTTGAATAATCTTCTACGTTTCTTTAAATCAATTAAATAAAAAAATCAAATAAATAAATTAAATTAAAAAAAATTAGACTACTAGGAGAGAACTGAATGTTTACGTTAACTTTACCTAAATTCCAGCTTTATTTAGCTATTATTCCACAAGTTTAAAGAAAATCATTCTCAATTCATCAATCATTCATCTCAACTTTGAGCGAAGTTTTCTGGATGAGCTGCAGGGTTAAATGGTTTACAGATTTTTTTCTTATTATTGACTGTTGGTTTGATCGATACAACATTACTTTGTTATAGTTTTCTTTTACGTTGTCATTATCCATTTATAATGTGTCATCTTCGTCTTCATTCATGATGATAACTTCTAGTGCATACTCCCATAACTTACTATTAGAAAACCGCACACAATAGAGCACTTCAACCTAACTTTCCTGTAGCTATATGCTCCTTTGCTTTCTTTTTAGCTATTTTCTTGAAATGAAATTCAGTAAGTTCTCGGTTTCAAATGACATATTATTAATGCAATAAGCCCATTAGTGCGAAGATTCCAACACCCCTCTACTGGATTTTTTTGAATACTTTACTATTTCTGAACCTGATGATGCGATTTAAATTCGTGATGTGTAGCATCCTTTATTAGGGGCAAAGTTTCAAGATTGAATTTATTTTTCATTGTTGCTTTTACGAAAAGTTTGAAGTAGATTTCTTTCAAGACTTCCTTTATGTTGCCGTCATACATGGCAGATATCTTTTTTTTAAATATATTGATTTGTGAATACACTCAGAATACAGTCTTACAGCGGTTTTTCCCTTTCTAGGTTTGCAAAAGCACATATTGCGTTTGAATGAACTTATTTATTTATTTATTTAATACTTTATTGTACACAACAGTAAATAATAAAACAATTACAAACGAAACAAAAATCATACAAAAGGTAGACTTATCTCTACAGTATAAAGATTTCTTGCAGCCTACCCAGCTTATGAAGCTATTAAGTAGAAGCAGCAGACATTGTGCACAAAACTAAAAGTAAATCACAACATACAACACTTTAAAACACCATAGTTAAAACTTAAAACGCGTGTAGGGAAATAGTGAAAAGATTACTTACTTGGGCTATGATTCACTAACTATAACCAATAAATAAAATAATTACAAATAACCAAAACTTATTTTAATGAAAAATAGTAATAATTTTTTAGACTTATTTTAAACACTGGCAGAGACGAGCTGTTACGAACGGTGAACGGTAGAGAGTTCCATAGTTTAACGGCCTGAACCGTAAATGAGCGAGAATAAGCTTGGGAATGAGATTCGGACAACTTTAATAAAGAATGCACAGATTTTCGACAGGGAAAATTATGGAAATGTAGAAATGTGAAACGCTCGCGCAGGTATCGTGGAGCTGCAGGAATAAACAAAATGTTATAAATTAAACACAAAATAAGAGTATTCCTACGAAGCCGAACAGGTAGTAACTTAAGCTGGGCTCTGAAGTTCGACACATGGTCATATTTGCGAAATCCAAACACAAAACAAATACATAATAGGCAAAATTAGAGTATGAATGAGAGTAATTTTAGTCTTGAGCGGGAGAAAGGTTTTTAAAGTATTTAAAGAATAAAAGGCAAAGTATATTTTTTACACAAATTATTAATATGGGCTTTCCATGACAATTCGGGGCTAAAAATGACACATAAATTTATAACCTGATTAGAATATGAGATAATAGAATTATTGTATACTACCGGTGGCAAATTGAAATTATCTAAAGAGTTTAACATATATCTACTGCCAATAATAATAGCTTTGGACGTATTCGGATTAAGACACAAACCATAAGACTGGGCCCAAGAGTAAATAACCCCTAGATCTTTATTGATCAAGTTTACGGCATTACTTAAATCCTCGACAGTAAAATATCGGTAAAGCTGTAGATCATCAGCATAAAGATGGAAATTGAATGAAATATATGTAGTTATAGAATTAATACAATTAAATTAAAAACAGAAAATAGAAAAAAAGAGAACACCACCTTGGGGTACACCAGTCGTGAGTTCAAGCCAGTTGGAAAGCGACTCTTTACATTGAATATGCTGCTTGCGACCCCGAAGGTAAGAACTAAACCAACCCAGAGCTGAAGCAGAGAAGTTAATGAACGCAAAATCCCAAGAAGCACGTCAAAATCTACCGAATTAAAAGCGTTGCTGAAGTTCCGTAGTACTAACAAAGTAAGATGTTTTGAGTCAATCGCTGAATGGATATCATCAGAAACATTTATAAGTGAGGAGATAGTGCTATGACCAGGCCTGAATCCCGATTGGCAAAATCGGGAATCGGGGTATATAAATTGAGTATAATAGAATTGAAGCAAGTAATCTTGAAGTCAATGTCCATGCTCTGTAATGCCGGAGACCAGTCAAGTTACGGAGGTTGTCTCAAAATATTCAATTATGTTCGCGATTGCCTCGTTTCTCAAGCGATATAAAAAAATTCTGCTTGCCTTTCTCTTTCAAAATCATGGAACATAGAACAAGCGAAATTGGCAAGTACAAACATTTGTATCAGGACCGCGATCGCCATACTCACACATAAAATAAGCATTATTGCATATAAACTACTAATGCAAACATTGTTTCATTGGTCGTTTTCATTTTAAACAACAATAACCCGAAACACACAAACAGAACATTAAAAATATACCAAACTGCTTTACAATAAATTTTAGTTTGCCACAAAAAAAGTGTATTTACGTCCTTTTGTAGTCTATTGAAAATAGACTCATCCATTTGTACAATAGTGAAACTATAATCTTAATAGTTTCGATATTCTACAATAGATGGCAGTATTGATTTTTCCGTAGTTTTCAGTTGGTCATATTTGAGTAGAGAACTTTCTAGAACGATATACGTAATGACTGTCATTACGTATATCTTTCTAGAAAAAATTAGGTCAACCTAAAATAAACTTTTAGGTTGACCTTGATTTAGAGTAACAGCGCATAATAGTGATGCACGCGGCACGCCCACTCTTCACTTCCACTTGTTCTATGTTCCATGTTCAAAATAATCAAACTATCATGTTATGTTATTTAATAGTTATAGTATTGTAAGATAAAAAATTGATTTTAAATCTAATTTTTTATCCAACTATTAACTTGATATATGTGAGACTAACAAAAATATTTTTATACATGAAATGTGTGAAACTTTAATCTTTTTACATTTGTGTGGAATCATTTTTAGATCAAACTTTAACAAATTTTATCACCTTTCATCGAATATAGCGGCTCTCCTCGTAGTCATAACATAGATTTTTTATCTGAGTAGAAACCTAAACAACATATTTTAAAATTATTATTACACAATCTCTTCCAGGGCAAAGATTTTTCTAATCCCTACTGACATGTAAAAGTCAGTAGGGACTAGTGCATCACGCATCTACGCATTTAGATGCGAGTGGAAGCACACCTCGACTTTGGCGCAGTTATATGCGCTTTTTCAAATATCTTATTTATTTATTTTTATTTATTTATTTATTTATTAGGAGGAATAACAGCACAAGAAAAACATAATTAAAACTTAAACTATAGTGCGCACGGAACTAGTTGGCCGCGCCTTACGTATTACGTATTACGTATGGCGCGGCCAACTAGTTCCGCGCGCACTATAGCATCAGAAGGCTTACAAATTCCCCACTAGTAGTGACGGAGAATCTCTTACTACTAAATTACAAAACTAGATGTTCTTAAAGAATGAGCTACTAATTAAGTTTCTTATATTCGCAAAGCTAGTGTCAAACAAGTCAAAATCAAATTTACTTAGAAGTGCGTTAAACTTGCTGCCAACTCGATATATAAATGTATTTTGCTTATAGTTTGTGGAGACTAACGGTAAGTGTACAATAGGGTAGTTGCGGAAAGACTTATATGGAACTGCAATGGATATTTGAGATAAAAGTTCGGGACAATCAACCACATTTGTAGTTATCTTTGAAAGGTAAATTACATCCGCTATTTCACGTCTAACCTTAAGAGGGAGAATGTGGAATTTTTTACATAGATATAAATAGTTACACGAGGAATAAGTAAGTTTTGATTTAAAGCAAATATATTTAATAAATTTTTTCTGTATATTTTCAAGACGGCTAATGTACGTATCATATCTAAGATTCCAGATTTGCGAAGCGTATTCTAAGTGACTACGAACAAGAGAACAGTATAACACTTTAAAAGTTTTTACTTCGGAAAAGTCAGCTGAGCTGCGCATCAAAAATCCTAAAGCTTTGGAGGCTCTAGCAATTATATTATTAATGTGCTCATCAAAGAGCAGCTTTGAGTTATGTAATACCCCCAGATCCCTAACAGAGGATACCCTTTGAAGCAGTTGACCTTTCAAAGTGTAGTTATACATTATAACGTGACGCTTCCTAGTATAAGTTATAACGCTATATTTAGATACATTTAAATCTAACCTATTATTATTACAATAATTTTCGAGACGTAAAAGATCAGCCTGCAAATTGATCGCGTCACCCTCACTTCTAATTTGAGCAAATATCTTCATATCATCAGCAAAGCAAAGCAGTTGAGATGAATGAAGGCACTGGCTGACGTCATTTACAAAGATCACAAACAAAAGCGGTCCCAGCAGTGAACCTTGAGGGACCCCACTAGGAATAGTAACCCAACTAGACATATAATTATTAAGAACAACTGCCTGTGAACGATTATTAATGTATGAGGTAAACCATCGTAGCAGATCTCCTTTAATTCCAACTTGATCTAACTTTTTCAAGAGAAGTCGATGCTGAATTCGATCAAAGGCCTTGCTGTAATCCGTGTAAACCACGTCAACCTGAGAGCCATTATCCATAGCGTCAGTTAAAAAGCTGTTTAGTAGGATGAGGTTTGAAACTGTGAATCTTCCTTTCAAAAATCCATGTTGAAAGGGACTAAAGGACCTTGACAACGCTGCGTAAACCTGATCATACACTATTCTCTCGAGAAGTTTAGCTAATATGCACAATTAGAGATAGGCCTATAGTTAGTTATTTTTTGCTTACTTCCCTTTTTATGAATAGGAATTATATATGCCTGTTTCCATATAGATGGCACTACACACTCCTCAAACGATCGCTTAAAAAGAAGATAAACGGGGAATGATAACGATTAAGCACAATTCTTGAGAAAGTGAGCAGGTAGGTTGTCAGGACCTGTTGATGTGGAGTCGTCTAAATTAAGTAGCAATTTATACTTATATAAAAACTATCAAGATAAGTAAGAAAAAATGAGACGTTATCGTCCCCCTTCCCCTCTAAATCGTCTTACGCAATAAATGAATGGCTTCTAAAACCAAAACAAGCAAAAATATAACATTATATAACAGTATATAATGTTATATTTTTGCTTATTTATATGAGTATATAACACTTTCAAAAATCAAGTCCTAAAGAACCCTTTAGGAACATGATTTGTAATTCATCTTTTAATATTTTTTTAGAATTAAAAATAATCCCAGACATTTTTGTCGGTTATAAAGTATCACTAGATACCTTCATTTACATTTTACGAAAGTTTCCAATAAATTTATTTAAAATTTATTCGTTTATTTAATATTTTTTCGTTCACAACAAAATATTAAATGAATAATATCCCTCGTGTTGGTTCAGGATCTTTTGAAGGATAGAAAACAATTGCTGTTATGCCAGGCAAGTCGTTAAAGGCGACCGATTAGCTATACATGTCATTATCACCAGTAGGCGGTAGAGGTCCGCAACGTCTCGCCCGCGTATTTGATACCATTGCCTTGCCTATTTCTGTTGCAATACCAGAACATGACAGTGGCAATCACTGACGCATTCTTGCCATTCCAGCAGTCCAGGTTTGGAAAACTTACGGTGTAACATGCTTCTTCGTAAAACTGAAAATTTCTGTTTTTGGCTTTACTTTGTTAATCAATCACATTTACTTTTCAGTTTTATCTCTTGCAACTACTACCGGCCCTGCTAATTGATGGACTGCTAAAAATTTTGGGAAAGAAGGCTATGTAAGTTACTTTGTTCTGAGTAAATGTACGTTTAATTAGGTTAACGCATTTTTTGTTGTTTTATATTGGTATTAATATAATAATAATAATCTTTATTGTAACAATTAATTTTAAACTATCAATGACAATGTGCTGCTATCATTTGAGCGTGCGCTGTGTTTCAAATGATAGTTCCTTCCCATTTGTTTATACGTATCACATTAATAGTTACAATCACACAGAAAAGTACAGAAAGATAATAATACCTACTATAATATTGAAAAGTGCGATTATATGTAATGACGACCTGTGCATGTGAGTGGGTATATACAAAACGAACGCGCAAGTACATGCGTAATAATGTGTGTGTGTGTATGTGTGTGTGTGTGTGTGTGTTTGTGCGTGTGTGGGGGGCGGCGGCGTGGCATAAGCGAATATTGGTTTATTTGTACGCGTGTTTATAACTGCCAGTAATCCTTGTCACCAATTTCATGAAACTGAGTACTAGGATACACGCTAAGCTTGTGAAGATAAGTATTTTAATTATTTGTGTGTTAGAAATCATGCCATCATGAGTATAAGTATTTTAATTATTTGTGTACTAGAATCATGCCAATATGTTAAAAAGTTCTTCAGTTTCTTTGTAGTATTGAGCACTGAGTCATGTTTTTAATTTATCTTTAATACCATGGTTGGTTAATTTTCTTCTTACCTTATGAATTGAATTAAATTTACTATAAATTTATATACGTGTTATATATATGAAATTATATGAAAATTATATACGTGTTTAGCAAATGCACTTAACACGGGGAACATTACCGGTTTTATCTCGTCTAATTGTGGTCGAGGTAGGAGCTACGGTTTTATGATATTTTTTTTATGCATTCATAAACAAAAATTTACCGTATTGTTAGAACCTTTGCTATCTCATAGACTTGAGCTGTTGGTGATCTGTAGGGTAGGTTCAGTAAGATTTTAAGAACTGCGCGTTGTGCTCGTTCGGCTTCAAGTAAATAGGTTTTAACCGCTGCTCTCCAAGAACAAATGCAATATGTGATAAGACATTCTGCTAGTGCTTTATATGTCTGTAGTAATAAAGTTTGATTAGAAATTATTCGAAGATCTTTAAAAATGTAAATAAGCTTCCGTAACCTATTAGTGATATAAGAGATATATTTGTTCCAGTTAAGTCTATCATCAATATATACTCCAAGGTACTTTATATACGAGGTTCTCTCTAATAATGGACATGGAATCAATCATGGAAACATCAATTGGAAACAAAGATTGGACATGATTACAAGGATGAGAGTGGATTACTACCTACACATACACTCACACACAAATACACTCTCAATTATATACAATAGCGTTGGGATAAGCACATTGTTGGGATAATCTGCTTGTTTATATGTAATTAATGGATAACACTAAAATTTTTGCACTTCTAGCTAATCGGAACTATTTGAATTTCGAATGTTATATTTTTAAAACGTTGCAACCTTCTTAGTAATAAAAAAAAATATCGGGAAATGTTTTGTCAATTGTTTTTTTATCACACATCAAAGTTCTCCGTACTGTTAGGGTGTTCCGTGTTGTAGTCTTAAAAAAAACTAATTTTTGAGACAACCACTTTTATTCGACTTTACTTTTTACACTTCACTTTTATTTAGCACTCAGATCACACTACTATTATTTCTGCACGCGGTTAAAGGGGGTTACGACGCGGATGTTACTATCCCTAGTCTCCTCACTGAAGGCCAGCCGGCGGGCAGAAACCAGGTCCGTTGCTGGGCAGCGATATGACTAGTTCAAGTACTGACTGGCCATGCATTGGAAATGTACGGCTTATATAGTAAAATAAAAGTTTGACTCAGCGATTTAGAATAGCCAACAAATTAGGGTTGTAACAGTACACAACAAAAATGGAATTAAGTCGAAAAGATTTTAGAGCGATGATTTTTTATGATTTTAAAAGTTCTCTTTCTCCGCAAGACTGTGACGCTCGTCTTCAAAATGCTTTTGGGAGAGAAGCACTTTGTTTGAACACCGTGAGAAGATGGTTTGCTAAATTTGAGAGAGGTCGAGTTTCTTTAGATGACGAATTTCGTGAAGGACAGCCTTCAACTGCCATCAACGAAAATAATGTGGCTAATGTTAAGCGGTTAATTGAAGAAAACCCCCGGATTACCTATGAGACAATTCGAGGACTATTGGGGATTGGTATGAGCCAAACTCAGAAAATTTTACATGAAGAATTAAAAATTCGGAAACTTTGTTGTCGTTGGATCCCTCATGA
Source organism: Apodemia mormo (assembly GCA_036924255.1). NCBI lineage: Eukaryota > Metazoa > Arthropoda > Insecta > Lepidoptera > Riodinidae > Apodemia > Apodemia mormo. The sequence continues at coordinate 4,628,432 of JAUPFN010000030.1, forward strand.
ACTGACAGCGGAGCAGAAGCGGGCTCCCGTGGAATGGTGCTCACAGATGCTACTGAAGTACAACCACGGACATTCTAATGCTATTTATGATATTGTCACAGGAGATGAAACGTGGATTTATTGTTTTGAACCCGAAAAAAAACAGCAATCTTGTGAATGGGTGTTTGAAAATGAGAACAGGCCTACAAAAGTGAGACAAGCGAGAAACGTTAGTAAAAAAAGATCGCGTTTTCTTTCTCAGCTACGGGTCCCATCTATACAATTCCACTTGAAGAATAAAAGAGTGTTACTGCCGAGTGGTATTCTACCATTTGTTTACCCAGAGTGTTAGAAAAAGTTCGCGAAAGACGACCCAAAAGCCGCATTCACCAACACCATGATAACGCTTCTTCACACACGGCCAACAAAACAAAGTCATTTTTAGGTTCCGAAAAAGTACATCTCGTCACTCATCCTGCGCATAGCCCCGAACTAGCACCCTGTGATTTCTGTATTTTCCCCAAAATCAAAGATTTGATGAGAGGTTTTACTTTTACCAACTCCGAAGAGGCAGTGATAGCGTTTAATCAGCACGTAGAAAACATGCCTTCAGATCTGTGGTTCCCTGTTTTAATAAATGGTTCGATCGCATGAAAAAATGTTTAGAATGTAAAGAAGATTATTTTGAAAAGCAATAAACATAATATTTTGGTTACAACATGTTGTTTTTTTAAGTTACGCAAAACTTATAGTGTGACCTACGTATTCAACCATAAAACTGCTCAAAGTATGGTAGGCAGCAGCCCAAAGTCGGTAGCACTCCTGCTTACGACGTAAAGCCGTTTTGCAATGGTGACCAAACCAAGGCTGAGACTTGCCACCAAGTGGTACCGTGGAAGACATAATGAAAAGTTCCATGCCCTGCAGCACCACATCAGCGTCAGAATCAGCAAGAACGTTCGGATCCAGCGAGAATCACAACCGCCCCCATAGGTAGGATGCAAAGAAACACCGCATTCCGTCCCAATCTGCTGACCTATAGGGCCAAACATCACGACAGCCTGCAAAGGGAGGCCGTGATAGGTGTGTGACCGGCACCTTGCTCCAGATCAGGCTGTTGTCTGACGTACCAAGTGAAATGCTCACCGATATCTAATAATAGTCCGGATGAGAGGTAGAGAAGACGTATGGTCATCTACATCAGGAACTCGCGTAGGCGAAGTTACAAATTGTGTTAGACCATACAAAAAGGCAAAATCGTGAACAGACCTCCCTACATGATTGGTAGTGAGTGAATATAGCCATTTGGTGTGGTGGGCATTTAAATCGCCCAAGATTACGATCTCTGTGGAGGGAGTTTACTCTAACACGGAATCTACAGCCGTTTGTAAATGTTCAATGAGCCGGTCAACTTCAATATTCGAAACATTCGAAGATGGCAACATATTGCCCGTTTTTACATAGGGAAACCCTTTATGGGTACCCTCTCGGGTTTATCAAGAGGATTATGTTGGACTGCCTCACAAGGAGACCTACCGACTAAAACCTCATGGAATTCTTCTCTCTGTTTTGAGTAGAGGGCTATGGGATCGGTGTACCCATTCTACCACGACACTCTATCACAGCTATCTACTACAGATCCTTCCCGTTTGATTTACTCCTTGGTGTTGAACACTGAAACACAGAGGCATATCACCTAAACTCGGGGCCTGTGTGCAATGGGCGATGAGTAACCCAATTTCATTACCCACAGGCCTCCCTATGGGCAACATATTGCCCTGGTTTAATGTCAATATTGGTCTTAAGTAGGGTTGTGTGTACCTTTGTATCTTGTATCTATCACGTATCTCCCAAGGATGAAAACGATTAATGTAGAAATGCGAATGAGCGATCTAGTGGTAATTTGCCTCTTTTACATGACAGACAATGCTGGAGTTTTCGATTTAACTTCATCCAAGCTCCAAATACTGATTTATTTATTTTACTTATTTAATATGATGCACAAACATTTAGTGACAAAACATTACAAATATTATAATTACATCAGTGTATATAAACCAATCACTTAACCAAAGTATGGCATATTAAAGTATGGCAATTTAGGATATTAGTGCTCCTCTTTAATTATTCTAATTTTTATACTATGAAGTTAAAGAAATAAAATAAAATAAAAAAGTGGATGAAGTAATAACAGAAACGTAAGCAAAAACAAAACTTGGTTAATTATTCTATGCCATTAGAAACAAAACATTTATTTACTTGCCTAAAAAAAATACTTTTATTAGCATTGAAATGTCTAGGGTTTAAAAAGTGCGCTTTTATCGTTATATAATCTACACATCCTGATAAGAGGATTGTAGAATGATGTGTTGTTTTTATACACTCCAAGAACAAATGTTTTAAACGTGTGTTTGATCACGGTTATGAAAGGCGATTGGTAGTGTATGTATGGGCTTACATTTGAATGTGAAGTATATCATGGTACCGGTATTTCAAATGGAAAGAATAATAACAGATGTAAGAGCTGTAGTTGATGATGTCGTTTTGCAACAAGTGACTAAGATAAATATGTTAAAAAATTAGAATTTATCACTTTATAAAGTTAGTCAAGATGTCATAGAAATGATGCTTAGGGCAATTAGAAATCTGTAGGCATGTATTAAAGTTAAAAAACCTTTTAAGAAAGCAAAACGGTTATTTATTATTTAATTACTGTAGAGACTTTAGGGTTTGCATCCACAGGAGCATCGATCGCGCCCAGTGGCTGCGAGAACAGTGGGATATGCGAGCGCCGGATTCCACAATCATCAGTGAGAAATACGTTCCGAAGGCGAAAGCACGCGTGATCGCGACTTCACGAATGGTCATTTTTAAATACGTTGTACGCTGTGCTTGAGTTTAATAATTGATTAAACTATACTAACCACCAATTTAATAATTTATTAAACTGCTGAAACAGCGTACAATGTATTTAAAAATGAACATTCGTGTAGTCGCGATCAGGCATGCTTTCGCCTTTGGACGAATATCTGACTGGTGATTGGTAGGATCCGTCAATCGTATATCCCATTGTTCTCGTAGCCGCTGGGCGCGGTCGATGCGCTTGTGAATGCAAACCCTAAAGTCATTACAGTAATTTGGTTTGGACAATCTGCGATCGTGCAAGACAGTTCATAAATTGTGAAGTGTTGATTAAACATGTATCTACAAAGTCAGTAAGTTCCATAATTTCTTAAGCGAATTTGGGACTAACCGTGTTGGTCTCGGCCTCCTTTGAAGAATAGGCCAACTGCCGTTCTGCCAGGCAGGTCGTAAAAGGCGACCGATTGGCTATCGAGTCACTACCATCGTGGCTACTAGGTGGTAGAGTTCTGCATTGTCTCGCCCGGGTCTAGTACCACCGCCTTACTTATTCCTGCCGCAATAGCGTCAGTGCTTGTCGCTGTCGTGTTCCGGTTTGGAGGGTAAGGTAGCCGGTAAACTTATGCATGTGGCATTAGACCTCGCCACAAGATAGCAACGCACCATTAACATCTTTGGTGTCTATAGGCGATGGTTGACTCTTTCCATCAGGAGACCCATCTGCTTGTTTGCTATCGACATAAAAAAAAAGTTTGCTCTTTTCTGCTACCGTGGTGTTATACTTGTGATTTTCGTGTTCCGATATTGAAAGTAAGGCAACTAGTAGGTAGACTTATGCATGTGTTACTATCATCCCGCCACACGGATATTTACATCAGGAGCCCCATCTGCTTGTTTGTTATCCTATGATGCAGTGGCGCTTAGGGTCGTCTTTTTGGTTGGGGTCCTCGACATTTTAAAAACTTACAATTTATTGGTCCGCGCAGCTGTAGTAGACGTCCGTTCGGATATTGTCGCGCGCCCCACACAGGGCCAATGCCTTTTATTGATGCGAAGACGTTTGTTTTTTTTTGTCTTACGGAAATTGTTGCCAACAATATATTAAACTATACTTTGTCGTAGACTTTTGTCATGTCTAGCAAGATACCGAGAGCGTGATTTTTCTCATTTTTTGTGCTAAGTGTTTTGACTATATATTTATAAACAACCAATATAGTTCAGCGATTTTTCCGGAAGACGTTTTGCGAGTCATGGAAAATTTCTTATTTTTCACAAAGTTATTTAGTATCTAATCATTATCTGTATTTATTTTTTCATTAAATATTTTTACATAAAGACACTTTACTATTATTACATTTAAGCAAGCAACATTAAATTTGCTTATGGTTAGATTCGTTTTTGCTGAATGTATTGTATATATTCATCGTTTTGTTTTCACAAACGCCTGGTCGCGGCTACTTTGATGAAGTTTAATCAACATTGATATCTATTTACCATTAAAATGTATTATTATTGTTTACAGATTAATAAAAATACAGCGTCGAATCTACACAGCAATGGTAGCAGTCTATTCCTTTAGTAACTACACTTGGAGATTTTCTACATGTAACTTCATGGATTTAGCCTCCAAAATTAAAAACGACGACAAAAAAGAATTCGATTTTACGTACTCCATTGATAAGTATGAATATTACAGCAATTGTGCATACGGAGGCAGAAGGTATTTGCTGAAGGAAAAAGATGAAGATATACCGAAACATCAAGCCTTACATAACAGGTAATTAAAATTATTTAATATAATGGATAATACACAATAGAATCACGACTGACTACTTAATTACTTAATGCTACTGTGAGTTATAGTCGCAGTTTGATGATTCTAACTTTGAATGCAATCACAATATAGTATCATTAACAATTTTTACAAATCTCTAAATAAATCTACCATTTCGAAAGTCTTTAGAGAATTATGGAAATTGAGTACAATCAATTGTGATAACAATATGTATATCTTTCTATGTGTTGACTTCAGCTCAGGAACGATATTTATCAATACATGGTACAGTGTACCTACACATAAGACTAAAAATATTACTAAAAATAAAATTAAAAACCTAGGTACTTCTAAAAATAATTATCATATTAAATTAAATTGTCTTTAAATTGTTTATGCTAAGTGTATACTTTTACTGTAACTATATATATATATATATATATATATATATATATATATATATATATATGTTATTGTAGCATTGCTACACGTGTAGTGGAGTGGCAATGCCACATCTATAAATCTACAACTACCTTACCCTTCAAACCAGACTACACGAATGCTCATTTTTAAATACGTTGTACGCTGTGCGTTAATAATTTATTAAACTATACTAACCACCAATTTAATAATTTATTAAACTGCTGAAACAGCGTACAACGTATTGAAAAATGAACATTCGTGTAGTCGCAATCACGCATGCTTTCGCCTTTGGAACGTATATCTGACAGGTGATTTGGTAGGATCCGTCGCTCGTATATCCTCAAATTCTCAAATAATGATTTTAAAATTATAACTTCAGTAAGAATTTCAAAAAGCGCTCTATGAACGCATCTTTAGTTTCTAAGCAGAAAATAACGCCCCTACTCTCGCGTGATGCAGTTTTGCGTCCTTATCTTTTGTAAGCGATTGTGTGAGAGAGAGCGCTCCACTAGTTCGTTTCCGTAAACAGATTATATTACTAAAGTACTGATATGCTATATCGTGTGCACAAACCGAGCTACATTACCTGATTTCCCTATTTCATACAAATTCATAACTCCTCGTAATTCTCTCATACATTAACAAGTTAATTCTAGAATATGGCAATATTGATATAAATATTTCGAAATTACTATTTGGATATATCAGTGTTAAATTGTAATACAACATGTTCGTGCCTTAGATGGCAAGCCTCCTTCACGTAATTGAGTCAATTGATTCCGGGCTCCTTCGAAGAATAGACTAACTGCCGTTCTGCCGGGCAAATCGTAAAATGTGGCCGATTGGCTATGCGAGTCACTACCATCGTGACTACTAGGTGGTAGAGTTCTGCATCGTCTCGCCCGGGTCTGGTAACACCGCCTTACCTATTCCTGCCGTAATAGCGTGAGTGCTTGTCATGTCGTGTTCCGGTTTGTAGGATAAGCCGGTAAACTTCCGCATGTGGCATTAGACCTCGCCACAAGATAGCAATACATCATTAACACCTTTGGTGTCTATAGGCGATGTTGGACTCCATCAGGAGACCCATCTGCTTGTTTGCTATATTATGAAATTAAAAAAATGTGCCTAGTTCTTTCACACACATAAATGTGATAGAACGTCAAGACATGCTACAGCACGACATAATATCTAAGAAAATGTGGAAGTGTCTTAAACACTTCTACTTAATTTGGAAAAAACTATTACTTCAGTTTTTATATTTATACTAGCAACACCATGCAGCCTGCTGCATTATTAATGTTTTTCGTGAATCCTGCAGGAACAACTTTTTCGAGATGAAAAGTAATTTATGTATTATTCCAGGTCATCATCTACACGTGTACCAAATTTTATTCAAATCAGTTCAGACGTTTTTGCGCGACTGATGGCAAACACCCATCCATTCAAACATCTAAACTTTCGTATTTATATGTATAATACTAATATAGATTCATTTACTTTACAGATTTATCATTATGAATAGAGTTCTGAAGTCCCTGTTCTATGGATACATACTATGGTGGATTCTAAGAATGCTATGTATAAAGTTTAAGGCCTAAGTTCGATATAAATTATAGTTATTACTTATTAATAGTAAGTACATTATTGCAAAGGCCATGAAATAAACAATTGCATGTCGTGTATATGTTTGAGGACCGAGTTTCAGGCGAGGACTTTAATAATACGAAACAGGCAATTGGCATTTCTGCCGAGGCATATATAGTGTTTTTCTCACAAAAATGCAAGAAAATGAAAATAGGTATAGTACATAATAAATTTAATTTATCTTTTTTTTGTTTCGACTTCACTTAAAACAGGCTTTTTTGCTAATTTGTCTTCTAATCTTAAATCTGGTGGAGTGCTGTCAATATTCATTTCATTGTCGGAAACGTCGGAACTTTAATTTATTTTATTATTAATATAATTGTATCGAGACGAAATTCTTGCTTTTCGCCAATCGTTTTTTCCGCCTATGCCCAAAGTGAAAGGATCTGTAACTATACGTTCTCGTAAACGCAATTTGTATCAAGATAAAAAAAATCGAATGACACTCCAGAACGACTGCTAGAGTGTCATTTGAAGTTTTTTTCTAAATTTCCAGCATGATTTTCGTTCTAAATTTAAAAAAAACACGCCGGCAATGGCATTTGCTTTTCTATGTACGTAAATACAATACTTCGCGTGCTTTTTATTCAAAAATAATGACAATACTTCCGATAAAATTAAATTTGTACTCAAGGAACTTAAGCGTAGTAAAATTGTTTAAAAGAATTGTTTTAATTTACTTTGATGAATGATTAATAATTTGAACCCATCGTTAAGAAACAAAAAGAGAATATAGACAAAAATTAATTTCTCGGTTTTTTTACATGCACATCATTAATTTTTTTAAATGAGTTTATATCAATTGTAGTGAAATCATTAACCGGTATTTTTATTAACCAGGTTTATAATTAAAATCAATTTTTAAAACTTTGTGGGAAAACCAACAAAACAATAATATACATATATTTTGTACTTAGCATATTTTAATATTACCCTTTTGAAAAATTAATGATTTTGTATTTATGTAATGATGATAAAGTTCATTTTGATTTTAGGTAAGAGTTTTTTCTTAATCTGGGATTTTATGTAATTTGTGTTTTATCTGTATTTAAATTAAACTTAAAAGACAAAATATCTGACGCTTTTATTTCTCAACCTATCATATTAGGTATGTATAAAGAAGTTGCAATAATTCATTAATGTAAAATGCAAAGAACGAAGAATAAGGGTGCAACCACAGAACAAATACAAAGTAGAAATCGTAAGAAGGTCTAGAAACGGTACGTTCCCGTGTGCCAAAATTAAGTACAGCCGTACGTAAACGATATCCGCAATATGTTTACTCAATGACACAATGATCACGAACATTACTGTGACGGATGTGCTATTCCTATCATAAGTTTGAAAATATGCCTCCCTGCGCTATACTTGAAGACTAAAACCATAGGCGAATTAAAAATACTTCTCTATCGGAGGTGTACCAGCGATAAGCATGATTTAACAATGTATATTAATATTGTTTAGAAAGTTAGGATAGATGGATGTTTGGGTAGATGGATGTTTTATAATCAATCACGCATTACTAATAAATGAATTTGAATGAAATTTTGCACAGACATAGATCATCTCCTGGAATAGCACATAGGTAGGCTACTTTTCATCCCAGAAAAAAGTTGATCCCGCGGAATTCACCAAAAACTTTTATAATGCAGTGGGCTACAAGCTGCAGCTAGTTATTTATAATTAATTCACATTATTAAGTTTGAATATTAATAATTAAGGCGAGGTATTTTGACACGCGTCAATTCTATTGGAAATGGTGGCGCGGTATGTTCTGAAACTGCTGAGAAACGTGTTAATTTTCGGATAAATAAATATAGGATATCACCTGAAAACCAAAATTTAGCACATTCTTTTTATATTTACAACTAAATATCACCATATAAAAATCATGTGGAAGATTAGAAATATGATTAACAAATTATTTGTTTTACAGATTTTTTAGCCTGTTTTCGGAATTTTATATTATCAAGTAAATTACATTCTATCATGTAATTAGTTCGCATATTCCTTAGATAATATCTTCAGGTATATCATGTAATTTTTGTAAAATTGTTATTTAACAATTAAACAAACCAGTTTTTTTGCCGTTTGTTCCTCGCCTTAATGTAGGTACAATATATTTTAGTAAGACCGACATAAGGTTTAACTTGTCAAAAAGTGACGTCGGAACGCTACTTGGTCTTGGCAACGGAATTGTTTTCTTAGCAACACAATTAGAAATGCTCGTTCCCTCAACATCGACATCGATAAATAAAAATTATCTTATATTAAATTATATTAAGATATTTTCCAACTGAAATCTGATTGAGTCAACATAGACGAAAGTTTGGAGACTGCAATCGAGTTTGAATTTTTTTTCTCCAATGCTGTGATTTTACAACTCAAAACCTCAGAAACATATAACCAAGTGCGATAAAACGTTTAAATTTTTATTAATTGATACCAAAGATATCTTAAATGCCTTTAAAACATCGGAATTGAAAAAAACTTAGATTTATGTGAACATTCCGTTAGAATCATTGCTTCAGTAATAAATATTGTTGCACCATATTTAGCTGTAATATTTAATGTTCTGTAACATATGGTGTATTTCCTGACTTTTTTTATATCATAAGATAGCAAACAAGCAGATGGGTCTCCTGATGGAAAGAGTCAACCATCGCCTATAGACACCAAAGATGTTAATGGTGCGTTGCTATCTTGTGGCGAGGTCTAATGCCACATGCATAAGTTTACCGGCTACCTTACCCTCCAAACCGGGACACGACAGTAACAAGCACTGACATTATTGCGGCAGAAATAGGTAAGGCGGTGGTACCAGACCCGGGCGAGACAATGCAGAACTCTACCACCTAGTAGCCACGATGATAGTGACTCGATAGCCAATCGGTCGCCTTTACGACCTGCCTGGCAGAACGGCAGTTGGCCTATTCTTCAAAGGAGGCCGGGACTAACACGGCGGAAATAGGAGGCCGGGACCAACCCGGCGGAAATGACTTGGTGAAATTCAGAAAAGTTATTCCATTTTCAAGTCTGACTCTAAAAATGTGATCCCTCAAATTTTCGGCCTATCTCGCATTTGCCAATCCTAAGTAAAATATTTGAAAAAATTATACTACACCAAATACTTAGACATTTTTATAAATTTAGATTATTTCACAATAAACAATTCGGTTTTACGAAGGGTCGCTCAGCCATAGATGCTAATGTCGAATTATTGAAAAATGATTATGAAGCCTGGGAGGATTAGCAGAATGCACGTATTCTGTGATTCGTCTAAGGCATTTGACTGTGTCGATCATAGCATCTTTTTTTAGTGTCGATAGGGAAGCGCTTTACAACGATTTCGCCTGATGGTAAGCTCAGATGTGGCCTAAAATAGAACGCGCTTCTCTAGAAGGTACCTGTTCATTTTCTCTCGAAGCATTGATATTAAAGGAAAAATGTCCACCTGTGTGGCTGTAACCATGGGTGTCCCGCAGGGCTCCATACTTGGTCCATTTTTGTTTCGGATATACATAAGTGACTTGCCTTACTACGTAGAGAATAAGCATGGAACCGTACTGTTTGCGGCTGATACTTCACTTTTATTCAAAATGAAAAGATGAGGTGGTAAGCATGACGAAGTAAATAATGCGATTTCAAAAGTAGTACGCTGGTTCAGTACGAACAATCTTTTATTAAATGGTAACAAAAGTAAATGTGTGTGTCAAATTTTCATTGCCTAATGTAAGGCATACAGATACCAGCGTACTATTGGATGGAAACAAACGATCTGGTCGATTTCACTGTTTTTAGGTATTACTTTAGATAAGAAATTACAGTGGGGACCGCGCATTAATAATTTAGTAAATAGACTTATACTTTAGATAAGAAATTACAGTGGGGACCGCGCATTAATAATTTAGTAAATAGACTTAGTTCGGCAGCTTATGCAGTTAAAAAAATGAGACAGTTAACTGATATCGACACAGCAAGAATTATATACTTTAGTTACTTCCACAGCATTATGTCATATGGAATATTCTTCACTGGGGAAATTCTGCTGAAATAAATAGTATATTTGTATCCCAGAAAAAAAGCTATTATGGCAATTTAAAATTTTAACCCGAATGTTTCCCTGAGAGAAGAAATCAAAGAAATCAATATTCTAACTGTTATACCCCAATATATATGTTTTTTTTTATAGAAGAGGGGGCAAACGAGCAAGAGGTGCACCTGATGGTAAGTGATCACCGCCGCCCATGAACATCTGCAATACCACAGGTCTTGCAGTTGCGTTGCCGGCCTTTTAAGAATGAGTAAGCTCTTTTCTTGAAGGTCCCTATGTCGTATCCGTTCGGAAATACCTCTGCCGGTAATTGGTTCCACAACAGAGTAGTGCGAGGTAAAAAGTGTCGGGAGAAACGCACAGTTGTGGATTTCCAGACATCGAGATTGTGAGAATGGAACTTCAAGTTTTGACGCGATGTCCGATGGTGGAATTCGGCGGCAGGAATTAATCCAAACAACTCGTCGGAACACTCTCCATGATATATACGATAAAAGAATACGTGAGAACTTGATGTACGTTCTTTATTTGCTGGTTTATAAGAAATGGTTATGTAGACTCACTTAAGACAAGGAACGAAAAAATCTTGTTATAAATAAAATAGGAGTTTCAGTTTGTAATATTAAAATAACCGATTTTTACTAAATTAATATGGATACACGGTATGATACCAAAATAATATTTTTTACAATTTTTGTCGGTCTGTCTGTCCATTTGTTCTGGCTAATCTCTGAAATGTCTGGACCGGTTTTGATGGGACTTTCAGTGGCACATAGCTGATTTAATAAGGAGTACTTTAGGCTACTTTAGTTCATTTTAGAATTTTTTTCACGTGGACAATTTCACGGGCATAGCTAGTTATAAAAATGACTGATAACTGTAATTTGTGATGTGAAATGATTCTTGTGCATTTAGAATAAGTTATAAGCACAAAGTAAAGAAAAAAGACAAGCCCGTTATGTAACGCAGTAAAGTTTACTAAAAATGGCGGCACTTCTTACTCCGCAATTCGCGAAGCATCGTAATTCGCGTTTAGCTTAGCAAATTTTTTGATTCTTTAGCTATCCATTGGTGTTATTAGATTTTGGATGTTGGTGATAGTTATGTAGATATAACACCAAACTGTATCCCCCAATTTTGTTATCATCCGTTTTTTGAAATGTCTCCCCTATGTAGGCAATTTTAAAGACGTATTCACGTCAAAAGTACCATCACACTATACATAACACAAATGCATTACATGATACTTATTGCATTGAAACGGCCAAGGAACACATTTTAACTAAAGTGTAGCGTTTATGAAGTTAGAGGTTGTAGAATTAGGGCATGTATGAAACATCAAAAGCAAGCTACATTGCGTGTGGCTCGACACATACTTTACCAATTCATATTTTGTTATAAACTAGCAAAAAGCAGAGCTTTGTAAGGACTCGTAAATAGTAATATTTTTAGGAAAGTATTTTTATGGGCACATAAAAAGTGTTTTTTCAGTTTTCTGAAAAACACAAAGTTGCCCGGGATTGGGAAGTGCCTGGTTGGCGATAGGCTACCCACCTATCACATTTGTGGGACCAAGTATCGTCGGCTCATAGTAGGTGCACTTGTTGTACCTCTGCCTACCCCTTCGGGGATATGGGCGTGAAGATACTTTTTATATTTAAAAAAAATCTGTTTCGCCAAACCAAACATTTTCTTTGGGTTTTTCCAAAATGTTATCAAAATCCCTTCGGCCCATTTGATTCAAAGTTTCAGAAAGTCTAAGTTAAGTGGAGTCCAATCGAATGCCATCAACCGCATTTCGATCGGTCCAGCCGTTCAAAAGTTATGAGATGTTTACATACAGACATACATCGCTAGTGACTATTAACATTGTCGGAACTGCAAAATCGCATTTTTCTATTTATTTCATAAAACGTTCCTAAATAATCAAGTCTATAATCAGATGAAAGAAAAATTTTATTTTATGCATAATTTCTTAATTACTTAATTTAAAAATGTCGGATATTATGTTGACAGATCACTAACAATGTCAGATAACTTCTAACATTGTTAGCGGTACGCGGGGGCGAGTGAGCGTGCGCGATCTGCCACATCAGACATTGTTAGCGGGATGAACAGACTTTGCGTTGCCACTTGTTTTTTTTTTCGACATTTTATTGTTAATCCTTTATAACACCGTTCACGATGTCTACTAGATCAACACCTTTAATCAAACTAACTACTGGATGTGGTGAAGAAAAATATAGTAATAGTAGTAAAAATTTCCAATGAAAACCTTTTCACTAAACCAAAACCTTATGTAAAAACTCGTATTTATTTTTACTTATTAAGTCCATTTTACGATTTTAGCAATATAGTTTATAACTAAATACTATTGTGAATTTAATACTAGATAAAATAAATTATACTAGCATTTTCTAACACGTAATTTAAAATTGTAGGATGTACCACATCCAACATTGTTAATTGATTTTTGAAATGAGTGAAATGTCGTTAGCACCACATCCGACGTTGTAAATCGGTTTTTAAAATGAGTTCAATGCCAGCAGTACCACATCTGACGTTAATCGGTTTTTCAAATGGGTTTAGTGTCTGTATTACTATATCCGATGTCTTTAAACGTTTTTTTAATTAGATAAATGTCGATAATATCACATCCGAAGCTGTTCAATGTTTTGCAGATGGGTTAAAATGTCTGTAGTACCAATATTTTGACTGGTTATTTAGTTCCTCCTGAGTCAATATCGAGAAGTTTTCAAGATGAGTTAATTCAAGTGCAATGATGACGATATATCAGATTAGCTAAAAAGGGTACTGTAGATGATATAGTAAATAATACATCTTATACTCAAATTCAAATAGAGACTAGAACTTACTTACTAGCGAGACTAGAACACCTTTTGTGGCATCTATATCAAGTTTTAAGAGTTTTATCACCCGCACATCTGTCAAAAGTGTTCAAACTCGTCAATCTACTGTTAAAATAAATGAAGGGAAGAAAAGGCTCATACATAAATAAAACTGGGTAAATAAGAGAAATGTATAAAGAATCGTGGAATAAGTTTTATTAAGACTAGAGGAAGGGAAATAGCAGCTAAAGAGATAAAATCACCATGCAATGAAAATGTATAATGTTCGAGTAAGCTTTATGAATTACAGGCTATAGCGTAACAAATTTTTCATAAGATTTTAGG